>OZ023274.1:48763862-50160879 GCA_964007475.1 Hybos culiciformis | reverse complement strand
CGACTTGAGATCTTTTCTCATTATCTCGATTTCGAAGCTCATCAATACGACGTTTACGTTCTTCTTCTTTTTGTTCTCTAAATTTTTGTGCTGCTTCGGCCTGAACTTTCAACTCTTCAATTTTTTTCTGTCTTTCTTCATTTTGACGTTCTTTGGCTAATTTAAATTTCTCCGTACGGTCACGAACTGGTGCTAAAAATAACAATTTTTTTATTTGATTAATAGTTAAGTTATTAAAAATTGTTTAAAGATGATGTTGAAAGCATTTATTTAGATTGATAAATTAGATCTCTACAACTTATATACCCTTGGTTACAAGAAGATAGGTAGGTATATCAAGAATCATATTTGCAGAATCAGTATTAATTCATACATAATTCTGTATTTTCAGTAAATTCGTGATATACAAAAATTCTTAGAAAAAATAAAATTTGATAATTTTTCTATCAAAATTCGCACATTTAAAAAATATTTATGCAAGATTGCTGAAGATAAGTATGATTTAACTTTAGTTATAGTATAGTTATCTCTAATTATCACATTAAAAAAATATACATATCTAGGTAGGTACATAGATAAATAATAATTAACAAAAAAATAATAATAAAAACAGCAAGTAAACAAAAATATTTCAAGGTTTTGCAAATTTATAGGTAGATTAGTTAGTTAGATAAATAAGAAATCAAAATTCTTTAATATGCATTTACGAATTATTAATTTCTAGCACTAAAGATCTAATAGCTTAATTGATTGAAAATAATTTTAGGAATTAAAAAAATAGGTTTTATTTATTGGATTTTTTTTTGTTGGGAAATCTAATGACTCAGAACTAGGTAGGTAGGTTCAAAAACTAGAATTATCGTTCCTGCAACTAGTATAACGCAGAATCAAAAGTTGTTTTGATAGCCTTTAGGTGGTAAATATGCAGGGATGTACCTACCTAGTCACCCAATAGGATCGGATAAGTCCCTGTGTACCTACCCTTCAAAATGCAAAGGTTAAATAGTATATAGATAGTGCAAGGGGCCAAATTCTATAGCTAGGTACCTTTGTGTCTTTCGAAAGAAATTTTTGAGAGTACTAGAATTTGGTCCCATGTTACATTCGGACTGTTTGCAAAATCTAAACAATCTTCATTATTTATGAAGCTGTCAATTATTAATTTTTTTTTTATGTTTTGTTGGCCTTAAAATTAATTTCCCTCCCCAATTTTGGTAATTTGGGTCGAATGTTATGAATATGACTAAATTGGAAAAAAAAAAACAAAAAAATGAAATAAAATTGAAGAAAATTTTTTCTTTTTTTTACCGCTACGATGAAAACGATTGTAAGTAAAAGAAAAGTTCAATGAATTGATTTTTGATTTTTTTTTTCTTTACTTGCGTGCTAAATTTTTTTTCATTTTTTTTTTCCAAAGTAAAAAAAAATTGATCAAAAAATTTGAGTTTTGGAATTTTTTTTTTTTTAAGAAAAAATTAAAGGTGCAGTTAAAAAAAAATCTTACGAGAAAATAATTGTGAATTCATGTGATTTTCTTCTTTTTTAATATTCAATTTTTTTTTTTTTTGTATCTTTTTTCAATATTCCAATTGCCAAAAATTTCACGCCTTTTGACTTTGGAATTTCGAGTGTGGTTTTCTCTCTGCAGAGGAATGTCTTGAAAAAAAAAATAATCTTCAACTTTTTCTTGACATTTAGTTTTTTTTTTTTTTATTAAAAAAGAATTTTATTTGAGTTAAATTTTTGTTTTATAAATATTTTTTTTTTTCTAATTCACGAAAAAAAAAAATTCAAGGCGAAATTTGTCGCGATTTGCATTTTTCATTTTTCCAACAAAAAAAATAAAATTATTTTATGATGACTGTGCCAGAGGGCTTAGTTGCATGCGATTAAGCCTTTCACAGTAGTAAGCTGACAACAACAGCTGTCAGCTAAATTTTTCTTTCTTTTTTTTTTTAAATATAAAAATTTAAATCATAAAATTTATTGAATTTTTTTTTTTTGAAGAATACTTTAAAATTGGAATATACAATTAAAAAATATCAAATCTTTTAAAAAATTAAAAATATCTTTTAAGTTTTGTGTGTTCAATAAACTCCAGCTGATGAAGTTTTTTTTTTAGCTGAGCTAAATAAAAAAACTTAATAATTTTTCTCAATTATGAAAAAGAAACACAAATTTTCAACGACTTCGTCGCCTTCATATTGCATGAGTTTTTTTTTTTATTTTTTCATCAATTGAATATTCATCATCAAATCCAACAATTCAACAAAGAACAAAACAATGTGAAAATTTTTTTTTTTTTTTTATTTCCATAAAGGATTAAAAATAAAATTTTACATTTAATTCCAATTTGAAGTGAATTAAATATTTTATTTTTTTAAATCATTTAGAATTTATTAAAATTATTTTAATACCTGATATTTCTTTATTAGAAGAAAAATTTTCTCCCCCAAGGCTGCTCGCCATGTTTTTCTTTTCAATTTATTTTTCTCTTTATGTCATCACATCACACTCGCACCCGAATTATGTGGTGGGTGTGTTCATTTGCTGTGCTGGTGAAACAGCACAGTGTTGTGTAGTAGTAGCATAAAAATGCGATATAAGTGGGCAAATTATAATTTATAAAAAATGTTACAAAACGATAGTTTTTCATTTGATTTAAAAATTATATATTAGAGATAAACTAACGCAGTGGTTATACGAGAGTAAAAACTAGTCTTAACTATTTACAATTGTATGAGTTTTTTATTTGTATTTGTGACGTAATTATTCTCCACTGGCTAAACTATAGTTAAAACTATTTACAAACTATTTTATTATTTTACTTCACTTTTTAGTTTTTATTTACATTTAAAAAAAAAATATTTCATTTGACAAGTAATACTTTAGATTCAGAATTTTTTTTAGTTATAACTATTAGTTATAACTATTTCATAATTTTTTTTTTTTTATACAATTTTTCACACATACATTCAAAAAACATCTTAGTTATAACTAGTTTTTACTCTCGTCTAACCCCCAAGTTAACTGACTTGTGAATGACCAGAAGCATTAAAATATATTAATTTTTTCGTTCTTTCAGTGGATGTTTTAAATTTATCTCATATCTCCACTTAAAGTCCTAAATTATCATATGTAGTAAACACAATTGGGGCGAGAGCGACAACGACAGCGATAGCGACTATCAAAAAAAATAGAAACCATATATTTGTATGAGAATGAACACAATTGAGACGACTGGCGACAAACGACATTGTCGCCTGGCGACAAATTAGAAATGTTTCTATTTTGACGCCGGGCGACAACAACAACCATATATATTTTCTTTTATTTTTTTCCTGTTTATTTATTTCGTCGCCGTAATTGTGTTCACTCCAGTGACATCGCTGTCGTTGTCGTTGTAGTCGTCGTTGTCGCCGTCGTTGTCGCCAAAATTGTGTTTACTCCTTAAATCCCAAATTCTCACATGCATTTGAAATTTTCTTACGACGAACTCACGCGTCTCAATTACTTTGAGTTTATCTTCAGCATAAGTATAAATCAGTCAACTCATGCGGCTGACATGTCGCTAAAAATTGCTCACTCCAAATATAGCTTTCATCTATCTCTCTTCTTCTTTATACACACACTGATTCATTCTAAAAATTTTGAATTAAAATTTTTAAAGAAAAAACAAACAGCAAGCCAAACGGTCAACAATAAAATAAGATAGTTTTTCAAGATCAAGAACAATATACCTATTAATAAATTGAAATTTTATTTCTATAATTTGTATACAACATAAAAAAAAGGAATTAATTTTGTTTCTTTTATATTTTATTTATTTATTTAAAAAAAAAAAAAAAACGTTAAAATAATAATAAAATGATGAAAGCCAACACCAAGTATAAAAAAGAAAAATTAAATTTCTAAGAAATTGGGATTCAATAACATTTTATTTTATTTTTTTTTTTAGTACAAAAACACCGATGCGAATACCACAAAAAGTGCCGCTACCATCACAACAAAAACAACTATCTGGACGTCAGCAGCAGCAGCAGAATCAACCCAAAGATCCGGTTCAAGTATTTTGTAGAATACGTCCACTGCAATCGGATGCAGATTTGTCATGTGTCCGAACAATTGAACCAAAAACAGTTGTGTTATCACCGCCCGAAATAGCTGTTAATTATAAATTGAATTGTAATAAAGAAACGCAATATCTTTTTGCGAATGTCTTTGGAACTGAATCGAAACAGAGTGATATTTATAAGTGTGTGGGTCAATCACTGGTCGAAAATTTAATTCGCGGCAAAAATAGCTTATTATTTACTTATGGTGTAACTGGAAGCGGAAAGACTTACACAATGACAGGCGATATTCGACAACAGGGCATTATGCCAAGATGTCTGGATTCATTATTTCGTACAATAACAGATTATCAAACAAAGAAATTTGTATTCAAGCCAGATAAATTAAATGGTTTTGAGATTTTATCAGATGTAGATGCAATGCTTGAACGTCAGGCTGATATGAATTCTCGGTTCGACAAACCGCGTCGCAAAGATTCTGATCCCGAAATTGCATCTCAAGCGTCAGCTGATGCCAACCCATTGGATGGCATAGAGGAAGACAACATGTATGCCGTATTTGTTACATATATTGAAATATATAATAATAGTGTTTATGATTTATTAGAAGATACCGGTTTTCAAAAGTAAGTTGAATAAAAAAAGTACATAATATCGAAAAGCTTAAAAACTATCGCAAACTTATCATTAAAAAAACTTTAGAACGATGGTAATAAAATTATCATTTAGGCCTCTTTTTTTTTTATACACACATAATTAATACAATCAAATCAAATTCTTCGTGAATTTATTAAAAAACTAAATCCTTAACTCAAAATATTGTTTCTGTTTCTAAGATGAATTTACCTGATTTTCTTAAAAATAGGTACTTGTTGATTGTATTTTAGTAAAATTTTTTTTATATATTAGATAAATATTTATTGAAAAGCAAAAGTGTATATCTACTTAATTAGTTATTAAAACTTTTTTATCATTTAAGAACTCTTCAAAGTAAAATAATTCGTGAAGATGCCCATCATAATATGTATGTACATGGTGTCACTGAAATCGAAATAAAATCAGTTGAAGAAGCAATTGAAATTTTTCAAATCGGCCAGAAGCGTAAACGTATGGGCCATACAATTCTGAATGCCGAATCTTCAAGATCACATTCTGTATTCACAGTAAGATTGGTGCAGGCACCATCTGATAGTCAAGGTGAAAATATCTTACACGATAAAGAAACCGTATGCGTTAGTCAGTTGTCACTGGTCGATCTAGCAGGCAGTGAAAGAACGAATCGTACAAAAAATACTGGACAACGATTACGTGAAGCTGGAAATATAAATAATTCGTTGATGACATTAAGAACTTGCCTTGAATATCTGAGAGAAAATCAATTGACTTGTGCTAACAAAAAAGTTCCTTATCGTGATTCCAAATTAACTCATTTGTTTAAAAATTATTTTGATGGAGAAGGACAAGTTTCAATGATTGTTTGCATAAATCCGAGAGCTGAGGATTACGATGAAACCGCGGTTAGTTTTAAAAATAAAATTTTTCATTGAATTCTTTTTGTATGTTTTGTTAATACGACAATATTCACCATTAAGTGAAATTATCAGTCTAATAACTCAATTTAAATTGCAATAATTTTTCAAATATTTTCTTTTTAGCAAGTAATGAAATTCGCTGAAATGACACAGGAAGTTCAAATACCACGTCAAACACCAATGAAAGTAGTAGCTGGATTAACACCAGGTCGACGTAAAGCAAATAAAATATTTAAATCAGCTGTTGGAAACTTAAATAATTTAGAAATTTCAGATGAAAAAGATATTGACATAGGCCTAGTTTATAATTTGGGGGGTACAAATTTCCCAAGCATTAAACTGGGATCACCGGAATCGAATACCGTTATTGTTAATCTTATGGTGTATTTAGAACAAAGAATTCAGAAGCGTGCAATACTTAAGAATGATCTTCGAATGAGATGCACCAATTTCCGAATGCATTTACTACAAATGGAAAAAGATAATATTTCTTTGAAGGCAGAACTTCAATCAATTAAAGCTGCTTATGGTCAGGAACAACAGAAAACAAATCAGCTCGAGAAAAAAATAATTATACACGAAAGTTCTATCGATGAATTGAATAGAAAATTACGCGAACGTAATGAGGAAATTAAAAAACTACAAAAATTACTTAATGAACGTACTTATCTTCTTGATCAGAAAGAATTTGAAAAAGAGAAACAAAAAAAGAAATTTAATGTGAAATTGGCAGTTGAAAAAGATAAAATGAAATCCGAACTCGACATGAAAATGAATGAACAACGCAATCAATTAGAAAAGCGGATGAAAACTGAAACTGAAAAACTTCGTTTACTTGGAAATATTATTAATAATAAAGATAATATTGAAATTATTCCACAAGTGGTTAACTCGAATAATTTGAAAGTTTCTACTCCAGTAAAACCAGCAATAGCTCCTCGTTTAGCAACCCATCAATATATATCTAGAACACCAAAGGTGAATATAAAAAATATATAATTGAAAAAGGAAAATTTCTATAAATTATAAATAAGGTTGTTGTTGATTTGTTTAAGACAGTTTTTTTTTTTAAATTAGGGATGAAATAAAATAAAAAATATTTACGGTTTTTGTTTTCTAGTAAAATATCGAATATAAGTTTAATAATTATTTTAAGATATTTCTTTAATCTATCGAGAGTTTATTTTTATCCTCTGTTTAAAGGAAGTTCATATATAATTCTCTTCACTAATTAATCTGATTAAAGCAATTTGGTAAAAGACCTCAAATTGTGTACTGAGTGCAGTGTAAGAAATTAAGTTAGAACCATCTATGTACTTAGCTTCGGGACTCTACATAATAAGACTTTCAAGTCGTCTAACCTTGATATAAACAAATTTTGTTATTTTTGCATGCCTTAATATGAATTTTTAATTTTAGGGTGTTCCAGTTGTTAATATTCGACATCGTAGATCAAAGTCAACTGATGGAAAATGGTTGGAACATCGGGCTCCAAATCCAGTTCCTGTAGGCACTATTTTACAACCTTACTTAAAAAATAGGAAATCAGTAACCCAATTAACCGATATAAAAGATTTAACAAATCAAAAAACATCAAAATATTGTTTAGTATCACAAGAAGCCGACACTGACGGTGAGTTGGAAACAAAATTATATAAAGGTAGTGTCATTCCAACTTGCGCTGGTGGAGCTCAAGTTATTTTTAATGATGTTGAGTGTCTTAAGCAAAAATCGCCCGTACCATCACCTCAAAGGAAACGACGCAGCAATTCTGTTGGAACTGGTAGAGAAATGGCTGCTGAAGATGTTGCGGCTAGATGTAAGGTATCCGTTGAAGGACATTCCTCAAAAAGACAAAAATTTTAATTTTTTTTTTTCGTAATATTTAAACTTAAATAAATCTTGATGTGAGTTTTTTTATAATATATTTACCTATTTATTCAATATACATTTTGTATTAGTAATCAATGAAGTTATTTTAATCCAGTGTTTTTAGCTTTCTCAATTAACATTAATTTTAAAAATATAACTGGATTTAATTTTTACATACAAATTTTTTACTTGTTTTCCAATTTTCGAATTTCCCATGTTGATTCACTATCAAGATTTAGTTCAATGTTGTAATTTAAGGTGTTGGTTTTGTGGATTTTATGTTTAAGATACTTATTGATTATGCATTTAATAGCTATTTATACAAATTTTGATATTTATTATTATTTCATCAGTTTATTTTGATATTAGATTGTAAATTTATTAATAGTAAATTCAATAATTAGGAGGGTTGCTATGTATTACTGTGTGATCGTGGAAATCATATTAAGAAATTTTAATATACACTTTTCCATTCAACTAAAACTAGGAATGCATATTCATTAAATTTCTTCAAATAGAATATGAGAATAGTGCTTTTTTTGTTAGATTTTTATTTGTTCGATCCTGATTCATAATAAACTCCTATCTTATTTACATGTAAGAATGGATCATACTAACCGCCCTGCATTATATAATACATACATACTATATTTTAGAAAATCTTACTACAATTTTTTTTTTTAAAAACATTATTTTGTAGAAGTTAAAATTATTTTTATTATTATTATAATTAATACCATTAAACATTCAATAAATTTTTATTTCAATACATAAAGATACATTCAAAAATATTTTTAAAGATTTAAAAAAACATTTTTTTTTATGTTTAAATTGGCTTAATAATTACTTAGAATTAATAAAAAAAAAATTTATATAAAATTTTAAATTACAAAATTCTTTATAATATTGATCCGTTTTTAAGTTTTGTGATGTAAATATAATATAAATAAATAATAAACATATTTAGCTTGAATTAGAAATTTTTAATAAAAAGGCACGAATTCGATTTATTAATATTTATTATACCATGACAGTAGTATAATTTTTAGTAGTTTGGGTTATTTCTTATTTTTGATTATCAAGAAATTTGCTAATTTGGTAATAATTATTTCAAAAAAAATATTTTTGGCCTGCCTAAAGGTCAATATGATCAAAAAATTATTAAGCAAAAAAAAATTTAACAAAAATTTTGAATTTTTCTTAATATTAATTTTAAATGTTGCAATATCAATTATTAATTTAAATTTGAAAGAATGTAAGAAATTTTTTAAAGCTATTCTTTCAATTGTTTCAATTTTTACTATTTCTCTTGTAAAACCTATAAAACATAATTCATGTTGCCCCGGTAGGTTAAATTAAAATTAATCATTAATTGTATCTTTTTGCATCACATTCAGTGCGGTACGTTACACTCAAAAATGCTTATTTAAATATTGTTTTTGTTCTTTTTTAGTTGGAGCAATGAAATTTCATAAGATTTTAATTCAACAAGAGACGTTTAAGTTTTCTTTAAATTAAATTAATACTAAAGGTAAGGCAGCTTCTTCACCTTTTCTAAAATGGGTGGGATTATTTTCGTTTAAATTTTCTTTTTCATTAGTGTCTACAACCCTAGGATAAGGAGGTATTAACGATTTGGTACTGCCTATCATTTCATGAGAATGCATTCTAGAATTTTGCATATCCTTAAACGAGAAAATATTTATTCATTTTCACTAAAATCTTATGTTGATTGAAAACTTACAACAGCATCATTATCTTCTGGAAAATCTTCAATATCATATTGACTCTTTGTTGTCCCCATTTCTCCATAACCTACGTCATCAGAATTTTTGCAGCAAATACATCTCATTTTAGTATCATCACCCACCTAAAAAGTTTTATATTTTGTGTCAACATTCAAATTTTATAAAAATATTTTATAAAGAGCTTGTCCTAAATTATTTGATCCTGAGAAAATAATGGTTCGTAGTAATCTCAACCTTAAAAAACTTACAACCTTAAATGCCAACATTTGAGCAGAAATAGATGTCTGAGTCAATCTATAAAACTGTCGAATTCTCAAAAAGATGTTATGTCAATATTAGATATTATCACATCACATTACGTATATATAATACAAAATGCTACGCGTTTTATTTAAAATACCTACCTGAACTGATTTAGTTATTACACATAAACTAATTGATGAAATAACGAATAAAGTTGTGGGTATAATAAATCTGAAAATAATAAATATAAACATGTAAACGTAAGTGTGTTCCTCTTGAAATCTTTTGGTAGATTAAAGAAACTTACGAAATCAAGAGAAAAGTATGAGTTTCTTTTAAATCGAATTTGTAAACAACCCATTCAGGATCTTCCTAAAAATCATAATAAAATTTCAATATTTTAATACCATTATAAAAAAAAATTGGTATCGAAAATTATAATCCAAATATGTAATGTTCAAAAAAATAACAATGAAATTTAAATAAATAATGTAGAAGAAATTTGTTAATTTTTTTATAAATATAAATTAAAAGTTATTTTTGAAAAATTGACTCTATTTTTTTAAATTTCAATTAAAAATAAAAATTTTCTCACTTTGTTGTAATAGCAATTGTATCTAGATGGTGCAGTATTGTTCTCACCAAATGATTTGTGATGATCCCAAAAATCATTACACTCTCCTCTAAGAAATTTAAAATTATACTAATTAATAATTTCATTAATTTTGAATGCTCATAAACTATTTCACCTTAAAGTATTAACACATCTTGGAACATTGAAACCAAGTTTAGTTCCATTATAAATTGTTATATTTGATTGCTGTGGTAAATATCTGAAAAAAGCTTGATTATTGGGTTTTAACACAGGCAAATGTGATAAAAAGGACGAATACAAAATTTATATAAAAACTATCGGTTGGGTACTTATTATAGCCAATGAGTAAAATGTAGGGAATTTGAGATTGTATTCTCTGAAAAAAATATCCTTGCTATTTACCTTTGATGTAAATCCACAACATCACTGCTATTTTCATAAATATTCCAAAATTGAGTAAAATTCATAAATGGCTGTGGCAATGTCTTCAGTAAGGTTCCATTGATGCAATCAATTGCTCTGTTTAAGATAAAAATTCTTTTAATGCCTTACTTCATTCTACTTCATTAAAAAACTAACGTTATAACAGCAGAACCTTCATCTTTGGACACTTTCATACAATTAACTAATAATATTCCATCATTTTCTTCCCAAAATTTAGCTGGAGGAATTCTTATTGAAGACTCATTACCCTTAGATTCTGTATAAGCAACACCTTCTTCACATTCTGCTGTTATAAGACTATTTTCCTAGGAAAAAAATTAGACTTAATCTCTAGCCTGCAATATACTAAACGCAATCAAGGTGATTCAAACGATGACACGAGAAATATTAAAATATAAGTAAATGTATAAAAGCGAGCAATTCCGAAGTTAACGTAAACGTTTACAAATATGTATTAGTAAATTAGGTTTTATTTGATAGGAAATTTTTTTCTCAAGTCACCAAAAAATTTACATAAATTCAATCTAAGTTTATACAATAAATGAAACAAAAGTTCCAACAAACTAAAAAAACAATAAAATATTAACACTAATTATATCAAATTCAAACACTTACTTCCATTAACAATACATTAATGTGAGCTGTTGTAATTTTTGGGCAATATCGATCGCAAGGGAAAGAATGTGCCTTAATTTTTACACAATATGACCCTGAGAAAAATCAAAAATTTTAAAAACACATTTTATTGGTAATTATTTACCACTATCACACCTCGACATTCGAAAAATCCATTTAATTTTGTGTTATCCTTTTCCGGATCTAAATGTGGACCGTCGGCTTTATAATGACATAACATATCAGATGACATTAACTTGCAATGACCTACAAATAATTAAATTAAAAACAAAAATAGTAAATTTTAATAAATGGAAATTGTAGCTTCGGCATAGAAGCCTTTCCTAATTAATAGTTTTTAATATATGAATTTTGAAGGTTTTTTTTATTAACACACAATCTGAATTTAATTTATTCGAACTAGTTCTCTCGATTTTTCTACAATTTAATATTTTCAATATAAAAATACCTTTTCCACAAGAAAATAATCCTCGAAAGTTCGAGCAGACTGAACCGTTATTACAGTTGAATTTCAAAAATTTTCCTTCGTCAACCTAAAATAAAAGCATTTTCTTAGAAAGTAATATCATGATTTTTTATAACTTGTCTTTGTTTAATTTTAAACTTTAAATTATCCAAAATTTTGACAAAGTTGAGAACAGGTTACCAAAAAGTACAATAATTTTATATAATATATTTTTGATTCACGAAAATTAAATTGAAAGAGTTGTGGTATTAGTTATCCTTGTCCTAATTTAAGTTGTAAGCTAAGAATTCATTTTAAGTACTACATGTATCTAGCAATACCAATGTACATTAGCTATACCTGTGGGCATTGAGTGGTGTTGATTCTAGTACAATTATTTAATTGAATTTCAGTTCCATTGCGTCGAACGATTGAACGAATTTGAGGACAAAATCCAGATGCTTTTGTGATGCACCTGTTAATACAAAAACTTATGAGTATTACAGTACATATTTTAGTTCTAAATTACAGATTTGTGATGGTTTTTTATTGGAACTTTTTTTTAAACATGATTTAAACGGCTGGTGTTTTGTTTTATCAAAATATGTATGATGTGAATTGTACATAGTGTACAATGAATGTTCACGTCTTTGATTATTTTAAACATAATTTCATATGAATCACATATGAAAAGAATGAAGTTAATATGTATAATTATAATATAATGTTTGTATAATATATTTTATATGCCTATATAATTATAAATATATAATTATATTATTTATTTCTTTATAATTATTAAGTTCATTTATTAGTTTATTTTACAGTTCGTTTTTTTTAAATTAATATTAAAAATAAATTATTCATTATTTCAATTTATATGAAACAGTTTTTAAATGAGTTATTATATTTCTTCCTTCAATGATCTATGTTCTAGGTAATCTGTTTTATAAGTCTAAAGCCTTTATACATTACCATATTTTTGTTTTACCTTTTTTCAAAAAATTCGGTCTGAAATCTTTACATTTCCTAAATTGTAATCATGACCTTAACTATTTCAAATTATTCTATCAGAAAGACCAACCTAAATGTATTTTATGTACGAATCTTACTTACCACTCGGTGCAAGAATGCCAGGTACAATTTAATGGGTTTTTTGCATCTATAGTCTGGCATATGACAGGATTGATGTCGTAACCTGATTCTAAGGTACTAATTAGAAAAAAAATCAACAATTTATTAATATTATGCTAATTAAATTTAAATCAAATCAATTTTATATATTTTATTCGCTGAAAAATTAGGTTTGTTTGTCAATTTATCACTGAAAAAATTTAAAAAAATGTAATTACAATAACGAGGGTCCATATACAGCTTTCCATAAATAAGCAATAGCAACACATGATAAAATCATTGTTAATTGACAAAGGCATATAGATCCACTAAAAAAGAAAAAAATTGTGTATGTAAGTATATATATTTATGAAGGACGCATGCATTCATTTAAAAAAGAATTATTACCAGAAAAACTTGCTTTTAAATTTTTAAGAATACTCTACTTAATTCTTATTATTATAAAATTAAACAATTATGTACATAAATCTCCTATAAACATTTTTGATACGTTCTGCCCGGTGAAGTACGGTGGTAAATATTTTATTATATGTTCGCTTGAAATAAACTTTTTGAAACATGTATTAACTATTCTACCACAAAGGGTTATTATGAATCGATCGTAAAAATGTTACGACCATTGATTCGGATGAAGCTAAAAATTCATTTCTATTAAATCTATTCATTAAGAAATTTTTTACTATCGAACGTAATTTATAATAACCCTCCAAACTATAAAAATCACTAAATGAATGGACATAAACATTTAGACCATTATATTAATTAAATTTAAAAAAATAATAATAACAAACAAAAAATTATAATAAAAAACAATTTGCAAATAACAAATTTATATAAAAATCAATAACTTACCAAATTCTTTTATCCTGTTCTGGAACTAGGCGCGGCTTATTTTTCTTTCTACCCATAATTTAATATTAATTTTTTTTGTTTTCTCTGTTTGATTATTTAAGAATTCCCAAACTTATACTTATTTATTGCAAAAAAAAAAACTTGTTGCTTTTTTTCGAATATTATTTGAAAGTTACTCGGTGGTAAAATAAATTGAATTGTCAATAAAAATAGTAAATGGATAGTATAGTATGTAAGTAAATTCAAACATACATTTATATATATCTATATAATATGTATATTATTATTTATCAAAATGTTTTCATTTAAAAAAAACTATATTTCATAAATTTGATAATTATAATACCTTATTTTGTTTTTGTTTTTGTAGAAATTACTGTCTAGAAATATAATATTATGTATAAAAATTATAAAAAAAATGCAAAAATTTATCAGTAACACTTAGCCTTTCTCGATGATGGAAAGAATTCTGTTGCCACATGACATAATCGCCTAAGTCGATTTTACTACTTTTGAGGGGAGCAGTTTAAAGTTTAAAATCCTTTCCTGAAATCGAATAATTAAGATAAATGGAACCTAATTTGAGAAGATTATAGAATTTTAAAACCATTTTAAGTTTTTAAAAGCCAAATATGAGGCGTAGAATTATATGACCAACAATTGAAAATAATAAAATCATAACCGCCTAACTCGACTTAAGCGGTTATGTCATGTGGCCACAGAATTAAATCATTGTGACTATAATTTTTAGATATTGGTAAAATTAATCAATGATTTGATAGAAATGTAACAAGCAATAAAAATTTAAATGATCCGCAACACGCAAGTTGTATTTTTAGTAAACATTGCTTTAAATTAATTACTATTTATTTTTTACTTTGAAAAAGATATTATGAAAGATTGGTATATAAAAGATGAACGTTTCGCTAGATAAACTATCATAAATTTAACGATTAAAAACTATTATATAGTACTGGTTTAATTTACTATGATCAACGAGATAATTGTAAAATTCTAAGTGGCCATTATTAGAATAGCTTTATTAAATTTAGGGATTTTTAAATTTTTTTTAAAAGTCTGATTCAAGCCTATTTTCCTAAATAATACTGTCCACAACAAAATTTCAAGTGTTTAGTAATGCAATTGGTAATTGTATAATATTTTATGTGCACCAAACTTAACTAATTATCACCCTTACACGATTTTTATGGTTTATTTCACTGTTAATAGTTGAAATAGTAGATTAAAAATGCAAAATAATGTTTTATTATACCTATTTATATAACATTTTTTCATTACATTGTTATTTCATTTTTTTTGTCATGAGTCATAGTTTTTCTAAATTGGAATTTTATTTTTATCTATTCATGTGAAAAACTGTTGAAAAAATTCAATAATTGTTTTTAGAAGGATAAAAGTATTTTTTAGATAAATGTGTTTAAGATGAAAAAATGACGTATTGAAAATCGTATCGTTTTTTTTAAGACACAAATTTTCAATGTCTTCAGAACATAATAGGTACCTTACCTATATATTATAAATTATGATAAATTTATCACAAAATTATAAGTAAACTGATAACTACTATAGCAATTTGTCTAATATCGTCTAATACACATAATAATATTTTATAATGTAGGTACTAGGTATGTAATATTTTTGTAATCAATTTAAAATATTCTGAATTTCTCCTAGGAAATAACTGCTACAAAATATGTAAAATGTAACCAACAAACACAATAAAAAATAATAAAGATGAAAAAAACTATAAATAAATATTTACTTAAGAGTTTTTAAGAATAATATGAATAACACAAAAATAACAATAATTCTTTTTTATATAATAAAGAAGTTTGCATTAATTTTACAAAATTATGTGAAAAGTTTCAAACAAGCGTAAAACCAAGTTAATATTTTAGTGTTCATTTAATATTGATTCCTTTTGTTTTTGTTTTTATTTTTCAAATAGAATAAATTTAATTTTCAATTTTCACTAAATGGCACTTTTATTTTAATAAAAATTTTATAGAAGAGCACTTTAACAATTTCAACTAAATTATTAAAAAATAGAATTAATAAATGATTATTTTTATTTTGTTTTTTAGGAATATCTCTTCTTTTTTTATTAAATAAAATAACTTTTTAGTTCTATTAATTAAATAAAGCTCTTTAAAAATCAACTAAATACTAAAATTTTAGGTATATAACACAATAAATTTATTCTTGAAGTTTATCCTTTTTCAACTCATGTATTAATTGAGTGCTTTTTATAAAAACCACATTTACATCAGATGAGGGAGTACAGTTAATAGAACTTTGCAAATGTGAAGTTTATTTTAATGATCCAATATTATAAGTAATTATTATAAGTAATTATTATAAGTAATTATTATCAAAAAAAGCAATGATATGTATAGTCTATCAAATAAATATGTATGATAAAAATTCACAAAATTCCCCAACAGCTTGTTAATAATTATTATAAGTTGTAAATCCTGTTGAATTTAATAACTAGATAAAGATAATAAATGAGTATCTTAACATACGGAGTTTACTACTTAACATTTATATGAATCCTTGACCTCATTAAGGATGAATGAAAAATACTACGAAATACTTTTTAAAAATAATAGTAGTGAGTACGGTTTACTTAAAAAATTAACTCATTCAAGAATAACCTCAAATTTTTCATGTCAGATAGAGATATTATTTTTAAATATATATAAGTATATAGTTATTTAATTTATTGGCTAAAAATGCAATTTTCTTGTTTCTTAACTAGGTGTAGTTAACATTTAATGAAATGCGCAGGATCTTATAAACGGTTGAAAGACCTTTAAATAAGAAATTTAAATCAACTTGATTCATAAACTTTGGGAAAAACGCAACGGTCAATGAAATTGTTGCATCATTGATTTAAAATTGAAATATTCATTACAAAGTTAGGAAAAATAAATTATTTAAATACAAAATTTAAATATTCTGTTGAATTAGCTTATTTTTAGACTTCAATAGATCACTATTAATTCTGTTTCTAAAATCTAATTAAAATAAATGTATGCAGATACATATCGAGAGTGGAGTTGTCTTAGGAGTTTTAAGTATTCAATTCAATTAGGAAAATATTATTTATTGATTATTTAATTTAAGTTAACAAAAAAAAACATTTTTATATCATTATTGTTCAACTTTTAATCATAAATTGGTTGCCTCGGTAATATTGGGGAAAAAGTATATAAAAAGAACAAATTTAAAAGTATTGAACAAACAACGATAAGAAAATTTGAAGAATTATTCTCACTCCCAAAAAAAATGTAAAGAAAACCTGAGATAATGCTAAATATTCTTTTTGGTTGCGAAAAATCATTATACAATAAAATTTTGATTCCGAAAGCATTTCTATATAGTATTTTCTATATAGTATTTTCTATTTTGTTATTATGTCGAAATTTTGTCTATATTATATGGAATTATTGTGGATTAAAAAATTCAGAAAAAATAATTTTGTTTTTAACTTAAAAATTTCTTTTATTGATAATATAAGTAAAATATTTTTTTTTAATATTTTGTAATATTCAATCATTTTTTTTATTACTATTCATAATATTCGTAGTATCTAATAACACATTTTAAATATACAATAATTTTTTTAACATAATTTTTATTTTTATTAAAAAATATTAATTTTGCTTGAAACAAGTTTTTTTTTTTTAATCAATTTTGATTACCTAATTATATTTTATATAATAGTTAATTTTAAATCATTTTTGTAGAAATAGGGGGGCTTACAATTTTGAAATTTTATTCTTTTTATTTTAAAATTATATTTGAAGATTTGAATTAAGCCCTGATTAAGCAATAAATCAAAATGAATTGTTCAATAATAGCAAGAAAATGTGAAGATTCGTCAATTGAAAATATATGTAAATGTTATTTCAAATTTTGTTGTCCAAAATATTGTTCTGTTTTCTTAAGCTTATATAATGAAAAGAAAAATTTATAAGACCCTTCAAAATTAAAAAAAAAAATTTATAATTAAAAAAAAAACTAAACAAACTTTGTTCAGCAAATATGAAATACAAGGTATAGTTCCAATTGAGGAGTACTGTATTTATGGAATGAAATAGCCGTAACAAATAAATAACAGAAGGAACTAATGCTTAACAACTTAATTAAGGTATTTATTTTAAATACAAAAAATCAATATTGTAAGCCAACAATTTTTTTTTTTTTGATTCTTTACAATGTAAGCCGAAATAAAGAGACTGTATTTTGGACCATTTTTTAAATTACGATTTTTTTTTTATATTATTAGAATTTGTAGATATCTTCCGAAAAGGAAATCTGCATTATCTTCACATTTAAAGAAAAATTTTAGTCGAATTAAAAAAAAAAAATAAATGTACCGAAGAACTATTCCAAATAAAAAAAAATAGTATAATTTTCAATGAGATTTTACTTAGCGTTATAATAATAACATTAATAAAATAACCCACAAAATAACCAGTAATATATAAAGTAAATTTACTTTATGAAACATGTTTTCCTCTCAAGAAATCTCACTAATTATTTATGTTTTTTCTTAACTTAATTTGATTTTAATTTAGAACATCAAATTTTCTCTTTTTATTAGGCTCACAAGAATCCAATATTTTTGAAATACGACCTATTAATTTTTCTATCGTTTTTTCTTATTGTAAATTTAAAATATTTTTTCTTTTCTTATTTACAAAAATTTTCGCGAGTATATTTTAGATACAAAATAATTGATAAAGAGGGAAAAAATTTCTTGATTAAATGCATTGAAATTAATATTTTTTTGTGAGCTGTAATAATATTAATAATTAAACATTATAAAATAAAAAACATTAAAAATATATTATACATATTTAAAAAAAAAAATTATGATAATAAACATTAATTCAAAAATCCCAAAAGAAAAATGGCTCGGGAGCACATAAGTTTGAGGTAACAACTTTATCGAAAAAGTTCTTTTTTTTTTTTGTTTTCAATGCTCAATAAAAAATATAAAAAAAAAAGATTCCAAGATCTTTAGAAGTTTTTTAATGTTTTTATGACTTCCATGTATAACGTATACACAATTTAACTTAAATACAAACATTATTAATTTTCTTGACTCATAAATTCAGCAAAATTATAACATGTTAACAAACATTTGCGCAACTCAATAACTCGTCAATCATTTGCCTAATTTAAAGATAAATAAAACAAAAAGTTAACATAGTTTTCATAAATTTTTAAGATATGCTGACATTTTTTTCAAAATTTAAACTATTTTCGGCAAAAGCAGTGATTTAACATTTTTATTGAAAGTTTATTGAAATCAATAAATTTTATAATTTAGGAGAATGAATAGTACCATTTTATTTGTAATTTCTGATTCCTGGAAGAACTTTGACATATTTTTTTTTTTACATAAAAATTAGAAATTTAGTAAAATATGCAACATAAAAATAAGAAAGTTAAAAATAGATTTTTTTCGTATATTTGTTTAAGTAGAAGGAGCGACCAATTTGTGCGGCCAATGCGAGTTGGAAGTTAAATGTAATAATTAAATTTGGAAGTTTTATTTAATAGCTATAGCATAAAAGTGGAAAATAAATGTGAAATTTTATATAGTGATTGATTTTTTTTTTTGTTAAATTTGAAAGATTAGTTACTAAAAAAATAAACAGCAGGATTTAATATTTTAATTATATAAAAAAACAAGAATATCCTTAACAATAATATATTACATATATATTTTTTTTATTTAGACAAATCTATTTGAATTCACAATACAAGTGTGGCGCGATTTCAGCTTAAAGTATATAATATTTTTTCCATAAAAAGTCAAACGCGCACAATTTTCAATTCGATCTGTATTATGAATTCAAATTTAATTGCTGAGTTCCCTGAGTTGTGGCATAATGAAGCTAAAAATAGTGCAAACTTTTTTCTTTTTTTTTTTACAATAATTTGTGTATTGATTTAATTTTTGAATCAACTTGAAAGGCTATCTAAATTTAAAGCGGTGTCTATCATTGTATCGATTTTATTATATCGATTATTAGCTGTTGTCGATGTTGTATGTCGTGCAAATGCTTCAACAGGATCGTCTAAATCTAATTTCATTAAATGTGAATTTTCTCTGAATAAATTGTTATAGCTACCACTTAAATTATTATTTTTTGCATTATTTGTACTACATTCATCATCATCATCATCATCATCATCATCGTCATCATCGTCAATATCACCATCATCAATATCGTCTTTGTCAATTAATATTGAAGTTGATTTTTGATTTTCATCAGATAAATTTTGATCAGATATATTGGGAGGCGGAGGAGGAGGATCTTTTTCATTAAATTCATTCTCAACTGATGTAAAAGATTTTCTATTATGAATTGTTAAAGTTTCATCTGAAGATATATTTTTTTCTATACTAGCCCTACCTAAAGTCGATAATGAGATTTCATTGTCGACTAAATGAGCTAAACTGTTCGAATTACCTGTAAAAAAAAAGAAATAGAAATTATAAGTAATTTGAAGAAATTTGAAAAAAAAAATTGAATAAAGTATAGGTATGTTAAATATTTTATTATTACCAATACACCTAATATGAAGGAAATTGAAATGCCATTTACTTTTTGCATTATTTTTTCATATCGGTTTAAAAATATAACTTTATTGTTATGAGAGAAAATTCTCCAAAAAACCATTTATTTAAAACGCGAAGTAAGAAAGCTTATCTTTTCGTGAAAAATATAAATACATACATCAAACAAAAAACAAACATTTAAAACTTTTTAATTTCTTCTTATGTCTACAACTTTATCAGCGCCAAATTATAATGAAAAATGAATATGAGATACCTATAATATTGGCAGGTTTTGGTGCAATAAATAAGAATAGGTGTATTGATAATTGCTTATTTAATTAATTTTATTTAAAATATTATTTAAATTTTCCATTTTATTGGAATCAATTTTTCATAGTATACAATAAAAGCAGAAAAAAAAAAGTCCTAAATTAATTATAAAAAGTGCATTATTTTAAGTTTATTTTAATTTAATTTATATCAGAATATTAAAAAAATATGCTATGATGGATGGCTTCAAATTTCAAGTATGTAATTGCAATCAAGAAGAATTTAGTCTTTGGATAATTTTTATTTCTTCTTCTCAAAAAAAAAATTAATAAAAATGTATATATGCATACAAGTCACTTTTATTGATTCCGGGTAAAAAGATATTTGAATCGACTCCTAATCTCTAACGTTACTGTTTCAATCCGACTCATGCAGAAATTTATTTGATTTTTGCATATTATCAATGTTGGGGTACGGTTGAAAAAAAAAATTACGGATTTCTCTTGTTCTGATGCAATGAAAATGCCAAACAAATTGTAAATAGTCATTAGAGATCATAGTGTTTTAGACAATGGTGAGCCCCCAGTCTATTTTTCTCTTTTTAATAAATTATCATCAAAAACATTTTTTCATATAAATGATGATATACAACACAAACCCAATGTTTAAGTAGACAATGGACAAATTAAACATAAACTCCAGCCTGAGAAAAGAATTGACTCCCTCTCGCAGTAGAATAACGGCAGCACTACTTTACCATTGGAGTTCATTGTATTACACTGTTTTCCAACTATTTAATTAGGTTGGGAATGGACTAGGCGAAACATAAAAGTGACTTAGTATTTAAAGCAAGCAAAACTAATTTTAACTATTGATTAAAAAAAATAAAATTAAAATCTAATTTTACTTTTAAAAGACCGATATTAAAAAAAAATTTAATAAAATTTTTACTTACAATATGGAAGAATTATTTCTTATTTCTTAATTCTTCCAAAGCAAAGAGGGATAATGAAACTTTTTGATTAGTTTTAGCTTAGTCAACGCAGTTTCAGTCTAGAATATTGAGTTTTACTTGTAAAGCTAACACAATATTAATTTATCCGTATAGTTAATGAGAGGTTATTTCTTAATACACACCAATACTAACTACACATATAAAAATCTATATTTAAATTTACTGAGATCAATAACTTCATCCAAAAAAAAAACTAGGATGAACAATATACTACAAGACTACATTATTATTATCTAAATAGGAGTTGTAGTTTAAGTTTGTTCTTATCAATCGCCATATGACGCGATGGACGCGATAATTACTGATTTTTGGAGTTAAGTAGTCTTTTAAACTTTGTAATCATAATCACTATTAGATTAGTAATCCAAATGGAGAAAAGAAAAATAAATGCTGTATGCTGCTGATAATGTTCCGTAAAATATTCCCTTCCTTCCGGTAGGTTTTTAAGACACATATCATACATTTTCCAGCATTGAAAGTGATACATAAATATCTTATGTGGAGAAATAAGTAGGAAACATTCTTGTAAAGGTAGATCTTAATAATTATTAAAATTTGAACAAAACATTTATAATGAAAAAATAAAGATATTTTTCGATTTCCTGGCACTTTCTTTTGCCATAATAAACCGATTATATTTTAATAAATATTTTTGGATAAAATAAATTTACACTTTGTAGTTTTAATTACGAATTGATTCACGGTTTCCATTTTTTCAATTAACAGTTAAAAGCACATCGATAAAAATATGTAACAATATTCATATTAGTGTTGAATGGTTAAATTTAAATTAACATAAATTTGCTAAATAAGTTTTCAACAGTTATTAATGATAAAAGCAATTGATTGTTAATGTTTGATTTTCATAACAAAATTGTAATTACGTGAACTATTATAGGCAGGGATAAAGGTGGTTTTAATCTCATATCACCAATAGTCAACCTACAATTAATAAAAAAAAAAAATAATGATAAAATCATAAAATAAAAATTTCTATCAACATCAATGTAATTATAAAGAATAATAAAAAATTAGTGAAAGATAAAGCAATAATATTAATAAGTGTTATTTAGTGTTTTTGATTCGAAAATGCTAATATAAAAGCATTAAATATTGTCAACAAGCTAGCTTTCCAACATTTCTTTCTAAATATCATTAAGTTTCCCATTGAAGATATTTTCTTTCTATGAAACAAAGATATAAGAACTCTCAATTCGAATTCGTTGGCCAAAATAAAAAAACTTTAAACTTTCAATAAAAAATAAAAAAGCATGAAAAATATTAAAGATAAACTTCCTTAAATTTGTGAAAAATTTAATATAATATGCAGATTTAGACAGAGTTTGGAATTTGGATAAAATAAAATCAATAAAATAATTATTTAATAAAGTAAGAATAAAATTAAAAAAATTCAAAAAAATAGAATATAGCTAGAAATGAGACTTTTTTTATAATATATGTATTAAATTCGTATTTTAATAGTCCTTCTATAATTTAGCAGGATTACAAAAACAATTAATGAGTTGAATTTCAATATTAACTTTTACGGTGAAATCTAGAAATTTCACAATTGAAGTTTCACAATAGAGATTTAATTTAAAAAAGAAAATTAGGTAGAAGTTTTTATTAAAATAAATTTCAAGTTTTTTGGAAAAACTCTTCTAAAATAAATAAAATTAAAAAAAAAATTTATAGTACTGAAAATTGAATTCTAACTCATTTTTTTGTAATATTTTCATTAAGGGTTCTTAATTAAATTTTTTCATACGAAATATTGTGAATAAATAATAATGCTTCATAGATTCAACATTCACTATGCTAATAATATTTTTTTTTGGGATCCTTGAATGCAATTTTAAAAATATTTAAAAAGTGTTTTGCACATTAATTTATGAAGCGCATAATGATTGGATATTTTATATTATAAAGTGAGAAATTATAAAATGACTACATTAAAGCATATTTTAAGCGATATTATTATTAAATATTGTTATTAATTTTGATATTATTTAATATAAAATTATTAGCTAAAATATATGCAATTCAACATAAAACGGAAAATAAGAATGAAAAATTAAATTTGAAGTAGCAAAACATTACAATTAACAAAATTATTTGCATCATTATTTTTTTTTTTTATTGCGTTAAAAAAATTGTTATTATCGTTATTAATTTTCACTAATTTCTAGAACTCACCCAAAACTTGTACTTATTTAATTTTTTTTTTTTTTATTTTAGTAAATTTGCTCGGTTAGAAGCATGTAGTTTTTGTAAAAATAAAAATTAAAAATAGGAATATTCAGAAAAATGTTTGTTTGAAAAAAAATAATAATAAAATAAATAAATTATAAGGAGACAGACACGAAGATTTTTGATATTACGTTATTCGAAGAAAATTTGTATACAATCTATTTTTTTTTAAATCCCTCGCCAATAAGTTAAATTTAAGTAATTTTATAATATTATTCTCATGTGGATGCTGTTTTCCCTGAATCCTCATTCCCTATTGTGTACAAAGTCAACTTAGAGTGGAATGTATGAAATGTAAGCCCATGGTATTGTGTTTTTTCTCAAGAACCTGTTCTACCGTTAATTTAAATGAGAAATCTTGATAAATCAAATTTACAAATTAATAGAATATAATATTAATATGAATTTATAATTTTTATCAAATTGGTTTAAATAGAAAGGAAACATGCTATTTTCCGATGAAATCTTTGATAATATAGACATTTTCTAATTACTGTTTTATTACGATTTTATTATTTTTTATTATTATTTTTTGAATATGAGAGAAATAAATAATCAGTAATAAGGCTTAGAACGGTTGTAAAAATTCAAAATATAAAGATTAATTAAGTATATTGAAAAAAAAGAGAAAAATAATCTAAATCTTGCCTATCTAAAATTTAGGACAAATCTAGTAAAAAACTCATGATTTATTAGTGATTTTTTTTTTTTTAAATTATTATCAAATTTAAAAATAATTTGTATTCGCGAAAATCTTATATATTATGTAGGTATAAAATTCAATTAAAATTACAATGAGACAATGTCCAAACGTACCATTTTTAAAAGAGTACAACCACAAGTTAATTTTATTGAGCGTGTTTCGCTACCTATTTTATACAACATTATTATTGAAAGATAAAAATAAAATAAATGGGGCTACGAAGAATCAGAGCCAGCAGCCGCATCTTCGATAATCGAATTTAAGTCTATATTTAAACCATATTCATAAAGATTTGAATAGCGTTCTTTTCTGTCTATCCAAGGACTTCGATGATTCATATATAAATTTCTCTTGCTAACACGAAATATTTGACTTTCTTTAACACTCTCATCATCAATCGGTTCACCGCCTCCACCAAAATCACACTCTCTTAAAGTTAAACGGTTTGTAGGACTTTTTATTTCAAACTGTACATTTTGATGTTTATATGGCTTTCTCAATGGTAATTTACCAAAACCTTTTGTACCATCATCATCCCCTCCACCCGAATCAACAGATTGAGTAGAACCTTGTTTTGTAATTCCGCCACGCCCTCGTTGAAAGGTATATAACGGTTGAATAGATGCTTCTGATCCACCCCGTTGTGGTGAATAATACTCAAATTCGGTAGGAATTGGTACAATTGATTGAGTATTGCATGTTGGATCAATACTGTTATTAGGAATTATGGTTCTGTGCAAAAGCGGTAATGGTGAATCACGTTCCAAAGAATATGGTAATTGCATGTTACGTTTAAAGCGATATGCAGGTGAATGCGACTTACCGTTTTGTAAATTATCATAACTTTTATGTCGATATATGCCTGGTATCACATTTTTCTAAAAAAAAAATTAAAAAAAATTAATAAATGAGAAGCAAATTTAGATAACATATGTTCACAGTGAAACTGTAAGAAATAATAAAATTCAAAATACGTCGCTATATAGCAGCTTGAAATCGTTCAATGAATTAAATGATGAAAATTTGGATGGTTTTAAAGCAAATTTCGTAAAGAATTTAAGGAATAAATTTTAGAACATATAACATATTGTGATATGTTTAAAAATTATAAGACAATTATGATTAAAAATAGTTTTTGAACTAAATAAACAAATGAAAAAAAAATTTTTAATAAAATTCAAAAGGTAATTTTGAATAGTATTATATTATTGAATAAGAATCAAAATTTTATTACTTCGTTGTAAAGATGAGTTTTCAAATCAGTGCCGCCAATTATAATTGGTTGATGTGTTATGAGCTCTTGTTGAGTTGTTGAAACCTCTGTTAATTGATTATTTGTACAATGTGGTTTATATTGTAAGATGTAATCCTCCGTAACAATTCCTCGTCTAAAAAATATAAAAAAAAAATCAGAATTTTATTTTTTTATTCAAACGCAATCATGCCTATCAATTAATGATGGTGTCATTGGCCCGCATAATATATGAATACAATTTAAACAAATGTTCCCATGTGAATATGGATTTACTGCTCGTTGGCCTCCTTTTGTTGTAAATGAGCCTTTCAACTGTAAACGATAAATTAAAAATTGTGTTAACAAAACATTCTAAATTAGAAACAAAAAAAATTACATCTTCATTAGTTGTTTGATTGCTTGTAGTTAAATATGTATGGAATCCTGCTAATCCTATTACTGACCAAATAGAAAAGAAACATATAAATGTTACAATAACACTGCATGGAGCTTTCTTGATAACCTCCAAAACATCTTGCTCAACTTTCATTACTAAAGCATTGCAATAAACAAAAAAAAAAATTTTTAAATTCCGTACTTATTCAATTTTTTTTTACATTATACTTACATAAAACTAAATGTGTTATAGAACACGAAAATATGAAGACTGCAAGAAATGCCAATGAAACCAAAAACATATAGAAAAATCTATAATTTCGTTTTCCAACACAATTCCCAACCTAAAATAAATTGACTATAAGTAAAAATCTAATTTTTATTTTTTTAATTGTTTGCTAAGTCTTATGAAGATATGGTCAAAACAAGAAATTGATTTTAATGAAGAAGTTGATTTTAATGAAGATGTGGTCAAAACAAGAAGTTGATTTTTATTTAACTAAAATCTATTGCTACATTTTTTGTAAAATTCAATATTCCCATCCCACATCACATTCAAATAAAAATAGGTTATAATAGTCATTCAAAAAAATAAAAATAAACATAAATAAAAAAAAAAAACATAAAAGTAAAAATCTTTTTAAATTACAGATTACATACCCATGGACAATGATGATCAAATCTGTCTACACAATTATCACATAAACTGCAATGTGACGCTCTAGGAGGTCTAAATAATTTGCACGTAAAACAATATTTAAGTTTTACAATTTGTCCCTTAACAAGAACTTCTTTTGTCCTTGGTGGTGGTCGATATGTGGGTGAATTCAATGAATTTGGCACTTCTGTAATGAAAAAATAAACAATGAATACTGTAAGGATAATGTGAAAAATGTGAAATCTTCATGTTATCCTTACCGATTTGTTTTTCAATATAAGCAGCTTCGTCTAATGAAGCTCTTGGAATGACTCCGGGGTCTGTGAATGTTGTCCTGAGAAGAGAGCTCATTGTGAAAAAATATAAAAGTCCTCCTATTATTGGAATCCATGGTGTTATTCTAGTTGCTAAATATGGACAGCTAAAATATATTAAATGTTTTCTTGCATTAAAAAATTCTACCAAAATTATTTTTATATCTTTATTAACTTTTATGCTACGGATTGCTGGTAGTAAATAATAATAATTCTAATTAATTCGAAAATATTTTTTATTGCTAATCCAGCATTGATAAAAAAAAAATTCAAACAATTAAATTAAAAGTAATGTTTAATTATTAAAAGAAAATTTTTTTTGCACCTCTTTCGGAATATGATAATTTCTGTTATCAATTTAAATAACAAAATTATTATGAAAATAATGATTCAATGATTTTATTAATGAAGTCATATTTTAAGAATGAATCAATTAAATAAAAATAAAATATTATGTAAGTACCTATTAATTTATATATACTTACTCGAATGCAAAAAATAATGTACTGGTTCCAGTTATTAAAAAACATGTTAAATAAAAAACTCCTGTATGTGGAGCTGACATTAAAAGTCCATCACAATAAAATTTATTACGGCCTTGAAATAATTCCCATTTTCTAGTTATTGTACGATTATTTTGGGACATTGTTAAACAGCATAAAAAATTCATTTAATTTTTTATCAAAAAATGTGAAGTACAAAAAAAAAAATTTGCTGAGGTGAAAAAATTATAAATTTTTTTTTTCTTTTGTATCCTGGTGGTGGTGCAACATAAATACATGCAATAATATTATTTTTTAATTGGATTTAAAACATAAAAATAAAAAAAAAATTAAATAAGATTATTTATTTTTTGGAAATTTAGATGTGAATATTTTTTTTTTTCTTTTATTAAGGATTGTCAATTTTGGATATTTTAACGAGTTAATTTTTTTTATTTAATTTTGTTGATATTATTATTTTATTGTGTTGTTATTGTTTTTAATTTATTAAAATAAATTTTTTTAAAGTGTATTTTCTTATTATTTTTTTTTTTTAAATATAGTTTTAATGTTTTGTTCTTTTATTTTTTTTTAATTCTTAAAAAATTTTAGGTATATAATGTAGTTAAACTACGTATATGGTAATAATTGAATAATAATTAAAAAAAAAAATTCAGCTAACAACAGTTGTTTTTTTTTTTTTTAATATTTTTTTCTGTGTATAATTGTTATTTTGCTTATTATATTGAGAATAATTTATTGGTGCTTTAAGTTTCATAATTCATATTTATTTTTTTTTTTATATTAATTTCAACAAGTTATTAATCTTCTTCAACAGTACCATGTCCACTCCTTATGAAAATTCCATATTTTGAGGTGCCTAAAAAAAATAAAAGATAAACAAGAATAAAGGTAAGTATATAATAATTAATTTTGATGAAAAAAATTTCTATTTTGTTGAAAAATGCAAACAAAATACCCTAAGTATTAGTTTTTTTTTTTTTTTTATTAGGTATTTTTCAAGGATATTTATTGTGGTTGAATTTTTTTCTACCTTTTTTTTTTATAAAAAGTCATATTATAAAGTAGATGAATTCTGAATAATAAAGTTAATGAAAAAACTGATTTTTGAATGATAATATTTACGATCTACAAATCTACATTATATCATAAAGGAAGTATAAATAGAGAAACTAGTCCCATACAAAAAAAAGAATAAAAATAGTGAAACAAAAAATCCATATCACAACCCCATTTTTGTATTTTTTGAGAATTCCACTCTCACAAAAGCTTTTAATGCGCATGGCTTCGGTAAGTTGTATTTACATTCGCAAATTTAGCTCGGTAAATGCTCCATTACATGCATCAATACACATGCAATTATAGAGGAATGTAAATTGTATTTACATTTCCCTGTGATGTAAATTGTATTTACATTGCTCTATATTGTATTTACATTCTTCATTTTGAACTGCGTAATACTATAAACAAAAATAATATCACTCACACTCACAATATTTCAAACAGACAAATACCAAAAAAAAAAAAAAATTGCAAATGTATACCTCTCACATGCATCATATCAATGTCAAACAAAGCTTAGTTTATAGTGCTAAAAATCTATATTTTCCCTCTGAGCTAATCTATATTTTCCCTCTGAGCAAACAAAAAAAAAAAAAAAGAACCAATAAAAAAATACGCGGCTATTTTTTTTTTTCTAAAAAGTGGCCAGTCGATCAGTCGATGAATTTTCTTAACATGTGTTTCAATCTACTATTTTTAAAGGATCTTCGAACCTCTACTACTAAATTTTTAAACGAGTGTGGTTGGATTTTAGTACAAAAATTTAAACCACACTTCAAAAATTGCACTTATTTTTATTCAAAAAAACAAAATGAATAAAAATAGAACAATGGTAACCCTGAAAATATCTTTGTCGTCATTATAAAGTTTGCTGTCAAATGTCAAGTAAGAATTTTTTTTTCTTTTATCAACAAACGAGGAAAATGTCAGCAACAAGGAGATTATTTATTGTAAATATAAATTATAACTATATATTTATTATTTGTTATTTTTAATTATAAAAAAAAATAATTATAAAATTATTATTATTTTTTTTAATAATTGAAAATAAAATTAAATAAAATTTAAGAAGACCATTAGTTCCTAAAATAATAAAAAAAAAATTAGTAATTTTTCTAAAAAAAAATTATTCGATTTTTTTTTGCAAAAAAGAAAATGAATAATTTTTTTTGGAAAAATTACTAATTTTTTTTTAATATTTTAGGAATTAGCTGATCTTAAATCATCCGGTTTGAAATCATTTCGAGAAATAAATTTACTTCCGTATTAATTAAATTTTATTTCCTTGCTTCATTTTGAACTTTTTTGTTTTTTTTTTTATTGTAAATGTATTGTTTTCAACTCCCTCTCCCATGCACATTAAAGCAGTATACAATGCATGGTAATCAAATTTGTTATACAGCTCGTTGTGTATACACACAAACACATAGACACTCGTCAATATTATATCACTCGACCTTCGGTCTCGTGATATAAATATGACTCGTGTCTATGTGTTTGTGTGTATACACAACTCGCAAGAATAACAAATTTTCTTGCCATGTATTGTAATCTACTATTAAAACTTCAAAAATAACAACAGTTCTATACAATTTTTAAAGTTTTAAAAGTTTTTGTGAGAGTGGAATTCTCAAAAAATACAAAAAAAAAGCTCATGGGGTTGTGATATGGATTTTTTGTTTCACTATTTTAATACTTTTTTTTGTATGGGACTGATTCCTCTTTATATACATGCTTTTTGATTATATGAACAAAAGTCAGTCCGCTAAAAAAAAATAATCAATTGAGTATTATAAAAAAAAAAAAATCAAATAAATATTTTCTTACAATATTTAAAGCTTATTTATTACAATTTTTTTTTAAAGTTTAGATGACCCGAATTAGTTTTTTATGAAATTAACTTAATATATAAATGTAGACACAGTTCAGAGTGCTACGAATAAAATAGTGTAAAAAAAAATAAGAATTTCATTCATAACACAAGATTAATTACTTTTTTTTTGTTTCTCCTGATAAAATAACAAGGATAATAATAATGCCTAGATAAAGATTTTAATTAAGTAAACTTTTTTTTTATATCTTTATTATTACATATTAATCATCATGATAATTAAGTAAATGTAAAAAATTTCAGGAAATATTTATGTATTCAATAGAAAATACAATATTAACATTTATGTAAATACGGATAAACATTATATATTAATTTCGAAAAAAAAAATAATAATCACATCGATAAATCAATTTGTTTGGATAAATGTTATCTTCTTATATTATTAATTCTAAACTTTATTAATTTATATACCCACAGAGAGAAACTTAGAATTATTACACATATGTTACACATTGATTTGAAATTCGAATTCTTCTAGCAAGCAGAAATGCAGTAAAATGTCAATAGAAAGAAATACATATGTTCAATTTAAAATTTGAAAAAAATAATAAAAACCGATTAAATCGATAAGATCAAATTTTGGATGTTCAATTCCTTTATTAAGTCTTTTTTTATGCGAACGAGACGCAATAAAATGTACTTTTTTGGACATTTGCATGCAGTATAACATTATATGATTTTTATAAAATTCATTTATTTACCTATTTGGTCATATTGGGTAATGCAGTGTCTACAAAACTATGATAATAATTTTAAAACATTTTTTTGATATTTTTTTTTTTTAACCAAGTGTTACAAGATTGTTCCTCTTAAATACAATAATATATAATTACTTATTTAAATTTTCATAATTTCATTTCGGCATATCCTTTAATTTTAGATATTATATATATATTATGTACATTTGGTTAAAAATTGGCTAACTATATATTCATTCGCTTTATATAGTTTATACCTATATAAACTTATTGAATAAAATCCTACACAATATTTTTTTGTACTCTTTCTAACTAATAAAAGAAAATTTTGTTTTCAAAAATATATTTTTGTATAGTTTTTCTATACAAAAAAAAAACAAAAAATGAAAATTCTTATTTCATTTTTCAATGCGGTATTTTAATGTTGACAAAAATAAGTACAATATGGTTTTCCATGGCTAGAAAATCGATAATGGCACAGATTAGTCCATCAATTGGGCACATAATATAAAATACAAATAAAAGAGGAATATCAAGGTTGATTAAAATTTATAATTTTCTTGACATAAAGGAAAAATAATAAATTTTTAATAAAATTTGAATATAAATTGAAAAAAAAAAAACAAAAACTTTTTCCCGAGTAAAAAATTTTCAACATTATAATGTGAAGAGAATTTTGTTTTAAGATTAGTAAGTACTTTATTATGCTTTGAATAATATTAATATTATTCAAAGTAAAATAATTTGTTCAACAGGTTTTAAGTAGAAGAAATTCATTAAAATAGTTATCAACGTTTAACATTTACAAACTAATCTTATCACATCAACAGAAATATTTGAATTGAAATCGTAATGAAGGTTTAAAATCCTTATAAATATTTCCCAAATGCCTATGTACTTAGTTAGTTACGTTTGAACAGCAAAGTTCGTTTTCAGAAAATATTATTTTAAATTTAATAAATTTTTTTTTTTTTTAATTGTACCTAAATCAAAATTGAATTATAATCTTTCATAAATTTAATACCAATTTAATGAAAAAAATATATATAAATATGAACAAAATATATAATGTAACTACATTTTCTAATTTAATTTGAATTCCATTCAAATTTCCAATACTTAATAAATTTTTCTTTTTTCATCATCAATTTTTATTTAATTAATTTAATAGAATTTTTGTGGTGATTTTTAAGTTTGCCAAAATATATCAGTTAAAAAAAAAGGAATATAAGTACATATGTATTATTCAAACACATAGGTACATAGGTAGATAACATTTTTGTATGTTGATTACATAAAAATAAAAATGTTTATTCCTCAAAAAAAAAAAATGTAACTATAAATCATAACACTTTACAATTTAGTAACAACAAAATATGTGTTTTCCTAAAAAAGAATAAAGAAAATGAATAAAGGAAACTAAAACATTTTTAGTCTAAGAGCCAAATTTTTAATTTAATGGAAGTAAACAAATTATGAACTTAGGCCTTCATACGAAAAGAATTTGAAATCAGAATTAAGAATTCCAATTGGAATACATTAAGAATTTGAAATTCAGTATTTCAAATCTTTAGTTATAGTGAAAACCTTTTAATTTACATCAGAGTTTTAAAATATTTTTTATAATTTTTGTATAAATTTCTGGAATATATTTTTTTGTTTAATATTATAACAGCTTATTTATTGAAATCTTACGAATTTTTATCTCATATTTTAGAATATTTAATAAGTAGGTTAGGGCGCAAAATTGACTTACATATTTATTAATAGAATAAGTATATATTTTTTTTTTAAACGAATAAGCGTGGAATAGTTTTGTAATTATTTGAAAATAGTATTAAACAATTAAATTTAATAAAAAAAATTATATAAAAAAAATTAAAAAATAATAAGATTGCATATACCTAGTGAAAACTAATGAAAATATTAAGGAATTACTGAATAGAATAAAATAGTGTTTAACTACTAGAAATAGTACTAAGTATACGTATATAGAAATAAATGTTACACTTATAATAAGACGTTTGGAAAATAATATAGGATATTGTGTAGTTAACAATATTAAGAATTGCACAAAATGGATTAGATAAATAATGAAAATAATAAATACAGATGTATAAAATAGTTAATTTAAAGTTTCGAAATATATACTTATTGGTGATGTTCAAACAATATTGATCAATATAATTTTATAGTTTATGACAAAAACGAAGCCAATTACATTTTTGCAAGATTGCTATGACAAAACAAAATTTCAAAATACAATTTTTTTTAAGGTTCCAATAATAGGTACCTCAATCTGTTACAATTCGCAAATTATAAAAGTTTAAAATCCAGTTCAATTTTAAGTGACCGAAAAGCCAACTTTTTAATTACTTTGTTTACCACTTAATGTGATAACGAATACAAAAAAAAAGTATCAACGAACACGGAAAGGTATTTATTACCAAAATATTAGCGTTATATTTCACAATATACAATAATACTTAATTGACATACTTACTAATTGCTTCAATATTATTGATTTATTATAAAATACCTACGGGCCATATTCCTATATTTGGATTAAGTATGTACCACATAAGTGAGCAAAAACCCTATAAAAGAGATGTGGGGAAATTCCTTACCTGTTATAAGGCATAATACCATGGGTACAATACCACGAGTCAAAACCCAATTTTTTTTTTGCCCTACAAAATGTTAAAGGACTTAAGTAGTTACACCCTTAACTTATTTATTTAGGTCAAAACCTCATAAAATTTCTTGTGGTGTCATGTCCCAATATCTCTTTTATAAAATTTCGACCTTCTCTGGTGAGGCTAACTCTGGCAACATGGTTATGTCCCAGCGACAAATTTATTCAATAATGTCATTATTTGCTTTAATAAAAGTGGCAGTCAATACCTTGTTCGAACATAAAAATATTTCCGAAAAAAGTATATATAAGATAAGATACATATTCCTTCTTAGACGGTAAAGTAAGGAGGTACCTAGGTACTTAAGTAGGTAGGTAAGTGTGTACCTATCTTAATTATTTTTTTTATAAGTAGATACCTACCTACCTATACTTAACTTCACATCAGTTCCACGTTCTCTTTGTCTAAGAAGAAGCATCTTAACAGAATTTTAAAAAATAAAATAGAATCAAGGACAGCTCCTCCCAAAAAAAAATAAAAAAAAAAATTAAATAAAATATCTATAGGATTTTTCATAAAAAAAAAAAGAAATATATACTTATTTCTTTGGTTTTTAATTTTTTGATTAGATATGAAAATTTAGTTATAAAAACTAAAATAAATGTTCGCTATTTTTTACTGCCAAACTAATGTGCGGAAAGGCCGTCATCATCATCATCAAGAGTTGAACAAAAAAAATGTGTAGTACCTAAGTACGATTAGATTATTAAGCAGAAATTCTTTGAAATTTTGCGATTGCGATAAAAAAAAATTTAAAAACTGGTATATTTCTTAAAAAATTTTCTTTTCCTTATTTTTCTTAATTATTTATTTCTTTTTTTTTTTCTTTCAACTTAATTTTTAATTATAATTTTATTTTTTAATTTTAGTCTCTATCTCTACCAAAAATTTTAAAAAGACAATTTTATTTAATTAAAATAAAAAAAAGGAAATTGAGCTCACTCACAATTTTCGTTTTCAATTTCAATAAAAAAAAAAAAAAAAAAAATTTAACCTTTTTGTTCACAAAATTTTATTTATTAATTTTTGTTTACTTTTTTTTTATTTCGTATTTTGAATTTGAATTGATTAATTAATAATTAATTTTTTTTTTTTTTTTTTTACACAATTTTATTTTTATTAAATATACGAAAAGTTATTTTAAAATAAAAAATAACATAAAAAATTGAAAAAAAAACCTCTATCTAAATTTTCCAATAATAATTTTATTAAACATCAACACCTTCTATTTCTTTGACATAATTGACACGGACACGGACGTCGGACCAATTAATCAGAAAAAAAAGCAAAGAAAAAAACAAAATAGGTGTTAGAGCGAGAAAAATAAATTCATCACTGCGACTGCATTAAACAATGTGGAACTGCGCTGCTGTTATGCCTGTTCTGATAAACATGTGAATGGACATCTTTGTCTTTGAGAACTCTAAAAATGTATTTATTTATTAATTTATAATCGAGTGTTTGTCCATTTAAGATTGCGACTGATATAATAATATAAGTTTTAAACTGTTGTATAATTTCACCTTTATCTAAATACAACTTTTAGAGTTATTGCAAGCTTTATTTATATCTGATAATAATAGGTATTTTGCTCTCCCTTTTTGCCCCTTGCCTATTCACTCTACCCTTTCTTCTGTCTTATTTATTTTCTTTAAATTTCCATTAAATTGTCGTCTTCGAATAATTTGATATCAAAAATTATTTCTTTGCTAAAATAATTTCTTTCACTCACGTCCGCCATCGCAGCTGCGCCAGTAGAAAGCGATTCTAATAAAAATTTATTTCTTTGACTTGGTCAGCCATTTCCAAAATGTCATTTTGCCACCAACACACAAAGTTAGTTTTTTCTTATCGCGATAATAAAAATGATGTTGCGGTCTCGGTTTTTTAATATTAATTTTATTATTACAGTAAGTTTATAATTTATTTACTTTTTTTTTATTATTTTTATGAAATAAATTAAATTGAAATAAATTGTATTGGAAAAATAAAAAAAATTAATTAATTGAAAATATAAATATAGTTCTAATATTTTTTTATGTAAATTAAAAAAAAAAAAAAAAAGTTTTTTTTCTACCAAATTTTGCGCAAATGTATCTGGTGTGAAAAAAGAAAATGTTGTTTAAAAAGATAAAAAAGAAAAGAATGAAAAAAAATGTTTACACACAGAAATTCTGCTTTTTCCAATTTTTTTTTTTTTTGAAGAGCAGTAGTGAGTGATAATGGTAGATAGGTGCCTTGCCTTTTTTCTTTTCTTTTTTTTTTAATGCCTTATCGAAAACCTGAAAAAAAATAAAGAAAAGTCGAAGAAATTTTCACATTTTCCAACAACAACAATTTTTAAGAATTATCCTATCCTGTTTTTTTTTTTTCCAATTCTATATGTAATTCTTCTATCATAAAATTTTATTTGTTGTGTTTTTGATAAGAAAAAAGAAACAAAAAACAGAAAAAAATAATTTTTTTTTAACCTATTCATTGACTTTTTTTTTAGCTGTCAAAAATTCAAATAGTAAAAAATGAACAGAAAGCTTTAATCATTAATAAAGTAGTAATTCTAAGCTTTTCCCAAAAAAAAAAAATAAATAAATACAAATTGCACATTTTGTATGCGGGTTTTAGTTTTAAGTAATTTATTTTTTTTTTATCTCCCTAAGCCGGATTTTTTATTGTTTTTCTTTTATATTTAATAAAAAAAAAATGTTTGTAAATGTATTATAATTTATAATATTTTGTTAGGTATGTACATATTTTGTTTGTGCTTGCTGGTCGGTGGTGGCTGGTGAATTAGGAATAAAAAAAAAAAATCAACAAGAATTGCAATAAAGTTGAAAAAGTTTTATAACATTTTTTCATTCTTTTTGTGAATAAAAAAATAAACAAAATTTTAGCTTGACATTAAATAGGTTGGCAGCACAGATATCTATATTAACTGGATACTCACTATCTGTCGATAACTTATATTCTAGATCTAGATTTTTTTTTCTCTCAAGTTCACGATAGGTACCTGCCCTTTTTTTATTTTCGTCTGGTATTATTTCTAAAGAAAAAAATTTTAAGGAATAAGTGTAGTACTTACCTTAATCTACCTAAAGGCATTTGGATAAGGCTAGGTAACTAGGTAAATATCTAGCCAATCTTTTCGTAAAAGGTAGGTATTTGATTTGTTCCACTGTTCAAATTGTATAAAAAATTTGTTAAAAACCAAAAAAAACAGATTACCTATGTGATACGTATCAGAGACTATAAGATTCATAAATCAACAACAGCGTGTTTAATTAAAATATAAAATGATACCTAGTTCAGCCTACCGAAATATTAATATTATCCAGTACTTAAGTATAAATCTAATATAAAAATGTTCAACAAACGTTGTCACATCAAAAACCACAATTTCCAAACTTAAAATTCCTACCATAATTTTTTTAAAATTCACATTAGTATGTACGTATATATAGCTAAGTAGCAATGCCTGAAAATAAACTACTGTGATTATTCCTTGTCAATAAATATTTAAAAATATTGTTTAATCAAGATTAACATTTGCTAAATTCGAGGGTGAATTAAAGCTTGCGACATAAACAAAGCACACGTTTATGAATTCATAAAATTAATGCTTAATACCCGATTAGTCATTTCTTAATTAAATAAAATCTTAGCTAATATGTTTAAAATTTCCCAGAACAGGAAAAAGTTTCATGAAGTGAGGAATAACGAGATAGGTACATACCATATTATCCAATGATATAAACAATAAATCAGGCAATAAATATTTTATTTTTATGTAAAAAATTCAATTAAATTATTTAAACAAGGACTGTGGCGAAAAATACTAATTTTTATCAATAAAAACTAATCACTTTATAAATACCCTCTTCAATAATATTATCACTCACAAGTAATGTAAGTAAGTAATCCACTAAGCTTAATAGATTTTGGCATGCCCACTTTTTTGAAGTGTATTCACGATCACGTGAATAATTTCCATATTGACTTTTCAATTAAATTATACCTATATAAAAGTAATCAGTGTTCGTTTATAAATATTATCTACATAAGTATCTATAAATTATATATTTTTAAATTAAGTTAATAAGTATATGTAGGACAAAATTGTATAACTATATAAAATAAATTTAGTTTTATGAAGTACCATATTATTATTGGCCTTTCATTTTTATCATTCATTTCATACATTGATAAGCTTTTTCTTCTGTTTGATATTTATCGATTAGTCATATATAGTGCGCATCATTCAAGCTACATTAACTATTTATATTAAATTTTTATATCATATTTTTTTTTAAGAAAAAATATATAAGTAAGTATTTATATATTTATATTTTGTATGCGGTAAAAAAATATTATTTTTCTGTTTTGTGTCAATGCGTTTGATGACGCTATCATTTCAAATTAACCCTTTTTTTATAATTAATCTTAGGGTTTTTAGTATACTTCGAGGTACGAAATTACTTAAGTACTTAATTAATAAATTAGTAGAAAGTGATGATTATATTTCTGTAGGAACCATGAAAGTTCTATTGCTTTTTATTATTGTAAGAATATATTTACTTGAAATGATTGAAAAATTGTTGAATTATTATCACAGAATTTAATTTTTTGGAATTTAATTTAATTTAATGGATGAAACTTTTGATCCTAATAACTGGAATGTTTCTTCTACTTCATTACTTCATTAAAATTCTCCAAACAAACAAATTAAGTAAGCAATTAATAAATGTTGTATATGTACGTAAATGACGTGTAGGTAGCTACAAATGTACATACAAACTTGTATTGGTCTTTACGAAAAATTTCTTATACTTATCTTATAAGTATATTTTTATTAAAGGAACCTACAGATACATATTTTTTGATTTTGTAAATAATTCTATTATATACGAATACTTTTTATGTTTAAAAGGCAAAAAAAATGTACCTAACGAATTAAATTTTCCTGTATTCATCATCATTTCACGATCTGAATAAAAAAAAATTAAATAAGGGTTAAAAACTCTCCAGAGAATAATTTAGTTCACCTAATTTTCTTTTATTTTTTTTTGTGTTTGAACATTTTGTTTAATTTAATTTTAGACAACATTATTCAGACTCGAAACCTTTTTTATTATCTATTCAATATTGAATATAAATTAATTTTAGAAAACCATTTCATTGATTATAGCTATGAGACAGTGACATAATCATTACAATTTCATTGCTAATTAATACTAAATTTTCAAACGGAATAATACTTATATATACTTATTAGTTTCTGTAAAATTTAAATCTTTCTAATTTTAATTAAATTTTTTATTGGAAACTATCATGGATGTTGTTCCTTTCTAAAAAATTCTTCAGATTTTTCTTTCTCTAGTTTTTCCATTCGGTTAAGTTTTTATTTATTAATTTTATTAATTGATTTTCATTACATTTATAAAATGGAATTTATTTTCTCAGTTTTCAAAAAAATTAAAAATTAAAAGTGTGAGTATAATAATTGGAAAATATTTTCCTCATTTAACCCACTGATAATGAATAATGAAAAAAAATTAAAAAATAGAGAAGAAGAAAAATAAAATTCACAAACTTTTCACCAGGAATTAAATATTTTTGTTAAATGAACAAAATTACAATATGACCTAGATATAGCCAACTAAAGAAAAAGTTTGGTTTTGAAGAAACTTTTGTTAACATAATGGATTTTTAACCATTAATATATTTATATCTAGGAGCCGAATTTACTTTGCTTAGTTTAGTTTAGTTTTGCTTGATTGATTAAGAATAAAGAGTGAATGTTGCTAAAAATTTAGAAACAACTTCATTTAATACTTAGGAAGTATTAAAAAATAATACAGTTTAAATCAGGGTTTAAATTTTCTCCAAGACTAAAAAGTGTGTTATGTTCTTGTTTTAGATGCGAGATCAACTTCAACTTTTCGTTTGATGTTTTTTTCGAATGATAAGTAGATAATGGTTTATCACTATAGGTTTTGACACTGTGGGTAATGGCAAAACTTTCCCTCTTACTGTTCACAATTTCCATTTTATATTTCTTCAACTAAACCTGAGTATTTATTTCGATTTTATACAATTCCGCATCTTATAATTTGTGGAATGAGAACAAAATCAGAATAATTCTGCTAATGTAAAAAATATAGAGTAGTTATAAAGAGTATCATATAAATTTATGTAAACATTTATAAGTTAGTAAGTAAGTAGTTACATAGTTAATTTTTATATTGTTATAATATTTTCAAATGCTCTGACAGTTTGCAGCTTAATAAAATAAAATTCCTTGTTTATGGAAGTTCAATATTTGCATAATAAATATTTATACATATGTATTTGCAACGTGTATACTTGATATACTTCTATAAATAAAAGAATGTATATACACCATTTCAGTTATTTGGATATTAGCCATAGACTACAGGATTATACAAAATCAATAAAAACTTTTTAATTCTACCATTAAAAAAATAAATAAATATTAAGTTTATGTTTGCCATAAAGATTATTATTATAATTATTTGAATATAAGTACTTATATAACTAAGTTTAAAAATAACGCTTTAACTACAAAATAATTTCGTTATTCAAATTATTTTTCTCTTGTCAGATTTATCTATTTTAAATGAACACATTTTATACCTTCTATAAGTACCTACTTATTTATCACAAAACGGAATCACTTCAAATCAATCATGGGAAATACACATATGTTTGAAATAAAAAAAAAATGTATTTTCATCATTAAAACCATTTCTGTATTTTCTTGTAAGGTAGTTAGTAAGTACAAGAATAAATGAAAAATATTTATTTATTTCATTTTTTTTTTTTTTTTGTTTTTTTCAACAAAATTCTATTCCAAAATAATCGTCATCAAATCGTTATCTTTTTCTTGTTAGCATTTTTTTTCTACCTTTTAATATTTGTCTTTTCTTGATAACCTTAAATTTGTATTTAAATAAAATAAAATCTCAAATTCAGACAGTAAGTATGTCATTTAATTTAATGATTTTATAGCTTTTTCGAAAGTATAAAAAATATTGTTTCGGTGGTTATATACTTATAGTGTTGCTGCAAACAAAATAATCTATTGAGACTGGAAAGTACTTAAGTAATGTTTAAATTTAAGTTTTAAGTATATTTAATTTAAAGTTCTCATTGTAAATTTTTATTCTAAAATTGGAAGATACTTGCTTATCTAAATGAATTCACAAAATTCGACAATTTTTCATTCTAATCACTGAAAACGTATAGGTGTTCAAAGGATATTTTTTTTAAATTTTAAAATTTAATTTATAATAAAAATTATATAATTGTTGCAAGTTGGTTATTCTTCGTCTACACTCTACAGCTACACCATATACTTACATACTTAGTCATGTAATAATTATTCTAAGCATATGGAATGTATTCTTGGGAGCATCTGTCTTGAAATTCTGCAATATTTTAAAAATTAGTTTTAAAGTTTTGAAGGTATATTTCATTTTAATACTATGACATCTTTTTTACAATTGGGACAAGATTCAAATCAAATGAAATATTTGAATAATTTTTTATAAATTTTTGGTGTTCTTCTATTTGCTTAAAGATAGAGAAATACGATTCGGTATACCTACTTACTTATTTAGAATTTATTAAAATGAGGTCTTGAATAGATTTTCAAAAAGTCAAAAATTTATATTCATTATGTTTTTGTTCAAAAATAATTTTTTAAACATTAAATTGCAACATTGATATAATATTAAATTCTAAGAAATGATTTTTTTTAAAAAAACTTTTTTATGATTAAACACGGTCCAATTATTTTTTAATTTACTGAAAATCTAAATATTATTATAAGAATGTGTTATACATACCTAATATAAAAATCTCATATTATCGTCGTAGTTCGGGCTAAAGTGATATTTTAGCTCTTTTTATGATATTCGGCTTAACTAACAGTTCTATTCCACTTTAGTCTGTGCTAGTAAAAATTCAAAACAGTAATTTAAACGAGAATTTATACCTACTATCGTCAATTATTCAAAAAGTCATATTGAAATTTTTCACTTGGTCAATTTTGCCCGAAAACCGACGATATCTATACTTACTTTTTTATTAAACATTTATTAAAGAAATCAGCATTATAAAAATTTAAAAAAAAATTAAATTTTTTGTCAATTTTTTTCGGAATTTTGCCAAATTTTTTATAATGTTTCTTTTTTTTTTCTGTACGCGTATACGTATACGTAAATTTGCTATATTTTAAGCTTTTTTTTTATTTTTAGATAGATACATAATATATATTTTTATTTATTTATACAAAAAAAAAAAAAATTTAGAAAAATATTTTCATTTCATAATATGTGAAACATGAATATTTGTAAATTATGTATCTATAAATATATATATAAACATACTTATATATGACGTCGAGCGATAATAGTTTTGTGTGGCACTCATTTGACCACGGTGTATTATTTTCTAGTTGAAAAAGCCTCTAAATTTTAATAACAAATTAAGAATAATGTTTTTTTTATGGAATATTTTATTATTATGTTGAATAAATTAGGGTTTTTTATTAGCTAGTTGAATAATCTATTTAATTTTTTTTTTTTTAAGTTAATTTTTATTTGTATTTTCGGTGAAATTTTTGCAAAACATATAAGTATAATAATAATATTTATATTTTTTGACTTAACTATTATATTTATAATAGATACAGGAGAATGCAAAATTTATAGCAGCAACGTTATCCATTCAAAATTCTTGTTCAACATTTTTAAGTTTTTCTTTAATTTTATATTTTTATCTTTTTTGGAGTGCCTTCATACAACTTTTTGTATTTAAAAAATTTTTGTTTTTAATTCCAATTTGAATTTTGAGAAACAAATTATGTTTCAAATGGATAACTTTCAGAGAGTGGATTGATATTATGTATGTTAAAATTATGTTTTTACCGAAAATACTGTGTCGTTTATTTCAAAATTGGATACGTCTTATATACACGAAACTTCGATATACCAAATTTTCAAAAGTAAAATTTTGAAATATACAATTCCCCGATACAGTTCTTTTATTTTTAAATTTTTTTAATATTTTTTATATTTTTATAATTTTAATTGTTTTTTATGATTTTTTTATGTTGAATTATATTTTTTTTATGTTTTTATAATATTTTTATGATTTATTTATGATTTGGTATTTTTTGATAAATTAATTTAAGTAAGATTAATTTTGACATTTTTATGCTTTTATAATTTTTCTTAATAGTGTTTTTTATATTTTTTATCAACTTTTTTAGCTCTTTATAATTTTTTTATGAAAAACAGTAATTTTTATGTGTTTCCCAAAACCTGTAAGTTTCTAAAAATTCTATGATTTAAAATTTTATAATGTCGAAAATCAGTATTCTATAAAAAAAAAATCCCGGAGCTCAATTATTCACTTTTTTAAAAAAGAATTTCAAGTCGCTTTCGGTAAGAAACCTTCAGTGTTAGTTAAATGATCAAATTTCGAAAATAATCTTAACATCATCTGTCTTTTTTTTATGTAAATATAAAAAACTACAAGTCGCTCTCGTACATCTTAATTCTGGTTAAATAAATGATAAAATAATAAAAATATAACATCAACGTGGAAATTAATAACTGCTCTAAATTATCTTTCCATCCAGAATCTAAGATCTAATAGAATCTAAGATCTAATCTAAAAGTATGGGTACATTTTGTCCTCGATTTTGTCCCTTCAAATTTAAGTATTAAAAAATATTTATTTTGTTTTGCTTTTCCCCGGATGACTAGCTAAATTTGTTTGAAAAATTCTGTACCAATACAAGATTTTTTTTTTATTTAAATACACCCAGGAGATGATACATAATATAAATAATTTCATAGGCAGAAAAATTCAAATTCTATATTTATACTTTTTAAATTTCACAGGTAAAAAGAAGACATAAAACAGAAATAATTATAATTTTGGTTCATTATTTCAACAACAAAAGGGATTATTATAATTTATTATGTTTAATAAAATTTTCATTTATATACTATACCTATATATTTTTTAAATCGATTTCGAATAAATTAATCGATTGTGTTTATAATAAGTATATGTATCTAGTAGATTGTAGTTACAATATTTCTATACTATTGAAATGGACTAAGTCATATAACTGGACCAATTGGCAATGTTCCATTATGTAAACTTTTTTATTATAATATTTGAAAAACTTTTATTAAAAATAAATTTATGTGTAGAAGATATAATCATACTTTGTTTTAAAAAAATTATTTTGTGGTCAGAGCGTCGCCGCAAAAATTTAAATCAGTAAACTTCAAAATTTGGGACATCACAAGAATGTGCAAACTTATCTACATATACGTAATTTTTGACAATGTCATATAAGAAAGAATGAATATTTCATGACTGTTCTATTATCTTTTTTGTCTGAATTAATTAAATTTAATATTAAAGCTTTCATTATTCGTGCTATGAAGTAGTTCAATTCTTTTTCAAGCAATATTATTTTGAATTTCCTTTGACACTTAAAATTTTTTAAACTGTACAAACTTTTCAACATTTTATGTATCAAAAATTCAAAAAAAAGGATAATATGTATTAAGTTAAAAATCCATTCATTCAGTAATAAAATTTTTTTCTATAATTAATTTTCAAACGTTAGTTAAAATTGAAGCTCTGAAGCGAATGAAGAGTTTTCGTTTTTTTCACCAATTTTAATTCACTTGGAAAAACACAAAGATGGAAAATAGTTGTTCAATCGAAAAGAATTTGTACTTAATTGTTCTCAATTTTTGTATTTAATTTAACTTTTAACTTTAAAAAACATAACTTAGTCTATTTTTAAGAATTTTTAAGCGTGTATGCATTTAGCACAAGTACCTACATACATACTTTTTTTTTCAAATTAACTTCAACAACTTTCTATTTTGAGAACGCACATTAAAATTTATTAAGTGAAAATATTTTCCTTAATAATTTTAAAATAAACAGGAAATAATATATGTAGGTATGTATTTTGATAGATTTATTTGTTAAAATTTATTTTTTAAAATTAAACCTGAATACCTGAAAAAAATACAATATTTTACTTACGTATGAGTGAAGAAAGCCTATATCTACTTCTGTAAAGCTATTTAATTCTAAATACAAAAAAAAAAATAAACTTTTACTTAAACATAACTAAACTTTTGCTTCGAATTTCTTAAATCGCAACTAAATATGCCATCTAAAAAAAATTCTCGTTAAAAACTGCCTCATATTCATCATTTCGTTCAATATTTTGACTATAATTTTTAGTCCGAGAGAAATCTTTGATGAAAATATCTGTTATACAGAAAAACCGATTACATTATACATATCCAAGTGAGTTAGAGCTCACGATTTTGATTACAGTTACATAAGTTTATGTTGATTGCATTATAAGCACTCTTTTTTACATTATATTATGTAAATATTTACATTAAATTTTGTATTGCATTAACAAGAATAATATTTTTATTTATGTAAAATTTTCTTGCAGAGGAAATGCTTAACATTGCATTCAAAATGTTCATTTCCGTGAAAAAAAAAAGTTTAGAGGAAAAAAGATAAATAAATGCATACTTACTGTTTTAAATAATATTAAGTACACATAAAAACACACATACAAATTTGTGAAAGCGGAATTTATGAAAATTTGAAGAAAAATTTTCTATAACAATAAGAAATAAGAATTAATTGCATTTAAGTTTTACTCTTTTAAAAACTAAGTAAAGGAGTAGGTATTTTAATTTAAGCAACTTACTAATTGCGCTGGCACAAATAATTTTTTTGTTTTTTTCCCGGATTTTTCAATCATAATAATTTGAGGTCAAACAATAAGATATGGAATGATTATTCTATGGTCTAACAATTTTTATCTTCTCGTAAGCTTAAAAGCTTCTTAAATTTCTCTCAAATCCTTTACCATTTTCTAGATCGAAATTAAATCAAATTATTAAATTTCATATTTCTAAAAAAAATTAAAAAAAAATTATTCCATAAATCAAATTTTGCCGTTGCCAATTAAAATTTGCCAATTTTCAAAATATTGAAATGTTTCTATTTATAATTTTTTGTTCTTTTGTACAAGGAGGTACGTAACTTGTACAATATAAATTTTACTTTAATTATAGTTTTCGAAAAATGTTTAATGTTTTCCATTACACACGTAATTTGTCTTACTCCAATTTAGTAATCATCAATCTCAAAATTAACTATATTTTTAACAAGTTTTTTTCGTTATTGCTATGTTTCTTCGTAAACTAAAGTAAACCTACTTAAAAGTGAATCGAAAACTTTCTACTATTCGTCATCTTATACATATTTTTGCCTGTTAGAAATTTAATTACGGTGAGATTGGAAAAAATATTAGTTTTAAATTCACAATTTTCACTAAAACTTTTTTTGTTGAACACTTCAAAAAATACTTTAAGAGTTTAACTCTAGTTATATTACTTTTGGATTCTTAATAGTTTGAAGTCAAGTTTTCTAAATAATTAATATTGAATTTTCAGCTCTAAAGAATTCGCACATTTTTCTGTATTGGTATGAAATGAGGTATCGTATACACCAGCGTTTCTCAACCTTTCTACTATTGCGACCTATAAAATATGAATACAAAATAACGCGACCCTCAATCTGAAAAATAACGCGACGAAATCTGAAAAATTTAATGACAAGCTAAGTACTTCTAGAAAGACACCTTTAAAATGTTTTATTTATTTTTATTTTAACGACTTATAATATGTTGTTCACACATTCATTTGATAATTAATTTTTTTTCGTTCGATTTGTTTAAAGCGAATGAATTTTAAAAGCTGTTTTATTATTATCAATCTAAAAACAGAGCAATCTGTTAGAAAGTAGATGTATAGATTAATTCTTCTTACATAATCAAAATATTTTATTATTTTTGAAAAAATATATGTAGCATTTGTAATAGAATTTTTCCATTAAAACGACCCATTGAAAATCTTTCGCGACCCAAATTCGGGTCGCGACCCTAAGGTTGAGAAACACTGGTATACACAACTTAAAACTCAATATAAATTTTCAATGAAAAACTTTTTATTTTTATTTTTCTAATTTTAATAAAATTTAATGCTGAATGACTGTGAAAATTAATTTTAACAATATACAAGAGAAAAAAAAATTATTATTTTTATAGTTAAAAAGTATGATGTATATTATTATTCAAAAATTTTGAACATTTAAAAAAAGATTTTTTTTTGTCATAAGTATTTTAAATGTTTTTGCCTATTCATTATTTCAAAATAAATGACATTAAGAATGTTTTTTTGAAATAATTTTACTTTTGCTAAATGTTAAAAAAAAAACTAATTGGTGCGAGAAGAAAAAAGGCTTACGGACAATAAGTAAAAAGAAAATTAAGAACCTTTGTGATAGAAGTGCCAGAGAGAAAATTTTCCTTTATACGTATTATGTACTTTCTTATTATTTTTGTATATATTTTATTTAATTTTTAATTGAAAAATTTTTTTTTACACAAAAAGAAGAAAAGAAATTAGGAGTTTGACAGTACTTCTGGAATATAAATCAGAAATTCGATGAAAAAATTAAGTAATCTAATTTTGAAATATCTTTTTTTGTATCTTAGATTGTTACAATTTGTAGTACCTAACTACCTAAATATTTAAGTTGTCTAAAATACCAAAACGAGAGATAAGGTAGATTCTTTTCGGCTCTGTATTGTAATTAAAGCAAAATATAAACATGATTTACCGTCTCTGTATTGCAGAATTTGAATCGCTTTTAAAACAAAATTCCCATAAAAAGAGCTCAAAAATATTATTGCTGCCTCATTAAAATTTGACGGATGCGATTCATCTACTATTTTATTTATAAGTTATTTTACGGTTTTTCTTATTTTATAACATAATGTACTTACTTTAAAAATTATAAATGCATTTCATGTAAACTATTTTGTCAAATGAAATATTTCAAATTTCAGTCCCCAAAAAGATTGTATATTAAAATTTGTAGTAAGGTTTTTAAATTTATATACTTTAACTAAATTTATTGCAAAAAAATAGTTTTCTTTACTTTATGTGGTGGTAGATATTATGGGTAAAAATGTATTAAATTATTTTATAACATAATGTACTTTAAAAATTATAATAATATTTTTGCATGAAAATAACTAATGGATATTATCTTTTTATTACATACTTATGTAGTGCTTGAAAGACTTCAGTTAAATTTTAGTGCAAATAACTATCATTATTTTATTATTCTTAATAACATAATATAGGGTTAATATTTATTAAAAAGATTAAATCATAATCATATTTTTAAAAGAAAGTATAAGAACATGGATATAATTTTTGTTAATTTCTATGTGTTGCCTCAATAATGACTTGTGTTTTTATTGTTTCAGTTCTATCCATTTCCAATAGCAAATTTTATTCTTTTTGAAGTTCTAATATTGTCAAACCATTTCAAATCATTTTAAAAATCTTCATTTCCTTTCAAGCCACAAATTCACATTACTTTATGAACTTACTTCAAAAGGTTACTACTCGATATTTATAAACTCCGATAACTACATGGTAAGTATACGTACCGATTTTTATATCTTTCTTTCATAAAATTAATGAAAAGCAATATGAAAATCAAACACTTTTAAGCTTTATTTCCAAAAATATTAAAATATTCCGAACAATAATTTACACTTGATGTGCTTTTCTGTATGTAATGTTTTTTTATCTAAAAAACTTTTTCAATATCAAGTACCTTTAAGATTCATATCGACATTCTCATTCAATATCCAAATAGTTTAACTTAACAGTGTTTTTTGATCAGTATATAACGAGGTATATAAGTAGTTTAGAAAAAGGAATATTTTGTGAGCTGATTATTCTTCGGAGCTCTGAATTATACAATTTTTTATAATTTGCCCGTTTATTTAATTAAAATTTATTTGTAATTTTGATATGTTTTCCGCCATAACGACGTTATAAAATGGGATCAACGATACATGTAATACATAGTATGTATACTTGAACAATTTATATTATATTGCATAAATATTTATTTACTTACTATGTACTTATTTAATATTTTTTTACATTACATTACGTTTGCCTTATATTATATTTCAAGTTTACTTAAAACCTTGAAAGATTTCTATTTATTTTTAATATTTCATACAAACTTGTATGTATTATTGCAAATATGTACATACATTTTATATTGTAAATATTATTGAAAATAATATTAAATATATATTTATATTAAAAATTTATTTTATTTTGATACTTATGCTTGAAGTTCCCTCTTTAGATTTTTCGGAGTTAAGTTGAAATTTTCACAAGGTAAAAAAATTGAGAAGCGTCATAATGTTGAAAATTGTTCAGCTTTTAATAAAACTTATACAAAGGATTCATTGTGATGAATCCAAAGATAACTTGTAATTTCTGGAAACTGCATAATTCTTGTATTTTTTATGATCATAAGTAAATAGTTAAATATTTGAATGACTTTAATGATTTCTAAGATTAAAAATTCAATATCAATTCAATTTTAATTACTATGCCAAAATATAAATGAAGTATGCTGTAGATACTCGGATATCGCGATCCTTTATTCATAAAGAAAAATAAAATCAAAAAATATTAAATATATTCTTTATGACTTTAAAAATGTTTAATACTCTTAAAATTCGTAAAATGTTCAGAAACATACCTAAGATATTTTCCTTTTTTTTTTTCAGAAATCGTTTTTTTTTTTTTTTTTATAATGATTTTATTGCTCATTTTCCATTTTCTTTGATATTTCTCTTGAGAAGTGAATTTCTGAAAATATAATATTAATAACACAACTTGTGTTTATTATTATATAAATGCGACCGAGTATGACATAAAATGTTGTACATAAGTATTTTCCTTTTTATAAAAATGTGTGCATGCAAACGAAACGCTATAATTTTCTCTACACGTTTTTTTCCCTAACTGTATTAAAATAGTTCTATTGGCATTTAACATTTACAACCTTATTCCTTACTTATTTCCGGATCCTTATAAAAATTTTTCTTTTTTCTTTGCAATTTATGAGTTAAACGTGAAATTGCATTAAATTATCGTGATGATATAAAAATAATATTGAAAATATATTTGAATTTAAGATTTTCAACTTATATTTTATTGAACCCTGATCTGATGGCTGTTGAAGAGAATGACAAATAAAAATTTATAAATATTCTTAATATAACTTAAATATATATTTTTTATAATTAGAACTTCGTAAATGTAGGGTTGATAGTTTATTTATTTTGTGTAGTTAAATAGTTCTGTAAGTCTTAGCTTAGGTCTTAGATTTTAAAAATTAAAAATTAAAAGTGAAGAAATGAAAACATGCCGTAGAAAGACTTTAAAAATATAACTTAATTATTATATCGCTTAAACTATTTAAAGGAGTCCACCATTATTGAATGATTTTTTGTTGCAAGGCAGCTTGAACAGCTTCTTATTTTAAACTATATATAACTATTTTAAACTATATATACTGATTGGACTTTTTATTGAATTTCAAAGAACATAAATCTATATACATTATATTATACATTCCTATCAGTTTTATTTTTGTCAATAAAAAATTTTTAGTTTTATATTTATTTTTAATTTTTTTTTTTAGAATCTAAACATTGAAAAATTTTATTAATTTAATATTGATTGCAACACTACTTATTAATATAAAGAAGATAACACTTTTATTGGGCCAAGATTAAATTTAGTTTTTGTTTAGCTAAGTTAAATACACATTGTTAGACAAATTTTGAACTTGACCTTTATTTTGTCATAATAAAAAAAAAAATCGTTTTATTGTTCTGGTTCTTAAAAAATAAAAAAAAAAAAATGTGTACAAAAATTATGTTTTTTTTGCCGTAAAATAAAATTTAATATAATTTTATTTTTTTTCGAAATACTTAGGTACTTATATTTATATGTACCTATATACATAATTGTACAAATTCAGGTCGCAATAAAATATAAATTCTTTGCAGAAGATATGTACATATATTGGATCTGAGATAATTTTAGATGAAGAGTTTTTTTTAAAAAAGGGTTAATTCCCTAAATAAAAAATTAATATGTTCCAGTTCACAGTTCATCAGCTCATTATGGTTTCACTCGTCCGAAAAGAGTCTATCTGGATTAGATTTTTTTTTAATCTTGTAGGGAATAGAATTTAGCCATCATTGCGTACGCTTTTCCAAAATGTTCAACTATTAAATCATTAAAGAAAATACATTCATCAAACGATTTTGTTTGAGGAAAAAAAATTAAGGAAACTCAACTCATGGGATTTGAGAATAAAGTTTTTATTTCCAAAAATTTTCCCTGCCCCAAAAACTGAAACATAAAAATTATTATTTTTTTTTTAAATTTAAATCTAAAATGTTTTCAAATAAAAATGTTGGAAAACTTTTTGTGTTTTCATCTCTTTCCTCTTTTTATTATTCCTGATAAAACCTAATTCTGAAGAAGGTGTAACAGAAAAAAAATTTTAAAGAAAATAAATTTATATAATTTTTATTTCTAAATTAACAAAAAATATGTATCAAATATTAAAAAATTCTAAAGATTTTAGCCTCTCAGGGATTATACATAGAATTATTTTTTTAACTTTTAAAGTTTCATCCAAGGACAAGAAAATACATTTTGTTTTTCCTTTTTAGTTTTTCATCTTTAACGTTATGTGGTATAATGTTTATAAATTTTGGATATGAAAAGGAAAAAGAGGTTTATCTTTATACATATTTTTTTTTTTTTGCCATTTCAAAATAGATTTTTAACGTCTGAATGAGCAGACATGGCAGCCATGAAATAGCGGAACGATATAAATTTGAAAAACTTCGTATAAATTATTTTGAATAAGAAAATTATAAATATTATGTATTATGAATATTTATAAGAAAAATTATTATTATTATTATTATTATTTTCATTTTAAAATTTTTTATTTATAGAAATCATGGAATACAACGTGTAAAAGTTTTTCCACAACACAAATACGACAATCTGAGGACAAAGAAAAAGATCAAGAAAAACACGAACATGAAAAAGAAAATTCAGGTAAGTCAAAGAAAATTTTCATAGTAAATTCTATTTCTGTAAACAAAATTTCAATGGAAGTCGCACGATTTATTGAATTTTATCTTATATGAAAATTTATAAATTTAAATTTTATTTTAACTAAAAAATATTAATTAATAAAAATGGTGGGATCACATTGCAGGAATTGTCTATGTAGAAATATCTCCCTGCATTATTTTATAACCAGAAATAATTAAAATTAAAAAAAATGTATAATGATTTTTCGTGATAAATTTTGTTTTTGTATATAATTTTCCCAGAATAATTCTTGGGGGTTCTATTTGGACGTGTAGTCAAAGCCAAGCCTTTAAAATGAAAAAAAAAAAAAAATAAATTTAATTATGAAATGCAATTTAATATATGATTAATATTAATTTATAAAAAATAAATGAATTCTATTGAGTAAAAATTTGCAAAAATTAGAGAAATGAATTGATGATAAATTGATTAAATTTAATCCGTCAGCCAAAAAAATCCCTTTTTATATGTGAAAAAGCATATACATGAGTTTTTTTTTTAGTTTCCAGATTGAATTTGTTTCATTCATGTAAATTTTTATTCTTTTCAATCAAGTTTTCTTTTTTTTTAATTAATATTAATGATTTAATAAATTACTTTTAATTAGAATTTTTTGTTTATTTTTTTTTTGAGGACACAATTCTTATTAACTTGTAAAGTAATTTGTCTGTTTATATATTTCTTTACTATTTTCGACACTCTCGTAGACCCACTTTTCGTCATCACTGAAATTTGGAGCACCGGTTCATGTCGCGTGACAATTGAACCTATCAAAATTTGAACCGGAAATTTTCATGGAAAACCCGGATAATCGGAAAAATCATTTGAAAATTTGGTACAAATTTGATTAGTAATAAATCCGTTTCAGGAAAAATGCAAAGTTTTCCGATTTTAACGAACAAATTTTCCGGAATTTTCCGACTTTTCTGGAAAATTTTCCGTTAAAAAAGTTTTCTAAAGTATGCAGGATCAAGTTCCCTATCAACTGGCATCATTACTTTCTCTCCGAGAATGGTAAAAACTTGCAGAAAAAATCGAGGAAAATTCATGTAAAACGCTTTTCCGGAGTTTTTCCGACCAAGGAAGCGTTTGAGCCTTTTGCAATCTGAGACAAAGTTGTAGAGCCAAATGAGTTACATAAAGTTGCTTTTGCGGAAAACTCCATGGAAAATCCGGAAAAGCGGGAAAATCCTCGTAAAAATTTTCATCGATATGATTAGTGATAAATTTTCAACAATCATGAAAACTTGCATGAAAAATCGAGGAAAATTTGTAATAACAATTTAGTTAACGTGAAAAAGGCAGAAAATAAAAAATAAGTAAAAAACGAGTTTTCAAAAAAACTGAGGACTGGGACATTTCTCTTGAATATTCTTTCTCTTCATGAATCAAATCACTTACGTCCCAATCAAAAAATCTGAGTCCACCTCTGTGTGTGAAGAAAAAGTTATTTTCTACTTTTTCATGGGGCTTGTCCTCAGTTTTTTTGAAAACTCGTTTTTTACTTATTTTTTATTTTGGTTTTAATTCTTTTTTACTGAATATTTAGTTTTTCAGCAGCAAAAATTCAAAAAAAAAATTTTCATTTTAATCTTCGAAAACATCTAGTCTAAATAAACGGTTATGAACTTTTGCGGTAAGTTTTAATTCCAAACTCAAATCATTTTGTTTTGTATATAATAATACTAATTAAAATATAAATTGTGCAATTTAGCATCAACAAAATGAATCGGTTTTTTCAACTCAAAACATAACGTTTATAAATTTCTGAATAAAATTACCCTCGTAGCCACATTTGGAATGTTATTGTTATTAAAATCCTTAAAATCCTTTTGCAATTTCAAATTTATATTGTTTAAAAATATTTGTATCTACAGAGTGTTTACATTTAAAATATATCGAATTTTACAGCATATACGTTTGAGATATAATTTATTTTGTTTCTATACAATATATGCATAAAATTCTGATTCTTATTATATTATAAATAAAATTTTTTTTTTTTATATAAATTTCAACATCTATCCACATCACATGCAAATATTTTATTTTGGTAAATATTTATTAAAATAATATTATCCTAGTATAGTGCCTTAGTGTAAAAAAAAAATAAAATAAAAATAAATAAAAAAATAAAACAATATAATATATCATTATCTCATATGTACATACATGAAGGACTGTATATATATATAAAGACAAAAAAAAAATTATTATAAATTCATTGCGCCTGCTAAACATTATGAATTACAATAAAAAAAAATTTGCTCTTAATGGTGATTAATGATATTGTAAAATAATAATTTATTGTAAAATTTCCTGTATTTCTTATATATAATATCTAAAGAAAGGACTTACTATGTGTATTTACGGATATTAAAGTAAAATATTATGTAAAGTGAACTATAAGATAAGTGGAATTTCTCGTAAGCATTAATACTTTTTTTGAAATTATTATAGTGGAAATATTAAAAATTAGACTCTTAGTTAGTCTTAGTCTGGTTATTTTTTTTAAATAAGTTTAAGTCGCCATTAATTTGTTTATTGAAAAAAGAGGACTTTTAATTTTGTTATAACTTCAAAATTAAGGTTACTTAAGCTCGGCTCTACAATATCAATTACTTAATAATTTTTATTAATTTTTGTTGTACTTTCCGGATTTAATAAAATTATCTGAATTATTATTTTAAAAAATGCTTCGATCTTATATTTTGTCGAATTTTCTTCTTATATGACATGATATTATCATTAGTTATTCATAGTTTTTATTTTTCTTAGATTAATATTTTTCAAGAGCACTTAATAAAAAATTATTTTCATTCATTATTATCATACACTTAATTTTTCATCACAAAAAATGTTGTTTTAAAGAAGAACCCTATTCAAATTAATTTATCTTCTTATTTGCCAACTTAAATAACACAAGCAAGGTCTCTTCAGAAAAATTTCTTCATCTCTATTTATTTATTTTATTTTATAAGTATATAAATGTATATATGGTTTATATATTTGGTTGTTATAAAAAACAAAAATATATATAAAGAAAAAAAAAACATTTTGAGAAAAAATTTTCTAATCCTATTGTCAGAAATGTAATTATAATTATTTTTTTTTTATTATAGCAATTAGCAGAAAAGTTCCAATATTCTGTGTATAAATAAATAATTAACCTCGAATTTCTTTATAGATTTTCTAAAATTAAAAAATATTTTAAAATATCATTTGAATGTCATATAGAAATCACAAGTAGATATTCTACAATAAGAATAATAATGATTGGAAAATGTTTTAACTTGACTATATTATAATAGTCTAAGATCCTGATGATTTTTCTTTTTCGAAATTTTAACACTTCATTTTCATTTAGCAACCAATTTTTAAATATACATAATAATAAACCTTCGTACCTATGTATTTTTGATTTAACTTAAATTTCAATATAAATAAAAAAATAAATGTCAAAAAATAAACTCATTCAGACATTTTAAGTTATACATGCAGTTTATTTTGGTTTTCAAAGAAAACCAATTTTCTTGTTCAATTTATGGCTTTCTTCTTGAATAGATTTTTTTTTTCACTCTTTTAAACACAAACTTATTTGGAAAAAAATCTAATTTTTGTGAATAAAATTTTATGAATAACTTATTTTGTCAAATTTTTCAACTATGAAAAATAAATTGCGAATAATATTATTTAAAAATTAATAGAAATTATTATCATTTTTATTTGATAAAAAGAATGATCAATAAAAAGTTCGAAAGTTTTTAATATGACTCAGAAAAACTTGAACTATGATTGAGAATTTAATTTTAATTTTCACTAGTAGTTATATGAAAATGGCATTTATTTGCTTATTTATTTCGTTTAACTCAAATTGTTACAATATAAATTATATATCTAGCATTGCATTGTAAATAATTCATTCTGTCAATAATTGGTTCTGTGATGTTTGATTCTAAAGGATTTTGTTGTACGAAGTCGGTATTAAACGAAAATTTTATTTACGTATTGACAGAATGTGATATAAAAATAATATCAGCTACTTACTAATATTCGGTCATTAATCAATTTTAAGCTGTCTTAAGCTGTGGTAAGGCTAAACAGTCAACCTATAATAGAAAGCATAGAAATCTTCCTACGTTATCTTCATTCAAACCTTTCTAACATTTTTCTATAAATGAAAATATAGATTTCATAATTTTTTTTTTGCGAAAACGTGGTGAAAACTAATATAATGTTTGTTTTAAATATTATTTTTATCTGAAAATTTTTATATACGAACATTCGACTAAAATTGTTTTCCTAACAATACGACTATTAAATATTTTTTTTCCCAAAATTATGTATTATGATTTTATTATAGATTATAGTTATACATAATGTTAATTTTTTATACACATATTTTATATTTTAACACTTTAAATTCGGTTTTTTTTTTACCTGGGTATGTAAGAAAAATTAGATTTTTGAAAAATTAACTTTATGAAAATAACTTTATGAAATTATGAAATATGTCTTTTATTCATTATCATTCATATATATAAAAATTATACAAAATATAAAAAATTACAAACAACAAAATATAAAATGAAAAGTACAATATAAGTATTTACACTATGAATATATATGTATTATCATAAAAGAAATTAACAAGTAAGTAATATACTTTTTATTTTATTTGTGCAAAAAAAAAATCAAGTACAAATTTAATCTAGTTGAGAAATTAATTATCCTTTTTTGTAATTTATTTTTGCACCAATGAAAGTATAAATGTGGTCAAAATTTTTTCTTAAATATCTACACAATATTTTTTCAATAAATTTGATGTTAGGTATAGACCAGGCCTGCCCATCCTTTTTGTACTAAAGTTCGACTTTTTTTAATCCAACTACATCGAGATCTACCCATATACAAAAAAATTTGATCGGTATAACTAACAATTTAAAATACGAAAAAATTGACACAACACAAGTCAAAACAAATGTAAATTATCAATTAAAAAATTTATCAATTAAAAAATATAACTTTATTTAAAATTAAATAAAAAATATAACTTCATTCATCGTGATAATGGTAGATTTTAGTTTTCTTTGCAACGCTCACGATTAGGGCTGGGAAAAGTTAAAAAAAACTTTGTACAGAAACAATAAAACAAGTAATTCAAAATTTAAATAATATAATTACCAAAATAATAATAAGTAGTTGGTCACGTGAATTCTAAATCGAAACTAAAATATTCAAACAAATTTGAGTCAAATTCAAATAAATCGCTAGAATTCAGTAATTTTGAAGTTTTCTCATACTTAAAATAGGCAAGTAAAATAAAATTTAAAATAAGTTACCTAAAAGTCTGTTCACTTATTAGAAATTATTTTAAAAATTTTGGGTTCACAAAATTTTTTTTTTTAACATTTTTAGTCTGTAGTATTTTTAGTCTGTAGTATTCGTGTCGAGATCGACTGGTAGATCGCGATCGCCTGGTTGGGCATCCCTGGAATAGACCATCAGTTTCCACAATTTTGAAAAAAAAAAATTGATAATGAAATAGGCTATTTTCAATTGCTGATGATACTTAGGATTAATTTATTCAAAAAAATTCAAAATTTAAAAAAAAATGCTTCAAGAAAAAAGTTGCTGACAGGGTTAATAATCATGTTATGATTATAGTTAGTTTTTAAGCAAAATAAATTTAATCTGTATTTGTTAAGGAAATTCAAACTATCATCTCAAGTGATAATATTGTTCTGCAAGAATAAATTACTCTCAAATTTGGAAGAAATAAGGAAAATGTTTTCTGTCTTATAAGCATTTTCATTGTTTCGGAAAATTCTCTAAGGTATCTTTTTAAAAATATTTGCTGCCTGTGCAATTTTTTAGGGTTTATTTGGGTAGTAAAATACATTATATAGAATAGATTATACATTTTCTTAGATTTTCTCAACTTTTCGAAAAGTTAATTTATAGTTTAAGAAAAGAATTAGTTTTTAGACTGACTTTTAAAATATTTAGAAATCACAATTCTTACCAATTAATGTAAGTTGATGTTAGATAAATTAAATAATTTGGAAATTTCAAATGATGTTGTCTTTCAGTTCTCGATAATTAGCTAATAAATTTAACAAGAAAACGTATATAGAGAAATCTCATTTGGATGAAATTTTAATAACTTAATGTGAATTTTAAGTAGATAACAACGTTCTTATTTAAATAAAATTGAAAAAATTTATGAAAACATTGCGCTAATATGAAAATTTATGTATATTTTTTAAATAAATTTCTTATTATCTTTATCAATAAAATTTATCAATGAATGTCCTTAATGAATTTAATGAATAAATTAAAACAATATAAAGCTACACAACATGTTATAATAAAAAGACCAGAAAAGAAACATTTTCTTTTTTTTTTTATTTAAATAGAAAACTATAAAAAGAATTTTTGGGGTCAAAAAAACATTAAGAGGAATAAATAATTAGATTAATTATTCAGGTATTTTTTTTTTTTTTGAATTTAATTTAAATATAATAAGGATTAAAATTAAAAGAAATTTTTTATTTAAGATTAATTTGGGTCATATAAGTTTAAATAAAATCAATTTACCTTTAATGAATCTACCTTTAAGTGAATATAACTTTTCAGAATTTTCTTGATTTTGTGTTAATTAGCTAAAAAGATTATGTACATATATAAGTATAATTAAGTTATTCATAGATATTTGCTACAATTTTTCATTCACTTTACTTCAATGGACATATTTTAATATCCAGCAATTTCAAATAAATTCTAAGAGGACACGACATAGCATAGAGACGATAATTCTAAAATAATTGGAAACAATCAAAATACATAGTTTATTTTATTTTAGAGAAATAATTTTTTTTTTTGACTTTGTTGTTGAAACTGAAAAAGATTTCCCACAGGTTTTAGGAAAAAAAATAAAAATAAATCAAAAAGAGACATAATGTTACCATTAATTCAGTTAAAGGCAATATTCTTTTATAACCAATTTGTTTGTTTGAAATAAATTTATTTTTCTTTAATTTTATAATATGTTTATTTTAATTATAAATATTTGCCTGAAAATATACAAAGAAAAAAAAATACACAAAATATAACAATAACAGAAAGAGATTTGTTTTCTTCCATTACCAAAATAAATCTGACATGACAGTAGTCAGAGAAAAGATTCTAATAACAGTCCCACAGTACTACATTTTGTTGAAAATCTCCATTATTTTAATCGTGCAAAAAAATATAAATTTTTTTATTTAATAATACATTACAAAAAATTTTATGCCGTTATGCAAATTTCCATCATGAAAAACAAAGAATTTTTCTTTAATTTTTATTTTCTTTCTCAGAACGTTTTGTCATCTTAACTTTTCCCTTATTTTCATTTTTAGCTTAATCACATTATATATAATAATAATAACACTAATTTAAATGTAAGCTTTTATTTGTGGAAATTGTATGGTTCAATAACCCTATAGTGTTTATAATATATTACGTTTCAAAATATTTTTATATATTTGCGAATTACGAATTGAATAAAGTTAGAGAACATTTTACCCTACAAATATATTAGTCCTGTTTACATCTATAGTTAAGAATTTAATGTGTATTCGTTCAATGTTCATTATCATTATAGTAAAAGAGTTAAATTTCATTTAGTGTTCAAATACTGAATAGTTTTTAAAGGTATATAGATGAAGAATTTCAAATACAAATACTGAATAGTTTTTAAAGGTATGTAGATGAAGAATTTTAACTAAGCGTGCCTAAGAAGTAAATTAAAAATAGAAATACCACACCAACATGATTGAAATTTGCATATAGATACATAATTAATTTTAATTATACAATTTTTTTTTCTTATAAAATTATTAACTAACTAATTTCATTAATTTTACTTGGATCATAAACTTCAAATTCTTCAAAATCAATTTCATCATATTTTCGATTTTGTATTATACTTGTATCATTTGTAACATAATGTTTAACTATGGGATTAATTTCAATATCAGAATATGATGACCTCCTACTACTTATTCTTTTTTCAGTTACATCTTTATCATAATAATAATTATTATTGTCTTCTTGTTGACAATTATTAGTACTATCATTATTAGTACTATTATTTTCTTTTTTTACATTCCTTAATGAACTAGAAATATTATTATTATCTTGTTCATCATGGATCGCAGACATGTTTATAATACCAGAATCATGTTTGTCATTCAATTCAAAGATTTTGTCATTCATATTATCAGTATTATTACTATTATTATTGTTAATATTTCTTGATGTTGATATTACAACAAGAGATTTGTCACAATTTTTTAGACTTCCATTGCTCGAGGGATAATATATTTTTCCCATATTATTATTGCTGATACAATTTTCTTTCAATTTTTTTTCATTATTTAATGTTGCATTATTGTTTTTATTAAAACCATAATTTTCATTTTGTAATACTATTGTATTTACTTGAGAAGACGAGTTAAAAGCTAAATCAACATTTTTATTACGACAAATTTTTATAGTATTGTTATTATCAGTGTTGAAAATTTTTGTATCATCGTTATTTTCTGATTTTAACAAATTATTATCATTACATTGATTATTATTGTTGTGATAATTTTGTTTCGTTGTCATTACTATGAAATTTGACTTATCACACAGGGTATTACTATTATTACTGTTACTATTGTTATTATTATTAGTTAATTTTTCATAAGCATTAATATGACTATTAACGGTAACTGAAGTATTATTAATATTGTTATTAATATTATTACTTAAATTATCTTTGGATACATTATCACTGACTATTTGATTATTAATTGTAAATGAAGAATTTCTATTTATTGTTGATGATGCTGATGGTATTGTTGTGACAATATAGGGTTGATTAATTTTTTCAATACATTGCGATTCAATAATTCGCGGTATATATTTTTTTATAATTTCACCATTTTCTAATCGATTTATAAGTCCACGAACATCAGTTTCATTAAATTCTTGTAAATTTTCTTTTATGGATAAAGTTTTCAATTCAATATGTTTATTGTTTAAGCCTAAAAGAAAATGTGTAAAAAAAATAAATGTTTCTTATAATATTGTTTCATGCTAAGGAAAAATAATATTGTTGAGTTGACGTTTTTTTTGTTTTTAAATCTTTTGAGATTTTTTTATTTTTTGAAAACAGTTTTCAATATAATATTTAAATTTTAAATAAATGGATTATTTTATATTATTTTGAAGTCAGATCTAAAATTTATGAAAATATTTTTATTAAAAAATGTTTTTTTTTTTTTAACTTCGAAAATCCAACAACGGATAACAATAACGTTAAAAATTTATATTTTTGCAAATTGTATAAGGGAAAATGATAATTATTGTTATCATATTGGATTTTTAATTTTCAGCAGATTGGGATTTTATTTTTTATTATTTAACAAAATGCTCTTTAACTTAATAAAGTATATATTATAAAAATTTTATTATGTCATTATAAACTTACATAATATATATTTTGATAATTTTGCGTTGATGTATAATATGTAAGTTTCAAAAATTTTCAATTACTTTTTAGAAAATAAAAATAATGAAAAATTTTTTACTGAGGATTCATGAAAGCTATTTTCCTGAATTAATAATATTAAAAAAAAAAATGATTCTACCAGTATTTTTATGTGTTAAATTTGTTTTGTTGTTTTGTTCCTTCTTCCCGTCGGCTTTGAAAAAAAAAAAAAATAAAAAACTTTTTAATTAGGAATATATGAATTCTTAATAATGTTTTTCATTCCATTTGTCATTTTTTTGTTGTTTTTTTATTTTTGTTTTTATTTTCACCTACGTCGTCACGTTTTCAAAAAGTTAAAACTTTTTTACCTGAAGACTTGTTACTGTTATTTTTTAAACTTGTTGAAAATTGTTTCTTCAATAAACTCTCATGGGGGCAACAATTTGGTTGACATGAATTACATGTTGTTTCCCTTGAATTTATCTCTTGAATTATAGCTTTTGCTGTTGGGGAAATTTCTGATAATTCACCATTTGTCACTTTGCCTCCATAATATGTTACCGATGAGCCACATTTTCTAATATTTTCTAATACATCCTAAAATTAAAATTTTTGTTTTGAAAAATATGTATTTAAATATATAAATATCTAAATTTTCGGCTAAACGTTAATAATTTATAATATAACTATTTTTTGTTTAAGGCACTTGCTTTTTTACGGGTCTAGTGTTACAAAAAAATTTATCGAAATTCTTTGATGGGCGGGAAGAGGAGTACAAGTCAATTTTGAACCGAAATGAAATCAAATCATTGTCGAGGTGAAAAAGTCGTATTACGTGTTCTGGATAAAGTCGTATTATGTGTAAAAAGAGTATAACTCCATTGGAAGTTGATAGACTTATAATTTTTTTTACAGAACACGTAATACGACTTTTTCACCTCGACAATGATTTGATTTCATTTCGGATAAAAATTGACTTATACTCCTGTTCCCGCCCATCAAAGAATTATCATCTTATAGATTTCTAAAATGAAACAGTTATAGGTAATTGGGTATTTTGATTTAGATTTCTAAAACATATCGGCTCAAAAAACCCCACACTTTCAAGTAAGAATATTTTTAAAAATTTGATATAATGTGACTTTAAAATGTTCACCAGATTTTTTTATAAATTGTTTTTTTTTATTTCTTTCTTTCTAAAAATAAAAATTAAAAATTTTTTTAGGCAATTAATTATATTTTTTATGAATAAAAAAAAATAAGTGTGTATATATTCTTTTTTTATTTTTCATAATAATAATAAAAATAAAAAATAATTCAATAAATACCTCGCTGACATAATATGATTTTTCAAGTTCGTCATCATCTTCGTCATAAGAATCACTCAAATTTTCTTCACCATAATATACATATGTTTCATTTTTATTTTGGGCATTATTGTTGTTCCTTTCGATTTCTTCACAACATTGTGCAACGTTCTTCTTGCTATTATTATTTTGATTAATTTGTTGAATTTTATCTTGTTTCTGTTCATCAGTAGTACATTCACTGGGTGGCGATAGGTTACCACTTGATATACCACTCGAAAGGCTTGATGAATCCCATTTTTTCAAATATTGTCCAATATCGATATTCATTTTCTTATTATTATTATCAATTTCACATGGTTGATTTAATTTTTTATGTTTCGAAACAATATATTCTTCAAAGAATTTTTTCGCATTTCTTACAGTGTCAGGATTAGGTAATTCTTCTTCCAATAATTCGCTATTAACTCTTATGGGTCGATAAAAAAAATGATGTTTAACTGATGATTTTTCTTGATTATTTGAACCACCAGTTATTTTACAATTAATTGTATAAGGTGATTTATTCGAATTATCTGATAATTTCTCAATTTTTGTTCGTACCGGTTCAATTATTACAACATTATTATTATTTAATAGCTCCTGGAAGCTATAGTCTTGTAAATATTGTATTAAACCATCAAATTCAGCTTTATTTTTGCTACGCAAAATCAAATGATTTCGAAATAGATTTGATTTAACAACTTTGTATCGAACATGATCGAAATCTGAATTTTGTAAATTTTTCTGTGCTTTAATTAAAGTTGCTTGTTTATCTCCATTCAGTTGAACAACTTCTATAGTTGGTAAATTGAAATTATCTTCAGATTTAATTGAATCATCATTGCTGGGATATTGATTTTCTGCTTCTGATGACACTGTTTCTGAAATATTTTTTATATCATGACTAAAGTTTGATGATTTTTCATTTAAACTGTCAAGATCACAAGATTTGTGTTCAACATCTTCTTCGTTTTCATCATTTTTTGTGAATTTTGACCAAAAGCATCGTACTGAATCAACTTTTTGTAAGAATTCATTTTCGATGACATGATTATCTTTAATCGTTTTGTTGTGATTATCATTTTTCTGATTCTGTGTTTTTGAATCTGTGATATGTAAAATTTGGGGTCGTGACATTTTATCTTTTAATAATGTTATGTTATCTTTTTTTATATTAACTCGAATAGGACGAATTTCTTTCAAATTATCCTTTTTCTTGCTTATAGATTTAAGATTAGTTTTTTCAAACTTATCGATTTTCTTTCGTATTTTAAATGTATCGTGAATTTTTCTTATCTCCTTTTCAAATTCTCCAGCTGATTCACAAGATTCATTATCTTTTTCTGATTTTATTATTTTGTCATTTACATTAGAATTTATTATTTGCTCGGATTTATTAATGAAATTCTCTTCGATAATATTATTTTGAGTATCTGTAATGATAATTTTAATTTCCTCAAGAGAATTTAATCTTTTTTCATCGGTTTCATCCAAAATAGCTTTTTGTTTTATTTTAGAGTCTGATAAATTGTTCTCTTTATCAAACGAATTCGATGAAGATTTTTCGTTGTTTTCCTTTTTGTTTGAACTTGATATTGCAAATGTTTCTTCAGACAAAATTTCTCGATTTTGTGCTTCAATAATATTTCCTAATTCGTTTAATGACTTTTCGACCTTAAGATTTGCTTTATCTGATTTAACAATTTCTGGTTCAATAACTTCAACTGATGGCGCTTCTTTAGGCTTTTCGTCGTAAATTTCGGAATCATTCGTTTTATGTTCAATTGATTTTAATTCATTATTTGTTTTACTATTATCTTTTTCAATAATTTTTAATACAGATTTTTTAACTATTGAATCAATTTCACTGCTTTCCCTTTGTCTTACCCTTTTATGAGCTTTGCCAAATCTCTGTATTGAATTATAAATTTCTAATGATGTTTCACTGTTATTTTTATCATACGATAATTTCTCAGTATTTTCATCGTCATAAAGATTTATATTATAAGATGATCGTAATTTAGCATCGATACGTTCAGATACCTTAAGACTTCGTCCTATGTTAATGTCTGGTAAACTATGATATTGATTTTCAATTAAAATTGGATTATGTTGTTTACCGTGTTGATGAGTTTCGTTATTTTGTCTTACAACTTTTGCTGTAGAAACAAAAGTTAAATATTCTAATGCACCTCGTTTCGATGTTGTAGCATAATCTGAGAATCTTCTTAATTTCTTTTCGGTAGCTGATAAAATTCTTGGTTTCGTTGACAATGTCTTTGTTTTGTTAACAGAACTATATAGCTGTTCTGCTGGTATTTTATTATTCTTATTATTTTCAATAGTAGTTGTTTCAACTATTTTTTCATTCAATATTGTTTTAGTAATATAATTAGAATTTTTACTACTTGCTACTGTACTATTATTATTTGTATCAGAATCATTAATATTTATTTTTTCATAATCATCGTTATCATCATCATTTTCTTCTTCATCAGTGTTGTCATCCTCAATTAATATTCTTAAAATTGATGAACTTTCTAAATTTTCAACATCAGATAATTTATTTGTTGTGTTATTGGAACATTCTTCAATTATAATTGTACTCTCTGATGAACTTTCTTCTGACGATAGATAAACCGAATCATAGGTGATGCAGGCTTTGTTTTCTTTATTTTTTTTCTTCAATGTACTATTATTATCTGAATCTGTGTTCGTTGCACTATCATTCGTTTTTCCTCTCTTTTTATCTTCTTTCAATGCGTCCGTTAATTTATTGATTGCATTGCGTTCTTCAATATCAAGCTCATCAGTATTAGAACAACTGTCAGTCAGATCCTCAGAATTACTGGTTGTTGTTTCAGGAAAAGCGCTACTACTATTATTCTCGTTGTTATTTATTTCACTTTTTAAGTGAATTAATTTTTTATTTGTATTACTATCGTTGTTATTTAATTGACGATAATTTTTTTTATCACTTCGTAGCGATTTGCTATAAGTATTATTATTGATATTCGATTGATGTAATGAGTTTTTAAAATATTCTGAATTCAAACTGTCCAAATCACTTTTGTCACTGTGGCATGGAATTAATTGAATTGAATCTAGTTTTTTCAAATTTATATAATAATCGTCGTAAATATCACAATTCCGTGTAAGAGATTTCTTCAAGCCTGTATTCTCGATTTGATAGCAGCGATTGTTTTGGCAAGTCCTTAAAAATAGAAATTATTATATGCATGTATCAAAATGAAGATATTCATTCATAATTTCAGGTGAAACTCATTAAGTTTATTTAAATAACTATAAAAAAAAGTATTTTACCTTTCGGATATATGACTTTTATTAACTAATTTCGCTCTAGGTATGAGTTGTGATCGTCTCGATGAATTGCTGTTTCCTTCACGTATAACAGCCAAACTTTGTGTCCTCCTTAGGCTACAAGAATCATTTCCAAATTCTAAATGCTGATTGCACACTTTACTATTATTATAAATTTCTTCACCTAAAAATTAAGAAAAATGTTAATTTTATAAATTGAAATAAAATTCAAATTTGATTTTAAACTTAATACTTTCATGAATATGTAATTACATATTTGAAAAACTAACTACCCAGATACGATAGGTATATAAATTCCAATTAAGAACAATAAACTAGACAGCTACAATTTTTTTAAGTTATACTTTAACGGATGTACACCACAATTATAAATGCAAAATTCAAAATAAATAATTCATTCTTTTAGAAGTTTTTCCATTCATATTTATATTACACATTTTGTAGTACAACACTCACAGGTATAAATCGAAAAGCGTAACTAAAACAATAATAATTCTTTTTTTTTTTCAATACCAAACATTAAACATTGATTATTTGTGATGATTTTCTTTTATGGAAAATAGAGTTTATTATTCAAAATTATGAAGGGTTTTCAGTAGAAATTTATATTATTATGTATTTTAATATAAATAATAAATTGAAAACGAGTAGGTCATATTAATTTCCTTGAAATGTCATGGTCTCAGTTTCATACAATATATAATAAAGGTTTTTCCACTTATTTGTCGTTCTGGAACCTAATTTCGTATACTGACTGACTGTTCACATTTTTTTTGTTTATCATAAAAATATAAATAAGGAAGAAATTTATTATTGATTTAAATATTATTCAATCATTCATTTTAATGAGAAGGTGTCTTTATATCTCGTTATCCCTTCATAATCATAAATTAACTGATAAATTATTAAGTTTTTGAATCTGAGAATTACTTCGAAGTACAATTAAACGAAAATTTTAATCTTCTAAATAAACTGAATCTGCGGAATCTTTAATACTAATTAGTGCTAAGAAATACAAATTAATATGTCTTACTATTGTTACCGTAATATTCTTCTGGTTCACAATCGTAATCTTTTTCCAATTCTATTTGCGGTGAGAAATCATGAAAACCTAAATTTGTTGAATCCAATGAACGACTTTGTCTTATGTTATGCTGAAGATATCTTTCTTTATATTTTGGTGCTAAATTTAAATCTGATATTGCTTTTTTTCTCCACCCGGATCCTCTACCAGGTCCTTTGCGATTATATACAGAATTTTCGTTAGTTCGGACACGATCAACGTGATTGAAATTATATTCACCAAATCTGTGAAAATTTATATGAATAAAAATAATAATTTAATAAATAATTTTATTTTTAATTGAAAAATTTCGGAAGAAAATCATTAGCATTGAATTGCCTATATTTTAAATTTTTTATTATTATTTTTTTTTTTAAATATAAATTAGTGTGGTAATTAGCATTAATTTTCACCTTTTTTTTTTTTGCACTTATTAAGTATTTCATGTGCACAAAATAGCCAGTTTAGTTTTATTAAAAAAAAAGTCATAAGATGTTTTTATATTTGTTATATTTATAGGCTTATAACTATACTGTTATGAAAATAGCAGCAATCATAATGTATAGTATATTGTTTACATTAAAAATTATATTTTTAGCGTATCTAATGATGAGAAATTAAAAAAAAATTTTGAAATAATAAAGTATATGTTCATAATATCTTTTTTATATAATTTTTAGAAAATTAAATTGTTATTGTTTCTTCATTGTCAAATATTAAAAGGGATATTAATAATTTTAAATTCGAAATTGCAGGTATAAGTTGGTGAATATGAAATCGTTATTAAATTGTTGTCATTCTAGATTTAATAAACTTATTTTTAATATAAACAATATTTTTGAAGACTCCCAACCAACGTTCCCTCTAATTTATAAAATCCATGTGCGGTACAAAATGGAATGTGGGCAAATCTTTTAAATTAAAAAAAAATTGGACAAATTTTAACCAAAAAATTTTAGTGCCTCCAATGGCGAAAAAAGGCACACATAGATAGAAAAAATGTAAATAAATGGGTTGTCAAAACAGTCAATAGACATGACTTCAGTGTGCAAATCTACACGAATTTATTTCTAAACTGGGTGCATTTACGAAATGAAAATGATGACAAATTTATATGCGCTGATAAAAAAAAATAGTTTGTATTATTTCTAATAAATAGTTTAAATAGTTTATGATTATATTTCTAATGGGCAAATCAAATTGATGAGTGGGCAAATGGCCTTTTTTATCTGGGCGGCCGCCCGCGCGCCCACCTTAGAGGGAACGTTGCTCCCAACTCAAGTAAAGTAAAATTCGTATATAATGTTTGGTACATTATAGTTTATACGATATACATAATGTATTTACAAATTTTTTATTCAATTTCATTTTAATTTTAATAACTAGGCACTCGGTTAATAAGAAGCATTTAATTTTATTTTCTATATCTATTTTATAGATTCTTATTTAAAAGTAGTGCAATTATTTATGAAATCGAAAGAAAAAAAAAAGCGAAATCGATTATTTTATTTTATTGCACCACCTGCCCTCTTAATACAAAATAAAGTTAAAGCAATGTGAAACAAAGATAAACAAATTATTACGAATATTTTTTGTTTTTTTTTATTTAAAAAACTTTTTTGCATTTAAAACATAAAGTTTAGTTAAGTAATCACATGACTTTAAAGATCACAAGACTGTTGTTTTATTTATATAAATAAGTTTTTTTTTTCACATTGTTGTTAATAATTTTCATCATAAGATCGCACAGCTAACTTACAGTTCATGGACAAGATAAATATAACGATTTTTATGAACAATTTTTTTTTCAATTTAGCATTAACGAAGTATTCAAATTTTGGAGATTTTGTGTTAAGAAAATTATGTTGGAATGAGCTTTGTCAAAATTTACGACCTCTAGGTTATGTAGCAATTCGTAAAAGTATTAAAAACTTACAAACTTAAACTCTTTGAACTATACATTTATATTAATTTAAAACCTTTAATTTTAGTTTTGAATTTAATTTCCTTAGATATTTTATATTGATATTTAAACAAAATAATAAGATAACATGACAAGATGATATGTACTAGTTTTAAAATTTCTATTTCTATCTCAAAATAAAAAATTGCCCAAAATGATTTAATTTCAGAAATTTTTATATCCTGTATAAAAATCCAAAACAAAAAATAAGTTATAATTTAATTGTAATAATCCTTCAACCACTTAAATTGTTTTTTTTTTTTAGGGAAACTTCTGCCACCTTTAAAGGGTAATTTATTCATTTTTATTTTTCTGATTATTTAAGAAGACTTATTTTTGACTTTAATCCATTGGTATGAGCAAAAAAAGGATAGAAAGAAATTTACTTATATTTTTTTCTTAAATACCACTAACTTTTAATTCATTTATTTTATATATAATATAGTGTACACATAATTTTATCCTAAGCATTAACCCATAAAAGAATTTTTCTTCTAATTTACAAAAAAAAAAATTATATAATAAATTGAAAGAAGATTGAATTCATTATATGTATATAATTTTCTTGCCGGGGAAAAAAAAAATTGTAATTGAATTATATGAGGACTAATACACTATTATACTTGTGTACGCCATTTAACAACTATTCTGGGATTTATTTCGAAAAAACTGAAATTTTTATTCCACTTTCAAGTACCTACACTACAAAAACATATAAAATTTTTGAGATATGTTGTATTTTCATGTAGTTATTACTTTTTACTTATTACCTTTTCCACTATCATCATTTTTCATTTCTTAAAACACAGGATATAAAATGTGAATAATTTATAGTGAATATAAACAAACAAACCTGAGTCATTTAAAAAAAAAAAATGTTTTATGTTAGTTTGTTAAATTTTTTATTTTAATGCGACTACGTAGCTAAAGGATAACAGAATTAGCCCACTAAAACAAATTAAAAAAAAAAAATGGATCATCATCTCGTAAATGGAATGAATACCTATGTATTCCATTTACACCAGTTTTTATAGAAATTGTTTTTCGTATCCAAACAGGCTAAAAAATTTAGGCTAAGCTTGGAATTGCAGAATCCCAGTTAAGATGAAAGTGAAGAAGAGTGTGCACATTTTGAGTAGGAGAAATCGTCAAATTAATTGTTTTTTCATTTTTGATGGAAAAAGGGCTATAAACGGAATTTAGAGTAATAAAAGAAATTTCAAAAAATATATATTCTATGTTGGAGATAATGAGATATTATTTTGTCCAAAAGAATAAAAAAGTTTTTAAGTTTTTAAGTTTAATGTTTTTTCTTTTTTTTTTGATAAGGATTGTCTGTTATGATACTTGTTGTAATTACGTATTTTATAAAAGTCTGAACAATGGAATAGAAAATTTTTATAATAGGTTATGTGATGAAGATTTTAATAATAAAATTATTATAATTAAAAATTTATAAAAATTTTCCTAAGGATTTCATGGGTCTCTAAAGAATTGATTGCAGCAAAACATCGCAGTGAAAAAATCCAAAGAGAATAGCAACAATTTAAGAAATGATTTTATAATAATGCAACATTTTATTACGATCCCCCCGAATCATATGCTTTTTTAAGGAATAATCATAAAACCACTGAACAATCTTTTAAATTTTGTGATTTGAAAAAAAAAAAAAATTTAATATCAGGGTAATCTGTTTTGACAATTTATTTTGAACAGTGATATATATAAGATAAATTCTAATTCTCAAACAAAAAAAAAAAACCCTTTCATGTTTTTTTATGCTAACTAATTTAGGTACTATAAATATATGTATACAGAATTACAGACACACAATTACATAATTTTGTTTTGAAAATTTTTCTTTCATATTTTTACCATACAATTAGGATGTTAAAGTCAAAAACAATAAAAAAAAAAATATATATAAGTAAAAAGCTTTAAAAAAGTTTGTTTTTCATCTTTATTTTTTTGTGACGACGAAAATTTGTAGGTATATAACGTCTATATCTAAGTACATACTTATTTTTATTTTATTTTTTTTTAATGAATATTCACTTGAATCTACAGAAAAAAGTACCTATATAGTAAATGGGTATAATAATTTTTCCTGAGAAAAAAAATAAATACATATTTATTAAAAAAAATAAATAAAACAAATCACTATCATACGTTTTTTATTTTTTTTGGTTTGTTGATGAAAAAGGTGTGCGGGATTCAGGTTGACTGCACACAGCACGCAAGAACTTTATATTTTATTTGCATAATAATAAAACAATAAAAACATAAAATATTTTATGAAATTTTTTTTTTTTGTATACTTTATTATTACTATATATTTCTCTTATAACACTTTTTTTTTTTATATTAAAACAATTTTTGTTTTGTGTGTTAAATTAATTTGATTTTCACCAGGTTTTTACTAATAGACAGGCACCTATTATGTATGTATATATAATTTTCGTCAAATTAATTTTATTTCCAGAGAGAGATCTGTATTCGTTAGCGGTAAATTAAATACTGATAGCGAAATGAAATATAATAATTTTTATAATTTTGCGCTAGCTTGAACAACAAACATTTTAGCTATGTTGATCACTTGATTATGCTTGATAGGTTTTTGTTATGAAAAAAAAAAATTTATATTCATAACTAAAATATAAAAAGTAAATAAACTTAGGGAGTCAACAAAATGACATTTTGATTCATTTTATAATATGTATAACATATAACAAAAAAAAAATATTTGTTAGGTAAAATTTTTTGTCCGGTTTTTTTCTTATATTCCTCAAAAAACCCGATTCAAGTTTAAATGAAATTTTTCTTGATCTCCTAAAAAGTTGATCAACTATCATTGTACAAGAATTCTCATGAAAATTTTTCAATCAACTTTTATTGGTCATCAAAAATTGACTTGTGAGAAGTTGCGCCTCGGTTGAAAAACGCTCTTATGAATGAGCGGAAATTAAGTTAGTTCAAATACAAAACAGCTAACTTAACAATTTTTTTAAAGCTAATCGTATATCTGGGACAAAATTAAATAAAATTCAAATTTTCTGAATTAATAGAGATTTCACGTCTTATCATCTCTCCATCGATTATGTGAAGATGTAACTTCAAAAAGTTGAAAATCCATATTAAAAGTTATTAAAGGTAAATAAGTATATGTTTATCGACCGCAACGGATTTTCTCAGATTGAAGTTCCTTTGGAAAATATACTAATAAGTTAATAGGTTACTACCACTTACAAAATTTAAATCAAAATTATTGTGTTAAATAAAATTTTTTAAGTCCAAAATATTAACATGCATTTCTCTCTTTAGATCATACGTAACTATTTTTATAAAATTATCACGTTTTATAGTTTTTTTATGACCAAATTTCCGATGTCATGTTTACTCTCAGTATAATATTTATATGTACAGTTTAATATAAGGTGATGTCAACCGAAAATTTCGAGGAATCATTGTGCTTAAAAATAAAAACAAACACTATTTAATGAATAATCTGACTTTTAGTTAATAATAATACCATTATAATATAATATGTATAGTTTAGCTCAATAAAGATGTATTCACTTTTTTTTTTTAATTGCTATCATTCAAAGATAACGAAAATTTATCTTTATTAAGAAGTTTAAACAGTTCTTGGTTTTTTTTCACATTCTGATATTTTTTTTCTATGCAATATGTACTTGAAATTGGCTAGAAGAATTAAAATTATAAGCTAGTTAATCCCAGTGGTTATTGTGTTGATTTTTTTGGCCGATTGAATGTTCGTAGTCTTAATGTTCTTTATTGACTTAAGTTTTTTATCTGAATTCTGCATTGATATTAAAATATTCCTCGACTAACGAACGTAGTTCGATTTGTTTTTGATTTTCTGATGGAATTTGACTTCTACCGATGTTTAGGAACATATCACGGTCATAAGTCGAGAAACATCAGTACTGTGCTTATTTTAGCTTTAAAGTTACAAAGAACTTGTTAGGTCATTAACATAAAAAATGTTCTTGTGCATATAATCTTATATTAATTTATACTACTATTACACAATATAATCTTTATAAAACCTTCAGCCGCAAATTTTAAATAAAATTTCATAATCATTGAAAAAAAAAATTTTTTTTTAAAGATTATTTCAAAGTTTTTATCCAAAGTTATTGGAAATAGTTTTGATTGTGACATTTTATATTAAATAAGTTTTAGAATTTTTGACCTACGTTTTTTTTAAGGATAAATTAAAACTTTTAAGTTTATAAGAAGTTACAAAAGTTTTATTGCACAAATTAAAAAAAAATAAATTTTTTTGAAATTAATTTAAGCCACACATTTTTTCAGAAACTTGAAAAATTCATTTTCTTTAACTGTTACAGTATACAGTCATTATTGCATTTTAATGAGAAAAATTATTTTTATTTGTACCTAAATATTAAATTTAAAAATTATAAAGTCTGTTGCCTGAAAATATGCAATATCCGTATAAAATAAAAAAAAATAACTTGATTCAACCAACTTCTTTTTATTTTTTACTAATTATACTTAGTCAAACCACAACAGCTATTTACTTACTACCTAATTATATTTTCCTTACATTTTATTTAAACATTTCTGCTTTTGATGTAAATTATAATTATTTTCCTGCAAAATTGACTAAAGAACGTTCTGACAAAGGCATGACTATTACATTTTTTTTTTTTTAATTTACCTAATTGACCTTTTTTTTTTATAAAAATTAAATTTTAAGACTAAAGGCCATTCTTTAAGTCCCATGCCATAAATATTCTCTTAATTATGGTTCGCATTATGATTATTTGAGAAATATTATAAATGTATGTGGAAGGTGGAACTACGAAAAATGGCATGTTGTAGTGTCAAAAACACATTTTTGTACAGAAAATTTTAAAAAGGTTTATTTAATATTAAATTTTTTCATTTCCGTTGACGGATAGAAGCTTAACCCAAACAAAACCCTGATATAAAATTTTTCATTTTTTTTTTTTTTAAATACAAATAATCTCTTTTTAACGTAAATTTTTTACCTTAAATTTTATCTTCGTTTTAAAATATTTTTTTTTTTGTTCTTTGTTAATAAAAATTTTAAAACTTTTCAAACAGAGTGGTTTGCTGTGAGTACTGAAAATACATTGAATATAAATTAAAGAACAAGTACCTGCTATACCTAAATATATATAAAAAAAAATAATTGCATTTTTTCATCTCATTGAAATAAAAAGTTATTTAATATTGTTATATAATGTAGGTACTAGTTTATACAAAATTTAAAAACATTTTTATTGTGCAATGCGACGTTTCATACTTTCTCATTCGTGATATCACTCGTTTAGAAAAACATTAATCAATTGATTTTCTACTCTTATCGTTTTGATAAAACTAAAATTGTTCTTAATGATATCTAAAATAGAGAACAAGCTTTTTACATAAGTTTGATTATATTGAGATAAATTACACATTTTTTGTTTAATTTAAATTTTTAACATTCAGGTGCTAAAGTTAATTATTGTATATTTAATTTATTAAGAGTTCTCTGTATTTTTCATTTTCAATTTACAATTTGATTAAAGGGTATTAGGTTCAAAATTATTTGTTTTGTTATATGAAACTTTTTAAATGAATGAAACCATGTGAAATTTTGTTGATTGGAAGTGATTATTTGAATTTTTCCTGTTCGATATTTAAATTTCGAATATAATTTTAAATTATTTTTTTTAAGTATGGATCAAATTATTTAATTGTCAACAATATCAGTTAGTTTATATATCTGTTATAGTTAGTTCTTAACTTTCAATAGTTCCTTCACTACTTACTTTTATATAGTAGTTAATTTCAATTTCAAAAAAAAATTATCTGAAAATTAAAATAAAAATCTAGCATTTAGGGAAAATCAAAGAAAAAAATTATTCAAGAATTTTTATTCCAGTTAATTAAACTGTTACGAAACTTCTAAATATATGTACGAGTGTAGGTACATATATTTAAAATTCTATGCAAAACCTAATTAAGTTCTATTGTTATGATTTATTCAAATATTTTTAATTTTAAATCCTGAAATTATTCATATTATGTAGCCATGAAATGTACTTACATAATATATGTATAATCTTGTAATGTTGTTCATTAGGTCGGATCAAATAATATCAAGGAACTTTTAATGATAAAAATATTGTATTATGTAGGCAAAGTTTTGATTTTTTTTAATTGTATACATTTTTGTATACTAATTTCTGACACAATTTGGATAATAGGTTTTGGCAAGGTACTTCTCAAATATAGCATCAATTATAAAAATAATTTTTATTACAAATGCTTACTTTATATTGACATTTAATGTGAACAGGAATTTAAGTGTGAGAATTAAAATATTATTCAGATTTCAGACTTTTCCTTTGGGGGTTAAAATATGAAATAAATAGAACAAAGAAAAATTTATTTATTATGCGTACATAAATATTGTATTCAAAAAAAAATGCTAAAAGAGAAAACAAAAGATATAATATACATAAATATTTATCTATTCAGTAGACAGAAAATTTCTCAAGTTTTCTTCATTAATTATTATAATTCTATTGAATTCATATATGTTTTTACACCAACACTACTCGAGACAAAGTCTAATGACTTGTTCTCAAAAACAATGTATCTTTTACTTTTACTATTCATTTTATTGCTATTATAACTAGAGCATTGTTTACGTCGTCGACTCGGTTTTATCTTCTTTGTGAGAAATTTTCAATTAAAAATTTTCTACCCTTTTCAAGAAGTTTCTTTTTTACATTTTTTTTTTTTTCACATTTTATTATAAATTTAGAAATTATAAATAATATTGTAAAAAAAAAAAAAAAAAAAAAAAGGAGATTTTGAATCAAAAATGAAACCGCAGGCATTGTGAAAGAAAAGAAATTTATTTGTTTTGTTATGAAAAGTGTTTAGAAAATGTATTTAGTATAGAATTATGTCGGTAATACGTCAACGTTAAGTGGTGTAGTAATATTATCTTGTTGATAAGTTTATCCGCAAAATAAAAAAGTGTCTTTATTTGGTCGATAATGTGTTTCAAAGTCTTCCAAATCAGATGTGATTATTGATGTTATTTCAATGCGCTCGAATACATATTTTAGACAATTTAATATTTCATTTTCCAAAATATCGTATTTTTTACGAAATGAGATTAGATTCCAAAGCAAACTAAAAAACATACTCAAAAAGTTGAAGGACATTTTAAGACCATTAAATCTCTAATATTGTAAAAATTTTGATTTCCACCAAAATTGCATGATATCATGATAAGTTAAACTTAATTTTTTGCCGCGAAACTTCCAAATAAATCTCTAACATTGTAAAAGTTTTAATTTCTTCAAAAATCTTATTATTGAATTCGCATTGGAATGCTAATTTTATTTCAAAGTTTAAATAAATTTGACATATTTTATTTTAAAATCTATAAAAATTTTATTTTCATAAACTACTTATGCGTTTAATTAATCTTACAACATATATGTATATAATTACCTTTTTTCCTTATTAATGCTTGATGAATTATGATAATATCCATCGAGGCCAATAGTGCCTCCATAACAAAAATTATTACTTTGTGCTGAACCAATTTTGAATAAATAATATTTCAATTTTGCTTTATACCGAATTTTATTATATAAATGAGAAAATATTTAATTTTGATAAAAATATTTTATTTCTTTTTTTTTGTTTGTTAAATCTTTTACCTTGTTTTTTCAAAATAAGTACATTTAATAGTATTTTATTTTATTTTTTTTTTTATTTTTAATTTATTCTAACAAAATTATATAATATTTTATATCTATGAATATATAGGGCATGTATGTATAATATTGTGTACGTATAGTTTTTTATTAAAATCCTTTCGAATCAATTTCTAAATATATATGTATAACTTTTTTGAATTAAATTATACACATATATATTTATACATACATCCGTATTTTCTATTATATATTGAAATAAACGTACCGTAGAGAGAACAAATATTTTTATAAAATAATCTCCTTTTTTATTTTTCATTTAATCTAACTATAAGCTTATATCTTATACCTTGTCAGCATAACCACATGATCAATATCATTATATTAAGGTTTTTAAGTTTATTTTAAAATTTTTTTTTTTGGAAAAAGTCAAATTTTATTTCGGTTGTGTATACTCCGTTTAATATATATTTATATACACAAAAATTGTATATGAATTTATTTATGTAAAATAAAGATTTAAACGATTTTATAATTTATATATAATATACATATGTAAATTATGTGTATTATTGTACATATTATAAATTATTCATAAGGATACAAGAAGATGAATTTTTTCTTCTTCCGACTTTTAAAGTAATTTTTAAATTATTTATATATAATATGTATTAATATTAAAAAATTAATTTTCTTTAACAATAAAAATTTCCAATTAATATCACATTATTATCAGCATTTCAAATCTTGTATATTTGATGTGTAGGATTAGAAAAAAATTTATAGTATTCGGAGAAAATTATAGAAAATATTATGTAGAAAATGTACATTCGTGAGATAATCTTTTTTTTTTCGTTAACTACTACTTACTATAAGAGTTTTCAAAGTTAATATATTTTTTTATATTATTTAACTTTTATTCAGGGATAAAATCTATCTAAAATTCTATAGGTTTTTAATTATGATTATTAGATATTGAGACAACAAAAAAATTTCTAAATAATTCTGAAATTATTTTTTATTTTTATTTGTTAGTATGTAAATTTCAATTTAGATCATTATAAATTGTAATAATAAAAACCTCAACTCTGACAAATTAAAAATAAAAATATAATGTTCAATGAATGTCATTCTAATGAACATAGTACACTCATTAAGTTTTCAACTTTTCAATTTTCCAATGATAAAATAAAAGATATCTTGTGATTGATTTGTGGTCTTTTATCATTAGGTTAAAATAAAACGTTCAAAATCATTGAATAATAATTGATGCATTTTAAATAAAATATCATCACCACACAAATTTAAGTTCTCTGCATTATTTTATAGTAGAACTATGTGTGTATAATGTATTCCAAAAAAATAAAAATTGTTTTATAATAAACTTGATATGTAAAATTTTTAATATTAAGAATAATAAGATTGATGGCTTGTGAGTTCTGAAAGATAACATGATGAATTCAATCAATATAAAACCAGTTAAGTTCATATTATTATTTTTATTTAAAAAAAAATTGCTAAACCATAAGTTTAGTAGTTTTCATTAAATCGTGTTTCTAATTCAGCCCGTGAAATTGAAGAGATTGAGTTATCTGATTTTGAAAAAATGGTGCACAAAATTTAATTGATAGACTCATATTTATTTTTAATATTAAGGACTTGCATTAATTATAAAAAAAAAATATTTTATCTAGCATTTAACATTCATAAAATAATTTAAAATTCAACGATTATATACGGAACTTGTCTAAAATAAAATTGGAAAAACATTTGATTCTTCAAAAGGATCTGTAACATCGATCAATCTTCAACTACACGCATGTTCTAATCTTATGTATTAATTAAACTCCCATTTCGATTTTTTACCATCTATTATATTTAAAATAGAACTATGGGAAGTTGGGAAGTATTTTTTTTCAAAACACAGGATGATTGTGAAACAGAAATAAATTTAAATTAATACGGTAATGTTTATAGTGATCATCGTATTAACAATTACATATGTGTATATGATAAACATCATATATCCTACCTATATCCTACCCACAAGAAAATTGTCAATAAGGTTAACATTTTTTTCATTGTGAGACATTAAGGAAAATAGTTATTTCGAATTGGGAAATGATTTTTTTATTTCAACATTTCCTTCTGACAAAATTGTTGACCATAAAATAAAAATTTATGTCACAATTCATTTTTCTATAATTTTTTTTTTTTCCTGTAGCAGATGTTTTTATAGCCTGCCATCACAAAATAAATTTTGTTTATTTCCAATTTTTCTAGCTTTTTTTTTTTTATTATCAATTTTAACAAAACTTTTTAAAACTAAAGAATAAGTTTTTCTCATATGGTATTGTTATACTCTGAACTTCTCTAGACAAACTGAAAATTATTTTGGGAACAAGGTATAGTTGTTAAAAATATCTATGTAAACTAGTTGAATTACATGTTGTTTTTTTTTTTAAATAATGTAAATATAAAACAGTATTCCTTGTTACAAACTTTATTTTTATAATTTTGAATTTTTGATGGTATAATTTTTGAGAAATCTCAATTTTATATACATTAAAAAGAAAATTGGCAAATTGAAATATGTAAATTATCTTCCGCTTCTAGCATTTTGAAGTTCAAAAATTTTGGCGCCAATAAAAACATGATTTTTTGGCAAATCTTTAAAAAAAAAAATTTATATGTGTAATAAGAAATTTGGATCTAGTTTTTATTTTGCCAACCTATTTCTTTTTAGTATAAAACGTTTCAGTAATAATACTTTAAAAAATGTTTTAATTTTCAAATTAAGTTTTGAAAGAAATTTGTTTCAAAAAACCGTGCCTAAAAGAGGAGGCTATTTTGCTTTATTTTCAGCTAAGCCCATATATAACTGTGCTTGGTAAAAGAGTTCTGTTGCTTTGGTGCTTATTTACCCAAACATTCGCTTAAGAACAAAATCTTAAAGAGACAAGAAATAATCGAGTTTTTATTAATAAAATGGGTCAATTGTAAAGAGGGTCGTAAAACCTTCCCATAGTGGAAACTATCTTTAGTTTTTCAACATTTTCATTTTAAAATCACAAAAGTTATACGGCTGTGAAAAAATTTGGCAAAATTTAATAAAAATAAATTTCATTTTATTTTATATACCAAAAATTGTTTTAATTGCAATTTTTATAGTACACATTTTGTAGAAATGGGTAAAAATTGAAAAATAATTTTTTTTTATATTCCCTTTTGTATAAAATCAGGAAATTGAAATCAAGAATTATATTTTACGATTTTTAATTAAATAAAAAAAAAAAAAAATTGATATACACGAATAGAAAATCTTGCCTAAAAGGATAAAAATATATAAAATAAAATTTGGGAATATTGATTGCATATTTTATTGGAAAAAAGAAAAAAAATTTAATCCACTTTGTATGTTTTAAATTGATCATTTATCATTCCTTTTTGTAAAAATTATAAAATATTTATATTTTTTTTTTTTCCTTAAATTGAAATTAAATAGTTGGTAAAAAATATTCAATTACACATTGATTTTACATGAACTAGGATTGGGCATACGACTAGACTAAAAAATTAAAATGAAGCAACAATTTGAGATTCATTCTTTACATAACGACGGTATGCAAGGAAACAGTCTACTCATTATTCGGATTCCTGATTAAGAATTAAAATGTTTCAAATTTAAGGATAGTTCGTTTTGGGCTTAAGAATGTTTTAAGTATGCAGTTGGTGAACAATTTTAATAACAATTCGTATATTATTGGCAAAGATCTTTTCGTTTTTTTTTTTATTTATTTGGTTACGAAGACTATTAAGTGCTTCTTCTGTTCTTTAATTATTATTTCATAAAATATATAAATTTTATTTTAAATCCTTTTTATTAATTATAAAAATTCAATTATTTTAAATGTTTGTCCTTAATTGACTGTCGCTCAATATACTTATATTATTTTTACTTTAAAATTTTAAGTTTGCGTAAAAATTTAGCAAGTATAAACAACCGTCCGATTTTTTAGACAACCGATTTAATAAATATTTTTAAACTAAATGAATTAAAATTGAAATTTTCTTCTTTTTTTTTGTGTGCAAAAAATTGTTGCACATTTCGTGTTGCACTTTTTCTTTGCTAAATTTTCTCTAAAATAAATGCAATCGCGTGCCTTTCAGTGAATTTTTTTATTATAATTCTCTTCTGCGATTTCTTTTTAAGAAACACAAAAGTAAAAAAAAAATTGAGGTGAGAAAATTATAGGGTAATGCATTAGTATAGTATCGACTCTATTGTGGGATTTATTTTTCCCTGAAGCTTTAACCGAGAAAAGTCTGATATGCGTGATACAGACAAGTTGAATGTTAATTCAAAAGTTGACCAACTTCCAATAAATTCTTCAATATGGTTGAAAAATATTAAATAATTTTCATATTTTGTGGGATTGTTTAGTAGTTGGTAGACTGTGTGGGTAACATGCTATAATGTTAAAATATATTTGGATTATGTTAAACTTATCTTGGTTTAGTTGAATAAACACATTCAACCTGAATAAATAAACTTTAACTACCTAACAATTTCTGGGAATATTTTCTCGTTTACTTAAAAAAATGTGATGATTATTAAGCTTCAGTAGCTGAAATTACTATGATCAAATATACCAGTTATTTTTATTTGAATTATTTTTATTTTTAATTTATTATTCTGGCTATTCTTTTAATAACATATTAAAAACTATTAAAAGAAACATAAAAGCATAATAAAATTATAATAATCCCATCATCCCACTAAGATCATAAGTTAATTCTAATTAAACTTTCAGCATCTAAAACTAAACATAAACTGAATATAGCAATAAAATGAAAAAAAAATAATAAAATTTTTCTTTTTTCTCAAAAATTAATTATAAAATGTGTAAATAATGATTGGCATTGAAATTCTTTTTTCTAGAAAAAATTAAAATTTAAGTTTCTACACATTTGAGCTTATCTGCAATACCATCATTTTTTAGTTCTTATAAAAAGGTTTGGGAAAACAAATAATTTTTTTTTTCTTAAATTATGGTATTCGAAAATAAATCCTTTTTATTAGGTCTTAAAAATATTATTCTTTTTTTTTCAGCTTTTTAATATGTTGGACAATAAATAGACAATTCAATTAAATGATTTATATTCAGAAACCTAATTTTTCCTTTTTTATTTTCTTCTGATAGAATTAAAGGATCAACAACAGCCTGACAAAAGATTAATTTTTATAATAAAACTAAAAATTTTCCCATTGGTTTATTTTTTTTTTGTGATAAATTTTTGTTTTAAATATTTTCCATATTTAAATTTCAACAAAAATTTATTCTCTTCTTACTAATGGTTTTATAATTATAAATTCTTTTGAATTCGATTTTGACCAAAATCTTTTTTCAGTTCAAAACCTTGATCAATATCAGCTCGCAAACACGGAATCAGATATACCCATCATCTTGGATTACGGATATTTGGGCATTGGTAGATACTATCGAGATCGGCACAAAAGTTTAATACTTATGTCATTTTTGATGAAAAACGGATTAAAAAAAAAGTCAATATTTAATTCAGCACCATATAAAAACGCATATTAATCATTTTTTTTTATGAGGCTATAATTGATTTTACTATATACATATAGTATATTTCTAAAACTTAACAATGAATTAGCATGAATGAGTTTATTAATAATGTAAAAAATAGTATGTATGTTCATAAGTATAGTTTATTTATATACAGACGTTCCTTATTATTTCATTAATTAAATATTAAATAGTTAATAAACTGTTGTCTCAGAATGAAGAATTTGTTTTTTTTTTTATTGAAATTTGGGTCACAATAACAATAATGAAATAATATCCTTTATCGAAATTAATAACAAAAATAATAATCAATACTTTTCTCTTAGGACTTATATTTATTTCACAACAAATTTTGATTGATTTTGAATTAAGTTTAGGTTTGAAAAAAAAAAATGTAAAAAATATATTATATTGTTTATTTTATAATTTATCTAAGTACTTAATATCTATTCTATATCCTAAAGTCGATAAAATAATGGAATTTGATATAAATTGATGGATTTTAAATTTTTAGTATCTAAAAGTAATTTAAAATTTAAATTATCATATGATTAAGCTATAATAATATAATAATATTTTAAAAATGTTTGATGTCATAAATTTATTTTTTTCTTCATTGACAGGTTGTTCTTTCTATTTGAACCGTTTCAAATCATTCGTGTTTATAAAATGTTTCAATTAAATCTCGAGTATTATTCATATGATGAGTTCAATTATAACTTAACTGTGTAAGACTTTGATGTTAGTGATATATAAACATTGTCGTTAACTAATTGCTATTTACATAAATGATAAAAACTCTAAGTAAAAAATGATTCTATCTGAATTATTATTCAAATATCATTTAATTATTCTTTTTCTGTTTGTATGAAATTTTCTACAATTATTCATTTGAGCGCTTAAACTTTCAATTACAATTGCTATCAAACTACGAAATATCGAATTTTTTATAATTGAAAATAAAAAAACATACTTAGCTCAAGATTTCATTTTCTAATTACTTAGTTGAAATTCACTTAATAATTGTATTTGAAAAAAAAATATATTTAAAAATATTTGGTGGCTTATGTTTTATTTCACATAGAATTTAATTTTAAACTTAAACCAAATTTTCTAAAATATTCTTGGTTTTGGTTTAATCTATTATGATTTTCACAAAAACCTTAACCCAAATTTTTATGGTTAAATTTTTTTTTTTAATACCTTTTAAACAAAAAATAATCTCTTTGCTGAAAAACTTGACAGGTAGCCAATATATAATAAATATATATATATATCTAAAAACAATTTTCCACATTTTCCTATACCGCACATGCATATTAAAAGTTAATGAAAACATGGTTACAGATTTTACACTCTTATTATTATTTGTGCATATTAGATTGTTAAAACATTTCATTCAGAATCTAGTTTCTAGTATAATACATTTTTTTTTTTGTTTTCTATTTAGATCACAGATATTTTATGTACATATATTACATACATTAAAGAAAATTATAAGAGAAAATATTGCAATTCATGATCATAACTTTTTTTTTTTATTCATTCAGATTTTTTGGTTTGATTATCTTCTTATATCTAATTAATAAAAATAAAATAACTTTCGTCTCAAAAAAAAAAAAATGAAACCTAATTAAATATAATATATTTAAGTGGGAAATTTTATTAGATTGTGCCGACAATGAAAAACTCTGAAAGAAAAAAATTATGAAAAAGCTTGAAGACATGAAAAATAAGGTCACAGAAATCCCTTATTGGTTTTATTGCAGCTCTTTAAGTCTATTTTACTAGAAAATAATTTGAAGCTTGACATTTCGGGCCATACTAAACCGTTAAATCTAAGAAAATAGAACAAATAATTATTTACGATGATTATTAATATTTATATGGAATAATTTATAATTTTTTTCTTAACATTTTCAATATTTATTTTATTCATGGTAATTGTAATATTTTTGTACTGAAAACACTTTAAAAATGCAGATAAATTTTTATTTTCAATGCTTTAAGTTTTCTTTTTTTTTTTAAAGCATAAAACATTTTAATCTTCAATATTTAATGAATATTTTGAATTTTCAGAAATGTTTTTTAAAGGATAATGTTAAATTTGTTTTTTTTTTTCAACACATATTTTATATCCCCATTTAAAGTTTTTTATTTATTTTTTAAATCTCTATATCATCGTTTAATTCATTATATCTGTGGTATAAAAGAAAAACGGTCAATGCTGTGGAATGAAATAAAAATAGCGTTCACAATCAACTGAAGATTAAAAAAAAGTTTATGGTATATGAAAATTTGATTAAACGAAGAAATCCTAATACTATGTATTTAGAATAAAAATATTTTTTGAATAGTTTATACATAATACAGATTTGGCCTTTTTGTTTTAAACCACACAGTCTGTACTTATAAATGTAAAAATAATCCACCTCTGAAGATTTTTTAATACAGTTTTTGTAGTTTTTAAGATGTTTTGATAGTATGAACCAAAGAAATCTGTTTATTTTTATCCTTATAAGTACACATATATGTATATATAAAGAAAAACCACAATAAAAAAAAACATAAACTTTGTTAAAGAGAAACAACATACATAATGTACATTTATTTATTTTTCTGCATGATTTGCATTATTTTATCTTAACATAATGTGAAAGATTCTTTTATGTGAAGAAGAAAAAAACTTAAGTATCTTAAACAAGTATCTGAGATACATTTTAGAGACATTAAAAATTAAAAAGCATTTAATAAATTTGTTTTTTAGTTTCAAAAATTTTAAATAAGCTTTGACCAATGTTTTCTAAGAAATAAAAACTCATGAATTTTCGAGAATAACCACACAAGTAGATATCTTTTTTGAATATATAAGTCGAAGAAGTCTACGCATTAAGTCTCCAGATTTATTGATATTTATTCCATTAACATCGATTTTCCAGGTATAATAGTGAATTTACGGCGAAGTAAAATACTATATTTTGAAACATATAAAACAGAAATTTAATATACAGAAATTTTGATTAAGGAAGGGTTTAGAAACCCCGTTCTGAGTGCTTTTAATTGTTGTATTACATTGTTTAGTAACGATAACGTTAGATCTGTGCAACGCACATTTCAATGACCTTAACATTATTTCTTAAAATTCTAGTGTCATCCTCAAATGAAAATGAAATGAAAACAGATAACTTATAAATAAAACTTTATTTATTTATTTTTTTTTTTTTTATAACTCCATATTGTAACAACAAATTGGCGCCAGTTGGAATATTCAATATGAATTTGATTATAAAAAATTTATTAGAAAATTTTTAAAGAAAAGCACAAAACATTTCAGCAGGAAATTAATTCGAAAAGAAACAAATTTAAAAAAATAAATATATCTAAATTTAGATTTGAATATTGTATTGAAAATTGGAGTTTGATATTGTCATGAATGTTGGAATTTAATATTTATAGTGGCGAAATAATAATATCTTATTGTAAAAGTCCCAAGAATTAAATTTCTTCTTTTGATATAATGAAACAACATTTAGTAGAACATTATTGTTTGGTCGATTGACTATTTTGCCCAAACAACTTCTTATCAAACATTTTTTTTTATTTTCGATAATTTTAAATTTAAGATAATTTCTAGTCTCATTATATTTACTTTCCGAAATAGAAAAACTTATGTATATTATTTGTCAGCACTGCGGCAAATTTTTTTTTTTAATATAATTGATGATAATAAGAAAAATAATATAATATTGTATCTACTATATAATACTATATACTCGTACATACATACATTTGTATATATATGAACGTATATGAGGAAATAAACAGAACGGATAAAAACAATTTTATTAAAATTATGATTTTCACTTAATAAATTAATTTCTTATTTTTTTTTTTTTTAAGTTGTGATGAGTTGCACACACATTTTAAATTGAAAATCTTAAAAGTTTTATGCACCACAGACTTTTTAGAATTTATATAAATATACGTATCCATAAAACATACATTAATATAAGCATAAAATGCATTTATTTATGTTTACTATTTATTAATTGAAAGATAATTAATTAGATAAATACATATATGTACTACCAACGTTTAAAAGACCAAAAAGTAGAAATTGATTTTCGAAATTAAAAAAAACAAATTTATATAAGAGCATATTTTCCCATATACATATATTCCAACGTACTAACGAACATCATTTATACAAGTACCCAAAGGTGTAAGAAAGCGTCATTTATTATTGTCGGAAATTTCATTCAATTAAATTTTTACACAATCTCAAAATCTTAAGATATTTTAACCAAAAAGTCCCAGGTTACACACTATAAATTTCTTTTCAACCCCACACTTGCCCATTGTTAGAGGTATACATTGCTAGAGGTTTGTCCATTTGTGGAGGTATCAAACACTGAAAATCTGAAAGTATCAAACACTGAAAATCTGGAGGTATCAAACACTGAAAATGTCTGTGAACGTATAATAATTTCATGTTCAGTAAATGACTTTAAACCTCAAATTCTTAATTAAAAAAAATTTAATTGATAATTTTATACAAAATTTGTAAATTTCTGTCATTTTATTACAGTAACAGTAAACTATATACAGGGCTTACCACATTTGACCGTACCTTTACCAAGCCGAAATGAAAAATGTCGTTTCGCATTGAAACCAGTATCACACAATGTTGGTGATTTAATACAAATGTTGAAAACAGAAGATCGCGGTATCGACAGAGCAGCAGTTCTTAATAGTGATGGTATTAGAATTGCATCAACATGTAGTATAGAAAATTTAATGGATGAACCTTTTTTGTAAGTATAATAAAATAAATTTTATTTTTCAAAGTAGAAAACATGATATTATATTGGAATCTGTAATAATAAAATTATTTTCTTTAATTTAGATTACATATTAATGATAAGCATTATACAGTCGTTCCTCCTAAAAGAGACAGAATCTCATCAGAAGATATTAATAAATTAAGTGATGTTAGAGCATTAGTATCTCAAGTAAGTATAACTTATGATTACTATTTTGTGGCTTAATTAATATATTTTAATCATAAAAACCATTCTTAATAAAAACTGAAAATGGTTTATTATTGATTTTGCTCTTCATAAATTTTTGCGGCTGAAAATCAGTATTTCAGATATTTTGTGAGAATCCTGGTCAAAGGATACAATCTTCTGACTAACTTTTATAATTATTATTAAATAATTTTTGAAAAGTCAATTTGTTTTCTTCGTATTGCAGCTTTATGAAGCTTTACACGTGGGGGAGTATCATATTAAAAAGGAAAAAGAACTGGTTCAGCGATTGGAAGAACTTCAATATCAAATAACACCATTGGAAGAGGTAAAAAAATTAGAAAATCAATAATTGACAACTCAAATGGCTCACTAATAGTTTGATTTTGACATTTTCACTTAGAAAATGTACTCTTAGTGAGCTCATTCTTCATGATATTTAATGATCGACCATTCAAGAATTAAAGTCTTACACACTGAATCATGATTTCTCAATTAAATATTTCAAATTATTATTATTTTATTATTAGAAAAAATCTGAGCTTAGTCATCTGGCAGTAAGGAGAACAAACATTATGACTTGGGTAGGACTTGGATTAATGTCTGTTCAATTTGGAATTTTAGCTCGTCTCACTTGGTGGGAGTATTCTTGGGTAATATTATTATTTTATTAACATTTGTTTATTAATTATAAAAAGAAATTTTATATTTTTGTAGGATATTATGGAACCAGTAACATATTTCGTAACTTATGGTACTGCAATGGCAGCATATGCATATTTTTGCATAACAAAAGAAGAATACAATTTTTCCGAAGTTCGAGACCGACAATACCTCATAACAATACATAAACGTGCCAAAAAGAACTTCTTTGACGTTGAATCCTATAATATTTTAAAAAGACAAATGGCTGAAGTTGAATACGATTTGAAACGTCTAAGAGATCCGTTAAATTTACAATTACCACCGCATTTAGAACATTCTTTTCGTGGAACAGCTGCAGTTATGAAACCAGGATCTAAATTAAGATCACAATCAGATAGTAATAATGTAATAGATATTAGTAATAATAAAACTGTATTTCAGAAGCCAACATCAAGGCCGAAAAAATCTTAAATTTTGTTACCATTTTTTTAGGTTTTTTTTTATTTATTTTTGATAAAAGTGTCCTTTTTTGTAATTATGAAAAATATTAAAAAATAAAAAAAAAATTATAAATATTAATAAAAATATTTAAAAAATTGAGTAAATGTCTTAAAATCTTCTCTAATACTTTTTTAAATTTAATAAATAAGAGTTTTCAAGGATAAATTTTCACTATAATTATCATTCGCTTAATTTAAATCTTTTCTATAAAATAATTTTTATTACAATTTTAATGAAAATTTTCTATTTCTTCCATTATTACAAGTAGAAATTAATTAGGACGTAAACCAATGATCTTATAAATGTAAGTTAATAAAAATAAATTTTATATAATTAACTTTGTTTTTTCGAAGACATTTACTCACCAATTACGCGCAAAATAAATTAGACAATTACTATATTATTGTATTGACTACTCTCTTTCAGCTTTCTTATGTAAATATATTATATATTATATTATGATTATTAGAAAAGTTTGTAAAATTTTATTTATTTAATCTTTAACACAAAAATATTGAATTATTGTTTCATAGTTATGTTATTTTTCAAAAAACTAACACAAACATACAGTGCTTGTAATGCTATTGCAATGTTCTGACTTGAAACTTATTTTTGTTTTTTTTTTTAAATAAAATATTTATTATCAAAAATAATGAGTTTGCAAAAGAAAGTATTCATTTTCAAGTACTATTTTACGCTAACATTTAGATAGCTTTTTGTGAAGATACAAAATTAAATAATAATCAAAATTTTAAATTTAACTAATAGTTAAATTGAAACAATGTTATCATTCGAGTTATAAAACCTTTTGGACATTGTATTACAATAACGAACTTTTCAATAAAATTGAATTTACTGAACTTATATGAGTCTGTTTTTGATTTTTAATTAATTTTGTATTAATTTTTATATGACTTTTAGACAAAATCTAATTAATCAAAGAAAAAATTATTCAAAAATTCGAATCACAATCATAATACATATAGAATATACAACGACATTAAAATTTCAAAAATAATATACCTAGTATACGATATTTTTTAGAAAAGAAAATTTAACTATTGATTCGAATTATTTTTTTTTTTTGAAGTCAAGTTGTTTTTAATTTTTGTTTGTTTTCTATTTCTAATAAATTTGAATCTCAGTTTATTTTAACTTTATGTTTTAGTTTTTCCTAAAACATAATTATGACTTGAATAAAATATTAAATAAGCTTGTTTATAAAATTTTTGTTTTATATATTTATTGCATATAATGTAAATTTCTTATGTGTAAGTTTATTTTTATCAGAGTGATTCGAAAAAAAAAAAAAATTATGTCAACTAGTTTATGTTAGTTGTGGAATTATAAAATTTATTTGGAATATTGTATTTTAAAGTCATAAAATTTCGTTGTACTATATTTCATTACATTTTATTTTATCAAATAAATAAAAATTGCTTGAATTGCAAAATATTATTTAATTCAAGCATTTTATTTTAATACACGAAGTTTATAGTTGAAGAATAGAAATCTTAAAATAATCTTATGTTAAATGCTTAGGGCATAACAAAACTTTAGTAATAAATATTAACAAGAGGGAATATAAAATACATAAAGGAAATAATATTTTATGCCAAGAAAATTTTTACTAACTTAAGCAATTTTTTAAGTTAAAATACTCTTCTAATCAAATTACGAAAAGTTGTATCCTATTGTTTTTTAGTTAGGTGGAATTAAGGCGAATCACTCTAAAATTTTATGACTTAATCAAAATAAAATTTATATGTTTATTCAAAGTTAACATTAGGATTTAAGTTTATACAAATTATGTATTCAAATAAAAATTTATTTTTTTGTTTTGATAAAGAAAACGCTAAAATTTTAATTATAAATAATAAGAAATTAATCAACGTCAACAAGCATAAAACACGTCATTTTGGCTTATTATATTTTATCCGTCTCACTGAAAACATTATTGTCTTAATACGTAAGTTTTAAATAATCTAAAAATTAAAAAAGCGTGATGCGTTGGTAACCGTTGCTACAAACTTCCAAAGCATAAGATGATAATTGAAAACGGGTGTAATGTCAAATCAGTTAAATTTCAAATCAAATTACTTTATGTCACAGCTTTCACCCAGTTTTCGGACTAAATTTGTTTTCTTATGTTTGGTAACCGTTGTAGTAAAAATGTGTAAACTACTTCATCAAACCAAAAAGCAAAAACCATGTAAAAATAATACGTAAAAAAAATATTTTTTTTCTTTAATCTACAAAATAACATTTTCAAATAATATTTATTTCTATCAATTTAATCAAAATAAATTTAAACTTTTTAACGAAGGAATTGAAACATCGATAATATGTTTTTCTACTTCAAATGCACAGTAGTTTCTTTTACTATTTTATTCTTTTTTTTTTTAATGCGAGAAACCTCGAATTAAGAATTTGTTGTTATTTTTATAATTAAATATTTTGAAAAATGGAAAATCACACTGATAATTTCAGTTTGAGTAGATGAACTTGTGATAATATGTTATTATTTATATATTTCTCTTCAATATTCAAAACTAAGATCATATTAAAATAAAATTAAAGTATGTCATTTAAAAAAAATAATTTTTTTTAGAATGCACTTGTCAACAATTTTTAGGCTTCATAGTTTAAATGCAGCAAAAATCGTTTTACTACTTTTTGCACTATTGTTAACTGCTTCAAAGAAAATTAAAATCAAAATTTCGTTATATGCAAAAATTATGTTTTTAAAATAACATCATGTTGTAAAGTATTCATTTTGAATCTTCTTTAAAAATTAAAATAATCAAAACTTTAGGTCTTGAAACCAAAAATATAAATGTTTTGTTCTTTTCCTAATATTTTGATTTCACATTTTTTTTGAAAATTGAATGATCAAAACTTAATTTTGTTTTAAATTTAAAATGGATACTTTAATACATTATTATAATTAGAATTAACTAAATAATAAAGTCAACCATCATCACAAATCATAAAATTGTAAGAGTAAAATTAAAAATAAAAATTTTAATCTTTAGTTTTAGAATAATTTCTAAATTATCTTTTTTAAAATAGATATTAAAAAATATTCTCAATATAAAATAATAAGAAGTTATCAAAATAATGATTGTATCTTTTAAACTGAATTCTTCTCTTTAATAGTTGGTTTTTTTTCATTATTATAACATTATAAGATAATGTAGAAATTATTTTAAAATAAGATTTTTTTTTTTTTTTTAGAAAATATAAACTATTTATAAAAACTACTATATTCTTAGGGCACATTAAAATAATAAAAAAAAAAAAAGTAATTTTTTGGCCAATGATTTACTAAACATATAAGCTTTACTTAAATTCTTTTACAACAAAACTATTAATTACTAGTTATATATTATATAAAATATAAAAATTAACAAAGAAAATGTTTTATTGTACTATCAAAATAAAAAAAAACTAAAAAATAAATTTTTAAGCACTAAACAATCTTATAAAATATTTTTTCATAAATTTATACCTATTTTAATAATTAAAAAATATGAAATTCAGAAAAACAAAAATTTTAAATGATATTATATTGTTAAAAAAAAAAACATGTTAAATTTCGATTTTTTTATCTAAATTAAATCTTAATGTAACTATAAAACGAAATTAATTTAAAAATGAAAAAATAAAATATCGTTTCTAGCATTTCAAAATACATAAAAGAAAAAAAAAACTAAATAAAGCTTTCTTCAAAAATAGGTTAGTTAAAACTTAAATTATAGTTAAAATTATATAATGTGATTATTGAAAATAAAAACAAAAAATAAATCAATGAATTTTTGAATATTAATAAAAATTTTAATGTTATTTTATTTTTTACTCTTCTATGGATTGAACTTTTCTATCTAGACTAGAGTAAGCTGGCATTATTAACTATAGCAGTTCCTCATAAATGAAACATTTTTTAAATACAATTTAAAAAAAAAAAAAATGAATAAAAATTAGAAACAAAAAAATTCGAAAAATGGGATTAGTTGTTTGTTCAATTAGTCGTTAATCCATGGTGCAAAACAGAGAGTTTATACAAGACAATATTCATGTGGTAAAATGTTCGTACGATAAAGAGTCCACGTAAAATGTTCGTACGATAAAATTTCCGTACGATAAAGTGTCCATACGATTAACTGCATATGATAAAATGTCCCGTTCTCTAGATATAAAAATGGTAGGGCGCCTAAAGATCGCTAATTTCAACATTTAAACTTTTGCGCCTAAATCTATCCGCAAAGAAATAGATATAAGATTTGTTTTCTTTTTATTTTTTTTAGCAATTTCTTAAGTTTTCTATTAAAAAAAAAAACAGATGGAGCCACTAACGACTAGAATAAAATAATATGTAGGTTTGACGTTTGCTTTAATAGTTAAAAAATTATTTAATATAAAATTTAAAATATTACTATTAAAAAAAAAACCAACAAAAGAAATTATTAAAAATATTTTCTGGTTTATTCAAATTCTTGATTGTTAGTTGGCAAGCAAGAAATATGTGGAAGAATCAGATGCATCATATGCATCTTAATGTAAACTCAGCCAACAAACCGGCATACAAACGATAACTCGCTGCAAAACTAAATTCAGCAGCGCATTATTAGTATAAGTGTTACCAAAGTGGTGAAAATTTTTTCATTCATATTTTTATATTGCCAATATAGAAGAAATTACAACAAATCTTTGTCGGCGGAGTGGAGATTTTTTTCTAAAAAAAAAAATTAATTTTCTATTTTAGAAAAATTATTATAAAAAAAAAAAAGAAAATTTAATTAAAAAATAAAATTTATTAGATAAAAAAATGTGAAAAGTATAAACTTTTAATGTAAGATTTAGAGAATTTGATTAAAAACAGAAAATGTTTTTCTAACTAATAAAAAAAAAAAGTTTTAGAAAATTTAAGAAAAAAAATAGTTTTTTTTACAAAAAAATTTAGCAAAAGAAAAACGGGTGTGTTTTAAATGTGAAAAAAAAAAAAAAAAAAAAAATTAACAAAAACAAGATTTAATTAAGAGAAATTTTTTTTTTTATATATTTTTTCGTTTAGACAAAGAATGAAAAATATTTCCATTAAAAAAAATTTATTGATTTTTTTTTTTTTCATTAATTAATCCGGAAATTAAATTTTTGTAATTTTTTTTTTTAACGAATGAAAAGGAATAAAGAAAAATAAAGAAAATAATTTTTTCTTTTTTGTCTCAGGGAAAAAATAAAATTTCTTTTTATTTTATTTTCAATCAGGCTGTCAAAGAAAATATATACCCACCACATGAATTAAATATAAAGTTGTAAAAAAACTATTGTTTTTGGTTTGTTGAAATATTTGTTTTTTTTTGAGACCATAAAACGACGTGAAGACTTTTGTACGGCCGGCAGTTTCAGTAGTAGTCCTTAACACCTTCTAGTCGGCACTTAAAATAAACTGAATAATGTTGAAGAATACTTAGGTTAATGAATTGCAAAGTAATTGCAAACATTTCTATTGTAAAGATGAGTTTAGATAGTTTGCTGGAGGCTTACGATGATAAGGAAGGTCTTAATCAGTTTAGTTTGTCAGTTTAGGAGTGGCTATTAGAGATACCTATAACCGCTAAGAGTTCTTAAATTACGTTGATGGTGGGATGCATAGTGTAATCTAGGTACTTAATATTAAATATCTTGGATATTCTCAACGCAACGAAAAAAAATAATAAAAATAGGTATGGTATTGTAGAACCTCCCTAACTTTTACAGCCCCACAACATTCAAACAACCCGGCTGGGAACACAATTTTGATTCAATTCTAGCATAGGTACCTAGGTACCTCCTTATTATAGGCAGGAATAAGGAATAAGACTATATTACCTATGTGATATTTTTAATTCAAACTTACAAATTTTGTCAATCCAAGGTTAATTGAGTCTTTTTTTTTTGAGACGATTTAAAAAAAAATCATTCCCAGGGACAAGTATTAACAGAGGTACCTAGTTAGATGTGTAGGCTTCATTAAATTATTATTCGTTCCCTTTCTTATAGTTTCTATGTCTTGTCATTCGTAATTTCAATATTTTTTTTTTTGTCCAGTCTAAAGAGATACTTTTACATTTGAAAGAAAAAAAAAAAAAATATATAAAATTCTGATATATTTTTTTTATTAAAATTTTTTTTTTTTCCTGAAAATATTTCCAGTCACAGAAAAAAAAAAAAAAACTGCATGAATCACTTTTTTTTTTTTTCTTGTTTTTCTTCGATTAAGTAAATTTTTTCATAATTCTCATTTTTCATGAATAAATAGTTTTGTGAATAAATAGAAAGAAAAAACCAAAATTAAATTTTTTTTTTTTTTTTCACAACACTTTGAATCATAAAAAAAAAATCAAATTTTTGTTTTTCAAAAATTAATGTAAAAAAAAAAATTTGTTTTGATATTTTGATTTTTTTTGTTTTTTTTTTTTTTTTTTTTTTTAATCAAAATGTGAAGGGAAGTTAAAAAAAAGTTCACAACACATTAGATAAATCTTATAGGTACCTATCTACCTATCTTTTATATATTAATAATTAAAATTTAGAAAAATTTAGAAAAACAAGGAAAACAAAAAAAAAAAAAATTTTTTTTTTTTTTTTAAATAAGAAATACAAAAATAAATTTGTTTTTAAAAAAAAGAAAAAAATTAATAAAAATAATAAATTATATATAATTTAAAATAAATATTTTATAAAACTGTCAAAATGGCGCACCAAATGGCCACTGTGAATTGTTCGCTAGACGATATTGATTTAAATGCATTGAAGGTGGGTATAGGAGGAGGTGCCACAGTGTACAACCTACCTTAATAAAAATATAATGTCAAAAAATTACCTAGGTTTAAATTTTTTTGTTCTTATATTATTTTCCCTTCACACATAGTTTGTTGAACAAAAAACAAAAAAAAAAGGATTAACTAAGTTTATTTTGACAGAAGCGCAGAAGTTTATAATCTCTGTATACCTACATAGTTAAAAGATACATTATTGTTGTACCTACCCTTATCTAGATTGAATGACTCCTGTAGTTACCTAATTTTGACAGAGATTTTCAGAATTAAGTAATTAAGAATCTTAAATCTGAGCTCTGGTCACAGTGATAATATCTTTTAGAGATTTTTTGTACCTACCTTCCTCAATAACTCATGAATTGCAAAGAACTCGACACGCTCTATCTGTAAATGTTCCGGTTGTGATTGCTTGTAATTGAACTAACTGAATATTTTTCCTTTTAGGTACCAGTGGCTCTTTCTAAATAACTAAATATTGTGTTTCTTTCCATTCCAAATATTGTTCAATCCTTTTGTATTTATTTAATTTTGTATTTTGTTTCTATTTTTAGGATCCAGCTGGAATTTTTGAATTGATTGAAGTCGTCGGAAATGGTACTTATGGACAAGTGTATAAGGTAAGTGATTAAAATAATTTTTAAACTGTTTATTCTGTAGGTATATCTGTTGCGAATCATAAAATCATATAAATAACTTCATCAAAAATAAAATTTACCTTCTGTGACGTTAAATTAACTTATAATCCTTGAATAATTAAAGGTCTTCATATGTTCATATTTATTTACTCCAAACTGTTATATAATGTTATAAATACGATTACTTCTTCAGAAGTACTTAGGTATTCATCGGAATAATTTTTATTATTTGTTTTTTTTTTTTTGTTTTTAAGGGGCGACATACTAAAACTGGTCAATTGGCTGCTATAAAAGTTATGGATGTAACAGAGGATGAAGAAGAAGAAATTAAATTAGAAATTAATGTTTTGAAAAAATATTCAAATCATCGAAATATTGCTACATATTATGGTGCATTTATTAAAAAATCTCCACCCGGGAAAGATGATCAATTGTGGCTTGTTATGGAATATTGTGGTGCTGGTTCTGTAACTGATTTAGTTAAATCAACTAAAGGGCAAAGTCTGAAAGAAGAATGGATAGCATATATTTGTCGTGAAATATTACGTGGTCTTAGTTATTTGCATTCAAATAAAGTTATTCACAGAGACATTAAAGGTCAAAATGTATTGCTAACTGATAATGCTGAAGTTAAATTGGTAGATTTTGGTGTTTCGGCACAATTGGATCGAACAATAGGAAGGAGAAATACTTTTATTGGTAGATATAAATTATTCTATTTTCAAATATTTTATATTATAATTTTTTTTTTTACTCTTTTTAATTTATTTATTTTTATTCGTTTAGGAACACCTTACTGGATGGCGCCAGAAGTTATTGCTTGCGATGAAAATCCAGACGCTACTTATGATAATCGTTCGGATTTGTGGTCTCTGGGTATAACAGCACTAGAAATGGCTGAATCTCAACCACCGTTATGTGATTTGCATCCTATGAGAGCATTATTTTTGATACCGAGAAATTCGCCGCCTCGTTTAAAGTCTAAAAAATGGTCGAAGAAATTCCATGGATTCATTGATACTGTGCTCGGTATGATCTTAGTGTACCACATAATAAACATCTAATTAATGGAAGTTTTTTTTAAATTTTAGTGAAAGATTATCATCAAAGACCTTATACAGAACAACTATTGAAGCATCCATTTATTAAAGAACAACCAACCGAACGTCAAGTAAGAATCCAATTGAAAGATCATATCGATCGTTGTAAAAAAAGGAAACAAGAGAAGGAACGTGATGACTACAGATATTCAGGTTCGGACAATGATGAAGAGGAACCACAAATTGCTGGAGAGCCTAGTTCTATTATTCAACAACCAGGTGGAGATACATTAAGAAGAAATTTCGCACAAATTCAAGAAGGGAGAGCAGCAGCAGCAGCAAATCAAGAGCAACAGTCACAAGCTAATCGAAATCAGAAGCCACAAGGAGCAGTAAAATTAATTGTATTATAAGCAAACATTTTTTATTTCTAATATTTATATTCTAATTTTAGCGTGATACTCGTCCTCAGATTGAGGAGCCAGGTCCACCTTCTCGGCCAGCTTTACCCCAACGTCTAATTGTGGTGCCTGATCCTCCAAATCAACATCCTAATGCTCAACAGCATGCTAACAGACCATTGCCACCGACTCCGAAAGTTTCTGGTTCATCATCTGCGTCGTCTGGTCAACCTGCTCAACAACAAACACCACAACAACAACAAAGAAATTCTCAATTCAAGCCAATGGTGCGTGATATCAAGAAATTTTATTTTTTTTGTATTTTACCTATCTAAATTTAAATTAGTTGTTTAAATTTTTTTTTCTTTATTTTCATAAAATTGCTCGTCTATTATGCGATAATTTATTTTCATGTTGTTTATTGCTGTATAAAAAATATTTTAAAACTTATTTTAATTTATTGGTGGATCTTATTATTTAAATGTTAAAATGGCAAAATTTATCCAACATATTTTATCAAAAATCATTCATATTGTTATTGGATAAACTTTGTTATAAATATACAGCTGCCACCTAGAAGACCAGAGGTATGTTATATTTTTTGTTAATTTTTATTTTTTAATTTCTGTTTTATACTTATTCATTTCTTTTAAGTTGATTCTATTACCAAAAGCGATGATCAAACTTGGAATATGTAACGTTTTTTTAATTTTTTTTTTGCAGTTTTGAATTTTTTTAATACATACAAGCCTAGTTAAGGTCTATTATTCTAAAGCCACTAAAATAATAGTAACAAACATAGTTTTAAAAATTTTGATTTTCGCTTTAGGTAAAAGAAAAGTCAATTAACCAATCTTTGTCTCAATTAAATACTCTTTTATATAATGTAAGTTTAAAATTATATTAATCTTTCATTTCTGGTCTTTTAATATATTTGTTTTTTAAAACTCCGTTGAATATGGAAATAACCAAATATGGGTAGTTCCGTTGTATGTCATTCCTAAAATAAAATTGAAGCAGTAATAATTGCGATTCCTTTATATTCGGTTTTATATTTTCCATTGGAAGATATTAAATAATATTTAATTAAAATATTAGTTAGAATTGATTTTTTGGCGGAATTGCCCTTATTTACGTTATAAATTGACTAATCTTATCAGCTGAAAAAATTGTTTTCTTTTCGTTATGGAACTGGCAAAAATATAAACAAGACTTAGAAATCCACTATCGCTTAACCAATATTTTTCCCATGTGCTTTATTAAGATTTTAATAAAATATCTAAATTTTAATTCTCTTTGATTAACAAATTACTCTGCTTAAAGAATGTCGCTTTTTTCTGATAAAACAAAAACACTTGCTAGTCTAGTAAACTTTCACTGGTCTTAAGTTTGATGGTCATTTGATTAATCATAGTCAAAAATAACTTTTCAGTGTATTTGAAAAACAAACAATTCAATAAATAGTATAATCATATTTTGCTTGGAATTTAAAAAATTCTTTTCGAAGATAACTTCCAAAAGTTGTTCTTTAAAGAAAACAATTTATAAAAAAAAAAATCCTTCAATTAAAATACAAATCTTAATCGTTTTTATGCTTTTGTTAACAACCAAAAAGAAGTCACTAAACAAATGGGTTTTTTTTTTCGAAGTTATTAAGCCTTGTGCTTGATACAAAAATATTTATATGATTTAACTTTTTTAATGATAACAATAAAAATGCATGACCAATAATAAAATGTATAATAAAATTCTTATTTAATGTTTATCAAGCTTTAAAATTGGCCAAAAAAAATTATTGCTATGTTTAGCATGCTTATTAATTTTTTTTTAAATAAAGAGACCAAAATTTATGGATAACATAAAACAAAAAAAAAAAAAATATCTTCTCTTAATTGTTTTTTTGTTGTTGTGTAATGTAACACAATTTCTGAAATATTAAAAACTTTCACGGTGTGACTACTTTCAATTTTTTGCATCGTCTCATTATTGTCCCCATTTTATGAAATCCCAACCAACCTTAAATAGGATTTGGATATGTTAGCCGCACAATTAAATGAATTGGGCGTCGTCTCTCAACAGTCACAACAATCATCAACTGGAATTCAATCACAACAACAACAACAACAACAGCAGCAACAGCAGCAGCAGCAACAACAACAGCAGTCAGAACAACCGGAAGCTCCACCACGTAGCAATCGTCAGTTGGCACCTACAAAAGCAGCACCAGCTCCTCCTGCCAATAATCATCATGCACAACATATTGTTAATCCATTGGATCCAATAGACAGTAGTGATACTGATAGTGAGCCAGAAGAAACAAACGAAAGAGGACGTAATGATGGTACTTTATTGGCAAGTGATCCACCAAAACCTTTGTAAGTAAAAAAAAAATCCAATACTGGTTTTTCCGTAGAAAATCATAATATTATCCAAAACAATTGTGATTCATACATTATACACATATTATAGAAATGTTCATAGTTTTTTTCAACAATTGAAATTTGTTAAAAATAAATTAAGCATACCTCCTTGTCGTTAATAAACAAATATTCGAAAGATTTACTTGTGAATTTGAATAAAACTAATATGATTATCAATATCTAATCTGGCCAAATATGGGTAATAAAAATTTGACAAGTTTTACGCTAAAGGAGGCTCCAAGTCAATAAATAATGATTAAATGTATGTTAACAGATATTCAGTTATTTTACTACTGGCTACCGTCAGAACTGAACACTGAAATTTTCACTTAAAGCAACATTTAATTTTGGTAGGTTACGCTTAAGCTCACAAGTTTGAGAGAGCGTCCACTTTCTCTTAGTTATCACGATCACGATAGGAAAATTTTCATCACATAATTAATCCGCTTTTTTCTAGTAGCTAATAAATTTTTATAACTTAAATATTTAATAATAGCACTAATAATTTTTTCATTATTTGCGTGTTTTTTTTTTTCGTTTGTTATTTCCATCATTTATTCATTTATCATTATTTCACTTTGTTTTGGATATTGTTTTTGTTTTCTTCTTTTTGTTCCTTGTTTTTTTTTTTGTTGTTATTACGTTAGTCCTGAATTTTCGTACAGGCCTGGGCTTGGTCCGGTTTCTGAAGATCCACCAACATCTGCATCAGCAGTTACTCATGGTACTACTGGTGGTGGTCCACCTAATCGGCCTCTGCCACCAACACCAGATGATGATGATCAAGCTGGTGATAGAACATTGATTATGAAACGGGTAAGTTCAAAAATGAATTCCTTATTTAACAACGTCTAATATCTAAATTTTTTTTAGAATCGAGGAGAAAGTAGTGGTACTCCAGGAACTCGTACTAGCAGTGTTCTGCCAGATTTATTAAGTCAAGCGTCGCCAGCAACACCACCACGTCACGATAAATCATCTAGTGAAGAGGTTTGTTTTGTTGATGATTTTTTTAAAAAAGTTTATTCTTCAAAAATATATTTCTATTTCTATTTTTTTTTTTCAATCTTTGTTTCAAAAAATTATGTTTTGTTTACAATTTATTATTCCATCACGGAAAGGTTTTCAACTGGTTAAAGAGAGCTTATTTCATTATTCATTTTTTAGCAGAAATCCTTGGGATCTCAATATATAATAGTCTTTTTTTTATCAGTTGGAAATTGAGAAAAATTATAATAATGTGGTTGAGATTTCTATTTATTTGTCATAATTTTGTGGTCAAAAAACATAACAACCAGTATCGAGTTGATACAATTATTTTTATAGTTTTAAATTATTGTTTTCAAAAGTAAACAAAATAGACAGATTGTTATGTCTTGTGAACACAATATTTTAATAATTTTCTTCTTTTTTAAAGTATTTTTGTTTTAAAAAGTTATTCTAATTTAATTCGAATGAATAATGTTTTTCATATAATATGTAAGTTGTATTAAAAATTTAAATTGACAACTTTTGTATTAAAATCGAATTAAATTAGTTAATTTGATGGTTATGCTTATTGTTGTCTAACCAACTTATTTTTAGTTTTATTGCATTTTTTATTATTTTATTTAATAATTTTCAGAAAAAAAAAAACAAACAAAATTAACACAAAAAATAATTAACTTTAAAAATTTTGCTAGGTATGTATGTTTGTTCATGAAAATATGGAAAAATAATAATTGTTATCAATGTTTTTTAAATATGATCTGAAGTTAATAAAAAACTCATATTATAATGTTCATAACAATCGAAAGTTATGGCTAAATTGTATTTTCGTTACCCTACGATATATTCAGTTGTAGCTTGAATTAAGTGTTTGTCTTATCAGAAAATGTTAAGCTCTCTAGTGGAAATATTTATGTTCGTGTGTAATAAACTGCAAAATAAAAAAGATGTGTGTGGAACCTTAATAAATAAATGTTAATTTGGAAATTAATTATATTAAATTTTTCTTGAATGTGATAAAAAAGATATGATATTCGTAAATTTAATCCTATATTATATTTTATATTGTCCTTAAAACACAAACAATAATCAATGAAAAAGAAAATAGGTTTATTTATTATTATTGTCTACAGTTTATGTATGTATGAAAATTTTCTATATTTTCTATGAGCAACATGCGGATTATCTCAAAATTTTATTTTTTTTTTTAAAAGAAGCTCCTCTCAAATAAATTATTTGTCATTAAAAACAAAAATTTTTTCTCTCCCATTTTATTATTCGCGGATTTTATGAGCTGATGGCGGATAACAACAATTCTATAGTAATATAATAAAAAAAAATTCAATTAAATAAAACTTGTAAGTATTAATTAAACAAAAAAAAAAAAAAGAGTTTACTAGTTACTTTTATTTTTAATGGAGTAAAAGGAATTACTATCGTATTTCACTTAGAATATCTTATATTTAAAAAAAATTTTTGTTTTCTCCTTTCTTTTTTTTTTTTTGTTATTATTTATTGTTAGTCATTCGACAAGAAAATTTGTTTTTTCAATTTTATTAAGCGTTTCTTCAATTGAAATGAGCTCTTTTGATTCTAGTAATTTTAAGGAGGTGATGATCAAATTTTGATCTTTCTTTAATTTAAATGTTTGCCATTTTTTCTTAAAACTTTAAGATCTGTGAAAATTGTTACAATTTGAATTTAGAATTTATTCAGAATATCATTTTAAAATTAAGTACCTATTTAAATTAATTATTTGAGTGATAAGGACTCAGCTCATTTTTCTGTAATTTATAATTTTCTATTATTTTTTCCTGATCGATGACAAATGAAAAGTCAAAATTTTACAATAAAGACTGTTAACAATTTCATTAACATTTTATACCTCCAAAATTATATCCTTGAAGATTATATTAAAATAAAATGTTTCAAGCCTGATAAAAATCATTAAAAAACCAGACTAATATAATTTTAGAGTCGAGGACAACGATGTTTCTAATTTTTTTTCATGCTTAATTTTTTCTTTAAAAAATCTTGGAAATGGGTTCTTTATTCTCTTATTTTAAGCAGTATAATTTTCTTCTAAAAAAAATTTAATGATTTAATTTTTTTTTTTTTTTAGATTTTATAAAAATTATTTATCATTTACAATTTTACATCATCATAATTCGAATGAATTTATTTGGAACATTAATATATAATGATAATTTACATTTTGATATAACAAACAGTTTCCTTAATTTGGGATTTTGTTCTTCTTTTTGCACTATTGACTAGAATATAATATAAGTTTAAAATTATTAGACTACTAATATCCTGAATAAAATTATGTTAATTTTTTTTTTTATCAAATCATCAATCACTAATATCAGAAATGCATGACATACATAATGCATTTATTATACAGTAATATGTCAAGTTATTTTGTCTGTCATTAAAAAAAAAAATCGTAGAGGAATGAATTTTTCAAATAAGAATGTTATATACGGCTACATAATATAGTCTTTCATAAAAGTAAAAATTCTGCTCTGGTACACACAAGTGAAATCTGTATATCAAGTATAAAGGGCTCTGAGTATTTAGTACATAGATTGATATCGCGATCGTCGGCCGTCATGATATAGTGGTATTACCAATATCCTATGGCGTGTTCGATCGTGGAATCGATTTCCACCTTTGACTGGAATTTGTATCAATTTTTCAATTTGTTCACTTGAATTAAGTATTTGAGTTGTATGGGGGAATCTGATAACAAAAACAAAGCCAAACTTTGAAATGTTGGACGAAATTTTTGAAAGAATTTTGTTTATTAATGTAGTTTGGTGTTAATGATTTATTGAGATTAAAAAACAACAACTGAAAAAAACAAAAGAAGAGGAATTATACATATGTAACGCAAATAAATTTTTCGCTATTTAATTTTAAGCGTATAATTTCTTATAAAATTCGGATTCAAGTTGAAAAATTAGTAACAAAAGTATTAAATAAAATTATTACTTTTTTCAATTTGTAATTTTATCTTAACGTTATTTATCGTTTTTCAATTAATATACTTTTATAATTTTATCGAATATAAGAAAAACTAACTTTTTAAATTGATCGCATTAATTTTGCATGAGTTTTGTAGTTATATATTTATATTATATAAACATATGTTATATACAGTATATACATTAAACAAAAATTTAATCATTACTTATTAATATATTTGTTTGTTTTCTCTTTTTATTTTCACTTTATTTACAGTATCGGGCAGCCGTCAGCTCATCAGTACATTCCACTCCATCGAAATCTTTCATTATCAATTCCTCGCCGCAATCAACGGTATCCTCTTTTTCATCGCAACATAACTCCTCAAATCAATTAATTTTGAAAACAAAATCATCTAGTAATATTAGTAATAGTAGTATTAAAACATCATCTTCTTCACTTTTTCCACAATATTTACAACAGAAGCAAAAAAGTTTTCTTACATTTGGTTTTGGTGCTGGTGGGTCTGGTTCAACACGTCGTGAAAGTCATGTTAATGTTAATGTTACACCAACATCACATGATGCCTCTAGTGATACACCAGAAATACGAAAATATAAAAAAAGATTCAATTCAGAGATATTATGTGCAGCATTGTGGGGTGTGAATTTATTAATAGGTACAGAGAATGGATTAATGTTATTAGATCGTTCTGGTCAAGGAAAGGTAAGGCAGAGGCTTTTAAAAATGTTTACCCAAAATTTTTTGAAATCTGTATATTGAAATAACAACTAAGTACATATAATGCTTTTAAACTTATATTGCAAAATTTTTTTTAGGTATACCAATTGATATCTCGTCGAAGGTTTCAACAAATGGAAGTATTGGAGGGACAAAATATCCTAGTAACAATTTCAGGAAAGAAGAATAGAGTCCGAGTTTATTATTTATCTTGGCTTAAGTCTAAAATTTTACGAACTGATGGTCTCTCTGATGTAAGTTTACTGTAGTTTTTTTATTGTTTACGTGTTTTAATATTTAATTTATATTAATTATTTTAGCAAGTTGAACGAAGAAATGGATGGATTAATGTTGGCGATTTACAAGGAGCTGTACATTTCAAAATAGTAAAATATGAAAGAATTAAATTTTTGGTTATTGCATTAAAAGATTCCATTGAAATATATGCCTGGGCTCCAAAACCTTATCACAAATTTATGGCGTTCAAGAATTTTGGTGAATTAGAACATCGTCCATTGCTTGTTGATTTAACTATAGAAGATCAATCAAGGCTTAAAGTGATTTATGGTTCAGCAGAAGGTTTCCATGCTGTTGATTTAGATTCGGCAGAAGTATATGATATTTATCTTCCTAAACATGTAATTAAAGAGAATATGTACAAGAAAATTATATTGTTATACATTTATATAATTGTTTTTTTCAGACTCAGGGTGCAATAATTCCACATTGTATTGTAGCTCTTCCAAATTCTAATGGAATGCAATTGCTTTTATGTTACGATAACGAAGGTGTATACGTTAACACTGTAGGGCGAGTTTCTAAAAATATTGTTTTGCAGGTGAAATAATTAAATTATTTAAACGTAATCTTGTTAATTTTTCAGGATTTAAAGTTATTTAAACTAATCTGTCCATGATTGATCTAATGATATTTAATTTTAAAACTAATATTTTCAGTGGGGCGAAATGCCAACATCAGTTGCTTACATTGGAACAGGACAAATTATGGGATGGGGCAATAAAGCAATTGAAGTAAATTTTGTTCAAAAGAAAAGTAGTTTTTTATATTATTAATAAATAATTTATTTTTTTTTAGATACGTTCCGTTGAAACAGGACATTTAGACGGAGTATTCATGCATAAGAAAGCTCAAAGGTTGAAGTTCCTTTGTGAAAGGAATGATAAAGTTTTCTTTAGCAGTGCCAAAGGTGCTTCATCATGTCAAATTTATTTTATGACATTAAATAAACCTGGAATGGCTAATTGGTAGAATTTTTTTTTTATCATTTATTTACTTCAAAAAAATTAAATATCTATAAAAAAAAACAAAAAGTATATTAACATATTAGCAATTATTCTCTAAAAAAATGAAACTTTTTTAATAAGAACAAAATGGAAAATTATTATTATTATACAGCATAATTAGAAAAAAATGACTCTAGATAGAAAATAGAAATAAAATCTCTGGATTGGGGTTGTATCGTATTTTTTTTGCTTAGTCTATTAAATAAGATTTTCTTCAAGAAAGGATATTGTGTAAACATCAAATTATTCAGTAGTGTAGTAGCTTTAGATTTTTTTAAATGATACAATAGATTTTTATAAGGAACGAATAAATAAAAAAAAGACTGACATTTTTTTAATTTTATTTTTCGCCATTAAGAGGATGTCCTTCTTTTGAAGTAGGAAACAGTCTGGAGGAAGTGAATGAAATTTTTTTTTTTTCTAAATTAAACTTTAAAATAATCTAAAACGGCTTTTCAATCAAATGTTTGGGACTCTCACATCCTCTTAATAATGAAAAAAAAAAAAAAAATCGAATTCCTAAAACATTAAAAAATAAATTTGAAATTTATAGAATTTACTTATATACTTATTATTGTATGTTAAGAATTATGATGTTCAAGAATTTTTCTATCAACAGTAATAAATTTGCTATACAGATGATGGGAAAAAATTTTTATTGATTTGTTCTTCAGTATCACAACACAATGGAACAGTATCCAATTCCTTATAAATACTTATTTAATTTCCTTTAAAATCCGGAATTCTCTTTATGATTTTTAAATCGAAATCTCATAAAAAAAAAAATAGATAAAAGCACATTTTTTTCGAAAATTATTTGAATGTTTATTTATTCGTATAATAAATAAAAATAAAATCGATGCAATATTATAAAAAAAAATTGGATTGAGCAATAAATTTTCCAGATCACCCCTTTTGTATAAAAAAAAAACAAAATAATTAATTTTGAGTCAATGTATTTTGTACGAAAAAAAAGAACAAGTTTTTTAAAAATATTTTTATATTTGTTTATTTTTATTTTTGTTTTTGCAAAGCATTTGCTAAGTGTAAAAAAATGTTTTTTTTTTTTATAATTATTTTATTATATATTATATTTTTTATTATTATAAAAAATATCGTATTATTATATTATCTATGTATTAAAAATATATAAATTCAAAACGTAATCATTTGATTACGTATTTTTGTCAAAAAATAAAAAGAGAAAAACAAAATAATAAATATGTAAATATAACTTTCATTTATACATTTTTTTCATTATTATTATTATTATTATTATTATTTGATATCGAAGACTTGAGAAATGAAACTATGTTATTCCTTGGTTCTATAGTTTTTTTTCTGCATTTTATGTACGGTAGAAAAACAATAAAGAAAATAAGAAAAAAAATTTATTTAACACAGTAAAAAAAAAATTGCCATTCATATATATTATAATTTTTCTGATTTATATAGTTGATTTAAATTTAAACAACTCAAGTGGAATTAAGAATAGGTGGAATTATACTACCTATCTGAAAATATTCGTGTAAGTAAAAATGAATGATAAACTTTTATGAAGTTTACCTAATGCATATTTTTAATTTGTATTTCTTTCGAACAATTTGTAGCACGTAATTTTTTCATGTTTTATTTTATTTTTATTCAACCCACTATGAGTTGACGCTAGGAACATGTACTAGATCTGCAGTAGGTCATTTTTATATATAAATAAATTTGATATTTTACAGATTTTAAAATTTTCTAATTATTAGATAATTTTACCTTTTACAACATACTCGTTATATATTTTAATGTTTTTAATATCCTGATTTAAGATTGATTAATTTCTTTTTAGAGAAATACATTTATAAAAGTTGATCGCAAAGTGAGTATCTCTTCTAATTTGAAAATCTAAAAAGAATTACAAAATAATTGTTTAATAAATTTTTTCGTGGTTAAAATTTAGTCTCATTTTAATATAATTTTAATTTTCACGTAGAATTTGCAATTTTATTTTTTTCATAAAAAATAAAGTTTAATCAACTAGATTGTTGTTTCCTTTTGAAAGTTTGCATTGAAATAATAATTGTCTCTTTTAAATTTAAACAAACCAGTTTTAAATATATGAATGGCCTCTCAAATTGTTTTTGAGTTTAAAACTCATTCAAAAATAAAAAGATGTGTTGTGTAATATTTTATTTTATATGAAAGCCATTTTTTTAATTAAAATAGTGATAAATATTATACATATATACAAGAATAAAAATTATTATAAAAAAGTTTCTTAAAATTTTGTTTTTTAATTAAACATATTTGCTGGAAATCGGTTGTTCGGAATTTATATTTAAAAAACATAAATAAAATGGTGAATATAAAATAGAAAAAAAAAATCAGTTCGAAAATTGGATTAAAAAGGATAAAGAATAATATGCTTTTTAATCATTTTTTTAATGTCCCTTAACAGTGTAGTTTCATGATCTGCAAAAAAATAAAAACCTTTTATTTCCTAAACATTTTAAATTTTTTTTCTTCTATCAAGGTATTATCCTACTTCATTAGATCTTGGATTAGGTGATTGAATACGTTTTCTAAACTTTTTATTCAAATTTGTAATATTTTCATTCAAATTTCGAACTAGAGATTACTAGTATAACATGTATATTGATAATAAGATGATTTTCATGGTGTATTTTTAAAATAAAAAAGTTGATCACACTTTTCATCAAGAGCTCCTTAGTTTTTAGATGGATAATTTAAATTCGTGATAGATGAAGATGACATTGTGGATTGGATATGGTTGTCAGTTTAATTTATTAGTAATTTTTACTTGCTTCTAAGAATTTTACATAGGTAGGTAGGATTAGATAATCAAAAAATCAATTCTTGTAGCCTTTGTTGTTCACAAACAGTTATTTCATCGCATAGACTCTTTTCTACGAAAATTAGTCTGACAACAAGAAAATCTACAATTTCATGTTAATTTGGAAGAAACCAAAATGTACAAAAGTTGAAAATAAAAATTATTAAAAAATATTTGTTGTTTTTCTTTTTTTATTGTTCATTTCTTTTTATATTTAAAATAATTATAAGAAACTTAATTGGTTTATTTAGCTTCCTTCTTAGTTTCTCCTTTACCACCACGAATTCTACCAGTACGACGAGCAGCAATAAGACCGACTTTACGACCGGCGGATGTTCCTCTTTTAACTGTAGAAGCTTTACCAATATGTTGATGGTTACCACCACCGTGAGGATGTTCTACTGGATTCATAGCAACACCACGTACTTTAGGCCAGCTGTTTCTTTTAACTTTATATTTGTGATATGCACGGCCAGCTTTCAAAATTGGTTTATCAATACGACCACCACCAGCTACAATTCCGACCATAGCACGATTAGCTGATGGTACCACTTTTTTAGCTCCAGATGGTAGTTTGACACGAGTTTTTTTTGTATCTGGATTGTGAGCAATAACTGTAGCGTAATTTCCAGATGTACGAGCTAAACGACCTCTGTCACCAGTTTTTTCTTCTAAATTACAAATAATTGTACCTTCTGGCATAACATTTAAGGGCATTACATTTCCAATTTGTAAATTAGCTTTACGTCCACAATATAAAAATTGACCAGTGTGCATACCTTCTGGAGCAATAAATAATTCCTTTCGAATTTTATAACGGTAAGGATCTCTGAAGTGAACAACGGCTAATGGAGCTCCACGACCTGGATCATGAATTATTTCCTAAAAACGAAAGAAAAAATTATTAGCATTTATTTTAAAAAAGAAGCGACAACACTGATGTTGAAAAAACTTTTTTTTTGGTCAGTTTAATTTCCGTAAATTCTAATCAAAAATTAAATGTCTCACTATTTTGTGGTTTTGAATGAATATCTAACTGCGAATTATTATATACCTATGCCCCTGAAGTTGGTACATATAGCTCAGCAGAAACAACATATAAAATCCATAAATCCAAGACTATTTTAGAGATATAAAAATTGTTACCCTACTAAAGGGGGGACAACAGCAGCGGTTTTTTTTTCGAGCTTCCCGCATCGGTAAAGATGAGAAAATTCATTGTTTTTCGGTATTTTTAGCTTTTTACAACTCAATAAAATGAGTACCTAATTGTTTACTAAAAGGTTTTGTTTTCTCACGAATTATACATATTGACTTAGGTAGCCTCTTCATTCTACGAGCCAGGAGCAGTTTTGAACTTTACATCTGAGTACGACCCCTACCCTCTTCAAAAATCGGGCAAATTGGGTTTAAAAAATATGAAAACTTTGGAGGGCCATGTCTCTAAAACGGGTTGTGTTTGCATACGGAAACTGCACTTTAGCCTTATATTACTGGAATATGTAGCATGAAAATCTATCTAGATCCTAGGTGGGTACCTAAATACAGAAATCGATTTACCGATTTTAATTCAAGTTCCTTCTCTTAATTTTTCACGATTTTGATTTTCTGAAATTCTAAAAATTAAGTTTTGTTGATAACAAAACTAGTAGCTACACACCTCAATAATTTTCTACCTTATAAAAAGTCAAAATATAAATTTACCTTAACTACACCCTTAATGTATCCATGACGTTCAGCAAAATCCAATGGACGTAATTTTGCTGCTCCCTTGCGTTTTTTTACATGTGCCTTGAATACGGAACCAGCACCTTTACGCTGTGCACGAATAACACGACCCATTTGTTTTCTTGGGAAATTGTTGTAATCTAAAATTAAAAAATAAATATTTAATTTTTTTTTAACCTTAGTTTTTTTTTTTTTTTGGTCAGGGTGGTCAATGGTATTAATTTTGATTGAGAAAATAAAATTAGAAACTTCATTCCAATTAAAAAAAAAATTTTCAGTAAAATACGTAAAAAAAAGAAATAATTTTGTTTATTTAAATTTAATTTTAATTAAAATATATTTTTTTTAAAATTCGAACCTTGTTACACGTGGAAAAATTAAATCAAAAAGAACAAAAATTAATTGAAATTTAGGAAGTATGCGCAAAAACAAATAAAGGTCTTTATTATGTGGCATTATTAATGTGAGCTATGCTAAAATCATTTGTGGCAAAAGTAAGCGCGACGCCGACGTTGACTATAAAACATATTTCGTCACACTAAAAAATTAGAGTATATGAAAACGAACTCCACAACCAAAGCTATAATTTAATGTAACACGAACATTCGTACTCGCATTATGCGGATAACCGATTATTTAGTTCAGTTCTTTATATTATCATTCGTTTATTATAAATTATACATTTTTTTTTGTATAAATAATGTTCTGGAGAAAAAGGATATCTTGTGGTGAAGTAAAAATTTAGTAATTTATTTATTTGTTTTCTTTGAAACATAAAGAAGTTTAATCATTTTTATGGGGAAATGGCTCCGGAATATGTTAAGTATTCGTACCACAGCTGCTGCTTTATTCCTTATTATATAAATATATAATGTGATTATTCTACGAGAAGTTATTATTAGTTAATAGGTATTCCGAGAAATTCCAGTGATGTACATTGTTCAGCTATGTCCATATAATTTCAAAAAATATACACGAATGCGGCGGCATCTATATACATATATTCATCACGTAACACGAACATTCGTACAAACATTATGTGAGCGCACAATTTTGTACTAATCTTTTGGATATTTAAAATAAAGAAAACAAACTAGATTATGCTAGCCAGTCCAAAGTAGAAAACAAAAAGCAAATTAGCGTAGGCTACATTATTTGCTTTTGTAAATCTTTCAAGCTACAGTTTTGAACGACTGCTGCTGCCGCTGCCAGCAGTATTTTTAATGATTATTGCTTGATTATTGCTTTGTTTGTTTGAGAAAAATGATGAGCAAAATATAAAACAAGTATTAATTTAATATTAAAATATTTATTTGTTTGAAGTGATTATATGACTTTAAAATTAATTATTTTTAATTGCTTCATTAAATAAAATTTTGAATAGAAAACAAAGGTAGATAAATATTAAATAATAAATTATTTCTTTTTCTTATTAGAAAATTGTAAACAAAAAAATTTAAACGATGTAAACTGTTCTAGCGACGGCTTAGCTTTTTAATTATTCGGGGCGGTTTGTGTTGTGGCTAGATATTTTTTTATGATATAGCTTGGCTTGAACAAAAAACGATATCGTCAGAACGCTATAGAGGCTATAGCAGAAAAACGACAATGCAGTTTGTTTTGCTTTCTATGAATGCACTGTAAGGATCATAGGAGGCAATAGACTGATAAGTTTGTTAGTGATCTTTTCATGTTTAAGGTTTCATAACCACTTTATGACTATAATATGTACATACTTAGTTTACGAGTTTACCTTACTATCTATCTAGATACAGGACGGGTACCTATTTTAGTTCTTACACTGCTGATTTGGAAAGAAGTATGTAGGAAAACTTACTTAGCTCTTATACCTATGTATATTATATAACTGCTAAATATATGTAATGTAATCTACTTAAGTACCTAATTGTGAATAAATTTTTATTTTATAACATAGTTTTTACATCAAAAACCAAATTCCACAAAGATGTCTACAAAATTCGTGGGATTAAAAAATAATAAAGAAAAGAAAACAGTCATACAAAAAGGAAAAACAAATGGTAAATAAAAAAAAATCAATCATAATTATTCAATAAATCGTATCCGAGTGATAATGAGAGTTAACTAATTATTTTTTCGATTTAAGTTTGCACCAACAATAAAAATTCAATAGTTAGTGGGAAAATAATACCCAAAACAGTTTTATTATCACATAACGAAAAGGAAAAAGATTCTTCGACGAAAATTTTTAAACCATTATCAGGAGATGCTATTTCAGATCATATGTTAGCAAAAAATACCAAAGATGAATCATTTAGTGATGAGTCTATTTTAATTTTACCAAAAACTGGAACAAAATTTGATAGTCCATTTAGGGGTGTTTCGTTGAAAGATTTACGTATTGAGGAAGATAAAAATCGTAAAAAACAAGTTTTATTTACATTCGAGGAAAAAACGTAAGTTTTTCGAATAAAAAAAACGAAAACTATTTTCGAAAGAAGCACCTACCTATGAAGAAAAATTTTCTATATTGGAATATTCTTTTTCAGAACTATAAAAACTGTCGACAAAACAAACGAAAAAATTAAAGCTGATATAGAAAACCTTGAGATTAATTTTAATGAAGACATAGAAAATTTAAAGAGACAAATTAAAGAAGCTTCTAAATTTTGTATAAATTTTGAGTAAGTTCTATAATTAATTTTGCATTTTATCAATAATTTTGTAACGTTTTTTTTTTTTTTTTATTTGTAGAAAAACCTGTCAAAGGATCGATAACTTAACATTAAACAATAATTTAGAATTATTATAAAACAAAGAAAATTATTGTGTACGAATTAATAAATGATGTGAAAAAGAAACTTACCTCAATTATACCTAAATAATTTTTAAAATTCAAGCAAAGGGGAGTCCAGTAGATACTTTGAACATTTTTTTAAATAAAGTTGGTACTATAATATAAGAAAATATACAAATGAAAAAATCCTCCGGTAAAAATAGTGCATACATATTTGATTTTTCGATAAACTTTACGAAATGTTGATGGTTCGTACAAATGTATTCAAGTGAGACTGGAAAGTGACAGTTCGACCAACGCTATGGAAAGAGAAATAGCACATTTCTTTTATACATTGCAATTGTTCAAAATATTGCTTCTTGTTACATTTTTTTTTACATACATAGCAAGTGTACTATCCTTTGTTTTACTTATTTTGAGCTTAATTTGCATGGTCGTAGAAATAATACGAAATTGCAACAAATCAAAAAAAGTTTTAATTGTTTTAAGTAATAGAGCTTTTCGTCATTAAAGAGAAATATTTCCATTATTAAAGATGAATAAAAGATTTTAAAAATTGATCGAGGGGTTAATTGCACACTTGAGAAACAAAATTATTTATTATCTATATTTCTACATAATTCAGGTAAGAAATCCGGTGAAAATGCTGAAATTATCCAATGTGCATTTAAAATATAAGGTGGACAAAAGTTATCTATTTAAAAAAAAAACAAAAAGCAGCCAGCACGTGAGACCTCAATTTCTATTGATAAGTCCATTATTAAAATATAAAAAAAATCCGTTAGTCTTCTTGAGTTACAAATGAAATTCAAAAAGAATTTAATAAAAAAAAGTCAAACAGATTGATCAGAAACGGTTTCTGGTGAAAATAGAATGCAGAATGGATAACCGTCTGTATTTAAATTTAAACAACTTAAAAACAACATAGAATCATTTGCCTTTGATTCTTTGCCCATTAACTCCATATTAATGAAGGATAATGACCTGAAACATACCTCGAAATTGGTTTGCTGAGAAAAAAATGAATGTTTTAGACTGGATTGTGAATTGTGTTGGTTACCCTCTACCTATTGCTTGACTGACTAGAACAATATTTCTTTCTATTCTTTAAAATGTTATGGATTTTTATTGATAAATGTAAGAGGCAATTTTTTTTATTGTTTTTAATTGTGATATAAATTAAGAATTTCAAATCTAATGTAATTTAAAATTTATATACATGAGCTTGAGTTAAGCTGTAAATAAAATAAAATTAAAATGAAAACCCCGATTTTTAGAATATCTATGGAATGAGTTAAAACTTAACTTGTGGCTTCAAAAATTTAAAAATAGAACTGAACTTTGTGTCTGGTATTACATCCCAAATGAATAATGTCAAAATCCGAAAAGGCAGTTGTTGAAAATGTCGAAAATTATAGATTTGTTGGAGGGTTTATATTTAATATTTTCAGGAAAGCATTTTATTCATATATTTTGATATTTTTGAACTTGCTGAAGTATTAGATTATAAATTATTGTTTAATTTTTTAAGTGCAATACTATGGCCAAATAATCAAAATTCAAAAATGTATAAATTGTAGTTTTTTTTTAATTTTTTTGTTTTCTTGAAAAAAAACTTGAAATTTTTGTGCTATTTCTTTTAACATAACTGTGTACATGTATGAGAGTAAAAATAAATAAAAAATATCTTCATTATTTGAAATGTTTGATAACGCAAATATGATATCACTACATGTAGCTATTTCCCCCAACATAAATAAATGGAAGCGAAATTTCATAAATTATTATCTTACATTAATAAATTTGTTAAAAATGTCTTAAAATTTGCCATTCTTATTTCAATCATTAGCGTGTAAGGCCTGTTATGTTAGAGCCACGCATAATTAAATTTATATTATTAGAAAAAGGCGCAGTAAATTTAGCATACATTAATATGTGAAGTTGCAAAAATTTAAAAAAAATATGTTTTTTTTTTCAAAGAAAAGTGCTAAAAATATAAAAATGTGAAAAAAGGTGATCATAAAAAATTTATTCAATAAGAAATTTTCGTTGAACTGTTCATATATTTATAATAGTGCTTCACCCTTAAAAAAATTTAAAAATTTCAAATTCTGAATTTCAAATTCCTAATGTATTTTGTTAGTGTAATTTAATGTCAAAAAAAAGTTTTCGGGTGAACACTTTTTTTCACTTTTTTTCATAAATTTCAAATATTAATAACAAAGCTGCCAGAGTAGGATTTTCTTTCCCTAAATTTAGAGGATTTTATTATATCTGGAAAAAATTATGAACAAAAAATTATTGTACAAGAAAAATCTCAGGAAATTTGCGGAATTTTTTTCATCTGGCATGTTTTTTTTTTTGATTTGACAATTAGAATGACAGAACTTGAATTTCAAATTTTTTTTTGTTGTTGTGAATTTCAAATACACGCTCTGAGGCGTGTATTTGAAATTCACAACAACAAAAAAAAATTTGAAATTTTACACTAACAAAATACATTAGGAATTTGAAATTCAGAATTTGAAATTTTTAAATTTTTTTAAGGGTGAAGCACTAAATATGTATATTTAAGTTATTCGCTTCATTAGCATGAATTGCAATTAAACTAGGAACTTATCTTTTCTAGTGTACGGTGGTTCTCAAATGATAATTTTTAATTTAGAAAAACTACATTTTGCAGATGCACATATTACGAACAGAGTAAAACGAATAAAATTGGTGAACCTAGGTAATTTACCCGTTGTACTTCCCTACCCGATGGGCATATAATTCCCCATCGAGCCAAGTCACCCCTTTCACAAACCTAATTAAATCCCTTGGCTTATGTCTTTGCAGGTCTGAGTAAATCCTAATCTCTCTTAATCTCCTAATCTCTTATCCTTCAATATCCCAGCTGTCGTCATTATGGCCATGGTCTCGGTTTGAACAACCGAAGCGGAGCCATTAATGTCGGCAGCATACGATATGTCAAGTTCCTGGCAGTAAACTTTAGTCCACAGTGTCCCTCTCTCTTGGACCCGTCTGTGAATATTTCTAGGGTTCCCTCTGGGATCTCTTGTCGCGTTTGGTTCACTACAACCCTGAATAGTTTATTCACGTTGTGTTCCGGCGATCTTATCCCAAGGGATTTCCACAGATAGCTCATTTCTTATACAAAACTAGTTTTATAATCGTCCTAACCTACTATAATAGCACTTTTTTAAATTCAGATCGTTGTACACGGGTTGAATGTTTATTCAACTAGAGTTGGCCAATTTAAAATGTACTCATATGTGATGTTTCTGAGATACTGTTTATATTTTTTCCCTAAAATTTAATTGAATTCCATTAAATTGAAGCTACAGCTGATTTTTTCTAACTGAAAAATTAGTACTAAAAAATTAGAAAATTAATAAAATCACATTTTCAAAATACATGATACCTCATACTTTTATATTTTCGAATCCTCATCAAAACTTATAATGCAGTATATTTATTAAATTCATAAAATAATTTTAAAATTTTGATTTAAAAATAATATGTAATTAATACGTTGAAACCATAGTCATATAATAAATCTATACTGCGTCTCTAGTCAATTTTAATATAAAATTTTTGAAGACAGCAAAAGACCCTATTATCGGAAAGGCCAAATTTACTATGAGGAATTAAAAAGTCCACCAATAATTATCGCATTTTACAGATTGTACAAAAGAAAATTACAATTTAATTTTTTTCTTTTCTTTCTCCCACTAGAATAATTTTTTTTTTCACAATAGTGCTTCACCCATAAAAAAATTTAAAAATTTCAAATTCTGAATTTCAAATTCCTAATGTATTTTGTTAGTGTAATTTAATGTCAAAAAAAAGTTTTCGGGTGAACACTTTTTTTTCACTTTTTTTCATAAATTTCAAATATTAATAACAAAGCTGCCAGAGTAGGATTTTCTTTCCCTAAATTTAGAGGATTTTATTATATCGGAGAAAAATTATGAACAAAAAATTATTGTACAAGAAAAATCTCAGGAAAGTTGCGGAATTTTTTTCATCTGGCATGCTTTTTTTTTTTGATTTGACAATCAGAATGACAGAACTTGAATTTCAAATTTTTTTTTTGTTGTTGTGAATTTCAAATACACGCTCTGAGGCGTGTATTTGAAATTCACAACAACAAAAAAAAATTTGAAATTTTACACTAACAAAATACATTAGGAATTTGAAATTCAGAATTTGAAATTTTTAAATTTTTTTAAGGGTGAAGCACTAATATGTTTGTTTGTTTCTTTTTTTTTAATTCTTTATGTGCAAGATAATCGCATATATTTTTTTTGAAAAGTTTATCAAGTTTAATTGTACGAATTCAAGGACAAATGACGTTATTTAAAGACAAAAAAAAAAATTAAAAATTAAGAATTATTATTAATGAAAAACATTTGATATTTTATTCTCAAATCACCCACATTTTTTTTGGTTCAAAAAAGTTCATTAAATTATAAATTTATAGTTCAAAGTTAATATGAACTTTCCAAAACTTACAAATATTTTTATATTGTGAGTTCCTATATTATGGCGCAGATATTACAAGATCTGAGGCCGTTCAACGGAAATTTACTAATTTCGACTGCAAAGGCCTCTTATATTCTTATTTCATATCAGGAACGTCTCAAATTGTTTAATTTGAAGAACATCGTAAGACTACTTATAGTTGATATTGTTTCCTGCATCAGCTCTTTTCTTTACGTTGGACATCCTCTCGGTCGGTCTCTAGACAGGCTAACGATAGTCATGTTGCTTTTGATTTCAATCTTAGTAAAGACTGCATAAAGAGAAGACTACCATTTATCAATATCGGTTTAACTTCTTTTCATATTTTATATATCGATTCATTTATTCTTTTTCTACATACATTAGCTTATGTTTGTTTATTTAATATAATATAAATAGTAAATAGTTGATTAGATTTAGAATATTCAAATTAATTATAATAAAAATTATATGAAATTTTATTTATAGCTATTCTAAAAAAGATTGGTAAGTCGTCTACGGGTGCTAGTGTCAATTTCTTTTCAAAGGCAAGCAAACATTGATCAAACACAAAGTCAAAAAACTTACTCGAAACCGACATAGAAATATAAACAATAATCCAACGACTATTTTCTTAAAATTTAATCGCGCGAATAATTTGTTAAAAGAAACTTTAAAACAGTTGTATACAAATACATCATAAATGAAGTATATGGAGCTGGTTTTCACAATTCAATTTAAAATACTTTGGCACCTAACATTTTTTGAGTTCCTATAATATACCAATTTTCACCGATATTTGTTTTAAGCTCCAAGTTTGATTACTAAAACTTTTAAGAAATTATTTCGTATGAAAATTGTTTCGACGGTTCAGAGCTTGTAACACGAAATCATAAGATGAAAGTAAACAAGATTGAGCAAATTTTGACATTCAAATGGATAGTAATGTATGGTCCGGCATTTACTGAAAACATATAATTAGTTTTTTCGTTTTTGATCGAAAATAGCCTCATTTAATTCTTGTTAGCGAAAATGAAAATCGATCACATTTTGATTAAATTTCAAATTATTTTAGAATTTTGTATATTTTAAATGTCTTGCATTAATTGGTTTTAAAAGATTGAAGAAACTCATAAATTTAAATTTTTAATCCTTTTTTTTCGTCATTTAATTTTATTTATTCTTCTTCTGTATATGTATAACCATAATGCTTGTATTTTGCTTATTTACTTTTAACAATTTTATGTATAAGCTACGAAATTTTTATTTAATTTGACTGCATTTGGTTTTCAAAAAAAAAAAATATTTTTTTTTCAAATACATAAGGGTATTACTTCGAAAATAAATATGTCTCAAATAAAAAAAAAAAATAAAAAATTATTTCTTGTGAAATATGTTATTTTTAATAACTATGGGGTTCTAGTGAATAGAGGATAATACCCAAATATGCATAAGGAAAAATATAAGCATAAAAATTTTTCTTTTTTTTATGAACTTAAAAAAAAAAATTTCTAAAATTAAAAAGAATTTTTTAAAAATTTTTTGTACATTTTTTTTTTTGTATGTATATCGTGCGCATCATGTTTTTGGAATGTCGGTGTTTAGATCGATGGAATATTGGCAATCTTATATACCTATATATATATATTTTCTTCATTAATCTCTCAACCTTATAAAACTTTTTTTTTTGGTACATTTACCTTTAGGATTGAGGTTCAGAATTAAAGCAGAACAAAAAAAAAATAATAAGATTTATATTTTTTAGTTTTTTATGGTGCCATAATTTTAAGTTATTTTATTAACTCGAAAATATTTTAAGAGAATTTTGTTTCAATTTAAAATGATATTTTCAAAAGTTTTTAACATACAAACTTAAGTTATAACTTTTTTTTTATTTTTTGTTAATAAATTTTCATATAATTTCATAAGATATTAAGATTTGTATCTAAGAAATAAAAAAAAAAAAATCTACAACAGCTTCTATAAAGATCGCAATTCGATTGGATATTATAGTTTTTCGGTTCATTAAAATAAAATCGTTGAAGTTGGGTTGGATAGTTCTGTTTGTATTTTAAAGACAGAGTTTGTTTTTCTTTAACTTATGTTTTCCTGCAATTTCAACATTGATTTTATACACAGTGTAATGTCGTAAGCTTTCTTTATAGATGTTGTTATCTAAGTTATCTAGAAATCATGGTATTTTGATTGTTTTACACATATATAAGATATTATGTACTCTTATGTACTGTCTGCGAATTAAAATAATATCGGAGATCAACAAATAATAAAAATAAAGTGAAGAAATTAAATATGGTAGATATTATTATCTTTTAGTTAAAAATATTGGTAAACTTATATCCGTATAAATTATTAGTATCATTTATATTTAAAAAATAAAGTATATTTAAAAAAAAAAAATCATATATTTACCTATGTACATATATAAATTTATTTATCTCGTGCTAGGTGTATCATATATTGAGGCATAAGTCATCAGCATGCCTAACAACCAATAATAATAATAATAATAATATTTCATTACATACAAATATTTAAAAATAAAAAAAAAATAAAAAACGAGAAAATTTAATTCAAAAAATGCAAAAACATTGACCCACACAACCGAATTTTATTATATTATTTTTATAATAAAAAAAGATTAAAAAATATAAATAAAATTTTATCAAAACACAAACATTATAATCGGCAAGGTGCTAATTCTTTACTAAAGTTTTCTATAAAAAACGAACACGTGTGACGCCAAACTGATAACTTGTATTAGACAAAAATATTGTTTGAAGGTTATTGAACGAATATTATTCTAAAAACATTCCTCTTGCCATAATTTAAATGGCTTCGAGTTCAGTATTAATACAATAATGATCGATTATTATTATGGCATGAGTTGCAAATATTGGTATAACAAAAAGATAAAGTTTCGAATAATACTGAAGATAAATATGTTAAATTATATAGAAATGTAAAGGATGTAATAAACTGAAACGCCAGTGAACGCCGTCGTCAGCTATGTTTAGTGTCATCATCATTAGCACTGCATTCAATTGTGAGGCTTGGCCTTCTCTAATTTCCTGCGAAACAGATCGTGATCACTGCCGAGGCTGTTTCTCGTGTGGAAATTGACAACATCTTCAATCTTCTTATCGCAATCTTGGACATCCTCGTTCTTCCGATTTCTAGTCAAATTACTTCTTGATCAGGTTGCTATCGCATCACATATTCTTTTTAGAATATCAATTGCTCTTATACGATTCATTGTTGTAATACTTATAATCACCATTGGTTGTTTTCGCATAAGACTTATATGCTTTATCAATATAAATTTCACATCGTAACTATCTTTATACAAAAACGTATGACATTTCGTTATCCTGGGCCTGTCAAAAACTAATATTAGAAAATAAAATTTTTTCAATTCCAATTGATCTTAGATAACCTTAATAAAATTTAAAATACTTTGCTAAAAATTCAAAATGTACTAAATAGGTATATATAGAATTAAAATAAAAAATTTCTTCAAAAAATATTTCCAAATACATTTATAGCAGACAAAATTTCAGTGTCAAGAGACTCGATCGTAAGCTTTAATTTTTGCAAAAAAAAATAAAAAATTGTCAAGGTCAAGAATTTTTAATAAAGGCAAGAATTAAAAATATAACGAAAATATTTCTTCACGGGTTATCAATTCATTCGGTTCGGACAAATATAAGTGTTTTCAATTTAGTGTTTTAGTATTCGCAATAAATATTTTTAAATTCTTCAAAAATTTTCACTTTTGAAATCCTACTAGGCATATTATATCTAATGTACCTATTTTTACATTGCGTATGCATATGTATTTATAGTACACATAATACTCAATTCGAAATATCGAAAAAAATAAAAACAAAATATAATAAAAAAGCAAAATCATAAAAAGTTTTGGGACATTTAAACGAATAAAAAAATATATATATACATATATATATTTTTATTTTCTAAAAAAAAAAAATTATAATAATTATATGTGATATTCGTTTTGCATAAACAATGTTTTTGCGTTAAACTTCTTTATTTATATTTATTAAAAAAAAAAAGAAAAAAGTCTGTGATGTGATCACATTATTTTTTTTTTGCGTCTTAAGGTTTACGTGACATGTGTAAGTATAAATGTACTTAAAATTAAATTATATTATGTTTGTACAGTAAATGCTCATCTTAAAATAAATCGTAAAAATTTTCCTGCTCAAAATTTCGACTATTCAATACAAGTCATTTGGTAATCCTAAAGGTCCAAAAAAAAAAAAAAGTTTCTAAAGGGTATGGTAAGTTTTTTATTTATAAAATAACAACATTTTTAGTTAATTTACAAACAACTTTATTAAAGAAACATCTACCTAGAATTAGGTATTTACTTTTTGTTCGATAGCTTAAATATTGTCGAACTTCTAAATTAATTATTTCTGAATTACTGAGTTCTGGGGGAACACTGATGATTGGCAATTTTGGGGCCTTTCCTAACCGAACTTTCGACAAAGTAGCGTCGATGGTGTGATGCACTGTGTAGATTACAGTATTTTATTACAAACAAAAAAGTATTAATATTAATGCAGCATAGTCTAAAATTAATTATTTTAATTAATTTTATTGATTTAAAGCCTTAAAATTCGTTTTTAATTTAAAAAAAATATGTTTTTATTTTGTCGCATTAGAGTTAGTGTGTCCAACCCCGATAATCGAGTAACCGAGTACTCGTCGATTTTCAGGATTTTCCCATTACTCGGTTAACCGGTTAATTTCATCGAGTAATCGAGTAGTTAGTTTTTAGTTATCTTTTAAGCAAAATAAACAAATATTCTAACATTTCCTAATAAACATTGGAATTTTTGGTACACGGATTTCCGTGCAAACATATTTTACGTCCTGTACGACAACAAAAACACACGAAAACACTGGATATTTGAGCTTGGATAAAGAATTCAGCACCTATAACAATAAAGGCATAAATTCCGTACAACTAGAAAGGTTCTACAACGCACTATTAACTATAAACCGACCTCTACTGTATCTAAGCGAGTCTTTTCTGTAGCTGGTACAATGAAAAATAAAATCCGAAATCGAACGAGCCCAGAACCATCAAATGCACTAATTTTCCTTAAATATAATTTCCTAAATAAATAATCCGTTCGGTGTAACTCGGTATTAAATTAAATTAACAGTTTTAGTAGTATTGCAGTTGCAGTATTGTTCTATTAGTACATATATGAATTAAATATGTATTATTTATTATTTTATTTTTATCATCGAGTTATTGTGATATACAATTTAACTATAATTATAGATTAAACCTATAAATTAAAATTTTATTTTCCTATTTTTTAGCTTTATTTAGTTTCGAGTATAGTAACCGAGTAACCGAGTACACGCTCAATTTTTCGTACAATATTCGAGTATTACAAAAACTCGAGTAATTTGGATACACTAATTAGAGTGGATAGAGTTCGATTAAAAAAAGTGTATAACTCGATTATATATAGAAAACTAAACTGTTATGCTTTTAATTTTGAAATCAATTTTTTTTACTAAAGATGTGAGCGACACTTTGAAAAACCATGATCCCCTTTGCTATTTAAAGTTTTTTCAAATTTTAAGGAAACTAAAATAACTGAAGCTTATCTAAATATGCATTTCAAAGCTCAGGAATGGTTCTTTTTTTATGTAAAAAAAACTTTATTTGACAGGGACACGCACAGCAGACTAAATATTCATTTGAACTGCAAAATTCTTCAGTGCAAAGATATGTATGTACGTACCTCTATATCTTTGAAAAAAAAAAACAAAATAATAATGAGTTTATAACCCCTCCTCCACTTTATTTTTAAGACTTGTGTTAAGATGATTTTGGAATTTTTTTGAAGTATATAAACTTTTTTATATTATTTTGTTTTTGTTTATTCCAAATTCTTGCTATATTCGTATAAAGTAAAAAAAAAAAAACCCGAAAAATAAAAAGCGATGAATAAAATACATATATGTACCTATATATATATACTTAATGTACAAAATAAAAAAAAAAATAATAATTTTTAAAATAAAGAAAAAATAACAAACAAAGTTTTAAATAAAACTCAAAAATTTTTGCATTTGAACTCACAGTTTTAAATCTTACGAAGTGCAGTAAGCACAGGGCAAAAAAAAAAATTGGAAATATTTTTTTTAAATTTTAATTAAAACAAAATTAACACATATGACTGTTTTGTATACTATGTAGTTATATATAGTTATATTTATACATATATGTTCCTATAAAATAAAAATAAAAATAAAAATAATGACAAGAGAAAAATTTAATTTTTTTTTTGTTTTTCAAAATTATTAAATGTGAACAGTGTGATGTTGAAGGACAAAGTTTAATAACATAAAAATGTGATCGCCTTGAATGCATTAAATTAAGAATAAAAAAAAAAACAAAAAAAAAAATAATAATAAATAAAAATAATAATGATAAAAAAAATGTTTACGGAATAAAAAATTAAAAATAATAAAAAAAAAAAATTAAAATTTATAAATGATCAGAATAAAATGTTGGTTTTTGTATTTTTTTCGTTGCTGTATAACGAAAATTGATCAACATCTGCAAAAAATTCGTTAAACGGAATCAATATTATTGAAATTTTTTAAACACCCTGTATAATTTTAATACAATTTTTTTTTTAACTGAGCTCAAACTCAAAATTTAAAAAAAATCCGGGTCACTCTACCTGGAGCCAGGTCTACATTCTCTAAAAGTAAATATTGTATTATACTACAATCGAAGCAAAACCAAGGCAATTTTTCACAGTAATGGATCTTCAAGCTTAATAATCTACAACTAAGTACCAACCTTAAACAGACGACAAAAATCGGACAAATTCATTCGAAACTTATATAATAATATACATACACATACCTATATAATGTTTTTGAATGATGTTTAAACTTTTTATTCTTCTTAATTTTAATGAAATAAAAAGACTAAAAAAAGTACTTTCCAGAAATTTTTTTAGGTAGGTATAATGGTTTTTAAATACATGCATACCTTAAAATAAATATCTATAAAATAACGGTATTTTTAAATTTTAATCAACAGATATTAAATTTTATGTCATTTTTTGAAATTAATCAAAAAAAAAAAATAGTGAGGACGTTTAGAGTTTTTTCGAACTTTGCAACAACAACCAAATAACCAAATAATATTTTTTCCATATTTAGAAATTTATGGATTTTATGCTGTTTATTAAACTTCTTGGAAAAATTAAAAAAAAAAGAAGAAAAATTCTGAAAATTATTATAATTTCATTGTTAATTTAACAGTGGGTGAAATTTTTTATTTCTCTCGTTTCTGATTTAAATATATGTTTGCAAAACGTATTTTTGGCGGGTGATGCAAGAAAAATATAGTCTACTCAATTTTTGTAGATATATGAAGCTCATTTTATTACTTTAATTTAATATTATAAATTATACCACACTAGCAAGAAAATACATCTTTTTTAACATTTTTCTCATAGTTCTAAATAGGGTCCATAGCAACGATACATATATAATAAGCACAATCTTTTGTTGCTAATTTAAACAGGCTGGTGAGTGAGTTAAATGCTCGAAGCCTCACACATTTTATGTACATATCGACATACTTTTTTTTTACCATAATAATAAAAATATATCATTCTATTCACCTTTGTTATAAATTTCTATAATCTTTTCTCAATACAAATAAGGGAATAAGGAAATTTATAATTGTGTAGGTACACAAATTTATCAGTTCATTCGCCTTATCACTACAAGAACCTATATCAGTTTTTCTAATGTACAAAATTTATTCTTATTAAAAATACTTATTTATTTATCTATTTAGGTATAATCGTATGCAAGAAAACATCTGTCAAATAAGATTTGAAAGTAAATTAAATATATTTAGTAGATATATATAAATTTAAGTGAGTCACATTGAATACCGGACATGATTTTATTTTTTTGACAAACTTATATGACTTTTTTTTTTTTCATTTTTGGTTTTTTTTAATGACCAACATTAATTAAATTTTTGTGTGTGTTTTTTATTTTATGCAAATAGACTTGGTAGGTATCCAACATTATATTATTTATTCATTTTTTAATAATGATTTAGCTTAGGTAACATTCGAATAATAAAAAAAAAAAAGATATATAAAACTAGATTTCTTGTTCTTATCTATAATAATATTTATTTTGTTGGAATTTTTTTTTTGCCGACTATTTTATCAAAGTTTCTTTTTTTTTTCCATTACATTCAAATTAAACCATTTGAAATAGATAAAGCTTTTTGCAAAAAAAAAAAAGAAATGTTGTCTTGTTATATTTAAATATAAATTGAAGTCGATTATATTTTATTTTTCATAAGTACTTAATGATTAGTTTTTATTTTAAACTCGATTTTTAGTTAAAATTTGAACATATTGATACATGGAAAGAAAATATAGTTAGTTTTTGTCCAAGTCTATGGGCGCTAAAGTTAAGGTCCATTCATTCAGTATAATTGTACTTTTGTTTAAACAGTAAAATAACTTAAAATAAACAACGAATTAATTAATTTTAAAATTAGGATTGAAAATACCTATACCTAAACTGGAAATGATATAGTACCTATATTCCTGCCTATTATTATCGTCATTTGTCAAAACTAATACAGCTTTTTATATTTGGATATTCTGGTATACCGCATTTCTGAAATTTAATAATAATATAGATTTAAGATTTTTAGGATCAAAATGAAGTTATAGATTAGTAGTTTATTAATCGTAAACGCTTCCTACAACTTCTTTATATAATAAAATTTTAACGTTTCAAATTCAACCTTCAACTTGAAAATATAAATATTTCCATTTGAATATTTATTTTGTGTTGATTTCATTTTTAGAAATGAATCACTGATTATTAAAATAATTTAATATATAGACTTTGTTTAAACGTATTTCCAAGAATTAGGGTAAGATAGGAATGTTGTTTATTTGTTAAATTATTGCTGGTGTAGTTGTATATAAGATATTAAATTTTTAAATTGAAATCCGCCTTTCAAGATGATTTAAATTTAGTTCAATCGAGTTATAATTATATAAAAAAAATTTATACATTTTTTTTTTTTTAAATCATGTTTTTAACTATCGACTAAAAGAATAAAATAATTTTTCTTTGAATAAGTTGAATTCGATTCTTGTCTCAGCGGTGAAGAAGTGGTGGATTGCGTTATTCACTGTCTGATATAGAAAGAATGAACATAATATATTTAAAAATTCTAACCTACACATCTTTAGTTACTTATATTAAAGTGCGTCCCACGTTTTAAGTCATCAAATGTTATAATTATTTTTATGAACCTTTATGATGCAGTGAATAACTCAATCCATCACGTCTACATCACTCTGACTTCAAATTTCAAATTTATATAATTAATTTTAATTTCATTTTACTAAATTAAAGTACAGTTGAGATTCAAAAATTTCTGGAAATTGTTTTGCCAGGTATAAGTCTACGTGTAAAATTTAAAGTCAATTGTATAAAGAAAAGTGGTCTAAAACTCGTCTTCAAATTTTCACCAGCGGCTCAATCAAGAAAGCAAAAACAGAAAAACGTTATTAATAATAACTTGTCTTTATCTATTTCTTTGTCTTTAATTTGTTATTTGTACACGACATATATAATCTATTTATCGAAATACATTACTGATTTTATTTGGTAGGTTACAAGTTGATACCCATATAATATATTATACGCACTCATAATATTTTCAAAACAATCCTCAAATCAATCCTCAAATCTAATAAAATGTTAACATTATCAATACTATATCTGTTTTTCATTCGATGTATAAAAACCTTTACACATTTTTTTTAAAACATAATCTGTTTTTTTTGTAGATTACATACTTTTGGGCGATGAGCATATAATAAAAGCTGATATTTGCTGATAAATGAAGTGTTTGTTTATACAACTTTTAATAAAAATATATGTATAACAGCTGAATGATGCAAAAATGTAAAGATTACTAATTGCGAGATTGCAAAATTTAGGTAAAAACAATATAAAGTATTATTAAATAATATTATGAAGAAAATCTAGAACATAATGCTTTTTTTTAATTTTAGGTATAATTGATTGAACTACATATTGTTACATTTCCGAAGTAGCATTTCTACTTGATTTTTAGAGTAATGATTCCTGAAGTCCAGTATATTGAATCAAGAATTAATTTTGCTGCAAGATAACGATACCAAGCATCATTACACAATCTAGCTCATTAATTGAAAATTAACCAAGTTCTGTTAGCCTCTACTAGGCTTTGTCTGTTTTTATATAATTTTTGATAGTCAGACATAGCCTGAAAGAGGTTAGGTGAACTGGAAATTTTAAACATCAGAATAAATTATTCACTCAACCTACTATACATAACACATACATACCTATATTTACTTTTGCATTTCTGAATTTTTTATAATTGTTTCATTTTTGTGAATTTAAAAACGTTTAATTTTGAACTCTCGTAATTTACTTTTAATCGCCATAATATTTCTCAAAATCCTAAACTGAAATCTTTATGTTAAAATTTAAAATATTTCTTCACTTTTTTGAATAGTAGGTACTACTTAATGAGTCTATGTACTTAAATCCCTTGTAACTTCTCAAGTAATTAAACATATCAACAAAACGAAAACAAAGGATTCCGAAGGATAAAAAATAATGTAAGTTACATTTACATGATGTTATTTTAAAATGAAGAATTGGAATCGGAAATTTCATTATTTTTTTATAATTTTTTTGTGCATAAAATCATGTGAATTAAATTTTTTAATACATTGAACTTAGAGTAGAAAATACAATTCTGTTTCCGAACACAATTTTCATTTTTAATTGATTTATATGAAAAATCAATATCAAAATTTTCATAGAGTATGAATTTTAAATACAGTATGAATTTTAAATTTAAACTTCATCATACACAAAATTATTGTACGAATTTATCTTATTAATTTTTTTAAAACATATAATATAATAAAAAAAAATCGTTTCAATTCAAAATTTATTTTATTTGTTATTCTTCCCTTGTTCAATATGTTCTCCAAAAAGTACTTTGCCGATACATTATTTACTCTAAATATTACTTTGACCACACAAATTATATTGTACTTATACAGTATTTTTAGTCTAATTCATACATAATTTTTTGCATAAAGTTTTATACATTATTTCATCGACGTCTGTATTCCAATCATTTCATCGAGCAACTAACTTTGTTTTGTTCCATTTTTAATTTTATCTTTCATACACTACTATACTATATAAAATGATTAATTAAAAAAAAAAAATATTGCCTACTTTCGGGAAACAATTGATTTTTTTTTACATTTTTATTCGTTAAATAACATTCCCTTCCCTTGAAAGTTGAACGTTATAAATTCTATATTTTTTATTTAAAATCATAAATAATAAGAAACATTTTTTTTAATTTACATATAATACAAATAAAATTATTATTTTATTTTATAAAAATAATTTTTTAATCACATTATCATGGACCATGAATATAAAATGAATAATGTGAAGTAATGGGGCACATCCTGGATAAATTTTGGACAAATTTTACAAATAAATTACAGAATTCATTTCAAAATTAACAATATTGAGTAATCATGGGAGTTTTAGTCCACATGCACAAAAAAATTTAATAATTTTAATCTTGTTTTGCCGATATTATAATTATAATGATTATATGATTATATAATGATGATTAAAATGAAAAAAAAAAATTAAACATTATTAAACAAAATTAAATTAGTTCAGTGGTTATTATTTATTTTATTATTAACATCATACATTTTCCTCGGCAAACATTTCTGTGATTTTTATGTCATAATAATGCTATGTACATTTTTTTTTTGAAGACAAGAAAGTGAAAAATTGTCAGTACCAAATTTGTAAACATTGAAAATTCAATTAATGCACTTTTAAGTAAATAATGTGGAGTTGCTATATTTTTAATGCACAGATTTTAAATATCTTACGAATTTATTTCGCTTTTCATAAATTTATTAGAGAGAACTTCACAGAAAATGTCACACTAACGTTGAAGTGCTTCATGTCGAAAACATTTAAATTCTTCACTGATGTCTTGAGGGCTAGAGCAATTTAACAAATTACCAAATCAATTAAAAAATTAATTAAATTTTGGTATAGTTTTAGAAACAAAGTCACGTCACTCATTTTTTTATAACATGTTTGATTTTATTGCGTAAAAAAAGAAGAAGCATTTCTTTTTAATTTCATATAATCAAGAGCATTCAAAATATATTTTTAGAAAATTTCTAATTAAAATTTGGAATATATTTAAGTAAGTTTGTATTATAGGTATTTGTTCTTTAAAATACTAGTAGCAATCAGCATGAATTAATTTTAGGCAAAAATATTTCAATTTAAATATATGCATATTAAATGCAAGAACATAAATCCCATATGTAGTTCAACGTTTACATAGTGTAGGTAGGATAATTATACAAACTAGTTTAGTGCAACTGATTATTTTATCAATTTGATAATATTAAAATTTAATTCATTTCAGTTCCCATAAAAAATTGAATTTACCTTTAATATAAAAAAAAAAATATTAATTCTGATGCATTAATTAAAAAACACGAAAAAGCTGTAACATAACTTAAGCTTATTATTTAAAATTGTTTTTTTTTTTTCTCAATTTATATAGTTAACAATTTTTCCATTAAAATGTAAGATATAATTTTTTTTTATATATATTGATCAAAAAAATTAATGTAAAACATTATAAATATAAATATGTAATATATATAGATATCAGTAGTTGATTTAATAAATTTTAAATCACTCTTCGATAATGCAAAAAAAAGCTCAAATGAAAAAAAAAAAATTAAATTTACACAAGGTTAACCCCTTTCTTTTTTATGTTTACAAAATATAAAAATCATGTGAGCGAGATTAAAATTAAATTGCAAGTAAAAAAAAAAAAATTCTTCCACTGCAGTTCCGTAATGATGTTTGGATGAGATGTTTGGAAACAACCATATAAAGTACTTTTTTTTTTCTAAATATTTGTATAAAAATTATTCGAAAGCTTTTTGAGAGAGTCGTAGATATTGTTTAACAACGCAACTTTAGCTTAAATCTCTCAAATATGTAATCCCATAGTATTGCTCTAATTAATTATAAGTTAGGTCAATGACAGCTTACGGCTAATGGTTATTTATGTTAACGAATATAATATTAGGAAATAAAAAAAAAACTTATTTGAAAACAAAATCCTGACAAAATATATTTATATAAATATTTTAATATTATATTTTATTTTGAGTTGAAAAATCAACGAGGAAACACGCTGTAGAAACCTGACGAAAATTTGAAACTAAATTCAAATTTTTGTTAATGTTAAAGTAAAATTTATATCTAGGCGTTTTTCAATAAGATTATTCCACATGATCAAGCAAAAACGATGTAGCTATTGTATATTAACTATTATTTGGCAATTTCGAAATGAAATTAAATTTACATTTTATTATTGCAATATCAATAGAATATTAATTTTGCTTATGAAAGAATATAGTTTATAATCTCTAATAATTTAAAGAGGTTCCGTAAAACTAGCTGATGATTGCTCATAATAATTCATTCATTCTAGATCCCATTAAATTGCTTTCTATTTTTTTAAAAACCTAAATGTATTTTTTTTCTACACAAATTATAAAAAGCTCAACATTCTTTAAAAAAAAACCATATTATTCTCTCGCAATATCGATGCAGCAGGTTTTAAAAATTCTCAATATTATTGTAATAATAATTGTATAGTACCTACTATTTGGATTTTATTAAGCAGTAGATACTACATAGGCAACAAAATGAGCTGGTTCAAAAAAAAAAAAAAAATATTTAGAGCTTGAAGAAATTCTTATTACGAACTTATTAGTGAACTTATTGCTTTTTAGCTATGTACATGCGTATATGAGGAAACTTAATGTTTAGTTATAAAACTAGGGCATGCAAATTTTCAGCATTTTGTAAACTTAATTCTAATTTCGGTTAATTTAGGTTTAATTTTTATTGTTAAATTTTGCTTGGCGATTATGTTATTAGAATAACTTTTGATTGACCTTGACAGCAATTTTTTTAATTTTTTATTATTATTTTTTTGTTTTTGTTCAAATTGTTGTTTAATATTAATATTTGTTTAATTGTTTAAATATTTGTTCACTTAATTTTTGACTACTAAACAATTTTTTATATTCCATTTAAAATTTAGTCCCAAGCAATTTTTGGACATTAATGGTTCTGAGAAAAAATAGAAAATATAGAGAAAAACATTTTTAAACAGTGAAATAAACTTTATTTGAAGGAACAAAATTAGTAAGTTCAAAATTTTTAAAGAATTGAATTTTTTTAAAAATATTTAAAATTAATTTTTCATCATATTAATTATATGCACGTATGCTTAAGGGGTTTGAAATCGTAGTTATTAAAAAAAAAAAATTTATTACAACAAATACCATCAATAAAAATCATTATCCATATATCCATCGAAATTTTAATATCACATTCACATGTGTTTGTAAGATTTTTAGTTCAAATTTTGTTCAGTTCTGTTAAGTTTTATATTTTTCTAATTTAAAGAAACCCTTTATGCAACTTTTTATCAGGATTTATGAAATTTGTTTTAATCACATCATGAGTGCACGAGCTAGCCAGCCAAACTACATCCATAAAATTGCGAAAAATGAAGTTTTAACTTCCTTTTCGGAGTGTTAGGTTGCGAAAAAGGAGAATAACATTTCCTGAACAATCGAGATATTTTTTTGAATGTGACCAAAAGTGTGTCATTACATTCTTTTACGAAATCTGTTTTATTGCACAAAATTGACGAATGACTTACATAAAAGTATTCAGAAATAGTTGTTTTCTTTTTAATTAATAAATTTTTTAACTTAAATCTAAAATAAAAAAGAATGAAAAACATCACGAAAAAACAAACAAATATTTCGAAAATATATTTTCTTTGAACCTATCTAATATTTAATAAGAAAATTAAAAATCTAAAATAACTCTTTTAAGTATCATGGTATATTCCCTTTTTTCTTGTTCAGTTCCTCTACTTCTTTTTTTTTTAACTTTTTTCTTAACCTCACACAGTACTGGTTGTCTCTCCCAAAAATTTTTTTACAAGAGAAATAAGCACATCTAGGTGTTTTTTTTTCTTTATTTGTTGGAAAAGCAATGCGTTTTTAGAGTTTTTAATATTTTAAAAAAATATATATTTTTTTTTTTGAACAGAAACAACAATAAACTGAAAACGCTGCTGCTAGAGTATAGTAGTTATTTTAATAATTTTATTTAATTTTTTGTTTTTTTTGCGTTATGTATCCAATTTAATGTGGAGGGGTCCGTATATAAAATTGAATTGTTTAATAAAATATTAACCAGTCGTATTTTTCAAATTAATTTCAAACAAACTTAAAATCTGTGATTTTTTTTTTCTTCATTATTAATATTATTATTTTTTTTTTGAAAAATAAAATTTATTTTAAAAATTGTAAAAAAAAAAAAAACAGAAAAAAAAAATTTAAATTTTAATACTAAATTTTGATATAAAATATATAAAAAATAAAAACGCATAATTTTTTTTTTTCAATTTATTTTTAAATTTTTTATATTAAGGTTAGCAAGTTTTGATAGTAAAAAGTTGTTGTTGTTGTTCTTTTTTTTTTTTAAATTCAATTCGTTTGTGCAGTCGAAAGTGAATTCCATACATTATGCAATTGTATGCAATTCACTATAATTTATATATATATAAATATATCTAAATATATTTAATTTTTTTTATTATTATTATTATTATCTACACTTATTTTATATTATATAACTGTTATATAAAAATATATACGTATATATAAATATAGATACATCATACATTATATATATATATTAATATGATATTATATATATAGAAATAAAAATATAATATTTATAAACATTTTTATTTATTTTTTTTTATGATAAAATGAAGTTTTTCCATATGGAAATTGTTAAATTTATTTTTATTATTTTTTATTTTATTTTTTTCTTCGCATGTTATAAAAAAAAAAAAAAAACTTTGAAAAAGAAAAACAAAAAAAAAAGTAAAAGCTTCCAAAACAATTAAAAATTTATTATTTTTTTTTTTTTCGAAATAAATTGCAAAAATAAATCCTAATTTTGCAAAAATAATAATAAAAAAAAAAAATAAATTAGAAATATGAAGTTGATTTCAAAATTTTCCTTAATACAAAATTTTGTTTTGAATATTTTATGAGCTGGCACAAATGTCTCATTTAATTCAAAACAGCAGAGCACAACTGACCCGGCGCGACAGTTGTTTTGCTCTAGCCTACTCTTAATAATAAACGTCGTTTAGAAAAAAAAATTACAAATATCTGTCATAAAAATTGTTTGAAAATGGTGCAAAAAAGACAGCCTAAAACCATCTAAGAAAAATAATCTTGCTAAAGGTACCGGTTTCATCCAGTTCGGTTCAGAAGTGTATATAGCCTAGATACACAAACGAGCTTTAATTTTCAAATATATAAAAGAGGATAGATAGATAGATCTGTATTAAAAAAGATTTAATCATATTATCTAAATATAACAATGACAGATCATCAATTATGAATACAATTTTCAACAATAAAAAACGTCATCAGTTCGATATAAAAATATATGCTAAATGATTTGTTCCGTATATATAATTTTTAACACTCAGTAAAATTTACATATAGAAAAAAGCATATTATACAAAATAATATTTTAGAATGAAAATTTTTAGATTTAGTTCTACTCTTACTTTTATTACAGTTTCTGGTCTTTAATTGTGTTCAGAGTGAATGCATAATGGTGCGAAAGCTATAATTGGAAACTGTTTGTGTTAAGAAAAATTCTGCTTCTTAATTTTAAACCAAAACCAATCAACCAACAATATACAACTTTTTTAAGCATTATAATTACAGCATAAACTAAACTTAAAAGATTTCATTAATTTATTATTTATATTAAATTATTTATAGATAAAATATTATAATATATTGGAAGTGAAGAATTAATTTTGCATGTAAATTCTTAATTTAATTGAAGTAATTTCAAGGGGATTTTAATTAACGTGAATTCAATTAAAAAAAAAAAAAAAAAAACAATATAAATTCTCTTAATCATAACGAATTCATCTCATTTATTTTAAAGAAATTTCATAATAAAACAGAGATTGGATTAATTGCCGCGAAAAAAAAAAAAAAAAACAATTCATTTGGCACTGATCGTGGATTACCATTAATAAATAAAATTTTCATTTTTATTCAAGGTAAGTTTTTTTTTTTCGTTTTTTTTTTTATATTTTTTTACTATTCGCAATTATAGTTCAAAAAAAAACTTTACCAACTAATTTTAGACCAATAACAATAGTTTTTTATAAATAAATAAGTTTCTTATTTAAGAATTAACAATTTACAGTGTAAAACATTTTACAAATTTAATGTACTTATTCTTGCCGTAGAAAAATTAATACTTATATAATTTGAATATTTTGATAATCATTAACACCCTATATTGTTAGGTTTAACAGTGTTCTTTTCTTAAACACAAACCTGTTTTGCCTCTAAGGTTTTTATTTAAAAAAAAGAAATCTTGACACTACTGCGTGTGTAATTTCCATACTAACTGCCAATCCTTAATTTACATCCTTAGAAGCCGAATTTTCAAATATCCTTTCTTCTGCCTACGTCACAAAATAAGCCCACTGCACAAATTTCGTGTTTCGGCTTTGTTTTGATATAATATTAGTATAGATTTTCAATTTGGTGATGCTATAGATGGAAGAAAATTTTGATATTTAAAGAATACTAGTAGTTTCTAGTAATAAAAATGTTAATATTTAGAAAATAAATATTTTCTTAGACTTGTGGTAAGAGATTTCGTATACTTAATAGGGAACTTTGTGGAATTTTTAATCTAAACAGCAATAATAAAATAGCTAGATTTATAGCCAATAAAGAAACTTTTCAAATTGAAATATTGAAACTTAAAGTTTTCAAAAACTGTCAGTAAAAAAATTTCACTCCGATAAGAATATTCAAACATTATGTATATAGTTCTTTTAAAACATCTAATTGCAAAAGCAAATATACCTACCTAGTATTCTTTCAAATAAAATATTTATATAATGGTATAAAAATGGAAAAAATTTATAATGGTACAATGTACTTTTTCTGGGACCATGAAATATTATTGAATATAATTATGTAGCATTAAGTCTCGCCTTCGCTGCTATTAAGTTGGATTTAAATACATATGTTTCTATATTCAAATAAGGAAAACGGAAATAATTTATCTATGACTCAGCTTAATAAAAAGCAACATAATTGAAATAGTTCTTAAATATATATATAAAATAAAATTACATATTTCCAAAAGAAGATATTTTGTTTTCATTACAATTGTTTGATTAATATATTATAAAAAAAAAGAGTTAAAAATATAAATTTATTTTGCCATGCACTTAAAAAAGAACTCCTACAGTGTTTTTTTTTTTTTTTTTTTTTAAGTTTAATTCGTTTTGACATCATTTTATTTTTACGCACAGCTAGACTTATGTACATGCCTTAATGCTTTAACACTTTGAAATTTACAAGACAAAACATTATAGTTTTAATTCTTAATATATTTTTTTTATTATACAATGACGTGCAAATCAAATTAAGATGAGACTTTTGAAAGAAAAAAAATGTTCACATCTCTAAGAAATTTCCCTGGACGAACCGGATTTTAAAAATGGCAACGAAAAAAAGAAGACTTTGAAACCCCGTGATCTGATCTGTAAGAAATGGACTATTAGTTATTGAAAATAAGTTTTAAAAATAAAATCATGACTAAATATACAAAGGTCCAAAAAAGGCTGCTAGAGAATCTTTAAACAAAGGATTGGGAAATTTTTCTAGAATAATTTTAAAAAAAATAAAATCTACTATTTGCTGTCTTCAAATTAACATCAACAAGTATTTAAAATTAATTTTTTTATTACTTTTTCATTCCTTAAAATGACAAACAGAAATTGCCTTAAATTAATGCACACATATTCAATGCTGACCTTAAAATTTAGCAAGTGAAAACAAATTTATTTGTTAAAAATATTTATTTTTTTTGGCGCATTTATTGTCTCTAAAATAAAACTAATGTGTCAGTTCATTAATTGGCAATTTTATTATTATTATTATCAATATTATCATTATTCAGTTTTATAATGTATATGTCTTTGACACTACGAATAAATCAATTTTTCAAGCAATGAATTTTAATTTTAATTTTTTTTTTCCTTAATAAACCAAGAAGTAGTAAAATGTTAAAAGCAATAGCACCAATTTATATTTTTCTTTTTTTTTTTTGTTATATTATTTTTATAATTTTCTTGGTATAAAATTTGTTGTTATGTGTAAATTAATTTTTATTTTTGTTTTGTTATTTTCGTGTTGGTTTTTTTTTTTTTTTTTATGTTTAACAACAGAATGAAATATAAGCTGACATGTACCGTTTATGACCTTGAGTGTATTAAAAAATACCTTTAATACTGCTAATTTTTTTTCTCTTTAATAAATAAAACGTTGAATTTAATATATAAAGAAAATTAAATTACTTGGTTGGAATTGCAAAATATTGCAGCAATAATAATAAAATAATCAATAGAATCAACTATGGTGATAGAAAAAATAATGGAATTTCTATTTAAAAAAAAAATAAAAAATAGTGTTTCTTAAAGAAAACATTGTTAATAACAGCTGATTCATTTAAAAAATATTTTACAATCAATAAATAATATGTGGTCTGTGAGAGATTTTAATTGCCTGTGGTTGTCTTATTGACATGACAATTCATTTTATAATTGTTTTTGAATATATTAGTTTAGAAAATTAAAAATCTTTGACTAAATTAAGTAGTTAAAGATATAGAGAGGAATTCTAACAACATTAATTTCATACTTTACTATATTACTATAGTGTACTATCGAAAACAGTATAGTAGTTTCTGATTGAGGAAAAAAGATGTGAATTAATATTTGAAGGGTCACAAGTTGCTTTCGTTTTCCAGAAGACTGTCAATCCCTATATGCATTGCAGAGTAGATACACATAGTTTTGTGTACGAAATTCTCTACATTCGGACAATCAAAATATTTGATTTAAGTACTATGCTCCACGCAGTAAGTAGCATATGCATGTATTCTGCATTAAATTGATTAAATGATTAAAGAAAAACACACTAAATACCATTTTATTGGTACATTTATAGAGTGTGTAATTGTAATGAATAAAAAAATTTACTAGAGTGGACAAAATGAAAATAAAAGAAAAAAAAAGAGATATTGGTAATGTGATAGGGTATTATAACCCTGGAATCATATTTTATAAAAAAAAAAAAAAATTCGCATTACGTGAAGGGTTTTTGCAAAAAAAAAAAAAATTACGAAATTATTATTGTTTTCTTTTTCATTACACTTTTATATTTATTTCTACAATAACTATATTATGAAAAATTATGTCTGCTTTTTTTTACAATGTTATTTTCATCTTATATTTCATGATTTTTAAATAATGGAAAAAAAATTAAAAATATAAAAAATTAATTAAAGAATGCATAAAATTGGTCAATTGACTTTTGAATAAACCTACATTTTCAGATAACCAAATATAATATAGTATGAGATGTTGCATTGCATACTGAAAATAATATTAAATTTTCTATAGAAAAATACAAAATAGTACCTCATAAATAAGATAAACTTTACTTTAAGATGTCTTTGTCACATAGGATATCTCAAGGCCAAACATATATTTAAGGTTCCTTCAATAACATATACGAATGTCATTCAACCACATTTGAATCTTTAGAAACTATCTGAGTCTCTCTAATCGAAATATATCTAAACTCGAAACACTAATTTTTTATCGAAATCCATTAAAATTATTAAAAAAAAAAGTTAAATATATAAATTTCATAAGAAAATTATTTAGATCCTTGGACAGCCTCTAACTCTCAAATCGAGATGAAAATGAACGAAATAAAATTCTTTATTTTATCTGATATTTACAATGTTAAGCTATTAAAATAATTATTTCAAAAATCATTGACGGCAATGAAGCAATATAAAAGAATTAATTTTTTCATCACATTTTTATATAATTCTGTATGGAATAAAAATAAAAAATACAGGCATACCTCGTTTAGCGCTCATGATGCGTTCCTGAAAAATGCTGAAAATTCAGCGTTAACAGAAACAGCGTTAAAAGAGGTGCTATTTACAGGAAAATATATGGTTACGTTCCTGACCAATTTTTTTTTTGTATTTTTTTTTTGAAATTTTTTTTTAATTCATTTATATTTTTTTTTTAAATTAGAAACTAAATTAGAATTCAATACATAGGTATAACAAAACAATAAAACTATTTGTATCACTATTTCGAATGAACAATTAATACAAAATTTCACATTAGGATTCCCCGATTTATAATTATTTGATGATTTTTGATATTTAGGATTTCCCGAATCATAATTATTTTTGAAATTTTGAAAAAGAGGGATTCCAAGAATTATAAATATGAAATTAGAAAAATAAAACGTTTTAAAAAATATTTTAAAGTAGAAAAAAAATTTATTTTTCAAAAAATCAAAAGAGCGCTATAGCGAAACAGCGCTAAAAGAGGTAGCGTTAATCGAGGTATGCCTGTACTATAAAATATTTATGAAAAGAATGCAGTCATTCCAGATTAATTGAAAGCATATTTATTCTTAACAATAAAATCAAATAAAGCTTTAAAAAAAAAAAAAAGATTTCACACTCTTAATCAGTCATAAAAAAAAATTCAAACATTTTAAAGAACTCTTAAGTTTTTCCTTAATTTGTTGTTCAAATTTTTTATATCTTGCTGTTAAATCTTTTATTGTAATCAATAAAAAAAAAATTCAGGTTCACTTAAATTTATTTCATATCTTCTTCATAATTTCTTAATAAAATCCCATATTGGAAAAAAAAACTTAAAGTATTAAATTCTTCTTCTTAACTTAAAAAAAAAACAACATCTTTTTCAATGGTTATTCACTGTTCTGGAAAATACATTTTTTTTATACATATAATTTTAAAAATGATAGGATGAAAAATATGCCAAACCGCTAAGTAAATAAAATAAATATTTGATACCTAGTGAAAAAAAAAGAAATATTTTGCAATAATAATTTTTGCCATTATGCAAGTATATTTTTTGTTTTTGAATTTACCTTAGATTATATAATAAAAGTGGATAAAGAGTATTGAACACTTTTGATTATAATAGTTTTTTTTTTTAAATACATTTTTATATTATTATAAAACTTATCATCACAACTTATAAATAATGTAAACATTAATAGAATTTCAAATAAACTACTCTAAATGAACGTCAATTTTAATTGCGGAAATTCACTTGCATTTAAGCTTTTTGCGTTTACACTCGAGCAAGCAAGAACTCGAAGCAAAATACACCAAATAATTATAAAATGCGTTTATACTATGAAAGCAAGTGATTCTCGCAAGAATTGCGGCAAATGCTTGCATTTAAAATGTACAAACATTGCCTGTTCGAAATTCCGACCGACAAATGGACAATAAACTGGCTAAATAATTGGCATATTTTTGTTATGGCTGTACCAAAAAAATAAAAAGGTTAAGAAAATGTAGTACGAAAAAAAAAACGATTAAGATAATATGGTTTTTTTTTTTTTTGGTGTTTGGTGAATGTAAAAGGAATTTCGTGTAATTTTTTGACAAAGCTTATATTGAGTAAAAATTAAAATACTACAGGCGGATAGAAATAATAATAATGATAGTTCTCATCACATTTAAAAAAAAAGGGAAAAAAAATAATAATTTTTTGATTAATTATTTTATAATTTTAAATAAGTTTATTTTTGATTTTTTTTTTTTGTTAAAATATATTTTTTGTGTACCAGAAAATTAGATCGCAGTGGGAAAATTTTATCAGATTGATTGCATGCCTTGACATCTGATTTTTGTTATTTTTTTTTTGGTTTTGTGTAATGTAACCTCATAGTTAAGATTGAAAAGCACATTAAATGAGAGTTCAAAGTTTTTAAATATTTACGCAATCTGTTTATATTTTGTTTTCAAAGTATGAAATATAGATATTTTAAGAAAAATATGACTGGCGGACAGAAAAAAAATTATGTATATAATTTTTTAATAAATATTTGAGAAGTTCAACACGAGAAATAATTTAATTCAATATTTTTTTTTTGTTATTTGATGTAGATATAAAATTTTAACACATTACAAATAGATGGGGTTAATATGGTCAAATCATTAAAAAAAAATTTTGTAATATTAAAAAACATAATAATAATCTTTATTCACTACTATTTTAATTTTTTTTGTTTATATAGAGAATTCAGAGTTTTATTAAAAAGAAAACAGATGATTGTTATTTGAGAATATTTTTTTAGAAAGGATTGTCATTTTAATTTTGATATCTATATTTTAAGCATGTAGAATATTTGACAGTCAAAATAGACGTGAATAATTTTATTAAATGTTTTTGGTTGTTATTATTAAACAAAAATATATAAAGGGTATTTAGATTTTTAATTATCTTATAGTGCTCCAAAAACTCAAAACGCAAGGATTGGCGAGTGAGCTTGTCATTTTCTTACATTAATATAATTTACAAAAATATATGGGTGGTACATATGTTTTTATTTGTAATGTCCTTAAACAAAAGACTTAAGACATAAACTTTTTAATAATAGACTGACGGTAGAACAAAACTAATGGAAGAGACGAACATTTTGATTAATCTTTCAGTTGTTCAGTTTTCGATAACATTGTCACTTTCGACTGACATTATCGTTCTGATTTTGAAAAAATTATTATATATTTAACATTTTGCAATCATCATTTTAATTACTTGAGTTATTGGTAATAAAGCCAATTAAATGAACAATAAAGCGATATTCGGAAATTTACTGATTATGGCTTTATTACATTATGGCCTTATAAAGGCTAATCTATAGTGCATTCGACTATATATATATATATATATATATATATATATATATATATATATATAGGCAGAGAAAGTCAATAAAAAATAAATAAAATTATTATAAATGGATTACAATGAAAAAGCCACTTCTTCTTTAATAACATTCAAAAAAGTCTCAATATCAATTTTTTAAATTTGATTTTGATTGATCACCAAAAAAAAAAATATTTTATTGTTATTATGAAATTTCTTGCATCATCTAGTTCACCCAATTTTTATATTGTTTTGTTAATAGAAATTCATAAACCAAAAAGTGTTAAATTTATAAAAAAAAAAACAAAAAAATAATTTAATCTTTTTAAAGTAATTAACGCAAAACTATCAAATTCTTTTATTTTCAGAAAAAAAAGTTACAAAACATTATCATGATAAAATTATTTTTAAACCAGTGATCATCTACCAACACAAAATATCTCATAATGACAAAAATGGATTACAATTATTGTAAACTGCTATGCTTATGTGGAATTATTATAGGTAATTTTGCCAAATTCGCTTTTTGTTTAAATTAAACGCGATTAAATGATGTAATTTATTAACAGCATAATAAATATTGGCTAAGCTGTTATTAATTTAAAATGTATACATAGAAAATTTAGATTAATTTTAGAATTTTTTCAGTAATATTTTGCTATACTTTTTTCCTTGAAAACATTGTTTTATTTCTAATTAAAAATGATTCTAGAGAAAATAAAAAAATAATAATCTATCAAACAAAAGATTTAAGACACAAACTTGAATATTATTTACATTCAATTAAAAACAAAAGACTAAAGTCACAAACTTTTTGATTAACTCTGAATGAAACATTTAAGGCATTCACTTTCTAACAAATTATACAAACAAAATAAAATTTTGAATTTGTCTCTAAGTGATTGCAGGTGTCATTCTTAAATTCTAGCACTATTGTATGCTTGAGTTTTTTGAATAAAAATTATTATAGGTTTATTTTCAAAATGAATGTGTGAAACTACAACAATGCTCATCAAAAAAAAAATGTATGCGTAAAAATTACTTAATAAAATTTTATTTGTTAATAACTGTTATAATTACCCTAATTTCCTCAATTTAACATTTGACCTTTAATTGTTAAGATTATATAAATGAATTTTCTTTTATTTTTTTATTAGAAATTATGTCCAAACCACAAGGTTCATCACCAGTATTTCAAAATCATAAAACAAAAGAATGGACTAATTTAGATAATATTACATTTTCATTTGATTGCACAAAAAGATCAGTAGGATTTTATGCTGATATAGAATATAACTGCCAGGTAAAATTTTATAGGTCATGGTAAAGATATAAATAATAGAATGAAAAGACTATTTAAGAAAAAAAATAAATTTATTCTCTCATTCGTTGAATGTTATTGCAGCAAATAAATTTTCTAATTTATTTCTCAGAATTCTCTTTTTATGTATTTTTTTTCAATTTCGCGGTATTCTCGCATAAAGCTTTTTTATTTTGTTATACAATAAAGTTGTTAAAATTCATAAAGAAAAATGTTGTTAAATGTATTATCACCAACATGTTTCACAATTAGTTTAAAATTATAAAAGCTATCTGAAATTTAAGATAAATGCCGAAAGATGACTCTGCGCAGAAGAAAAAAAATGTATACAATAATAAATTGAAGTGCTTGAAAGAAAATTGGATCGAATAAAAACTATAAATTTATGATATTATAGACATTATAGTATATATTAAAAAATTTTGCTTTGATTATAGTAATGAAGAAAAATCTATGCTTCTAGATTTTAATTCATGTTATTTGAATTATTATTCTAAAATTAAATACTCCTTATTTTCCTTTTAATTTCCTTTTAATTTCTTTTTATTTTACAACTTAGATTATATAATATAACTCGTAGTAGAACTGAAAATAATTTTTCTTCTTTATAGATTTTCCATATGTGTGATGAAGAAGGTAATAGAATACCACATTTATGTGCAAATGAAACATCATTTAATCAGGAATATAGAATTTGTGATTGGGATTATAATTTTAATTGTACAGAATCACCGGTAAATATAAAAAGAAAATATTACAAGTTTGATTTTTAATAAAAATAGGCTAACTTATATTGCGACTTGATTTTGTGCTAGTTTCATGAAATGGTCTTCAACAAATTACATATTTCAAATTGCTCACTGTAATTCCAATATAAATATGTTGAAATTATTGAAAAGATTGTGACTAGAGTCACATTTTAATTTTGTTATAATTAAATTTTATTTTTTTATTTTTTAGAAATGGTTCTATCTCAACGAATTAACTTATGCCACAGATTCGCCAGAGGATGAAGACTATTAAAAATTTGGATTTAAATAGCAATTCATTATTAATAATGTCAATGTATAGAGAAATATATTTATATTAATTTAGATTAAGATTATTATCGGTGTTCGAGTTTCCCGAGAAAAAGTTTTTTTTAATTGCTTTTAGGATTTACATTCTTGAAAGCATTGTGCGAGCAAATTTTTTTAATACTGATCACTAAATTGTAGAAAAGTAACTTAAAAAATATTATCACTATAGGAACCAAATATAATTATAATTTAGTTCGAAATTAATATTTTGCAGGCTTTTAGCTTTATTGCTCTCTCGAATTAAATTGTATAGATTTTAAGAACAATATTATAAAATTTTATTTACTGATATCTGTAATAGGCTTCATTACGATACATATGATGAAGAAATAGAGGCAACTTCGAATTATTTTAAAATCTTTGTTGTTTTAAATCTATACTATGCATTTCTTGCAAACTTTGCTATTTTTGATATTTAGACTAGCAATGAAATCATATCACACTTAATTTTTTTTAAATTTCGTCTAAGCAAAGTAACTCACAAAATAATAAAACTTAACTTTTCTTTCATATTATAATGTTAAATTTTTATTTTGCTTCGGTTTGTTTCCAGAATTAATGTTAATAAACTTTACATAAAATGTTTTTAAGAAGTAGTGTTAGCATATTTTTATCCAAAGTTCATGAAATTTTTTGCTAAAATAAGTTTTAATTTAGGAAAATATTTGAATTTATAATATAAAATTAAAATTAATAAGCTAAGAATATAATATAATTGTTATTTAAAAAAAAATTGTTAAAAATTTATAATGATTATAATTTAATTTATAAAACAATATGTAAATTTGAAACATTATGTAGTAAAAATCATGTGTAGTGAATATATGTATATAGGTACATATAATAAAATCATAAATATCTTATAATTATAATATTTCAATTCAAATTTATACAGAATGTTGGAGACGGATCCATGTATAACATCGTTTAAGATCGTTTCAAATAAAAGTTATTGTTATTATTTAAACTTTTTATGCGTAAAAGTATGGTAGGTATGGTAAATAAAAGCATAAAATAAATTCGGTAAAAAAAAAATTTATGTTGGATAAAACGAAAACTAATATTGTTAAAAATTTTGGCCAATGACTTTAGGCTCTATAGATTATTTAAAACGTCAAAAATTTTTAAAAAAATTTTATAATTTTTACTTCCAATTTATTTCCATTTACCAAAATTTTATTTCAAAATTGTATGTATCTTTTGATTTTTCCTAAGTCTTGAGTCGATATTAGGTACCGATTAATAATCCACATCAAAGACCATCACCATAGTAAATTAAACAATGAGAACTATGACGTTAACAAAGCCATATTTAATTTTCCTAATTTGTTTTCAAATATTAAGGAATAATACTGCAAACATTCTTTAACTTGAAACAAGATCATATGGATTTCACATCGTTAATAAAATTTAATAGAGCAGGTCTACAAGAATAAATTAATGCAAGAGAGAAATTTGTCCTCTCTTAAATTCGCACATTATTTTATTGAATTTCGAATTTTTTTTATTTATAACTTATTTAATTTTAAAAATATCATGCCAGTCTTAATTTATAAATTCAACGATTGTGTTGTACGGTCAAAATTTTATTTGGTAACCGTCAACGAAAAGAAAGAAAAAAAAAACAAAATTGTACCAGCTAACTTTTTAAGGAAAACATAATCAAAACAACAAACGAAGAAAAGATAAAAAAAAAAGTAAACAACGGAGAAATTTTTTTTTATGTCGAAACTAAAAAACGACCATATATAAATTAAAAAAAGTGCATTACAACATCATAGGAATTAAAAATAAATCTCATTAATTAAATAAATCATAAAGAAAAAATAATTGCAATCATTTTAATATTAACATTTAATAAAAGATTTTTCTTTTCTGGAAAAACCAAAAATCATGGTGAGAATTATTATTTTATAAAAAAAAATGCATTTACTTCTTTAACTTGGTTTCAATTTTGGGATGGTTTGTCATAATTTTATAACTTGCCAACTTAGAAAAACACTAAATATGGTAATAGAGTAAGCCTTCATGGTAAAAATTTTTGCTTAGTTAATTAGTTATAAAATGAAAATATATAGGCTAAAAAGAAGTATATTTCGTGTAGTGCTTCATAGAACCACATTGATAAATTTGTACATGTATTTCCTTACGACGCAGAATCCGAACCTGAACTTGTAATCCATATGGTATAATCAAAAAAAAAAGGCTTGAACACAATGCCCAAGTAGCCGACATCTTAAACTACTAAAATAAAAACAAAAATTCTTCAAATATTCTTGAATCATTAAATAGCGTTACAACACGTCCAAAATATCGCTTAGTCGCTTGAAAAATTAAATCTTAAAGTAAGGGTCAATTTTAAGCATAAATATCTAAAATTTCATCTCTGATTTTATTAAAAATTATTTCACTCAAAAAATTTAAAGCCATTTATGTTGCGATCACCCTGGGTACTTCTAAATAATTTTCTCAAAAGAGTTTATTAGTCATATTACTTTTACTTTATGAAAAATTATAACTTCCAGGTTTTAAAAAAAGGCTTAATTTTATATAATTATTCAATCTAAGACTATCAAGAAAATTGTGTCATATAAAATAAATACAAGAAAAAAAATACATAATTCAGTTACGCAAAAAAATAAATGTAGATACTTGTATATTTAATTTAAAGAAATTATGTTTATTTTACATTATGTCACTTTCAAAGACGGTATTTTTTTTTTACGAACAAAACATTCCAGAATTAAGATTACAAAAAAAAATAATAATAAAAGAAATTGCAACATCATAATTTCTCTTAAAACAACAGAAAATTATGTTATCTTCAATATTTTCGAATATTGAAATTCTCTTTAAAACATTTTTTTTTTTTGATAATAAATTTGTTTGTTTTTATTTTTAAACAGGTTTACAATATTTTTTGATAAAACGAAATAAATCTTGTCAATATAAAATTTAAAAACTTTTCTTCGTTGGGTTTCATTCACTTAAAGTAAACGTCGTCAGGATTTAATAAAAATAAAGATAAATATAATAAATGGGTCTGGTGTATTTCAGGAACTTATGTCATCCATTTCATAATTAATGCCAGATACAATTGAAGTTGAAATAAAGTGACTGATGTCTGATAGAAAAACTGAAAAAAAAATGATTTTAGTATATCTGTGTACTTCTGTCTCACTCAGAACAGGCTTTATGATTGATTGATATTTTTTGTGATATAATTATACTGCGCCTAAGTCAAACATATTCAAAAGTCTTAAAATTATTTAAATTTAAATTCAAATAAACTAATTTTTGACTATTTAAGTTTTATTATATATAGATGAATTAGGTGACCCTTATTACATTTACAATGAAACTAGTCATCTTCAAAATATTTCCGGTTGTAATATCAAAATAGTATTTATTATGAAACCCAATACGTATTTGTTGTAGGTTCATTCATATATGCACATAATCATAAATTATGATTATTTGCTATTATAATAAATAACCATATTATATACTCTCTTATAGTTGTTACATTAAAATTGAATATACAAAATCAAAAATTAAGCCATTGTGTATAAATTTATGATATTTCTATTAACCAAAAATATAAATCTGAAGAGTTGAAAGAAAAAAATTGGTTTTTAAATAATTTATAATTTCAAATTCATTTGATAAATAATTTGCATATTTTTTTGATATGAAATGTAAAAAAAAATGTACCTAATAAAAATTCACTTTCCTTTTCAAAATAAAATAAAATAAAATCTGGTGACACAATTGGTAATAATTAATAAAAAGAAGTTTTAGAAAATTATAACTAACGTAAGAGAAATGTTAAAAATTTGGCAAAAAAAAATCATTGGAACTTTTCTGACCATCATTTCAATGGTGCTGAATAGCCTAGCAGATTAAAGGTTTTAAAACTTATTGTGATTCCTTAGTAAGGTACACTTACAAAAAATCATTTATATACATACTACCAAGCTACATTTGACTTTCAAAAGTACTATTATTAATTTTTCATTAAAGGATCGAATTGAGATATGGCTTTTTAAACTTTAATATTTAATACTCTTTTGGGCTCTGTATTTTGGGAAAATTGCTAGTGACCTTAATACGCAAGCTTAAAAATAAAAGATAAGTTTACATTCTTTTAAAAATTAATCTAATTTAAATGTAAATTTTTTTTTTAATTTCTAGCTTAATTAAAAAATATTTTTATTGCTAACCACATGATAAAAAAGTGACATAAATATTTACTTTTCAATTGATTACTCTTTAATAATATGCCTTTTTTTCAATTTTATTAATTTCTTCAAAAAAAAAAAAAAACAATAGCTAGATAATGAAATTAATATATATAAATATTTTAAAATTATTTTCTCTTCATTAATTACATTAAAATTATTAAATAAATAAATAAAACATTTCTAGATTAACCACAATTTAGTCCAATAATAATACAAATAAAAATATTATAATCCAGCTGAGAAGTTGAATAGACCTTTTAATGATGAGTATATCTTAGTTACAAAAAAAAAAAGAAAGAATATTTTTGTTATTTTTAGAAAACATAAATAAGGTTTATTAGAATTCTATTTAAAACAGTTGCATTTTTTTTTTATTGAAATAAAATAAGATAAATTATTTTTTTAAAGCTCATAAGTTAAGTTGTTAGAAAAATAAATAATAGTCACTGTTAAATTATACAATATTTTTTTTATTTTAAAGAATGAACATAGACGTTTTTGATGTGGCCATAAGAATATTTTTTTTTACATGGTATTAATTTTACAATTATATATAGTTAGGTATTAAATTGTTGAAATTAATGAAAAGTCAGTTTTTTTATCTTAATTATGTATGTTTATGATTTTTCATTCTTTATGGATAAATCTACTTTATTGACTTTTTTCCGCATAATTATATAAGTGTTAAAAATTACAGATAAATTTTCATAACGTTCAATGTTTTTAGAGATATTGAGAAGCTGTGTAAAGTGTATAGTTATGTTATGTAAATAGCTTGCGCGTCGTAATCAAATTTTCCACGAAATTTAGTATTATATTTTAGAGTGATATTTAATGTATTTATTAATTGGCGCTCTTCAAATTATACACATTTTTAATAAGCTTAAAAAATTGAAACCTCAAAATGCAATGAAAATTTATGTTAAAAAATTATTATAAATTTATTTATGAAGTTATTAATTTGCTTGTCAAAAAAAAAAAAAAAACAAATAGTAGTAAAATTCCATTAATAACTGCTGATCTTTTGTTATATAAATATGAAACCACATATTTAACATTAGTTAAAAGATCACTATGTAACGTAATTATTTGAAAAAATTCAATTTGATATTGAAAAAAAAAAAATTCAAAAATAACAACAATTTAATTTATAAAATAAAAATTTTTTTTTCGTAATCTCTGCATGATTTTTGATCCCATGAAGAAGTTATATTATTATAATAATTTTTTTTTTAGAAAATTAATTATTTTATGGTGTGTACCTATTGATGTTTTCAATCATAATATAATTGAACACAGTTTAGAGTTAATTAAAAGATATCGAAACCGAAAATGTTAAATTATCATTATTCCAATAATAGATGACACGCTTTGCTATTTAACTGAAGCGGAAAGTGAGAATGAAAATTAAAAAAAAAAATTTTTTGGCTTTTTAAATATATCAGTTTTTTTTATTTAAAACATTTTTAAAAACTCATTTTGCATTCATTGATTTCGCGTTGGTTTATGCGATTTTATTTGTACAATTGCGGTTATAAGAAAATTTTATAATTTTAAGAAAGTTTATAATGAATTATGCATTTATGTTTTCATTTTTGGCCATAAGCCAAAAATGGGTAAATGAATGATGTTGGATTTTTCTTTTTTGATTTTCCATCAAAAATAAGGATTATCAATTGCTCAAAAACGTGAATAAATTGTCTTGAAATCACAACATTGAGAATGATATGACAACGAGAATTTTATTAAATATATTTTTTTAATAATATTTTTAAATATATTTCAAGTATTTTAATGAAAAAATATTATGATTAAAGGTATCATGTAAATTTTTAAGCGCTCATGTAATCTAACCTCATATATTAAAAAGGAGTGTCGCACATATTTTTTACTTAAGTACAATATGTGTTGTTATGATATTAATCATTGAACATATTAAGCTTCATTAAACATTTTTAAACCTTTAAAGATTTTATTTTGCATAATTCTAATTGTATGTGTTCAACATTATAATCTGCTGCGATCATGATGAAATAACAGACCAGACATTTCAATAAACTTGAACAAAAGAAAGTTGTTAGCCTAATAATTTTGTTTTGCGAACGTGATCAAAATAAAATAATGTTTTTAATTTTTTTTTCTGAATTATCTTAAACTTTTTTTACTTATATTAAAAAAATTTGTTTTAAATTTTATTTACTTTTTGATATAGTATTAAAATAAATATAGTCATGAATTATGGTGTCAATAGTTTAATTTAATCCCTTTTTAAAACCTCATTTAAGCTATATTTTGTGATCTTGGAACCTTTTAAACTTAATTTTATCTATAATTCTTGATGTATGAGAAATAAGAGTCGAAAATTTATGAAGATAATTTAAATCCTATTGCGAACATTTATTTTCAACTTTTGAAACTCATCAGTGAAAATGAAATTTTAAATATTTTCAAATAGTTTATTCAAAAATACCAATTTTTTTATGCAAATTGGCGTAAAATAAAAATTGACATTAATTTTTGGTAATAAATTATGTGAAAAGTTAAAAATATATAATCCCATACTAATTTCATCTTAATGATTATAATACTTAATTTCTATAATAAAATTCTTTTCTTCACTTTTTTTTTCTCTATTGACGACCATTAAGTGATTTATTAGAAGAAGAAGAATTAAAATTGTCAAATTTGCATAATAAAAATTGTATTTTTATTGCAAATAAAAATTTCGTAAATTTCTCACAATACCGAATTGTTGAAAAAAAGAAAAAAAATCTATAAAAATTCTTTTAGCCCGCCAAAAAATATATTAACCATTTTTTCTTAATGAAGAAATATTTAATAGCTGAGCCATAAAAAAAAAAAACCTTAAACTATTAAACGAATAATAACACATTTAAAGATTTTATCGATTTTAACTTTGAAAAAAAAAAAAAAAAAATCAAAGAAAGTATTTAAATCTGGTAAATCAACCGATTAAAATTATATTAATTGCTCAAAAAACCAATTAGATTAAACTATGTACTAATTTTTAATTTTATGTGTGATTTAAGAAAGGGGAAAATTTTGACAACAAAAAAATAAAGAAATAATATCAACATTATTGTTAATTTGATTATTTGTTTTTTTTTCTCAATTCCGAATGATATTTAAAATTTAAAATTACTTCACTTTCATTTAAGAACTTTTCCATTCGAAAATTTAATATTTTTGTTTACAAACAAAACTCATGTAGCACTCACATGAAAACAAGAAACAAAATGAAAATATCACCAAAACTTTAACCTCTTGTTAAATCATATGTGACAAGCACCAAAAAAAACATATTGAAAAAAAAAAACTATTAGGTATTGTCCAAAATAAAAAGTCCCACGACAATTTGCGTGACTTTTGTTTACTTTTTTATTATATATACAACATGCATATACATGTACTATAATTATGTTTACATTAATTTTTTTTTGATTTTGTTTGTTATTATTAAAGGTTTTTATTTTTTTGATAACTTAACAAAAATATTGAAAAAAATACTACTGCATTGAATTATTAATTACGAGTTTTCTTTATATACATATAAAAATTTCTTTTAAATTAATTCAAAAACGCCCGTTGGCCTTTTTCTTTGCGGGGCACAATCTCAAGTAAATTAATTATTTTGAGAGACAAAAAAATTTTGTGTGATTGTGTACTATATTTTTTTATGAAAATATTTTTATATAACAAAAATATAATTTTTATTTTTGCTTTAAGACTATTTTATTCTGTTGAAGCAAAAAAAAAATTATACAACTCATTCATATAGTCTTCAAAGGATTGCTTCAGCCGTATCTGGCGGAAATAGTTATTTTTTTTTAAATTTATTGTCACTCGCCATTTGACAACAATAACAAACTTAATATTAAATTTTTAAGTTGTAACTACAAAGTATATAGTTTTTAAGTGTATAGCCCTTGATTCATGTTTTGTGGCTTGAGCAATATAGACTATAAGCGTGTTTATTGCATAGTATTACTATTATCATTATAGTACGGCACATAAAATTGAGTAAGAAGAATATGACTTGGTTATTATTTTCACAAAAAGCAACAGTACAACTATTTTGAATAATTTATGACGGTTCAAAATAGATAAAATAATTAAGCCATAAAAAAGTAGGTACAATTCTTTTTGAAATCCGTATATTTTTTTTTCCCAAAAATTATTATAAAATTCCGCAAAAGAAAGTATTAAATTAATTTATATGCATATTATAATCAACCACAATAAAATATTTATTATTTTTAGCCACATTATGACATTTATGTCATATATATTAAGTTCTCATTTTCATTCATTCTAAATTCTTTAAAAAAAAATGTGCCAAAATAATAATTTCAAATTCTTACACAATACAATCAAAATTATTTAAAAAATTAGATTTTTATTAATACATACTACTATTACCGTTTTCGATGTATCAAAAAATTTCTAAATTAGATGCGTTATTCCTTAGTTCTCGACACAGAAGAAAAAAAATATAATAACCATTAATATAAATAATTCATTCACAAAAATAATAAGCTTTAAAATAAATTTCATTCACTTGAACTTGTAATTCTTGAATAAATTAAGAATTCAAAATAAAGAAAAAAAAATCTAACCATTTAAATTTCTATTTGATTCTTATCTGACCCATAATTTATTTTAATCCAGTTATTATTATGTTTATTATATTAAATTAAATATAATGATAATAGTAGCATAGTATGATATAGTTACAAAATAATAATAGTAACAGTATGGTGATAATTTTCATATTAATTTAGGCTTAAAATAGAATATAATAGAATATATAACTTAATTTCAAGATTTTTATACGTTTCTTCTATTGACCATTGACTACGATTCTGAAAATTTTCATTAAAGTTTTTCATTCAAATTAAATTCAAAATAAAATTAATCAAGTAATTAATTTTTATGTGGGAACTTAACATAAAGTAGGTGATAAAAAAAATTCAGAAAAAAAAAAGTCTTTTGTGAATATGTTAAAAAGTGTAGAACAATTTCGACTTCAATAATTAACCTTTTATAATAAATTTGCATTCGTAGCCTGCTTTCAAAATTTAATAACAGATTTATGTTTGGTTTGTTTTTCTAATTTTTTAATATTTTTATCTTAAGAGTTTGTCCACATTTAAATCGTAGAATAAATTTTTCTTAAAAGTTAAAATTGAATTGACAAAAACTCGAATTATTTGTCGTAAAAAATGTATAAACTCTGTTAGCTTTAAATTAAAAGTTCACATTAGAAAAGATATTAAAATCTGATCCTCCCAAAGACCCAAACCCAAGACAAAAATGTATATCAGGTATCTTTCTATTCATTATCTTATCATGAAGACAATACTCAGAGAACTAAATTTGAAAATCAATAAAAGCCAGCTTTCTAAACCTTAATGATAAAATATATAGTTAAATTAACATATTAATTGGTAAATGAACTAATAAAAATTTATTGACTTCCTTAATCAGATAACTTTATAACATAATTAATTTTTCTCCCAAATATCTAAATTAGTGTTTTCATGAGTGTGAACCACCTTTTTTTTCGTAAAAGGTTTTAAATTGAACATAAAAAGTTAAATAAATAAAAAAAAAAAAAAAAACTGTGAACTATTTAAAATTTACAACTTTACCAAAAACAACTTGTACAAATTGGATAATTAATTACAAAAATTTATACAAATTTAAAATTTTTATTTTTTTTTCTTATTTTTCTTTACACGTTATTTGACAACACAGTTCATTGTAAAAGCGGAAATGAGAGTTAGAAGATGTATTTTAGTAATCATAGTTATTAATTTAGTTTTATTAATCAATTTTTGTAATGGTCAAGACGTGGTAAATTCAGACGGCAATATGGATGGAAATATCACTAAAAATGAATTAACTGTGACAAAAAAATCAACATCATGGTGGAAATTTACGAATTTGTGGGATTGGATTAAAGGCGAAACTGCGACAATAGGTAAATAATAATTAATTCTTTTTTTTTTTTCAGGTAAAAAGTACAGTTGGAGTGTTGTGTTTTTGATATTTGGGATTATCAGTTTTATGTTTGAACGGAATATTCATTTTCAAAAATTATAAAATTATCACAAAAATTATCACAAAAATTTTTTTTATATTTTGGAATTTTTTTCAAAATATACCACAAATATTTCCAAGTAAAAATAATTCAACACTGTATACAAATATCGAAAGTCTTAATACTTAAAAATGCTTGAACCCTGAATCACAGTGAAGTGTAATCAGAAACAGAACTGCATACTGCAATTATCTTTCAAATGGACAAAATTTTTGACATACTTGAGATCCAAAAATCAAATAAAAAATAATAAAATCAATTAAATTCTAAATTGAATAATTTGTTATAATTTTATAAATTTTATAAAACATTTTAATTTTCATTATAATTTTTAAAATGTTAATTATTATTTAAAAATAAAAATTTTAATGCGTAATAAACCTTTTCCATTGGTATGAATTATTTTTTGATTATATTCACACAACACAAGATAAGTGAACCAAAAATAATTAAAAATGAATTTAATTGACAATACGCACAAGCCAAAAACTAGCAAAAATAGTATTCAAGGGAAAGTGAAATAATTTGGCAAAAAAAATATATATATATTTTTTTTTTAATAATTTAATAAACAATGTTAAACCACCAAAACATTCGAAACTAAAATTATGTTTTTTTAGGAGAAACTTTAACTATTAGATGTTTACCTAAAGAAAAACAATTAAAAATCAAATTGACCATATATGTAACTGTTGGTGTGTTCACAAAGTGTCATTGCATAACTTTTTTTTTTTCTGGTCAACTAATTAAATATTGTGGACAAATGAATTTTTGTTCAGATAATTGAATAACTTTGGTTTAAAAAACTTTCTATGAACTTATGAATAAATGTTTAGTTTCTAATATTTTCAGATTTTTTCATATGTTTGAGCGATAGTTCAAATTTACATAAATCATTTGCTTGTCATAGGTGGTTATAAATTAATTATTAATACAATTAAACAGACGAAAAAAGCTTTTCAAATATTCGTATATTGTCAAATAAAGATTTTTCTATAATTTTCAATTAAATTCTTTTACTTGCAGGAAGTTCTCGTACTTTTGGTCACATTCGAAGAATGCAAATGGCTTTAATACCAATAATATTTAAATTTGGTGTTATGTCGGCTATGATTACAGTTTTAGTATTTTTGGCTATGAAAACAATACTTCTATTAAAAGCTCTGCTCATTCTTAATGGTGCTGGATTGTTAGCAAAATTATTAACATTAAAATTGAATGATCATCAACCACCTGTTGTGTATAATTGGGCTCCCAATCCTGGTTGGCAACCAAATACACCATGGGGACAACAATCGTTACAAGGTAAAGAAATTCATCTTCATATTCACAATGATGGCGGCCTTAAATCTAATTACAACAACAAAGGATGGGAATCTGAACCTTATGGAGCATATTCTACAACTAACGATAATTATATTGGAACTAGTCAAGATATGAAAAATGTACCAGTATCGTATAGAAGATATGGCATTAGTAATACATATACAACATAGAATAAATTTTGCCAGTTATAATAATTTAATACATAATTTAATTAATTTAATTTTAGTTATTTATCCAATTTATATGGTGTAAAATATATTTATGTATTTAATTTAAGATAAATAAGTTAAGCTTTTAATTGTAATTAACTAATTTTATGTAAAGTTTAAATATAAATAGAAAACTTAGTGAAATAAAGAATCTAAATTTATTTTAATATAATTCATTGTATATTATCTTAGAAGTATTTTGATAAAAAAGATGGAATTAATCAACTTTTCGAAATGAGACTAGAGGCCTCAAATATAAGATCAAACTCACCGTGTTATTAACATTAACAATTAATTTAATTCACTGATTTGAAGGGGTGAAAATTTTGTTTTAATAGTAGTTGATTTTTTTTATTCATAAATGTGATTCTAATAATTTCTTGATTAGGAAAGCAAACAATTATTTAGTTATTTAATGTTTGCTTGGTCCAAATAGTATGTCGATATGAGCAGCTAATGTTTTTTCGGAATTTCAATATTTTCATTATTAAGACCAGTACTTGTACTTTGTTGAACGGTTTTCACCACACAAGGGTACATAGATTCATATTCATACATAGATTCATATTCAAATTCTGCATCAAATTAATTTTTAGTAAAAAAATCTTATCTCTGCAAAGAATTAGAAGTTAATAAAAAGTGAGCTTGAATTTCACTTTCGTTATTATTCAAAAATGCTCTAAAAAAAAATTTATCTTTCAATATTCAGATTCAGAGTATTTTAAAATGTGCTGTTCTACCTTTTGGACTTCCAACGATCTGAATAATTTCGATAAATTAAAAGTATATATAGAGAAGTTACTCACAGAACGAACTGTCCGTACATATATAGTCAATATAAAGATCAAACTAAAAGTATAACACTTTTATTTTATTTTTTTAAATTTAATTGTATTTAATGGTTTTTAAAATAGTAAATTACAATTTTTTTTATTTTGCTTTAAAGCCTGCAATTACATTTAAATTGGAAACACAAGAGTTGAAGAAATCGAATTAATAATTTAATTTGCATACTTTCAGTCTAATCTAAGTAATAATAAATCCTAAATAATATGGAACATAAACTTCTGCAAATAAAATAAAAATTAAAAAGTGATTTGACTAGTTTCAAAAAACTTAAATGTGGTTGGTTTTAATCAGAAAATAATATAGTTGTTTATTTCAAATCCTGGGAAATCAGTTCAAATCCTTGTTTGCAGAAATAAGTTACGTTTTTGCGTCTAATTTGGTAAGGAAAAATAATATTTTTTAATTTTCATGAAAATAGCAACATCTTTTATATGCTTAAAATACAAAATAACAAGCCATCAAGAATGAAAGAAATTATTTATTAATGTTTTGAGGATTGGATTACTTTTGTTTCGGAACTTCTTCAGTGATTAAAGCTACAAACTTTTGAAATTTAATTAAATATAACAACAAATAATATAATCTAAATTTAAAAATTAAAATTGCCGTTGTATTACAAGCAAAATTTAAATAATTTAATGCGATTATAAAAAAAGTATACCTTTTTTCAAGCTCCGAAGAAGTCCCTAAACAAATGGAACGAATACATGGGGAGCAGATGTAAAAATTTAAATTTTGTTTATTTAACTGATTATCGAAACGTCATTCAAAAATTAACACTATACTGTTCCAAGAGATATGAATTAAAATTTAAATTAGTGTTTGTTTGTCTAATAATGATATTATAATTTATTTGTTTCTTATGAAACGGATGTTTATATTAATATTGTGATAAAGTAAAATAAAACATAAAGTTATAATTTTAGCAAAATATAAGCTTGTTCTAAAATTGGAACTTTATACTTAAATCAATTCAATTTTTACACTGAAAAGTGATATATGTAAGTTCTAAAAATTTGAGGTTTGAAAAGAAATTGCAAATTTTATAATTTTTTTTTTTATAATTTTATAATTTTATATAAATTAAAATTCTTAAGTAAGTTATATAATATGTTAGATCTTATTTTCACTAACAAGATATTCAAGACAAAAATATAGAAATAGGATAAATAAATTGTAAAAAAAAGTCCACTCTAGCATTTCTAACATAACTCTTTAAAATATTTTCTCTTATTTTTTAACAAACTTTTGCATAGGTTCTCTTCTTTATTCTCCTAAAAATTTAATGAAATCCAATCATCTATCACCACAATACTTTTTTTTTTTGATAACATATATTTTTTCATATTATTTCTTTTTTAATTAAAAAAAAAAAAAACAAAAAATGTATACTACCAACATTTTGATATAAAATTTTATACATATTTATAAAAAAGAAAAAGAAATTATATTAAGCTTATAAAAACCTACAAAACCAATTGGTAATGTTTTCAGTTTTGCCTTGAACTTCAACTGCAGTGTTGTTTATCCGGAAAAACTTAAATGAAAATTTAAAGAAATTGATAAATATTAAAATAAATTTTAATTGAAATTGCAATGTATAGCGTAGAAAATTAAGTTTGCTACAAATTAAAGAAAAAAAAAAAATTTTACTTTTACATTATATATTTAAAAAAAAAAAATTTCAAAGAAATAAAGAAATAAAATTTATTTTTTTTTTCAACTAAATTAGAGTGAAAATAAAATTGATAAATAAAAAACTAAGAAAACCAGAAAATAAGAAAGAAAAGAAAATATGATGAAATTTTTGATTTGTGCAATATTTTTGACATTAGTGCAATTTTCCGCTTTATCAAATTGTAGTCAAGGTAGGATTTTTTATTTTTATTATATAAAATTAGGTGAACAAAATAAAATTTTCGCGACAAATTTAATATAAATATATTTTTTTTTTGTGCTATGGGACCTAATTAAATAATTCCGGATTAAAAAGTATTTTGTACAATTTAAAGTGTTATAAAAAAAATGTTGTTATTGTCAGAACAAAAAGCATGATGAGTTAAATATATCCGGTGCTTTGTTGTGAAAGTAAACGAAAGGGTGGCTGACATTATTTATGTAATTTTGTTTGGATAAACATCGGTTTTAAAACAGATGCGATGATTTTTTACTTTGATCGAAGTCTAAAAATTTGTTCATTAACAACAAAAAAAATGTTTTTCAAATACAAGTCCAAAGTACTTTAAACTAATAAATTTTATCAATCATGTTGTTTTGACAAAATAAAAATGAAAAGGACTATTCTTAGCACAAAATTTTTAATAATTCTCTTTCTTTTTAAGCTTTGTATACACCTATATTTGTTTTTCAGTTCATGCATTACGTGATAATAAAATCCATAATACCTGATGGCTCATAAAAAGTTAAAGCAATACAATTGTTTTGGAACATCATGAACACGATTAAAACATTTAGAGCAACGGTTGCCTTCGTTAAAATTTTTGTTTATTATGAGCATTATCATGTGAAAATATTTTCAGATTTGATTACAGACAAATAAATCCTTTTAATGAAATATTGCATATATTTCCTCAATGTTAATACTTCTCTTTCTTATATTCTGTTAAAAGTATCAAAAAAGCAATTATTTCGCTGAACTTAAGAAGATGTGGTACGAAATAAATGAAGCGATTTCGATCATTTAATCTTTAACGTTTCTAAAAAGTTCTGTACCAATATATATTATTTAAAGCTGTACGGAGGTTTTGAATCAAAACAAAATTTCAAAACTTGATTTAGAAATTCTCTAAAAGGGGTTTGAAAGTAGGGCAACGAGAAAATGTTTTTTCTTAGTTACTACCTACTTATTTTTATCCATACGGAAGAAGATATGAATGGAAAATTGAAATCTGATCTGTCCCCAAAATGTTGCCGATTACTAATTTTTATTTTTTAAGGATATGCCTGGGGAAAAACTTATTCCAATAGTCTGTTTTCGTTCATTTTTAATCACGATTGAAAGTAATTCATCATAATGACCATCAGAAAATTTTCAATAAATAATTTAGTTTCTATTTGAAGAAAAAAGTACACAAAATCATCGACAACACTACAGCAACCCACAGTGCAATAGTACAAAACAGGATTATCCATCCTTTTAACCCTACACTGCATGACTTTTTTATTTGTCTAAAAAAATTGTTTCTTGATGGAAAATCTATCGTTAAGAACAAAAAAAATATTTTAAAAATTAGGAAATTGAAAATAGGGAAAATATAAGTAAATTTTCTTATGTATCACCAGTGATACACTATGCAGTGGCGACATAAAAAAAATAGAAGAAAATCAAATTTTTCAAATAAAAATATGTAGAGTTTTTATTTCGCTTGATAATTCTACACCGTCAAACGCATATTGACTCTTGTGCCAACCTGCGAAAATTTCCTCAATTTCCTTATCTTTCAGTGGTCGCTTATAATAATCCATTTCTATGAAAATAGTAATACTATTATTCCAATAAATTCAAAAACACCACCAATTTCTTCAAACTTAGTGCAAATGCGTTATAAAAATGAAAACATAGATGCATGGTGTATCAACTGTGATACATTAACTGAAACAGTGAAACTGTTCACACTGCATGGTGTGTCATCAGTGATACACAAATTTAAACACCGATTTGCAGCACAAATATGAAGGAATTATTATATATAGCTTAAAAATTAACAAATATGTTATGTTATTATCAAAATTCAATCAAATTTAATTTTTTTTTTTTTAAATTCAATTTTTAAAACGAATTTCATTATCGCACTTCAGACTCTATTGTTACTGTACGTGAGCGACTAGACAATATTTCAATTTCTCTCGAAATACAGTGTTAAATACATTACCCACTTTGTTATTTAAAAAAAACAAGTATACCAAGAGAGTGTTTGTACATAAATATTTGAAGAGAACTCAAGCTAAATGGGTTTTATAACAATAAAAAACTTATGTATCAGCAGTGATACGCTATGCAGTGTAGGGTTAAATAGTCATATTGGTAAATTTTTGCGCCGTGCCATTGAAAACCTACAAATGTAATCTTTTTTTGAAAAATAATTTTTACTCAAATTTTTTCTTAAAAATATTTTATTATATAAATATAACATTAATATAAAGACTTGCAAGTCTATTCTTTAATTTTGTATTTGATCATTTTGTGGCCAGATTGTTAAATAACAACATTCAGTTTTTTTCAGGGTTAAATTTCTTTCGTTCATGCATATATATATATTTTTTAGTTAATGATTGTCCAACGTTAATCAATGAACCTCCAACACTTTTGACCTGGCTTGAGAGTTTACATTTTCTGCAGAGATTATGCTTTATAACTTGATTAGAATGAAGATTATTCATTGTAAAATATTTAGAAATTTATACATTAGAACTAGAAATGAAATTAATACGGTTGTCAGCTGAATTTTCACTTTTGACCATCAATAAAATTAAACCTAGTTTTTTTTATCATTATTCACTTTTAGAGTATAGTGTCGAAGATATTTCTTTGAATTGAAAATTATTAATATGATTTAAAAAAAAAATATTGAATTTATATAAATAAATGAAAAAAAAAAATTTCCAACAAGATTTTTAATTTTCTAAAAAAATTCAAGATTTTTAATTATTAATATTTAATTACTTTCCTTGAGAAATTTTTCACATTTTTTTATAAGTAGGATAAGTAGGATTGATTTATACATTGAAAAATTTCAATTAAAATAATTATGTTTAAATCTTAATCATATCAACATCATTTGTAGAAAATATTAATATTTATGTGCATTGCTTACTACATTGCGCGCGGTTATGTAGGTTCAATTTTAATCTCTAAAACTATGCATAAAGTTGACATATAATTTTTTATTTTACAATTTACTATGTTAAACATCCATCAGTTAATTTATTATACCTTGTTGAAGTTAACTTAGTTGATTGAACGTTTTCGATAAGTGAAAATTGAATTTTTAAACATCACCTGTTATAGAAGTATTAGCTGTATTCCAAAATTTTGTAGAACGGAATTGGAAAGTTGAAAAAAAAAAATTAATTCTGCACTAAAATGATCCTAAATATCTTCCAGAATGAATAATGCAGTACTTTATAGCAATTCATACATTTTGCCTACACTCAGTGAATATTTCAAATGATAGAATATGAAATTTTCTCAAAGAAATATTATTCCAAAAATTACATAGCTCATTTGACAGAACGAAAACTTTTCCTTTTATGTTAATTTTCTTTTTATTCAAAATTTAATAAAAAGTAAAAATTTCTGATATCACGATTAAAAGTGAAATAGTTGTCTTCAGCAGCGCGCATTAACGACCTTATTATCATTTGAAGATTTTTTTCTTCCACAAACATTTTTTTTTTATTATTTTTGCCTTTTAATAACCTAAATAGTTCATCTTCACCATAGGTAAAAAAAATATTATCAACAGGTTAAAAACTTTCTCATGGGAAAATACTATATATATACTGCGATCATATGCATGCGCGCGCGAACAAAAGTCCTACATGAATTTTCCATTATTAGATTTAAGAAAACAGAAATAAACATTACCAAAAATAACAGAAAAGAAAATTGATTTGACAATGAGATTAAATAAATAGATGTATAAAAATAATAAATTATTGAATTTTTTTTTTTTTGTCTTCTCCTTTTTATTAAAATCGTAAATTTTCATAAAAATAAAATAAACTTCTACTTACGTGGTTAGATTAATAAGTTTTGTGTTGTATTGTCAAATTTCAGTTTCATTACACATAAGTTCATACTATCGTATATAGAAGTAGGTTAGGATTAACGTAGCCTAGGTAAATTAGTAATAATTTTGGTTTTTTAAGATATTTTTAATCTCTTAAAGTTTGAGAATTTCATTATACAGAGAATTTTCACATAGTATAATTTTCTACCGGCCCGCAATATTTTCCAACCATATATTTTTAACATAGAAAATAATAAATGTTATACTGTTAAAAAATATACAATAGTTTGCGGTTTTCAAATAAATACCAATAAAATTTATTTAAATTAGTTAGTTGGAAGCCATATGGACAAAATATTTTTGAATTAATTTGCGGTATTAAAGAAATTATTTAGAAAAATATTTATGTAAATATTTATGTAAAATATTTAAGAAAAGTTTAGCAAATCAAAGTTGTTTTGTCTTTGTAATAATTTCTAAATTTAAAACTTAAATTACAAATGAAGCGATATTGAATATTTAATCGTTGTTGGCATAAATGGCTATAAATATTTACTTATTTGACTTTTATATTAAAACATATTTAGAAAACAATTTTAAATAATTAGAAATATTTTTTTTACAGGTAGGCATTCTTTTTTTCTCCATATGTGACAGATAGTATTGTAAGGAAATTTTCATTCAAAAGTACATACTCCTAAATGTATCGACATTTTGCTTTCAAAATAATTGTTCGATAATAAAAATTTTATTTAGTCAAAACGAAACATCAGCATAAATTTAAAAAAAATAAATACTTGTGCAAGAACTTTTAATCAGTTCTGACATTCAAAATACTAAAAATACTTCAATTTAAAATTTAATAAAAAAAAAAAGTCCCTTAAAGGTGAAATATGACACGAATTCAGAAGCTAAATATGTATATATAAATCCTTTAAATAAATATATTTTGTTGTATCATAAAAAGAAAGTGTTTAATTTTTTTTTATCACATAAGCTTGTGTCAAATTGAAATTCGTGCATCATTTTATATTTCTATCTATTATGGTTGTTAAATCTATGAATATGGCTGTAAGATGAAAATTGAACATCATTATCGTGGTAATTAGATATTTAGTTATTGTTAAATTGGTTGGTAGCATAAGAAAAATGAATGAGCACAATTATAATGTTCATTATTATACCTATTTTTCTTCAATTTTTGCCTAAACAAAAATTAAAATATATTTTTGACGTGCTTAGTAAAGATTTTCATTAATAAAATTATTGGTGTATAAAGTGAAAAGTACTGATTGGCTATAATAAAAATTCTTTATATTAATTAAAAAAATAAGTTTTACATTGGATGACACAATATAACATTTAAAAATCCTTTATGTTCTCTTATCTCGAAATATTCCAATAAACTTATTAAAATGTTTATTCCTTCTTCTTTAAATGAAGATTTCTGCAGAAATGTATCAACAGTATATTAAACACCGATGCTCAAGATCATTATTAATTTCTTGTTAATTGAAAAGAATAATAAGGATACATCATTCTTTCAAACGGAAAAGTCTGTAAACTGCTGCTGTTTCCAAAAAAAAAAGTTCTTTAATTATTTTTAGAGATATTTAATTGAACTCAACTTATAGCAGGCGGTGATAATTATATATTAATAAAATAATTGTTCGCCTCATAAAATAAATAAAATTATGTACGTACCTCATCTTCTAATGCTTAAGTATCTTAATGTGGAATCAAAAATTGCACTGCTCACGTGCAATAAAAGAAAAACAAACAAACATTATTTTTTTTCTGTCTTCTTTTTGTTAAGTTCATCATAATAATTAATGTTTATGTTTAATGTTTTTTTTACTAGGAATATAACAATTTTTATTTTTCATTTGTTAAATAGTTAGTTAGTCTTGTATAAATGAACCATATATAAGTACAATTATTTTCATAAAAGAAGTAAAAAAAAAATTTCACTTTATAATTAAATTTACAGATATAGATACCTACCTACTGTTAATTAAATACATAAAGATAAATTTTGTTAATTTAGTGACAGGAAAAAAAAAATACTATTTATATAGTATTTTTTTATTGTATTATAAAGAAAGATTTATCGAACTTTGAATTAATTGTCAATGAGTTTTGTTTATTTGAAATATTTCTCCTTTCCTTTTACCACTGTACTTTTACAACACTTGTATTGTTATTTTAAAATTTTTCTGAATGAATTTCAAAGCTTTTACTATTTGTTGATATAACAATCTATGTAGTATAATAAACTTTTTAAGAATTTGTGTTATTCATTATGAGCTTAATAAAAATAAACATTTATGAAACGAATGACACTAAGTTGATTAATTATGATACTCAATCAATGAAAAAATAAATCTTAAAAAACTATATTTAATTAGCATAATTTTTATCTCTTTATTTATTTATTATTGTAAGTAAGCAGTTCAAAATATTATAGTTATGTTTTATGTTTTATTTAAAACAGAAGTTTGTTTCTGAATTAATATGTAAAAACAAAAAACACCCCATTTTTTAAATTATTGCATCCGTAGAGAATTGACAATTCAGTGTACATTTTTAGCATTCTTGCAGGAAAACAAATTAATATTTTATTTTTTATACCGAATTTTATCTAATTATCTACAGATATCTTAACTAATATTTCTAATTTAATTGACAATATTTATATTCAATTTAAAGTTAAATTAAATTATTTAAGGTTCTAAAAATAAATATCACTTTCATTTTTTTCCAGCCAATAACCCGCCATACATAGATTTAGTTTTATGTCCAATGAAACCAAAACCATGGGATTGTGCAGGAGAGCAAACAAGTCGACTACTGGACGGATTTAATGAATACATCAAATTTGAATGGCAAAATTTAAAAAGTATGCTTTTGTTTGTATTACGTTAAGAATTTCTTACTGATATTTAAATATTTTTTGTAATATCACCTCTGCAATTCTTTGATGAAGCTCTCAATCACAATTTTTAATGTCTCTGTGATCTATAATTATATATAAAGCGGAATTTTCAGTCTTCTATTTGAAAATAGATTTTAGAAATTTTGAACTGAAAAAATATCCTATTAAGAAATATTAACCAGACAATAACTTTAATCATAACTTCAGCAACATATTTCTCAGTAGCGCATATAATTTTTAGATCTATTTAATTTACCTAAATAGATTTAACTTCCATTCAGTAAAAAAAAATCTCATTAAATCATAAAACATACGTAATATATACACATGTTTTGTGAATATATTATTATAATGTAACGACGATAATTTCTAATGCATTTCTGACATAAGTGAAGCAAAATGTGACGTCTCAAAATGTTAGTTTTTTATAAATAACACATTTTTCTTTATTTTTAATGCCATGTAATATAGTGATCCGGTATTTAGAAAATGTTAATGCTATGATGTTAATATTATGATCTAATCTTTCAATCACTCAACAAAATTTCAAAACAAAAATTAAAAACAGTAACGGCCAATCGTTTAACTTTTTTTTTTTAAGAAATTTAAAATAATATTTTATTTGATCTCAGAGATGATCATAAGATAAATAAATGTTTATCATAAATTAACATATTTTATGCCCATTTTCTTGTGAATTCTCAAGTGCATATCGTTGAACTTAAAAAAAAAAACATTTAAAAATGTTTATTATGAAACACTTAACTATAGTTATGTATAATATTTTGTTTTTATTTTTAAAACTCTTACAATTTATCTTGCGACTAATCCTTTTGCTATGCAGAAATATTTTCTTTAGACTGCGTAGATATTTCCGAAGTTGAATTTCGTTTACTTTTGAAGCTTTGACCAGGCTTATTCCATCAATTAATCAATAATTCAATTGGCTTTAACGGATATGATAAGTTTAAAAAAAACTCAAATCTATGCAAATATGAAAGTTCATATTTTTTGTTATGTGATAAGTTGTGTCCCAGCTATTATTTCTATCATTAATTTATTCACATAATTTTAAAGTTGAATACAAAAACGTATAGGTGGTGGACTTTTGTTGTTTTACATAGAAACTGTCACGTTTTTATTTTTACAAGCACCTCATTAGTAAAATAAATTAAATTAATCAATAATATACCTATATATTTATGAAAATGCAATCTATTTTAAATATTTTCATTTTTGTCATCATTAATTTATTATAATTTTTCTTTTATTTTAATAATTTTCTTTGCAATTTATTTTTGTTAGGATTTTATTAGAGAGAGTTAGTTGTTATGTTGATTGACGACAAACAGTAACATGATTTTTTTTTTTCAACTTGACGAACATCTACTAATTATGCGGATAAAACTTGAAGAAGGACATGCGGAATCTTGATAACATCCTTTGATTTTTTTGCCAATGATACTCGCAGGAAATATTCATTTATAAGCATTTGTTTCTTTTGCTACCACCAAAAGTTGGCGCTTCAAACAATTTTTTTTTTAAGTTTGTGTCTTAAGTCTTTTGTTTTTGTTCAATAGTTCGATATAAGCCATCGCGAAAAAAATATTTAATAAAAAATAAAATTTATAGCCCATAAATACTGTTCGAATTAGAACATTAGCTAATTTTTTTTCTAAAAAAAAAGATACTAAAAAAAAATTGTCGCAATAAAGAACTTTAAAATACAAAATTCCATATTTTTAATGGCTATAAGTTATATATTGACACCAAAGTTAATTTCTATTTACACTACTTATGTGTTCGTCACATAACTTTAAGAGATCTTTTATATTATTTCTAAGAATATTAATTTATGCAAAACAAAAAATTAAAAACCTGAATACCTTATTCAATTTTTTGTTTTTCTTTTGCTAAGTTGTTACAAAATAATTTTAACCCAATAAAAAAAAATAAACTTATTTAATTTGAATAAAAAAAAAGTGCAGTATTATAGAAAAATTAACAGGCCGATGTTACCATATATTGTTATGTTTTCTTTTGTGCATTTCTTTCGTCTTCTATTTTTTTAATTTAAATTATTTTTGTTATTTAAATTATATCAATTTTGTTTGAAAATGAAAGTAATTTCATTTAGAAAATATTCAAAAAAAAAGTTTCCAAATATTCACCCGAAATAAATTTTATTTTTTTTTTTTGAATTTAATGAATTTAATATCTGTTTTGAATTTTTATTTAATTTTTCTTTTTTTTTTTTTTATTATATACTTTTTTTTTTATATCATTTTTTTTTATTATCAATATAAAATCTTGTTTCTTTTAATAAACTGGTCATAATATGTGTAACAGATAAAAAAAAAACATGAATAATTTAAAAAAAAATTATTATTTTATATACACAAAGGTGATAATTTCTTTTTCGCGCTCAAAAATTAATTTTATATACACAATTCATAGTATTATAAATGAAAACAAAAAGCCGCATAGCTATTTTCTGTATATAAAAGAATGATATCTCACAAAATCATAGTAAAGCGAAAAATTATGCAAAAAACAAAATAAACAAATGAATTTAAGAGAAACAATATGGTAAAGAATTTTGTTTGTTTTCAAGAGAAAACTTTACTTTATTAATTTGAATTTCTCAAACAAATATAGGATAATTGGGATCAGTGAAAGAAATAGGTTTTAACCTAAAGAAAATGGAGTGAAAAGAAAATAATATTTGATTCATCTGCAAAATAACACCAAATTGACTATTAATAATAAAATTATTTTAATATTTTTTTTATTAATTATTAATTAAATTATTGTTTTCCGGTCAAAGAAATATAATATAATTATGATGGGAAGAAAGAAATATAATATTTTTTTCAATTCAAAAATTTTAACCAAAATTGAGGATTATTTTTCTAGATACAAATTATTGAAGTTACCTACATTTTGGTTAATAAGTAAAATTTACTTTAATAAAAACAAAAGACTTAAGATACAAACTTGAATTTGATAACCGAATAAAAACAAATGATTTAAGATCCTAAGTTCTGGTGGTGTTAAAACAAAAGGCAAAAAAGATGGATCAAATTTATTTACAATTGATTAAAGAAAATATTTTAATTACCCTTGGGAAATTTGTTTAATAAAAAAAAATATTTTCGGATTAAAATTGAATTTTAATTTTAAAATAGGTTTGCTGTTTGATATTAAAATAAAATAAATTCTATTGGAAAATTATTTGTATGCAATGAAAAAATAAAACAAAATAAAATTTAATGAAAGAAAAAGTTTTAATGCATAATATATATATTGTAATTTAAGTGAAAACTAACTATATTTTTCTTTATTTGGAATTTTGCAATAATTACTATCGTCTTCTAACATTAAATTTAAATGGAAAAATTATTGTAAATTTTGTTTTTTCTTTTGTGTGAAAACATGTTTGTGTCATGTTAACCAGACGTGAGATCAGAATTTACACTTCTCTTTCAAAAACATTATTTAATTTTCGAGAAAAAACTAATGAAATTAATTATCGATGACCATATTGGTTAATTTATTTAAAAGGGCAATCACCATATTGTTTTTCATTTAATTTTTTTTTTTTTTTAAGAAAATGAAGATGTCTTAGAAAACTGAATAAAATTAAAATGAATTTCCATAATTGGCATAAATTTTTGTTTTTTTTTTTAAAGAAGTGTTGAATAAATTGTTATATTGATTTCTAATAATAATAATTTATTTGTATGATTTAAAAAAAAAAGAAGAGAAATTTTTACACATAAAATGTGTATAGGAAATTTGATATCTTAATTTTTCATCGATAAATATCCTTTAGCTGAAATAAAAAAATTTAAATGATGTAAGTTTTGTGTTTTCACTTTAAATAATTATGTTAAAAATATCGTTTCAACTAAAACAGCAATTAATGTTAAAGTTACTGTCTTTATTCACGCGAATAAATTGAATGAATGATACTTACAATACATTTATATATAAATTTATCAAGCTTACGATTTTTCTTTAATTTATAAATAGTTTTTTTTTTTTAAAGTGAGAATGAAAAAAAACATAATCAAGACGTGATATTATAACAAGTGAATTTGCGTCACGAAAGCTCAGCAGACAGATATAATAAGTTATATATATTTTTTTAATAGAAGAATTGGAGCATTAAAAATTAGATTTTTTTTTTTTAAATAAATCAATAACAAATGTACAAAAAATATTTCTGTGTGCATAAAAATTCCTCCAACTGGATTTGCTAATTTTGCTTCCAAATAACACTGCCGAAAAATAGCGACAAAATTTATTGTAAGATATTTAGAGCAGATTTTATTTAATTCCGAGCTTTTAGTCTTTTTTACATCAAAAATGAAAAAAAATTATATAAATGTTTTCATTAAATGACCGTCCGGCCGCCACTAAGATGCTTGTAACTAATCGATTTTAATTCTTTAAATACCAAAATATCCGAAATATCGTTCTCTTTCAAGTCGATGGCGTTCTACGATTCCGGATTAGGAGGTTCTCAACCAGTCATAATTTTCATATATACATAATTTTCAGATAAAATTTGTATATTTTACACTTTTTTAAACCTTTTAATGTGTATGAAAACAATATGCTGGATGGATAGTTAGATATCGATTAGAGTTACTTATAAAAAAGGTTAGATTGCAACTACATTTTGGATTTCGATGAACATTTTTAATTTGTTATATGACTAAATAAATTATATTGGTTTGGTACAATGACATTGAAGGAGTACAATCGCATTGTTTAGCTCCTGGTTGTGACCAAAAATTAAAGTATTTTAAATCGAAATGTTGAAAATGGGTACTGTTCTGTATTTTCAAATAAATTAAGAGATTTGACACTGTTCAATAAATTATGCGCTTGTTTTAACTATTAAATCTCTCCTTACTATCGTATGTTGTGTAAATGTAAATTTTATACAGTTTTATTCAAATTTTTGATTTCAAATTATTATTAATAAAAAAGTAGAACGCAAAATACAATTTCCGTTGAAATTAAATACTCAGTGGTATGCGTATGTTTACTCTATGTGCAAAATATCTTTAAGTTTATTATTAATTTCTTTTTCTTTATTTATTTATTTTTGCATTTTCTGCATTGCTTAGAAGAAACAAGAAATATGTTAACCATCATGTTAGCATTTTTTAAGTAAAAAAAAAAAATTAACCTGTATTTTACAGAATATTTTGTCTGATTGTCCAAATAAACATAACAAATAAGGTAATTTTTCGTTAGAAATATTAGAGATATAGTGATGATCTAAATAAACATTAGAGATAGAAAATTCAACAAGGAAATAAATGTCATTGATGAATAGAATAGAAAATTGGCTGAAAAATTTAAATAAATATATTTTTAAAAAAATCTATAATTATATGGATATTTTTGTCCTAACAATAATTTTGTAAGTTCACACCTTCACATTTTGCATTTTTTTAACTTACTTAACATTTAAATTTCACCCATTATAATATCGATGTCATCATTACCATCAGAGTTCCCATTTAATGTCTGGCTGAAGTAAGTTATGTGATTCATTTTTTTTTTTCATAATAAATTGTTATCAAAAATTGGCATTTTGTTTCTGTGTGGAAAATATAACAGAATGTGAAATTTTAGTGTTGCTGCACCCTTATCTGATCATATAAATAAAAAAAAAATTAATTCGGCGGTTTAATGCATTTAGAAAGCGATATTTCTTAATTTTGTATAAAAAAAATAAAAATATATAGAAAAACTATTTGAGAAAATGATGCTATTTTAAAATGCTTATTCAAGCGCCTTTTATTTGTTTCTGTACTAAAATGAAAACGTAGTTGTTCTTACATCTTGCTGATTTTGGGCGCCTGGTATATATTTCTTTTTCTTTTTAATTTTTTCCCCAACAATTTAGTGCCATAATTTAGTGGGGAAAATATCTTTTAATCAAAAAAAATATCTTAAACTTAACGAATTTAAATATAGGTATTTTGATGCTGAATTGATAAAATAAGAAGAAAAAAATTAATATGGGCGTCTGATAATATGAATTAATTATTTCATCTTATGGTAGTAAGAAGTAGATTTTTCTTACTTGAATCGAACGTTTGCATTCTTTATTTAAATGAATTTACTTGGATGGGCAGTATTATACAAGAAGCCTAAAAATATTTTAAGATTTTTTTTATATTTTTAGGGACACGACCACCGGTTAAATTTTAGGTTTTTTCCAAAGAAAGTAAAACAAAAATGTTTAATGCTAAAAATGTAATAATTATTAAATGGAAATCAAGTTTTCAGTAAAAAAAAAAAATAAAAAGATAATTTATGAGTAAATTGCATAATCATTTATTTAATATTTTTTTGTTTTGTTTTGGAAAACCTCATAAAGTGGTTGATTTAATTTTTAGATCGTTATGCGTAAATTATTATTATTTTTTTTTTTTAAATTCAAGCAAACTGTAAAATTGTATTGATATAGATAGAATTGATTCTTTTTTAAATTAAAAATATGAAACTAGTAATTCACCCGCTAATTATGGAAAATTTATATCCTTATTGTTCTGTAGATGAAAATGCTTAAGATATTGAAAATACCATTTTATTTCCACTTTATACAAACTTATTTCCACGTTATAAAAAAACAATTTTCAATTTCTATAACTATAATATTAAAAAATATTAAATTAAATATTGAGTTCGAAATACTATTATATTCAAATAAAGTTCTAACGAATTAAGAGAAATTTTTCCCTTTTATATTTTTGCAAAGAAAGAAATTCAATATAGATGAAACAAATGTTTATATTTTATAATTAGTATATTAAATAAATTAATATCTACGTGCAAATTAATGAAACCAACTCATTAATTTTGATCGTTCTAATAAACTATCTAACTAAAAACCATCTTATTTTCAGTGAAATAATTGAACAAATAGCCATTAATTTATTAAGTAATTAAAATAATTTTCAAATTAAAGTTTTCTAAAAAATATATAATAATTCAAATTGGATAGACGAATAATTGGAATTATAAGCGATATAAATAACTTACAAACGAAGATAATTAATCTTAAAAAAAAGAGAAAAATAAAATGATTACAATTTATTTATTTATTTAACACGATATTATGTTAAAATTTATTGAAATATCAAACTATTGTATAGTATTATATAATTTATGATAAAAATACATTTATTTTTAATGATTTGTATAACTTTGTTCTAGTTTTCTGCATCACAGAATTCGTTTTATTTTCTTATAATATCAACATTAAATCAATAGGTTGATTTTTTTTTTTTTTAATTTTTATGTTAAGTAGAAGTGTTATTGTTATATTACTGCCATTATTTTTATTATGCTTCTACAATTAACAAATCATTATTATGTTAACCAAATTATTTTTATTCAGTTGTATTTGTAACATAATATAAAACAAATTTTGCATTAATTATTTTCCTAATACATAATTAAAAAAATTTATTTTCTTAAAGAATTAAGTTCCATTCGCATTAAAGAGTTGAACCTTATTTTAGTTTATTACTTAAAAGTCACGATAATTTTGGTTTTTAATAAAATTAAGTTAGAAATGTCATTTCAAATATCGTTTAAGAGAATAAGTAATTATTATTAAATAAAAGTCATAAAAATTCAAAATTGTCTTAACACTGAAGTAGATTTTGAATTCATACAAAAGTATAATTTTTCAAAGTGTATCAGTAGAATATTAATAGTAGATTATTGTATATGTAAACTAAATTTGTTATTAATTAAGAGTTCTGTATACACAAAAATACATTGACACGAGTCAATACTTATATCACGAGACCGAAGGTCGAGTGATATAAATTGACAAGTGTCAATGTATTTTTGTGTAAATACAGAACGAGTTGTATAACAAATTTTGTTTACATATCCAATATACTGTTTTAATGCGTAGGGGAGAGGTAGTTGCAAAGAGAGAATATTTTTTCTTCTCATTTTTTTTTTTTTTATTTGGCTGTATTGAAATATTGTGAGAGATATTATGTTTGTTTAGGTATTACGTAACATCAATACGAAACATCTAAATGATTTCATTATTTACGCTGATGCATCTAAATTTTTTCATTATATACGCTGATGCATCTAAATTTTTTCATTATTTACGCAGATGCATCTAAATGATTGCATGTGTATTGACGCATATAATACTCCATTTAGTGATCTAAATTCTATAACACTAAATACAACATAACGATCCCCAACGCATTAAAGTTTATAATTGAGTTTAGGAATCTCCCAATGATATAAATATTTTATCATTTTTTTTCTGTACAATACAGTAGAAAAATTAAAAACAAAATTAAGTTGAATAAGATGTTATAAGATAGAAAAATAATATTAAAAAAAAAAACTAGATTAAGAGGCGAAAAAAAAGTTTCACTAAAATAATTTCAAGTGCACTGATTTTCACATGAAAAGTATGGTGAAAATTATGCGCATACGAAAAATCCTAAATCAAATAAAAAAAAAATGTTGATTATGATGACAAGCCTTTAATAAGAAAAAATCAATAAAAAAACAAAAACTTTTAATTTCATTAATCACTTCGTTTAGAGTTAATTATAATTTTTTATTAATGGTTATTGAAACGTTTTCGGATATCAATAAAAATGCCTGAATAAAATTTTCTTTTTCATCTTTTAAAGAGGTGCTAAAAATTATACTAATTTGTTTGTAATTATTTTTCTTGTATACCATAACTTATCATATATATATGTAAATATTTATTTAGACTTATGTTATGAAGATAAACTATTAATGGTAAATAGTAGTAGCAGATAGGCATAACTTTTATGTTGCATCTCTTCTTAGAAAAAGTCCATATATAAGCTTTATAGGTCCTAAACTTAATTTCTTGTTAAACTTTGCTTTTCAAATTAATTTAAAAAGCCTTATTGTATTCAATTTTCTGCGCACCAAATTTTTTATTCATTTTAAACTTTACAATGCATAGTTTATTTATGAACTTAAGATTATTCTAATACAATAAAATCAATTTTTATTTACAGTGGAAGCAGACAAAGAATTTAATTCTACAGAGTTAAGCAGAAGTACTAAAGAAAAGCCATCAACAATTTTGCGGAAAATTGAAATAGGCACTAATTTTATGGAAAACTTTACCAAAGAAACCGCAGATGAGTAAGTATTAAATATTTAATTGAAATTAAATATTTTTTTTTTAATTCAATAATAATTTAAAAATAATGAAAACTATTTCAAATTTTTATTATTTTTAGAATGTTTGAAGGACAAATTGATGAAGAGAATGACCAAAATTCAGACGACATTAATGACCGCAGAACTTCACACAACATTCGGCGAAGAAAAAAACAGCCAGCTGCTGCCTTAGTTGCTGCTAGTTTATCGAACTTGGTACCAGGCGATGGTTTCAACATGGATGAAGTATTAGATGCTGGATTGAAGCACAAAATACATAGCGGTTTTATACCATTTAAAAGTAGCTCTAGATCTTTAGATATTGAAGGTGTGTTGGGTGTTCGGAAAATGTGTGATGCTTTATTTAAAAAAAAGAGTATACATAAAAAAAAGGTTGAAAATGATTCTTTTTGCTTGCTTGCATTTTCTTTCATTTCCATTTAAAAACGAAATCGTTTTCATTGGACTTATTTCGTTTGTGGAAAATATGGTATATTTTCGTTTTCTTTTTAAGAACTGCATGTAATACTAATCAATTTTTGTCTTCTGTTGTTTAATCCACAAATTTTTAATATCATGAATATTTAAGGAATCATATGAATATTTTTAATTAACTCCAAAATAATGATAATTTTTGCGCAACTCACTTCACATTGAAAGAATTTAACATTAAATAATTGTTGCATATTTATAGGCTCTTATAAAACTGCAAGTAAAAATTAAAAAAAAAGAACAAATCATTAGAGTACGGATTTTTTTTTTGCATAAATTTAAGAGCTTTCTAAATTTAAATTTAAAATATCTACTATAAAACTTTGATATTCTTATGGTACTAATTAAAAAAAAGAAGCCGTCATTATGGTGTAATGATTTTGTCGTTATTCTTTGGTTTGATCAATCGTTAGTTCCATTTTTGCAATTCTTTACTCATTTACAATTTATTCAAGATGTACTTTATAACATTAACTTCCTCCGAATACCCATTTCTTCTTAATTTTAAGTTATGCATGCATGCCTTTCAACAATTAACTTTTTGGTAAAGATACTTTTACTTTTTTCATGAATTTATTTATTTTTTGAGATTTTGATTTACAGGGGGAATATTGAAATCAGAGCTGTAATGAACTTATTCCAATAATAATATTTACTATATTTTTCTTTAGAACCCCGTGGCAAGAAGAAGAAAAAGAAAGCTCTTATGAAACTAATGTTCATAGCTACTGTAATTAAAGGAAAAATTGAATTGCTATTAAAAATTTTATCAGCTCATCTTCAAATAAAATTTTTTGTAATCGCTTTAATTGGATTAATTGTAAATATTGCAAGATTTTGGATAGATGTACGACGAGGAGGTGTACTGCAAAAGGTAAGGTCATTTAATTCGGCAAAAAAAAAGTTTTTAGTTCGACCACAATTTTTAAGACTTTTCTTTAAAAAAAAAAAAAAATTTGTTGCACCACACTTAAATATAGATATATATAATTACACTTTTGTGAACACCACAGTTTTGTTGTCGAATCTTACGTTTTTGTATTCAGCGTAACAATAATTAACTTAATCACTCACTGTAAAAATGAATTTATTTCTTTTATAACTTAAAATCATCCTTTTACTCGTACTAATATTTTGAAATTTAAATTCTAGTTGTTTGTTTTTTTTTCTAAAAGTTTCTCTAACTATACAGTTTGGAAAATTCCACTTATACTTATTCATTTAATCTATAAGCTGTACATAAAGCTCAAATGGTCTTTGAAATTTTCCAAATCCAAAACCCAATTTAAGTTATATTAATTATTTCTTTAATGCAAAAAAACATAAAAAATGTTTGCAAATTTAAAAAATTAAAAAAATTCAATAAATTCTTCATAACAATACACAGTCGCTGTATAAAATTTATATTCCGTAAGCTTTTATGGTATCTATGGTTTGTTTTGTGTTTTTTTTATTTCAAAGAATAAATCTCTCTAATGTCAGGTTATTTATTATGAAAATGCTCATCATCAGCATACATATGAAGAACATCCGCCAGAAGAATGGGATCAACCAGCTAGTGGCGGTGGCTACTGGAAACGATCATTGCCAACAAGTTCAAAATCGCATGCACCTCCAACAGGTTACAGTACTGATTTAACATATTCATCATCACAATATGATCCAAATTATATGGCATACCGAAGAAATATACCCAATAAATAATAATAAGATGAATTTATTTCATTATTATATGTATTATCAAGTTAAAGCCATATTTAATATTCATTTTAAATATATAGAAGCATTTCATATTTTATTGGTCTAACTAAACCTATATAAATATTTCTGAAAATCATATTCATTTCAGTTGTATACCAATTATAACAAATTAGAATATTTTAGATCGTAAAAAATTTGGGCTTACAAGTTATACTTTTTGAATTAATTTGTTTTGCTCTCTGTTAAATGTTTGGCCTGAAAAAGAATGTTTAGAAAAAATAAAACCAAAAACTCGAATATTGTTCCTATTAAAAATTTAAATTTTTGAACATTATTATATTTTCATTAATAAACATTTTAATTATACTTTCCTCTTAATTGAAATTAATTGTCAATGAATTTTTAGACTAAAAAATATGGTAAGCTACAGTGCTTTTTGAAATTAATTATAATTATTTAATGTTATTTATATGTTATGTATAAGGTTGTAGGTACCTATTATGTTAAATTTATATTTATGTATTATATAAATTATTTAAAAAAAAAAAACAAAAGACTAGATAAAATTAAAAATTTGGAAAACTAAAATTTTGATCACTACGATTATTTATCTAAGACATTAGAAGAAAAAGATTTCATTATTCTTCGATCTGAAAAATATATAGCAAAATTTATATTTAAAATTTATTTTATATATAAAATTATTTTTTCAAAAAATATTTATGGCATATAATTTAAAGAAATTATTTTAATTAGTCTTAAACAGTAATTTATTTTCATGTAATTATTAATTTATTTATTAATTCATTTTTATAATGATTCATTCATTCATTTATCTATTTATTTATTTATTTATTTAGCTTATTTTTTATGAACTTATTCATATATTGAATACTACAGTATTTACAATATTTACAATATTACAGTATTTCAGGATTAAAAACTATGTTAAAAGCAATACTAAATTTTAAGTTAAAAATTATATAATATTAATAAATCATTTGCATATTGAAGTAAACCAAAAAAAAAGTAATAATTGGAACCATAATCTCAACTATCAGCTGGATGTGAAGTTCATCTATCAAGTTGCTAATAAATTAGTCAGGACCACCGTATTATTGATATCAAAAATTGGATCCTCAACAAATATTGTTAGATAATTTATGATTTTAATAACAAATATAATTGAATTCGACGTCAGTCTAAACATTTTGTTATGCCACTAGTAATGTCAGGAAAATTATACTACCATTGTAATTTCAGTAATTTCACTTGTAATTTCAGGAAAATCTTACTACCATTATTATATTTTTCAGTTTTCTTTTAAAGAAAACATAAAATACTATACCACAATATCAGCTGTTTTATTATTGAGAAAAAATTTTTATTTATTTTGGTAACCGTCAATGTTAAAATATTCTTTTTTATTTTTTCTTATTTTTTAATTACATAATAAATATTATATACATGTTTAATGCTATAAATTTTACATAGATTTTTTTTTTTTCACCATAAGATTTATATAACATTTATTTGATGTTTTAATCATATATTTACAATTTAATTTGCAATTATTGTATAATTTTGCAGAATAATAAATCTATATAAAAATTAAAAAAAAAAAATTATTATTTCGATTACTTACTTTTTTTTGTTAAAAACAGTTATATTAAAATTTTATATGTAATAAAATTCTTATATGTAGTTCAAAAAAAAAAGAAGAAAACATTTTTTTAAATGACTTGAATTTTAAAATATTTTTTTTTTGTAAAATTGCAATTTTTTCAGATTTTCGAAATTTTTAGCAATATTTAACGAATTTGCTTTTAGGGCGGAAGTTTGTCTGACTGCATTTTATTTTTGAAGGATTTACATAAAATTCAGAAGATGAATGAATAAGAATAATGACTTATTAGGTTCTGTCCAATTTTGAGTTATTACCAAGAACAATACACTTAACTATACACATAAATATTTATAAAAAAATCTGAGCTTTTTTCTCTAAATGTTTGATGTTTTGGGCATTAAATCTTGGTCATCATTAATATTCGGAAACAAATTATTGCAACAAGAGCAATTTTATTGTAAAAAAAATTTCTTTAACTTTATAGAGTTTCATAAACGATTTTTGAAAAAAAAAATAAATTTTTTTTGTGAACAAAATTAAAACTTAAGTGCATACAAATTAGATACAAAAAAAATTAAATTCAAAATTCCTATGCAAATAGTCTGAACCTACATTTTACCTTAATAAATTGTTGTTGTTAATACATTTTACCTTAAAATTTTTAATTTCATGAATATGTACTTTTTTAGATCATTTTAAATGAAAGTGCCGTTGTTGTTAAGAAATTTTCTAATATACCTTAAAATTTAAATAATAAAAAAGTTTTTTATTAAATTTTGAGGTTTAATGAATTAAAATTTTAAGTTCATTTTAACACTTTTTTGTTCACTTCTCAATTATATATTTATGTGGTGTACGCAACACAAAATTGATATTGACCTATTTTTTATTATAGGATCCATAACCTATATATTTAAAAAAAAAAATAATATAGCTCTGCAGAGATGCGGAATTTCCAAGTTGTGTTACATTTAACTTGTGCGTGCATTCGCAGAAACAAAACACAAAATTTAGCCTAAACTTCTTTTGGTTTTAACAACTTATTTTCCAATTTTCCATTAAAAAAGTTTTCTAATCATAACTAAATATTGATTGATACTATTGAAATGCACTTAAGCCCAATTTGCATCGAAACATCTAAGTTTTGTTTTAAACAAATTAACCCAGACAAAAGTTATTAAAATTGGACAATGTATTAATTAAATAAATAATTATGTTTAAACAAAATTATTCTTTATTAATAAAAAAATTAAAAATTAACTAACAAAAATTTTAAAGACACGTGCAAAAATCAATCTAATGTATTCCCCGTCATTAAACCATGAAAATAACATATTCTTTTATCTTTCATTATTAAATGGTTTTTTTTTTATTTATTACCAATTTTATTCCATTTGTAAACTGTGATCAAAAATAGAATAAAGTTAAGTGAAAGAAAAAAAACTAAAATTATTTATTAGGTTTGTCCATAAAGTAATTGCGTTTAAATTTTTTGTACTATAAAAATGCTAAAAAGACTATGAATTAAAGCCAAATGGATTTTTGTAACAGCTTATTTACTCTAACACATTGACCCTATTTAATTGAACTCCGATAGTTAAGAAGGTATCTATAGTTTTCAAATATTTAGGAATACCATTAACAATGATTTTAAGATGGAAACTACTAAAAGATATCCCCGTAAAATTGTTTTCATTATAAATTTATAGAAAGTAAAAAATAAAAACATAATTAATTTATGACAGACCCAATATTTTTTTTTTTATATATTTAAAATAAAATATTTATGGGCAAAATTGAAGAAAAAATATCTGGTTAAAATAACAGTAATCACTTCATGTCTAAATTTCGAATTACACATGAAAACACTTAAATTGACACTTTTTATTTTGCAGAAATTTAAAGAACAGAAGAATAAAATTGTTATCTTAGAAGTTACATAGAGTACGTGATACTAATTTTTTTTCTGTATACTATATTTAAAAAAAAATTCAAATGTAGCATTTTTATGTATAAAGTTTATATTATAAATTTAAAATATTTATATAAATAACATATTTTTTTGGAAAAAAATTAGAAGTAAAATATTTTAGCTATACTAGAATTGGTAAATCCTAAATTTTATAAATAATTTAAGAAAAAATATTTATTATGTGCAAGATAGTAATAAAGCGGACTGGGGAAATATGATTTTCTACATTTGTTGACCTTCATTGATGTATTGTTGATATTGTTGAATTTGTGTAAAACTTTCTTTTATTTCAACTTTTGACCACCGCTTTGTACTGGGTTAAAGACCTATCTTTCTTTCATATAAAATTTTTCTCTATATAGCGCAAAAAAGGTTCCAACACAGTTACGTCTTTTAATGAACCTATACCACGAAGTGAGGTAGGATAAACTTGAAAGTTTATGTTCTAGGTAGTTTAATGAAATCGTGTAGTTTGGCGAGATAAGTTAGTGAAAGTGTTAAAACTGAATAGTTTTTTGTTGATAGTTCATAAACAAAATATTAATATTCAATAAACAAAAAAAAAAGTTTCGATCTTAAGTCTTTTGAATTAACAATTATTTATTACATATTAAAAAGAAATTTTTTCAGATAATTTCAAATCCATTTTAATTGATGTAATAAAATTGCAATAAAAATACAGTTAAAATTTTTGAAAATAGGTAAATATCATTATTGACTTTTTTTTTCATAGTTAAGGTACCTATTTTATAACTTACAATGTATTATTAAAACTAGGTGAAAATTTATTTTTTATTTAACTATGAAAAAATTTATTCTATTCACGTTACTAATAAGTAATAAGAATATTTTGAAGATTTTAAAGGTGAAAATAAAATAAAAAACCTACTAAAATCAATAAAATAAGAGTGAAAAAAAATTCTCCAAAATAATAAACTTTTTTCGGTTTTAGCCTATCAAAAATATTATAGACAATGTTAGCATTTAGCCTTGAATTATATCGCAATACAGGTTGGACGACAGAGTTTTAGTTAATTTCGAGTAATCATTTCAGATTTTTGAAAATAATTAAATTCAGAATTATTTTACGATCCGCATACAATGATCAACTGCATTGTTTTAGGATTTTGCTGCGTTTTAAGCATTTTAAAAATTATATTATTATTTGCATTTTTTATCACTATCTTTTTCACCTTTATCACTATACTTAAAAATAAAATTCTATTCAAATTTTTTCTTATACATACATTCATTTTTTATTAAAATATTTTTATTTATTTATTTTTTTTTAAATTTATCACTAATGTAGATCGATGGCATAATTTAGTTTTAACGTTTTAAGAACTTATCATGAATTTCAATGAGATTCCTAATTGAATTCAATTAGTTATAGTTAAAATTTTATATACACATTAAACATTAACTATGTATTCTATGCTTTCTAATATTTATTGCAGATCTTTTTAAAATAGTTGCATGAATGTACTTTTTCTAAACTGATTTATAATATAGAGATTTTAATGGCGCGACAATTTGTTGATCTTCGGGAATATTAAATTTTTTTTTTTTTTTTTTTTTCAATATTTTTAATAGTTTCCCACAAAAATATTTGAAAACTGGATTTTAATATTAAAGTAGTAAAATCATTGCTTGGAGGAAAAATTAAGTCCAAATTGAAAATTCATTAAATTTTTGAAACTGAGGATTAGAAACGAGAGAATAAAAGGTATACAACAACTTGAATCAAAAATTAAGTTCTTCAATAATTGAAAAAATTTAAACTTGTGATATTTTTAAAGAACTTTCTTCGCAACAACCTCATGATTAGTGATAGATTTACTTTATTGCTATATTTTAAAAGAAAAACAATTTGTTTGTCTTAAGTATGGATTATGGCCGTAATTCAGTGATAATCGTCGTTTACATTACAAAGTATGAGGCAAAAACAATAAAGCTACAAGCTGATAGTACTTGTGTGAAAATTCTTAAATTTTTTATATCTAAATTATTCAAATAATCAGGAAATATTTAGGTATGCCCAACACTTTCTGCAAAGAAAATGTTAAGGTAAAATTAAAGAAAAAAAAATATTTCTTTAATATAATTTTCATCGTTAATTCATTGTAATCATATTGAATGAATTAAAAATTGTTCAATGGAATAATATTGATGCCAAAATTTTTAAATTCTTAATGCAAGAATTATAGTGTTTTATTATTTACTTTTAAAATCAGATTGTGGGAAAAATGTTATCTTTTCTTTTTAAAATATTTATCAAACATTGGCGACTAGGCTAATGATTGATATTATCATGTCACGCCTTTTATATAATTTACTTAACTAAATATTTTTTATTTTTAATATACATTTGTGGTAAAGAATTTCTTAATTTAACGAATTTATAATTTCTTAAACAAACTTTTTCTAATAAAATGGAGTTTTTCTTGCCAAGAAGATAAGCTTAAAATTCTAGTTAGTAAAATTCTAGTTTTAGACTTTAGCCAAATTAGGAAAGTCTTTCATAGAGATATTTCAACCATATTGGAATACTAACTAATTATTGGGCTTTATTTTACAGAACCGCGTACTTTTTTATATCATCAATTATCAATAATCGTAGCCAAATTTGTTTTTTAGATTCTTCTTTCAAATATTTTAATACAACGAGTTAGAGTAAAACCAAAAAAAAAAAAGGATTATCATAAAAATTAAAACTTTTTTTTTAGCCAGTTCATATCAAATGTTGTGATAAGCTTTATTATGTATTCCTTTATTAGAATTATAACTAATAGATACTCTACTTTTTCAATAAGGATATTTAGGACTTCCTAGCTCTTCTTTCTTTAACTTTTCTCTCTTTTTTCTAAAATTTAGATCATCAGAATTGTAGATTGCCTCATATTTAAGAAATTCATTATACTATGAAAGACCCAGTCCAATTTTATTAACATTAAATTAGAAATTTTCAACGAAATAAAAAAAAAAAAAAATAAATATAATTATTCTTTCTCTTGGATTGTTATTTTTCTTTCACCAGTGCCAATGAAGTTCGGTTAGGTATATACATAAAAATAATTAAAAAAAATAAATAAAATTGAATTGATAATATAAAAAACACACGCAAAAATTTTCTTTTGGGTTCTTCTTGTACATATGATTGTAATACTTTTTGGATAGCCGTGATATTCTTTGAATTTTTAATAAATTTTTTTTTTTTAATACAGAATATAAATTAAGTTTCATAACTAAAAAAAAACGCAGTTCGTTATATTCAATCATTCAAGTCACTTCAACCTGTGGAGAATTATTGTTAAAATTCTAGCTCAAGTTGAGAAAAAGTGAACTTTGAATTTTCTAATTTTTTGTTTTATTTTTAAGTTGTGAGATCTTTTTTAACATTTAAAAGGATAATTTAAAAACAAAAAAAAATAATAATTTAAAAAAAATATAGAACGAAATAATCAAAGAGTTTTATGAAAATTAAATAGAAATTAGAAATAGAATTAATTAAAAAATAAAATAAAAACTATAAAAAAAAAACAAAAAAAAAAGGAAGAAAAATGTGGAAAGTTGTCATAATAATTGGAATATCCTTGGCCAGGATAAATTCAACACCAATTGGATTAAAGGTTAATTAATTTTTTTGCATTTAGCTTTGAGTTGGCGGAACCATTCACATAATATTATCGAAATTAAAATCAAGAAGAATTTTTCTAAAAATACATGACAAATTAAAATCTAATAAAATGTTTGAAAGTTCATTACATTTTGTCTAGCCTAGCTCTCATTGAGTAAATATTACCATGATTACGAAAACGACTACGTTCTTTGAACTCGCGATTAGTGTTTTTTTTTTAATGCAGAATTTATGTAGAATTCGTATCAAAACGAATAATAAATTATGATCAAACGCAAACAAATTACAAGCAAACAAGATATCGCAGTTCTTAGATTAAGTTTTTGGTAAATGGTATATGGTGTATATTATCCGTCAGATAGGTATATATATCAAATGCCCAAAATTTGCACTCACAAAATATATGATCAATATTTTTGCCTCCAAAGCAACGTTTTGACAGACTACTACACCCGATTCCAAACAAATAACTGAAAATTGAATTTACTTTCATTTTAATGAAGTCAACTTTACACAATAAAATTTAAATTTCAATGATTTGTATTTTGCAAGTTTAATAACATCCATCATTACATACAAAATTCAAGGCCTCTGACATAAAGAATTTTCCGTGCACATTTTACAAGGCCAATTCTAATTAGGATTTAACAATTCTTCCTAGTACTGCATTGTGGCTAATATACCATTTTGTGGTCACTCAGAGTTATTTTAAATTTTTAATAATACAATCAAAGTAAAGAAAGTGTAGTAATGCTAATAAAAAAGTTATAAGAAAATTAGTGATTGGACTCTAAACCTTAAAAGGAAGTGAAATTTTTTTTATATTATTTTTTTTGTTTTCAATTTTATTTTTAGCTTGATTAATTAATATTCATTAATGGTACAATGCAGTTTAGACATTTTGTATAAATTTTATAGAATTTCATTTAAATTTTGCATTATTGCAATATGTACAGTTTGAAAAAAAAAATAAAAATAAAAACCAATATTGTTGCTATAATAGTCATGTGGGAAACTTTTAGGATTTTCGCAGCACTATATTAATTCCCTCCGTGAGTTTAATAATGTTCAAATATCTTTCAAAACAAACATTTTTTTTTTTTAAATGATTGAATCTTATTATGCATTGCTTACTGGATTGATTGTGGAACCAAATTTAAAATTTATCGGATTCATAATTTAATTTAGAACATATTAAAAAAGCAGCTCGTAAATCCAAACCGCGTCTTACAGAAAATGGAAAATATTCCTGTAATTGTAACTGACCCAATTAACTTTAAACTTTACAACAGCAAATTTTGAATAAATATATATATTTTTTGTTTCATTTAAACAAAAATTTTTCATAATTTTTCAATTAACGTTTAAAATCGAGTAATTCCAGTTGTAGATTGCCCCATGTCGTCGTCGTATTAATAATTTTATTCCACAGTCCGTTAAAAATAAATTTAAATACACAACATTTAAAATACATATAGGTGGAGTCCAATATAAGAAAAAAATTTAATTTCTTTTATGATTGATAGCTTGAGAAAGGTTTATTGACTTAACTGAAAATATAAATGTAATTTTTTTTTTATGCAATATATTTATTTTATTTAATTTTTTCTTAATAAATATTATGCACGCACTTCTTTGGCTTTAAAAATGAATATAAGTAATTCGTATGTGTCTGATGTCGCACTTTTCTAAATTTATATTTTCCATATAACACTGTTAAGTCAAGTTAAAATATACCTACTTATTTTAAAAAAAAAGTTATAATTATTATCACGTATTGATATTTTTACTTTATTTTACGGATAATTCATTCAAAAAATGTTAAAATTAAAAAAAAAAAAAGAAGTAAATAACGATAAAAAATATTTTAAAGAATTCCATGGAAATTATTTACTGGACATATGGTTATGTTAGCTCTATGAAGAGAGTGCAAAAAATATATTTGTAGAATTTATTTAACTTTCCGCAGGATGTAAAAATTAAGAAAAAGATAGGAAATTTAAATAACAAATAATATATATATGCAAATAAAATTAATATTTGTAAAATGCAAAAAATAGAATTAGTTTTATGTATTCGTAGGTGGCATCAAAAGATTGCCATTTTTGACAAAATTTAACTAAAAATCAGATTCTTTTCTGACAACGCAAATACAAATACTTATTTTAAAACGACAGTTAAGAATGTACACAATCTAAGTTTGAAATACAACCAAAAACCGAATATACCGTAGCATAAAGATACGGACGTTTAGAAATTAACTAAAAATATATGTTTGGCATGATATAAACATGAGCAAACATTTCTCATATTATAATACACATTAAGGCTTGTATTTTCACTAACTTTAAGTGTTTCTTCTGAACAAAATTCCTTTCTTTTTTTAAGACTTTTTTTTTATAAATTCTTCCTATTGTTAACAGCAGAATATGCAAATACAAGATGAAGAAACGCGTCCAGTAATAAGTGCAAGATCAGAGCTAGCAATGTCAACATTAAATCTACCTAGTAATGCAACCTCAATACGAGCAGATTTAGTTGATAACTTTTCGTGCGAGGACAAAGGTTATGGATATTATGCTGACATTGATAATGATTGCCAAATTTTCCATGTATGCTTACCAGTGGTTTATCCTGATGGAAAAGAAAATTTATTCAGATGGAGTTTTATATGTCCCGAGGAAACTGTGTTTAGCCAGGTAAGGAATTAATATAATATTCTTGTAAGTTGCGCAGTTGAAATCAACTAAAAGGCAAATTACTTAACAAGAGTCTAATACTTATTGTTTTTGGTAAGAATTTTATTTAAATTTATTTTAGGACTCTTTTACCTGTATGAGAGCTGAAGATATGGCAATTGGCTGTGAAGAATCTGTTAAATATTATGAATTAAATAGAAATTTCGGTATGATAACTGATTCCAATGAAATGAATAGCAATGAAGAGGATATGAAACCAATTATGAATGAAATGTCAAATGTGTACGATACCATTCAAAATGAGAATGATGAGGAAGAAGAGCAAATGAAAAAAGCGGAAACTGTTCCAGTTCCACCCAAACCTATTGCTCCAGTTAAAAGAAAACCTGTGAAAAAGACCGAAATAAAACAAAGACAACCTATTCGGAGGTCATCAACAAAAGCAACGATAACAACTTCAACAACTCCAGTTCCTCGAACTAACGAACCGAAATCAACTGAAGTTTTCACTTCGAGACCATTAGAACAAATTCCTACAAAATATCAAAGATTTACAAAAAGGCCAGAAATTTTGGGTATGAAAAGAAAACCAGATAGCGTGAAACCATCCAAAGTTGAATTGAAAACATTTGATGAGAAACGTAAAAGACCACAATTATCTTTTAACACAAAACGTATTGATATTCAGGATAAAGAGAAACCAACAGCTACTGAACAACCACCAAAAATTAATCTTGTTATGCAAGCAGAAAAAATTATTGAACAAAAAATACCACAATCATCAGAAACAATACTTGATGTTGAAAAAAATGCCCAAAATGAAGATTTAATAATGAATGCTGACAATAATGATCCATTTACCGTTATAATGACTGAAACTAATGTGCCTGACGTAACAGAATCATTAATTATTATTAACAAAACTGAAAAACCAATACCAATAACAGCAGAAGAACAACAGGAAGAAGAATTACAGAAAAATGCCGAAAGCTTAATTATTTCAGATGAAAATTCATCACAAAGTAATATAAATAATAGTAATAATAAAAAAGAGTCAATGACCCAGGACGCAAATAAAAACTCAAACAATAATAATGATCAACAATCAATGATCATCAACCTAATATCAAGCCTTGTGAATGCAGAAAATACCAAAATTGAAGATGAAAAAATTTTAAATTCAGAACATGTTCAAATTCCTGATGACGATAATAATGATGATGATATTAAAAATTCTATGGTAAAAGAACAGAATAAAATATTGACACAAGAAATTCCTGCTGTTGTTGATGCCGAAAATCAAGATAAAGAAAAGGAGAAAAATAATGTTAATTTGGTGTCAGTTGTTAAAAATGATGAATACATACCAAAAACAAGCATTAATATTCAAGCGAACGAAAATTTAGGTTATCAAAAAGATTCAATTTATAATCAAATGACTCATATACCAGTAAAATTATTATTACACGATACTGATATAATGAAAAATAAAGCTGATATTTCTTCTTCTGATTTAACTTCAGATTCAGATACTACTAGGGATGCATTAAATCCTACCCCCGAAGAGAACTTAGCCATTAGTACAGAATCAATAGTTCCTAATTTAACAGAAATTAATATTAAAAATGATATTATTGAAAAAAATACCGAAGGTTCAGTAGAAATAGTTCCAATTTTTCATCGATTAGCAACAGAAACACAAACAGATTTACTTAAAAAAGATAACAATAATAGAAATTCTGAGCCAGCAGAAAAAATAGAAAATATTAATTCAGAAATTAAGCCAGACTTACCATCCAGTATAGAAAAGAAAATTATTAATGATGAGAATAGTGAAATTCATCCTGGTCGAAGAAGTTTAAGGCGTCGATTTGTTAATCGGAAACATCGATTTCTTTTCAAAGCTGATGCCAGATCAACGAAATAGTGTGAAACAATGAGAAATAATGTACTAATAATAATAAAAAATTAATCTTTTAATTGTCACAAAATAGCAGAGAATACCGAATAATCATTTTTCATCGTTTCATATTTTCTTTTCATACAAAATTTTTCCTTAATTTTTTTTTTTTTTGCACACACGTATTATTGAAGAAATAATTTGTTTATAATAAAAAAAAATTATTATTTTATTTTTTTGTACTATTCAGAACAATGTGTAATAATAATATTAATATGTTTTTTAAATTGGAATTTTTTTTCCGCAATTAAAAGTTAATAAAGTTTATCTTAAGTAAAGCACTCGTCGTCAATGGAAATTTAAAGCAAAAAATATAAATAATTCTTCTATGCAGATAATTTTAATAACAGATAGATATTAAGAAAAAATAAAAACAAACTTCAGTGCCCTTCTATGTTTGATGCATGATTTTTTCAAAGTTATATTGGCAACACTCTATCAATAACTTTAATTCAATTCATATTAAATGAATTCATACAAAATGTTTTTGATTTATATTCCAATCATATCTTAATAATTCGCAATATTAATTGTTAAAAGTTTCAATTTTGATTCCACTTTAGATTAATAAAATTTCATTTGCAAAACTGATAAAATTTTAAATGTATATATTTCTTATCTATTTTCATTATTATTTATTTATTTTTCCACTTTTTAAAATTCTATCTGTGATTTGAAATGTATTTGGTCTGTTTGTATAACAAAGCGGTAGTTATAGTAAGAAAATTTACGAGACATTAGTTGAACATGTAATTTCGGTGACAAGAATATAAGCTTGAAATATTTATCGACTTCAAATATCAGATTTTCGATGCCTATGAATCATTTCGAAATATGTTCCTAGATTATCCATCAGAGTTCGATTTAAAGAAAAATTAATAAATTCAATTTATAAATATACATATATGTTTTACATACTATAATAATTATTGAAAAGTAGTGTAACTACATTTGAGGTAGTAAAAACAATAAATTACATTCTTGAAATACAAACAATTAAATAATATTTACAAAAGAATAAATTGGCAAAGTGCAGTGTTGAAAAAATCAAAAACATTTAATTTTAAAATTATGCTTCAGTTTCATCTTCATCATAATTTTGTTGCTCTTCAGGACTTCTGAGATCGATGGCAAATTTTCCTTTCGTAGCTAAAATTACATCTCCTTCATTGTTATTTTCTTTAATTCTTCTTGAATATTCTTGAAATGAAGCTGCTAATGCAAAAGTCATTTTTCTGGCAATTGCTCTACTATCACATACGAATGCATGTACCTCGAATGGATTCTTTTTATCTTCCTTAACAATTATCATTGCAAATACTCGAGTATAAACCAAATCTAAAACAGAAAAATGAAATAATATTTAATTCCCAGCTTTTATAGTAACTGTGATTTATTAATTCAGTAAATGACCGCAATCAATTAAGGATTATTTTTATGCGATGAACTATTTAAACTCGAATCAAAAAAAAGAAACATTATACCTTGAACACCATATGATATTGTGTCTATTTTGTAGTTCCACTCATTTGTATTCATTTTCGGCCCTATTAGTTCTATATTAACACCATTAGTTGTTACTGTAAAATTACAGTGTGACAAAGTTTTATTTGGTGGAAGACTCTTGGCTGCGTTTACCATAACATCAACTGGTTTTCTTGTGTATTTAATTCCTAAAAATGAAAACATTATGTAAGTATTTTTTTCCTTGTGGGATTATTTCAGGAAAATAATTTTAATAAAATAAAATTTGTAAAAGTATTTTGACTAACCCCATAATCCACGAGATGGCTCAGAACCAATGTATTTGATCTGAAACAAAATTAAGATTAATATTTATTTAATTTTTAAAAATATCACACCTATTTTCATACTATTTTTCGAAAGATTAACTGTTAGCAAATATAGTGATATTATACAATATACAATACATAGTGATAGTATAATATTATAATAAAAACTTTTAATAGTTACCTTAAATGTCATTGGCAGATCCTTTGCCGTTATCAAGCTATGTTCAGTAGAAGTCATTTTATAATTTGCAACTTTTTAACATCAAATGCAATATTTATTAGGGCTTTTCCTTTAATTAAAAAAAATTATTAAAACAAAATATATTTTTAATTAGTGTCCTTAATAAAAGATAAAAAAACAACGTAAAATCTTAAACGAGTTGGTATAATGAATCTCCTACCAGCTCTCAAGGGGAATTTATCAAACCAATGTGGAACGATAAAAATGGTTTAGATTAAATTAATTCCATTCTTATATGAGAACAAATTTCAAATATTTATAATGAAATATAGTTTAAATAAAAACTAGGTAATAGCATAGAAAAGAATCATATAGGCTTATAGAGAGTTATTTTCATACACAAAATTTGTATATGTATTTTTGTTTAAATTGGTCCAATATATTGCTTGTATTAGTAAAATGACATGTTAAATTAATTTTTAAAAATTTTTCCCCATCAAAGTTAAAGAAGATTATGTCCAATCATAAATTCCTATTTAAAACAAAACACGCGATATGAAAAAAAAATGTTATCTTTTAATCCGTCAAAAAAAATTTTTTTTTTTTTTAAACATAATATAAAGCGTAAATTATAATTTCTCTCTGTTAAGATAAGATAGAAAGAACATTTATTTTGTTCCTAACAGTTCGGTAGTGATTAAATTGTTAACATTTTAGATTCTACTACTTAATTTCTACTATTTTTAATTTTTTATGTTTATTTACATGGTATACAATATATAAATTATGTACATACGAATATATTTAGACAGAGTAATTTTTTTTGTCCAGTTGTGTATACATACTAACGTACTATACATCATAATGTCTCAATAAATAATACATTAACCTTTTAATACGTGATTGCGCTTACTTCGTACACACCTACTTATTTTTGCTTGAATGAAGAATTTTGGTTTTTTTAAATTTAAAGTTAAACTACATAAATGAAAAGATGTACAAGCGTGATGTTGTTCTGACGGAATTCAACCAATAATTATAGTTAAAATTTAGGACTTATAAAATTAGAATCGTTAAGTTAAATAATGTATGTAAATGGAAAATATTTTGAAAATGAAAATGCGAAAATTCGAATATTATTACTATAATATTATTTCTATAAATAAAATTTTGTCAATACGGTATTATTTTCACGGTCCAACTAAAAATAATAATTGTTTGAAAATCGAAGTCTCGGAAATACCCAAAATAATGAGTCTCAAAGATTACAATAAGGTTACAAAATTAAATCATATATTATTTAATAGGTTTTGGTTACTTTCTATCTTTTTATTTTCGCAAGTGTACATTCCACCTGGATTACATTTTTTAGATCTATCTATAGATTATGTATCATACTCGCCATATTAAAAACGCATTTTAGAATCACAGTGGATTTTCAAGGTAGAAATGTTAAAATTGATCATATCAAAACATATAATTAGCTTTTTTTTTTAATTTAAATTGTCATTATTTCAACAATTGAATTAATTATAGATCTATACCGCAATTTGAATTTTTTCATAACAATTCTAAAATATGACATCAGTGAACTTTCAAAATTGCACTACAGAATATAAATTTTATCTTTTTTTTTTTTTAGAATTATATCTTTTAATTGTTTATGACTCATTTTCGCTATAATTCGATTACTTTTTTATTCTCTTTAATGAAAATTTATTTTATTATCGCAATTATAATTCTTATCTACCTATTACTATTATTATTGTTCTTTAATTCCGCAAATATTATGAATAATATTTCAACTTGTCATTAAAAGAAAACAAAAAAAAAAAAAAAACAAAATAAACTGATTTTTCAAACTTCACTTCGTAGACTTTTTTAGATAAAATTATTATTATTATTATTTTTTTTTTTTTAGAATTTTTGTCGTGTTCAAATGAACTATCTCGAGCTAAGGTTAACTTAAAAATGTAATTAAAATTAAAAAAAAAAATTGTTTTTTTTTTTCTTTTTATTATTATTTTTCGTTCTGATTATGAATTTTTATTGTGTTAGTACTTTTATTAATTTGACTTTTACTAAAAAAAAAAAATTGTTTTTTTTTTCAGATGTTTTAGGGTTTTTTATTTTTCTCTTTTAATTGTTTTGTAAACAAAAGTTTATATATAGACTAGATATATATTTATTTGTTAGTTCGAAAGTTGTGTAGTACTTATAATTTCTAGGTATATCCAGTGTATGAATGAAAGTATGTTCACAATATTGCTTGTTTAATAAAATAATAACAAAAAAAACTAAAAGAGAGAAAAATAATAACGAAAACAAAATAAAAATTAAAATCCGATGGATGATGAATAAATTGGAAGTGCCGTTCCGCTAGAAAAATAAATTTCATTTATAAAATAATAATAATGATAATAAATTTATTAATAGTAGATATACTTACTTATTTTCTATATACCTAAAAAAAAGTAAAAAAATTATACAAAAACATTGAAATAAAAATTTGAAAAATAAAATAAAACAAAAAAAAAATGAATAATTTTACTTTATTTTAGATAGAATGTGAACTTGTATTAAAATTTTTTGTACATTCATATGGATACAGAACTTTTTGTTGAGCATTGTTAGAGACCATAATGTATATGTGCAAGTGAAATTTATATGAAATAAAACAATTATCACTCAAAAAAAAAATTATAAATTCAATAATTTTATTTTTAGATCAAAAATATTGACATAATATAGTGTTCAAGCTTGAAGGCATGACAAATAGATTTGAAAATAAGTTTAGCTGCAAATGATCTTGTTAAAATTGAATTTGGTAATAGAAATATGATATTAATGTTGAGTAACTTAAATGTGGATTGCATATTTCAAGGGAGAAAACTACTACTACATATTAGTTTTTATATTGTTGAAAAGATTGGGACTCAAACAAAGAATTTCACATAATAAGTACTATCTTATAATTACAAGTTTAACTTTTACAAAATATTTCGTACAACTAGAATTAAAATCATAAATTGATATTTATAATTTTCCTTTTTTAATTTAGATTTTCTTGCGTGTAATGTTTATTCAAACGAAAATTGTTATATGTGATTTACAAAAAAAAAAAAACATAAAAAAAACTAAAATATTATATTTTCCACAATATAGGTATATATGTAATATAATTTTTTTTTTATTCAAAGATATGTGTTATGTGTATCATGAATTTATTCAGTAATTTATTTTGACTTTCCGGTTATTTTCAATTTGACATCATAACCGAAAAAAAGCAGTTAAACTTGTTACATTTTATTTAAATCGCAGTTAAAATGTCGGTATTTTTATTTATATGCATATAAGTTTTATATTTTGATACAAAATTTCAGGAATACATAACATATTTTACATAGAAAACATAAGTTTTGCATAAAAATAATAATTTTCCTTCCATAATAATCAAGTTATATTTTAGAAGTTGCAAACATAGTTTTGTTAATATTATTTTAATGTTGATAAAGCTGAATATTTTTTTTATTAAAATAGTTTAGTTTTCAAAATTTAATTGATAGTTTCGACATATCCTAGTCGCATTTGTCTATTTGGTGTTCTCATCAGTGGCTGAATGAGTTAACGAACTAAGCCGGACCGAGTTAATTCCACACCTATTACATTCGTAATTGTAAATAAGTTGTGGGATTTAGTAAAATGTCAATACTTTGTTTCCTAATGCAAATTTTAAAACTGATTAGAAGATTCAAAAAATGTGCTTCCTTTTATATGGTCGCCCAATAAGTCTTTTTTATGGCTTACTAATTCTAAAAACTGTCCATTAGAAGGCAAAGTATTGGCATCATTAATGTGTACTTCGCATTAATTCCATTAACAGGAAAGACATTTTTTTTTTGCTTCGAGGCTATTAAGACAAAAGCTCTATTAATTTTATTTAATTAATTTTAAAGTTTTAATTTATTTTAAACTGTATTTTTTCCCACTATTAAGTGTCTATCAATGAACCATCTATTATCTATTTTTAATATCTAATCTAATAGCCCTTATCAAGACTTATCAGCCACAGCAAATTTATTTATTATCTATTTTCATATTATTTATTAGTCAAATATTTTTTTTAATATTAATTATAATTTTTTTCGTTAAATAATAACTACTAAGTAGTAATTTTATTTTTATAATTATTTACAACAGGCCACTTATTAAAATAATAATTCAATGATGGTGAACAAAATAAGGCAAATCAATTAATAGTTCACTATAGAAATAAGTTTAAATGACAAGTTTTTTTCAACATCCAACCTTAGCTTGTCATTGTTATTATTTTTAAAAATGTTATTATTGTTGTTGAATAAAAAAATGTCGAGTTCTGCATGTTTATAATTCTTCTTATGGGGTGACAATATAATTTAATTTTATTAAAAACAATTTTTTTTATTCATTCAGTCCAAATATATAATATTATATGTTGTTCACCTTTTTATTTTGTATGACAGCGCCATGTCTCGTTATTGTATTTTGTTCTTGATTTTTATTTTTAAATTAAGTACAATACAAAAGTATATGTATATCAAGTATTTATAATTTGTTCAGGACAATATAAAATGGATTTCTTGATAATTTTTTTTCATAAAATAAAATAATATTGAACTGAACCTTATGAATAAAATTCAGTACGCAGCCTTGGAAACAATCTGAGGAGTATAACCATTTTTTAAGTTTCCTTTAATCGAAGTCATTTTTTTTGCAGGGTCAAAGATACGAGGCTCTCAGTATTTGGGCACAAATAAAAATTGTATTAAAAATGTATTTACTTGCAATTTTGCAAAGGAACAATTGGAAAAATTGGAAAAATTTATTAGGGGAAGAACCTCTGTACAATTTAGTCGCCTCTTGGACATTCATAAAAAAAGAACTTTGACGAAAAACTATAAATTACAAACTATTGTGATTAATTGAAAAAATTAGCTGCATTAAAATTAGGAAACAAAAAAAATTGTTTACTTGCAAGGAAAAAGAGGAATTGAAAGAAAAATAATTCTTATTTTCATATAAAATATTTTTATTTATTATTTTGAAAAAGAAAATTTTAAAATTAATCTGTTATGAAACCTAATTTTCAAAAATTTAAAATTTTGTTTCGATGAACCATTTAATCCATTTAAAAACTTCCATAATCTGTCTTGATACTAAAAGGTATATATATCATATGGACTAATAGCATCAAAGCATGATTGATGATAGGTGCAAACGCGATTTAAAATTGATAACATTAAAACCAACAATTGGAAAATGCAACTGATAAGCCATTACCTGTTAAAAGGAAATAGGCAATTATAACTTTATTTTTGAATAGGCGAGAGTGAAGAAATTTCCCGTCCGAAGAAAAAAAAAATATGCATATAACTATCAAAAAAAAAAAAGGCAATCATTACTATTTTCTTAGATTGATCATAGAAAACAATCTAAAAAAAATAAAAAAATTTTATTATGTTAATGGTCAAGGTTATAATTGATCATTATTATTATTAAGCCATTATATTTTTAATCAAAATTTAAAAAAAAATATATTTTTTTTTAATTAAATAGTATCTTCATAATAGTTTTCATAATTAAATTAAGGAAAAAAAAATTCCCAAATTGGTTTTTGCTTATTTTTCGTCATGATAACTACAATTATTCAATGCTAAAAATTATTATTTTCAAATTAAGCGATCAAAATAAACAATTTTTTTTTTTATAGAATAACTTCTTTGAGCTTGATTAAGTTTAATTATAACTAACTTTTTGTGATGATTTGACCACTCCAATCCAATTCAAAAAATATGATTTGCCAATATAAAACATTAAGATAATATTTTCGGATTATATCTATATTAAGTACCAAAACACAAAGATGGGATATCTTTCATACTTAAAGAAGTGTGGATTTAATGTTGTGGAAAGCAAAAAGAGTGACGGTTAGGAGAAAATTATTTACTAAAGCTTATATCAAACGTCCACCAGCGTCTGGAACAATTTTCCTTTTGAGCTAGGAGCGGACTGAAAACGAATCCCCAACAAAACTCCTACTATGCTATCTGTGAATTTTGACGGTTGATGAAATTTATTCGTTAGTGTGCTAAAGAAAAGAAAAATATAAAAACCATAGTTGAAAATTTATTAAATAATATCCGTAAGTGACGCGAAAATAATTTGGATAAATCCAACACACAGCAGATAAAATATATATAATTATAATATTTTACCAAAAAACTAATGAAATTTACCTTATTTGTTTAATAATATTTTCCGTAAGAAACAATAAAAAAAAAAACTTAATAATTTGATTTATTTTTTTAAAGTACATTTATTATGGTGAATAAAATATGAAGAAATGTCGAAACGGTTTTGCTTACTTCTATAAGCAAATAAAGCCAGTACAACCGGAAGAGCATGTTAACTTTCAAATTCAATAACAATACGAAATGAGTAACAGTTTTATGAATCAATGAAATCGAAAATAGATAAAATGCTAAAACATCTCTGCTGTAAAAATTAAAAGAAAATAAATTTCGGCACGATGATAGAATTTGAACCAAGATATCCAGACTTTATTTTCGGATTAAACTAAAGACCTCATTTAAATATAATTATTACTCAAAAAATGTTAACCGTTTTTATTTTGGAGATATCAGAATAGTTTTAATATACTTATTATACTTCTTTTAAGTTTTACTTAAATGTATATTTTTGAATTAATTTGAATAAAGTTAAAGAATAAATGAGTCTTAATTACATAGAATAAGCTTTTTAATTGCGATTTCAATTAAAATTATTCATATTGCAAAAGAAACTTCTTTTCTTCCTTTGTAATCTATGTAAATTTTTACCCATTTTACCATATGAATATTCGCACATACACAATATATAGTAAACTAAAGTTATTACATCACGACAATTTTATATTAAATCACCGGATTTACATCATAAATTTGTGCTTAGCTTAAATCTGAATTATTAACTCCCCTAAATAGAAGGGAATCTAGAATCTATTTGCGATTCAGAAATTGCTATCTTTCAATATTATTCAAATGTCTTAAAATAATTAGTTTCCCTCGCTTTATCAATACATTAATTTTTTACCACATTTACGGGGAATATACAATGCAAAAATTATCCGATCTCGAACGGGAATAATCTTGTAAGTGATGAGTGAAATGCTTGAAAAAACTTAAAAGCAACTTAGAAAAATGATAGTACCGTATTTGCAAAAATGTTCATAAATTTAAATAAAAATTACAATACTATGAAATGGATCAACATGTGAATTTTTCATATCAAATAAGCTTTATGTCTGTATCAAATAAGCTGCATGTCTATATATAATATTTGGCTGTGATTTAACTTAAGTGTAGAAAAGAGGATAGTTATGTATATCATATTGCTTCTTAAAGATTAGCATTTTGGGTTTAATATGGTTTAGTTTAGAAGAATATCCATTATTCATATTTAATTTTTTTTTTTCAATTATAATGTAACTAAGATGTAATGAATGAAAATATCATATAATACAATGTTCTTCTTTTATATTATATTTTCTTAGATTAATTAATTCCACAAGAAAAATTACATAATAAAAACAAAAAAAAATTTTTTTTTTTAAAACAATTGAAATTAAAATATGGAAAAATGCATAAAAATGTTTCTCTTAAATTTATTGCATTTTAAAATTATAAAACTTTTTCTCATATTTCAGATGAACTGAAACTGAATAATAACTTTGTTGGTATGTAGTATGCAATATTAATTAAATATGCAACACAATATTCAATGTTTGCACACAAAATTATTATTCTTAACAATTAAAAATTATTTTTTTTATTTATATTTATGTTGACTATGAAAAGTAAATAAAATATTTAGCTTCTTTTTTTTTTGTTGATCTATTTATTTTTTGAATACTTTATCGTTGAAGAATTTTTAATTACTATTTGATGTGAAGTTATAGACAGAGTTTTAAATCTATAATTGGGCAAGAAGCATTTATTCATTTATTAGGTTAACATAGATTATAATAGATTCATATAAAATACATAAGCATTGCACAACAAATGACATAGTACAGTATAATGTGATTAACCACAGCATATAATAATGCAACAAAGCCTAGCATAACACTGTACAGCACAATAAAGAAACCACAGCTTATCATAAAGCTATAATTTTTATTTTTATTTGCACAATTTAAAATTTCCCTTTTATTACCACAAATCAATTTAACATAAGTTATAGTTCCGATCAAAAAATTATTTTTAATGTTTTCCTAAATAAAACAGTAAACGAAAATAATCTAAGGTCATGAGAAATAATATCTTCTATATTTTATTAAGAAATGATATTCAATATTATATACATAATAATGATTGCAAAATCGTTATAAAATTTATTAAAATTTTGCCTATTAACTACTCAAATGCCATAATAATAAATAGTTGAATATTTGAACTTAAAACCACTGGAAGAGGTCTTATTAACCGCATACACTCGATATTGTGTATAACATAAATAACATATATGCTCCTTATATCAAATAACAATAATAATGTGTGTATAATTGTATATATACAAAAGCTATAGGCGTCAAAGATTAATCAATCATTTAAAATAAACATAATAAAAAATAATTTTAACCAAAAATGCCCTTAAAATCTATTTATTAAAATTATTTCAACCTTACTTAATATATATCGATATAAGAAAATTACCAAAAAGATAACATTATTATTAAATGAATGAATGAATGTATATATGCATCTACACATATTTTAGAATTTATTCATTTCAATTACTTCAATTAATTCTTTATAAAAATATTGGATCATACCAAAATTACGTCAAACTTATTATTATGTTGAAAAAAAAAATTGTATCTACCTTATCAACTAAAGTACGATTAAAATTCCGAATTGATATGAAAATTATACCGAATTTTTTTGTGATATAAAACTTAAATTTGGCATAGTCACAAGTAAATTTAAGATTTTTTCTCGACCATCTCGGAAAAAAATTTTCAAATATTTTTATTTTCTTAATATCAATTCAAATCAACTCAAACTGAATTTACTTTTATACTATTACGATCTATGTATGACAGATTTCGACCATTTACTCGAATATTTTGATTGCGGGATATATTATTTAAATTAATTATATACATTTTTCAGAGCTGAGGTACTAAAAATCTTCTTCTGCAACTTCTGAGAAATAATAGTAAATATTCTCTTAAAATATGCAATTCAATATAATATAATTTTTTTTTTTTAAATCAAAAGAAATGGAAAAAATTAACTAGCTATTAATGAATATGGCACGGAAATTAGCACAAAATAAAGTTTCTGGCTTAAGTCTTTTGTTTTCTCTTTTACATAAGCTTACAACAAATACAGTTCGCATCCTAGCGTCTCTTGTTGAAAATTTTTATCATATTTTATGGATAAACTTTTAATAAGAAAAATATAGGTTAAAAAAATAAAATCACCGGATCTCATGGCCACTATATGTCTGATATAAACGATCATCTTCCCAGCAATTATTATTTGCTTGCATATAAATTATTTATGTATTTTTGTGTTCATTCAGATTACCTAACCGAAAAAATCTATATCTGAATGATGCTCATCGCACCAAAACCAAAACAATAAAATAGATTTTATTTTCAATAAGATGAAAATTGGTGGTGGTATAAAATAAGATGTACCCAAAAAAGGTATAAATGAAACTAGTAACTAAATTTAAAGTACTTTAATACTGAAGACGTGCGCGCGAGAAAATCTTTAACTTGTCTATATTAAAATAATAAGAAAAATATATAAAAAAAAAATTAAAATAAAAATAAACAGAGAACGGAAAAATATTTTAATAATAATTTTTATTTAACATACATTTTCTGTCAATCTTAATTGTAATAGTTTAATTGAAGTTAACTAGAAATAGAATATTCGTCGGTAACATTAAATAAGGTCGATAGTGAAAATTTGCCAAGAATTTTGTATTATAAATTATTCTTAATTCAGATTTTAAAAAAAAATTTAATTTATATAAATAAATTTTAATAGTTTAATAAATTAATAACAAAAATAAAAAGAAGATAAAAGGACTTTTTTGGTGATTTTAATAAAGTTTTTTTTTGTTTTATACTTTAAAACAGTTTTGATCGCAAAATTCTGCCATGAAAATGATGCAGGCTTAAATAAAATTAAACAACAAAGAAAAATTTTAATCCTTTAAGTTAAGAATTTTTAAATTGATATAGAGAATAGAAAATCAGAATCCCAAACACACATAATTAAAAAATGAATTACTCAAAAAAAAAAGAGTTAACGAAGGCGCCTATTTCTAGAATAAGCATTAAGGCTGGAAGTTTAATATGCATAATGTATTTTTATGTCATAAGACTAAATAAAGTTGACTAGATTCCTGAACCTAAATCCCTGAAAATTTTAAGAGACTACTTTTATTCTTCCTTTCATTAAACTTCTAAAAAACTATTTACTTCTTAATTCTCTCCAAAAATTGAAAAAATATCTGGTAAAAAAATCCGAATCGACATTAACTATTTGTAGCTAAAATTTTCGAGATTTTAATTCAGTACAACATTTTGAAACTTTCAATTCATACCAAATATTAGCAAAAAAAAATTTTGCAATATTTTTTCTCTATCAAATAGTATTCAAAAGTTTTACAAAAAAAAAAAATGGACTTATAACAATAATTTTTGAATTAATTTTTTATGTTTACAATAAAAAAAAAATGTTGTAATAAAAAAATAAATAGGGAAAAAATCGTGAATCTTAACTTTATGGGAAAAAAATAGTTTTTGCGCCAAAAAAAAAAAAAACAAAATAGTTAAGAAAAAAAAAAAAATTCTGCACATACTATGTAGCATAGTGTATTTTTTATGTATATACATATAAATATGCTTTTTTTTTTCTCTTTAAGCTTAAATATATCAGAAGAAAAAAAACTTTAAATGGATCTTTTAAAACTCATCAAAGAAGTTATTTATTGTGTGAAAATATTGTAGTTTTGTCATTAATAAAAAAAAACCTATTTTTTTTTTATATCTTGTTGCACTCATTATACACTCTTGTCGTTGTTGTTAAAAATCTGAAAGATTTCACAGTAAAGAAAAAATAAAATACATAATAATGGGAAAAGATTTTCAAGTGATTTTCGTAACATTTATTATTTATGGATTTTTATTTTTAATATTTTCCATACAATTAGCTTCAGTCGTCAATGGCGTAAGTACGTATTTATTTAATTAATTCTAAATTTAAAAGCACATAAAGTACAAAAAATTTAAAAATTAGACAAATAGAGAGAAAAAACTTGTAGTTTTAACTAATTAGTCATAAATTTCATTCATAAATTTTATTGATAAAAAGAATGGACTATACCATTCAGTGAGAATTATTTATTTTTATTATCTTATCGTTCTTAATGTTAGACAAACAGCATAAATTTAAGTTATATATATATTTATTGTTTGAATTCACCTCCACTAACTTGGAGAACATCATAGTTGAATTGGGCGAAGACGTTTCAACTCCTTCTGTATTAATTCAGTAGTCTCTAATAAACTCATTTTGCTGGAGCAAATATTCTCGAATTTGACATTTTCCAATGTACAAAGATAACACAAACCTAGGGATTTAGAAATATTTTATGATTCAAATGTTCAAAAAAGTTATAAAATAGTATGAATAATATGTTAGCTTGAAAATTAAACGATCATGTTTATAAAGCCTTTAACAATTTAATTATAACTAATTTTGTACAATACGCAAGGATTTTTTTTTGAAATTTTAAGTAAAAATTCAATGCATGTTGTTCATAAATTTTTTTTTTCCTGAATTAAAATTCAAATGACGAAACTTCATGTTAAACAAAAAGATTAATGGACACGATGATGAGTATTAAGTTAATTTTAATTTTCATTGTAATTGCATAAGAAACATATAAAAGAAAATAATATAATAATGTTAAAAGTAAAAACACAATTACTATTTTCAATGGTAGGAACAATATTGTCAAAGCATGACAATTAATTTATAAAAGTAAAAAAAAAATCTAATATTATAAAGAAAATAATTGCATCAAATCATTGGGAAAAATTTATTTTTACCATTATCTATTTTCAATTCAAATAGAAATCAAAATTATGTTAGGGATCTAATAACTAATGACATAAGAATGGTAAATTATTTTATTAGACCATTGAATTTATATATACCAGTTCTGAGGAGTCTAGTTTCAGAATCACTAAAAAATTTAAAAAAAAGAAGAGAAGTCCCAATTGAGTGTGACCAACGCATTACGAAGAGTTGGAATATCACAGAAATTTGGTGAATAATTCGTTTTGTGACGTAGGCTTGCATGATATTACCAGCTCAGTCTCTAAGGCGGTAAAACAATGAATGAAAGTTTGTATAGGAGTAATATAACTTTTTTTTAATAAAGACTACTTTTTGAGTTTCATAATGAGTCCAATTCATTTACCTACAATATTTTGAAAGTGGCGGAAATTATTCTTTGCATAATATTTTGGATAATGTAAGGACCTTAATACATTATATTTTATTATAATGTAATCGATTATTATTATTATTACATATTTTTTTTTCCAAAAATTAAATACTTATTTATGTACACGAAACATATCTACATTTATATTTTTGTCATTTTTAAAATGGATGCATATATATATTTTATTTTTAAATTATAGCAAATTGAAGGATATGAACCTGGTGTAGATTATCCTGCTTATGAGGAAGTTCCAAAAGGATTATCATTTAATTGTGGTGGACGACTTCCAGGATATTATGCTGATATTGAAACAAGATGTCAAGTATAGAATAAAAATTAATGTTTAAAATAAACTATCCTAATCCTGAAAAATAGTTCATTTTCGTAATCAAACTTTTTTACATTTTGTTCCAAAAATGGAAATATTTTTTCCTATGAGTCTTTATGTTTTCAATAATTTTCGAATTTTATTTTGTGGTGTGTTATTAAATCATTCCTTTATCCTTTATCGTAGATTTCATTGTTTCGTTATGCTTTTATTGTGCTTTGTATTCTAAAATCGTTTCCATTTCTGAGATTATGTGGCTGAACTTCACTTAATCTCTTCAATCAAGTGTCATTCCTATAATTTTATTATTTTTTCAACAATAACTTAAATAATATAATTTTATTATTTTTTCAACAATAACTTAAAACAAAAATGTAATTTTTATTTTTTGTAGGTCTGGCATTGGTGTCTTCATTCTGGACATATTTATTCATTTTTATGTCCAAATGGAACTGTTTTCAATCAAGCATATCGTGTTTGTGACTGGTGGACAAATGTGAATTGCCCTTCATCTGAACAACTTTATTCAAATAATGAAGAACTGTATAAAGATGCCGATGGGAATCCGATTTGATATAAGGCCTACAACTATAAAAATGCTTCAATAAATTTATCCAGAAAATCTTCTTTTAATAATAATAATATTAATAAAAATAAAATTTTAAATAAATCTTCATTAGGAAATAAAATTACCTCAGAAATAAATAAAATTCCATTATTGGAACAAAAATCAAAATTTAATAAAATAAAATTTGAATCAACCACAACTCGAAGTTATCTTCGTTTAATGAAAGATAATTTCAGAGGATCAAAAAAATATTTGAATAATAAAAATAATAATAATATTAAAAATAGTTTAAATAAAAATAATAAATCAAAAAATAGAAAAATGAAACCAGATGATCTAAGTGATTATAAAAGTAAAATAAAGAATAAATATAGCATTGATTATGATCACACCTTGGAAGATGAATATGAGATAATTGAAGCCATCGAATAAATAATTAATTTCCCATTTTTTTTTATTATTTTTTAAAAATAAATTCAAACTATATGTATATAATGTCATGGTTTATAGATTTTCAAAGGCAATGTCTATCATCTTTGGAATTTAGGCAACATAATTATAACGTTTAAATATTTTTAATTGAACACCATCTATCACAAAAACATTATCACTTCACTCATAAGATTGCATATTGTACGATAATATAATATTTTAAATATAAATATTACCTACATTTTTTAAAATATTAAATTTCTTTTTTCTTTTCTTCAATTTATTCCAAGGACTTGAAGTCTATTTTGATATTATAATTTTAAGTAAATTTTATTTTGAATTATAATTTGTTTTGATTTTTTGTAAATTGTGAATAATATCATAAATTATACAAAAAAGATGATCGTCTGGGCATAATTATTTGCATATTTTTTTTTAAAGTTGCACAGAACTTTTATTAACAACAACTTAAAAGCATGTAAAAAACAATATGCAATATTATTGATGAAGTGAAATGTAATACATATATTTTACTTAATAAATTTGGTGTCTTTATTCTTTATTTCCTCAAGACTACGACATCTCCTGAATATTATAAATTAATTTGTTTATTCAATCCTTTTTTACATATTTGAAAAGAAAGTTTAAATGTCTCTAAGCTTAAAAATTTTCTAATTTTTTGAAATTTAGCTATTTTAGCTATTCAGCTATTTCAATATTTTTTTATTTTATGTAAAACTTTAATTTACATATTATTAGAATAAAATTATTTTTTTTACGTTTGAGTGTAATTTTTTTGGAAAAAAAAACTCTGACAGTCATAGCTTACCATAATAATTATTTATAATTCAAATACTTAATTGAATCTGAAAGAACTGAAAAACTTCTTTAATTGTACCTTTTTTTTGCCAGCAAGTTCTGATAATATACCCAAATTATAATTAATATAAATTTATAAGCCAGGACTTCTAATTTCTTTACTGTAAAATTGTACACAATAACTATATACTTAATTCTTTTTATATTTATTTTAATATTTATGTTAATACTTAATTACAATATTGTAAATATTTTTTTTATTTTTTCTACTATAAGATAATAAAACGAAACAAATAAAAATTTGATTTACTCCTTTTTTATTTTTTGAAGGGTGTGCAACTTATTCCAATAATTATGTTATAAATATAAATACAAAAAAATTAAAAATCAAATAAATCATGTAAAATCATTAAATATAATCTGAAAGTTTATTCCCATAATAATGTTGATAATTAGCCAAATTGACCATATCGAAATTTGTACCCAAAATAAGATTCTGAAGTTTTGAAAAACCAAAATTTTACCTGTAAGTGTTTGTATTTTTGAAATTAGATAAAAAGTTCTTAGTTAAATATGAATTCTTTATTAATAACTTCCTGATTTTTTTTAAAAAGAATTTTTAAATTTATATTTACAAGAAAAAAAAATTATTTTTTATATATAAAATAAAGAATGTATTTCTCAAGAACGTAACAAGAGTAAGAGGTTTTTTTTTTCAAGTTACTATTTTTTTTAAACTTCCCTATAAAAAAATTAAGAAAAAAAAAATAAATAAATAAATCAAGGCAAATTAAAAAAAACATAAAAAAAAAAATTGTAATTAATTCTTTTTCAGAAACCAGTAAATACCCATTATGTACAACACCTAATTGCAATATCAATAAATTTACTATTTATTTTTATTTTTTTATATAAAGCTAAATGTAATTCGAACTACTATAGCATTACTTCTTACGTCACTTAACGTGAAAGTTACCATGTTGTATATTTTCTTGCTCCTGTATTTGTTTATTATTTTTCTTAAATGTACTTATTAAGATTGAACTATTTTTTATTAACTGTATTACTTCTACCAAATTATAATAAAAAAAAAACCAACACATATTTTTTTATGCACCTGCATAGCTTTTTCAACTACAATTTTGATTTATAAGCGCAAACTATGAAGTTGGTGAAATAAAAAAAACACTGATAAAGTTTTCTGAGACATTTAGAAATTTCTTATGTCAGTTTCTTTATATTTTTTTCGTTCTTTTACATCAGCTTTTGTACACAGGTGAATATGAAACCAGAAGAATGAATGAAAAGAACCTTATACAAAAATACAAACTGTAATCATGAGGTAATAATGGCAATTACAGCACTACTTTAAAGTAATGGGCACTAATTTGAAATTAACATTTTAGAAAACTACACTCCACAGCTATTCAATAAAAATTTAGCTTTTTTTAGCCACATTTTTTTTTTCAGCTTACCTTTTAAATATTGCAATCTGCTACACATAACTTTATTAAATAAAAAAATCTTTGGAATAAAAAATGAATATTTAATTATTTTATACATATACAAAAATATTTGTACAGTCAGTATATTATGTATTTTATTTTTGTTTTAATAATATAAAAAAAAAAAGCACAAAAACATAATATAAAACTTGCACATTTATATACATACAATAAATAAATAAAGAAAAAAAAAATACAATATTTATAATCAAAATAATTTTTGCTTTTAGCTTTTGATAAATGAAACTCAAGGCAGTCAATATAGGAACCAGTCTGATCATATCTTGGAATCCCACTCCAAATCTATTCGCTAACATGTTTTTATCATTTAAATACACTATAAAAAATATATATATTTTAGAAATAATGCAACACAAATATAAATCATATCTGTTAGATTGCATAAATAAAATAAACAAAACAACTATTATGAATCAAAAAATTTGTTTCATTCATTATACCTTTATAAGTACTCTAACTAGAGAAACTAGTTTTATAAAATATTTGGAACTTTCTGAATTAAACTTAATCGAGCGAATCCAATTAGTACTTGTGCATTGGTTTTACAAATAAATCATTGAGATTGGAATTTTTTAAAATTATTACAATTAAATCATCTTTAATTAATTAGTAAGCAAAAAATATTGGAACCTTTTATGGCGCAACTAAAAATTCACCATATTATTTCAACTGAATTACTTGCTGGATAACTTATTCTCGATTAAAACTCCAATTAATTACTTGTTTTAAGAACCTTCCCCAACAAAACATTAATTCCAACAATACATTCTATGTGATTTCGATCAGAAAATGTGTAGCGCCTGCTTTCAGTAGCAAAACTGATCCAAAATTATAAAATTTTTTTCTTTCTGTTTTTTTTGCTGGTTCGTAGTATTTCTTATCACTGGGATGAAATAAATGGCTTTCAAAAAGACAAAACACTGAGAGTATCAAAAATAGTGGGAAGAAGAAATTTTCCAAAATAAGGGTTTACATGGTTCATATTATTAATTTAGTTCAGTTATCTTCAGTAAATCTTGATCATTATGAAAATTTCTAATAAATTGACATTGCAAATATTTTTATACTTTTTTGCAAGAAATCTTTATTTTTAAATTTTTACAGTGTATATCCATCAAGTACCACCACTTAAAATAAATATTAATGGTAAAAAAATATTACGTTTGAGGAATAGTGTAGTAGTAATCGCGATATTTACCAAAGCACAACATAATAATATCGGTAATTTTATTCGATATTTTTTTTTTTTATTAATTACCATTTCTTTTTTATTTATTTATTTATTTATTTTTTAATTGTATGTTGAAAAGAAGAAAAAAAAAAATGATTTATTAAAAATTAAAGAAAAAAAATCTTGAATTGGTGCAAATTTTAACTTTTCAAGAATTTTTTTTTTAAATCTACAATAATTTACTTTTTAAAACAAGTTACAAGATTTTAGAAAAAAAATACATAACGAATATATATTTCATAGAAAATGATTTATGTAAATTTATTAACTGGAGTACATATTACAAATTTCATTTTTTATTTCTTTTTTATTTACACAATACTCATTCAAAATTAGATGTTTCAGTGTAATTGTAAAACTCGACGATTAATATAAAAAAAAATAAATTTATTAGTTAAAGCTATTTTTGTTATGCCGACTGAGATAAAATTCATATTATTATCCTTTCAAAAAAAAAATAAAATTTAAAAACTTGTAATTTTTCTTTAAAACTAAAAAAAATAGTTTTGTAGGGTCTTTATCATTCGATTTCAATATTTTGGGATATCTGTGCAATACTGATCCTAAATAATAAATTTATTTTTTTCGGTTTTCGTGCTGAGTTGAAGTATCTTTTGCCTTCTTTATATATACAAATCTAATGATCCGAAATACTTAGATTGACGTTTATTTTTAATACCAAAACATCAAGAATAAGAATATTTTCGCAAAATAAAATTTACATATATTGCCATTATAATTTAAATGTACTGGACATAACATTTTATTACATTTTCTTTTAATTAATTATGTTTTTGTAAAATTTTTTGCAAGTGAACCAATCTAGAAAACAAAAAAAAAATTAACTACGATTCATTGAAAGTAAAATTAAAGAAAAAGTTTTATATATTTAAATTTCATAAAATTGCTTCATATTATTTTTTTTTATGTTAAAAAAATATTGTATTAAGTTTATATAAATTTTGAAAAAATATTTCTTCCTTTTAGTTTGGATATATATAAATAAAAAAATAAAAATAAATAAAAACACACAATTTAAGAGGTATGTAAAACAAGATCATTAATCTTTTTGGTAATATGATTTTAAAAACAACACAAATTTAAGTAAAATAAATAGATTAAGAGAGAGAAATAATATATGTATATAAATCATTATATAGTTTAACATGGGGTTTAAAAACACTATTAATTAATATTTCTGAGCAAAATTACCAATTCCCAGACGATGTTGCAAAATTTGTAGAAAATTTCCTCTTTAGTATTAAAAATATTTTCTCAGGTAGTTGACTGGTGTTTTTGATATAATATTCAGTTTTAAATTGTATACGTTTCGATCCCTACTTAATATAGTAATAATTATAAAACCATCATTTGATTATAACTATCTGAATAACCAAAAAAAATTAAATGATCCCTTAAGAAATTTTAGTTCATAATAACGCCGGTTTTTAGTATTTATTATTCAATATTGATGTAATCAAAATTTTTCTTCTTTTAAATTAAAAAATTATTTTTTTTAATACAAAAACTTTCATTTTTATTTCATTTTTTGCGTGTTTATTTTAATTGATAAGTGCACACAATATTTTTTTCTTTAAAAAAATAGGTTTATATCAAAACCAAATTTTATAGATATTATGTCAATATTTAAAAATGAAAAACTATCCAGTTTTTTTTTTTTTTCTAACATCCTTTATCATTTTTTCAATTTCATTTTGACAATATCATAATTCGCCATTCTAAATAAAATACTATATTTTTTAAACTTCTTTATTTTTCAAGATTTTTGGATATTTCACAATATTTATTGCCAAGTTGCAAAAACTGGTTTTATAAAAATAAAATTATCTTACTATTATATAAAAACAAAAAATAAAATTTGGATTATTTAATGTTTCTAGTTTAACAATATATTTCTATTTTATAAATAATTTTTAATTGAAATAGATTTTATTGTGAAATAAAATTATTCTAAATGTTTTTTTATAATTTTAAATCGATTTCAGCAGATTATAATCAAAAATTTACAAATAAAAAACAAAAGACTTAAAACACAAACTTGGTTTTTTTTTTCTATAATATTTTCAAACAATGAGCAATTTATTAAGAAATTTAATAATATTTTTATTAAATATTTTAACTTAAATTATATTTAAATCAAAAAAATTATAAAAAAAAAAAAAAAAAATTAGACTGAAAAGTTGTCACACAATGTAGCCTTAGTGATTTGTGTATTAAAATAAGTTATATTGAAGCATCGATTTTGTTTTGTAGCCATATCGGCAATATTGTTTTACAGTAACTAAAATTTGTGAACTTGAATTCACGAAAGAAATATCTTCTTTATTAAACTAAAGACAAAATATTTAGTTAACTGAAAAAATTTTTTCATTGGATCCTAAAACTTTCTTAAAAATAGAATCGGATAGAAATATGATTATTACCAATTTTTTTTTTCTTTTTAAACCAGGCATAATTAATAAACCGGCTTAGCGTATTAGCTACTTTTTTAGCTCTTAATATCAATAATAAAAAAAAACAAGCTTGAAGAATATTTAAACAAAGCAATTCTTCAAATTACATAATAAATAAAATGTTATAAAATAGAGAAAATGAAAATAACAATAATCATAACAACTAAAAATTATCATACAAATAAACATAAATCTTATATTCAATTTTTTTATTTTTGGTTATTTTCAACTTATCTGTGTATAATTTTTATTTTTATTTTAAAATACATAATGAGCTTTTAACATCTCAATAACGTGGGCTTAATATTAAAATTTATTTTTAAAATTTTTGTCTTTAATTTCAGTATCTACATTTTTTTTTTCTTAACCGCAAGGCATATAAATAATTGTAGGGGGTATTAAAAATACTTTAAAAATAAAAGCTTTAAAATCATTTTATTTTAAAGTGCCAAAAAATATTTAAAAAAATAAATTTTGCGTAAATTTAACTATGAAAAAAAAAAAGTAATTGTAAAATATTTACAATAATATTTTAAAGCTTATAGATATAATGATATATATCAATTTATTGGAAAAATTCTGTAATTATAGATCACTATTGATTGATTTGTGATATAGAGTGAAACTGGTAAATCAAGATATGGTGTGACTTGGTAAGACCTTTAAGAAAGTTGGAAAAGAATAAAAATTAACTTTTATATTTACATATATGAAAAAAGGTAAAAATTCGAAGTAGCATTTTTTTTTAATTTATACACTAAAAAAACTGTTGTTTCTATACACCTTTTACTTGTGGAAACCAAACTAGTGGAAGATTGATTAGTAATTTGTCGAAGCAAGGAAAAACACCTCAGACTTTTAATTTTTTAAATATCTGTTATTATAGAAATATATTCGAAAACATATTTCAGAAAATAATACAATTTAGGATATAATCTTTCTACTATATTTTATAGCTTCTAGAATGTAGTTTTATTTTGAAAAGTCGTATCTTAAACAAATTTTTGAACAATTAATCAAGCAATAAACTGTAACAATTTTACTTATAATATTTTCCATTAACGCTCAATAAAATAACAGCTTTTTGTGTTATATTTAACAGTTTTTATAAATCTTGTAAAACTATTTTTTTTAAAGAAATAACTATCGTAATTAAATTAATAAAAGTAATAGACTTTTTTGTTGAAATTCTAGAAAATTCTTGTTAAAATTGTTCATAAACCATCTTCAATCACCATTAAACCTTCCAAAAACCTTTAAGCTTTACGGTTAATTATTAATCATATTTTTATTGCATTTATTCAAACTTTATAAGACGAAGACTAGTTTTCGAGTAAGAAAAACGAAAAGTTTTTTTGCGAAAGTAAAATGACCATTCTGAGATAAAAATTGTGTGCTTCATTTTCTTTCAATAATATCGTGCATTACGGATTCACATCTGGGGGTTTCCCCAATATATATATATATATATTATTTAATCTTAGCCACAAATGGCAAATCTTTTAATGAAATAACATTTTTAAGCTATTTTTAAATTGATTTGATAAATATGAAAAAATTGAAAAAAAAAGTTTTCTTTACATTATTATTCAATTAAGAATAATTCTTAGCAAAAAAAAAACAATTTGTGGTAAACAAGTTTCTTAATAATGTGGCGGCAAAGGCAACCGACATGGTTAAAATAACTTATTTTCAATTTGAAAATTATTATTTTATACAGTTCGTTGTTGGTAAACGGGTGTGGATTTTTATAGAAAAAAAAATATTTATAAAATATTAACTAAATCACTTAATTTTTATTAATTTCTGTAATAAATGCCCATAAATATTATCACACGTACATATTTCGCAAAATTTATTTATTGGTCATACATAAAATATTAAAAAAAAAAAAAACCAGTTTAATTTTGACATATTCTAAATGACATTATTAATAATTAATAATAAAAGTATTTCTTTGTAAAATTTGTTATTAATAACTTGGAAATTTAATTAATAATTAAGTTATACCGCAATTACATAAATAATGACAACTTGTCGTAGATATTTAATAAAATTTAGTCCTCATTTTATTAAATGCAATAAATATTGTTAGTTCCCAACTAATTTCTTTATACAATTTCATTGTGTTAAAAAAAAATAGTTTTTGAACTTTTTAATTTTGACATTTTTACGGTGAAGAAAACTGCCGTCTTTGAAAGTTCAAAATACTTTGTGAAATTGGCTAAAATTTTACTCTATTTTTTGGAACTTCAACGATAATTTCTTATACTTTCCGTCATCGAAGCTACTAAATTTAAAATTTAAATAAAAATCTAAATTTAATTACCTTTTAAGAGTTCTTGCTATTAAATTTTGGCGTCACTGTAGAAATGAAGCTGTAGTTTGTATGTATATAGGTAACCGGGAGTTTACCAATGAAATTATAGAATCAAGTGATTAAATAAAATTTCTCCTCGAACAATATAATTTGAATATAGTTAATTTCAAATTGCTGATTTCTTAAATTCTTGGCTTGACTTTTCAATGTCACTGTTTCTTCAAAAGAAAATATGAACCGATATCGATGATTTGGCTTCCATTATATATTTTCATTGATTTATAATAATTTTAAACAAAAATTGATTAAAAATGGTAGTAAATATTTTTTTTTTAAATAATAATTTTTTTTATTATGCAATATTTGCATAAATTGTGGTTTTATTTTATGTCGTTGATTAAACTTGATGGCATTCTGGCTATACAAAAAAATAAAGCAAAGAAAAATGTTTACTTAAAAAATTAATATTTCAAATCATATTAATATTTCCAAATCATAAAAATATCAATTTAAGGTATGTGTATAGATTGATAAGTTATATAACTACACTCTTGTAGTCTGATATAGAATTTCTCATAAGTTACAATATCATCGCATAATGTGTCGAAATTTCTTCTTTTTACATGTAGCAATTTATAAATTGTCATGAGAAAAAAAAAACTCTTATAGATAGATTGAAAGTAAGTTAGATATTTGTCATACATATTTCAATCCCAATCTAGTTAACATATTTTAGAAAAAAGTTCGAATAATGGAATTTTCTTTTTTTACTGTTGAGATTTTGTGAAAAAGAAATATACATATATATTAATGCCCGATTATAACTTTTAATTTTTCTACAAAACCTCAGCCATCGCCTAGTTATATAATTAAAAAGTAATAACACCAAAATTTCACATTAACATTAACTATAATTTTAGCACACACCAATTTCATTAATAAAAGTTATGTTTTTATTTTAATTTGATGAGATGTCTTTAAAAAGCTATTTAAAGATAATTTCTGAATATATGTAAACAGTCATATAAACATTTGTTATACACCTAATTATTTGAATAATAAAAAAACTGAAAATTTGTTTTCTCATCATCATCACCTTAATAAAAAATTGACCTTGCTTTTAGGTGCTGCGCTGTTTCTTACATAACGTTTTAATTATTTTTATTTTCGATCTTTTATTTATTTTTTTTCTGTTTTTTATTTATGTATATATTAATGTAGAATTTTTTTTTGTTCATTGAAAAAATAAATAATAGTTAAAAAAAATTCACTTTCTATGACATAAATCAGCCAGAATAAAATTATAGTATGTACTGTACGCTTACTATTTATATATAATATCTAATATATATATAAAGATAGATGATGTCAAAAGAGGTTAATTTGATATTTTATTAAAAAAAAATCTACTTAAATTAAGTCATTTGTTTTTAGTTTAGTTACTTTTTTGTATAAGTATATAAATTTAGCGATTTTAGCCGTCTATGAGACCTGTACTTTAATAATTGAATCAATACTAATATGATCAAGATGAGCACATTTCACTTACAGCCAGCCTATTTACTTGTTTAAATTAAAATCCTCTACATTTATCAACGGTGCAATAGGCTCTTCGCTTGGATTGAACGGATTGGGTCTTGTTTCAAACACCATAACGGATAATACCGTCCGGAATCAATAGTCGACATTAAATAATATATTTTTTTCACATTGCATTCACAATCTAAGCTTTGTATAATTTTATTAATTATTCTTGAAATTAATGCGTGTATTATAATTAAATGAGAATAATGTATTTTTGAATAGATTTTTATCAAAAGTTTTGTAAGAAAAAACTTTAATTAATGTAAACAAAACGGATTTACGCCAATTTTACTACAAAAATTTTTCTAATTGCTTTACAAACTATGTAATCTCTTATTTCAAATCTATTATGGTCAAATTTATAATAATTTTTAAGGTTCTGTCCTTTAACATTAAAACAACTTTTTTTTAGATATATTTCAATAAAATTCTAATAGCATAGTGGTTTGTTAAAATTATATGAACAATATGGTTTGTGACAGGTTGGACGGACAGGCTTTATCAAACTTCACCAAAATTATCCTATAATCAATGTTCTATCAAGTTTTTAAATGAATATATTTTTATGATACTTTTAATAAGTAAATTAAATATTAATTACCTCATTTACGGATATAAATAGACAAAAAAAACAAATCGGTATAATTTAAATAAAATTAATTTTTTGAAAATTTTAAAATATTATGTAGTATGTATATTAATAATAAACTATAATCATATATTAAATATCTGGTTTAAAGCCAAAAACAAAATAATTTTCAAACAATATGCTGGCTTAATAAATCTACATTTATTATGTCGATTGCATTTTAAATGAAAACTTTGTAAGCACGATTATAATAAATGTATAGTATACTTTCCATCAACATTAAGTTAATTACATTCTTTCATAGCAGCAAATAATAATAGTAGGTAATCACAACAACGACGTTTAAGCAGAAAACATAAAATTAAGCTAAATTGAATTTTTAATTTTTATTTATTTTTAAAACTGTTAAAATGATATAGTTGAAGGCCAGTTAATCAGTGTGAAATGTAAACCTGTTGTTAACTTTTTTTTTCTTTTTCAAGAGAAAAAAAAACCAACTGAAAGCAGCTATTTAACTTCTTTTTTTTTTTTTGCACATTCACCCGGTTATTTTCTATTTCATATTTTTATTTTTATTTTTTAACCAAAATAATCTGCTCAAACATTTCTCTAAAGAAAAACCATAAATTCAACATATAATTTTATTCATTTTTTTTTTTAATTTTATACATTATTTATATTAAGAACTTTAGTATGTATTTTTAGAAATTCGAAAATTATTAACTCCGATTGAAATTAAAATTCAATTTCAAATAGATGAAATTTCTTTTGGCGAACTTTGGATCAAAGAATATCAATTTCAAGTTCACTTAATCAAAGCACATGAATATCTTAGTTATCTGGGGATCCTGAAAGAGAAAAACTTAAAATTGCGCTACTTTTTCTTTCTGTTATGCCTACAGTTTTTTACTAACCACTTTAATAAAATTGTGTGATCACAGTTATTACACGTTAACTATATGATGAGCATTTTGGCTTATTAATGGAAAAATAACTGCCATAAAATAACACAAAAATTCTTTTGATAATAATTGTCTTCGATTATTTAATTCAATTATTTTTCATTATATATTTTCAGATAGAAATTATGAAAGAAATCGTTTCAAAATGGCTTTACATAATTTTAGGTATAAAAATTAATTTTTTCCAATAAATATTTTGACGAACTTGTAATTATTATCATTAATTTATTACAGTATCTACATGTTTTCTAAATTTAACTGGAGCAATTAGAGCTACTCATTTATTATATGGAAAAACATCAACAACAACAACTACAACAACAACTACTACCACCACAACAGAAGCAAATTTGCGCGAAGATGAGACTGATAGTGTAAGTTAGATAGATAGAGTATAGAGATACTCGAAAATTCTTATCAAAACTAACAAATTAAAATTTTATAACCTATTTAGCCTGAAGGATTGGCTGCCCTAAATGACACTAAATTAACTGGTATACCACAAATAGATTATATCTGGGATCCAAATTTACCAAGAGAATTAAATGGGTAAGGATAAGAAAGAAAACAGAAATATGAAATTTTGAAAAATTGTGAATTTCTTTATTATTTTAGATATAATTTATCGGGGTATCCATTTTTCTCGGTATTGCCGCCAAGAGATGAAATCGATGATTTTAAGTGTGATGGATTACATGATGGATTTTATGCTTCAATAAAATATAAATGCCAGGTTAGTCGCCTTTTGAAACAATCCAAATAAAACGAAGAAAATAGAGAATATTTTACACGTTTATAGCCTATGAATTTATTTTCTTTGATTTTCTTTCAATGAAGAAAATAATTTAAGAAAATTAAATACCACTCAAATCTTATAAAATATTTTGACCTTAAAATGGTGTTTTAAAGTACAATAAACTTTAATGTACAATAATGAAGGAATTTTCAGAAAATTAGATATGAAATCAGTCAAATAATGATTTAAAGTTTTTTTTTTTAATATGACTTGATAACCTTGACATTCCATCTAACAAATAACACGTGTAGTCCAAAAAAGTCTTTGGTGGTAAGAATAACATATTAAAAAAATATATTTTGACTAATTAGTCCAGTTTAAAAATCCATCTAATCTTTGGTATTATTGTAATTGTAGCATCTTTTATAAAATTGCAGATTTATCATCATTGTGTTTATGGGATACGAAATGATTTTTTGTGTGCAAATTATACAGCCTTCGATCAGAAAACATTTATATGTCATTTTGCGTCTGAGGTTGATTGTAAGAATTCACACAAATATTGGCACAGGTACCACTTATTTCACCATTATCTTTAAATACAATTTATAATTGTTTATTATTTTCCGATTTAAGGAATGATGATTTGTATATGGCCACAACAACCAGTAGTACTACTTCGACCACAACACAGGCACCACCATCTCGACCAAACCGACGTAAAAGACCAATGAGAAGAAGACCATATGATGATTATTATGATGATGAAGATTATGATTATGTCGAAGATAGGCCAAGACGTCGTAAGCAAAAACCTAGGAACAGAAGACCTGATTATGATGACGAATATGAAAATAGACGGGCTTACAGTGAAGAAGAGTAAAATATTAACTATAAAAAATTTGAGTTATTGTACATTTATAATATTTTTAGATATCCCAGACGTTCGTCAAACCGTGATCGAGAATATTATGATGATTTAGATGACAATGAACGTCGTGATAAACCTACTTTGGAAAGACCTAGAGGCAGAAACAGATCCAGACCTCAAGTAAAACCTCGTGATCGTGATGATAATTCATTTGAAAGACCAAAAGCAATTGAACGTCGACGAATTGGGGAGACTCAACGCCAAAATGCAAATAATCGACGTTTTAATCAAGATGGGAAAAGAAATTACAACGACGAAAGTGTTGAAAGTACAGAACCAATGCCAGAGCGTAGACATATTGGCAGAAGAAAATCAATCAATGATAGAAGAGAATCAAACAACAACAGTAAAATAGAACGTACTACTAGTCAACGAAACGAAGACGATTACGATGCACCTCAGTATCGTAGCAAAAAAGAACCAAATAATGATAAAGTTTTAGTGAGGCCTGCGGCGCAATCTTCAAGCAGTGGTTTAAGTTCATTATTTGATAAACCAAGAGCTCCGCCAAAAATTTCTCGTCCAGTTCCTTTAAATGAGAAAAAAAAATATCAATACACTGCAGCAGCTATAGAAAAAGAAGCTGAACAACCGGCACTAGACGAATATGAAGAAGAATATGATGAAAAAATTAAAAAGGTTGAAGAAGAAGAAGTATCGCGACCAATACAATCAAAGAAACAAATACCACAATTTCCACAAAGGCCAATCACAAATCCTAAAAAGTTGGAAGTACTCCCATCTCCTGAATATATCGATTACGAAGACTCAGCCCGGCCTTTTACTTCAAGAGAAGAAAAATTAAATCCTAAAAATATTAAAACAGATGAACAAAAATCAGAACAAGAAGATTATGATGATAATTTGGAAAATGTTGAAATCAAACCCAATAACAATAACAGAAAAGGCATTTTAAATTCTCATAATGAATCAAAAAGACATTTTCCCTCAAAATTAAATTTGAATTCTAGGCCTAATTTGAGTAGTAATGTCAATGATGGAAAAACTGTTATAGAACCTTCAATCAAAAATCATCAACCACCCAAAATTGACAGATTACCTGATGAAGATGATAAGTTTAAAGAAAAACCGATTGTTCGAGTAGTAAAAAGGCCATTTTTACCTTCACGAGGCGGTAGCCCATATCTTCCACGGGGTCTCAAACCTGTTGGACTTTTAGGAACAACGACATCCACAACACAGTCTACACCAATCGATATGGGCTCAACTGTTTCTGGAGTTAGACTGTTAGAGCACGGAGCTCCAATTGTACGTGGATTTGTATTTAATGAAGAATCTAGCTTACGACCATTCGGTGGTCCCAGAACAACTCACGCTCCACAAATAGATTCTCCAAAAACATCATTAGATGAAATATATGAAAATGAATATGATGTCACTTTAAATGATGCTCTAAATCCTACTTTGAAACCTCTTCCACCAAGTAATCGTAATGCAGACTTATTTAGCAATCCAAGAAATTATCATGCAGAACAATACTCATCTCTAAAAAGTGATTCATATTATTCCCCCACAGATATAAGTAGTAGTGCAATAAATTATTCAAATAATAGAAACTTTAATACTAATTCAAGACCATCTTTAAGAAGTGTATTAAGATTAGAAAGAAACTATGATAATTATGAATATTAGAATAATAAAATAATTAAGGAAAAACATTATTTTCAATTAAGTCAACAGTATTTAGAATTTCGAAAACATGAATGAAAAAAATTTTATTACGTAATTTTCTAATTTATTATATTAGTTTGTTTTATAAAAATTCCCCGAAATAAGAGTGCAATAAGTCTTACTAATTCGACCTGGAAGACGAATTGAAACCCAACGAAATTTAAAAAACCAAAGTAATACCCGTTCTTCGAATTTCTCTTATTATTTCAACAATTAAAGCTCTATAAGTTTTTTATTTTAATATAACATTAAAAATGGAGTTTCTTCCTTAAGTCTTCCGTTTTTTTTTAAACATGAAATTGAAAGTTTAGGTAAAACTTTTAACATGAATCATTCCACTCTCAAAATAACTTCTTTTTTTCTTATTATTCCTATGTAATTGGGATTTTGATACTCCAATTTCAAGAATATACAAAAAAAAACTCTTTCTTTTAAAATATGAAATTTTGTCGACTAATTTAAATGTAAATAAATCCGATTGATTCAAACAAGAATTTTTTTATGACATGAAATAATGGAATTAGTAATTCAAACTATAAATATTTAATTAAAATGTAAATTTGATTAATAAGTTAATTGTGATTTATTATTTTGCAGAACCTAATTGAATTTGTAATTTTTCTATACAATATTATCATAATGCTTAAAATATAAAACTTAATTTAAAAAAAAAAACACTTTATTAGGCATTACCATGATTTTTGTCCTTCTTTAAAACTAAATTGTATGTATATATCCAATCCAGAGTAATGAACTGATAACTTTTTAATGGAAGCGGAGCTCATAGGCTACAAATCAAATATAGATTTCTTTAATTATTTCTCAAGTAATATAATACAAAACAATATTCAATCTCCCTTGATTCAATTAAAAGCTGGTAAATTAATAGCCCGCTGATTGTGTCAATATCACAGAAAAGAAAATAAACTAGAACTAGATAATGAAAAATCAAAGGAGAAATTTTAGTCTCGACAAAAAACACAAAAAATATAGAACAATAAACATTACGATGTACGTATAATTAAGTAATTATATCTCCATAATTTGAAAAGGTTTATACTTCGAAATGAAAAAAATTAATTACATCGAAAGGAATTACAATTACAATTAAAATTAAAAAAGTTCATTTCTGTCAGATTTTCTTATTTTTTCGTTTTAAAGCAATCTATTAATAAAGCTGCTAATTTCAATTTTGTTCCTATCTTAACTACAAATTACAACTTTAAATTTATTAATAAATTATAAATATTTGTTCTTTCAACTTTAAATCTAAACACAAATCAGGCATTCTAAAAATCTAAAATTTTTCATTTACAACTTAAATCTCTTAAAATTCTAAAATCTTATTATTGATATGGTTTTTATTGTTCTAATTTTTTTTATGCCGCAAAACATTAAGTGTATGTTTACGTCTATGTTATAATGCTCATGATGTTGTTGATAGATCATTTTTTAACCATTGTGGAATCGGTCGAGATCCTAATTTTTTAAGTAACTTTACTAAGGCTGTATTATGACTTAAGTAAAACCTGAAAAAAACATTTACATTCAGAAACAATATAATTTTGTTAATTTTATTCTAAAATTTATGTTTAGTTTCAAAAAATGTAATTGATGAAACACATAAAAAATATATTCACCTTTGTAACAATTTTAAACATTTCTCATCCATATTTGGATACTGGCGTCCTTTAGATTTTCCTAGGCATTTATTTCGATTTTCATTTATAATTTGACAGAAGAAGCCTTTTTTTATATCAAATCTTATGTGTTTTGAATAATCAAACTGTGGTTGAATTTTTAAAAAACGTTGTAGGTCATTCATAACTTCAGCCGGATTGTATTTGAGTTGTTCACCATCAATAATATGCAACTGCTGTGGTGAATAATATGCAAGCCAGCGTTCTAAATGTTGTGCGTACTTTCCAGGATTCAAACAACGATTTCTAAAATCCTTTAAGGATTTCGGACTGGAGTCTCCTGCAGTAATCACCTTAAAGAAATAATAATTATTATGGATCTAAATACTGTATTTTTATTTTATAAAAACAAATTACTTCATAAAAACTGTAATTATTTGCAATCAAATCACCATGAGCTTTAATATGCTGATACCATGAGTAAGCTCGTTTCGCTGGCGATATCAGAATAGAAACAATTTTTGCATGAGGCAGCAATGCATGTGCCCGTCTCGGAACTAAATATTTTTTAAAATGTTAATAATATTACTATTAATTATTAAAAATAATTCTGAATTACCTAAATCTCCATCAAAATATGTTGCGGATTTTTCAAATATGTACTTATGGCTAGTAGAATTGGATCCAGTTGATTTAGGGAAAAATGACATATACCAGTCCAAACCATGATAATAATTATTACCATTAAAAAATTGAATTTCCTCAAATGTGTCTGGACTAGGTAAATTGCTAGATATACTAGGGTGCATACTTAAAAATGTATAAAGCGCTGTAGTGCCAGTCTTTTGGGGTCCAATGACTAGAAATTTCGGTAAAGTTTCGCAACTCTTACTTTTAGACCAAATTTTTATGTGCCTCGGATCATCACAAGGGTTACCCCAAACAGGATCAATTTCTTCTGGATGCAAACGAAAATATGTTTCACCAAGTTGTAATGGTGGTGCTGAGCTTAGTTTCAAATTCGTCCAACATCGTAAAAATTTTATAACCGACTCAAAAGTATAGAGGGCCAAACGATCTGAACCATAATTTGACATATGTGTCATGAATATATTGATCGGATTATAAACGATCGTTTGAAATAATTCACCACCCTGAATAGATTCATCCAATTTGTCTCTACCTCCAGGATACCTATCAATGAACATTGTATGAGTAAATAAACCACAAGTTTGTCTGAAATTAAACAGAAATAAAAGTTAACTTATAATCAATAGTTTTTTATGTAAATTTAAAATAATGCAGTTCAATTAGCTCAAGCCAGTAACTGCTTAAGTCCTTTTTACAGCAAATAAAAAACTAACCTAGGTAGAACCATTATATTTCTGTGAACAAACCCACGACGTAAACGAGCAGGTCTTAAATGTGGATATTCTTCAGTTGATGTTACTTTAATGTTCCAAACTTTTTTCCATGCAATATAAAGAAGTTCATGAGCTGGATATACACCAGAATGATGTGGTGACACTGAATAATTAGAATCAGTGGGTATCTTGTGATCTTTAGCAAATGCATAATTTAATAACATTTCGTTCATTAAAAGGGTTAGATTTTCATAAAGATGAGGTTGTTGATGATTCCACATGTGTGAAAACCAATTAAATTCTTTGATGTTCCTCAAGAGTAAGTCATCACCCAAATTTTCATCGTGTGTACCGTGGTGATAATATTTTCCGGAAAATCCTAAATTAAACCGAAATCCAGGTACCATTTCAGCGATTCGTTTTTGAGTTGCTACTAAAGCTAAAACGTCATCAGGTCTCAATCTTGTGCCTTTTTCTCCCACAAAAATATCGTCAATATCCACCAAAATCATTCGATTCAAGCTTAGAGACAATTGACCATGACTTAGGTAAGACAATGCATCTAAAAATAGTAAACGATGTAGCCAAAATCGTAATCCACTACCAAAAAATATCCTTTGAATGCCATCTAATCTCCCGTGATCTTGAATTACTGTTGCTAATGGTGTATTAACTTGATTGTTATCGGTGGAATAGTCATGGGTATTTCTTTGAGCCCATTCAATAGGTTCATAAGTGGAATGATTATTTTGAAAAATGGCCCAATCGTCACCTGGTAGTGGACCCCAAACAGTATCACCAGCTCCTGAAAGTAAAAGAAAAAACAAATGGTACAATAAAAGAAAAAACAAATGGTACAATAAAAGAAAAAACAAATGGTACAATAAAAACATTAATGTTTGATCCAAACTTACTTGTAAGTCTGAGAACATTTGAACCAGGATTCAAACTTGCATCCCGAAGTCTTAAATTTGTGTGAATATACAGCGGAAAATCTCGTACTTGTGCAGCTACTAGAGTTTCTTCACTAGGGCTAACAAAAGCTACTATACCTACAGAATATTCACGACAGTATTTATCTAATAGTTCTCGGTTCCATTTATCCATATGCAAATATTTATCAATCGATTCAAATATTATAACACCATAACGTCCCTTATCTAAATTTGTAAGTACTGGAAGGCTCTTGCCGGCAACTTCAATTTTATACCTAAAAAAAAATAACAATAATAATCAGCACATACTATGTGTAGTGAAATACACTTACTTTATCCTATTGTAAACTAATAATTCTGCTATATCACGTCCCAAACGAGAATAAGTCGTTTCCACAAATACTAAAACTTTAGAATCTATTCTCAGTCTTGCTTCAGATCTATGATCTGGTGTTTGTGCTGTCACCGTTTTCTGTCTACTAACATTATTTAACATTCTGCAATGTATTAATGGCGCTGGCCTTGAATCTCTATGTATTAACCTTATTGAAAAAAAAAATCCAATAAAAACATAATTATAAACATACATTTGAGCAAATTACCCAACAAACATTCCATTTTCCATATAATGGGTGTAATAAAAAATTGTGACAAGTGTAATAGCGAATAATGCGAGTACGCAACGTTTAACATTGATTGCTTTAAATATAGGTAAACTAAAACAACATTTGGCGACACAACTACTACCACTTAAACTACATTTATGACTGTTAAATATTAGGGCCTCAGAGGGTACTGAAATTCTTCTGGTATTATCGCTATATAGGCCATCATGTCTCTGATGATATTCGGTAGATGTCTGCTGCTGCTGCTGTAGTTGTTGTTGTTGCTGGTGAATATCAATCCTTTGCGATAAGCCTACAAATTAGAAGAAAATTGAGCTACTTTAGTGACATACAAAGTTTCTAAAATCAATTCTATCAGATTAAAAGCTCCATGATAAAAGACCGAGTTTTCAACTTTATACTCGAAAATTAATACTAATAACTCAGAAATAAAGCCTACAAATAGCAAAATTAGAGCGCATCCACATAGTTTTTTACACAAATTACCTGGAACTAATGTACTGGCAACAGCTGAATGAATTGTTGTATTATTATCTTGCCTTTCAACTGTAACATCTGTTAATGAATCTTTACTAGAATTCCATAATGGTGTTTTCTCCGATATAGTCATAGTATTATCTTTTATATATAATATAGATAGATTTTAAATGTAATTTTAAATTTAATTATTTTTTTAAAAACCTTAGTATTAGAATTTAATTTAAAATTTTTTTTTAATATTATTATTAATTTTTTTTTTAATTTATTGTCTTAAAATTTAGCTATTAATCGCGTTTCTTAAGTGAGGCAAAATAATTAAGAACAAAAATTATAAAAAAAAAATTAGCGCGCGAAAATTTTAAATTGAAAAAAAAAATTATGGCACTTTATTTTATTTAAAATTAATTGAATTTTTATATTATTTAATTACTTCGTTTTTTCTTTTTTTTTTTTTTAAATTAAATATTACTAAAATTATTCAGGAAAAAAAAAAATCACATAAATAAAAATTTAAAAATTCAGCGTAATAAAAAAATTACTTTTGTTTTACTGATTTTAAAAACTGTTTTACGTTAACTTTATTTTTCAAGGTACTTTTTATTCTTTTTATTTTTATTTAAAATTATAAATTAAAACAATTATTAAAAAAAAAAAAAATTAATACAACAAACAAAAAATGTTTTTATTTTATCTTAAAAATATTAAAATATAATATTAAAAAAAAAAAAATCAGCTGATAAAAACAAAAGTTGATTATGATATTAATATAAAAAAAATATATAAAACTATAATATAATTATTTTCTCTTTTAAATGTGCGCTTAAGTAACTTTTATTTAAAGAAAAAGTTCTATATTAAATCTTTTTAGAGTTTCTTTAAATTAGAATTTTTTGTTTTTTTTCATGAAATTTTATATTCTTTTTCGTTAATTTATTTTATCAATTTTGTTTTTTAATAATAAAGTTCGCCATTTGATATGTTTCCAAATTTTATAATTATTGACAATTTTTGAATGAATTAGAATTGCCATTTTAAAATTAAAATTCTTTTTGTGCCATTTTTTAATGTAATTATAATTTTAAACATGTTTTTAATATGGCCCTGATATTAATTTTTTTTTACAAATAAATACTTAATATATGAAAAAAATTATTAAATAATATTTGTTTAAAGGTTTTAAACATTTTAGCTGCATTAGTAGTTATTCGATGAATTATTATTATAATCATTCAATCATTCGTTCAATTATTTCATTTGTTTTTTGAAGATTTTTACGTTCTATGTATGAATCTCTTTTAATGAATTACTTCCTGTTTACATTAACACTATTCTTTTACTATATTCTATATTTGTTATTCTCTGTGTATATTTGCAGTGATTTGAACTTATCTGAATTCTAAAATTTGATTTCTTTTTATTGAATTTTTCTTTTGTAATATGGAACTTTTGGTTTTTGAAATTTTATTTGGTTTTTTTTTTTCTCTCAATTAATTCTTGATATACATTCTAGATTCTAAAATTGTTGTAATTGATCTAAAAATAAAAAAAAATTAGAAAAAAATGTAAATCATAATATTTTATAATATTTAAAAATTAATAAAGGGATTTGTTTTTTCTAAATTTGTAATTAAATTGCATTAAAAACGGAAATATGTGTAAAAACAAAGAAATTCTAAATACCAAAAATTTTGTTTACAAAAAGAAAAAAGAACATACGTGCACTCAATTAAAATTATATGATTAAATAAACTTGAAAAATACCTACTTAAAACATACTTATATAAAAAAAAAAAAAAAACTGCCCACAGAATCTGAACATTACACATGAACCGAAAAATTAAATGGATTGCTTTTTGGTAAAAAAAAAACATATCAATAAAATGGATTTTCTTTTTGAACGGGATTTTTGAGAAAACATACCAACGGTATTCGTCCATAGTTACTTTCACTTAAATTTAAATTTTTATATTCCTACTAAAACTTGATTTATAGAATAATACAATTTTTTAAATACTACTTATTTTAACTATAATAGTTAAATTTTATCTCTAAGCGATAAATTTTTGTAGTGAAATATTTCCAATAAATATTTTTCATGATTCACCATAATATTGTTCTTTATATAACTTCGTTAGCTGTATCACAATCTATTTGGACCAAAGTTTCTATTGCAAACCAAAATTAATAACGAGAAAAAGTTAAATATCAAAACCAATATTGATTGAAGCAATATAAAATAGATGCTGATAAGAAATATATGTTCAGATACTACAATAGTATTGATCAATGTATTTTCATAATTTATGACAAAAATATGAATCTAGTAATAAGTAGTTATTTTTTTTTTTTTCGCAAAATGATAATTTAATTACCATGACAAAACAAAACATCATAACATAATTTTTTTTTGTTTATGATTAAAATGTATATGTTACGAATAGGTACAAAAAGAAACTTTCTATATGAAAACGAAAACAATCACAGACGATTATGAACAAAATTAATATTACCTACTTCAATAATATTCACACGAGTCTTACTGTAGGTAGAGGGAATGATGCACCTACCTACATAAATGAGATGAAATCAATCGCCCATTTTCTAATTGTTTTTCGATCAGATTCAGAACTATAACTTCTGTCATTCAATTTTTAACTCTTTTCCCTATCTCTGTAGATATTAACTTTACTTGTACACCTACCTACCTATTTTATTCACCGTTCGTAACACACTGAACTGTTTTTTGTTTTTTATATTTTTAAAAATCAATAAAAAAAAATTGTAATAATTTTATTTATTTTTTTTCTAAAATTTTAATGTGTTTACAATGAAAAGAGTCCCATTACTATTTAAAAAAAAAAATGTTTACTACACAAAACTACGATAGTGAATGTTATATTTGAATTTTTAATTTTTGTTAAAAAGGTGAAAAAAAAAATTGTTTCTTAAATTTTTTTTTTTTTTGGAAACATTTGTTAGTTTTTATATTCAAAGTGGGTTTTCATTACAGGTCCTCCCACATGAAAACTGCATCATTTTATTTACTTTTTTCTTGTTTGATGTGTGAGCTTTAAATTAAAAAAAGGAAAAAAAAAAAATAAACTAAATAAACATAATTCCAATGAAATATTGTGAAGAAAGTGGGTTGGCAAAGCATCACGTTAATCTCTGTGGAATTTAAATTTATTTATTTTTTTTTTTCTGAATGGAAACAAAAACACAATCATAATAATTAAAAAATACAAAAAAAAAAAAATATATACCTATCTATTAGAAGAAAAAAAAAATCAGATCATAGTCATTAAAAACAACACTTTTTTTTTTTATTTGCTTTTTTAATGTAATCAAAAATTATCTCTGCAACAACGTCAAAGCAATGGATGAAGTGTTGTTTGATTGTACAAAAACAATAGGGATGCAGGATCAAAGATAATGTATTTTTTTTTTTACATAAAACATGACATAACTTTTACCGGTGCAATGATAATTGAATTTTACATCCTTTCTTTTTTTGATACAAACGAAATTATTACTCCATATCTGTCGCCTGGAGTAATGATATATGGGACCTACGTATATCTAATACTACTCCCTTGCGGTATCATTAGAGGTAGTTACCTATCTATCTCTTTTATTTTTGTGATAAATAGGATTTTTATTAAAATATGTAGATACCTATAAGATAAGCTGTGCATTGCATTGAATTTAAAAGAACTAAGTACCTATCTGCTAAGGTGCACCACACATACCTATAAAAAGGCTATTTTGAAACGGACAAAAAATAATAATGTCTTCATCGTAACTCTAAATTGGGCTAATGAGATATTTCATGTTATATTATCTACCTAGGGTAGGGAAATTAGGTACCTACCTAATTGAATAAGAATTATTTTTAACACTGAAAAATAAAGATTTTTAAAAAATCAGCATTATTTGACCAAAGGCCGAAACTTGGTGGGGTGCTCGAGGAGGTAGGTAGGTACCCAAACCTTCAAAAGCGAATATCGTCCCTTCGAATAAAAAAAAATAGTTGTTTGTTTGAACCTACCTGTTTATGTTGTTTTTTTTTTATTGAATTTTTACTTTATTTTGAACTTTTGTAAATTTGATGAAAAAAATATTTCAATTTCTTATTTTAACTATTCATTTAATTTATTTTTTAATAGTAATTAAAAAACATAAAAATTTAAATATATTTTTTAATCAATAAAATTAAAAAAGAAAATTAGAAAAATTAATTTTTTTTGGTATTAAAAAAAAATTATTATTTTTTCATGTTCGATTCGATTACTGAATGAAATTATTAAGTGGTGTCACATTTTTTTCAATTATCATCAATTCCAAGTTTTAATTAAATATTATGTATATTTGTTTATTATATATATTTTCAATGAAATTGATATTTCTTTCTACTATTATTTATTTTCTATTTTAATTTTTTATTATTTATTTATCTAATTTTGATTTTTGAATCTTTTCTTTTCTTCCTTTTCTTGCTTGTACAATTTATTTCTATTGGGGATGACTGAGCGCGATCACATATTTAGTTGTGATGTCAATTTGTTTACTTTGAAGCAGCCAATTTATAAATCAACAGAAAGTTACTCCGCAGAAAAAATCACAGAGTTAATGAGTGTAGTTATTTAGCCGTCGTTCTTTTCCTCTGATATCTGAGCTAAATAAAACACTGCATTCTTTATTTAAATTCATTCGGGCAAATAAAATATAACCTAATTACGTGAAAAAAAAAGAGGAAAATGATCCACGGGCACTTGAATAATAAAAAAATTTATTAATTTTTATAATTTTCCTTCATAATAACTTAACCATGATTCATAAGCAACACTCAATAACATTTTTGCCGTTTATTGCTTGACTTCAACATTGCGCTTTATTTAGTCGGCTTTAGCGGACAACTCACACACGCATTATTGGAAAAAAAATTCTTAAAATTAAAAAATTAGCGAAACGAAGCAAAATTTAATTTTTTTCCAAAAAGAATATTTTAAAATTAAATTATTATTTAAATTAAATTAAAAAAAATAAAATAAAAAATTTTCTAGAAATTGAAAAAACGAAAATGGATATTCGAAAATTAAGTGAATTGCTTCGAGCAACCACAGAAGCTATTCCCGAGCAAAGGAAAAATGCTGAACAACAATTGAGTCAGGTTAGTTTTTTTTTTTTGTCGAAAGAATTTTTTCTTTCTGCTAAAAAAAATTATGAATCAAGCCTTTTTTTTTTCTTCACCACATCACGACAAAACAACCATGTGCTTTAAAAGAATGCAAAAAAAAAAAACAATTTTATAATTTATTGGAAAATTAGGTTTTTGACGAAACAAAGAAAATTTTTTGATTTTATTTTTTTTTTTATGATTGAAATTTTGGCAAAGTTTCTTTTCTTTGAAAAAAAAAAAAAAAATTCCCGACCCGATTCCCCCAATAAGAAAATAGATATGAATTTTCAGATTTTTTCATCTGTTTTATTTTTAGGTTAATTTGTCAAAAAAAAAGAAGCAAAATTCTTCAACATGGACAGCTGGTTTTTTTTTTTTATTTTTTTGGATAACCATGTTGATTCAATTTTATTGCTTTTGCTGATGATCGAATATGAAAAAAAAATGCCGTGGAAAATCAGAATCCCGCGCCCTTTTTTTGATGTTTTGATTTCTTGATTTTTTTGTTTTAATTTTAATTTGAATTAAAAAAATTAATTTTTTTTTTTTTTTCAAAAACTTTTTGAAGTCGGGTTTACGTAGGTTCTTACACGTAATTTTTATGTAACTTAAATACGTAAATTCTGGAAAAGTTTCTCTCAATCGAAATATTTTTTGAGACCGACTTGCATTTACCTAGATTGAACTACTATAAAATTGAGATTTAGTTTATTTCAACTAGTTAGGCACTACCTAACTATAATGGTCGAGATTATTTTTAATAATATGAAATTATATAGCATCACATTAGTACGTTAAGGTTGAAGGGGGCACAGGGTTCTTTGTTTGTCTTTGAACTTGTTAGTCCATTGAACTGCTAGCTGGTTGGGTAAATTTTGAAACCTTTCATTATTATGATCAGAAATCATGCGAAATTTTCATTCACAACGTAAAACGAAGTGTTTCGGTTTTTCGGTAGTTAAAAATGTCCATATATGTACCTACCTAGTTCAAACTACAGGTATATATGTTTTACTCTATTAAATGTTATATTTCCATTGAGTTTTGACCTCAGGTTTAACCCGTATTCAATTGAAGAGAAACAGGAGCTGAGTCGAAATTCAACATGAAATTTTCGTTTCATCTATGGAAACATAGTAGATGTACCTACATTTCAACGGATGAGTTCAAGCAGAGTTGAGAGCTTTATTGAGCTCAAAATATATGTTTCCATGGAGCTCGGGTTCAACCCAAGTGCAAGTATCCTTGGAAACATAGAATAAAACATCATTATGGCACTTATTATCTACAAATACATTTTTTACGTTACCATAATAGCAAAATCTCATCTACCTATTCATTTGGAATTATATTATTATCATAAATCACGAACTTTTTACAACAACAATTTTAATTCAAATGAGAAGAAATTTTTACTTTTTTTATGGTTAATTTTTATTACGAAAAAAATTCAGTTATGAACTGTTGACGTTGTTTGCAATATTCCACATGTAGCATTTATATTACTTATACAACTACTAAAATCTATATGTCTAGTAATATTTTTGTTAAAATTTTAAATACACTTAGTAATAAATTAAAAACAAAATATTTTTCATTCACAAAATTTTCATTCAAATCTTTTATGTTTATCAAATTAATAGCTTCAAGAAATTAAGAAAATAAAAAAAATACCTATTTCAATGAAATCTATTAGCAATAAATTTTATTGCTAGGTGCAGATAAATTTAATTTTAACTTAGCAACATAAAAAAAATGTTCCTTCATTGAAATAAATAAATGATTTGCCTTAGAAAAAATAAAATAGAAAATGCCTTTTTTGGCGAATTCAATTTTATGAACCTTACAAAAACATTTGATAACTTCCTACTTTGATTATTTAAATAAATAGGTTGAATTAATTTTATCATCTTACACAGAAGAAGTAATTAGTTTTCGTTTACCCAAATCTTCGGCAATCTGGTGGATTATTCGATAATATAACTATCGAATGAAAAACTTAATGATTCCATGTGAGTACATATTTTGTGTACATAACCAAACATTTTTTTTTATCCCCAATGTTCACTTGCTTCAGTAACTTTGGCTTATTCTGGGGTCTGCAGTATAATTGATCAAAACTTAAGAATCATTTGACATTTTGAACGTCGTAATGTATAATGGTATTGTCGGCGGGGGCTCGATTGTAATTCAATTCTCAGCTCGGACTGGAATTTGTGTAAATCTAAGATCTAAAAGTGCTTAAATTAAAAAATATTTCTCCTCAAAGTAAGTCGTTTTTATTTTTTAACTAAAATGATTCAAATATTTAATTAAACTGCAAACCTTCAGACTTTATAAACATACATATTAAAAAATGTCGAAAACAAAATAAAAATATTTTATCAATTTGAATATTTGAATCATTTGTTTTTATTTTTTTTTTTTTTATTGATAAAAGAATATTAAGAAATCAATCATGTTTCAATTCAATAAATTTTTTTTTTGTTAGCATTTTCCAAAATTTTATGTAAATATTGATTAAACTTCATGTGGTATATAAAAGTTGCAAGGACAATAAAAATAAATTATGACACAATTCATATAAAAATAAAAACAAATTTTACAACTTAGATAATACATGTTTAGTTGTAATAACTAACCTTGCTATCAAGGATTCTATATTTATTACATATTTTATTGCAAATTTTACTGAAGAAAAATACATCGACATAAAAATTAGAAGGATTTTACATGAAAATAAATATTCATAATTTTTTTTCAATGCTAAATTTTCTTTATCAAGTCAATTAAAATATATATATATGTTGTAATTATGGTCAAAATGGCATTAACATAGTATCGAAATAGAGAATAATTTTAATGAATGACATATTAAATTATATTGTGTACAACTGATATTGCTTCAATACATTATAAATACATCATAACTCCAATAAAACAATTAAAATAATATTCCAATTTTCAATCTGGTTTTTTTATCTTTTTATTGCCATCGATTAAAAATGAATTTTTCAAGTGAATAAATAATCAACTTTTTGTAAACAAAGCATATTAAAATTATTATTTTTATTTTTTAGGTACACAAAATTATAGGATTTGTTCCCTCTTTATTGCAAATTGTTATGACCAATGATATAGATTTACCGATTAGGCAAGCTGGCGCTATTTATTTAAAAAATGTTATTGCTAATAATTGGCAAGACCGTGAAGCAGAACCAGGGGAGCCATTAACATTTTCAATTCATGAACAGGATCGAGCAATGGTACGTGCTAGTATTGTTGATGCCATTGTAGTTGCACCAGATCTTATAAGGTAATTTTAAAATACTTTTTTTTTATTTTTGTGTGAACAATTTTTGTGGAGAAAACTTCACACACCGGTAAAATTAATTAAGTATATTTTTTGTTAATTCTTTTTCATTTTCTAATTCAGAGTTCAATTGGCAATATGTGTCAATCATATAATAAAACATGATTTTCCTGGGCGCTGGACACAAGTAGTCGATAACATTAGCATATATTTGCAAAATCCCGATTTTAATGGTTGGACTGGAGCCTTGTTAACTTTGTATCAATTAGTAAAATCTTATGAGTATAAAAAAGCTGAAGAACGTGTACCATTAAATGAAGCTATGAATTTACTTCTACCAATGATTTATAATTTAATGATAAATTTATTACAAGATACATCTGATCAGAGTGTATTATTGCAAAAGCAAATATTAAAAATTTATTATGCCCTTACCCAGTACTCGTTACCGCTAGATTTAATAACAAAAGAAATGTTTTCACATTGGATGGAGATATGTCGACAAGTTGTGGATCGACCATCACCAGATTCATCGCATATCGATGAAGATGATCGACCTGAATTACCACATTGGAAAGCGAAAAAATGGGCTCTTCATATAATGGTTAGAATGTTTGAACGATATGGGAGTCCAAGGAATGTTGCTAGTGAAAAATATCAAAAATTTGCAGAATGGTATTTACCAACATTCACAGCTGGTGTTTTAGAAGTTATGCTAAAAATATTGGATCAATACAGAAATAAAATTTATGTATCACCAAGGGTCTTAACAAATATTTTATCTTACATAAAAAATGGGTAAATATTGAAGGATTTTTTTAATTGGTTCTATGTTAACTTAACATTTTTTCAGTGTAAGCCACGCATATTCTTGGAAATTAATTAAACCGCATATGGTTGCTATTATTCAAGACGTCATATTTCCAATAATGTCTTTTACAGAATCTGATCAAGAATTATGGGCAACAGATCCACATGAGTATATTCGGTTAAAATTTGGTAATTATTATATGATAATAAATATAGATGTATATATTTAATTTAATTAATTAATTTTCAGATATTTTTGAAGATTATGCTACACCAGTGCCTGCTGCACAGAGTTTATTACATTCATGTTGCAAGAAAAGAAAGGGAATCTTACCAAAAGCTATGTCCATTATTATGCAAGTAGGATATTTGTTCAATGCAAAAATTCATTCTCGTATTATCTAATATATATATATATATATATATTTTTTTTTAAGGTTATCACATCACCAGATGCCGATGATAAGCAAAAAGACGGTGCACTTCATATGATTGGAACTTTGGCGGATATTCTAATGAAAAAAATTGTTTATCGAGACCAATTAGAAACAATGTTAACCACATATGTATTTCCAGAATTTAACAATCCGAAAGGCCATATTAGAGCTCGAGCATGTTGGGTTCTTCATTATTTTTGTGATATTCAATTAAATAATCAACAAGTTTTGGGCGAAATAATGCGTTTAACTTCAAACGCCTTGCTAACAGATACAGAATTACCAGTTCGTGTTGAAGCAGCTGTTGGCCTACAAATGTTCCTTACTTCTCAGGATAAGGCATCACAATATGTTGAAAATAAAATAAAAGAAATAACAAAAGAATTACTTACAATTATTCGAGAAACTGAGAACGAGGACTTAACCAATGTTATGCAAAAAATTGTTTTCACATTTTCAGAACAACTTTTACCAGTTGCGGTCGAAATTTGTCAACACTTGGCAACAACATTTAGTCAAGTTCTCGAATCAGAAGAGGGTTCAGATGAAAAAGCCATAACTGCAATGGGAATATTAAATACTATTGAAACATTACTTAGTGTTATGGAAGAACATCCAGAAATTATGGCAAATTTACATCCAATTGTTATAAATGTTGTTGCACATATATTCCATCAAAGTATAACAGAATTTTATGAGGAAACATTTTCATTGGTTTATGATTTAACAGCAAAAACAATATCACCAGAAATGTGGCAAATGTTAGAATTAATTTATCAAGTATTTCAAAACGATGGTGTTGATTATTTTATAGATATTATGCCTGCTTTACATAATTATATTACTGTTGATACCGAAGCCTTTTTATCAAATCCAAACAGATTATTAGCTATGTTTGACATGGTTAAAACAGTAAGTTTTTTTCATTTACCTTGAGAGTTAAAACCAAATAGGAAAATATAAAAAAAACTATTAATATTCCCAGATGCTGGAAAGTAATGCAGGTGAAGATCCTGAATGTCATGCAGCGAAATTATTGGAAGTTATAATTTTACAATGTAAGGGACGTATAGACTCCGTGATACCAATGTTTATTGAATTAGCATTATCCCGCCTTACAAGACCAGTTCAATCATCTGAACTAAGGGCAATGTGTCTTCAGGTAAGTTAAATGAACTCACTTAAAACATATATTATTGAATTCACAATATTAAAAACAAAAACTGAATATGTACTTTGCTTTTTTTTCTAGGTTGTGATTGCTGCTCTTTATTACAATCCGCAATTATGTTTATCAGTTTTGGATAAAATGTCTCAACCAACAAACGAACCAATAGCAGCTCATTTTATTAAACAATGGCTTAATGATACCGATTGTTTTCTTGGGTAAATAAATAAAATTTTTCGTCCATAAAATGTTTTATCATATTTAAATGTAACAAAGATTTCACCCACATTTATTTTTTTTTTTCAGGATTCATGATAGAAAATTATGTGTGTTAGGATTATGTGCTCTTATATCATTAGGCGAAGCAAAACCACCAGTTTTAAGTGAAGTAGCTGCAAAAATTTTACCATCATTATTATTGTTATTTGAAGGTTTAAAGAGAGCATATCAGGCCAGAGCACAAGAAGAAGAGGAGGAAGAAGCTTCTGAAGATGAAGATGATTTTGATGGTAATAAATAATTATTATAATTAGAAGAATATAATTTTTGATTCCAAACATTTTTAGAAGCGCTTTCTAGCGACGAAGATGAAGTTGATGAATTTGCTCCCGGCTATTTAGAACAAATATCTGATGTTACCAAGAAAAAAGCAGAGATTGCAGGGTTTGAAATGACAGCTACATTTAAGGTATTTGCTTTATTGCATTATTCAATAGTAAATGAAGAATTTTTATTATAACACTAGAATAACAGAACGTCGTTAATTTGCTCCAAATTTTTGGTCAACATTGTTAGAAAGAAAAAAAAGAAGAAAAATAACCAATAAAGTGTTTTATATCTGCAAAAGAAAAAGCTTTGAACAAGTGAAAGTAGCAAACATCTATCAGATTCTTAGTTTTATTGGTAGTTAGAATATCTACATATCTATCTATAATAAAAAAATAGTTTTTCACTCTTGTGCTAAAATAAATGGGTTTTAGAAAATAACATTTTTTTTTTAACACAATATTAGGAAGATGAAGACGATTCTGATGCTGATGATGAATCAGATGTTGATTTAAATGAAACTCAATTAGAGACTTTTACAACTCCGATTGATGATGAAGAAGTTAATGAACCTATAAATGAATATGTCACTTTCAAAGAAGTTTTACAACGTAAGTAGACTTATTTTAAAAAAATTAAAATAAATTATATTTTTGTTGTAATTCAGTTCTAGCTACTCAAGATCCATCCTGGTACTCAATATTAACATCACATTTAAATGAAGAACAATCGAAAAATTTACAAGAAGTTATTATTACTGCTGAACAAAAGAAAGCGCAACTAGAATCGAAACGAATTGAAAAAGCGGGCGGATTTGAATTTTCTTCGCAAACGATTCCGACATCATTCAAATTTGGATCTTAAAAAAAAATTCCATGTAAGGAACTAGAAATATTATATTGTGTACTAATAAGAATAATTTTTACTATCAAAAGTTAAGAAAAAAAATTGATTGACGAACCCCGTTTTACAAAATAATGTTTTCTCGCTTTAAAAAATCAGCAATATATAGTGACTGATAGTTGAAGACAAATTGTTAAAAAATGAATCGTTTTCTTAATGTATGCATTACAAAAAATTCTATTAAAGAACATTATGAATTTTTAAAAAATTTTTTTTTTACTTATTTCTAAGAGTTGTTAAATGATGTATTTTAAAAACGGCATGAAATTTTTATTTAAAGTGCAAAAATTAAAGACTAATTTATTTGAAATGAAATAAACTACCTTTTTTATAAAATTAATGTGGATGGGATTAACGAATTAAAGGTTGTATTTTATAAATAGCAAGGGAATTTATTAAGAAACCAATGAATAATAAATGTATTGGTTGGGACCATAGAATTTCTGGGACATAAAATTATTTTCTGTTGGCTGATCTACATGAGTGTTAAATGGTATCAGTCTTCACATAATTATATTTTTATCAATATTTTAAAGTTGGAATTGGCTCTACATAACGTCATATAAATTTTGATTGTTTGATAAAGTAACAGCTTTACAGTAGTGTGAAGATGTAGAAACATTTCGTTCGTGAAAAACTTCGGTACAAACTTAATGTTTGTTTTATTCTAAAAAAAAAAAAATAAGCACTGAAAAATAAAATATATATAGAATAATTCGAACTCAAAAAAATTTTAATTCTAAGCATAGAATGAATTACTTTAATGTATTCAATATACTTTATTCGAATAGTTTTTGCACTGTTTTCAATAAAAAAAGGTCTTGTTTGGCGGGTAATTTTCTCAAATCTCCAATACTATACATTATTATGTGTATAAAAAAAAAATTCCAAAAAAATTGTAATATAATTGATAGTTATTTTAGTTTTTTTTTTTGTTTTCTAAAAATTGAATTCATTTTTGCATGACGGAGTTCTCTTAAACTTTTTTACATTGATATTCGTTTTATATGCATTTTTAGCAAAAAAATAAAAATAAATTGCTTATAAGATGATGTCTTTTATATTTTTAGTTTACCTTAAAATTGTAAAACATATTTTAAAAATAAAACTATTTTATTTAAAAAAATTACAATAAAATGTTTTTATTTTTCAATAATTTTTTTTTAGCCTATGTAGCAGTGATTTTAACTATATATGTTAAATTTTTTGATTTCCACATTTTTTAGATTCCTTTGTGAATCAGAAACATCAATTATTATTTTCTAAAATTAAGGACAATAAGCTATAGTGTTTTTATTTATTTATTTATTTCTTTCATTTTTATAATTAGTCCTACTTAGGCTCATAATAAAATAAATCTATTAATCCAATCTCATTTTAATTACCCTGGACGAGGTTCAACATATAAATAAGAAATATTTTAAATCATTTTTCTGGGGTAGAATGAAATAATTTTCAATAAGCTTAAATAAATTGAAATATAAAAAAATAAACTTTTTTAACACTGCTTTTTTTGTACATATACGTTTTTATTCATGTGTCTGCAACGCGCAATTACTTACAGTCCACCCATGAATTTAAAATATGTGCAAAAAACACAACTTATTTGTATATATAGAAATTGGATAATTTTTTTTTTTTTGTATTTTTAATCTTAAGAAAGTTCTTAATTTTAGTTATTTTAGAACTTTTAACTTGTTCAGTTCGTTAAATATAAGTGGAAAAATATAAATTCGTGAACTTTACAAAAAAAAAAAAAGGGATTTCTTATACAGAAAAAAAAACTTATCTTAATATGAACTGCTAAGGTTAGAATTTTGAATAATAACATAGAGAAAAAAAGTTGGCAACAATATAAAAATATTAACTTTGACTTAAAGTTTAACAAAATAGATATGAAAATATTTTCTCTAACCTTTTTTTTATTCTTTATGGTTTTCGATTGATTCGAATGAAATCGAATATCAACTAATTGAAATAAATTCTACATCAGTATAATATTACAGTGAATTATTATAAACAGTTAAAATGAACAATCGATTATAGTTTCTACAGAAAATAATACGAATCAAAAAAGAATACTTTTTAGTAGTATCTTTAGGAACGGACATAATAATAATATATTTTGGTAACCTTTAATTTCCTTATACAATCATCAATCAATAAGTCTGTAGCAAAGCAAAGAAATTTCTCTCACCAGACTACTCAAAATTATTTACAAAATATCAATTCGATATATTAAGTTATTTATTTATGACTTAAAAGAAAAGTAAAGGTCAGAATTGTGTTTCTGTCTGTCTGTTTCATAATATTTCATGCTCACATAAACAAAGCATTTATTACCAAGAAAATAATACATAATATAACATTGAAACGGGCAGGCGACCAATTTTGAATTTTATAAAATAATAACTTTTCTTTTTTAATTTATTAATGCTTCATTTTTTTTTGTATGCAAGGTTATTTTCATCGAAGTTGTAAGAAATAAATTTTCATAAATACGTACTGAATTTCCGCCCAAGTTTTTTATACTACATTATTTCAATGCAAGAAAAGATTTTGTCAAAATTTATAAAGTGAGCGCAGAAAAAAAGTTATGTGAAATAAAAATCTGAAATTTGCAATAGAAAGCTAGTATAGGCTTTTTAAGTTATTAAAAGAAGGTAGCAGCCCTCTTATAGTGGTGCAACATCCCAATTTTCAGAGTAAATGGTGTGAAAGTTCAAAGGAAGTGAGTCATCGATTTAAGTCCTTACTTTAAGAAATAAATATTTTTTTAATTTTTAACCCAAAATTAAATTTTTTTTGCACATTTCTTGTAAAATAACTTCATGAATGTAAAAAAACAACGAACCAAAAAGGACATGAAAATTTTCATATTTATAATTATGTGTTAAACTGCAGACAAATCTACAAGTTTTTTTTTTTTTATAAATTTATGAAAAAAAAATTGGCAGACTCGCCAAATCCACTGTTTTTGATTTATTTTTAAAGAAACAAAAATTAAAAAATTCCCATCTTACGTATGAGACATTAAAATCCAAGCCAATAAATTTTTTTCTTATTTTGCCTTGGAAAAAGAAAATCTAAATTCTTTTTGTTTTTTTTTTTTTTGCTGTTTTTTTTAAATAGAATTATGCTGGCATTTTAATAATATAACAATAATACACGAAAATGCACAGAAGACGAAGACAATCAGATCCTTGCAATTGTTTGCGACCATTTATAAGGATATTGGGAATAATAACATCAATTGGTAAGTAGTTGGGAGAAAAAGTTAGTACTAAGTGTAAGGAGAGTTTAAAAAATTAATTGAAGGTAGTTTAATTTTTAGAATTAAAGAATAAGTCTGATCCAAATGGTCATAATTAGAGTCAAATTATTAAGTTTTCTCAATTGTTTATAAAACGTCTAAACTTAAATTCAATGCTTCAATGTACAGTAGCTTCAATTTACATTTTATTTCAATTTCTTATAAGTAGAACTATTAATTTTTAATAATGTATTTGTAATTAATTTTCCAAATATTTTCAAGTACGAATTAGAATTATTTTTAAACTAGTTTTAAACGATAGAATATTATTGGGTTAATAATGGCTAAGTAAATTAGAATTAAAGTATATAATTTGATTACACTATAGTACAGTGTTTATTACTTCTTATATGATATATTTTCGGTTGTTTTTTTTTTTGCTTTATATTATATAGAATCAGAAACAACGATTTTTTTTGTATCAATGTGTTATAAGATATTTATTATTATGTTTTAAATTATAAGCTTTACATTAAGCGCTTTTACTTACTATGTTCATCAGTGTAAGAAGATTTATTCAAGTTATTTTATTTATGTGCAGGGGCGGATTTACACATTTGCCGCCTTAAGGCACTATTAAAAAAATTTAGGAAAAAGACACATTAAAAAAATACATTTAACTTCAACATGAAATTAAAATTAGTTTGAGGAGATTTTGAGCTCTTAGCCTTAACCAATTCTAAAAAGTTTTATACTATTTTAAAGTCCAAAAATTATTTTTATTAAATTTTGCCGCCCATTAAATTTTGCCTTCCTAGGCTTGAGCCTAGTGTGCCTATTCGTAAATCCATCACTGTTTATGTGTGAAAAAAATATAATTAAAATTTTAATTAATGACGATTAAACGTAAAAAAAAAATTCAAATCATTACTGAATGAATATAATATTTAATTTTTTTTAAGTGCATACCTAAGTATGTCGGTATAAGGCAGTGAACGAACTTGCTATTAGGCTAAGAAAAATTTCAAGCTATTAAATTTATTGAGTAGTTGTACTACGTCATAATCATGAAATTTACGTTCTAGAATCTCATTTACTCATACTCTTTGATGGACAGTTTTTTGTAAAAATACTTCGAGATCAACCATTTACGTGAAAAATGACGAATTTTTAATTAGTAGGCTATTTACTTACATCAAAATTATTAAAAAGAAATGCTTAATTTAAGAAATTTGTTTAAATTTCTTTTTATTAAATTATACTAATGTATATTTGTTTACATAAAAACTATGTATAAAATAAATACATAAATCTCTAATATAAACATTAAGACAATTATCTTTGGAATATTTTATTTATTTTAAGTATACATTATTATTAAAGACATCATAAATGATATAATCTAAAATTATATGATGGTAAAAAAAAAATACAAATTTATATGAAATTTTTTCATGAACATGCATATGTTTTTTAAATTATCAGAAGTCAAAAGTTTTTTATGTATCGGCCAAAAAAAAAGCATACAAAACTTTCAAAGATATAATAATTTTGAATCATATTTTTCTTAACTTTGAAAATCTTTGTAGATGAAAAAAAAAACCTATAAATTTTAATGGAAATAAATTCATATTTTTAAGTACATGAAAATGTTTATGAATGAAAATGTTAGTTTATAGTCTAATAAAAAAAAATAATTTTTTTTAACAAAATGTATTACCACTTTATTTATGGGGCTTATGGCATAATTTTAGTTATAAAAATTTTAAGGAATAAGTAAACTCTTTATTCGGTTCAATAAACTGAAGTTCCTTAATTATATCACAATATCATTTGAACTTTAAGAATAAAGTTTCAATTTACGTTTAGCTTTTACATTATGAAAATATTAAAAAGAAAAATTTTCAATAGTTGGGTTTATTTAGGGCATGTTTTGGCGTAATTTTCTGGAACATTTTTTTAATATTTCCCTTCACAAAAAAATATCATAACAAGTTTAACAAAACTTTACGTATATGAAGATTTGTGCTAAGTAATTGTTAACGATTCCGGAATAAGATAAAGTAGATTTATTACAAACATTTACAAGTTTAAAGTGGTGTCTTCAATTTTATTATTATTGGAATTTTTGTTGTAAAAAAGCATTGTCGTAAAATAAGTGATTAAAAATATATAAATCATAACTTTTAAAATATTTGGATTGTTTAATTTAACATCCTTAGGTATTTGAAAGTTTATTTACCTAATTTATATCAATATATCAATATAAAATATATGAATATATGTACAGATGCATTTAAAAGTCTAATGTTTATATCTATAATAATTCATTGAAACAAATCGATAGTTTTATAAAAACTAAATGAAAAAAATTTATTTCAAAATTGAAATTCTTGTTCCTCTGTTTGTTGTTATTAGTCTTCTCATAGTAGTATCAAATTCATTAGAATGATAAGACTAAATTATTCATTTCTTTTTTTTTTTTAATTTTATATACAAAAATTATTCTAAAGAAGAAAACTGGTTGCTAAAATAAGAAAAATATGAATATGTGTGGACTAATAAATATAATTAATTTATTTTTCTCATTATTAGCTTTTTTAATAATTGTACCTTATCTTTAATGTTAAACTTTGATTTTGTTTATTAAAATGAGCCGTAATTTTAATAATTGTGATATAATTGCAATCATTGACTTATCATTGACTTATGACAATAAATTACCTAAGGCATATTGTTGCATAAACAGAAATACTAAGTGAACAAATTGTCAAACATATTATGTTTTGTTCAATATACATACCTATTCTATATAAAGTATTATTAAAATAAAGTATATGGATTTGATATTATTGTATTGTATATGCCATATACTATATATTATATTACTTTTAATTCATTTTTTGAAATAAATTTGCTGCCATGATTCTTTTGCATTTATGTGAATTTTAGAAAAATTATTGTAGAACGAAATGGTTACAATTACATCAATTGAAAGTTTAATCGTCTTCTAAAGCCTGAACAATTCATACATAATATGATTTCCCATATTAAAAGAAGTCATTACTTAAAACTGTTCTCTTAAATTTTTTTTATATTGGAGATATTAAATTAGATAATATTATTGAATATGTTAAAATATTGAACTTAGTATTTATATATATTTATTACCTATATTTTATTTATAAATTTGTTTATATTATAATAAATATTGAATTTACGACATCTTGTAGAATTGCTATTATTATCTGACTTCACAAGTTTGAACATACATAATTTAAATTCTTTTATCATTTCAAAATGTATTTGTTTATTTTAACAAATAAAATACATTAAATATGTACATAAATATTTTTCAACTTAATTTTCTTTTGCATATTTTTTTTAATTTTCTTAAACATGAACATGAAAGTAAGGTCTTTGATGATGTTAATATTCTGTAAAATTTCCTTATTAACGTTTTATGATTTGATACAATTATATTGTCTAGTCCATGTATAATATGTATACACAATATAATTTTCAACATAATAATTCACAAACCATAAAATATGAATTGGATATTTTTGATTCCAATAAAAGATAATTTTTTTTGTTTATACAAGTTGAAATACTATTTAGCAAATTTTAATAACTTTGTTTGTTACAAAAATCTAATATAACTTATAACATAAATGTATTATGTATTGTATTATACAGTTTAGATTTAATCTGTAAATATTATTTATATAGATCTAAAATCAACAACTAACCAAATATGTATTTTGTATATTTTTATATTTATGAAGGATTTTAATTTGAAAATGGTAAGAGAAATCTATGATGTATATTTTTCGGAAAAATGTTCAAAACCAAATATTTTGTCAAAATTAATAAAATCTAAGAAATTGTAGTAAAATTAACATTTCTTTGATAAGTTAATAACTTTAACTTTTTATTGGTTTTTTAGTATGCTGTGGAGTTGGTGTTGACATTCAGGAACATGGATTTAAATCAGGAATTTTTATTATGTAAGAATTGTGTAATATATGTGTTCTTAAACTTGAGCAACGATACGATAATGTGCACAAAAAGCATGTGAATAGTTAAATAAAATATAATTGCTAAATATAAATAAAAAATTATTCCCATTAGGATGAGCTATAGATTATTATTATTCGCGTATTTCTGTCTTCTATAAAAAAGTAATATGTAATTATCTTTTATTAAATGTTTATTTTTTTTAATATGGTATCTTCATTTTGTAGAATTTTTATTTGTTCAAAAATTTATTTTATTTAAAAATTCGCCCACTGGTTTCGAGGTTTGCCTTATTGATTGGGCATTGATATGAAAAAAACATTAGCAATAACGTTTTTGGTTCAGGTATAACCTCGTGAATTTCAGATGGCAAAAGCGTTCAAGCAAAATTTCTAATTGAATTCATTTTCAGAGTTGGATCAACCTTAGTATTAATTTTAGAAACAAAATGGATTATAACTTTATTTCTTCAATTGATACTAGCAAGGTATTTATTTGAAAATTTTATGCTAGCTAGGTAAACTACTAATTTATGCAATTTTAAGTGAATTTATTTGCTGTTGGAGTAAAATTTGTAAAATTTTTGGTGGATGGCGCTTATCACTTCCGTATGTTATGTTTGGTAAGAATTGATACAGAATTTTATTTTTATTTTTTTAAACTTGAAGCGACGGACGGTTTTCTCACTTGTAGATCTTATTGAATCAGATTTTTGTATGGGAATTTCGGAGGACTGTCTTTTATCAGTATTACCTAGATCTTTAGAACTTAAAATTTAAACCAAATACATAGATTTTTTATAACTCATTATGAGCCCATTATAATATGAGTTACACATTATATTTATTGTTTATATATACATAAATAGGTACTGCACTAATGGTTTGGCCGCACAATTTATGGTTAAGCTATGTATCGGGATCATTGTTGATTTTTTTAGCTATTTCAAGATTATTAACTCTAATTCAGTTTAGCGGCAACTTTAAGGGTGGTGAAGAATTGCTCCATCAGAAAGATGATTTTTATGAAAAGTAAGTTAAAAAAATTGGATAACTGAATATTGCATAATAATATTTAACATAAATTTTAGATCTGGAATGATTTCTGCTGATATAATGAATGATTCTTATTCCATATGCCACAGTTTAGATGATGAAGATCCCATAGAACCAATTGAGGAAGACGCATAAGATTACTAAAAAGTTATAATTGCATAAACAAATCAAAACACATCATTTCCGCTTATAGTATTGAACTTTTGTTTTTGTTAATTTTGGAGACCTTAGATTAATTCCTCTAAATTAAAATTATATAAAAATTAATTTAGTTAAATAAACATTGTCATATTATCACTAATCTCATCATAAGTACTGATCCATCTAATAAATACATTATGATTTCATGGATCTGTTAAAAACAATTTAATTTTTGTTAGTTCACCTATTACGCATTACGAGTCACTTATTTTAGGTGGCAAGTAAAATAATATCATCCAAAATTAGATCAACTTACCAACCAAATATGTTTTTTATTGTCTGTTTCTCAACTGTATCTTAAATTAAAATCAAATCCTGCATTTGAAATTTTTTAATCCTTTGTTTTAAGTAAAGTAATTGGCGACAACTGATACCTATAAATTAATTAGGTATGTTTTTTCTAATCAAAATTAAAAAAGTATAAAAATAAAACTGAATATAATTCAAAAATTAAAAGAGCAATAATATGAAAATAATAGTGATATTCAAGAGAATGTTTCTTAAGAACAATTTTTTATACCAAAAAAAAACATTTAAAATAGTTATAAATAAAAATTTGCAATTTACTGAAAATTTGATAAAAATTAATTAATATAAAATATTAAATTAAGTTAAATAGGAAGTAAGAAACAATTTATTATAATTTAATAACTGCAATTAAAATTAAATCAGTTTCTAGATTAAATATTGTTTATATTTTGTGTTGTGAAATTTTTTTCATCTCAAACTTAAGTTCCGATTGTAAAATTATCTACTTATTTGGTTGAAAATATTCATCTAAAATATTCTAGAATTTTCATCCTTATGTACAGATATGATTTTATTCAATGCATATAATATAATATGTTTGATGAAAATATTTAAAAATTGTTTCTCTCTTTGAAAATATAATTTTGTATTTCAATAAAAATTAACTAACATTTTTTTTTGTAAAAATGAAATTAAAATTAATTTCACACGTAAAGCTAAATGAATTAAACAATATTCCGAATTAAATTTCACCGAAATTTGTGTGGCCTGTCTGTTTTGCGTGTAATTGTGCTTCTTGTTGGCCAACCATTATAACATCACATTGAATACAACGTAATGCGAATTTTTCAACCTGAAATTATAAAAAGTGAAATATTTATAACAGATTATGTGAGAATAAATTCTACTGTATTTGATGCGAGCATAAAACCGTATATTTATTTTAAGTAAAATTTATATTTACATTAGTAAATTGTCTAGAAGATTTGGCTTCTTGAGCTAATTGTTCAGCTTGTTGGTACACTTCAATTTCCTCAACGGGAAAAATTGTTTTTGGTAAATCACCCTTAAATAAAAATTTAATCATAATAAAAGAATTTTTTGAACAATTATAGTTTTAAATTTACCGTCGCGGACTCCATATATAAGGGATCGTAGTGAATGCCGTCAAATAAAAGAAATACTCTCAATCCAAATTGTTTATCTTCTCCGAATCGATTAATAATTGCATTCATTATGTCAACAACCTAAAAAAACAAAAAAACATTAGCTTACAGTGTGAAATTAAAAAAAGACATTTTATTTTGGACGACATAAATTTTAAATTTTAGGTTTTTTTTCGTCAATTTAGAATTTCATCTTATTTTTCTCAATTGAAAATTTAAAACATTTATTTGAAGTGATGAGCAATTTCATTCACCTTTTTTACAAACAAATCCAACAAATATTCAATGTTGTACCAATTACTGACCACAATATCTAATAAAATTATTTAAAAAATGAAAGAAATTCTCACATCAATTTCAATACCATAAAAACTCGATAATATTGATACTTCTATAGCACCACCCCACGAATCTGCTTTCGATATCCAATCACAATATTCTGAATTTGTTTTACCTAAAAAAGCATCAGTATATGTTTCTTTATCACCGGACACTTGACTTGTTATTATGCTAAAAAAAAAAATAAAGATAAATTTAAAACTTGGAAATAAAATAATATTCGAAAAACCTTCTCATAAAAACTCCACACTCAGTATCAATTTTCCCATTTAAAACAAAACCTGAAAAAAATAATAAAAGTTAAAATTTTCAATTAAGAATTTAAAAATCTGTCATATTATCGCAGTTCTCTTGATAGGTTGCTTTATGCCTAACAGATGTGTCTCACTGTCAAATCGGTTCTTAAATCGAGTCCAATGTCTACCTTCCTAGAACCTAAAGGAAGAATAGTATGACTTCCTAATAAATACATATAAAGAGATTTGTGTTGGTCTAAATGGAAACTTTTTAAATAATTTAATTCATCTGTCAGCCTCAAAATACCTAATAGGTACCTAGGTACTCTGACAAAACAAATTTATAACGATTGTAGTCTCACCTATTGAAGTGAATAAACAGGAATTATCAGCTGGAACAACTTTTTTAAGTAGAACACCTAAATATTCACCATTAGTTTCATTTCCACTACTACCACTTAAACCCGTGTCGGTAATTGCTGCTGCATTTTCTTTCTCTTGCAATAATTTCGCCAATTTTTCATCTTCTTCGATAGTATTGATGGGGACAGCAGCAGCATCATCTGGTGCAACAACGGCAGCAGCAGAGTTTACATTAGGTTCTTTTAATTCTTCAATTATTATTGTGTCCCCAGAACTTATTCCAGATTTCGTCAAATAATCATTATCACTCGCGTCAAGCTGTTTTGGTGGAAACCCGGTTTTGATATTAATCAAATTTGGTGGTATATTTAAAAGTTTAGAAATTTGTAATTTCAATTCAGAGATTGTTGTTTTTTCATTCAAATTTTTCAAAACATGTTGACCATTTTTTGATTTTAATTTTATTAACATTTTTATTATATTTAGTGTTTCTTTTTTTTTTTTTAAATATAATTTGATATTACTAATTTTTTTAACTTTTAATTTTCAAAAAAAAAATATATATATATATTTTTAATTTGTCCAAAAAAGATAAATATAAGATTATTTTAATGACAAAAAATGAAGTTAAAATGATTTGACAGAAAAAAAAATTGAGAAAAAAAAATAAAACTTTTTTACTCTATTTCGGCGGGTGGGCACAGTATTATGTTTCTTTTTTATTTTGCTTAACGAAATTTTTTTCAATTAACAATGCGACACCTATCGAAATTTATTCAAGCGATTTGGTATGTATTTAGAAAAAATCGGAAATTGTACGGGAAATAGCTCAAAACAAAGTTTAAAACAATAATTAAATTAGTAAATAAGCTTATTTTTATATATAATAGTCGATTCCGAGTGTTAATCAATAAAAATTAAGGTCTTGAGTTCATACAAAAGTCTCTTCGAATTTTCCGCGCAACTTTTCCAGTTTTTCTTTCTCTAAAAAACTTATTCAGACTATAACCAACATTTTAAATTAATAAAAAACATTAATCAAAACGGTCCAGCCGTTCTGAAGTGATGAGTTTACCAACGAACTGCTTACCGAGTATACTTTTTATGACGCATTGCACAGATTTTCGATAGTATATCGCCTGCTCAGAAATGAAACAACGTATAATGAAAAGTATAGTTTCGAGTAATTTGAATTTAAAGATTTGAAAATTAAAAAAAACGTATGAAAAAATATCAAGTAGCGTACAATTTTCATCTAAAAAACACATTTTAATCAACATTAAGAATATTGCAAAGTAGTTGTACTTATAAAATCGAGTACGACGAATCGAATGGTGCTATTGTCAAATAATGACGTATAAATGTTATACGTTGCTTCATTTCTCAGCAGACGATATGTATTTATATTATATGAAAAAATATTAATACCTTAAATATTTTTCCTTGTTCAAAAAAATGCATACATTTTTGTTTCACCATATTTTATTTTATTAATTCCAATATAATTTACTATATTTTTATTCCGTAAATTTTAATGTATTTATAATAAAATATTATAATCAACTAAAATAAATAATAAAAATATTATGTAGTTTTTTTGTGTACCTAAAACAAAATTTACATATTTTTTAAATTTTTAAACAATATACCTACATTTTATTTTACCTGAAAAAATGCTATATTTTTAGTTTAGGTTAACTCAAATAAAAAAAAATATTATTTCAAAATAACAACGCATTTTTTTAATTTCATAAAAGAAATTTGGATTCTTTTTCCCGCACAAAAAAAAAAAAACAGCTTTACAGCAATATTTTATAAATAAAATTCGTCCCTTATAGACTCAAAATTTAAAATTTTTTAGATATGACTTGAAAGAAAAAGTAAAACTATGATTTGTTTTTAATTTTCATTGAGGGGAAAAGAGCAAACGAAAAAAAATATATAGATATAAAATTAAATTTTAAAAATTGAAGCCACCGCTTGGTGCAGATTGATCAGGATTAAATTGATATTGATTATTTTCTGTTGTTGGAGCCACACGACTATCTTCTTCTTCATTCCCATAATATTGTTCAATTATATAAAACGATTTATGATAAATATCTCTATTTTCATGGGATTGTAAGTATTCTATTTTGTCTAAACCTAAAAATAAATAAAATATTTTTTTTCATTACAACAAAATAATTTTTTGAAATATTAAATTTTTTAATATTTTACTTATTTATTATAAATACTTGTGGTTATAAATTAATTTTTTTTTTTCAAGTCTTAACTAGAGAATTATGATTAATAGGACAAGATAAATTTTAAATGTATATTTAAGTAGTAAGCTTATTGCTTTAACACAATATAAAAGAATATTGTTGATTAAACAAATAAATTAAAAATTTGTAAATAAATCTTAATTTACCTCCGCATTCTTCAACAAGCATTGCGTATGGATTAACACGACTGCTAAATTTTCCACCAGCTTTTAATATATTTTCTAGGGCATTTAATGCCACTTGCACAATATCGGAATCAACAACAGTTAGAAAGTCACACATTGGTGGTATGCAACCCACTTGAACCTAAGGAAATAAAAAACAAATTATACTAATAACGTTTCGAATACGTTTTTCTTAAATAAATTACCAAGTATCTAATTTGTTCAGCCGTTCCACTACTTGTCGCGTTTGTTATTGCCCACGCTGCTTCTTTTTTTGTTTTAAAATCAGAATTTTGCATAATTGTTATCAGTAGAGGGAAAATGTTTTCTTCAATTAAACTTTGAATTTGTTGGCGATTTCCTGCTGCAATATTTGATATTGTCCAACAGGCTTCTTTTTTAAGGGTTTCCATTTGAGAGCTAAGTAATTGCCTAATGTATGGTAACGCATTACAATTAAGAATAACTTGGGTTTGAATATCATCTCCGGTAACAATATTGCCTACAGCCCTAGAAAATAAATAAAATTAAATTCCAAAAATACGTAAGAAATTGTATTAGTGTTAAATACATGTCTGACTCGACATACCTAAGTGCAGCAGTAACTACATTATTTTGTGGATGCATAAGAAGTTCAACTAATCGTCTACAAACACCAGCATCAATAACTGCTTGAATTTTATCATTTGGTCCATCTGACAAATAACTTAATGCCCAGCAAGTATCGCTTAAAACATCAGCGTCCGCATGATTTAAAAGTTTTGCTAAAATTGGTAAGCCTCTAACAATTTTAGTAAAGTCAGCAGGTGGATTTTTTCCTCGACATAAATTCGATAACGTCCAAACAGCATTCCGTGTCATAGTTAAACGTTCTTGATTGCTCAATACCCTAAAATAGTATAAAATATTTAAAAACAATTAATGAATATTTTTTAATGTTACTTACTGTAAAAGTGGTAATAAAATGCCAGTATTTAATAAATGATCACGGCAAGCAGGTGAATCTCCAGCTATATTTCCCAATGCCCAAACAGCTTGCTCTTGAACATCTTCATGGGGACTTGATAATAACTCAATGAAAATAGGAACAGCCCCAGCTTCTATAACAATTCTTGTTTGTTGTGGTGTTCCTGATGCTATATTCGTCAAGGCCCATGCTGCTTCAAACTACGAAAATGTTATATAATTTAAAGTTATGTAATTAAAATAAAATTTAAATGTTTACCTGTAATGTGCAATTAGTGTTATTTTTCAAAAAACAAACAAATCTCGGAACAATTCCAGTTTGGATAACTTCTTCAATTGGAGGATTGGGGTCACGAGATAATAATTTTCTAAATTTTTGTGTAGCTGTTAATTGTTCGGCTTCATCTTCACTATATAGTTGTTCGATCATATCTCTTTTTATAACGGAATTATTTTGAACTTGCACTTCATCTTCCTGAAATCAAGAAAAAAAAATATTTCATTACCAAAAAAATTTCATATATAATTTTTTCGTCAAGAACTAAGTTCTTTTAAGTGATAAACTTCATTTAAACAGTTAACAAATAAAGGGTAAAGCTTTTGAAATCTAAGTTTTTCTTTAATAGTTTTTCTTTATTATTAATATTTCTACATATTAATAAACTCATTATCCTACTCAATACCGTCTTAAATTGTAATATTTGAGCCTAAAAAAAAGTTTATATGGACATTAAGATTTACATATAAATTCGAATGTGGAAAATTCTTATTTTCTACAATATCAATCGCAACTGCCAAATTTTAATATTTAAATACCATTATATGTCTTATTGTATAGAAGGAACTGTTAGAGATGAGATACTCTGTTATCAAATAAATATAATGATATAACAGACAAAAACAAAAAAGATTGCAAGTGACAGAATACGCCCTAATGATATAGAAAAAAATTTATTAATCAACTAATAACAATTGAAATAAAAGTGTCGACAACTGTTTTTACTTCCTTAATACATAAAGATAAAATTTTACATGTGAATGCTCGTACATAATTTGAAAAACTTTTTAAGGCAAAAATTGAAGCATTAAGAATAGGTTATTTCATATGTTGTAAAGTTTATTATGAATGGAGACAAACATAAGTCATATTAAAGAAAAAAACTTAGGTAGTCAACTCTGTATTGAAATAAATTTTCATAAACAATCTGATATTCCCAATAATTCTCATTGTTTAATTAAATGGTCACTGTCCCACTATCTTTATTTTTTTTTACTTTAAATAAAAAATAATTCAATTGCTGAAGTGCATCTCTCTACACCTTAAAAAAAAAAACTATAAATTTTAATTTTCAAACCTGAATAATATCACTGTCCATTCCAATTGGTGGTACGTCAACATTTCTTCGTTTTATCAATTGTTGTTCTCTTTTCTGTTTTCGAATTTGGATACCTTCTTCTTCACGTCTAAAATGAACAAAAAAAAAAAAATTTCAAAAATTTACAAAAAAAAATTTTTTGATGCAAACAACAAAAAAAAAACCCAAAAAGAGTAATAAATTTCTATGTACCTTCGACGCATTTCTGATGAGTCAAGCCCCACATTTTTGTAGGATCTATGCCTGCTGTTGGTTGTGGACATCTTATCGAAATAAAAAAAAATAGAAAAAAATAACAAAAAAATTAATTTGTTTTTTTAAATTTAAATTTATATGAAAAAAAAAAATGTTTCAAATACTTTTAATAAATTTTTCTACGTGATATTAAAAAAAAATTAAAATTCAATTTTGACATTTCCTTCAATGATGAATGATTATTATTATATTTCAAAGAAAAAACAAACGTCAGTAACGATTTTTCGAGCCAATCATAATATACCTACAAGAACTCACAAAATACAAATTCAAGTGTATACTGCACCATCATCGGTTTCTTACTTACATTACTCAACTAACTTTAAATTTGTTTTGTTAAGAATACCTACTAGGAATCATCTGTGAGCTCCGAACATTCTTTAATTTGCTAATGATTACTTGCATGAAGATTAAAGATTACTATCATGAGTACCTACTATATATTGCATAATGTAATAATATAAAATGTATGTATACCTATTCGAATTTTATCTATTTTACTGGTGACCTAACAATGTCAATTATCTGGATTTTGAGTGGGTTGGGACTGGGTAACCTAGAAACCGACTAGACCGCATAGGTAAGAACAGTTTTAAGTGTTATTAACACAATTATTTCAATGACCTCGTCTAGTCATAACTATTGTATTAACCAGTCAACAGCTCATTTTCTGGATTTGCTATTGCTTTGGATTTGGAATATGAAAATTGCAAAAAAAAAAATTTGTGAAAAAAATGAAGTTGCAACAAAATAATATTTACAGTTAACATGTCATTTAGAATCCATCTTGGAAAAAAAATGACATAAGACAATCACATTTCACTTGGATACTTTCGTTATTCGTTTCGTTAGTAATTTTTTTTTTTGTCGCCAAAAAAAAATTAAAATTTATTTAAATTATAAAAAAAAAAAAAAATTAACAAACCTCAATAAAATCGATGTTCTGCCTGCTGAGAATTTAATCAACCAGGTTCGAGCTTAGAAAATTAAAAATAAAATTAGTTTTTTAATAACAAAATTTTTCTTTCTCTGCTCAACTTCTGAAAGGGGACTGCTTATACGACGCACTTGTACATTTCAAAACTGGAGTCACTTGAATATTGCCTGAATTTGAAAAAAATCTTGAAAAATTATAGCTTACTTTAAATTAAATTTCTAGTATCAACGGGTACATTGCCCTTGTGTTAATCCACCCAGTAATTGCTAGGATCTTTTAGGAATCTTTTTTTTTGGTATAAATAAAAATAAAGAGTGTTTTCACTTTAAAACAGAATAATTAATTAAAATATCAAACATTATATTAATTTTTTTCATCTAATCGTCAATTAAACATTTTTAATTTTAATAGAATTTATTAATAATGGATAAGGATAAAAAGCAATACAAAGAAGTATGCAGTGAAATCGAAAAATATAAAACTATGTATGGGCAAACAGAAGAAACAAGGAACATACTTTATATGCAAAAGCTTCAAGAATACAATGAAATTAAGGATGCTACTCAAATTATAATTTCATCTCTAACGAACATAAAAGGTGTCACCAGTAAAGAGATTCATATGGACTATAAATTACCATTAGATTCATAATTTTTTATTAATTCATTGATAGTTTCTAATTAAAAGCTCGTTGAAAAATTTTCTAGTTTTTCTTTTTGATAATTTTATGTTTCCAAGCTGGTTTTAAAAACATAGCCAACAAAAAAACAAATTGACTAGGGTGCAGTTAAATGTTGAAAGACTTTTAGAAGGCAAGTTTTTGAATTTAGTTTACAGGTCTGGAGCGAATATTTTAACATGTTGAAAGTCCAGTTGAATAAACATTCAGCCCGTCTAAATCGTGCTTAACTTAACTTCTGCTTTCATGGACATTTTCCTCTACTTACCAGTCTTCGAATCATTTAAGTAAAGAAAATTATATGGGCAGTAACTAATTTCAATATTATAATTCTTCATTCCATATCTAATAATAGGTTGTTGTTTTTATACAGTAACTCCTTTTTTGGTGGGCAATATGGAAGGCGTTTGATCTATGGCCATAATGTTGTCAAAATAAAAAAACCTTTGAGAACTCCTCATCTGATTTGTATCAAATCAATTGTCAAATCAAACATCAAACTATTGTACAAAGATTTTATAAATAAAATAAAATATTCAACTTTAATTTGTTTTTAAATTATTTTATTTATTTTTATTAATGAAATTAAATAAAAGAAATTTTTAAGTAATTTTTTTTTAATAAATTTATCTTATTTCTATGGCATTTAATTGTGAACATTATTTGGATTTCCAGGTTTGGATGATGGAACATGGAATTATATTGATAAAAAAAATTTAACCTCTTTTTTTTTTTAATTAAAAAAATTTTTTAGATTCTTTTAAAATATTAAAAAAAATTTTTTTTTACAGAATGCACTTAGAGCAATGCGTGATATGGATGACAAAATTATTTATGCTTTGAATAATTCGGTGCCAACTGAGAGTTTCAAAGGTAAAAGAAAAATGCGCCAAAACTTACCGGTAGGTAGTAACTAAGGCCTGTCCTCTTCCCCCGAGTGGACAATTAAAATTTTATTTTATCTATTACTTTTTCAACTTTCTTCATTGATTCAATGTTCGTCCACTTAATATACGGTGTTCACTATTGAGGCTGGTTTCTGCAAAACTGTTTCATCCATGAGGCTCATTGATTTTCATTCATTTGATTTTGTAAAATTTCAATTTACAGTATTATTCTTTTTTAGGGCAAGTAGACACAGAACAAAAATGTCACAGTTTATATGATGGTTTGAAAATTGGTCATAAACAAAGGGAGGACGCAATTAAAGCCTGCATTGTGGCAACTGCCAATAAAGTGAAAACGTTAAGAGATCAAAGGGAAAATAATATGAATGATTTTGAAGTAGACAAAAAATTTAAGTTAGAACAACGGAAGGTAAAAGTTTTTATTTACTTTATTTTTTAATATGAAGCCTTACATTTACCTTAATTTTTTTTTTTTTTTTAATTTTTTAGTTGAGGTCACTACAATCTGAAATGAATGTTGAAGACATTATTAAAAAAAGATCATTTAAAGCCTTCAATGAGAAATGTAGAATTTATTTTGATGCAGAGACGGAATCAATCTAATAATTTTTTTCAATGCAATGCTATTAGATCCAGAAAATATATTTCAAACAATAATGCATGTTGGTGTTAATTAATTTAAGATTCCAAAGCTTAATCTCTTTATTATGAAAAAAATAATGGACATAGATAATCAATGCCAATCATTTTTTGTTAATCCGAAATAAAAATGTGGAAAATAAAAGAATAAACAAGAATTAATCGTTTCTGTTAGTCCAATGGCAGATTAATCATCATTTAAATGCAGTTATCGAATGAGTATTGAGTATTCTGGATCATAATAAATGCAAAAAAAAAAAATAATTAGTAGAAAAATAAGTAAAATGTAGAATTTTATGAAATTTTGTTTTCTATTAAAGTAAAAAAAAAATTTACAAAATTTAATTGTATGAGAAAGTTAGATAATGTTTTTTTTTTTTGAGAATAATAAACAAAGTACTATTTAAATAATAATGTTGGGATTTTGGAATAAACCAATTCTAAAGTGCACTAATATACTATACGAAGTTACTCCGTACTTAATAATTACCAGATTACCACAGTAAATAAGTAAGAAAGTATTACAAGACAAGACTCGGAAATCTGCATAGTGTAGTGTAGTTGATCAATGAGTGCAGTTGATTTAATCTTATTTTAACACTGATTTTTTATTCACACCACTCTTTTTAATATCAACTTTATAAAGTAAGCTACAAAATAACAAATTTTGTTTGACTAGTTTGACCTTAACTTTTTTGACATTTTATCAATTTTTTTGTTGTTTTTTTTGATTCTTGAATTTTTTTCTTAAATTTAAATAAATTTTGGTATTATGTGGACCGGAATTTTATCAAAAACTAATCCAAAATTCTTAACTTCTGTTGGTGGATTAGTTTCAAAGAGAGTATGTTAAGTTTTTTTTTCGAATTGCACCTTTTCTTTGTTCTTTCCATATTTTTCTTCCAACAGCCCAACCCAACCCAAACCCCAGTCTCAATGTAAATCAAGTTAATAAGTCGTAATACGTAATTAACTTCAAAAAATAGGTAACAAACAGACTAATAAGGAGGAATGTGTTTTTTTTTTCAGTAAGGTCTTGGAAGCAAATTAAGAATTGAATTTAGCTTTCAGTAGAAAAACTCAGTGTCCCGGTTCGAATCTTGATTGATAAAATGACAATAATTTATTTCCTTCGGCGTTTCGTTCTGGCCGAGTCCCCTTTGCCATTGGGATAAAATAAATCGTCAAAACATATGTGCTTACCTAGTCTTGCCGCAGTTGTCTTACTTCATCCCAAATCCTACCATGTACCTAGCTACGTACATTCCTGTCGACCGTCATGGTTTGGTATTGCCATTATCGTAAGGCAAGTTCGGTCGTTGGTTCGATTCTCACCTCGGGCTGGAATTTGTGTTAATTTTATCAATTTGTCCACTTGGATTAAGCGTATCTTTATAAACATTCATAATACGAATAGTTACCAAATAAGTACTTAAGCTCATTAATTGTTGTCAGCTAATTATAGTAGTTTATATCTACTTTTTCAGTTTCAATCGATTAACAGCCATAAGCCAAACAATTTAGAAAAGAAATTTTTGGGTAGGTTACTTACTTACCTTTGTATATAAATTAATATCTGATTTAAGACGGCGAATAATTAAAGAAATAATATTTTTTTTAGTATGGACTGGAAAATATAAAACAATTGATGAAGTTCCAACTCATGTCAAGTAAGTTGTAGGTTATTGAAAGTAAAATAATTTGATAATATCAAACTAGCTCCAGTTGCTTACAAACAATAAAAAAGTCAACATTCTCATAAAATTTAAATTTTCAAAAACATTTTTATTTTCATTTTTCATTTAATTTATTATCATATTGATTTAATTAATTTAGTATTTTACTTATTAATTTTCTTGTTCGCAAAGGTTTTTTAATTTATTTTCTATAATTGTTGGCCTTTTATAACATAAGTCTTGACAGTTGTAAGTTGTTGCTACAAAAGTTAATATATTCTTTTGTTCATTTTTCTGAAAGTTAACATCTCTAAAACAAAAAAAAAAAAAAACAATTCTTTATACAAATATAATATTTATTAAATTTTATTTTTTATTTTAGTAATGAAGTTATGGAGAGATGTCGTAATCGAATTAGAATTAAGGTTGCAAACTATATGATGATTGGAACAGTTATAGGTTGTATTATAATGGTTGTAAGCGGAAAAAGAGCCGCTGAAAGAGGTGAAAGTGTTACAAAACAAAATTTGGATTGGCATAAAAAATATAATGAAATGAATAAGGATGTCCCAAAATAATAATTTTTTATGTAACTTATGTATTATAGCAAGAAAGAAAAAAGTATGTAAAAGTAAATTATTTATTTTAGTATTTCAATATGTATAAAAAGTTATTTTTCATATTGACTTTAATTCGTTTAATAAAAAAAAACTGAATAAATTTAAACTGAAAAATTTTGATAATTCAGAACCAGGTTGATAAACGATAAACTCGTGAAAACTCAAATCAATGAATTTTTTTCTTTCATCAAAATCTTACGAATTTGACATCAAAATTATTAATATGTATTTAGTTTATTAAGTTGAAATAAAAACAGTGGTATACGTTACCGAATTTGATCAATTAGAAACACGCTCAAATTTAGCAAATGCAATACTGTAATCTTATTTTGTTTGATTCAGTTTTAGAATGATTAATTTTTTTTTTTGCAAAGGAAGCATGGTAATATTTAGCTACGTTTAAGAACAAAAAACAAAGACCTAAAGAAAATTTATTATCCTCTTAAAAAATGTTTTTTCTTTTTACAAAAACTACATATTAACTTTTGTTTAGAAAGAATTCGTCGGTTAAAAAGGAAACTGTAATTTAAATTTGCTTTAGAAAAGTATTATAATAATTAAGTTCATCATTCACCAAAAGTCGCTAAACCTATTTTTTGGAAGAAAAGCAGAAGATGGGCATATTGCATTTTTATTAATTTCACTTATGTAACTAGTTGCTTTGGTAATATCAAAAAAATCGCAGAGGTAAACAATTTTCCAACCATTAGTAACATAAATGCTATAAAACTAAAGTATTTATAAATTGGTCAATTTCAGTGCTGTACAAACGATAAAACATTATTTTTAAAAATAGATTTACTATACATACATACACAAATTTATAATATGTATATTAACAATACAATTTTTTTTTAAATTTTTTTTATTCTTTGTATGTAAAATAATCATTTATGATAGTGTTTTTTATATACATTTATCATGTATTTTATTCAATACTTTACCTATATATAATGCTGCTATTACATACATAATAATACCTATGGTGTACGTATGTAATTCCTATGGTTTTTAATTGATTCCTTTTATATGAAATTTAAACAAGAATCTTTCCAAGAAGTAAATTGTTGTAGGCTTTATGTATTTTTTTTTGTAGTATTTCGATGATAAAACTTAAAAAATGCCAACGATCAAAGAAAAGAATAATTTTTTTTTTGACCATAAACTTGTTTCTGAATATTATGTAGGCAACTATTTTTTTCTTTTTATTTTCCGGAGTGATTCGATATCTGGTTAAAGAAAATCAGGCGGTTATTTTTTCCTTATTATTAAATTTGTTTTTAAAACAACTTGACATTCGAGTTTAGAGACTTTTAATTTTTTAATAAGATACTTATAGTCGTGTATGTAAAATATAAAGATTTAAACTTAACAGTTCACATACTTTTATCCCTTCATTTTACTCTAGAAATGTCGAGCTGTATATTGTGTGAAAATTCAAAATTTCCAAATAATTTTTGTGTTTGATGGGCGATTTTAGGTAATATCTGTGGTTTTAGGTAGCTCATATTGCAGATTGTAGAGAAGTCAAACTTCAAGCTGTAAAGAACTAAATACTATAATTTCACTTATAATTGTTTAATAATTCAGTTTATTAACTTAAAACAATCTAACAGTTTTAGAATTTCTTCTTATTTTGGTTCTGGAAAAGTGACTTCTTCCATTTTCTGTTCCGTTCACATTAGACTGTAAAAAAAATTAATGACTTTTATTAAAATTAAAATATTTCAGAACAAAAATTCATATTAAAGATACATTTGATGCAAATGCCAATAAAATACAATATTATTACTGATAATTATCACTTAAACGTCTCCAAAAATTTATGAAGTTCAAAATCGAAACAATAAAACTTCTTCTTGTTCTGGACTATTTACTAAAAAAAAGTTTAAAAATAAAAATAAATAAATAAAACCTTATTTTTTAAACCACACTAACTTGAGAATTTTAGTTTCGATATAAAATTGTTTGTGTGCACAAAATACGGATTTTTGTCTTTTTTGTGAGAGTCAAAAAGAAATACATTTTTTTTTCTTATATTTTGAACCTCTGATGTGTTGGCAAGGTAACTATAAGTCATATAAGCATGTTGTACATATTATATATTTTTGCGATATTAAATTAGAGGCAAAATTCTTAAAAAAAAAAGTTAATTTGAAAGAAAAAACATTTTAACATTGTATAATAGTATAATTACATTCACATTCAAAAATTAAATCAATATTTTTTACTTGTTAAAAATTTGCTTATAACAATCTTTAAGAGGTTATTGAACATTATGTTCTAATGTTAAATAAAAAGTATTTCTTATAAATGAGTTAAAATATATAGTTTAATAAATTTTATGAACCTTAATTATATTATTTAGTATATAAATCTTTTTTTTTATTGAATCGTTATAATGTATTTGCACTAATTTTTCATTAGGTTAGATATATTTATGTACAAACACATCAACCTTTTTATTTTAATATTAAATATGTTTATTTATGGAAATAATTAATTTTAGGAACAAATTAAATTAAACAGTTTATTAGGTGATTCTATTTTTTAATCTTAATGTTATCTAATTTACATTTTTTAATTCAAAATTTAATTATTAATAAAACATTCCATTTGGAAGAGCACTTTCAACTCTGGACCAATTAGTTCAGAAAATATATGATATTACCTTTTTTGTTGTCAAACTTAAATTATAAAAATTTTTAAGTTGATAACTCTGACGATATATTATTTTTGTATTTTATAACCATCACACTGAGTTATCTTAGTTATGTTGATGTAGCGCTAACATTAACTTCGGTATGCTAGCTTTATGATGTAATTTTATACTCATACAGCTAGAAAACCAAAGAGAACTTTAGCACCTTTATTGCAAAAAAAAAAGTTTGATTTCTAACTATTTTTATAATGCTATTAAGTGTTATATTAAATACATTTTTTTTAATAATATTTGATTGAGTTTAAATTATTCACCTTTTCTCAATAATTTAAGAAATCTGAAAATATTATTTTTTTCCAATAATTTTATATTACTCATTACATTTTTCTTAATTATGGAAAAAGAAAAAAAGTATATGTCTGTATCATTTACTTTTAAAATAAATTAATAGCTTTATTTAGATAAAAATGACGTAATTATAAATTAAGTTTCTAAAAACTTTTAACGGATTTACTTAAAATAATAAGTATAAGGGGGAAGAGATTATAGTTTCAATAATTTTCTTTTTATATTTAACATTTATAATTAAATTTCACAACATTATTTTTTTAATTTCATAGGTTTTTTTTAAATATATTTCATTCCTTAATTTCATTTTGTTTTAATTTTATATTTTATATGAATTCGAATTAAAGAAATTATAGTTTATCTGATCTGACTGTTAAATTTTTATATACTTTTTATGGTCACTAATATAGAGTTATTGTCTTGACAAAGAAGTGATCTTTATTTGTAAAATTTTCAATTTACTCTTAAGATTTGTAATGTACAAAATATTGTACACAATTAACAACTCTATATATCGAACTCACTTCGATATGATATTTATTCGCTAAACCTATTTTTTTCTTTCATTACGAATGCATAAGTGTATGTATGTAATTCAATTAATTTTCGCCAAATACAATTTGGGATAAGATTTTTTGAAAAATATCAATTCAGAAAATAAATAAATAAAAAAATTGGAAAATTTTTTAAATCCTAAACCATATTTTTGATTTAGTTTATTTGCAACAAATCTTTAATTAACATTTGCAACATCCATTTATTTCAAATTATATATTATTTTTTATTTTACTAAACCTAATACTTCTTAACTTACATTTTCATTATTTTACGAATCTTAAAATTAATAGAATAGAATTATTTTTGTAGAATATTTTGTTAGGAGACTTTTTATATAAAATAAATATAGTCACAGAAAAATATGCAAATTTATGAATGAATGTTGTGAAATAAATATTCTTGCAAGCTCTAAAATTAACATATAAATATTTATTTATTTAAATTATTTAAAAAAAAAATCTTTTTTTTTTTTTAATATATGAACTACATCCTCTTAAGACTGGCAGATACATTTTAAATATTCAATTTAAAAAGTGAAAATTAATGATTTTGAAAATCAAAAAAAAAAATAAAATAAAATCTAGTTCTTATCTTTTATTTATTAAATTAACAAAATTATTAAGTTTATAAAGTTTATTTATAATTTGAATAAATTTATAATTTATATTTTTAGAAAATTTTGACTTCTCTACCTGGTAATATTTAAGATTTTTTTTAAGGAATTGAAAGTGAAGCATAATTTTGCCTGACGAATGCTGTTTTTTTTTTAATTATTTGATCTATAAAAACAATATTGAAAATATTTATGAATTAATTTAAACTTGAATATGTATTTAAAGAGTTTTAAGACATTTTTAGAAAGAAATGATATCCAGATAGTTCTTTAATAACTTAACTAAGCTCATTAGCATTACTCTTTTGCTTGGAAATGAATTGAGAGAAAATTTTTCATTTACTTTGAAATCAAATAAATTAAAAATAAAGTTCGAACAACAATTTTGATGTGACTAAATTTAAAATTTTTGAAATTTCATAAAATTACAAAACTACATAATATATAAAAATGTTTTTCTTCATTTTAGCGTTTTCAAAATTGCATTATTTGTTGGAATTTTTTTTTTAATTAATTTAATTAATAGTTCTTTGTTTAATTGTTGATTCATAATATTTATTGCAATAAAATTAAACATGAATCACATTATAAAATTTAATAGCATAATTTTTTTTAATGTACGTACATATGAAGAGTTCAAAAAAATGTAACTACTTATATTTTTATACAAGTTTTATGCACTTTGTGAAATTTCAATGTTTATATTCAGTTTTATGGAAATGAAAAAAAAAATACGCGCTGCTTAGCGCAGCTTATATTACCTTTTTAATAAAAATAGTTATATTGTTAAAGAAAATAGATAGAAAATTTTCTTTATTTGCCATGAAAAATATGATAAAGCTAAAAGCTATTTGGAATTTGAAAAACGTTATTCACGAATATTAAAGAATGAAAAATATAGTACCTATATACAGATTTCATTAAGAATATCTATATAACCATTAATGTAAAATACAGTTCTTATATTAAGACGGTGACAATTTTAGTTAATATACACTCTGTGGTCTGCAAAAGAAATATAAATCTTAATACAACATTCGTTTTTATTTCAATTTATAGACTTTCTACACGGCAGTTGTCAAGTAATTGCAGTTGAGAATTTTTTTTGAGTAGAATTTTTTCAATTTATGTACATGTTTTTCATTACCGTTTATATTTAAAAATAAAACAAAAAACTAGGTAAAATTCACTTGATCATTGTTTCAACCTTGAAGAATGAAAATGAATTAAATTTATAATTGAACCTTTTTTTTTTATTTGTATTTTAGAACAAAAACCCCAAAAAATTGGGTTTTTGTTTTCATTTTATGTGACAATTCAGTGATTTTTTTATGTCATCCCAATATAAAAATTCTATTAATAAATTAAAAAAAAAAAAAAAAGGTTCCAAGAACTGAGATATTTAATTTTTTTTCTTTTGTTTTCATAAAGTAATTTTGTTTCGGTTGATCAAATTCGTGGAACATCATCTTACAAATAAATTTTATATAAAACAAAATTAAAAATAATTAAAATACAATAACAATGTAAAAAATCCCACAGATTAATTAACTATACTTTTTGAGTGTTTGGGGTAAACAAAACTAAAAAAAAAAAAAATAAAATTAGAATGTTAACTTCTTGGTCTTCTTCTTTCAATAACATAACATTTTTGTGTGTTACCACATTGATGGCATTTTACAATTTAAAAAAAAAAAAATCTACTCGCAAGCATAATTTAAAATTCCTCAAGAGTACATTAAAAGTTATTTAAAATTCTTGAATTCATACTAGTTATAAATGTTAAGTTTTTTTTGAATTGAAATAGCCTTTATATCGAGCTATGAGTACAGAATGTAAATAAAATGAAATAAAAGAATAAAAAAAGTGTTGAAATTATATTTTTCTATATAATTTTTTATTTATATTAAAAATAAAATCATTACATATGAACATTGTAGGTATGGATATTATTACTTTTTATTTTCTTATCAAAAGAATTTTAATATTATTTTATTATTTACATAAAATTAAGATTAATATCATTATTTTGTAGTTAGAATATAAAAATCCATTTTTTTTTTGTAGTAAGTAGATATCTGAAGTTTGGTGATTATATCTCTGATAGACAAGCTTTACGAGCATTAGGTTTTTAAAGACGATTAATTGTAGATTTTTACTCTCCCTCCAACACGCTTTCCTATATTTGAATACAAATATAATAGATACTTCGATGAAATTGATGATTTTCGTGACGAAATTATAATCACAATCGCGGTTTTGGTACTATCCATCTATCTTCGATTTTTCTACGACCATACCTTTTTGGTATTAGTAATATTTTGACTTGTAATATGGGGAAATATATTAAATTTTAATAGTTTTATTTTTCGTATTAATACTAAATTCCTATTAGTTTTTTATTTGATTTTCTCTTCTATACTTAACTTTTTAGTTATATTTGATACACTAGCTTATATAAGTTTAAGTATTTTTAAACCTATTCCCAAATATGAAGCATAGCTTCAAGCTTGTATGCGATTTTAATTGTAAGTGCATAAAATAAATTAATAAATTAATAGATTACTTTCTTTGTACTTCAGATGTTCTAGATTCAAAAACAAGTATTAATTGTCCACTAAAAAAATTTAAAGAAAATATGTTGAGTTGTGATATCAAAATTTCAACAAAAAAGGCTTTTTCCCAAGCTCTTTTTCGCGCCAATTTTTCGCGCGTTATAACCGATTTATTAAGGTTTTGATCGATCAATTTTTAAATTAAAAAAACTATTTTTCTAATAAGATATTTTTACAATAAAATCCTAAATAACTTTTCACAATATTTTTTGTGTTTTCTTTGTGACCGTGAAAAATAAAATTCTTATTTAGGGATTAAATATTTTATGAAAATAATGGTTAAGGTAGCAAGGTGAAGAAAAAAAAAATTCTACCTGTCCGGGTAATATAAAAATATATAACAATTAGGACAAAAAAAATTTTTTTTTTTTACTAAATATTTATACAAAGGATTTAGAAAATGATTGTGTTTCAAAATATTAAGGATCGAAAACAAATAAATTTGTGATAGAAAAGGTAAAAATCTGATACGGAAATATTTTAAGTTATACCTTTTTAAATTTTTAAAAATTCGCAGCACAAATTGTAAAATATAATTTATAAATCTAAATTTCTTGAAAACCCGAAACAAGAACTGATTCGATTGAGTGCACGTAAAAACTGTATCGATTTACTTTATTTATCATCCCAGATACATAATAGGTATATAAAGCTCGAAGATCGTTCTCCAATGGCTTCACTTATTTCTTCAGAAATTGTAGTTTAGCTCATTTTAGATATTCCTAAATTCTATTTTAATGGAATTTAATGAATATGAAAAAAGAATAGAAGATAGTGTGTTATTAGACATCCGTCCCATTTGCTTTACAATTATTAAATTTTTTTATACAAATATTAAATTTATTAATTAAAGATGGATTTGTCAAAAGTTTTAAGTGTAAATTGATAAACCAATGGACAAGAATTGAAATTTAAGATTCATATTTAAAATTTTTAATTAGATTCTGGGTAGAACAATGGTTTACCATCAAATTTAAGTTATGCTATGCTTGACGCAATTGAATGGCCTTATACCGTACAAAAAAAAAAAAAATTAAATTAAATTAAATAAAATATATGTTATACTGAACGCCGGCGTTACACGGTGTTGAATATAACGCCTACCATACAATTATCATATATATATTTTTTACGTCATATCGCGTTGTTAAATAACGTTCAGCATAACTCCGGCTTAAGTGCTTACTCACAATTATATATTTAGAATTAAAATCAATGAAAATTTTCTATTATTTTATTTTATTTTTTTGTTAATTAAATTTCACATAATTTTTATTTTAAATAAAACATTTTTATTAAATTAAATTTTGTTTTATTTTAAATTTTTTATTTTATCTTTAAATTTAATTTTTTTTTTTTTATTAAAATTTACATCCGGATAGTGAATAAAACTATTTATATAATGAACAAACTGATATGAAGAAAAACAAAAAAAAAAAAAAAAAAATTCTTAAACGTTAAAGCTTTAATTTATTTTTAATTTTCGATGATATAATTAAAAAAAAAAAAAAAAAATTCTTAATATTTTAATTTAATTTATATTTGTAATATTAATTTTTTTTTTCTCTAATTCATGCTGATCTGAAAAAGGGCGCAATTTGAATTAAAATGCCCTGTTTCACCAAACACAAACTACTGACTAACTTTTTTTTTTAAGTTTTTTTTTTAAAAGAATTTTTTTTAACACCAACTCTATTGCTCGAGATTTTTGTTGAGATACATTTAAAAAAAGAAAAAAAAATTTTATATATATAATATATTATATATGTATTTTAAAAAAATTAAATAAATTTAATAAAATATTTTAACAGACATACCTGACGCGTCAGGTATATAAAAATATATAAATAAGAAATATATAAAAAAAAAAGATTTTTAAATGCGGGAGTTGAAAGAAAAAAAAACCAGTTTTCTTAATAATAATAATAAAAAAAAAAATAAGATAAAAAGTACATGTATTAAAAATGCTTGCTTTGAATAAGAAACAAAAAAAAAGGTAAAATTTTTTTTTATTCTCAAAAAAATATACATAAAAACAAAATGTTAAGACATTGTTTCTTGATTTTTAATTTTTATGCTCTTTTATTTTAATTTCAACTACTTTATATTAATCAGATATATGAATTCATATTGCCTCTGGCCTTATAATAAGCACATATTTTGATAATGAATATTTTTTTAACCATATTAATTAGTAATATAGTAATTATTATAATAGAAATAGATAAATCGGTGATACATTTTTTTGTTTTAACAGCAAGAAGTGATAACAAATGTACCAATCGTATAGTACGGAGAAAAAAGAAAAAGTTGTTCAATATACCAGCTTCTTTGGGCTTTTTTGCTACACAAGGTTGAATTAAAACATTAATTTTAACAATCATAAAGTTTTGTAGTTCTAAGAATATATATAATAATATCTTAAATTAAATATAATAAGATTTATACTGTAGAACAAATTTTTACGCAGATTTAAAAAAATTTTGTTCAATGCGAGTTAAGTCGGCACTAAATTTTTTTTTACTGTATAAATCATATTAAACTTAATTTATGATAATATGGAATACTCTATTCAGAAGTTCAGTTAATGAAAATTTTATATTTTTATGTTTATATATATTTTGGTGTCATTAGTTTTCTTAAAATAATAAAAACATTTTGATAATTTTTTCCTATTTAAACAACAAATTTCAGAAAACATACCCCACAGATATTTCATTCGTCAAAAATGCATAATTTAAACAATAAAACATAAAACTTGAATACTCCTACATATAACGTAGAAATATTGTATATTATAGTATTATTGGTATTTATAGTATAGAAAAAAATTGTTATAAGTTCACAAAAACAAAAGATTTAAGTCACAAACTTTAATTTTTTTTTAATTCTAATCAAAAATGAATAAATTAAAAAAAAAGGTAAATTAATAAGAACTAAACTGAGATTTAAATTCAAAGAAACAAAGAACTTAAAGTTGAAACTAATAAAATACGGAAATTGAAAGAAGGATTGTATTAATGAAGATTTTACACTTCAAATTTAGAGATAATTTCGATAACATTTTTCTCTATTAAAATTTTTAGTTATATATTCAAAATTGAAATCGGAGAACACGGTACAACAATATAACTTTAACATTTTATATATGTTAGTGCAATAAACATATAAAAAATAAATTATACATATTAAATTTAAATGTATTTTATTGTATATTTTAGCTTAAAAATTAAGAAAAATTTATATAAAAATCTAAAAGAATTACATTTCAACGCTCGCATTTAACAACCAAGCAATTCAACGTTAGATTGCCGTATTCAATTGTTTTTCGAAAATTAATGATCCCTCATATCTGCTGCTACGAAGTGTCAATTTTAAGGGAAGAATACAATTTTTGTGTAAAGTTATGCATACCTTGTGATTTAAGTGTTCAATTTTTCAGTATGTTTATGATATTTAGAATAAAATCGATTTCGAATAATTTTTTGTCTATTTCGTTGTTGAATGGGATTATCGATTTATATGAATAAAAAGCGTGCTGTTTTAAATAAAAAAATGATATCACAAGAATTTTTTTTTTTACTCAAATCGAACAGATTTTTTTTTTCTTATAAATTTTAATAAAAAATCTTTTTGAGAGGCTACATAGGTTACTACTTGTTATATGCTGGAAAAAAGACATTTATAAAAATGTTTTTTTCTTCTTTTTTAATTCTTATATATTTAAGAATTTCCAATCTTGGATGTTGAAAAACTAAATCAATGAGAGTTTTGTGGTTAAGTTTAGATTTTGCCACGCACTATTCATAAAATAGAACTTTTTATGTGATTTTCTTTCATCTAACATAAGTTCTTTTTTTTTAAATTTTCTATGTGAATTAGTTATGTGAATTTATGCTCATATGACGAGGTATTTATAACTTAAATGTCAATTATACATACTAAATACCTATATATTTTTCATTACTTTTGATTAATCTCATCATTTATGTCAATACTTATTCAAAGACTCATTCTATGAACAACAATTTTATTAAAGGTTTATTTCTAAAGTGGCTTAAATCGCTTTAAAGGTTAATGAGATGGATACATTTCTGGACTAAATTATTAAAAAGTAATAAACATAAATAATGTTACAAATTTGATTTTTATGTAAAATTATAATCAAAAATAATTTTCATGAGAAAGATTGAAAAAAAAAATAATAAATTGTAAATGAAAATTAATGAGAGTATTTTATTTCTTAGTTCTGTCTGTGATATTTTATTTGATATCGGAATTTAAAAATCTCATAATGTCATATTAAATTTCTTTAAGAAATTTAAAATATTTCGATTTCTTAGCACTTCTGGTTATTTAATATAAAAAATGAAGCTAAACACAAGCTGAAAGTAATTTCGAATAATTTCTCAGGTTAAAATTTTCTATTCCAAATTAGGTGAAAATACTTTTCCTAATTTTGACTGATACAACTACCTTCCTTCTTTTTTGGGAGCTGTTTCAAAAAGCCAATGCCCTCAAGTCAGGAAAGTTAAAAAAAATATTATTTTTGCATTGTCATACAGTTAGTGTGTCTATTAATTGTTGCATTTTACTATTCATTATTTGCTTTTATTCCTCTTTATTCGAAATATAGTAATATAGACAATAATATTTTTATTAAAAAATTACAGGTTCAATGATTTCATACCATTAAATTAAACTTTGACGTCATCTGAAAATCAAAAGCTATATACAATTTTTAAATGAATATTTAATTTTTAATTAAATGAAATCACTTTTAATCACGTACAATCATTTTATTGTATAAAAATTACTTATCAAAGAAATGAATATAGAAAAATTAGCAAGAAATTGAAAAAAAAAAGTGTTTGAAAAACAAAAGACTTAAGGCATAAACCTTTAATTTTTACACAAACACAATATTAATTCAATTCGATAATATGGAAATTGAATTAAAATATCGATATATGAGTAGGAATCGAATTTATACAATAAGGACAATAACACGATAGTAGATATATATTAAAAATAAAAAATTTAGATATCTAAAATCTCTGAGGATTAAAGTTTCCAGTAGAAGCTATTTTGCTCATAAATTGATTCATATATACTACATCCCTGTATATATTGTATATTTTATACCATGAATGAAAACTTCTTGACGGTTTTCAAAAGCGAAGGCAATAAAATTACAAATAATCCACAAATCATAATTTCATAAAGGCATATCATATAATATATTTGAAATATAATTTCTGTTCATATCATTATTATTATACTAGATTTCAGATTAATTTTTGGTTTTAAGATTTTTTAACTGAAAAAAATATATATACGTTCCACGTGGTAGAAATTTTTTTTTGTAAGGTATCTATCTGATCGATGTTCGCCATTAAATCAATATTAAATTCAAAGTTCATTTTTTTGTTTAAATTTAAATACAAAAAAATTGTACAAAAAGATGTATAAATTCCAAAAATTGCACTAAAATTTATTTTTATAACATAAAAACCAGTTTATTATGTCCAATTTAACTGAAAAGAAAAAAAGGATTAAAAAAAAAAGCATAAGAAAAATTTCATTAAGTTTTTTTTTTATCTTCAACAATATTTTCTGACTTTTTCCACTAACGAAAAAAACAAAAAGACCTTCAGATCATTTAACTAAAAAATCGTGGATCCAATGCAGCATGCAGACAAAATTTTATAGAGATACATTGCTTTGCTTTTTTTTTTTTTTTTGTTAACGATTCCTGTGTTTAAAGATCATGGCGATTGAGATTTTTTTTTTGTTTTATTTCAATATGACAGGGGCACTTGAAAAATACGATAAATAAAAAATGATATTTTATTTGAAAGTCTTTTGCACTGAAATTGTTAGTTCAGAAGCAAAAATGGTTAAATATTCATGTACGAAACTCTTAAACCCTATGTAAGCCCTGCAAGAACCTATAAGAATATTCATTACAATGATAGTTAATAATTTAAAAAATAGGAACCAAAATAAATGTTCGTTTAAGATATAAGATTTCATATTTAATAAATAGTATGTATCGAAATATGGAACTTTAAATTGAATTGTATTCTTTTTATTTAAATTTTTTTTATCGCAATTCGAAGAAATATTTTTTTTTCTAATATTAAATTCTATTTCAATTCATAAAAAGTTTCCAATGATTAAAAAAAATTGTTTTAATGGATAAACATCAAGATGCCTTGGGCTTCAGAAGTAAACATGAAGTAAAGTTGGGCCTTTCGTACTTTGTGTATAATAATGGGTGAAAAATTATCTTAATTATTTAGATATGTATTTCACAAAATTTATTTAATTTGAATCAAAATTAATCTCAAAATTTTCGCTTTAACTTAAAATATCCATCGATGTTATTCTACAAATTTATAAAAATTCCCTGTATTAACATGTTTTAATATAAAAATATATATTTTTAATAGTTGAATTTATTTTTAGAATTTCTTTTTTGTTGCGGGTACAGTTTGCACACAAAAATTGCATTCCTTTGAACATAAAATTATATATATAAAATAAAAAAAAAAAACGAATTATAAAAAAAAAGCTACAAAAAAGAAATACAAGGAATTCTATAGCTTATTTTATATAAATGATTTTTTCCATTATAAAAATTATGAATATCGCTACAATTTACAATGTTCCATTTTAAGATTGGTTTAATATAAGGCCAAACATTTTATTTTAATCAAAATATTTTTCGTGATAAAAATATCATGTTAAAAGATATCTATAGCAAGCTTTATGAGATCGATTTCTATGTTTGCAGAATTTTACAGTTTGCTTAAATAAAAATTTATTTTTCTTTATGTTTTACAAGAATATTTAATTCTAATTGAAAATATGTAGAGAATTAAGAAACTAATCACTTATTTAGTCCATTATTAAATGAAGATCAATTTTCGCCAAAAGAAAGCATAATAAAATAATTTTTGATAACGACAAGTGTTATTTATGTTCAAAGACAGTTTTAGAGTTTTCTCCATAGGTATATAATATGTAATTATTATGAGGTGAACGATTGAATTGAAAGATGTTAGACATTAAAAAAAAATTGCCTTAAAAAAATGCATCGTTTTAAAAAACATTTTTTAATACACTTATTTTTTCACTTATTTTCAACATTTTGATATTATTATCGTATTTTAATATTTGTTCATGCCAGAAAACCAATGGATCGATCCTAAGTCACTGTATTTAAATATTAAATAATAATAAAAAATATTTTTGAAAGAATAATAAATTTATTTCAATACAATTTAACTTCTTCAATGGAATACCATTTTGAGCTTTTATTTCCTTTTAAGAATTTTTTGCCAAAAACTAAATTCAATAATAATGAATGTAGTTCCTCTAAATTTTTCAAATCATTTCTATAAGTTTGAATTAAATGGTTCCAATTAAATAAAATGTTCACAAGATTTACGTCACGAGATAAGGCGATTTCTTGAAAATATGTATTCAATAGTAAGCCAAACCATTGTAATGATTTTAAATCACTATCAAAATTCATTGCATTGTCAGGTCGGGGATTCAAAATAAATTCCTGATCATTTATCAAGTTATAAATGTATGTTATTAAAAATATTATTTGTTCGAATGAAATATCTTTTCTCAGAAATTTTGAAAAATTTTCCTCATCATAAGTGCATGATAAAATTGAGTTCAACAGCTTATCGTTACTTTTAGATTGTTCATTTAAGTGTTCCAACGCATATTTTAATATTTTCGAAAGAATTTTTTCCGAAATATTAAAAAATCTGTGAACACAAGTTAATATGTCTTCATGTGAATTCAAATCAATTAAAATTGGGAAGATTTTTTCTAAAATTTCTTGCTCACTAGCACCACATTTTTTCATTTGTGCAAATATTATTTCAATTTCATTAACTGTAAACTTTTTTGCCTCAGTACTAGGTAATGGTAAAATATCTTGGACATTGTCTTCGTTAAAAATTTCAACCTCTACATTATTTTCATAGAGTTTAGTTAAATCATTTTCAAAATTTTCATATCTTATAAATGGTATTTTCTTTCCATCTGCAAAATTAATTTTTCCTAAATTAATATTCTCAGATTTTATTTTCATGGGTTTATACGATAAGTCTAATTCTAATAATTCCTCCAAATCTTGGTCTTCATTTATGAAATCATCGCTTACAAATTTCTGACAATCATTTGAAACTTGAGATCCAATAACTTCTGATAATAGCTCTTTGGATATTTGAAAAGTCACTATCGATAAATTCTGGCCCATAGCAAGTATAATATTGGAATCAATAACCCATAAACGAGAGAAATCAAAATAAATTTTAAAGAACTGCTTTGATTTTACAATTTTAAATTGTGTGCTATATAGAATTAAAGCTGCACCCTCCTGGGATGCATCCGAACCATAAATTGCTACACAATTCTTTGACATTCCACAAATCGATAAAGGATTACCAACATTTAGTTCGTTCAACATTGAAATAAAATGACCTGGCGAATCTTTTGTTTGAACACTATCATCCAAAGGCATCAAATATATTCTCTTGTCAGACCCTACAAAAAAAAATATATAAGTTAATTTTCATACATATTATTTATTTAAAAACACTTACATATTGTCATTAAAGATGGATTATTTTTGCCATCGACGACTGTATAACCAGCTAATCTGATATTTATATCTTGACGATTTAATGGAAATATTTTTGCTGGAAACTTATCTCCATTAATGTTAAAAATATTGACAATTAAATTCATTATTTTTGTGTTTGAATCTTTTTTAAAAAATGTTAACATTTTTAAACCATTCATTAAATCAAATAAATTTGGATCTTTAATGACGATTTTATTTTGAACTTCTCCTTCAAGATCAGATTTTTGTTTTCTTCCTTCCGAAATTGCATTTGATAAATATTCGTAGGTACCATCGGAATAAATTAATATTACTTCGTTATTTTCGCAAGCAATTAAATCAGCAATGTATTTTTGAAACTGAAATTTAAAAAAAAACTAATGAAATATTTTTTGAATTTATGCAAATGCTATTTCTGCATACAATTTATGGACCAAGGTAATGAATTATCTAAAACCTCGGACAGTTTGGGAAATTAATAACAAAATCACAATCTCAATAGATTCCTCAGATCAAAAAAAATCAAAAACTTTGAATCAAATTTCCAGATATGCAATAGTATGCGACAAATCTACCTAGCAATACCAAAATATAAATAATTATGAGTTTCTTTTATTCTTACTTTAATTTTTTTAACTTTATTTATATCATTACAGTTTTCTTCCCAACATCGAATGAATTTATTTGAAAAAACTCCAACATATTTATCACTCCGTTTATCGTACAGCACCCGTGAGGAGAGTTTTTCAAGGACAGTCCAACTGCGAACTTGCTTCTGATTGCTTAACTAAAATAATGAAAGAAAATAAATATCAATTTATTTGATTATATTCTGACTGAAAGAATATTAAAGAAAGTTTTTAGTATTTACTTTTATAACAATTATTAAATTTCTTCCAATTGTGGTTACAATATTTCCATTTTCACGATCTTTTGCAACACCCAAAAATTCTTTGGGATCATGAATTTGATATAAATTGTAATAAGTTAAAAGTTTTGCCATTTATTCTTATTTTATTTAAAAATTAAAATTTATTATTTTTCATAAACCATGCGAATTGATGACAAAAAAAAAATTATTATTTAATTATTGACAATTTTAAGATTCATCACGTGTTTGTTTTGTTGTTTTTTATTATTTACAATTACCAGCTGACGTGCTGCTTGTAGAATTGAGGCATTATATAATGGCGTCTTTATAATGTCTCACAAAGTCACAAATAAATAAATCATTTACACTCATTGATTGTGTAGGGTAGTGTTGCCATTTCAGCCAGCGCTTAATTTTTCCCACTTTCCTTTTAAAAACGCTATAAAAAAGATAACCAGTGAATTTATGTTCTGTTTTTTTTTGTAAAGTTGTAAAGTTTAATAAATTAATAAAATTTAAATTTATCAAATTGCTAATTTAGATAAATTTCAATTCACATAAATTTTATGTGATTATCTTGGGGGTTAGACGAGAGTAAAAACTAGTTATAACTAAGATGTTTTTTGAATGTATGTGTGAAAAATTGTATAAAAAAAAAAAAATTATGAAATAGTTATAACTAATAGTTATAACTAAAAAAAATTCTGAATCTAAAGTATTACTTGTCAAATGAAATATTTTTTTTTTTAAATGTAAATAAAAACTAAAAAGTGAAGTAAAATAATAAAATAGTTTGTAAATAGTTTTAACTATAGTTTAGCCAGTGGAGAATAATTACGTCACAAATACAAATAAAAAACTCATACAATTGTATATAATCAGGGGTGTGACGCTACAGCAGCATGAGCTGTCATTACATAATTGACACTTTGACAATATTGACATATATTTTTTTGTCACACAAGAAAAAGTAAATAAAAAACCATTGTTAAATAATTAAAATAAAATTAAAAAAAAATTATTTCTATTTTTCAAAAAATTTAAAACGATATTTTCTCTGAAAAAATTTCAATTTTTAATGTATAATTGTAGAACACATAAAATTATATAAATTTTAGCAAAATTTAACAAAAACAAAAAAAACATCCACGTTTAATATTTACATATTTTTGGATTCATAATAAATTAATTTTTTTTCTATTTTGCGTTGCTGAATACACAACATCTACCATATATTACTACCTACTTGATTGGACCTAAGAAGATTGACTGGTTAGACCTACTTCTATTAAAAGTGAGTTGAAATAAATTTTAATTTGAGATGAACTTTCTTTGCACAGATTCTAGACATCTAGTGGTGGAAAGAAAGAAAATTTATAATTTTGGCGCTCAAGACGAACGAAGATTGACCAAAATAGATATATACATAAATATGTATAGCAATAACCCTGAATCCTCGAAATCATAATTTGATTTTTCAAGTTTGAGTTTCTCGTCTTCCTTTTAATCGTTATGAAAACTGTGATTAAGGTAGGGGTATAAAGGTTTTTAGTTGTTATCTGGGATTAATATTTCGTCCTTATAATATTAAAGACTTCAGACTTTCAGGTTGGCCATTGACCTATGTATATCTATTTAATGTTTGGTGTGGCTTTTGTGTTACTCAGTCTTTAAATAGTTCAATTCTTGCGATTCTATACATTATGTTAAGTCGTGGTTTCTTGAATTTTTTATTTTTTTTTTATTTTTCAGAATTATTAAATAAAATGGGTGGAAAAGGAAAACAAGCTCAGCAGCCACGAATGAAAAATAATGCGAAGGTAGGTATCTACATTTAACATAATTTCCAATTATTTTTTTCTTCCATTTAATCTATTTATTTTTAGCCATCATCAAGTGGCAGAAGTGCTGAACTACTAGGGACAACTACTGTTCCATTTGTTGGTTTCGCCACAAAATCAGATTCTATTATGCCTCTAATTTTTGAAAGTTCTGAGCTTAATATTGATCCTAAATTTCAAATGGTTTTTAGAAAGATGTCTAAGAAAGATGCTGTTACTAAAGTTAAAGCATTACAAGAGTTCATTACATTGATTAATGAAAATGATGAAGGTATTAAAAATATTGAAAAATAATTACTATTATTAATTTTTTTATTAGAAACTTTTTATAATATGTAGGTATTTATTTTTTATTCAAATTTTAATTATTTAATACTCAATCTACATTTACATAGACTTCAATAAATATAATAAATTTAAACGAATTAAGCTTTAAAGCAATTATGTTATTCAAATCATTAAAAAAAAATATTTTCTATTATACATTATAGAGATAATTAAATCGATTTTACCAGCATGGCCAAAATATTATCAAACATTATCAATTGATTCGGATAATATGGTTCGAGAAACTTCTCAACTGGCTCAAAAAGAAATCGTTTTGAAGTTAAAGAAACAAATTTTACCAATTTTAAAACAAATTTTGCCTGTTTGGATACTATCTTCTTTTGATGAATACGCTCCTGTAGCATCCATTAGCAGTTCTAGTTTTAATAATGCATTTCCATCTAGTAAAATACAAGATTGTTTATTATATGCTCAATCCGATTTTTTGGAATCCTTAACAAAAAATTTAACCTTTCATTCGGCGTCAACATTGAGCAATAAATCGTGTACAGCTGAAGAATCCGAAGCCAGATATCAACGAATTGTTATTGGAAGCCTCAAATCTTTAGGATATTTTATAGAGAATGCTTATAAATCGGAAAAGTTGGATAAGTTGAAAATAGTACAAATTATTGAAAACCCCAAATATCTTAGTTTTGTCAAAAACAAAAATCCTAAAATAAAGTGAGATTAATTACTGACTTTTATATCATTACAATGGCTAATATAATTTATTTTTTAAGATCTGCTTGGTTTGAAAGTATATCAATTATTTTGCACTGTGTTCCTGATATTCTTGAGAAGAATAAATCTCAAGTTCTTCAGATTTGTTTTCAAAATATGACTGAAGCAAATCAATTTAGTTTACCTCATATATGGAATTGTGTTTTATCAGCACAATTTTCGTTTTCTGATTGGTAAGATTAAAAAAAATTATTTAATTTCTTTTTTATAGGTTAATCATTTTTTAATTTTTACTTTATTTTTGTTTGATACTTACAAAGTCAACATTATTTTTTTTAGGCAAGAAGTAATTAACTTAAAGAAAGATATTGAACCAAAATTAATGGCCTTACTGAACAGTCAATATCTTTTTCATGGGATTGCATCATCAATTTGTCCAAATTTTTTACCATTTATTTCAAAGATCTCAGAAAACCCATCGAGTGACTTACAACTACATGAATTTTATAATAATTTTTTTCAAAATATAAAAACAAACATAAAGAACCTGCAACCTAATGCAAGTAAATTGGATGTGTCTAGTTTATTGGCGGCATACTTCGAATGTTTACGATTTGTATTTAAAGAATTTGAAGGAGAATTATCAAAAGGAATAAACAGGCACTCATTATTGGCTACAGAATTTTTAGAAAAATACGTTATTGATATATTAAAATGGGGCTTAAATGTTGATCATTTTGTAACTAGATATATAAATAATCATTTGTCTTCTATGATTGCATATTGGTCAAGTATTCAGACCGAATTTTATCAAAAAATGTTGCAAATATTTTTTTCTGAATTAATGATTATATTTAATGAAAAATTATTAATCAATAATGATGATTACATTGAAGATAATTTAATTAATTTAATAAACAGTTTAAGATGTTCGGCTCCATCAATAGAAGCTAATAAAGTTAAATTTGAAGTTCAAAATCAACAGAGTGAAAAGAAAATATTAGATCGTTGTTCAAAAAATTCTACAAGTTCACCAATTTATAATAATCTAAAAGAAATTATTATTGAAGTTCTAAGAAATAAAATAACAAAAGATTTTTCAATCAAATCTATTTTACAACTAAAAAAAATTTGTAATTTATTTGGTAATAAAGAGTTTTATTTAAAAATAAGTACTGATGGAAATTTACAACCCATGGTGTATAAGTTAATTGAACTTTTGAAAGCAAATGAATTTTCTGAAGAATTATTAGATATTATTTTTGAAATCACCGATTTTCTTGAAAAGAATGAACAATCTGAAACTATCAAAACAATTTTGAAGGTGAGAAAGTGTTCTTTAGATTTTGATAATCATTATATAATTTTATTCAATACATAATTAGCTTTAGCGATTCACAACTGGAAACGTAGCGTATAACGATTGAAAAATTTATCTTTTTCATATCTATGCACTATATGTTTTTATTAAACAATCTAAACATATATTATATATGTATTTTTTATTATTTTATACAATATTAAAATTAAAACAAAAGTACCTAATCAGAAACAATTTTTTTTTAAGGTTGAACATGAGCAAATTCAAAATATCGTACTTCAAAGAATTTTATCATATCCGTTATGTCTTCAAAATGAGGTTCATTGCATTTTGAAACAAACTGATGTTTCTCGAATGATTTTAAATATTGGGAAACATTTTCTCACTGACAATTCCACTCAAAAATTAAACTTACTACATAAATGTTTCTTTCAAATGGAAAATGGGGAATTTTTAATTGACGATCAAACTATAGAAGGAATTGCCGATATTATGTCAATTCCGTTACAAAAACCTGAAGAATATCGTCAGATGATTGAACCTTGTGGAAGTTTTATATCACAAATATTTCCAGTAATTTATAGTAATAAAAATTTTAATAAGGATTTTCGAAATAAACTGTTCATTATACTTTATAAATTTTGTATAAATATGGTTGAAAATGATGATCTTTCTGAAGATACATTATGGGAAATAACTACAGCTTGGCAAGATGCTTTGTCGAGTAATGAAATTAAAATTGATACCGAAGGAAGCTTAATTCTTTTAGATTGTGGTCACATTCTTAACGAAAGGATTTCTTATATGTGCAAGAAGTCATCAGAAATTATTTCAATTGACAATTTAATTTCAATCGCTGACAATGTTGCAAAACTTTTACTGTGCGCTAGCGGAGATGTAAATAATACAAGTAAACTTCATGAATTAATTGAAAACAAAATTGATATATTTTTTAACACATTAAATTCAAACCAAATAAGTCGTTTTCAAATTGAGAACTTATGTCTTTATTTTGAAATTATTACCAAATCCCTAAATGTAACAGAAATCATTCCTAATCCTAATAATTTATCAGCCGAATTGATAAGAAATTTTTTTGTAACTGAGTTTATAAAATTTATGATAATTTATAAATTGACATGTAATGCAAGCAAAAATGCCGATCAATCTGAAGAGGACATAATTATAAAATCACAGGAACATCAAGATGCATTAAGTTCCCATTGGACAGATAATATTCTGGATAATTATAGAAAATCTATTGAAATAGCAGCTATTGGCGAATCATTAAATAAAAATAGTGATATTGTAAGTATGTAGTAATGTTACAGTTTGTTCGCACCGAAAAGTATTTCCGAAAACAAAATGGATATTTCATTTTTTTTCCACCTGATCGGGCCAAGTTAATAAGTACATCAGGTGAAGCTCGTGGTTCCCCAGTCTTCCGATCGTTCGCGATTTTCAATCGATAAATCGTTTAAAATACATTAATTGTTATTTTGTTAATTAAATTATTGCTTTATCTTGTTAAAGTCTAGAATTAAGGGAAAAATTAAATGTACATACTTTTTTCAGGTTCAAGATGATACAGAAATTATAATTTTAGAATTGTCAGAAAGAATTAAATCGATGTTAAGTGATGGTGAAGAAAACAATGTTGAGAAACTTCAAGCAACTTTAATTGATAATGCTGTTAAGCAAAATATTTGTAGTGTTCGAAGTTTACAATATTTAGTGAATACAAAATACTTCAGTCAATATGAAGAAAATAGTTTCGTAATACTTTTTGAAGAAGTTTCTGAAAAGATGATAGAAGAAAACAGCCATAAGGCATATTGTTCTTTTATGAGGGTAAATATAATTCTATTATTGACATTTTGATAAAGCATTTTCCTGTCACTTTTTTTTTAGTTTTTTTTAGATGAAATATCATCAAGATCGTTGGTAATATCAGATGAACTTCTAAACCAAGCTGACATCAGTATAAGAACATCATTTTTCTTCAGCTTGATAAGAAATCATTCATCTAATGATTTAATGAACTTGAGTGACAAAAAAATTATAGAAAAATGTATTAAATTTTTAACTGAAATTGGAGAAACTCAATTAAATCAAAAATTAAGATCTATTTCCAACATGTAAGTAGATTTCAGATTTTTTTAAAAAAACTTATTTGATACGTACTCTGATCAATGGTATAATAATGTCGCAATGTTTTTTTTTTTTTTTTAGTGAAATAGAGAATTATGATAACAGCGTATTCAATTTTTTGATGGAATTTATTAACCTGCTGAAAGAATGCATAGAACGATTTCCAAATGAATTAAATGTCAAAAATTGGGATTCAATTCGAATTGGATTGTCTTCTTTGGTTTTAGTTGTTTCAAAAAATATTGAAAATTATAATCATCCAAAAGTATAAAGGGTTTTTTCATTAAGTTCATTAAGATTTCAAAAAACTAACGTATATTTTTCAAAAATTATTTTTAGGTATCAATTTTTACTGCATCAGTTTATGGATTATTTTATTCACTTACCAAGTTTATTAGGCAAGAAAAGATAAAAAGCTCAACTGAATTATTGACAAACATGATTGATGAATGGGAGAATTTGTTTTCAAAAGAAATTAATTTGATATTATTTAAAAATTTTTATCAATTGGTATCAATCAAAGGTATTTTTTTTTTTTCATATTTGACACTAATACTATTAATTTTTCTTGGTCTTTCAGACAATAATTCCATATACTATGTGTCACTGTTGAATGTTATCAGCCCACTTGTTGAAGCTGTTGATGTTAATCTGCTGTATAATGTAAGCATATTTTTTATATTTATAATTTATATACATATTTCCACATTTTGTTCTACGGTAAATAATATTTAATTGAAACACAATGCTATTAAAAAACTAATTTAAAAAAATGTTTTTAACAAATATTATTTTTATTTATTTCAGGCATATAAAAATGGCATGAAAATTTCCTTAAATGATGTTGTTAATTTTGTGTTAGAAAATCTACAAAATTTTCACAGTGTTAGAACTACATGTTTGTTTATTATAAAAAATATTTCAACATATTTTATTAGAAGTGATATGGAAAATTTGGAAAAAGATGATAGTGATCAAATATACTTGTTTAAATTTTCAGTGTACGAAGAAAAATATCGAAAACTGATCGAACCATATGTGAACGAATTTAGGTTAATTTTTATAAAAAAAAAAGTTTCAATTGAAACATTTTTACGCTATTTGCTATTAGCATCATAGTTTCAAAACAGTTTAACATGAATTAATTTAAATTAAATTTTTCTTTTTAAGCTACAAGTTGCAAGAAATATCAGAATTTCAAGTAATAAATAATGAAGATGCTTTGACCTATTTTTACTTATGGGATGCTATTATTGATGCTTGCTCAAAAGCACCAGCTCAAATGCGACCATTATATGCAACTTGGGTTTCAGAGCATGGATTTGAGGTATGTCCAGAATTTGTTTTATAAATAAATTAAAAACATGTGCCTCCATTTTTTTTCAGACTTTTTTGAATTTTGTCTTTCGATCAATGCCCATTGAAATATTAAAAAATTTCGATACAACTCCATTGAACAATGACATTTTTAAAAATATTTCCTTGGAACAATTAAGAGGTAATTTTTGTTCTTATACAAATTTTTTGCTGCTGTAATAAATTAAAAATTTATCTTTTAATTTTAGCTGGAAAAATTTCCAGGGAACGATTTGCTTGTTACTTGTACACAAATTCATTACGATATTTACCTGCTCTGGTTCGAAAAATATGGAATTCATCACATGCCCGTCAAAAATTATTTGTGGACAAATTAACAACAAATTATGTTTCAAACATAATATGGCAAGAGGATCTTCAGGAGATTAATCAGCATGACAAGAAACATGAAAGCATGCAAATAACTGTACATACGTCAACTCGTGAAGTTGTTGCTTTTTACTCAATTGGTAATTAAATTCCGTAAACAGAATGCATTTAATCTCGAAATTTAATTATTTATTTATTTTTCATTTCAGATGAAGCGAGAATGGAATTGACAATTACTTTGGCTCAGAATCATCCCTTAGGGGGAATAAAAGTTATAACTGGGAAACAAATTGGAGGCAGAGCGTCAGCTCGAAATCAAGGAATGCAACTGACAGTTTTTCTAATGCATCAGGTAATAATCGTTATTTAGTTGTTTTTGTCAATTGTTATATAGATTATAATGAAAAGCAACTTTTTTCCAGAATGGATCAATTTTGGATGGATTGTCATTGTGGAAAGAAAATTTGGATAAAAAATTCTCGGGCGTAGAAGAATGTTATGTATGTTACACTGTGATACATCAAGATACATGTCAGTTGCCAAAACTAACTTGTAAAACATGCAAGAAAAAATTTCATGGTCCTTGTTTATATAAATGGTTAGAATTTTCTTATTTTCAATTATAATGAAGGTTCTTTAAATTTAATTATTTTTTTTTTTAATTCCAGGTTTACCACCTCATCCAAATCAACTTGTCCACTGTGCAGAAATATTTTTTAATTTAATTTTTTTGCAATATTATATACTATAAAGTTGAAAAAATTTTCTATAAATATGCACTAATTTTAGGAAAAAATTAAACAATATATTTGTATATTTTGGGAATTTATTTGCTTTTTTTTTTATCAAACAAAGTAGTATTTATTTTAAATTAAATTTTGTTGTTACTTCTGTTTCAAATACATTTTTTTTAAAACAATTTTGAATATATTATATTACCAATTTTATTTTGGTTCAAAGAATAAAGTGTGGATTTATTTTAACTTTGTAAATTTTTTAAGAAGTTTTTTTTTGTATTTAACTAAATAGAAAGATTAAAAAAACTGAAGTAAAAACTTTAAGCCTAGTTGTATCTAGAAGCAGAGAGCATTCATTAAAGCAAAATAAGTGTGAAGGAAAATTTGTAATTTATTGTCGAACAATTTCTTTTTGCAATTAATTATTGAATGAAATATTGAAAACTATGTTCATATTTATTTTTAAAGAAAGTTAGAAAAAAATAAATGCCATTTAGAACTATTTTTCTTTTATAAAAAATATTCAAAACAACTAAAGGATAATTTAAGAAGTTCTAGTATTAAAAAATTTTAGGACAATCTTAAGTATTTTGTTATCAACATTAAGGCATTTTCTTATGGTGATAGATTAATTAAGATATATTGGGCGCGAAAAAGGTGAAAAATTTTATTTTCTAATAATTATTAATTCAAAAAATCAATTGCTTACTAACCAGCACCACACAATATTCCAAAAAATTAATCTATATTAAAAAAAAAAATATAACGTAAGACGAAATAATTGAACAGAATTTCTTTTGAGCATGGCATCTAATTGAATTTAAATTACTTTTCGTATTTAAAAAAAATTTTTTTTTTTTGAAAATACAAATATTTGTATATAAAAAATGTGCAATATTCATGTAAAAATGTATAATTTAATATGAACTATATCAAAAATTAAAAAATAATAGTTAATATATTAAAAAAAAAAAAACAATAATTTTTTATTATCATCATTGTTAATTTTTTTTTGTTTTTAATTTTTATCCGTTGCTATTGTTATAAAGAAATTTTTATGTTTAAAACTTTAACGAACACACGTCATAGTAAACTACACCTTGATAACCAACTATCTGCTTTTCTGACTGGTTCTGACGTACGTAATTGATGTCCTTTAGGTGGATTGTTAGCTTCCTAATTAATAGAAACAAAAATTATGTGAATTATATTAATTACAACATATGAATTTCTGAGTATTACCAATCTTTTTTCCATTTTAGCTTTGATATCACTGGCAAGTCTTAGAAATGCTTGTTCAACATTAATACTGGCTTTAGCAGATGTTTCCATGAATTTTATACCATATTCAACAGCAAGTTGTTCACCACGTTCTTTAGACACCTGTAGGGTCAAAAAGAATTTTCTTTGTTAATCGTTATTTGAATGCTTATTTCAATTAACTACAAACTATCGATTTTATCTAGTTTTAGCAAAAACAAGTTGTTATATACAACATTCTGAAAAATATAATAATCATAGTGAACAATAAATAATTTTTACCTGCCGTTTTTCATTTAATTCACATTTATTTCCTAAAAGCATTTTTTCCACATCAGCCGAAGCATTTTCCTCAATATTTCTAATCCAGTTTTTAATATTTTCAAATGATTTTTCTTGAGTTATGTCATAAACTAACATTATACCCATAGCTCCCCTGTAATAAGCAGTTGTAATTGTTCTAAAACGTTCTTGTCCAGCGGTGTCCCTAAAAAAAAAATTTTTTTTGTTTACCATGAATTTAATGGGTTTAAATTTTGTAAAAATTTTTAAAATCTTACCAAATTTGTAATTTGATTTTTTTTCCATCAAGTTCAATAGTTCTTATTTTAAAATCAATTCCTTAAAAAAAATAGTAATAATTAAAGACTAGAAATGTAGAGAAGCAAATCTAAGCAGTCTTTTTAAGTTATGAATACACGTATCTTATTACTCTTATTAGTCAAAAGTGGAATGAGATCAAAATCGACTTTATGTACATTGTGATTACAGTGTACAATTTAAAGCATCTCTGTGGAAATACTGGGACCATATCCCCTTTTCGTACCTTATCCTATAGGATTTAGGTATATTTAAAAAAAAAAAATGTATCTATAGGTAAGAAAGAAAAAAAAAAACAAAGTCAAATAATAATAATTGACCGCTGCTAGGCGGCCAGGCACTCTGTACACAATGTATACAAAACAATGATTAAGGCGGCTCAAAGTTCAGTTTTGTGGTGAACGTAATTTCCAATTAAATTAATTTTTTATTTCTTTATCTTAATATTTCAATTTTTTAATTAAATTTCTCTAAATTTTTATTTTTTTTTTTCATCTTATTATTGGCAAGTAAACTAAAAAAAAACAATTGTGTATTTATTTCAATTTAGAACGCTTAGAACAAAATAATAATTATAAAAAAAATTTTAGTTTTTGTATGACGAACAAAATAGTTTATCAAAAAAAAAAAAAAAGAACAAAAGATAAAAAAAAAACTAATTTTTTTTTGTGTAAAGAACAAAATAATAAAAGGAATTAGGGAGAAAAAAAAAATTAAGTAAGCAAGCAACAAAATAAAAAAAAAAAAAAGATACGTCTTAAAAGAAAAGTCGAATGAATCATTTTTTTTTTGAATTTTTTCCTAAAATTTTTACATCGATAAAAAATAATTAAATTTTTTTTTTCTGTTTTCTCATTCAAAATTTACGGGATGTCCTCATTCCTTTAGTACAAAAAAAAAAAAAAGAGCCTTTTTAATAAAAATTATTTTTTGATAAAAAAATAATAAAGGGATTTTTCGTTGATGTTGATAAAATAAAATTTATTTTATTTATGTTTTTTGTTCTTTCATTATCTTGTCCGAAAAATAAAAAAAAAATCACCTATTGTTGAAATGAAGGTTGTGTTGAATTGATCCTCCGAAAATCGGAATAGAAGGCAAGTTTTACCCACACCTAAAAAAAAAAAAACGAAAAAAGAAAGTTAATAAAAAAAAAAAAATTAAATTATTAGAATTGAAATAGACAAATTAGATATTTTTTTTTTTAAATATTAAAAATTCACAAATATACTAAAAATCAATAATAATTATTAAATATATAATTTTTTTTTTTGTCTACTAACCACTGTCACCAATTAATAATAATTTAAATAAATAATCATAAGTTTTAGCCATTTTTATTTTTAAATTAATTTTTCTTCTTTTTTTTTTCTTGTTTCTTGATTTTCAATTTTCAATTAAAAAAAAAAAAATAAAATAACTTTTTAGAGAGACGTTGAATTTAATGTTGCCAACAAAATGTGAATAATATCTGTAAGTAAATTATAGAAACAAAAAAAACAACAAAACCTTCCACAAAAGCAAAAACAAAATTCACTTTTTTGACAGTCCCTCCGTGGCAATTTATTAAAACTGATTTCTGTTATATAAAATTTTTATTTAAGTTGAAATTGGTATGGAAATTGACAAACAATAGCTGCATAATGATATTCTGCAGGTGTGGGAGTTTTTTCTATACATTTTTTTATAGCTCAAATAAAATTTAAATTTGTCAATTTCCTTACAAATTTCAATTAAAATTTTATTATAAAACTGCATCAGTTCAGATTTTTGCCATATGGGTCGCTATTTGGAGATTTAAATAAATGAATTGATACCGTGTGAATAGCATAAAACACCCGATAGGTGGCGCTACCAAAATTTATATAACGCATTTTGCAGACGCATTAGTCTGCAAACTTGGATTCTGAAAATAAAATAAATTTTATCATAAAAATAAAAAAAAATTAAAAACAAAAGCAAAACAAGAATTAATTTTCGAATTAACTTTTTATTTTCAATTTAAATTAAAACTAATTATTATTATTAAAAAAAAAACACAAGAGAGAATTCGTAAAATATTTGCGAATAGTGTTAGCTAAAATCTCACTCAAAATGCAAGATTACGAGGCGAAGCGTAAAAATTTGTTCGAATGTTTAATTGATGCCGAAAAAATAGTTAAAGGAACTATTTTGGATCAATCTGTTGTTGACAATCAGAACGCTAAAAAGAGGAAATTTAAAGAAACTGATGATTACGAGAAAAAGACTACAAGTTTGGAAATTTCAAAATTTCGTAACAAAGATTCAATTTTCAAGAGGCCAGAAATTCCATTAGAGAAATGCTTAAAACCGCGAGTTGTTCCAGATTATCAAGTTAGTATAATTATTATCGAGTAAAAAAAAAAGATTCAATTTCAAAAGTATTACCTATAATTTTAATAAATTTCGTTTTTAATTTTAGAAAAATCCACATAAATGGACTAAGTACTCCCTTGAAGATGCCGACATTTCAGATCGAATGAATACTACAGCAGCACTTCAATTTTTAAAAGAAATGGAATCAAAAAAAGAACAATCAGAAAAAGATTGCGATGAAGACAATGAAAGCAAAATTGTTTTTAATAAACGATCAAAATCTTCTGAAGTCATCAAAGATGATGATGTTGATACAGAAATAGAAGATAAAACAAAATATCGTGGATCAAAATTGGTTATGCCAGAATACGATTTTGGGAAAAAAGTTAAAAAGGAAAAGAAAGTACTGGCAACAACAAGTACAAGTTTAAATAAAACTAAGATGGTTCCAGTTCTATCACATTTATGTGAAGATGAAGAAGACGATAAAAGTGAAGATGAAATTGGTACTTAGTGGAAAAGAAATTCACAATTTTTAAAATTTAACTTGTATATTTTATTTTGAATGAAATAAGATTATTTTTAGTAATTCAATTTTAATTCTAAAGCTATTTAAATGTAGAAATCATATAATTGAATATATATGCATAATTAATGTACCTACTACAAAAATCAATTATGTTTCATGATAAATTTTTTTTTTCGGGACTGCCTACCACTTTGATTTTCATCCATCATAATATTAAAACCTAAAGTCTTAATTTTAATAGAAACAGAAATTAATAGAGGGATTTTATATAAATTAATAAATAAATGGTTGTAAATTTCAATTCAAATCAATTTGAATTTGTAATATAAAAAAAATTGTAGATTATTCATAAATAACGTATAATTAATTTTTAAATAATAAAAAACTCAAAAAATTCCATTGACTTTTAATCCGTGTCTGTTTTAAAGTGTGTAATCTGTAAATGTTTTGAAGTCTGCTGTATTTTAATAAAACCGGCAGATATTTTGACAATTTGTTTTCGCAGCAATTAAAAAAATGTGGAAAAAGCGAGAAAAAAGTGAAGAGAAAAATTTATTTATTTAAAAATCTGAATTGAATTAAAATTAAAGGTAAGTTGAATTATTTAAATTTCATTTAATAAAAATATTAAAGATTTATGAAAATGAACTGTGAGAGCCGCGAAGTTTTAAATAAATAGGTAGGTACCGATCTATCTACCTAACTAAAAGCATGGATGTTGGATGATTTTTTAGACAGAAAACAATATTGCTTTTTTATCGAGTTTTTTATTTTAATTAATTCTTTTAAAATTATTTCATTTGACGGAACTTCGAGCATGGATTAGGTATCCAAAAAGCTTTGGTACCTATATAAACTCAACTTTCAACAATATTTTATAGGTACCATATCTGCTTTCTAATAACTGCTTATTATTTAAGTACCTACGTATTTTTTAGAGGCAAACTAATATACCTAAGCTAGTGTTTCCCAACCTTATTTCACCACACACCTCAAAGATTTTCAATGCTCCCCTATTCTGAAAAAATATAATATTAAATATATATAAATAAAACGGAAAAGGTAGGTAATACTGTTTTGGCTAAAGTGCAGATGACGTGAACAACTCAGAATGGTCTGAAACTTGGTGGGGGGTAGAAGCGCTCGAGTTGCCCCATTTTTTTTCAAGAGAGTATAGGGGGTATCCCAGAACGAGAGGAAGGATGGGGGGCGGGCGAGAGAGAGCATAGGGGGTATCCCAGACCGCCAGCCCCCCACCCCTTCTCGTTCTGAGATACCCCCTTTATCATTTTCCAAAAAATGGGGCAAATCGGGCTGAAAAAAAATTTTTTCCATACAAAAATGTATGAAAACTTTGGAGCGCCCTATCTCCGAACCGGGGCACGAGCCCCAAGAACTGATTTCAGTTTTGGGGTTTGGGCATCGCTTCTACCCCCCCCACCAAGTTTCAGCCCATTCTGAGTGGTTCACGTCATCTGCACTTACGCCACTGTTTTATATTTGACTTTATTGAAAAGATAAATCAATGTGATGATTGCGCTTTATGCTTATTAATATTTTGATTTTTGGTGTAAATTTTGATAATTTTAACCGTAAATCACCACGTTTGGAGATTTCTAGGGGATTTCTTTTTTTGTGACCAAATAATTGCCGCCTGAAAATTTCCTCCGCCCCACGCTGGGAAACACTGACTTAGGCAGTAGGTAGGTAAGAGATAGGTATGCTTGCCGATTTTTTGGTTGAAGCACAAAAGGCCTTCAGAATTAATTTTTTTTCTGAATGAATGGGGATAGTAGTGCCTACCAAAAAGCTCATAATCTGGAGGGTGTGTTAAATCAACATAAGTCAATTTAGATACTATTAAACTGGAGCGAGCTTAAACTGAATTTTTGTAAAAACTTTGAAACTAGGCCCTTTATAAATTTCAACTTTAAGAGATCGTTTGTTACAAATACGAAAATCCCTTGTTCAACAATGTTGCGTTTATCATTTCCGTGCAAACAATAATTTATGATTACATTTTTCTCAATTTTTTTATGGCGTTCATGCGCGCCATTTTCTTAGAGTTTACCTCTGGCATAAAACAATTTTCTTTTTCATAGTTTTGTTTTGACATTTTGCTCCAATTTCATTTAAAAATTATCACCAGCGTAAAGTAAATTGTAAAATAGGTTTGCATAGATTTCTGTAAAGTAAATGTCAAATCGTGGTGTTAAAAAAAAAATAAAAAAGACAAAGTGAACATCAAGCAGAAAGTTCATTAAATTTTTAATTATAATTTTTCTTTTTTTTAATAAATTATTTTTGTAAAATTTTTTAAAATTAATTAATTAGATATTTTTATGTCCAGATGAGCATCTTAAATAACGTTCAATTGGGATTAATTGTTTTAGCGTCAATATTTATTGTATTTTTAGTTATTTCACTAGGTAGGTAGTACGTAGTAGGTACCTAGTATTTTATTTTTATTTTTGTAGGTATTTCGACGATCTTTGTTTTGTATCGGAATAATTTTTCTGAAGTAAATAGTGTGCTATTTGTTGTTTTAACCTTTGATTCTTTTGATGTTTTGGTGTGATTTATATAGGTACATACCATTCTATTAACTTTACAAATATTATCTTCCTGATCATTTTGTTTTTTTTTATTTTAGTAAATTTTTGGGGTATACCCTAGAGATATAAAGATGACCTAATAATCGATTTCACACAAATTTGTAGTGTTGACTACGACAATAGTATTCCTTTATAAAATTTTCCAACAGCTGCACAAATAATCTTCCTTAATATCAGTATTGTCGATGTTGTAAGGGCAGGAAGTATGTGTTTTCGTTTCGGTCGAACTTATCAAGCTCTACAGAATATGATATTAAAATCTTTCCATTTCTTTTGAAACGCAAGATACTGTTTTATATCTATTTATCATTCATTTGTCTGTCGTCATAGTGTATCATATATAGTATACGGTTATACGGTCCTGGGTTCTCTTCCAATCTCGGTCTGGAATTTGTAATTCAGTTGCGCACTTGAATAAAGTGTTTTTGTTTTTTTTTTCAACTTAACAAAATAAAAAAAATAATTATAGCTTTTTTACGACTCGGTTTTTCACATTTTATTTTTATTTTTTTTCAGGCTGGTTTTTAATTTGGAAAGCATTTCTATCAAAGTTCCGCTTAGTTAGGGAATTACTTGGGCAAACAAACGATTCGGATACAGCAAATAATATTAGTGATCAAAGAACATCTAAAACTACTGCCAAATCAAAGAAAATACGTAAAGATTAGAAAATTCATTGAAAAAAAAAAAAACAATTGTAGCATTAAACAATAATCAACATGAATATACGCTGTGCGAAACCAGAAGATCTTATGAATATGCAGCACTGTAATTTGCTTTGTCTGCCAGAAAATTATCAAATGAAATATTATTTTTATCATGGCCTAACATGGCCTCAATTGAGTTATGTTGCCGAAGATGATAAGGGCAATATTGTTGGTTATGTTTTAGCAAAAATGGAAGAACCTGAGCCTGGTGAGGAGAGCAAACATGGTCATATAACATCACTGGCAGTTAAAAGATCATATCGCCGTTTAGGTTTGGCTCAAAAACTAATGAATCAAGCGTCACAAGCTATGGTCGAATGCTTTGATGCTCAATATGTGTCATTGCATGTGCGAAAAAGTAATCGAGCTGCATTGAATTTATATACAAATTCATTGGGATTCAAAATATTGGAAATAGAGCCAAAATATTATGCAGATGGTGAGGATGCATACTCAATGCGACGAGATTTAAGTGAAATAGCTAAAGAAATAAATCCTGACAAAACATTAGAAATAAATGTTGGAAGTAAAAATGCCCATAAATCACATGATAATCATGATGGTCACTGTTGTTAAAATGCGAAAAAAATAAAATTTAAATAGAATTAAAATTGTATGTTTTTTTTACTAATCAACATTGTTATGGTTTTTATTTTTGAGTCTCATATTTTCTTGAAGACTCAAATTCTTTTTATTTGAACATAGTTATTTGTTTTCTGGCTCTTATCACTTAATCTTAATAAAATAGTGTTACTGGAAGTAAAATACCCATTTATTTGCTATGCATTTATTTATTATTTAGGTATATTTATGACAATATTTTAGAGAAAAAAAAATTCACTGTAAAATAAAATTATACTTATTTTCTAAACACAGTTAAAAATTATTAGCTCTGTTATAAAATAGAAAAACATTAATAATGAATTGCAATCGAATTCACTTTTTACATAAGTTTATGTTTACATTATACAATATTAAACTTTTTTTTTTGGTATACAACATAATCAAAAAAAAAATGTTAAAAATTAAAGTAATATCATATCACATATAAAAATTCTAAATAAGTTTTCACTACACAAAATTTTTGATAATAGTTTAGCATCAAATAATTCTTTAGCTTTATATAAGTATTCAGCCCACATGTACACATTGTAACATTGAAATTTTTAAATCGGATGCAATGTGTGAAATATCGACCACTGAATCAACCATTTGCTGAACTGCTTCAACTTGTGGGAAATTTTGTGACGCCTAAAACGGGAAAAACATTTTTGTGAAAAACACTTAACATTTTTAAAAAAAATATGAAAAAAATAATTTATAGTATGTACTTGTACATTTTGTTTACCTTTTTCGATTTGTTGACACAATTTTTTAATGCTTCATTTAATGAATCTGTACATTCTTGGATACGTATTTTGTAATGTTCCTTCTGTAAATTTCTATGAACAATATCTCCAATACTGACCTAAAATCCAAAATTGGAAAAATGAACATGCGTGGAAAATAAAAAAAAAAGTAATGCTTACCAAATTATGAGCACTTAAAATTACGAATTTTCCATAAGCCAAAAAATATTTGGGTGCTTGATTTTTCTCTACAGTCTCTAGGAAGTTATCAATTGCTTGTGTTAAATATGTTATGTGAGTACAAATTTGAGCTGAATAATATTTAACTAATAATTTATCATTAACATCAAGTTTTTCATCATTTGTTTGCAAATTCGTAGCAAATTGGTTGATCAAATCAAATTTGGCCTGCATTCCTTGTGGCATTGTGTCCCTTAAATCTGCATTCTTTTTGGCCGCCGAATCTTTTGACTCAAAGCTAACATAATCATAGTCTTGGAGGTCACTTGGTGTTGTCGGTGTCGCAGGTATTCTTTTGAATAATAATTTTGAGTTTCCAAAAATGTATGAAGCACAGGATCTGACATCTTCAATAAGAGTTTGAGCACAAGTAATTAATTGATCCAAACTATCTGGAGGATAATTAATATTCAGATTTTCTCTTGAAATTACATCCAAATTCCACTCTTTTATATCCAAGTCTTGGAACGATTCTTGAATGATTCGTGAATGATTTTGCAACGCTTTAACAAGTGGCTTTAATTTTATTGTCAAATTTTTATCGTCCACTTTAGAGGCATTACCAAGCGCTCCACCAGCAAATTCCGTTAAATCATGCAACGCTGTTTTTAGTCTAGTAACACATAGTTTGAAATCCATTAGAATTATTTCCAAATTTTGTCGGTAACGCCAATTTGGAGCAACAAATGCAAGAATTCTGAAAAATTATCAAGAGTATTCATTAATTTATATATACAATGTTTTTTTTTTGTTTTAATTTATTATCCAATCAAATTACTTACTTTGTTATTGCTGTACCCAGTTCTGTTTGCATTGAGCTCAATGTTTCCAGTGCTGAATTTAATTCTAATGGAAGCTCTTTTATTATTACCGGTGATGTTGATTTCTCTATTGGAGTTCTACGCTGCTGGGGGAAATCATATGATAATTGTTCATGAATTATTTGTGGATGAGATTTATTTCGTATGGTTTGTGGATTCTTCTTAGGTATGTCGTAATCTGGCATTAAAAGTGACGACCTATTTGATGGCAGTGATATTGAATCTGATGTCATAATCGATGAATTTGAGCTGCTTGGTGTCATATTTTGCTGATGCATTATACTAATTGGCTTTGGTATATCATAGTTTTCTTGTTGTTCGGCAATCGATTCTGATCTACTGATAGATGACGTTAGCGATCTGAGCTGGCTATTAATTGATGGTGTTGATGGCTTTGGTATATCATAATTTTCCGATGAATCAGACATTATTGATAAATTATTATTTGATTTCTTTTGGTGATGATTCAATGGAAGAAAATCATATAAGTAAACATCACCACATTTGTGAGGTGTTATTACCTTAAAAAAAAATAAAGTGACTGTATTAGTACAATGTGGGTACAAAATTAATTTATTTCTCATTGTAGTAAAGTAACAAAACAAAAACCAAAAAAAAAAATTAATATTATTTCAATAACATTATTTAAGTCCAATTAATTGCAAAATTTACGTAATTTTAAACAACTTTTATGCCAATAAAATTAAATTTTATCTTTTTATTATTAAGATGATTGTTTAAAATGTCTTGGGGGGGAAAAAATGTAAAATAAATTATATTTAAGCCCTATTTTGTGACCGGGCTAAATAAATGCAGGTAAATCCTCAAATTGAATCTAAAGATGAACGTTTCTTTCCCTTTATATGGAATAACTTTTGTGTGAGACAAGAGTCGCCAAAACATTTTTTAAAAAAGTTAAATTTTACAAGAATTGCAATTTTTCAACAAATTTGCTTTAACAAAAACCAACTTAAATATTTATTGATTTTTACCAAAAAGAAAATAATAGGCGTAATAAACAGAAAATTCATCTTTCTAACTTACTATAGAAATTTATTGAAATTTGTTAATGATAATATTATTTTTATTCTCACTTTTATTAAATTAATTCAAAGAAATTATTTTTTTTTAAAATACTAAAAATTTTGCTAAAAAAAAAATATCCTTATAAATTAAGCAGTCAATAATTTTGTTCCTACTTTAATATCTCGTATAAAACTAAAAAAAAGAAAGAAAAAAGTTGTTTCATATTATGCTGGAAAAATGCATAGTACCTACTTATGTAAGGGGTGCGCAAGTTAAAAAGGAAAAAGATAAAAATTGTTATACCAAAAACATAATATAAATGTATAAGTCATTCGTAAGTGCAATTCATTCGTAAGTGCAAATACATTTTATAATGGGGGTTTGTGAATGTAAAACACTTTGAAATACATATTTATTCTTTAAAATACTGATTGTTTATTAACCGTAAAAGAGGTTATTGATATATTTATCATTATGTTATCTAAAGGAAATGAATATAATGTAAAAAGTTAAATTTAATATTGAGAAATCTATACAAAAAAAAATTAATTTTAAAATTTTCCTTTTTCTTTTTGATATGATGACGACTTGAACAAAAAGAAAATACAATGACAGGATAAAAGTACTTAAATCTAGTCATTGAGACTATATGGATGATAAATTAAAATTTTAAATAATTTTAGAAATCAATGATAGGATATAGTATGTATTAATATAAAATTTTCTAATACTTTAGTATTTAACACAACTTTTAATTTAGATTTTTGATAATTTTAATTCTTAATATTCATTTTTATGAATTGAACAATAACAAACAATTATAATATAAAGAAAGAGCTTCATTTAAAAATTGAATCCTTATTATGATGACAATAAAAAAATAACTTTTCTACCTTAATGAAGTATTTTTGTATGCAAGTATTAATTTGTTAACCTACAGTTCAAATTTGACACGTTGATGTATAAGCCAATCAGAAGTTTTCACTTTATAATATTACTACCTAGTTAGATCGACAGTAAAATAATTATATAGACTAGAAAATCAATACAAAATATATACATTTTTATACATTTTTATCTTATGTATTGTACTTATATTGTATATGCGTTGCAATGCGTTGCAATGTTATGGATTTTGTATTTTATCAAAATTTTAGATTAAAAAATTTTCTACGGCATATTTTTATTTTCTTATCGTTAAAATTTTTAAGAAATTTGTAAATAAAATTTTCTAAGATAAAATTTAAATTTTCAACCTGTGTATGTTGCATTTTTTTTTTTGTAAACATTCGGCATAATGGAATTTTATTTATTCAGAAGAAGAATAAAAAAATAATTTTGGTTATAAATAAATATCGTTAAAATAATATACTAGTTAATATTAAAAAAAAAAAATGCGTGCATTTTTTAAAGGTTTTTTTTTTTGTACATATTAGTAGATAAAAATAAATAAATTATGAGGGTGAGAGCAATTTATAAAAATTATTTTCGTTATGAAATTGACTTGGTTGTACAGAAATAAAATTACATCTGCTCTCGAAAATTTAAAAATACTTCACGTATTATAATAGTCATAAATTTTTTTTTCTTAAAATAATAATTTGAAAAATATTTGACTTTTTGCCTTTTTATATAACACAAAAGTATAGGTTCTGATAAGTCAGCTTATCGTGAAAATATCACAAAATTTAAGTTATTAATAAATTAACATAATTTGATATATTGAATTCTGCTTATGCTTAATTTGATTATTCACAAGGTCGCAAGGTTTAGTAACATGGTTCAAAATAAAAAGTATTATATATAGAATAGAGCACAAGTTACAACTATCTTATAAAATACAACTACATTTTAATCAAAACACTAAGTTCAAAGCAAAAAATTGTTATAGATCTCTTTTTTTTATCTCCGCAATATGTAAGTACCCTTGTGCGCGATAAATAAATAAAGATCATAGCCTCATGAATTAAGTCCAAGAAGAATCACTAAATATATTTCAACTTATTCTCAATGGATTGAATGGAATCAATTTCGGTATATCATTAGAAATAAAACTTTTCCAGACTTTATAAACCAGATTTAAGAAAACAAAAAAATTTCCAAATCATCTTTCATGTGAATATAAATATAATTTTTTGACATCAACTTTTTAGTAACATAAATAAATAATATTTAGCGCAAACAAATATTATTTTTCTAATGCAATACTCATGCAATACTCATGTGTGTTTTGGATTTAAGAAAGAAATATGAAACCCATAAATATATATCTTTAATTCAATTGAATACGTTATACGGTCAAAGAGGAGTGATACTCATAATTTTTCGTCTTTAAATGTTTATTTCAATGGAATTTTTTTTATCTCATTTTAATTTTAAAAATACAAAAAAAAAAATTTATTCATTCAATATGTTTTTAGGAAAAAAAAAAAAATCAAAAAACATATGATTTTAATAAGCGCGTCCTTAAAAATGGTATGTGGTCCTTTTTTTTTTGTACATATTTCTCTTTCAAAAATTCCAAACCAAATATCTTGCCAATAATTTTTTTGTTGGTTTTTTTTTTTTCAATTTTTTATTTTTTGATCATCATTTTTGTTAAAAAAAAAAAATAAACAACCAAATATGAGATTCTTTGAATTATATAGACTGACCTTGATATTAGACCTTGTGAGTGTTTATTTTATCGAAATTTTATGATAATTAAAAAATAAAGTCCCATTATAAACGGTGATCTGGTCATTTATATTCTGAGTTTCTAAGTAAACTATAACATATTTTTATTTTTTAAGAATTTTATCTTAAAATAGGAATAGATATGTGTACATAAGATATATCAAAAGATTATTTTCGATAACTACCTATGTATATAAAAATTATAATAAATCAAATTCAAAAGGTCTGGAAATGTATTTTAATAATATACAGATACAGATTCTTTAAAGTTTTTATTTTATTTTTGATATATTTTAAACAACAAAACGCCTTGCTACGAAATTTATACATTAGATTGTTCGTTTTTAGACGCATTGTTCAATAGCAACTAACCAGCCTAGAGAAAAAAGAAATACATAAAAATCTTTGCGTAACTAATTATTTAATTAGTACTGAAAACCACATCATCCAGTAGTTTTCGATTTTAATCTGAACATACAAATCGACTTTACTTTATAGAAGAATAAATTACATATTGCGTTAGAGGAATATATATAATTTAAAACTATTCTCATAATTAGACTAAAATTTTTGTACATAAAACTAGACCTAGAGGAAATTTAAAAATGAAGTAAGAATATTGGGTTATTAGACGAACTAAAGTATTGTCTGAACTAAATCCAACACGATCTAATTTTTCGACCAGCTTCATAAAAGTTCCAAAGTTATTTGTGAAAATGATTAGTATTCGAAAATTAATATTTTAAATCAATACTTGTTATCTGGGAATAAAATCTTTAGTTCATCAAGGTTTTACTATAATAATAAATATTCAAGATAAAACCAAACATAAATATATTGTTATAATAATTTTTTTCAAGACTTTAAGATCTAAATTTATATTTTCTTTAAATTAGATAACTTTCTTTTGTACAAAGTGCGAATTATAAAATTTTGGCTTGTGGCGCAGCAGAAATTATAAAATTCATAATAAAAGAAAAGAACATTAAATTGTTTTTTTTTTCTTTTAAAATTTAAAAATATTATATCTTTTAAAATGTATTTCTTTAAAATTAAATTTTTATGCCAAACATTTGATAGGAAGAATGGTGACACAATTTTAATCAAAAAATATTTTTTATTAATAAAATGACATAAGCTTGAAAATATGCTTACGATAGGAAAATATGAAGTTGTGTGTTTAATACTATATAACCTAAATATTTTAAATTCGGGTCTTTTTGTTTTGAACTAAGTTTAAGGTCTTAAGCATATTGTCGAATAAAAAATAATAATAATAATATTTACTAATGTGTTTACATTTTGGGACAGACAATTTTCAAGACCGCAATTATTTTTATATATCATCAAAGAAGCGATTTCAATAAAATTGTAAAATAAAGTTCAGCAGATAAATAAAAAATAATTTTTTTTTTATTTTAATGTGAAATTACATGATTTTCCTTTTTCAAAATAAACTAGAAGTTATGTCTTTCTTTCTTTTAACTTTTTGTTGTCATTGTAAAATGTCAACCACTTTTTATATGGTCACTTTGAAGTGGCAAGTATGTTTTTATCTGTTTTGGGCTTCTTTCTCTTTTTATGGCATTTCCAAATGTAGTTTTAATAAGTTGTAAAAATATTTCAAAATAACTTATTACTTAGTATATAATGTCTTTTATTTAACTTTTTTTTCCCAATAAACAGAATTGTTGAAATTAATTTTTATATTTATTGAAACTTCTTCAACTTCATTGAAAGGAAGTTAATTTTATTTTAATATTGTTGAATTTTGGCATACTTGTCATATCTAGTCGGCTGCCGATGAGGGTTTAATGTTATGTCACCGAAGTCAATTCCAAGTAAGAACTTATATAAGGACTAGTATATTCCCTCTTGTCTATATGAAATAACTGATATCTATATGTTATGCACCTAAACACATTGAAGATGAATCTGAGGTTTTAATTTAAATTAATGGGTGGAAGCAGAATAAGTTGTAATGTAACTAAAATTTAGAGAAGTATATTAGGTCTATCAGGAAGCAATTCAATTTTTTTGTTAAGAGTCACAAAAAATATAATATTGAATTGAAAACATATAAAAAATCATAGTACTAAAAGTCGGAAATAAGAGAATCTGAAAAATGATACCACCACACCAGATTGTTTAAACCTTTTACAACTAAATAATTCATTCCCAAAAAAGGATAACCACAACTGAAATATAAAATTGTATTTAAATTAATAAGAAATGCATAAGAACCGTAAAAAAATTATTTTATCTTAAATTTGCGGCTAAAAAAGACTATCAAATAAATTTTTATTTTTTTATTTATGTTGTACATTCACAGAAAACTATATGGAATAGATTCTTGAATCTGAATTGTTTCTAAAATTATTACTTCTTTATACAATAATGATTAGATAAAGATTCAAATAATAATCGAAAGGCTGAATGGACGAAGTGTCAGTAAAGTACAATCAATTTTCCTAGTTCAGAAATTCCAAATTCAATATAAATGTACAAAAAAGATTTTAAATAAATTTGTAAGAAATTTCAATTTATAAAATAACAAAATAAAAATATTTTATTCCAACCAAAACACTATTATACAGAACTTATATTGCTAAGAAGAAAAAAAACTAGTTCACACTTAAAATGAATTAATTTTTAAATCAATTGAGATTGAGACCAATTTCTTCCGGTGTATAAAATTTTATGGTAATTTTTATGATTTGATCATTTTACAAAAAACAGTTTTATTTTTTTCACGGAAATGCATTAAAATTTTCCTATCTTTCAATAATTTTTAGAGTCTGTTAAAATAAGAAATTTACGCGCTTATTTCCTTAAAAATTATATAAAAATTCTTTTTTAAAAAGAAAATTCTAATTTCGCAAAAGGAATGCTATTTTAGATTTGCAATGATGTTTGTTGAAAGAGATACGCAGTTTCGAACCCTGCGATGTTTAATAACTATATACGAATGTTCAAGAACATGTATCGTAGAAAGCCTTTACAAAACTTATAAATCAGCAAATTTTATTCTAAACTCGTTTATTTAGACTGTGTAATTAATCTTCAATTTTGGCAGTTTATTATCGAACTTTTTTTATCGTAATTTTATTAGCAGAATAATAAATGCATATGAATGTCAGCCATCAGGGTTCGGCCGAGGTTTCCACATCAAGCTTGGATTTTTGTAAATACTTTCAGTTTTTCACTTGAATTAAAATAATATACTGCACTATCAACAGTGGCTATTAATACTAGTATTATATTTATCAATGAAACTAAAAATTGAATAAGATAATTTTTCTTTTAAATTAAAAAATAAAATAATAAAATTTTATTGAACTGATTTTTATTTTAAATCAATTCAATAAATTTAAAAATTTCTTCATTATTAATGTTTTCCTTCGAAACATCTATATTTTTATATCTATATTTATTCTGTATATACCTAACTACTTTAATATTAACATATTTATATCGTCTTTACAACCACAACTCTGGTCACTGAGACAACAAAAATAACTATACATATAATTACAATTTAATTTTATATATGATTTTGATATTTATAATAATTATTATTTATAATTATAAGTGTTTTAAATAAGAATTGAGTATAAGTTTTTTTATTTTCGCCGATCATAATAATTTAATTTTTTTTTTCTGAATAATAGTGTGAGCTAGCAAAAAACAGAGAAAACAAGAAATATATGTAATATGAAACAAATTCGAAAATGATTTCATTTATTGATTTTATTTTGAATTTATTATTTTTTTATATCTACTTTTGTTGTATAAAATTATGTTTATTTTATATATATATATATTTTCAATTCTTTTATTTATTAAAAAAGGAATTATTAATAATACAAGAAAAAAAAAAAAAACCATTTATACTATTATGTCCAATGTTCACTATAGAACCAGAAAATCGCATAAATTTTTTATTTATGTTTTTTTTTTGTTTTCATTTATTTTTATTAACGGTGATGATAACAGAAAACTTGTTCGATATGAAAAAACACAACACCAGAAAGTTCTATGGTTTTCCATCTGTTATTTCCGCAATACCGTTAAGATAATTCAATTTTTGTAATAATAATATTAAAGAGAAAGAAAATTCATGGAAAATAAATTTTCCGATGTTTAAAATTGTGTTGAAGATAAAAAATTTCCATTTTTTTTTTAATTTTGGATGGGAAATGTGATAACTGATAATTTTTGTTCACTGAAGACATTAAAATTATTGTGATCGAAACGATTCCTTCAGAAAAATAGCTAAATATATCTCCAAATAGCCAAATATATCTACAATCAATTTCTATCTATTTAACTGACAATTTATTCTAGTAACGTAAAAAAATAATTTTAACTTACTTTATGTGGTGATGCATTCCATGATCTTCTCTTTCCCTGCCGATAAATATTATTATATTGATATAAATTTTGTATAGATTGAACCCCAGAATTTTCATAAATTTCCGATGATGATAATATAGAACTATTTAATGTTACTGTCGATGCTCCTAAGGACGGACTTGGTGATGACGATAATGATGATGGTGAAAAACATCCGGAATCATATGAATTAATGATTCGCAATCGATTTCCAGGACATATTCCCTTAAAACAAAAAAAAAAAAGAAATTATAAAAAATTTGAATTGAAACTCTAATGCGAGATTCAGTCCTTCAGACTTACTTGTATTATGTAGCCACCAGGTTTTTGTACAGAACATAACCACCATCCTTGTAATCCATCAGTGTCTTGTTCAATTATATTCAACATATCACCCTTCTTAAAAGCTAGCTCATCGGGACTGTCGGCAATATTATCATAAACCGCTTTAGCATACAATTTCTGAAATATTAAATAGAAAAATTATAAAAAAATGAATATAATGCACAGAAAATATTAATTTTATAAATTAGAGTATTTAACTCTTTAAACGAATGTCAGGTGAGCCTCAAACAGAGAGTGGAAGTATGGAAACATCTTACGATCAAAAATGGAATTATATTATAATTATATACAGTAAAAATTTAAAAGTACATACTACATATTTTAATAGATTCTTATCAACTAGGTTTTAGTGAGCTGAAAACATTTTATGAGAATTGTAAATGCTTATTCTTGGATTTCTATGCTAATCTTTATACATTTAATTGTACTTTTGATATTACATTGTGTAATATGAATAAAACTTAAATAACCATGTACTGAAAATTGCGACTATGTAATTGAAATAGCATAAATTAAATGCATAAATAATACTTATTATTATTTAAATATTTGCATATACGTATAGTAGAATTGAATAGTGTGTTATAATAAATTTTCTCTACATTTATTATATTATGATCTTCCTGAAAAGGTCTGGGAAATTTTATTGTTAAATGAACTTTAAAGTTCATCTTAATGCTTATTTGTAATGCATTTACGCCTGTTTTTTTTTTTTTTTGTGTTGTAAAAGCGGAAGAAAGTTTTTCTCTAAGTTAAAGAAAATGAATTAAAATGAAAAGGCATTATTAATTGATCGAAAATATCTCATTGCGCTTACATTGTGTGTTAATAAAATTTATTCGCGCGCACTGCCGCCACCGCAAATTAATTGAAAAAAAATAAATAAAATTTAACGAAAACAATGAACCATTTTATATAAGTTCATTTACAAATAGACAGGCGGCAAATTGTTTATAAAAAAAAAAAATTGTTTTTTTTTTATACATACAATTGATCATACATTATGTTATGCAGAGTGTAGACAATAATATGTTTTTGATATTATATAGAAAGAAAAAAAACAAAACATAAATATATTTACACCATATAAACATTTTTTTTTTGCCTTTCTTTGAACATTATATTCAGTTAATGAATTATATGTTTGAATGTTTGATTTTATTTTTATTATTTATGTATTTTTTTTCTTTTTAATTTATTTTCATGTATACAATTTTATTTTAAATACTTATTTAAAAAAAAAAATACCACAATTAAGGAAGAATTAACTTTATATTCGCACATTGACATTATTTTTTCCAATTTTTTATACTATTATTGTTTTATTATACATTATTATTATGCTGTGTACAACAGCAGAGTTTCTTAACCTTTCATGATGTACTATTTTTCTGAATATCACTATCAAATTGCTCTTGTTAAAATACAAACTCATTCCAATAATTATTTTTTAAATTTCTCTGCTCAAATGTTATTTAGATTTCCAAATAAAATTGATCCACATAAATAATTTTTCTCGTTGCTATTTTTAGATTTGTCTATATCTCAATAAATTTAACAATTATAGCACATTATAAAATCGATGGAGATTTAATATGATTTCTTGATTTTTACTGAAATATGTTTTTTACTCATTGAAATAACAAAAAAAAATATATGGCAAACTTTTATTTTTCCATTATATTCAAGTGCTGGGTTTCTAAACTAAAGATTGAGGAACCCTGCACTAAAAAATACATTAATATATAAATAAATTTATATTATTTATATAAAAATATTTTTTCTTCTTTTGCAAAAAAAAAAAAAAATAAATAAATAATGATTAAACTTTGATTGATGACGAATATAAAATTTTATATTTGCCACATCTAACTAAATATAAAATTTTTAAAAATAAAAGAAAATATTTGACATATCAATGTAATGTGAAAAGAATTGACGGTGTGATATATGTGGGAATTATTCTACCTACCTACATACAAACATAAATATTATAAAAATTATTATATAAACATATTTTACTTTTATCCATGCATTAGATATTTATCAAACATAGGGTAAACATATCATATTTATATTCATTTAGGTTAATTGTTTCGCTAAATGATGGATGTGGTTATATTCGACTTAGAGTCACGTTAGCATAGTAATAGCTTAAAAGCATAAATTAAAGTAAACAGATAGAAAAGTTTAGAATAATGCGTAGATCAAAAATCAAACCTACAACTAAGCTGATATCACCACCTTCAAATTAGATAATGTTGTCACAGGCATATAATTATAATAAATATACGTATAACAATAATAATAATAGAATGATTAAAGATAGTAGTGTATTTATTCAAGATACAAAACTTTGCTTTATATTTATCACTCGATCGTAAGTGTAGATAGAGAAGATAATGAATTAGTATACATATATTGCTGAAATGCAACGAATTTATAAAAGTAGGAACAAAAAGTAATGGAAGAGTTAAATTTGATATAAGTACAGGTAAATAAGTATAACCTTTGGGACGAAATCTTCACTAAACCTGTATTTATTTATTCTTGACCTGAGTTAATGTTGACATAAAAATATTTTTAAGTTCTTTCATGCTTCATTTTACAAGCAATTTAAGATCATTTTAAGAGAAATATAAAAATTCCATCATTATTGGTTTTAATATATTAAGAGATCATGATTATAAATTCCTTACCATTTTTTATAAATTACAACTTAAGTCTCAAGATATTTTATTTTTTATTTACATCTTAATATGAGAAAAAATAAGAAATTAAATTCTTAATCGAAGGCAATGTGTAACTTTTTTTTTTTTTAATATTTTATGTTATAAAATTAATTTCTTATGCGAATTAATAAACATGTTTTTTTTTAGTTAATTTTAAAACTGAGATGTTTTGTTAAATATAAAATAAGAAATTCTTTTACAGCGAGTCACAGATTGAAGATTAATGACAGTAAAATTTTGAAATCAAGTTGAATAATTAACTTTCCTGAACTTTCCAATAATATTCTTTTTTTTTATAAAACTTTAATAAAATAAAGTTTTGTACAAAACATGATTTTATAATGCCATGATGATTTTGTCAGGCTCTTGCATTTAATGCATCGAAGAACAAATCCTTGGCTCGAATAAAGCGCTACAACTCTGACACTGTCTATTCTTTTAATCAATAACATAATTTCCCATTTGTCAAAGACGATATTGTCATTCTCGATTAAAAATAATCGCTCTAAAATTTTATATATTTACTTTTGCTGAGTTACCTATATACGAGCAGATATATTCAAATATTTTTGTGTTAAATAAATATAAGTATACATATTTATTTATATTCAAGTTATATGTGACTTGATTATATTCATATATAGTACTATATATTTTCATAATATACATCAAAATCATAGTATTAATAATGAATGCAATGAAGGTACGCTTTTCACAAGGATTTCTTTTGTTATGTTTATGTTGTCCGAGGTTTTTTTTTATTTACCTATATATGTATATATTCAAATTATATGTTATATTATTATATGGCTTAAAGGGTTATTATTGGAATGCATAATATCCATGTAATTAGAGATTACATCAAAAAGATATATCCATTTTTATAAAACTTTGCATATGGATGGTCTGCCATTTATATTGCATTTCAATGGTTTAAAAATGCGCATAAATAATTCGAAAAAAAAAAAAAAATAAATTCTATGAGTGAAACTAAATTAATTAACATTCTAGGTGAAAAATCCATTTTCTTTTTAAATTTAACATTATTATTCAATAAAAATATAAAACTCTTGATGTTTAAGAATTGATAAATTTTTTAAATGCAAATAACAATTGGATGCAAAAAAAAATGTTTATAAGCTATATGGGATATACGTTCTATAATGACATTGAGACAAAATAAGTTTCAATATATTTTAATAGTAGAGTTATAGCCTGAAGCTTCTTCGTTCAATGATAAGTTCTGGAGCTGAAACTATATCTAATACCTTTAATTTTGTATCTATTTTTAAATGACAACCCGAAGCAATATTAAAGAATTCTTTATATAACTCTGAAGTAATTTATTTAATTGACAACTTGCTCTGAGTAATTTATTCAATTTAGTCCCAAAGGCATAATGTCTATTGATTTATTTTTCAGGCATGTTAAATGATATTATGCGAGAATTAATGAATCGGAATATTATTTTTTACAACCAACTGAAGCAGTAAAATCTAAAGTTTCCCTTTGCATCGCTTTGTTTCAAAAATTAAGTACATACTATTATCAGAATGTTGTCGTGGCACAGGGGATATATTTATGTATAATATTAATAACAATATTTTCCTAGAAAAAATTATATTATTATTTTTAAAATAAAGTTGAAGTGTATTCACTGTTTTATCATTATCTTAACTTTATATAAGTATCGCTAACTATTACTATCTTATCAATATTTTACGAGTAGGCTAAAAAAGCTTATTTAATTGAGTAAAAAAAGTTAAGATAACAAATAAAAAACATGTATGACGAAAAATAACTAATTATTAGTTATATTTTTTTTATCTAGGTCCTATTGTACATTATGTTTGAACAATTTTAAAAATTTTTAATAAGCAATAACCTTGGAATAATGTTTTTTGCAAAATTTTATTTTGGCTTTTAATATAAATTTGGGGCAAAACAAAACATATACATAAGTATATATTATATCTCTCAATATTGTTATATTTTTCGGTAGTATTCTTTATAAAAATAGAATTATGATAGTGATCAATATCAGTCAATATCTTCGTTTTATCAGAATTATGATAGTGATCAATAACAATCAGTATCTTCGTTGTCTCTCCCGCCGCTGTACAGCAACAATTTTGAATTTAGAGACAACATGTTTGGTGTATGTGAAAAATATTGTAACGAACAGGAAAAAAACAAGGAATTTTATTACAAGAAAGATATGACATCTGAATACATCACAAGAGAATAAAAAAAAAAAGTTTACGTGATTGATACGTTTACAGAGCTTCAACTGTATTAAAAGTTACGCAATAACGGAAAATCAACAAATAAATATAGAATTTTAGTTTAAAAAATAAATTTTATTGAAATATTACATCGTAAATTTAAATAAAATTCTATTAAGTCAAGTAATTTAAAAGTACTAACTTATAAGAATTGTAACTATAGTTGATTTTTTTTGCTATACCTAATGACTTTAAGATAATAAAAACTTATTAAAATATATTGATTTATTCTAAAAGACTGAGACTGGCTAGAAATTTCATGTATGAATTTCGATTTGCAAATATAAATTTTACATGGCAATTTATTATAAAAAATTATAATCAAAATGGCTATTAGAACATTATTGGTTTCTATTAATCACATTTTGAATTTTTTTGAATGATTTCATTGAACGATTTCAAACTATCAATAATTGTCGGTATAAGCTTGATATAAATAGTAAATACCAAAAAAAAACCGCGTTATTTTTAGATTGTTTGTATAATTTTCCAAGAATAATATATTTCGTAAGTTCGTAGAAAAATTGAAGACATTTTCGTTGATAGGTCTCTGTAGTTAAACCTAACAAAACTGATAATTATTATTTACGTGAATTATTGTTAAAAATTTTCAATTTACACCTTTATTTGCACATAAATTATTATTAGCGTTGAATATTCATTAAGCGCTTTTAACGAGAATATATTTTTTTACAAATTTTCAAAAAAAAAGTTAAATAGCTATTACAATTTTTTTTTATAGTTTTTTAAACGTTTTAAGTATAATTGAATCATTTTAAAAGTAATATTCTCATTTAGATGAACCCTTGATGCATCTTTTAAAGTTTTTAAAATCTTTTTTTTAAAAGTTAAATTTTAAAAAAGAGATGCAGAAAATTTTAGCAGTGTCGCTGTGTTGAAGCATAGTGTCAAAAATTATTTTCGAAAGTACCATGGCACAATAGAACCATAATCATAAACCACCAAAGTGTAATAGTTTTATTCAGGAAATTGCTGAATAAACTATTACAATTCATTTTTATAGTAGATTATTGTATATGTAAACTAAATTTGTTATTAATTAAGAGTTCTGTATACACAAAAATACATTGATACGAGTCAATACTTACGAGACCGAAGGTCGAGTGATATAAATTGACAAGTGTCAATGTATTTTTGTGTAAATACAGAACGAGTTGTATAACAAATTTTGTTTACATATCCAATATACTGTTTTAATGCGTAGGGGAGAGGTAGTTGCAAAGAGAGAATATTTTTTCTTCTCATTTTTTCTCATTTTTTTTTTTGTATTTGGCTGTATTGAAATATTGTGAGAGATATTATGTTTGTTTAGTTATTACGTAATATTCAATACGAAACATGTAAATGATTTCATTATTTACGCTGATGCATCTAAATTTTTTCATTATATACGCTGATGCATCTAAATTTTTTCATTATTTACGCAGATGCATCTAAATGATTGCATGTTTATTGACGCATATAATACTCCATTTAGTGATCTAAATTCTATAGCACTAAATACAACATAACGATCCCCAACGCATTAAAATTATTTAATGAATTCTGGAAAACTATAATAATAGTTCTAGGTTGCATTATCGTCTCGACACATTAGCTTCAAAGAACAAGAAAAACCAAATATTTAAGTTATTTTAAGAATTGTTATTGCCAACAAAGAGGTTTTAAGAAATAAGTTTATAGTTGCAATGAAGTGCAATGAAGAGCTTTTTGAATTAAATATTTCGACTTAACGAACTATTTTCAATGTACAAATAAAGTTTTATAACTTTATTGTATTTTTGGCTCCACACAAATAATATATTAAATATTTTAGCTACCACAAAGCGAGCTCACCTTTCACATCACACTATCAGAAAAAACAAAAAATTGGAAAAAATATTTATAATTTATTTTTGTTCGCCACTTTGTCTAAAAATTTGATAATATAAAAATAAATTTAAAAGGAATTTTCTTAAAAGAAAATATAAAATAGAAAAAAAAATTATTTAACTTATCAATTTTGATATTTTTTATTTATTTTTTTTTTTTTTCTTCTGTAAACAAAAAAGCGAAACGAAAAGTCGTGATAATTCAATTTTCGTTTTATATTTTTATTTTTATTACCTTATTAAATCTCCGACTAATAGGAATGTCATAATCTCGACTAATTCGGTTACATAAATTATTTTTTTCTATCATTTTCCACTTTTATTATGTTTTGGATGTGTACCTATGCTTTTATGAGTTGTGTTGTTTTTGGTCGAATTTTTTTTTTTTTTTTGTTTCAAAATGTTTACTTTTGAATGAATACCGAAAATATATTATATACGTATATTTTTTATTTTGTTATCTTTTTTTTCTTTTGGAATTTTTGTATCTTTTTTTTTTATCCAGTAATCCCAACTGCATGCAATTTTGTAAATTTTTCGTTGATGACTCAGAGAAAAATTAACATGAAAAAAAACTGAATGAAATTCTAAATATTAAATATAAAAAAAAAAATTGTCTTTCACTTTGATACTATATTTTTATTTATTAATTTTCAATTAAAGTTTCATTACGCACAGTATAGTTATTTTTAATTCATTTTATTTAAAAATTTAATTTTTATTCGTAGAAATTTGATTTTCTTGTTGTATACAAAGTTTTTCTGTTTAAATTTTTATTTTATTTATTTATTAAAAATTGACAAAAATTGTTTCTCGAAGTAAAAATTATTTAAATTTTTTTTTTTTAAATAATAGAGGTGAAAAAAGAAAGTGTCCAAAATACAATATAAGATCACGATCATTTGATATGCAAAACAAATTGACGTTCAAACGAATATACGATCCGAAAGAATTTTTAATTCTTCACTCTGAAGAAAAATCTTGATCACTCATTGAGGTTTTCCTATTGATATTTTTTTAGTTATTATTGTAGTTATTGCGATAGTGTAGTATGAGTTAATTTTCACCAGGTTACTTTAAATATTATTCATTCAAAATTTAGCAGGAGTTTCGAAATTAAAGAAAATTTTACATCCTATCAGTTCCTTCTGACAAGGTTTTCTTTGTTAATATCTTTAAATATTGTTGTAACAACAATTAACAATTTTAATTAATCTTTTAACCTTTTTATGCCCGACCAAAAAAAAAATTTAACTCCAATATAAGCTTTTTTTTTTTAAATTTTCAACTATATGGTTATTATGATCATAAGCTTTCAAATTCAATTTTTATAATAAAAAAATTTTGCAAAATAACTTGTTAGCAGATTTTTATTTTATTTTATTTTATTTTTTTTTTCAAGAAAAATATGTAAATTTATTATTATTGTTATTAGTTTTTTTTTTTTCTCGAACAAACTTCACTTTTGATATCTTTTTCGCAATAAGCTTTTTGCTCCAGTCTAAAATAATTTAAATATTTTTACGTTCAGTTCCACCTCGTGAGCTACATAAATTTTTTTTTTATTTTTTTTTGCATGAAATCTTAAATTTTCAGATTTTTAAACATTAAATGAACCTTAAATTATGATTAATAAAATTTTATTCTCTTGTTTTTTTTTTTTTTTTTATTTTTTCTTATTAGTAATTTATAATCATTTTGCTTAAAATAAATTGCTTATTAAGTCAATTTATAATTCCCGATCAAAAGAAAAAAAAAAAAATTTCTTTGAAAAAAAAAAAGTCAAGAAATAAATATTGAGCGCAACATTGAAAAACATTTAACGCAAAACAACCGATCTCAACAACAATATTATTTCGACTGAATATAGAAAAAATTGTATTTTGAAACCGGTAACAATATTTTGTTGAAGTTTCATGAAAACGTAAAATAGGTTTTTTTTGTTAACATTAAAAAAATATGAAAATATCTATTGAATGGTTTATTTCTATATTTTTTTTCTCATCTCTTGGCTGGGAAATGTTTACTCTTTTCCTTATTTTCGGTTCTTAAGTTTACAGACTGAGTGGGTATTTTTTTTGCAGGCGTTAACATATAAATTTTAAATTTTTTTAATCAGACGGATCGAACTGCCATCTAGACATGAAAATCGGCCGCAAATGTGATCAGTTTTAGCAATGCATAATTATTTGTATAATATACATATAGATTAACATCACTCAACCATCGTCGTAATGTAGGTTCACTTTCCATTTTTTATAAATACTTTGTTGGAATGGATACGTGTTCCCTGGAAGTAAAGGCCCTACTTCCTCAACTTCAAGTATTTTCACGCCAAACACGTACTGCTTCAACGTCACACCCATATTTCGTAAAAACTCCTAGATGTGATAGAACGAGCTTCGGAGATTCGTTTTCAATTCGTACCTCAAAAATGTGGAATGCTCTCCCATTAAAGTTGTTCCCGGCAGCTAGCGGACGCTTAATTTATGACTTGCGCCGCTGTAAGAAAAGTGTAAATGATTACCTATTAACTGTCCCACTTTTTAACCCCGTCTAAACTTCCTGTCCTCTTTACCAAATCCATACTTCTTCAGTATAAAAGGTATCCCACCTAGTGATTTGGTAACTTTAATAAAAAAAAAAAAAATATAGATAGATAGATCAATGACGCTTCCGACAAAATAGATACTTATAGCCTTATAGTCTAGTATGACATTGATGATTTATATTACCACCAATAACAAAATGTTACTATTTCTAAAAATTTATACAGATATTTAATTTAAGTTTTTTATTTGTAAACATTGGTGTACTTTTAAGATACACACAGAGACTTTTTTTATAAAAAATAAACAGAAATAACGAAGATATAGATATACCATTATTTGTATGTAACTACATACGTATATAATGTTATATTGTCGTATGTTTATGTTTTTATACGATATTGACATATAAAATTGTTTGATTTTATTTTATTTATTCATTTTTTTTTTATATAAGGAACTCTGACAATGTGAGAGCTCTATTGTTGAGGTAAGCAAAAAAAAATTGAATTCTTTCAAAAAAATATTTATATTTATTTTTTTCTACACTATTTTGCATTTTGTGCAAGAGAAAGATCGTTTATTGTTTTCATATAGTATGTATGTTTCAATAACAAAAATATTGTAATTCAAAGATTTAAACATATGTAATTTTTATTGCACAGAGACTATAAAGTGAGAGTTTAAAAAACACAATTTGCTAATAAAATATTTGAACAATAAAAAAAAAATCATATGTTTTGTTTTACTGTATCTGCATTTGCGGTAGAAATGTGCAAACATTTCGCGCAAACGAACAGACTTAAGTTAAAATAAAAAAAACTCGATGTAATTATTTAAGATGCAATAGATCTTTTGCAAAATGATCTACTCTTCATTAACTAACCCTCTTACTTCGAATAGTGCTTATGTATTTTAGAATTTGCTTCCTTTTTTACATTTAAGCACAGATATTACAAAAAGATGAATCAAATTACATTATACATCCTATATACATGCATGATAAACAATTCAGCAATAAAAATAATCTTTTCCTAATGATTATCAAATTAAAGCTGTGATTCATTTGACTCCAACTCTTCAGAATAAAATTCCCTTCTATGAGTGTTCTTGTGAGATAAGCCCTCAGATTTTACTTCGAATTAAATATTTCCTGTCGTGTTAACCAAATTGTGATACCATTATTTTAGAAATCGATCATTTAATCTTGGGCAATTTGAATGAATGCACAAAAATAAATCTCTGCTTGAGGATTTTTATACTTTAGTAAACTTAGTTTTTTTTTTCTATATTTCGTTTTTGCTATTTTTAAGATTATAATATTTTTTTTTGTGCATAATAATGCGAAAAATGTGTAGCAATTTTTTTTTTATTTTGTGAAGAAATAAAAATGACATCATAACGATTGTAAATCTGGTTTTGGTTTTGCATCATGTTTTCTATAAATGCCCAAAAAAAGGAAGAAATCTTTTGGACCAAAAGATTATTATTTCTTGGAACGGCTTACTGCTATGCTAGAAGAAAATTTACACAGTTGAATCAGATAATCATATCATACCTTCTTGCTGATATATCTTTAGTTCAGATTTCCAATATTCGGCCACTATCAAAGTGAAGTTGTAACATACATTTGGCTAAATTATTTATATTTTAGGTTCCTAGCTATTATAAATTTCTAAATAATTCTATCACTGTCACAGACATTATTCAAACTCAACCTGTGAAGGGTTAATTATACTATTTTAACTTCCTTTTCAATTTAATGTGCGTGCACTTAGATTCAATTTAATTAATTAAAAAAAATTTAAATAAAGCATATTAATAAATTTAAAGTACATATATGTATTATATTTTTTTTTTTATAATTTAGAAGAAGGTTTAATGAGATTTTTTTCAAATTAATATTCAAAATAAGCGGAAGTAAACAATAAATTTTGTGTTCGATTTAATTTTTAACAATCAAAAAAATTAAAATATGCATAAAAATATTTGAAAATGACTGTGTAAATAAATTTATAAAGAAAATGAGATAAGGAAAATAATATGAATGAAAATTTTATTTCGAATATAAAAAATCACGATCTTGCGAAACATTAACTTTAATGTTTTGTATTGTGTGTATATTTATTTGAATGTAATATTGACTGCTGCACTTAAAGATTATTATTTTTTTATGAATTTTATGATGTTTTATTTTTAGATTGAAATGTTAAAATTATGTTGAACTACTCTACTCAAGACTCTAATCAATAATGTAATAAAATTTGATTAATGACATGAACTGAATGCAGTTTTATTTTTTCTTTATAATTATGTTTCGTTATCATTTTGCATTTTACTATAACATAAAAATAAAGATAATAAAGTTGGTGACATTAAAAAAATTATGAAGAAGTGAAATTGTTTGACTATAACATATATCGCTATATATATAATGTCCATTAGCTTTTGGACAAAATATTAATCAAAAACCGCATTTAATAAAAATTACAACAATCTTATGCAAAATAAAATGAAAACAAGTTTTTTTCATTTAAATTTTTCACTTTTTCCTACAAATTTCTATTTTTTTACAATCACAAGATCGATGGAAAGATATCCTTCCTGATTGATCTGAGTAAAATCTCTCGACAACTCAAATTGCTCAAGTGGCATTTCGATGATTGAAATATAGAACTTCGGTTTTAACCAAAGCAGTAGTTGTTGAATTGTAAGTAAAACTATATCAAATGTGGGTGTTGTTACATCAAAATTGTGCATCTACATTACATACTATAATGTTGAAAAGAAAACTAAGATAATTACAAACATATTTTCAATAATGTGTAACATTAGAATTAAATCATCCGTAATGAACAAAAATAAAAAAGGATCGGCTTCCTATTGAAATGAAATATTCGTTAATGAGTGAATTTCAACAGAAGAAAAAGAAAACTACAAAATTGTGAAGTATATCATATTACACCTACAAAAGTTTTTGTATATATGAATCCTTAACCCGTATTTATATTGTTATTTTAAAAATCATTGTAATATGATTATGTATTAAATACGTTAAAACCTCATACGGTCTTTGGAAATAAAGTTCATATCGTTATGTGTTTCTATCTAATTCGAAAACCAATTTTTTGTGTACAGCTTTTACTTATCATCTAAATATTCTGAATTTTCATTTTATGGAAACAATTAGTTGTATAACGATCTTGAAATATTGCTAAAATTAAAATTGTTGTATTTCTAATGTATCTATCTATCTTATGTTGCATTGCACTTCAAGGTTCTCTCATTTTATAGAACGAAGTCAATCAAGCATTATTTGTTATTAGCCAAAGTTTCAATGTATTTCCAATCTTTTTAAGAATGCAAAAATTAAAGTCAGTGAATCAGAGAACTGAATCATCGTTTGCAGAGATTTTAGACTCATAAATTAGAAAGATCTGAAAATTGTGTATGTGATTAGAGTATGACGAATAATGCTTTGTACAATATAAGTACAATATATCGTATCTTGGATATTAGTACAAACGTGCCATATAAAGGATGTTCATTTTTTTTATAAAAAATTTAAAGAATGAATCATATATTGTGAATCAACTTTGGTAACAATAATTGCTCCCTATCTTCAATAAGAAAAACATTTAAAATATTTACGCCTGATCTGACATTTCCTTCCGATTCTGATATTAACTTTTTTTTTTAATAAACAAAGTATTATCTTAGCAAGGACTCATGCAAAAAAAAAAAAAGAAGCAACTTAATGAACTTTTGACTCAACTTTATATGACTGTAAATAATCAATGCTAGTGTTACTTTGAAAACTATCTTAAGGTACATATATTTATATAAAAAATATTTGCAGCTAAAATTTAACTTTGCTGCACACATATTTTTAATTGAAATTAATATTATTGCAATTTTTTTTTTTCCTTTTCCTTCAATCTTTTCAAATTTATCTGATTAAAAAAACAAATTCCCTGAAATGGAAAACAGAAATTGTTAATCGTTAATCGCAAGAATTGAAAATTAGCCCTTTGGTGTAAAAAATATCTTCTTTTTTTTTTTTATTTATTTATTTATGAAAGGAAATCCTGGTTGCACATATTTTTTTTTGTTTTTCTAGATACAAAATTTGCACGTACCACCTATTAAACCTAAGTGAGTTCACATTCCAGATTATTTATATTTTTTATTTAAAAAAAAAATATGTTTGTTGTAAGTTAAAAATATGTATGTGTAACAAAAAATCCCCATGAGTATTTTTTAACGTCGACGTCAACGTGAAACAAATAAACAACATTTGGGTAAACAAAATTAACTTGGTTGAAGAAAACTTTATATAAGTACGTATATTCTGATAGTTTTTTTTTTTATTTCAGAAAACTTATAAAAGAAGTTATGTATTATTATTATTATTAACCCTTTAATTTTGTGGTTTTATAAGACAATTATATGCAGTTGATATTTCAAAATGTAAGAATCTTCTGAACTGCTGAATATTAAATAAAAAGAACTGTGAAAAAAGTTATTACGGATTTCTTTGTGAAGTTATAAGTATGAAGTTCTTAAATAATTTTTTTCTAGACTGAACATCATCGTACCCTTGATGTCTGAATATCTGACCGAGTCTAGCATCCACAAAAAAAAATCGTCTCAAGTCATTAACTTAAAATGCCCATTAAACATTTGAGAACATAGTTTTTTAGGTGTTAATTATTGTTAATTATTAAAATCTGACAATAACATCGTTCTTAAGATTAAGAGTAGGTACATGTACACATATTTTGGAAACTTATTTAGGGATAGGTATTATACATATTTTAATTATATTTTTTTAATTCATAATTTTTTTTTTTATATATATTTCATAATTTTCTTATTGTTTTTGTTTACATTTTCTTATTTTCTTTAATTAACATAATTTTTTTATTCAACATTGTACCTATATTGATTTTTTTCATAACTTACTTGATTTTTAGCTATGCTACGATTAATTGAAATTTGTAATCCTGATTTCTTTTTGTTTAACATTTTAACACTTTGTGGTGGTTAATTAAAAAAAAAAAACTAATATTTCGAAAAAAGTTAATTAGTTTTATTTTTTTTTAGTAAAAAGATTTTTATTTTTATATCTTATCGCTGTGTTTTCAAGTTTATTCGACTTGTATACAGATTTCACTTAAATATTAATTAAAAAAAAAATCATAATAAATATTATTTTATTTTTTTAAATTTTATCACAATTCTATTGCAAAAAGAAACAAAAAAATTATTAAAAAATTTATTGCCGGTTAAATATTGATAATTTCTTTTTAATATTTTTTTCGAATTTTGTCAATTCTGCTTAGAAGCTACATTTATTTAGTAGGTATATGTGTTTTTATTTTAATTTAAACTTGAAGTATATTACCTACCCAATTTTAGTGAAAGTTTTTTTTTAAGTTCATGCGCTTAGAACAACAAAATAAAATGTCAAAAAAGAAAATCAGTGTTGTGTTGTGCAGAAATTTTTTGTCCATAGAAAATAATTCCACAGACAGGCAGGCAGACGACGGGTTGAATGAACAAAATTCCTGAGCATAAAAAAAGTTTTATTTTTTATATGTAAATAATATAGAATAATTTCTGTTATCATAATTTTTGCATAAATTCAAAATATTTATTGATATTATCAAAGAGTATATGTTTATCATAGAGTTACATAGAATAAATACAAATTAAAGAATGGAACAGAAATCTTAAATCACAACCCCATGAGCTTATATATATATTTTTTTGTGAATTCCGCTCTCACAAAAGTTTTTAAAACTTAAAAAAAAAAACAACAGCTCTATATAATTTTAATACTCCTTGATGATGAAACAAGTCTTTTAGAAGATTGTGAATATTAAAGTTTAATATTTAATTGCTACAATTGTTTTGTCAACATAGAAACTTTTCATTGAAGTTTTTTGACATTAATATTTTATTTTTGATTTTATTCAACTCAGTTCAAGCTCATACAAAAACTGATGCAACCACAAGCATTGGTTATACTTAGGTACTCACTATGTTAATTCATTTTATAAAAAAATGAAGGTTTTTATCTGTAAAAGAATTAATAAGTTTAAAGTTAAAAAAAAATTTTTTTTTTATTTTTGTTAAATATTTATAATTTTTACTTTTTTTTATATATTTAATACAATACTAAAGTATGTAATTAATCATAAAAATAAATGCGCAAACATATTAAATATTAAGTGGATAAATTAAAGTTAGTAAAATTAGTTCAAATAATAAGTAAATACCTACTTAAAAATTTTTATAAAATTGATAAATTATTAGAATTAGATTAACGAATATTAATAGAATCAAATGATTAAAAACGTTATTATCAAAACTTAATACTTAAATAAAAAAATTAATGAGAAACTATAAAAAAAATAACAATAATAATCAATACTGAATACAATTATTATAATTCTTGATATTTTATTTCCTGACATTCAGTATTTATTTACATCTGATTTACGACAATATTTAGTTATATCAGGATCTTCTGAATCATCAGAATATCTACAAAATATTAAAGTGTGTAAATTACAATTATAATCCATCAGTCTAATTGTACGATTTATTCTTCAAATTTTTGTTCGAATTTCTAACGACTTCTACATTTTATGTTTTTTTTATTGTCCATTCAATTATTTAATTTAATTTCGCGTAAAAAGTACTGCACTACTTACTTTTCTTCAGAGACATCACTCATGTCACCATATTCAATTGGTTTTCGGCATAAAAAACATTTATTCTGTAATTCTTCAAAACATTCATTACAATATTTTCCATGACAATTTGGAGTCGCACAATGAATTAATTCATTATCCCTGCAGGTAACACAATACAAACATAGTTATTTTATTTTAAATATTTGAATAAAAAAAAAAATTAAGGTGTCTAATAGGGATAAAGAAATCCTATAGTTGCATATCAACTTCATACCAAAAACAAAAAAAAATGGATTTAATCACCAAAAAGTATAGAATTCACAATTCTAATGCTACATTTTTACAAAATACTACCTGCTTTCTGGAGTACCACACAAAATGCAGACATTATATTCTTCGGTTCCCAAAATTTTTCGCATTATCCAGTATCTATATATAGATACAATATTATTTTTTTTAATTTGAATTTCTTAAAATTTATTTTTATTTAATTAATATCAAAAATAACTAACTTTGATGTATTAGCTCTCAACCATTCTAAACACGAATGTGAATCTAATTTATTGGATTTTGAAAATGATATCCTGGCCTGACGTCGTGCAAATTTTAAGAAACTTGCTGTAAAAACACATATAAATTAAATACATTTAAAATTAAAATAAATTAATAAAATAACATTCTAATACAGACATCTTCTTAACAGAATATGATTGTATAACCAAACTGCTCGTTCCTTGGACCGTTTTGGATAATACACCCTCATTATTACTTGTCTCAAACGTAATATATAGGCTTCGGCAAAACAAAATATCCAGAGAAATAGTAAAACAAAGCCTGAAAAAAAATTAGTTAAAAATAATAAAAATAGTGTACACACTCAATTTATGTGTTTCAGGAAAACTATGGGTATTAATTTATAAATGGAAAGTGTGAAACGGCTTTAATAATACTGAATTAATTCTTATCTGGGTTGGGTTTATTTTTTAAATCATATTTTTCAACCGCATTCAAAATATGTAGAAGAGCCATAAGCTGCTAAGCCATTCCTCATCTTAGCAAGTTCAAAAAAAATTTTCTTCAAAATTTATCCTAGTTTTAAATATAAATTTTATAGTAATTAACCTATATAAATATGTTGATGATAGTTTGGTTCACTAGGTTCGGGCAAACATGATACCAAATCTATGTTAAGTTTTTTATCTAGAATTCGAAAACCATGAACTATTCCTTCAATAATTTCTTCTATAAATCCAGTTCCTTTAACATTTAATTTATAAAATTGTGGAACTAAAATGTTGAAAAATAAAGTAAGTTGTAAGTTGATGAGAAAACTTTTAGAGCCAGAAAAAAGGGAATATAAACTTCCATGAAAATATTATAAGTGGCAAATTTAATATTTGTAATTACCTCGAAATTTTTTGAAATCACTTTTATGCTCTTTCACTAGCGATAGAATGAAAAACAAACCATTATCACAAACAATGATTGCCGCTATTTGTATAGTTGTTATAATTAAGAATGTCACAGACTTAAATAATTTAATAGTTTCTGATCTAATTAAGCTACATGAATTAATCTGAAAGATAAATACAATGAAAATAATTCGAATTTTTTTGTAAATTATTCTCTATTATGGAGATACCCAATTTATTGGGTTCAACAATAGGATGGTGATGAAAAAACCACTATTCAGGCGATGGGATTAATCTTACATTTATATATATATTTCTCTCCTTTCGTGTTAACGGTAAGGCTAATTCTTTTTTCATTTCTTTTCGCCTGTCATTAATTACAACAAAATCTTTTGTAACGAAATAATTATCAAATACATCACTTTTTAAGTATCTGTACTTGTAAATGAAGCATCTGAAAAAGAATGCGAACATTTTCTCATAACATCTGAATGAGTCTAATATAATATACTCACTTAATTAAAACAGTTCCAAAAAGAAAAGAACTAACTATTTCCAACCCACTAAATATGAATCTTAAAAATCTTGTTTTATACTCAATTTCATTGATTATGTCAGAAACTACGTCTTTGTATTTTTTCGATTTATTTGTTTCAAAATGAAAATGTTCACTGAATTTAATCGATACATTAAAAATTTTTTCTAATCCTTCACGAAACTCTTTGAATGCTTGAAAAAAAGAGAAGAAAACATTCATTTGAATTAAATTTAACTCTGATGAAAATTATTACTTTTTTGAGCAATTGTTATTATTGTTTCGTCAATGAAATTCATTGCAGTACATAAGGCGTCAACTAATTTTACAGTGTGGCACAAGCCAGCAAATACTTTATCGAATACACATAATCCTTCCATAAAGCCCATTGTTTTTCTAAAAATGACAAAACTTATTAACACAATGCAAAAATTCCAGTGCGTTGCTTCTAAAAAATAAATTCCACGATTATTCTACATACTTCTAATTTTTTAAAAAGACATTTTCATTATGTCAAACATCCAATATGGAAGCTAAAATTAGAAGTTTTTCTTTGCCAAAGTCTAAGATAAGACAAGCTTAAAGGGATGAGTGTTTAGTTATTGAAATAAAAAAATTATTTAAATTCGAAATCTTTATTGCAAATTAGCTCTACCTGCAATTCTCCATACTTTGTTCTGCAAGTGTTAGGCATCGTTTAAATGGTGTCTCCATATTACATACGCTGACCACATTTTCAATCCAACGAAATCCATTTTGAATTGATTTAACTAAAATTTTAAAAACAAATGATCTTAATTTATTAAAAATGCTCGATTCAAAAATATATTAATAAAATTATTGAAAAATTATTTCATACGAGTTTCAGTGATTTTTTCCTTTATTTTTCTAAATATTGCTTTAATTTTTGACACAACTTTCTTCAGCTCAGAAACAATCATTTTTAAAGCTTCTTTAACTTCAAGTAATGGTACTTTCAAAAATTGTAAGACATGCTTCAATGCTTTTAACAGTTCCTCCTAAAACGGAATCAAAATGTTAAGTTAAATTTTAATGTAGGCAATTTCACAAAAGAAACCTGTTCACAAGTTAAACTCTCTGTTAATATTTTAAGATTTCGGAAAATATTAATAGTTGGCCCAGTTGCAATGATAAATATATAAGCCACTAATAATTTTCTACCTCTAACCGTACACATTGTTGGTAGTAATAAAAAAAATGCACACCTAAAAAAACCAAAAATATTAATTCCCAGCCGCTTTATTGGCGTGTATTGTGACATTAGAAAGAATAAAAATTAATTACCTTAATCCTCTCCAATATGCCAATCCTAGGGTAAACTTAACAGCCACAAGTGAACTAATTATTGTCGACTTCACCAATGAAAATCGAAATTGAAATACCAAAACGTAAAACCAACTGAATGTTAGAATAACCCCGAAAATATAACAAGCCGTTGCTATAAATATTAGGTGTCTGATTTTGGAATTCCTTAAAACAAAATTCAGATTATAACTTATAAATAATTTCGGATCAAAGAAAGAGGATTGCAAAAAATTTCCAAAACGCACCTTTTGGTTTCAAATTATTTATTGTATTAAACCAGCTAATTATTTCTCAATTGTCGTTTTTATAAGTTTTTATACGGATTCAAATAAAATATTGAAAATAGGCGATACAAGGATTTTATATCCCAATTAAATTTCTTTCCAAAAAAATCAATGTAATCATAATTAGGGATCCACTAATTTATTAAAGTAAATGCATTTTACTACTGTTTTGTAAAATTACCTTGCTTTTGAAATTTTCGTTTGTTGATCATATTCTTGGTTTGAATGTGCCATATTCTATTAGATTCATGCAATTGTGTTTATAATTTGTTTGACATTAATAATTTTTTATACATGCTTTCTTAGGCTTCTTGATTTATTATTTTGATGATTAATTATTATTATTATACTAACTCAGTCAGAATAATGATCAACTGGTCTATAATCTATGAAAGAATTTTATTGATGACAAAAATTGAAATGGTTTAAATTATTGAGTGAAAGGTTTACCTTTGAATAAGTTAACTTTATAAATAATGTAAAAATAAATGAAACATGTTTTATTATAAGTATAGTTTTTATTTATTTTTAGCTTTTAAATATATAATTATTATATTTCAATGATTACATTTATAAATTTAATAATATATTTTGGGGAATGAAATTATGTAAACATACATATGGATATAATTTATATGTAATTTATATATTTGTGAATTAAAAATAAATTTAATTATAATTAGCGCCATAATCAACAAACAAGATTAAAGCTTTAAGTAAGTTTTGCTTGGGTGCTTTAAGTAAATGCTTTTTGTTAAAGCAATAAAGCATTTACGCCTTGCGGCTTGCCAAGACAAGCCTTGCGGCTTGCCAAAGGCAACTAAGTTCTAAAACGGATAGCCCGTTCTAGAACGAATAGCCCGGCAAATTTATATTAAAAAAGTTGAACGATGCCAGCAAACGATGTCAATTCAATTGTGAGTGCCATCAAATGCCATCTTCGTCTTTTGAAGTAGCAATCAATTCAATTGTGAGTGCCATCAAATGCCATCTTCGTCTTTTGAAGTAGCAACAGCAAACATTGAGCGTGAAAACCTATGGCTCCGCAACAGTTTGCAAACCCATCACCCAGCTTATCCACCCGAGAGTGGGGCTGTAAGTGGGAATGCGCACATCAGCAGAGGAACGAAATCCAGCTCGGAAAGCCATTACTACTTCGCATCTTAATGCCATGTGAAGAATCGATAAGCCGCTAAAGGGGACCGCAGATTCCTTTTCATACACCACCATGAAGACATAAAGGTAATTATGCACAGCGATGTAGAATCGGAATACAACGATCGACTATATCGATCTCCTTTCCACTTTAACACTTGTTTCAACAAGGTCTCAGTGTTAATTCCTTTTCTAAAATCAAATACAAAAAGAATTAAAAATTTGATATTAAGAACTGTCCCAGGAAAAAAAACCACCGCACTTTCCTTTAAAAAAAGTCTTCAGTTTATTGGTTTTTTTTTCTAGGACAATTCACAAGCATTTAAGTTTTATTGTTTTTATAATATGATGAAAACTCCGGATCTGGAACTATTTTTTTGTCACATACAATACCAATAACAAAACCTTTACCATCTGGAAACCAAACCCAGATTCAGATTGATGTTGTTGTGGTTGTTGTTGATGATGTTCTTGTTGCGCAGAGATTTTCTCCGTAGTCAAGTATAATGATGACGATGATCATGATGATGATGATGATTTTTGCATTTCTCTGTTGATGTCAAATGTTGTAGATGACCATAGTGATGGATTCCAAGACGGATTAAATTCATTTTGTTTTCAACAGCAATATTACTGTCGTCCTGATTGTAAAGTCCAAAATCAAATCTGATGGAGTAGACAGTAGACTCATAATAAAAAGAAACACTTTAATTATTATACTCGAAGTAATGGTTTTGCTATGGGCGTATTAATACTTCTACTAATATTTCAAACATTTATAAAATATGTTTTTTGAAAGCTATATATTTTATAATAAGTATTTAATAATCTAATAATCAAATGGTTTATTGAAACAAAATTATGGTGTATTCAAAACAACTTTTAATATCCATGTACAATATGTATTTGCATCGTTTTGCATGAAATACTATATATACATATAATAAGATCACATAAACATTTAAATCAATTCCAAGAACATATATTTGAAATCGAATACCTAAATATTTTAAGTTACTAAATAAAACAAATTTTGATTTAAATTCATCAAATATTATTTTGTTTTTACATAATACACACAATTATATCTTCCCAAAACTAAACTCTTCTACTTAAAACCATATCCTGATGTCTATACCCTTATAATAGACAAAAATAATCCCCAAGTATTTACCATTAAAATTATAATATTTTCTGCTTAACAACACAATAAGAAATATTTAAATTTTGTTCCTTTAATTTTAAAGAACCACGAAACGACATAAAAATTTAGAAATAATATTAAGATGTTAAAATTTATTTGATAATCTGCCTAATAACAAAATTAAATATTTTTGAAAAAATTTCCCAAATTCACAGACTTATTATAGCCATTATAAAAAATAGAAATGTAAATCATAATATGATGGTAAAGATCGAATTCCACTGTCAATTTAGTTAATTCTTTAAGCTTGTATTATTATTGTGTTTAAAAGATTTTTAAAAATCTCATGCCAAAAAAACTCATGAAAAAACAAAATTTTATAATTTATTTTAGGTTTTTCCTTATTATGTTTGATTTTTTTTTTTTAGTTAAACGCAACATTTTTATGCCATTGCCAAGATTTTAATAGTAAAGATAATTTTAAGAAAAAAATTACCAAACACAATAAATAAGAAAACCCTTCTTCCCCCCCCCCAACATTTATTTTTTTAAGAATATTGAGACCAATATATATATATATATGTCTGTGAATAGGGTACTTCCAACGTGAGTGGCACACAACCAGTTTATAAGCGCCACCCAAGAAAAACAGAGAAAATTGTTAACAAAAGTTATGGACTTTCAGTCTATAATAGTTTTATAATTCTTTCGTATTACGTGTTCGATAATGCACAAAATTTCAAAAGTTGTGTACATCTTATTTTTGGAAATTAAAAAAAGTTTAAAAGACAACAACATTGAAAAATTACAAGAATTGCGCATATTATGATGTTATACCACAGAGAAATTAAATGTACAGAAGAATAATTATAAGCTCCATTTGATAGGGTTTGCAAAAATGTCCATAAAAAAAATTACTATGAATGAAGATGTTTTTTATCATAGTAAAAACATTGTATGAACTTATTCATCTGAGTATACATTGTTTGTGGTTATACATATATTATTACTTTCTTAGAAGAATATTAAAAAATTGAAAAACATGAAAGTTGCTTGAACTTTATTTTGAAAATGGAAATAAATACCCTATATCATTTACAAATAATGCAGAAACATTAAAATATCTCTCAGATGCATAAAATAGGGAATTATTTGTTAAACATAGTCAATTAATTTTTTTTTGACTTGTTTACATCTGATTTTTCTAAATATTTGACTCTCCCCACTAAGCATATTTATTTTTAAGTGACTAATGAGCGAGATAGACTAGCTGAAAAATACAGCCTGCCTAAGATCTTTTGTGTGTGTAAAAGTTTGCGGAAAACACTCGTTACACGAATTTTTACATATACACATTTCAAAAAGAGCTAAGGATGGCTGAATTTTTCAGCTAGTTTATCTTGCACGTTAGGTTTCATACAGCTCTTTTTATTATAATTAAAATTATTCAAAAATTTTAGTTTTTGAAAGTTGGTTGTTTTGTTGAAAGGGTTCATAATTGCATTTAAATGATGCTCTTTTATTTATTGTTATTTGTAAAGAATGAAAAATTATTTTTTACTTTTAAATACTGAATAGGTTCTAGAAGTAGTTAAAAACTCCTCTAAAGAAAATTTAATTCAAGAAATTACTTTTAAACTCAAAAGTAATGGAACTGTAATAAATAATAAGTATCATATTTACACAAAGTACACGATTACATTTGGGAATTTGATCTTAAGAATAATTAAATATTTATTTAGCTCAATACAAATGTAAAAAAACGTTTACTTAAAATTTATGTTCAATATATTATTTTAATTTTTTTTAAGAATGTTCTAAAAATAAGTTCCTCGTACTGTTTTTAAAAAAATAAAATTGCGATGTATAAATAGAAAGATAATACGCTCTAAAATCATATTTTCTGTTATAATCATGTCATACATTTTCCCTACCTAGAATTATAGAAAAGTGAGAAAGGACATAACAATTTATAATATGTATAGCAGACGCTGCCAGACTTTTCTTTCAAGAAAAAGAGTAGCAAATCTCTTTAACCCCGCTAGGACACTCAAATTTGGTTTCGGGATATCATAGTTTATTCGGTATTTTGATTTCGGGATATTGGATTTTCCGGTGTCGGGATTTTACACCCAATCCAAAAGATAGTTGGTTACAGTTGGATGTATGTAACGAATCATTTTTTATAATTTAGAAAATAATATGAACTATATTTATTTATTTTAATCATTATTTTTGTAACATATTCAACAACTTTATCTTATAATACAGAAATAAAAAGAGGAAATTGAAAATGGTGCAACAGTAATAAGTTTTATTTCATATTCTACAGGTATTGGAAGTGCGATCTTAAAATAGGCGAAATTGCTTGCAATAAAAATAAGGATATAATTAGATAATTATAGATTTCGTTTTATACAATGGCAACAAATGTATGCAGTCTCGTTAATTTTCACTCCAGCTTTACGAAGGAGATTCTACAGCCAAAAGGTATTCATTACTTTGGTATATGTAATTTATTTATAAGGTTAGGTTAGGTAAAATTGTAGCGGGTCTGTAATGCTTAAATTCCCTCCCTAGGTCAATTGGCCCGTTATATCACCCTATCCGATGGGCCTTTTATTCCCCATCGAGCCTTTCTTCCCTAGCTTATGTTTTACTAATTCCTCGGGGGCCGGAAATCAACTAGCTAAATAAAATTAAAGCACTATTGATAATTTGAGCAAATGGAAATTTTCAATGTATGCATACTTACTTAAAATAAAAATTTTCTTCAGAACGAGTGAAAAAATATTGTAATATTATTAGTATTTCATAATAAATAAACATAATGTCCGTACTCATTGGATGAAAAATAGTTTTGATTTGATTGAGTATCACTGGTAAAAGATTAGAAATATCACCGATAAAATCTAAAAAAAAAGAAGAAGTTTTTATTTATTTTAAAAGAACCCGTATTTTTCATTTCATTACAATTAGCAGCACACAATTTAAAGAAGCGAATTTTTTCAAATAAATCATTATAATTTGTTTTGGGATACATTAATGTATGCAATTTTAATCTCAATTGAATAATAGTAGATTATTGAATATGTAAACTAAATTTGTTATTAATTAAGAGTTCTGTATACACAAAAATACATTGACACGAGTCAATACTTATATCACGAGACCGAAGGTCGAGTGATATAAATTGACAAGTGTCAATGTATTTTTGTGTAAATACAGAACGAGTTGTATAACAAATTTTGTTTACATATCCAATATACTGTTTTAATGCGTAGGGGAGAGGTAGTTGCAAAGAGAGAATATTTTTTCTTCTCATTTTTTCTAATTTATTTTTTTTTTTTTGTATTTGGCTGTATTGAAATATTGTGAGAGATATTATGTTTGTTTAGGTATTACGTAATATTCAATACGAAACATCTAAATGATTTCATTATTTACGCTGATGCATCTAAATTTTTTCATTATATACGCTGATGCATCTAAATTTTTTCATTATTTACTCAGATGCATCTAAATGATTGCATGTGTATTGACGCATATAATACTCCATTTAGTGATCTAAATTCTATAGCACTAAATACAACATAACGATCCCCAACGCATTAAAATTTTTTAATTCAAATGTGTTTATTCTTATTTTTATTATTGTATTAAGAATAAACACATTTGAGTATGAAATTTTTATTCAATACATTGAAAATATTTTCATCATTTTTGAGTTATTTGAAAAAAAAAAAAAATACCAAATTTACTTGTATGAATTCTGACCCTCTTATAAATATTATTACTCAATGGAAGGACATAATAATTTACACGATTAAAACACAGTTAGTAAGACATGTTATTTCAAAATAATTATCATTCATTATAAGATTTTTATAAATGTCAGATATAACCATTATGATAATGATCAAAATTAAATAATAAAAAAAATTGTGATCAAAATAAATAAAAAAATTGTAATTAATTTTAACATTTATTAAATGTAAATTTTTCGTGAATTATTTTCTCACTTAAAGGGTACAAATTAACTATATAATATCACTATCTATATATAATATACGTAAAATATATTAAATCAACTAATGCAGAGGTAATGTATCAAAAAAATATAGATACTTTTTTAATGAATCTAGTTTTTTTTTTTAATTTTTTTAATTCAAAAAATTAACTTGATCTTTCATATATTTTTTTGATATTATTAATTTATAATATCGTGATCATAAAAAATATTTTAATTTTCATATTTTTAATTTTTTATAATTAATAATAAAACAAGTGGATAAAAACCTTCGCTCCAAATCCAACTGATGTGATTGGTCCTCTCACCTGGTGGTTGATCACTTATTTGATTTGTTTTGATTTGATTTGATTGATTTGAAAAAATTTGTTACTAAGCTCTTCACCCATTTTTTAAACCTTGATATTCTATTGAAAGCTTCAGCTATTTTATTTGTTTCATTATCAGCTGTTGGTGCTGCTAAACTAGATGAACCAAAGTTAGACAAAAGCAAGGCTAAGAAAAGATTTAGCACCTAAAAATAAAAATGTATAAATTTTTAGTCAACAATATGAAGAAGCTTTTTTTAACATCAATCAATATTTATGAAATAAAAACTATAATTTGAAATTTGTTCGGGGGATTTAAGAGAAATTTAATCCCAGAATTAACATTTGAATAGTTTTGAATAAAAAAAGTGTACACATAAATTAAGTGTATACACATAAATTAATTTTCTTTTATAACTACGATTAACGTTCCACTGTTCTTAAAAAAATTATAACCTTCTCTATTTGTTACGTATGTATAAAATGACAAAAGAAAAATTTCGAACATAAAATCTCAGTTTATTTACGTTCCAAGAAAGATATCTTTAAAGTCAATCATAGCTCTAACTTTCTTAATGATTTTCTTAATGACATCCAAGTTGCACATGAAAGCTTCGTTTAAAATGAATTAAATTTTGTACATGAACTGAAAAGGAATTTAATATCAGAAAATTTTAAATCCAGACAAAATTTCAGTTCCAACCATACTCTCACAAAATTTAAGTCATTCTTTCTTTATTGGTAATATATTTTTTTCTTGATGTAAGCACTGTTTTTTTTTTAAATAAAAATACTAAAGATTTTTTTTTTTTTTTCGAAATGGTGGGTTTAATATTGTTTCTTTTTTTAATTCGAAACTCCTTTCTTTATTTTTCATACATAAAAATTGAATGTACATAATTTAAATAAATTTGTATACTTTCTAAAATATTTCTAACTTAAATTGTTAAAAAAAAAAAAAAAAAAGATCCTTTTTCTTGTTCTAATTAAGTTTTGAACAAGATGAGAAATAAACATTTATTTTATTTTTTTTTTTCCATTTAATGAAATTGGACGATTTTTTTCTATTAAAAAAAAAAATTTATCCTTAACTTCTCTTTTTGTATTATGAATATTATTTTTATATTTATTTTGCAGTAATTTCTAAATTTATCTTATAAAAAAATTGTTTCAAAATATTATGGTTTCTTATCAAGAAAAATTAACTTAAAAGCTAAAAATATGTTTTGTATTTATATTTTTTACGTTATTGAAGTTTTAATTGTGATAAAAAAAAAAAACAAATATTGCATCAAAAAACTGCGTAAAGTTTTATCAGTAATGCATAAAAATTATTGAAAATGGGATATAATATATTTTATATAATTTATAGGCAAATTAGAGCTTTTAGTTTGTTTTGTTGTCTCTGTGTTGATTTTCAACATTATGATTTTGACACTTTTCAAATTTGTATCTTTGAAATTTAATTACGGTTTTTGCAATTCTACGTTTTGATGAGACAATTCGTATTAAAATAATGTGAAGAATATTTTTAAAAATTATTTTCCTTTACTAAAAAAAAAAAAGAAAAAGAAAGAACTCTACATAAACTGAGCATGGTTTTCTCCAATAGAAAAATATTGATTACGAATCTCTTCAACAGGTTAACACGACAAAATATATAAAAAAAAAAAAAACAAATAAAATTAAAACTAATTGTCACGTTATTTTCAACCAAAAACTAACTTAAATTAGTTTCTAAAACTCTAACACGTATTAAGGAATTTTTATTATTTTTAATATTTATTTTTAGTAATTTGAAACCAAACTACAATTTTGTTACAAAAACCTAGTGAGGAATCGAAAATTATTCTAAACAAGCTGCCTTCAGCATAAAATAACTTGTTGGAAAAGTTAATTTTTAATGCATTATATAAAAATCATTACGTTTGATCAAAAACTAATCTAAAAGCTCTCTAAACATAAATTTTATTTATAAGTAATTTAAAAAAAAAAAAAACGCTAAAGCTTAGTCAATAATAAAATACATATTTATATTACTAAATATTATTTTAGAAAAAAAAAGACAAAATTTTATTCTTTGTGAATAATTCAATGTTTATAAATAAATGTTCTTTTATTATTATATATATAGCATGTGTTGATTATCCTGGTTATTTGGTTTTTATTTTATTAATGAAAAAATTATGAATAGATATTCTCTGCACTGTTCTGTAATAATAATGACAATAATCCTGATCCTTTGCTATTATAATTTACAGGTAGTAGTAGTAGTAAAAATCAATGTATCTACTCTTTGGGCAGCCTAAATTCTGATTCTAAAGTCTTCGATTTTACTAATATTTTCACTAAAAAATATTTTTGTCTTCAATTTTCGATGATATTTAATACTAATTTTTTTATTTTTTTTTTTCTGGGATCTGACCGAATTATTCAATGTAATAATTTATTGGCTAAAATTTTGCGCATTACTTATACCTATTTAAGAAAAAAAAATGTAAAAAGGGAAAAAAAACTTTATTAGATTTTTTTTTGACACTAATCTATTAATTATTTTAAATATTATATTAATTATTAATTAAATTTATTTATTATAAAAAATTTTGTGTTTTTTGTTATCATAAAAATTGAAGTAAATAAACCTGTTTACTCAGAAACTTAAATATTCTAAAGGCCTGTGGAATATTGATTAAAATTTGTTATTTATATAATCTAATTTCAAAAATAACTTTGTTTTTGCATAAAAAATGGATTGCACATGGTATTCTGAGAAAAGAAGGCAAGTTTTCCTTTGCTTGCTTTAGAATGCAATTACGATCAATTAAAGTTGTTTGTTTGGTTTTGATTTTAATATCAAGCACTACACTACCTTACTAAGCAAGAAGGGCTTAACTCTATTTTGATAGTTTTCGAACATTTATATGGAGATATTTTCGAAAAACGGATATGGTCAGAATTTATACTGTCCCAAATATGCAATTATCTCAAAAGTTGAATTTTAAGGCTTACCTCCTTGTTGGCTTAGTAAGGCAGTATAATGAAGCATTTAAGTAAAATTTCGTAGTAGATTTTTGAATTAACAGATAATGATATTGATGATTTTATAAAACACAGGTTACAGAATTTGTTTACCAAATTTCGTTTTGATGATATTTATACTTTTTATACTATTCTGTCAAATACTCAGTGTTCAATCTTCAACCAAAAAGTTATTCTGAAGCTCAAGATGGAAATTAATTTAAACAGATTTTTATTCAATCCATTTGTTATACAAAATTCAGTCATTCAGAAAATTAATATACTTCCCCAATGTTTATAAAGAACTAACTTCGAAGATATATTTTTAATAATTAACACTATGGAAAATTTTATTTAAAAAATTGGCAGCTTTAAAGAAAGTGACCTCTAAAATATAAATATTAGGAATTCATAATTTTTCAAATCTCCCTACTTTATAAATTTTAAAAAAAACCTAGGTATGTCGAAAATTATTAAATTTGAAATGTTGTATTTCTACTTGCCTCAGGAAAACTGTTTAATTTTTACTTAAATGCAGAGAAGGTTGGTTTGAAATCTACAACTTTTTTTTATTTAGTATCGCCTGTTTCCACCTCCCATGTTACCGCCGCCGCCGCCTCCTCCAACTGACCCTGTATTATAACCTTGGTTGTAACCACCACCACCACCACCATAACCTGAATTCAGATTTCCTGCAAATATTTTAGCTTTCTGTCCTTTTAAAAATTTAAAACATAATTTCAACTTATGCTAGAAACTTTTACTTCTAACTAGTTTGTGCACAATTGGCATCTATCCCTAATGAGATTGTTCTGAAAATCTAATGATATATATACACTACCTACAAGATTTCGAACATTATTTAGACTAGCGATCTAGAATACACCATACGGTTCGAAATGTCCTGAGACAAATAAAATTATCTAAATAACTAAATATTTCAATTTAAAAAAATATAAGATTTTTAAAGATTAAAATCAATTGCTTTTCTAGACCAAAATTCCCTTCCACTGTAGACTAACATAACTAGCTCAATTTGGTAACAAAATAAGATAAGTGTCGGCATGCAATTACAGTGTGTAACTTTTCGCCTTACAAAAAAAATGATTTTCGTAATACGTTACACAAAAAAAAAAATAAAAATATAAAATTTTTTGTAGTAAAATTAAATTATTTCAAATATTTTAATAACTCACCTCCTTGATTACCTTTTCCATAACCTCCACCACCACCGCCGCTGCCACCACCTTGATTATATGGTGCAGGTCGATTACCGAAACCACCACCTCCGCCACCTCCACCGCCGCCGCCTCCACCACCACCTCTTTGTGGACCACCACCGTAATTTTGTTGATATCCACTTCCAAAACTATCATTTCCCCAATTTCCACCTCCCTGATTTCCGCCCATTGGTGGAGGGCCACCGAAATTATTTGAGCTTCCACCCCAGCTTCCACCACCTCCTTGATTTCCACTCATATTATTATCCCATGGTGTCATACCATTACCATTACCCCAATTTCCACCACCGCCGCCGCCACCACCACTACCACCTCCACCTTGATTATATCCTCCTCCAAAATTACTGTTTCCACCCCAATTATCGTTACGACTGTTCCATCCACCTTGGTTTCCTTGATTTCCACCTCGTCCACCTCCTCCACGACCACCACCATCACGCATTCCACGTCCACCGCCCATACCCATTCCACCGCCGCCACCACCACCTCCACCTTGAACACGATCCATTTCTTGTTTGGACAATGCTTTTTTTACATCAAGAAGCTTTCCTTTTATGTTGTGAGACTTTTGTACTGTAAAATCGAAATATTTTTGTTACTGAATTTATACGCTGTTGTTAAATATATTAGAAGCTCTCACACAGAATCTAATTGTCGCCCGATTCTGTTTAAATTTATTAAAATATCAAATAACTTTAGGTAACAAAAATATAAAAAAAAATTTTAATTCAGATCTTTCAATTTATTTTATATGTTGCAAATACTTTTTCATCGTTACATTACTAATAAAAAAACGAAACAACGAAAATATTATAACTGCAAAATATTTCTTTTAAAAAAAGAAAAATTTCATTTAATTTTACAGCCAAAAAACGCCGCATAATTTATCAAAAGAAACTATACGGAGCTGGGACTGTATAATATGATACTCTGTTCTTTAGAGACTTTATTTTAATAGAACTGGTAATTACCACCAAATGAAGTTCAGTTAAAAACATTTTCATCTGAATTTGATTTGACCTTTAAAAATTTTGGAATTCAACACACAAAAAAATTTATTCATAAAATGTTTTTAGTAGTTGAGGTAATATGCGCTAAAGCAGGTTTCTATGGTCGAATGTAAATTTAATATATCTGGAGTGCTCCTATGATAATTTCCGTTTCAAAATAACTGATACCAAAATTTTGTGATGCCAAAGTGCTTTATTTTGAAAAACTTAAAAATAGGGTAATAGACTTTCAAGTTCTCATATCAAGGTTATATGCATACTCAATTGCAGACCCATTTCTAACACGCATATGTCCCATGCGTCACTTAGAAAACTGTTGTTCATCACGATTATAGAATTATTCATTATTAAAAGAAGCATTTCAAAAATTATTAAAAACATAAAAAATTGAGTTTCATCTAAAATTTATTTTTTTTAATTAACCAAAGAATTAATTGGTAAGCAGAGGAATTTTGTTTTCATTCCATTTAATTTAAAAATTGTTGCAAATACTTTTTCATCGTTACATTATATTATTTAAAAAAAATGAAACAACAAAAATATGATAATTGCGAAAAATTTCTTTTAAAAAAAAGAAACATTTCATTTAATTTTACAGCCAAAAAACGCCGCATAAATTTTAAACACATATTATACGGAGCTGGGACTGTGTGTAGAATTTATAAAGAAAAAATATAATGTATATGTATAATAAATATAATAACAAATTTACTTACATGCAACTTTATCACATGGATCATAATCGTCGTATTCAACAAATGCAAATCCACGTTTTTTTCCTGTCTCCTTATCAGTTACAATATTGACAACAGCAATGTTACCAAATTTTCCATTTTGATAAAATCATGCGAAGAATAAAAAGTAATCAATAAACATCGACATAAAAATTATAACTACAAAAATTATTAATTAAAAATATTAAATGAACATATTTTTTAAAATAAAAATTTTGATTTATTTTTCTTGAAAACTGTACAGATACTTTAATTGAAAATATTTTTTTAAAGCGTCATTTCTTCTTTTTTCAGCCGCCATATTTAATTTTCTTTTTTTTCTTAATTTCATTTTTATTAACTTTAGAATTTCAGAGATTATTTTATTTTCAATATGAATTGTAATTTGTAGGTGGGTGGATTTTAATAAATGAAAAAGAAAGGACCCAGAACCCTTTCTTCCTTCGACTAATATTAAAAGTCATTGTTCTTAAATTCTAAAACGGTATCACAAAGAAAAAAAAAACATAAAACTTACATCATCGTCATTGTCATTATTGTGATTACCATTGTTTTGATTATTTTGATAATCATTAGCCATTTTTCTTTAGTTTTTTAATTACTTTTCTTTATTATTTAAAATTGAACTTTCTAGTTGTGTAAATAAAACAAATTCAGACAAATCTAACCACTCTGAACGAAAATAATTTTAGAATGGATGCTATTTTATTTTTTAAAACGAAAAGAAGGGAAAAATTATCGATATTTGATTTCGATACTCTAATATTTTTTTATGCTTCAAGGTTGCCGGTTTGTAAAAATTATAGCTTACTTTTTTTAAGTTATTTAATAACTTACTTTTTTATGCTGCATCATATGCATATTAAACTATATATTTCTAGCTTTGTATGGATTGTCCCTAGAAAAGTGTAGCACAAGTTGAAAAATCGCAATAGTTTTTTCGAAGATTAAAATGAAGGTTAATAAAAGTTAAAATAAAGTATCCTACTAGAACTTTTAGGAAATATTTATCTTTTCTTCGACTGACTAATGCATTCAATTCAAAAGAGTGCATTTACTTCTTCTATTACCCCCAGGTTGGACTGGATTTTTTTACTATCTTGACGAAGATAGTAGTTGAATGTATTGGTGAAATTTTATTACTTTATTAATTGTCAATTTACTATCTTCTCTACTAGCCAGAGCTCGAAGTCGCTGACCTCAGTCGGTCAAACACAACGGTCGCCGAAGAAATTGGCAAAAAATGAATTGGTCGCCGTCGGTCCAAAAAATCGGCTGCAATCGGCTGTGAAATTTTTCTATATTTTTAATTTTTTTTTGATTTGTATAATTTATTTTTTATATTTTTTTATATAATTTACTACTTCAGTAATTTCAGTTTTCTTATTTCTTATAGTTTTTTATTTTATTTTTTTTAAACCACTTGAAATTGATAAAAATATTTTTACAATTTCATATTTTTTAAAACTCCATGTGGCCCATCGTTCAAAAACTTTGGCGACCACTGACCTACAATATTTGTTTTGTTTTGTTTTTTGTATATAGATTGTATATAGTATTGTATATAATATTGTGATTTCCTAGCCTACTTTTTTAAAAATATTCGAAAATTTTTTTTTTATACGATATATTAAATTTGATCTTTTATTTTTTTAGTATCAATTTAGCTATGCAATTGAGTAAACAAAATCTTAAATTTATTTTGTGAAGTGAATTTTTTGTATAATAATAAAAATAATTATTATTTCTAGAGATAAAATTACGCTTTAGTGGTATTGTATATAAATAGTATATAAAAAGTATATCGTGAGTATATCTGATAAATTTCAAAATTAAATTCAAATATTGTTTTGAGATTGTTTAACGTCTAATATTTGGCTTTTTAAAAAATTTTAAAATATTATTTTGCAAATTTTGGAGATTCGATTAGACCCATCAACCGAAAAAAGGGACATATTGCGATTATTACTAACAATTCAAGTTTAAAATATTGAGTTTGGTGTTAAGATGGTTTGATTTGATTCCGTCCGGTGTCTACTCAATCGTTTACGCAAATTTGACAATGATTCTGAGTTTAATGCTCTATGAGTCTATGATTTACTTAAATTATAAACCTGGGTTGCCTAGCTCTTCTTTTCTACATTAATCACTGTGAGACATTCCATTATTTTACCGAAAATTTCTTCTTACCATAAAAAAAAATGGAGCAAAAATCAATTTCTTTATTTTTGAATATATTTTTAATTAACTTATTTTTTTTCTTTGGAACGACTTTCTTTATTTTGTTTCAAAAATTTAATAGCTAGTAGGGAGACAGACAAGATAACCGTAATGTTTTTTCCATTTTCCATTGAAAATGAAATTATATTCATTCATTCTCCTCAAAATAGCTTGAATCTTATCTTAAAGTCTACACTGTTAACATACAAATATATACGGTTAAAAAAAAAATCAAATCGATAATTAATAAAATAATATTGGATGTAGGTAGAAATAATAATTTTCAAATTTTTTTTTTTTTTTAATTTTGAGATATATAAATTTTTTTGCAAAATATATAGTATGCACAATATTATTAATAAAAAAAAATTTCGAGTTTTCTAAACAATGTTTAAAACCTTATTTTAGGTTCAAGTAGCCGCAAATCCCACTGACCAACCTCCAGACCGCCCGCCCGCCGCCCCCCACCACCCCCTCTTGTTTTGGAACACCCCCTTTATCCTTTTCCCAAAAATAGGGCCAATCGGGCAAAAAAAAAATTGCCCATACAAAATGTATGAAAACTTTGGTGGGCCCTATCTCCGAAACGGGGCCTTTGCCCCAAGAACTGATTTCAGTTTTGGGAGTTTGGGCACCGCCTCTACCCCCCCTCCAAGTTTCAGCCCATTCTGAGTGGTTCCCATAAACTGCACTAACGCCATAAAAAACATTAAAACATGCAGAAAGAAATCAAAGGAAAAAAAAAAATTAAATATTTTTATTCTTTTTTCGAGTACAATTTTCAAATTTCATATTTTTATGTGAAACTAGAAAACGTAAAATACCATTTGTATAACGTTTTTCTATGAAAATATCAAATTTTCAAAGAAAATCAATTCAATGAAAATATTAAATTGTGAAAATAATAGCAATAACAAAATTTTTTTTTTATCTTACTTAAAAAAGAAAACCAGTAAAGAAAAAAAGTAATATTTTCACAATGCAATGCAAATAACGATTTTCTCTGTCCTCACTTTATTATACATTATATATAGGTATATATGAGAAGCAAAAAACTAAAATACATCCTGTGTTTATGGTTTTTCTTGTTTTTGCTGCATCTTATCAACTTGTAAAACTATGAAATTTAAAATAAAAATTGGAAAATGATACATATTAAATATAATTGGTTTTTGTTGACAACATTCAAAGAGTTCTTAATCAAAAGTCAGAAGAAACCTAAGGCTACATTTTGCAATTAAAACGATTTATGCTTCTCCGGGAATTTCAATATTATCTCTATCATTTTTTGTTAACTCCCTAGTGTATTTCTCTTCCATATATCACTGAAATTTTAAAATTCAGAAGAACTCTGTTAAAAATAGAAATCCAAAAATAAATAAAAATATTTTCATTAACCACAAAAAGTGTTTTTATTTTTTGTTTCTCCTCAACTGAAATACACTACTTTTCAATTTTTCGAAATTATTTTTTTCTTTCATGTGTCTTCCTAGCTAGTCTGAAAACGTAACTAATGTAACTGGTATACAAAACATATCTGCATAACTCCCTTAAATGCCCAAACAACTCATATTACTTTAAGTATACACATGTGTATATATATATATATTTTTTTAACTCATTTCTTTATACATTTTTTATGTTATTATTTTTTTTTTATTTATTACAGAAAATAGTGATAATTTTCTTCTTTTTTTTTATGCTTCAAGAGCAAAATATAAAAAAAAAAAAAATTTTATATACCTACCTATCATAATATATAACTACATATATATTCCATTGGAAAACATCAGATAATCCAGTTGTACCAGCTACTGATATTTTAGGCGAATTAACTTCTGTTGTAACATTGCGCATCGTCATTTTTTTTATAGTTTTACAATCTCATGATGAGGTAAGTTAAAGAAAAATTTTTTTTTTAATTTTAAATTAACAGAAATACTTAATTATATTTTAAACTTTAATTGTAACGCACTGAAAAAATAATATTTTAAATATCACATCTCACACACACACTACACCCGACTTATTTTTGTCCCTTCTACTTACCGGTGGCAGAAAAATTAAATGACGTTAACGGCATACCTACTTAATTTTTGTAAATTTATATTTAATTTGTATGCTAATGCAACAACGCATGCGTACGAGCATATGTAAAAAAATTAGTATAAATATTTATATACTAGTTTTGCCAACAATGCATCGCATATGTACTACGCTAATATTTTCTATAAACACATGATTATGAATTAATTCATGAATTCATATCATATCATATTCTTCCTCTTCCATTTGGACTATCCTTCACTCCAAAATTCGAAATACAAAATTGATGAAGTTATATATATATATATATAAATTCAATCTAGTTGTCAACGTGAGCAGTGGTGCCCAAAAAAATGTCAATGTGAACGGAGAGACAACAAAAGAATAAAACAACTTAATAGAAGAAGAAGGAACAGAATAAATAAACAATTTGATGATAAAAAAGATATATTTCAAACTATAAGAAAATTCGAAGAAGAATTATCAAATTTAAAAAACAAATCAAAAAACGAAGAAAAAACAAATTCTGTTTCTTTTTATAATAAAAATATAAAACCAGGATTAACAACGTTAAAAAATAATAATAATTGTTGTATTAATAATATTTTACAATGCATCAGTAACACAGGCTGTTTAACTCAATATCTATTTTCTAAAAATTACCAAAAGCATATAAATTATAAAAAAGATTCTGGAATTGCTCGTTCCTTAGGACAATTAATTAAAATTTTATGGGGAGGAAATTTAAAAATAACAAACTGTGACGATTTCAGGTATTTTTTTTATTATATATATATTTTTTTTATATTTGCACACGAAAACACGTCTTATATTCATGCACAATCATTATTACAATTTTTCCTCGACACACGATATCAACTTCTTCAGTATTTATTAATAACATTGTGCATTATATATTTAGGTCCAAATTTGTTGCAAAACATGATAATTTTGATGATCAAGATTCTCATACATTTTTGAAATTATTATTGGAAGATTTGCATTTGGATTTAGCAACACTCAATGTGCCAGCACTAAAAGACGACAGTTTTAAGGCGGAAACAGAATGGTTAAATTATTGTCATTTAACAGAAAGTTACATTTTAAGATTATTCTACGGACAATTACAAACTACTATGAAATGCTGTGGATGCGGAAAAAAATTTGTTAGCTACGAATGCTTTTCCATTTTAAGTTTGGATATAGCTGAATATATAGAGAAATCAATGAAAATTTATTTTGCTGAAGAGCAAATCTCTGATCAAAATTGTACTGGTTGCAACGAAAATAATACAGTTTTAAAAAAAAAATTAATATCAAGATTACCTCAAATTTTAATAATACAATTAAAAAGGTTTGACGATAAAAATTATGTATTGAAAAACAGCAATTACGTCAATTTTCCTTTAAATAACCTCAATGTGAACAAATATGTAACAGAATCAAATTTATATATATCAACTCCTAAGAACTACGATTTATACGCTGTGACAAATCACATTGGTGACACAAATAAATCATATTACACAGCGTTTTGCAAAAATAACACTTATGGATCTTGGTACAAATTTCATGATGAACTAGTAAATGAAATTCATAGAAGTAAAATTTGCTCAAATGACGCTTATATTTTATTTTATACAAATCAACGGTTCTCCTCACGTCCTCATTATTCATAAGATGTAGTAATAGTAGTTATGGTAAGTTTTAAGTATTTATTATTAAAATAAATAAAATATCAAATTTTTTATAGATTAATTAACAATTTTAATATTTAAACTATTTTATTATATTATTAATTTTTTTTTTGTCTGCTTCTTATTAATAGGTTCAAACAATTATCCATGAGCAATTTTTATCAGGTTTAAATAAAATTTTACATCAGGTTTAAATAAAATTTCCTTATCTTTTCAACATTTAATTAAAGAAGTCAGAATAGTAACTCAAATTTTATAGTCAACATCAAAATAAATGCATCTTACCTACCTATTATGGTTATGATATTGGTAACTTTCAATTTTTTGTTTGCAATTCATCCGGTTCATGTGGAGGTTTGTGGCATTGTTAGTCGAGCTGAATTATCGTTTTGTTTTTCCAACTTAATTGCAGTGTTAATTTTTAGTCAACTGAAATTAGGTAAACTTTTATTTTGTTGTACATAAAAGACACTAGTTAATACCTAATTAAATAAAAATAGTTTTTAGAGTTTTTTTAAATCTATTTTCTTGTAAATATTTCTTATACAATATTTTCGATATAATTAGATTTTTTTCTTTTAATTACAGATCGAAAAAAAATGTTCAATAATGGTTCAAATTATTTTGCTTAGTAATTATTGCAGTTATCGGGTTACTGTTCAAAGAGACTGCGATTATGATATTGGTAACTTTTAATTTTTTGTTTGCAATTCATCCGGTTCACGTGGTGGTTGTTTGTGGCATTGTTAGTCGAGCTGAATTATCGTTTTGTTTTTCCAACTTAATTGCAGTGTTAATTTTTAGTCAACTGAAATTAGGTAAACTTTTATTTTGTTGTACATAAAAGACACTAGTTAATACCTAATTAAATAAAAATAGTTTTTAGAGTTTTTTTAAATCTATTTTCTTGTAAATATTTCTTATACAATATTTTCGATATAATTAGATTTTTTTCTTTTAATTACAGATCGAAAAAAAATGTTCAATAATGGTTCAAATTATTTTGCTTAGTAATTATTGCAGTTATCGGGTTACTGTTCAAAGAGACTGCGATTATGATATTGGTAACTTTTAATTTTTTGTTTGCAATTCATCCGGTTCACGTGGTGGTTGTTTGTGGCATTGTTAGTCGAGCTGAATTATCGTTTTGTTTTTCCAACTTAATTGCAGTGTTAATTTTTAGTCAACTGAAATTAGGTAAACTTTTATTTTGTTGTACATAAAAGACACTAGTTAATACCTAATTAAATAAAAATAGTTTTTTTTTTAAAATAATTTTATTTTAATTAACGAATGGCAGCTAATATTTAATATAAAGGATTATTTGTTTGCCTTATAAATTATATAATGCTCGTTTTATTCTCTTTTGGCGAAAAGAGCAGAAAAAAATTGTTTTAAGATAACTTTAATTTGAAAAAAAACTTGCTTAATATTAAACATTGAGGAATTATTAAAAAAAATATTTTATAATTATTTGTTTTCACGAAAATTTTTATTTTAATTAACGAATGGCAGCTAATATTTAATATAAAGGATTATTTGTTTGCCTTATAAATTATATAATGCTCGTTTTATTCTCTTTTGGCGAAAAGAGCAGAAAAAAATTGTTTTAAGATAACTTTAATTTGAAAAAAAACTTGCTTAATATTAAACATTGAGGAATTATTAAAAAAAATATTTTATAATTATTTGTTTTCACGAAAATTTTTATTTTAATTAACGAATGGCAGCTAATATTTAATATAAAGGATTATTTGTTTGCCTTATAAATTATATAATGCTCGTTTTATTCTCTTTTGGCGAAAAGAGCAGAAAAAAATTGTTTTAAGATAACTTTAATTGAAAAAAAACTTGCTTAATATTAAACATTGAGGAATTATTAAAAAAAATATTTTATAATTATTTGTTTTCACGAAAATTTTTATTTTAATTAACGAATGGCAGCTAATATTTAATATAAAGGATTATTTGTTTGCCTTATAAATTATATAATGCTCGTTTTATTCTCTTTTGGCGAAAAGAGCAGAAAAAAATTGTTTTAAGATAACTTTAATTGAAAAAAAACTTGCTTAATATTAAACATTGACGAATTATTAAAAAAAATATTTTATAATTATTTGTTTTCACGAAAATTTTTATTTTAATTAACGAATGGCAGCTAATATTTAATATAAAGGATTATTTGTTTGCCTTATAAATTATATAATGCTCGTTTTATTCTCTTTTGGCGAAAAGAGCAGAAAAAAATTGTTTTAAGATAACTTTAATTGAAAAAAAACTTGCTTAATATTAAACATTGACGAATTATTAAAAAAAATATTTTATAATTATTTGTTTTCACGAAAATTTTTATTTTAATTAACGAATGGCAGCTAATATTTAATATAAAGGATTATTTGTTTGCCTTATAAATTATATAATGCTCGTTTTATTCTCTTTTGGCGAAAAGAGCAGAAAAAAATTGTTTTAAGATAACTTTAATTGAAAAAAAACTTGCTTAATATTAAACATTGACGAATTATTAAAAAAAATATTTTATAATTATTTGTTTTCACGAAAATTTTTATTTTAATTAACGAATGGCAGCTAATATTTAATATAAAGGATTATTTGTTTGCCTTATAAATTATATAATGCTCGTTTTATTCTCTTTTGGCGAAAAGAGCAGAAAAAAATTGTTTTAAGATAACTTTAATTGAAAAAAAACTTGCTTAATATTAAACATTGACGAATTATTAAAAAAAATATTTTATAATTATTTGTTTTCACGAAAATTTTTATTTTAATTAACGAATGGCAGCTAATATTTAATATAAAGGATTATTTGTTTGCCTTATAAATTATATAATGCTCGTTTTATTCTCTTTTGGCGAAAAGAGCAGAAAAAAATTGTTTTAAGATAACTTTAATTGAAAAAAAACTTGCTTAATATTAAACATTGACGAATTATTAAAAAAAATATTTTATAATTATTTGTTTTCACGAAAATTTTATTTTAATTAACGAATGGCAGCTAATATTTAATATAAAGGATTATTTGTTTGCCTTATAAATTATATAATGCTCGTTTTATTCTCTTTTGGCGAAAAGAGCAGAAAAAAATTGTTTTAAGATAACTTTAATTGAAAAAAAACTTGCTTAATATTAAACATTGACGAATTATTAAAAAAAATATTTTATAATTATTTGTTTTCACGAAAATTTTTATTTTAATTAACGAATGGCAGCTAATATTTAATATAAAGGATTATTTGTTTGCCTTATAAATTATATAATGCTCGTTTTATTCTCTTTTGGCGAAAAGAGCAGAAAAAAATTGTTTTAAGATAACTTTAATTGAAAAAAAACTTGCTTAATATTAAACATTGACGAATTATTAAAAAAAATATTTTATAATTATTTGTTTTCACGAAAATTTTATTTTAATTAACGAATGGCAGCTAATATTTAATATAAAGGATTATTTGTTTGCCTTATAAATTATATAATGCTCCTTTTATTCTCTTTTGGCGAAAAGAGCAGAAAAAAATTGTTTTAAGATAACTTTAATTGAAAAAAAAATATACCAACTCAAAAATTTCAATAATAATAAAAAATTTGCTTAACATTGAAATTTTAGTTTTTATTTGTACCAAATTTTCTGACTTGCTTCAAAATCTGAGAATTAATTTGAAACGAAAAGTATTTATTTTTATTTGCCATACTTTTTTTTTTTTTTTATTAAAATAAAATAAGAATTTTTTATTTTTAATGTAGGTTAGGTACATTATTTTATTTTTGCCATAAAAATGAAAACTATGTATTAAATGGTAATAAAATTTATAATAAAAAAAATTAATATTATCAATAAAAAATTTAAGATTGTATTATTTAATGTTCACATAATTTATATAAAAAATATATTTATATTTAAAAATGAGAATAAAAATTTTAAGAATCCAACTAAATGGTAATTTTTATTACTTTTATAATTTTAATACTACTTATGTATTTCGATATGTAGATAAGGTGTATTCAAAAATCTTCGTACTATGCTATGTTAAAAAGTTAAAATATAAATCAAAATTATTTTCCAAAGCATTATTAATTTCATACATGTATCAAAAGCAAAATTTTACACGTTAAGAAGTAAATTTAACTTAATTACTAATCTTTTATTTTATCAAAAATGAATGTACGAGTTCAAAACCATTTTTAGGTATTTACGATAAAAATTCATCTTACTATCTTATATTATTTAAAAACAAAAATATCCAAAAATCATATTTAATACAAAATTACGCTGATAACTTAAATTTATTATTTTAAATTTCAATGTTTGCCGCTAAAATTTATTTTGTATCAACGAAACATTTACAATACTTAATTTAAATTATATTCATCATCAGTACATACTATCTATCATTTTATATTTTTCTACTCTCAAAAATATCCGTGTTCAGTACCCTGTACAGTAGTTACTATCAGTGAATGTTTTATTTAAATAATTTGCTTATCAGGCATTAAACAAGAATAGTATGTATTGTATAATGATTTTTAATAATTTTTTTATTATTTATATACAAATATATTTTGAAATAAGAAGACTTGAACTGAATAGTTGAATAAAATAGAAAAATTGAAAAAGAAAACTTAATTTATGTTAAAAGGAATTTAGAGTTAAAAGCTTGATTTAGAGTTTTAAATTCTTTTAACATTACTACTCAACTTGTCTATTAACTTGTAGGCAAATTAGGTATTTGTTGTTTTTCAATCAGATTGAATTGAAAGACAATTTGAAAAATATTGTCAGCAACCTACACATACCTAAATAGTATTATTTTTCAAATAAGTCATTTTAATAGAAAGTAGAATCTTATAAAAGTTAGTAAAAGATTTCATATAAATATAAGACATTAGATTTTTTGAAGAAGATACCGAATATTTTTCTGCTCACTAACTAGAGCTTTTAAAATGGTATGCTCTTCTAGATGTAGAGATTTCAAAGTTAGGTTTCGATGCTGAAGAGATTTAGTTTATTGATTATAAAAATTTACGGAATATTAAGGAATCATACGAAAGTATTCAGATTTTTTTTTTTTATAACATGGGTTTCTCATTCCATTCGGAAAATTTTAAATTGAATAGGAATAATTTATTTATTTTATTAAATTTATAAATTTTATTCACAGTAGTTTATAATGAAAAGAATAAAATAGTGAGAAAGACGTTTTTGTTTATTTGCATAATAAATTTTTTGTCGAAAAATATAAATAAAAATATAAAAATAACAAATTTTTTTTTAAGATTTGTTGAAAAGAAAAATAAATAATAACCTATGAGTAAGGATTAATTTTCATGGATAAGATTTTTTTTTGAATAAATATCCTTTTCCGTAATATTATTCAGTAATTGAAGAAAATAACATATTTTTATCTTCATTGTTATTAGAATTAACTATAATTATGAAGCTAATTTCTACAGGTACATCAACATAATATGGAACAATTCTTTTGACTAAGGCACCAAGAGATATTAGAATTAACAAACATAAAGAAGCTTCTCTAATACTTTTTTCTGTAGGTTGAAGAACGTCCATCATGTGATCATGTGATAACTGGCTGTCAGCAGCAAGCAGCGACCAGCGGCTGGTAAACCAGCTTCGTGTGACCGCCGCTTTAGCTTCAGTTGTTGTAAACAACGACGCATTTTCTTATTGAAAAGGAAAAAAAGCAAGTAAAGGAGCGTCCACATATGCGTGAGTGAACTTTTTCTTCGTTGATGAAATTTCATGTGTGAAAATTCGTGTATGAAAATGCCGTCCACACATAAGTTTCATTTAGAATATTCGTGAATGAAATTTGATGTGAAAAAATATTAGTTGCCCAATTATTAAACATCTAAAATATTTATATAAACTATAATATTAAATTAATTATGGTAAATAAAAAAGATCTTCAAGTTTTTTTCTGTCATACAATTTTTTAATTTTTATAATTTTGAAGTATTATTTTAAATTTTAATAATGCATTTATTTTTTTTCAATACAATTTTAAAATTAAATTTACAGAAAAGTAATTTTAAAATCGCATTGAAAAAAGAAATGCGCAAAAATAAATAAAAACTTTTTTTTTTGAAAATTTAATCTTAAAATTACAAATAACTATATTATCAAACCCGTGAAATACCCCAAATTTACATAAACGTTCATATACATGTTTCGTTTAGGGATCACTTTTTAACACGATTATTGTGTCCACACATGCGTCATGTCTGAGCGAATAACGAAATTTCATGTTCGTTCACGCATGTGTGGACGCTCCTTTAGATGAATTTGGCGACTTTAACTCTGCTTTTTCGGAACAAAATTAATTTCAAGAATATAAATTTCGAACTCGAAACAAAAAACAAAAAATTAACTGTACTGTACGAAAAATTAAAAAAAAATAAAAAATTAATTAAATAAATTTTAAATAAAAATTGTTAAATTAAAAAAAAAAAAAAAAAAAAATGAAAAATATAGAAGAAGTGTTTGAAGACGGTGCCGAAGCTGAGTCACCAGCACCACAGGGTCATTTCCCAGCACCACGGGATCATTTGCCGGTAAGTCAAAAAATTTATATTTTGAAATATTGTTAACCTTATTTTTTTTTTAAATTGTTCCCAAATTGTTCCCAAATATTCTTCTGTTTCAGTTTTTCTTTTTTTTGTGTACTTTACTTATACATTAGCGATTTTACTTTATATCTTTGTTTTGTTTAAAATTTAAATTTAAAATAATTCGAAGTTTATAATGTAACTTTTTTAAGTTTTACATTTCTGTTTTATGGTTTGTAAACATATTTTGATCCTAAAATAGCAAAACTAAATTAATAAATAAATATTCTCACCACTTCAAGTACATCGGAGATTATTGCTAGAACATCATCTGACAGACTTTTTAATAATGGCACAGATTTCAAGAACCTAACATTTACTTCGATCCGTTGCATTCCGGTTCGCATCATAATTTGTTGAAAAACTCTACGATCCAATACCCAAACTTTAGAATCACATAATACACGAACAGATGCTGTTCGAGTACAATTATATACAATAGCTAATTCACCGAATGCTTTGCCAGGGCCCATTACACCTAATACAGTACCATTTTTTATAACTTCGAATTCACCTTCAGCGGATACCTACATATAAATGAGCACCAACTTCACCCTCACGTATTACTTACTCGCCTCTTGCCAGATTCAAAAGCCGTATTTAAAGAAAAATTTTATTTTATACCTATAACAATGAATATTCATGAGTTCGCTGTATTATGGTTAATAAAACCCGGAGCCTGTCGAAATTTGTTTATTTTATTTTTTTTTATAATTATATATTAAAATTAACATTGGAACTTTCAATTTAAATTCTCTAGAAAAAAAAATTTATTATTACATTATGAAAATGTCCATTATAATTAAATTGAAAACAAAAAAAAAACAACTGATAATTTATAACTTCAATTTGGTGCCACTGGAGACGCGCGTCTATATATATATTAATATTTTAATATTATTTATTTAGTATGAAGATATAGTTAGTCCATATTTCAATTTTACATTACTTATAACTATGATCAAAATTATTTTTAATATGTGTATATAATACTACCTACCTACCTACAATTAATATATATTTCAACTACATCATAAGGAATGGAAATTCTTTGAAAACCATTTGCATCTCGGAATTCATTACTTAGGAGGACTTATTTTATATTCACATTGTTAGGAGGACTTATTTACACTTAGGAGGACTTATTTTATATTCACATTGTATTTACTAAAATCGTGTCGAATCGAAGCGGTAATGGTGATTTAAGAGAAAAAAAAAAATTCCAGTAGTGTGGTGACTGGGTGGAAACGAAAATCATTCAGTTAGATTTCTACAAATCGAAGAATATTTATTCATCTTCACTGCCTCGTAATTAAAACATTTTAATCAAAAATCAAAAAATTACGGAAAGAAAATTATCGAATTTTCTTGATTAAAAAAAAACCAAAATGAAATTCGGTTCATAAATGTGGTCTGTAAAGGTTTATATGAACAGAAAGTTTGCATTAATATATTAAAATTCCGAAGTGTACAATATTCTTAATGTAACATTTGTATCTGGAATGTCGCAGAAGCTCCGATTTTTTAGTGAAAAATTTGGAACAATGGATACATTTGAAAATTGTATTTGGCTGTTGTTGTTGTTGTTCCAGTTGTTGCTGCTGGTGTTGTGTTTCCACCAAATTAATTGTTCAAGGTATAATATTAATTGTCTGAGGAATAACATTAATTGGCTGTTGTATTACTTGACTCATATCAACTTAACTCGACAAAGGTGGTGTTGGTTCTAATTGAAAAATTTGATTTCCTGCAAAATTTTCTATGCACTCAATTTGGGTATGTTCTAAATTATAATTTTGAATTGTTTCATAATTAAAAATTGTTGACTGTTATAATTCTGGTTGTTCTGGCTCAAAAATTTGAAACTCTTCTTTAACATCAGGTACATTATTTATGAGCTGATATGTTGAACTATGTGGTTGCTGATATTCCACATTATAGTGGATTTTCGTTTCCGAGTTTTCGGATTCGTTCCTAAAAAAGAAATAAAATACTAATAAAAATTGAAAAAAAAACATGGAAATTTTAAAAACCTGAAAGGGTTCTTGGTTCTTCGTCACAACATTCACATCTTTTATGATTGACTGAAGTATGTTTACAAATAACATGTGACACTAATTTTTGATTATCTTTATATGTTTTTGGGCATAATATACATTGATTCACCCTGACTGGATTCTTGACAGTAACCATCATCAATTTTTTGAATCATACCATGTTCTTCTTCATCGTCTGAAATCATTTTTAAATTATTATTTTGAATTCCTATTGAAGTTTAATTTTCTAAATAGTTTTGATTTGAATTTAAATCAGTTGTGTGTCGAATTTTGAAAACGTGATTGTGACAACGAAACAGCTTCAGCCAAGCTTTTTTGATTAAAACCTGTGATAAGTTCCCCTTTGTCCATTATAAAAGTAGATTTGATTACCAATAAGTAACTACAATTATAAAAAAAAAAAAACTAAAAAACGTATTATTTTCATTTAATTTTATATAAACTTTTAAAAAGACCAAATCTAGACGAATTTAATTTCAAAACTGAAGAATTTCTTTCGACGACAATGAGAAATTTTTTAAAAACAATTTATTGGTTGCAGTGTTCATATTTTAATTTTTATTATTTCACATTGATAATCGAAAAACTTTTTTTTTTATCCACACGGTAAGCTTGTAATTGTAATTATTTGGTTATATAGTTACATAAGCTTTAAGACATTTTTTTTTTTAACTTTTGCCTACAAATAAAATATTCATCTAATCACTAGTAACTATGGTTTGTAAATTAAGTTTTGAGTATTAAGCCTTGTGAATTGAGAAAATCAGCTACAGTAGGTAAGTACCCTACTTTCATCATTTTAGTGAACTTAAGTGATGAAAGCAGGGTACTTACCTACCGTAGCTGATTTTCTCAATTCACAAGGCTTAATACTCAAAACTTAATTTACAAACCATAGTTACTAGTGATTAGATGAATATTTTATTTGTAGGCAAAAGTTAAAAAAAAAAATTATATATATTTTTCATCAATAAACGTTTTAATTCTGTCAAAACTGGAATTAGCAATTAATCCCACTTAAGTTGAGAATATTAGGCGAGAGTTGGCCCTTAGACGTCATCTCTTATTACAACAGCATTTAGCTAAAATAAAAAAAAACATACAAACCAAAAGTAACGAATTCAACCCGATTGTTTGCATCAAAGAATGATAACACCACGTGAAATATTTTGTCATTCCTCCTCGGCCCTATGGAAGTCTAAGCCGTCCTGTTTTTGGCACTATTTTTCAAAAAAAAAAAACATTTCCTTTTCTTGATAGTTGGTAAGTACTTACAATTTTCTAAAAATGAAAGAAAAATAAATTTATTAAACAAGAATTTTAAATTAAAAAAAAAAAAAAAAATTTCTCTGGTTGTTCTTTTGTGTTGGTTTTCTTTTTTTAATTATTTGTAGCTCACTTTTACCTGTATGGTTTTTCGAACGGCGTAAGAATATCAAATACCTTCGATAACCAAATCAGTTAAAAATGGCGTCATCAATTAAAGCATCAATTTCTTTATGTGACTCTAATAAAGCATTCAGCTTAGCTAGTTGTATCTTTTTTTCTAATATCAGCTCGTTCGATTCTTGAAACATTTTGTGAATTTTATTATTATTTAAACATAAAAAAGATTTTTATTTTTAATATAGATTTTAATAATTGTTTTTTTTTTTTTTTTCAGGTAAGTGTTGAAAGGATTTGACATTAACATTCAAGAAAATATTTTGTTTATACTACAAAAAACTGGTAAATTACCGTACCAAAGCACTAACAACAAGGATTTTTGGCTCGAATTTTTTTTATTATGGCCACTGTTCTAAATTCGTATTCTTACAATTATTCTTATCTTTATTATTGTTATTTTTTTATGAAAGTTTTTGTATTTTTTGTTTAAATTATTTTTTTTTTACATCTTGTTTAATTTTGATATTTATATAATATAGGTGCTTAATACTTATTTATTATATATTTTTATGAATTTCTGGTTTTAATACTATTTTTTGAAGCTATATTTCACTAAACATTTTTGTGGTTTTTAGGTATTTAATAATTTTCGAGATGTTTTCTGGTCAATAAATCAGGTTGAAATAATAGTTGTTTGGAAGTGGGTTTTCTAAAAAATTTTCATGTTGCCTTCACTTTCCAGTATTTCAGAGTTGTCCATTATGATAGGCGAGATTTAGGCTAGTTTAGCTGCTTTGTCTGCTTCTTAATTACCTTTTATTGACTTGTGCCTAGGAACCCAAATTATTTTGAATTTTGTTGGGCTTTTGATAAGAATATCTCTGATTTTAATAATTATTGGTGTTTTGTTAAATATATTTAGAATTGAATTGATAACAGATAAACTGTCTGTACAGATGATAAAATTTCCTTTATTATTTGCTCCATATTGTAAGGCGCTAAGAATTCCTTGGGCTTCAGCATGAAAAATTGAAGCATTGTCGTGCAGTGTCCCAACTTTGATTGTTTTATAATCATTGTTTACAACAGAAAAAGTTGTTCTGTTTGATGTTTTGGAGCCGTCCGTAAATAAACATTTCCAATTTTTTAATATTAGTGGGTCTACCAGTTCTTTGAATATTGAATTATAAATTTTTGGTGAGTAGTTTTCTTTGGAAATGTTGTTGAGACTTGTGTTGATGTTATTGATATTAAGATTCCATGCTGGATATGTTGATTTTGGATGTTTGCTGAGTTTTATTGGGATATTTAGATGCCGGGCTGATATTATTGTCAAATATAGCGTTGATGGTATTTTTGGATTTTTTTTTATTTTTGTTAATGTTAATTGTTAATTTTTGTATTGGAGAGTTATTTAAGCGAAAATATTTTTTTGAATTACCCTATCTGTAAGGATTTTACATCGTTCTTCTATATATGGTAAGCCACATAAGATATTTGCTGTGGGTGTAGTTCGATATGGGACAATTTTTTCCAGGACTTTGCTTAAACAGGGTAGTAATGAAATCATTCTGTATGATTCAATTTGGTTTTTGGGCTTTTCAGATTTGACTATGGGTCTAATTGTTGCTATTTTCTATTCTTGAGGGATAGTGCCATTTGAAAAAATAGAATTATATAGGTTACAGAGTCTTTTTTTTAAGGTGTTCGGTAGATTCATGGTAGAGGTGAGTTCGATAAATGAAATATTATTTTCAATTTGTTTTGCGGTTTGATTAGTATTAAAATTTATATTTGAGTTGATAAAATTGTTTTTTTGCATTGATGAATTTCTGAAATTTTTCGTCTTTAGAATTATTAGACCAGTGTATGATAAATTTTTCTGCTATATCAATGGGGTTAGTGTGGGTTTGATTATTGTGATCAATATTGCGAATTAAATTTGGATTAAATTTTCCAGATATTTTTTTAATTTTATTCCAGATTATTTAAGGAGAGGTGTTGTTTGGGATGTAAACTCGTTAAATTTTTTTGCTTTAGCCTGTTTATTTGCGAATTTAAATTTAGCCCAGAGTTTTTTGAAGCTGATAAGATTTGTGTTATTGGGATGATGTTTATAAAAATTCCAGCTTCTAATTTTTTTCTTTTCGTAAAGTTTCAAGTTCGTTATTCCACCACGATAATTTTTTTTGATTGTTTGCTAGGTTTAGTTTCGGGGATGGATTTATCCTTCTATGATTTCCTCTTTTGTTAGGTTAGTTATAATAGCAGCATAAACGACACCTTTGCACGAATTTAGAGTGGGATGTAAACTGCATTCTATGTCACATAGCCGCGCCAATGATTTGGTACCAAGTAGTTTGTTGACTGCTTGTTCATTTTTAACTAAAATAAGTAGGTTTCCGTCTCTCATGAAACTAATTTCATCCATGTTCTAGAATTTTGATTTTCATAGTTATGAATTTAGGAGAGTTTTTATTGTTAAACAAGGTATTTTTTGTGCTGCTATTTGTTAAATATGGGAAGGTTTGGAATGAGTCGATATTTGGTTTTTGAGTTTTTCTAGGTTTTTTCCTATGATTTCCGTAGCTTTTTTCTGAGAGAATGCTGAAGTAATTTTAGAATCCACCACCAGATTCCCCCTCCATATTGAGGGATAAAAAAACGTGTTGTTTTATGAGTTCAATTTATATTTTTTGTTAATAATTTGTTAATAGAAATAAAAAGTATTAGAACAATAGCAAAATTATACTTATGTATTTGATGATGTTTGATTGTATTCAAAAATATTATTTTTAATATATTAGCGCAGGTATCAAAATTGATCTTTGTTCAATGGAATATGAATTTAGACGATTTTAAGTTTTAAAAACTTATATTTATATAGTTTTGTGTTTTTTATTTTTTTTGTTAACAAACACAATTTAGATCAAAAGCACAGCAAACTTAATTTTTTTGAAATTTATTTTTCTGTAGAAAGATAAATAAACTTTAACTCCAATTCAAAGTAGCTATACATTTTTGTTCCTGTTATTATTTTTTCATTTCAGTGTAATAAAAATCTTCTTCATGATAAAAAATACTAAGAAGATTAAAAATAAAGAAAAATATATTTTCTTGAAAATAAATAAAGAAATAATAATTCCTATTTTAATTCCTTTTATTAATATATTATATTTATTTAAAAAAAAATTGCTTTAACAAAAGAAAAGTCAAAAAAAAATATTAGAAAACTTAATAAATAAATTGAAACTCATATATTTTTTTAAAACTAAATACCTACAAATTTATTATCTACGTCACATAGCAATAAGTTTATAGCCGTTTTCTATCAAAAATTAAAAAACTGACTATTCGTCTGGACGGTCTGTTTGTCGTGCACCAAAAAAATTTTTATAACTTTTTTAAATTAATCGGTCGATTTTAATCGCTTTATTTCCAGTAAGTGCGTAATCTCGTTCGTCGTTAATTATCCAATCCATTTTAATTATTGTTTCTTTTGTTTAAAGTGTTTTTATTGATTTATAGTGCCGTAACTGTATCCACTCCCTTATCTAATACCATTTCGTCTAAAATTGCAATTCGTCTTAAATAATTTAGTCCAAAAACGCAATTCGTCTAAAAACCAGTGGGGCCATCTTAAGGCGCAGAATGCGCACCTACCAAAAAAAAAAAAAAATTAAAAGTAAGTTTATTTTTTAAAATTAAAAATTAATATTTATCTCGAAAAAAAATTAGATACCTATTTAAGTTTTGGTTTTTGTAATAAATCAATATTATTGTACATAGTCCTGCAATTATTTATAGGTACATAATAAAAATCTGTGTTAAAAAAAAAGAAAAAGCTTTCTCTTGCTAACACATTCGAATAATAATAACAATAATATCGCATTATAATTATTGCGCTAAAGGCTGAACTAAAACTGTTATATATTGTGTAGCTAAAATACATAAAAAATGTTATGTACTTTATAAAAATATATGCATTTGAATTTCGAGATCAAAATATTCAAAATTGGAGCGATAGAATTTTTTGGTTGTTTGAAGTTTTTTTAATATATTTAATATATTCTTTCGTCACAAATTTTCAATCAATTTCAGTTAAAAATAAAAGAGTTAGACCCGATTTTGTAAAAACTGAAATTTGTTTTTTTGATCCATATCCGTTTTTTTTCAATCCATTGTGGAACTTTGTATCACATGGATCCAAATATTTTGATCCATAGATCAAATAAGAATTATGTTACATTACAAAAATTGTATTGCATTTAATGGACATGTAATACAATTTTTATTAAAATTAAAACTAAAAATAAAAAAATATAATAAATACATAAGATTTAAAATATATTAATAAAAAATTTCATTTCAATTTCATCAAATTTGTCAAATATAGTTGATGTTCGGTCTGGAGAAATGGCAACAAATCTTTTATATCCCTCATTTTTTCTTCTGGAACATATCGTTTCTGCAAAACTGAACTGTCGAATAAATTTTTTGGGGTTCCGAGAGTAATTCTTCGGGCACACTTTAACAAATTTGTCGTTTTGTATTTTGTATATTTGAAAATGAAGTTTTGTGTTTCAATAAAAGTTGAATAAGATGAAGGTGACTGTGTATTTCTATATTTTTCAAAAAACTGTATCGCATGGGAATACACCTATATCGCATTGGAATACACTTGGACCATTAAAGCAGTAAACATTTTTTTTGTTACAAATGTATTGAATTTTTGATCCATACGAAAAACTTTTGGATATGGATCAAAAATGCTGAAAAATTTGCAAATGAAGTGGAGATGGACCAAAGTTGATACTAAATATCTCCAGAACTAGTAGAGCTAGGAATAAACGGATCGCAGATTCTGGAAGAAGGGAATGAGAAATCTTCGTATACATATATAACTCCAAAAAAGCAAAAATGGAGTATGGACCAAAATAGCATTCGGGCGACGATATTTCACATTTTAAAATTAAAAAAAAAAAAATAAAATAAAAAAAAAAAATGTTTTATGCTTATATTCGTATTTATTATTCATATCTACATTTTACATACTATGCACAAGATTAGCGCATATATTGTGTCATGGATGTAAATATTATTTATATGAATTAAAGTTTTGTTTGTATATATATGATTTCCTTTAACCATATTTTAATTAAAAAAAATATGTTGAAAAGCATCGTTATATGCATACTATACATAACATGTTTCTTAAATCAGTTTATTTAAGCAAATAGAGGTAATTTAATTGCGCGAATATTTAAATAAAATAAAACAAAACGTTTGTTTTAAAGAGTTCTTATTATTAATGAAAGCGAAAAAACAGTGAAAATGAACTAATTGATGTCAATTGATTTTATGAAACCAACCTTTTTTTTTTTTAATTATTGAATATAATTCTAAAATAAGTAGGTAAATAACTTATTTTAAATAAAATTAAAAATATGAATTTTGTACATTTTTCATTTCTGATATTAAAACTAAAATAAAATATGTTAATAAATGTAATTATAAATAAAATAGATGTATTTAATAAAAGTGATTTTAATTTTTTCGATTTTTTTTTTATTTTTAAATAATATGATTTTTTAGGAGTAAAGATAATTCTCTTTTAGTTTTTGTTTTTGATACTAATATTGTTGCAGTTTTACTATTTATGTTTGATTGCTTCGAATTTGGTTGCCCAATTGTCAACAATCTAGTGAATTATTTAAGTGATGACTATTCACTGTTAATTTTCCTAAAATATTCATTAGAGCGACCGTAAATGTTTTGTTTAAAAAAATAATTTAAGTATTAATTAATATTGGCCTTTAGGACTAATATATCTAATTAAATTTCCTTTAATCAATATCAACGCTAAACGACACGACCAATTGCATTAATATTCACAAGATATGTTAGATATTACAAACGTGATTCAGTATTATGATCCCCGCATGTGGCACCACAATAATATTTCGAAATCATTTATTCGTTTGGTGCTTTCATAAATTTTTTTTTACCCGATAGGCGGCGCAGTAGCAAGAGATATTTACAAAAATTTGATTTGATTCCAAAGTGCCCAATGAAACTTAGCCCAATGAAACGCACTTGGTCATGTTCGGTCGCTACTAACTCATTTTATTCCATTTCTAACAATGATAACAGAAACATCTCAAGTACTTTTCTGAGGAAGTCAAACATTATCAATTTCTTTTTGAATGTTATACTAAACCTCTAAGATTCTTATTATAGCAACCTTTATTTCAATCTCTTTATATATTGTATTATATTTATGATTTCAGTGGACTTCAGTGGAAAGTTTTAAAGAAGGGGAACAAATAGTTTCATATCAAGTTGTCGAAATGAACGGGGATGGTGCATGCCTGTTCAATTCGATATCATACTTGATGTATGGTACACAAAAGTTTTCGTATCATGTACGAAAGCTGATTGTGGAGTACATTGAGGAGTTTTGGTATTGTTATAAAAATAAAACCATGACGGATACCGGTAAGCCATATGAAAATGTAGATACATATGTGGATGATATGTTGTGTCATGACACATATGGATCCACTGCCGAGCTAGAAGCAGCGGCGCATGTTTTCAATTGCAAGTTCCATTTGTACATTAACAAAGTTTTGCAGGCCGTATATGGTGCACCCTTGAAAGATTTGGAAATAAAAAGATTCAGACACTCTGGTTCTGGCATATTTGGTCACTTTGATGCTTTGATTAAAGTGGCGAAAAACATTGTCCCCGCAGCAAAGAAGCCAGAAGCTCCTGTGGCGGAAAAAAAAGAAGAATCAGTGAAGTCGAAGCATCAAAAAATAAAAGCGGCAGATAATATAAAAAGAAAAGCGAAAAAGATTAGCCCCGCAGCAAAGGAGCCAGAAGCTCCTGTGGCAGAAAAAAAAAATGAACCAGTGAAGTCAAAGCACCAAAGAATAAAAGCGGCAGCAAAGAAACCAGAAGCTGTTGTGGAGGAAAAAAAAGAAGCAGAACCAGTGAAATCTAAGCATCAAAAAAGAAAAGCGGCAACAGCAGATAATGTTGCGGCTGCGAAAAAGAATTGCCTCGATACAACTTCAAAAACAACAGTGAAAGCAAAAATAACAACTACCGCCAGACGCGCACAGAAAATAGTCGATGGTACTAGGGTTACAACAGTGAAGTTATCATTAAGAAGCGTCATAAAAGATGACAGCTTATATGATAAGATTCAAGAAGATGTCGACGAAATGAGTATTTTGGCGTACGAGGCATCAATTTTGATTAATTTCGAATTGATGCGAAAATTGAATTCAAATGAGTATGACCGTAAAAAAATTGATTTTCGGTCATATTTTTATTGTTTGATGAATTGTAAAAAACATCAAGATATATCTCCAGAATATGAAAGACTCAGAATTGGATTACAAAAATATAACAAAAAACAACGTAGTAATCTATTCGGAGCTCTGGCAGAAAAATATTCAACAGTCTTTGAAAATAACATTAGGGAGCACGCATATTCCAGAGTCAGGCGTTATTTAATTAAATTAAACGAAATCAAAAATATTAAGAAACATCGCATGGAAATTAAAGAAAACATGGAATGGTTATTTTCAAAGGACGCCGATAACTCTAAAAAAACACTGAAAATCATGCCATGGAAAAAGGCTCATTTTCATAAAATTGATGCAGTTGAAGTTCTTCCAGATTTTTTCAAAATTTATAAAGAAAATCAACAAAAAGTTTGGAAGAATTTCAAATTATTGCCGAGTTTTAAATGTCTTAGAAAGCATTTAGACTACAGTAATTATGCTTTGTACCAATTGTTATGTTCGCTGAAAAAGTGTCCGAAAATGAAAAGTTTAAAAAAAATAAACAAGGATATTAATGTAGATTTTGAACACTTTAATAACACTATTGATTACAATGATTACTTGAAGCTACCACGAAACAATAAGAAATGCATTGGTTTTACAACAGATGGAACTTCCTGTTGTATAAAATTTATAATAGAAAAGGAAGAACCATCTGAAATAAGAGAAGAATTTAAGCCAACACCAGTGAATATTGGAATAGATCCTGGTAATAAAATATTCGTGGCAGCTGTGCGATCAATAAATGATGACCCGTACAACCAGAAAAATGTTCTATCTAATTTGGAGAACATTAAATACTCAACAAAAGAGTATTATTCTAATAACGGGCATCATGCAAGAAAACATAAATTGGAGAAGTTCACATACAATATAGAAAAACAAATTCAAGAAAATCGACAGGATGATGTCCAGAGAAGCACCACAGAAGATTGGTGGACTAACTGGACGTCGGAGTATGTGAAATTCCCTTTATCATGGTTTTTACAAAAAACCAGAGCCTACATTCGACCGAAAATATCCCGTATCAGATTTGACGCTTATATCCGGAGAAAAAATACTTTAAATAAATGGATTAAAGAAAACTTTATCAAAAAAGAAAAAATGATAACAGTTTTCTTGGGAAGCACCCAAAACATGTCCAATTCTCCAATGAAGGGGTATATACGGACCCCTTTAAAAATGTTAACAAAAATGCTGAATGATCATCCGAAAATTCAGCTGAAGATGGTGAACGAATACAACACGACGAAGAAATGTAGCAGCTGTTTGGACGGGCATTTTGTCTCGAAAACTCCACACCGATTTTCTCATTGCAAAAAATGTTTAATTGTGTGGAATAGAGACATAAATGCCAGTCAAAACATATTACAAGCAGGCTACGAAATATATGTAAGAAAAAATCGGTTGTATTCGTTGCGGTAATGTGCGAGAGATGTTCCACACATGGATATAAGCGTCATTCATTAAAACAATCACCAGCAGCAATTCAATAACCAACAAGAAAAGTTTATGTAACATGATTCCCACATTTCCGGAAATTCAATGTTATAGCCTTTCCAAACTTTAGCTTTAGAACTTGCATAACGGTTATGCTACATTAAGAACTTGCATAAGAGCAAGTTTTCAATATAAAAAAATTAAAACAAAAGAACTTGCATATTCTCTTATGCAAGTTTCCAAAAAATCAAATTGTAATTTTTATTTTTTTTTACAAGTATACAAAAATGTCTCTTTATTTTGAATGTTGGCAAAAGCCTGTCGTTTTTTTATTAAAACAAAAATAAAAAACAATAAAGTTTATAAATTTTGAAAAAAGTAAAGTGTGAACGCGTTTCTTTAATGTTTGGAATAGTTTGGAAAGGCAATAGGGAAAATCGGAGATTTTCATAAATTTTTTGTTCAATTTGTATTAGGAAAAAATTTATCTGAAAATCCTAGATTAATAATAAAATTTGAATGAAATATATGTAACAAACTTTTTAAAAAAAAATTTTTTCAGTTAAGTCAGGGAAAAGTTAGGGAATTTATTTTGGGGCCTATTTTCTATTTTGATTTCCGATGTGATACTAAAGTGATGTGAAACAAAGTTACAATGGAAAAAAAAATTATGGTTTCAGAGTGAAGAAACTTTATAAAATTTTAAGTCTATTTACTAACAAAAAAAAAAAAAATTTTTTTTTTAAAATACAAAGAAAACAAATTTTTTTTTTAAATAAATTATAATTTTTGTAAACAAAATAATTGAAAAATAATTTAAATAAATTTTTTTTTTTAATTATTAAAAAAAAAAAAAAAAAAAATCCGTATCTATTTTGGATTACCTACTTTATATCTACTTACATTTATAAAATGTTTAAAAAAAATAGAATTATTACATTCAGGTGACGAGGAGGGAATTTCTATTAACTTATAGTTGGTAAAAATATTTATCAAAGACAAATCGAATCCTTTTCACTTGAATTTTAAATGTTATTATTTTCCGTAAATTTTTATACGATAAACGGAAACCATAATTGATTTTTAATAGAGCTTTAAAGTTTTACTTATTTTCCGACAAGTGAAATCGATAATAATAAATTGCAGATGGAGTGAAACTTTTCAGGAAATAACTCAAGTATCACTCCATTTCGGAAACGAAAAGAGGCCCCTTTAAAAAAAAATGTGGGAACCACGAAATATAAGTACAAATAAGGCTTCCATTGAAACGAAAATGTTCGAAAGTTTCATTCAAAACTTTCATTTCATTTAATTTGATCGCTTTCATAAATGTTTGAAAGTACTTTCATTCCAGAATAAAATAATCAACAATATTAAAGAAACAAATGAAACTTTCGAACACTTTCGATCATTGTACGTTTAGAGGAAATTTAAAAATTTTAGTCAAGTTTGAAAAAATAAAAATAAAAAAATAAAGCACAGAAAATACAAAACAAAAAAATTAAATACAACATACTTTCGTTACCGCTTATACACAATATTTTTAATTTTTTTGAAAGCAAACAGCTAAATGCTTGTTATATCTGTAAAATTTTTTATTTCAATTTTATAAAGTAAACAGAACAAACTTTTATTTCCGGTACGATTGTCCGACTTAAGTTTAATAATTTTACATAACGTTTATATATGAAAGAATAGCGAAATTTAAATTTTTTGGTAACTGCGCTTTGTTTTCATGTTATTTGATTTGTTTTTATTTAAACTATTTCTTCTAACAAAAATTCGAAACTTTCGATTATTTCGAGAAAAATATAATGAAATAAATGAAAGTGATCGTTTCAAATGAGAGTGCTTTCATTTGCAAACTTTCGAAAGTAATTGTTTGAAAGTAATCAATGATCGAAAGTCTGATAAATAGAAGCCTCACTTGCCATTTACACAGTCTGGACTAAAAATCTTGCTTAAAATATTAATTATTTTATGTAAAAAAAAAAAAATGAAAAAAAATTTTAAAATAGAAATGTCACAGACAAAACAAAATAAATAAATGTAATGTAATTTACTTAGTAGTTAAATTTAATTTCAATGATTTTTGGAAATTATTTGAAAAACATTTTTTAATTTTTTTTATTTTAAGTATAGTTTTAAATTACTTTAATATTTCCCATAATAATTGTTGTAATCTTGAACTCATTAATTTTAGATAAATTATTTATGTGTCTCAAATTGAGAAATCATTTTTTTTGTTGTATATTTTTAGTTATTAATATCGAGTTATAAAATTTGTAATGAATGCAATTATTTTATTAATAAAATAAATTTGTTTTTAATAAAAATGAAATGTATTGATAAAATGTTCACAGAATTGGAAGATAATGAAAAAAAGAAAGTAAAAATTAATGTAAAATCTTTAAAAATTAAATATGACTATGATATTACTCAACACTGCAATAAATTATTAAACTTTGAATATAAAAATAAATGTTCAGAACTTACAAAAACTAATTTGATGGTTCCCATTACCGATGATATAAAATCAGAAATCATTGATTGTGAACATAACTTTAATAGTATTGAATATATATCAGAACAACAAATAAACAAAAGCATTAATAATCTACAAAAAGACAATAAGACCAACATAATTAAATCTTGTGGTGTTTGTGAAAAACATTTCACTAAACTTAGTTTATACGAAAAACATATTAAAGTTGCCCATAAAGTTGATAGAGAATGTAAAATTTGTTTTAAAACATTTCCAAGGACATCTAAATTGAAACTTCATTTAAATACACATTTGCCTAAGGAGGAAAAAATTTACTATAATTGTGAATACTGTGATAAGAGATACACGCATTTGTCAAAAGTGAGAGAGCATACACAATTTTATCATTTTTGTAAATGTCGCACCTGTAAGAAAACATTTTAAAATAGTGAATTATTAAAAGAACATGTTAAACTTGACCATAAACGTTTTACGGAGCCGTGTGAAATATGTGGTAAGTATTATTAGAGATGGTAAAGTTCGAAATGTCGCATTGCATACTGAAAATGATTTGAAATTTTGGTATGAAAAACCCACGTACATACGTAAAATATAAAGCATTCAACAATGTTTGATAAATGTTGACATGACATTCATTAAAAAAAACAATAATTTTAGAATCCCATGCAAATTGTCATAGTTTAACGTCTTTGATATTATGCAAGTTATTTTTTGACAGTATGCCTTATACATTCCGAATCTAGCTCTAGTTTGTTTTAATCTGTATTTTTTAGTTTTCATTTCCCCATATTTGATATTTACTTAATTTTTCAGGAAAAATTTTTATCAACGAGCAAACATTAAAAAATCATTTTAAAATTCATTTGCCGCAAGAACAGCGCGAAATTTTTACTGAAGTATTAAGTTTTAATGTAAAATAGCATTAATAGGAAGAATCTGTGCCAGAAGTTGTAATTTGAAACTTTAAACAAGATTTCTTCTAAGATGAAAGCAAAATAATATTAATCAATCAATCTGATATTAGTTAAATTTTCTCTATTATTCTAATACAATGAATGACAATCATGATGAAATTTGAAGATAATAATGTACCTACTACAAAAAATTAATATTCTTAAATAAAATGTAATATCTATATTCTATACTTTAATAAATGTGAAGATGGTAGATGTAGATGTAGAAGAATGTTTTAAAAATACACTGGTTTATATAAATTCGATATTATTGTGTGTAAGTTTTTCAAGTATAAATAACTCTTTGAGATATAATCAAAAAAGAAAAACAAGGAAAATAATTCTTTATTTAGGAAAATAATCAAAAAAAAAAAAATGTAATTTAAATAATTTATTTGCATATTAGTGATATTTTATATTTTGTAAAGTCAGATTATTTATTAGTAAAATTTACGATAATTGTTAAGAATTAAAATCAAGGATATTTATTTTTTAAATATTTTTTCTTATAGCACCAAAAACGTATTGCTTCTTCCGAATAAATCCATTTAAAAAATAAAAATATTTATTTTTAAAGACGGAATTCTCATGAAATATATCGACTCTCTTTCTCCCTCCATTATTCTCTGTTTATATTTTCAATTTCTTGAAATTCCATCAATTTGTCATTTTTTTTAATTCTTATTTTGTTGATTTTGAAAAATTGATTGAATTTGTGTTGTTTTTTTTTTAATATTTGGTTTTTTTTGGGCGAGAATAAAAACAATTTAATTTTTGTTAATTGAAATCAAATAGAAATAAATTATAAAATAAATTAATTTTAAAAGTAAATTTTTAATTACATTTAATTTGAAGCGTCTTTAAAATTATAATTAACTTATCTTCTTTATAAAATTTGTTCATTTCAGCAGACACACCCAAAGTTCCAAAAATCCTAAACTAATTTTTAAATTATTTATTTGTTATTTCGATTTCAGAGTTTATTGAAAGGAAGAAACGAAAATTCAATAAAAAAAAAATCATGAATTATGGAAGGAAAACACCGTCAACGTATCGATCGAATCCATCAGTGTATTCTCATACAACAGGCAGGTAAGAATCGTATTGTAAGGGTACGTGCACCTACTCAAAAGTAGACATCCAACTATTTGTAGGCAAACGAAGCTAGGTAGGACCTACCGTTTTTAGATCCACTCTTAATAAAAGTACCTATACCTTAAGTCTTAAGATAAAAGTTGGTACATTTATTTTTGTGTGGCCATTATTCAAGTCCTAGTAGAATTAAAAAAATGTTTGGATTTGTGGGGCTTCATTGGTTGAAATTCTTTTATAGTAGTTGCAGTTATAATAATAAATCTTTTTTTAAATCTATAAATATTTATACCTATAAAACTGTTTTAAATTCCTGTATTTATATTTTTAGATCTGAAGCTTATTCTGTTAAGTCACGTTCAGTGCGTTCTGTTCGAATTCCATGGTACCAGAAACCAATTTTAAAAAATAATCAATACATCGACATACAAAAAAGTGCTTTGATCGTTGGGTTTTTTGGAATTGTACGTATACCTACATATAATTAATATTCAAAGTTTGTTTTATGTTTTGAACTAAATAATATTATTTTTTAGTTTGTAGCAATATTTACAATTTCTACATCAATTTTTGATGTATACTGTTTGGCCATGGCAGCACCAGGTTCTACTCATTATGGTTATTACATAATATCATATGAATTCGTTTATGTGGGTAACGTTCATATAAGAAATACTTTGATAATTTTTGCTTTATTTTCATTATTGGGTGCTATTGTCGTTTTATGTACAAGCGTTTTATTAGTAGTTGCACTTCGAAAGGTAAGTCATCATCTTTTAATAAATTTTTGTAAGAAAAATTTAGTTTTATACAATTTTTTTTTATTATCTAAAAGCTAGTTGACAACTAGGGTTTTTCCTATTATATAAATGTATTCTGCAACCTATTTTACAATGTCAGAAACAATATAATATTGCAATAAGAATAGTTATATACAATATTTTGCTAAGTAGTGAAGACCAAGCTCGTTTTAAAAAACTAAAGAAATTTAAGTACCTAAATTTTGTTATCATTACATATTGCTGCATTATTTAATTTAATTAATTAATTTAATTTAGTATGTTATATTTAAATATAAGTTAATTTTTATTATAAGTTGCTGTTCATAAATCATTTCATCAGGTTAAAACTTATTTTAACAAACATTTTATTTTAATTTAAAAAAAATTATTTTCACTATGCACGCATACTCATCTTTCAAAAATCATACTAAAAAGATAAATGAAAGGAAACCGAAAAATCGACGAACTAAAGAGGTTCATTTTTACTACATAAATTAACCATTTGAAAAAAGTAGATTTATGAATAAAAAAAACAAAAATCAAAATTTAATATATAAATTGTTTTTAGGAATATGAAAGAAAAATTGTTCCATGGCTTTGGACTTGGGGACCATTTACAGTATTACGATTTTTGGCTTTTTTATTCTTCTGGATTGTTAATGATTTAATTTTCGCGTACAATATATTAACGGTTTTGACTTGGATTGTTATAATTTTGGTGTCCGTTTATGGGTGGCTTGTCATATACTCACTATATTTGGAATTATCTGATCTAACTAAGCTGGAGGATTTAGCTCATTTAAGAGTAAGTTGGATTATTTTCTCAAAATGATTTTGACATGATTGGTTTTGTATTAATTTCTTGTAGATGGGAACAATGGCATCATTACATGCATCGACAGCTGGATCTTTGGCAGGATCTAGACCAACAACTCCACATTCTACTGTGTCTACTATGCCAGTCAGTTAGGCTCAATAATTTTGTTGAAAATATTGCATTTTAATAAATCCGTCCATATCAAATCACATTTTTATTGAATCTACATAATGTAAAATGTAGAAATTGCATTATTATATAGTTGTACTACAATAAATATGAAACATTTTATTGTGTATAGATTTTAAACTATAAAATAGATTTTAAGAAAAAAATGCCGTCCATATATTTGAAATTTTACTTTTGTAACTTGTATTTAATAAAGATAATAATAATAAAAATACACAAATAATTTATTTATTTTATTGATACCTACATATGGTTTGTACTTACGCATTATGACACATTATTAGATTTATTTGATTTGAAAATTTATGCATTAAATTACTCTAAACTCCATAAATCAAAACTCTATCGGCAGACATCTCGTCGAAAACAATATATCTAATAAATCCTTTGTCTGAATAATTTGTCAAGTGGAAAAATAGAAGAAACTATGATCCGAAAATGGGAACGTTATTAAAATAAATAGAACGATTTTTTTTTGCAATTCGAACGTCTCTATATTTATGTAACTAAAAAAATTGCTATTGTGCTTTGGTAAAAAAAAATAATATCTGATTTTGTAGTAATAAATAGTTTTTATCTCAAAAATGCATCTTAGATAAGGTAGATATTTTTTTTAAACAATTTGATGACAATAAATATATATATTTTTTTTTAAATAACATAATAACGTAATGTGTTTAAACTATAAATTCATTTATTTTATTTTAAGACATTATAACAAAATAAATGATAATTACTGACTAATAAAATCTTAAGAATAAAAAAAAAAATCAAATAAGTTTAAAAATAATATTGATTTCATTAAAATCGAAAAAAAATTCTGTAAGTTAAATAAACTCTATAAATAAATCTAAATAAACTAAAATGAATACTAAAAGTTGATTTTGTTAGAAATTTTATAAAAGATTGTTTAATTGTTAACTTCTATGAATATTTATATGTTTTAAGTGTCAAATCAAACTCTATTCAGAAACAGAAAAATTTGTATCTAATTTATCTTTGTTTCCTACTTAAGAGAACACTTATTTCTTTTTGTTTTTTAATCAACTAACATATCAAATCAAATTTCCAGAAATGATATGAAAAAATTTTTATATTGGTTAAAAAAAGAGAAATTGAATAACAAAAACATCACATTTCTTCTGTTGTTTGGTGTATTTCTTTTGAAAATAACAATATAGCAATATATAATACATAATATAATATTATATTATATTTTATGTTTCTTTCAACAATATAACATGAAATTACACTGACGAAGTTAAAAATATATATAAATTATTGAAATTGTATTATTTTTATTCTATTAGAATTTTACACTAAAAACAATCTAAAACGAGCAGCTAGTTATTTCAATTATAATTTAAACCGATAAATAAAGGAAACAAAAAATTAAATTCGATTTTATTTAAGGGCTTATTAAAAATATTAAGCCTTAAAAAAATTAATAATAAAAAAAAAAAATAAATGTATAAAAACAATAATAATGTAAAAATCAATTAAAAAAATTGAAACCAAATCTCATTTATAGTCTTTTATATAGTTAATTATCTTAAATTATTTAAAATTAATGTTTAAATTAAAAAAAAATGATACGATATGATTCATCTCCAGTTTCTTCCATCAAAAATATGGGTAATTTTTTTTATCTAAAAAAAAAGATAAAATTGACCATTTTCAATAAAAACTACATCTTGAATTTAATAAAAAAAAAAACTTCATTTTATTTTCAATTTCTTTATCTAGACTAAACTAGAGATTAGTATATTAATAGTGTAGTGTAGCACAAAAAAGAAATTAAAAGTCAAATTAAATATGCAATAATGAAAAATTTGAATATTTATTTATTGTCTATTTTAAATTGGCTGAGTGAAAATACTCGACATTGAAACAGAACACCTTAAATATGATACAGAAGAGCTGAATGACTTGTCACGGTTGATAATATCAAATTAGACTTTTTTTTTAAATATAACATTATGTCTCTGAGAAACATTTAAAAGAATAAAATTTGTGCTAAATGGATTACTTTTTAATGGGGAGTAAAATCTATACATTGAGCTTAATTTAAATCGTTATTTATAATTTTTCTTCACAAAAATTATATTTCTGTCATCCAAAATTAGTAGATGATAGCGTCATAGTCACAGCTTTTTTGTCTCGCATAGCCAACATGATAGACTATAGTCATACATATTTGGATAACGCGTCATATCACCATCACATTTTTTTTCATCACTTTTTAGATATTAGTTTATTTTGCTAGTCGCAAAAACGATATGAAACTTTTCTGCTCTCACTTTTTATTCATAATAAATTTTTTTTTCCGACTTCTTTATTTTGAAAGTTTTATCAAGTAAAACATAAACCAATAAAAATATAAATAGAAAATTAATTTGTGTTTGTTATTTTTTTGATGTGTAAAAATCTAAAGAAAATCATATTGTCCTTTCCATTCGAATGAAATTAGAAATGTAAATTTATTGAATTTAATTTTCGATTTTTACGTTGGATCGTAGTTCATAAGACAAGGTTTTGAGATCATCATAATAAAGAATCACAAGAATGAAATCATAATATTGTGCACTTAATTGTGCAGCGTACGTGAGAAAAGTGCGAAATTAATTTTTTGATCGCTTTGTACAACTTCAAATACGGTGGGGGGCGGCGGGCGGGCGGTCTGGAGGTTGGTCAGTGGGATTTGCGGCGCATGTTAAGTTTTTTTGTTATCAAACTTGAAAATAAGATTTCTCAAGATTCATGTTTTATCTTTTGCCAAACAGATATAGCAAACTCAATTGAAGCATTTTTTCTAAAAAATAGCTCGATATGATAAGTATTTCTTTGCCTAACGATAACAATGATTTCAACGTTTTTAGATAATAGTTTACGTAGTTTCAAAATAAAATAATTCAATAAAGATATTGGAAAATTTTGAATAGTTCTAAAAAACAAAATTAATATTAAAAATTTTCTTAAGTTTAATTTTACAGTTTTATTTTAAAATATGAAAGACATTAAAATTTATGTTTAGACTAAAGAAATTATTAATGTTTTAATTGTAATAAAAATTTATTTTTATCATAAAATATAAAAATTCTATTATTCAGACATTGATAACAAAGACCCAAATTTCTTGTATTATGTTTCGACATTTATTAATTAACAATAGATTTTATTTTTCTCTTTACTCTTTAATAGAATACTATGAAGAAGAAAAAATGATATAGTTTGCCTTTTACTTTTTAAAGAATCTCGGGATCCTAAATTCCATTTTTCGTGCGCTTTTTATTTGAAATCTTTTTAAAAATAGACATAATTCCCAAAAATTTGATAAGAACAAATGTATTTGAAATTAAATTAATTAAGAACTTCATTAAAATTAACTTTAATAAAGATACATTAGATAATTAATAATATAAAACATAAAATAATAAAGTGGTTCTCCGATTTTAAAATAACGCATGGACAACTTTTTCAAATGTATTAAATTTGTTGAAAAAAAAAGCGTGATGATAAATATTTTTGAAAAAATAAATATTTGAAGAAAAATATTACGAAATTTGGTTGAAATGAAAATTAAATTTTTTTTTTAATGATATAACATTTCGATTTGTGTTTTCTTCATTCATCTGTAACATTGATACGTTTACGCACTTCACTATTTTCATTTCCATTTGAACTTATGTCACCAATTTCATCAGTTGACTTGTCGGCAGTGGTCTCATCATCTTCGTCTTCGTAGTTAGTGGGTTGCTCTCCTGGTTTTAATAGCTTACCAACTATATCATATTTTTCTAAAAAAGAAAATTGTTTATTTTTTTTATCAAATACGATAAATTTGGATTACCCACCTTTGAATTGCATTTCCCATTCTCGGACAGAGTCCATTTCCATTATACTAAGATCGCTTAAATCATCATATTCCTTGTCGCTTGTTGTAACACTGAATGTTGCAAGTCCCCTGCTAGCATCCCGTCCACCGAATGCTGAATATACCCCACCTTAAATTATTATTTATTTATTTTTTATTATTTAAACAAGTTAATTTTTTTTCAATATCTTATATTTTTTGAGTAAATATCAAATATTATAATTTTTTATATTTTTAATGATTGGAAAACTTTTAGGATGTAAAATTTTTCAGCTATGTATCAATCAATAATTTACTTGTTTTTTTTGGGGGTAAAGTCGAAAGAATAAAGACAATTTTTGAAAATCTTTAGATCAATTAGTAATTACTTTTGATAATTTAATTGGAATATTTTTGATAAGAAATTTAATGTAATTTTACAATTCTAAATTCTAACCCAACACTTGACTTAATATTGACAGAATTTATGCACAATTTATACAAAACTTTTTGAGTTTGATTTTTATTAAATTTTTGTAGCTTTTTTGTTTCATCGCAGTTCAATTACGTTTCATTCCATCTATTCTCTGAAGCAATGCCAGACTCTAAAAACTATGTGAACACAGCTTAGTCTACAAAATCTCGACAAATTTATAAGTAAACAAAACGAACGAAGTTGAGTGGTGTTCGATTAATCATATCTACATTTTTCTATTTAATTATCTTCTATTTATTTTTAAATTAACAGATAATTACATTTTATTATACTTACTACAGCAAGTGGTATTTACTATAAGTTTAAATAAGAAATATAAATAAAAAACTCAATAAAGCCGATATTTAAGTAAGTTTTTTTTTCTTTTTAATGTTTAAATAACTATTAAATAATTAAGATTTCTAGGTCTAAGTTACAGGTTATTTTCTATTCGCTTCATTTTTTATGAAATTATTTTTATTGTAAAAAAAGGTTTATCCATAAAACTGAAAAATGAAATAACTAATTTTTTTTCAATTATTAAAACTACGATAGTAAAATAGACGGATTTTCGTTAATAACTACAACTAAAATTTTTTGGACAAACTTTATTTTAAATTCAATTTATTTGTTAAAGTAATGTTAAATAAATTTAAAAATATAAAATTATTTTCAATTGAACACCTAGTAAAAATTGATTTCTTTATGAGATTTAAAACTTTAACTGTCAGATAAATATTAGGTATTAAAATACTTTTACAATAAGTTTACATAAAGTTTAACAGCTTAATTTCATTGCAACAAACATAATATTCAACGGCGTGTTTACAAACAAAGAAAAATAAGAGATTTTTAATGATTCTTCTACTTTAGAAATACATAATTTAAAACTAAAATTTAGCTAATATGGAAGAAATTATCTCTTGAAATTGATATAAACATAATACATTCATACGGGTTGGGTTCTAATACTCAAAAGATATAAAATCCCGGATCCATAATCCCGGTAGACGAAATCCCGCAAGAAGCAATCCTGTCTATCTGCAATTCCTAAAATATTTAGATTAAAATTTGTTCATCGCATATTCGAAGTAATTCAAATTCGTATACAAATAGTTCAATTAAAAATAGTTCATGTAGAACTAATTCATCTGCCGAATCGATGGGTAATAATGATTCAAGAATTCAAGTATTTTTACCAATATCTAAGAATGGTTGTAATTGTGATTTTGCAATTAAAATTGAACATATGATTTAATAAAAAAAGTCTTTAGAAAATAATTTGATTGCGGGAATTATAAACTTCTTTTTGGCAACATAACCTATGGCTACCCGGGCCAGTCTTTTCGGAGTCCCTAATATAAAAATGTGTGAATATTTTTATAAAATAATATAAATTTTGCAAAACATAGTTAAAAAAAAAACCGGGATTATTTATTTGTTTCCGAGATCTTAGCTTCTTGGATTTTGACTTCAGGGATTTTTCGCCGGGAATGGCCAAAAATATTTCGGGATTTCGTCCCCTAGATATTTTGTACAGCGGGCTTAGTTCCCATTCATACATATTATAAAAATATATATATCTAGTGAATTGATAACAATTTTAAATTTTATGCGAGTACTCATAGTATGTACAGCAAACATATTTTATCAGTTTATATAAAAAATTATAGTATATAGGATGAATTACTCCTTAATCTAATTTATTAATGGTAATTTAAATTTGAGTTGAATTGAATTCAAATCATTAATTAATAATTAACATTTTAAAAAGTTTTATTGACAAATCAAATAATTTCTTGGACTAATAAATTATTATCTTTTCTTTAAGATGATATTTATTAGTCTTAGAAATGATTTTGAGATTTAAAAAAATATATAATTATTTTTTCTGAACATTAACGCCTTTTTCAAATACACGTATCCGAGATACAAAAAAAACATTATTTATGTCCGTGTGATTTAATACATCTTTTTAGATGGTATTAAGTATCGGATATAGTAACTCGTTACAATATTTTTGAAATTTGAATTTCCTCTGACTGGGATAGGGATACGGAAGTATCCAGATAGTTCGTCTCCATTTCTTTTTTAGTTTTTTTAAAATATGCTACCACATAATGCTTTCTCCAATATTCATTGCAGAATAAACAGTGTGTGATAAAAATAAAAATGTATTATGACACACAAATCTCCCATACTGCATTAAGCATATCGCACACAGAATATAGTATCTCGCATACAGTATTATTCAGTATATCACGTACAGTATCTCCCATACAGTATCTTCACCTGAAATGAGAGCCCCATACAGTATCTCAGATACGGTATCCTAATCTGGAAGCAGCCTAACTGATAACATTAGAGAATTCATCGCAAATTTATTTTATTTTATTTTATTTTATTAGAAACATAATATACAAAAATTTTGAAATTTATTTGAACTAACTTTAAAAACTGATTCTTAATATTAATAAAACATATGTAAATTTAGATCAATATTGTATTAAAGAAATTTTTTATATAATATTGTGCTTTGATAAAATTTTGAATCTTCTGAAAATACGAAAAGAAAACAAGAATTGATTTTTCTATAAATCTGTTTAAATATATCAATTTTTGATAATTATTATCTTATACGAAAACATAAACACGATTGGTTTGTAAGATTCATTCAAAAACTTTAATTTTTAGGACAATGCATTTTTTGTTTATAGTAATAACTTCTTTTTTTTATAATCTCTAAATACATTCGATAAGATTTAATTTTGAACTAAAATACATATTGACTCCTCAATTCTTATTTTATGTGATCTTATTTTTAGTTTGCACAAAAAATAAGATTTGAGATTTCACAAAGAAATTGTTAAAAATTAAAATTAAAAATTCATCACAAAAGTAAAAATAAATGAAATTATTATAATATTTTCAATAATACATAAATAATTGTATCAAACTATTGTAACTGATGATTTATTACTAATTAATCCATTTTTACTGTCACAATTATTTTCCTGCCTTAAATTGCATTTCATTTTCAATTTTTCTTGATTTTTAATTAATGTATCTATGCAGCTTTCATTATTTTTATTTATATTAAGATTATTTATATTATTTTGCATATCATTATTATTGTGATTATTATTATTAGTGTTCGTATTTATTTTATAAATTTTTTGATTATAATTTTTTAAATTATTAATTTTTATTGGTTCTAATATAATATTATTGTTATCAATAATTTTATTATTTTCATCATTGGCTGGCAATATTCCATTACAATTATTATTATTATTATTGTTCTTGTTACTGCTGCTAATATTAATACTATTATTATTTGAAATAGTATTTAATTTGGATAATACGATAGGCTTTTGAATTTCACCAATAAATGTTGTTTTAACAGGTTTATATTGAATTTTTTCCCAGGCAATTGATGCTCGCCGAGGTGATTCGTAATTATTAATATTATTATTATTTTGTGCAGACTGTGATATACGATTTAAATTTGTAAATGTTGTTGATATAACAGTATGTCTTCTAGACGACTGATATTGGTTTAATGAATTTGGTAATATTGATTTAATATCAGTTGTTGATGAAATTGGTAGATTAACCGTATAGCTGGTGTATTCTGGTTTACTTCTAAAATTTAATAATATATTTAAATTATATAAATACATTAAATGAAAATATTTTATTTTTTAATTTAATTTATTTAAAAAAAAAAAAAAAGCCGGTAGTAAATTGAAATTGAAAGTTTAAATAAGTATTATGATTTAAATAAAATGTTGTTAGCATTAGAGATACATTATAATATTTATAAATTAGGTTGCTAGTATTAAAAAAGCTTGACTTTGTTGGTATTAAAAGTTAATTAGTGGATAATTCAATATTTTCAGAGAACACATGAGATTTGTGTGAAATAAAAGCATCAGCATAAGCATGTAATAAGTTTAAGTTTAAGTGTTATTGTTTTGATCGAAACAATACTTTATTAGATTATCAGAAAATTAAAATGTCACATTTTTTTTTAATAGGATCGTGCGTGGGATTAAATTAAATAAAAATTTTAGAAGGAAAATTATTTTCAATTTTTGTTAAAACAAAAAAAAATAATTATCAAGAAACGTGATGTTTTAAAATAGAAAATTTCAAATTTACCTCATTTAACTTGTTTGTTAGTGAGCTAGCATGCAAGTTAAAAAGTTATTCGAAAAAAAAAAAAAAAAAACTGAGTTATTTACAGAACTTTTCAACTTTTTAATTCTTCAAACAATGTTACTATATATATTTTTTTAATTAACAAAATGAACTATTTTTTTTTGTTTAAACATTTATAATTTATAAAGTTGTTTTCTATTTCGTTTTATTTTTTTTTTTTTTGTTTTTTAATTAAAGGCATGAAGGATATTTATCGATATACGAATATGTTATGTGAATTAGACAAATTAAATTAATTGTACACAGCACTAAAATTGATAAAACAATATCACAAAAATGTACCTGTTCAAAATGAAGCCTATATATAATTTATTATTATTATTATTTTTTAAAGAAGAAGAAATACACAATTATACAAATTTCCGTATAAATTAAGATATGTTTTTTTAGCACATATTATTTTTTTTTTTTCCAAATAATGTAATAATTTTAAATATCCAATTTTACCAAAATTATAATTATTTTCATATAATTATAGCAGCATGAAATTGAAAATTAAAAATTTTTTGATTAGATAAAAAAAAAAATGGTTTTTTTTTTTTACAATTTATTAATTTATTTCAATAAGAAAAGAAAAATTTAATTAAAAAAAAAAAAAATCAGGAAAATGAAGAAATTATGTTATTTTATAATGACCTGGCCACAATTAAATTAAAAATATTAAAAAGTATTGAAAATTTTGTCTACAAAATTCTAGTAACGTCTACACTAGTAATGTAGGGTTCGATATTTTTGAAATCATGTGTAATGTGTTTCAAACAAGCTCTTCTTACAAGTTTTAACTCAAATTTTCAATAAGATTTAGCATATAAATTTAACATATATATTCTAGAAATTCAAGGTTTTAAAATCACAAACAAAAAAAAAATTGAAAGGGAAATATCTAGGTACCTGTTATGAGATTTATTTATAAGTATTTTCTTTTGTTTTTCTTTTGTTTTTCAATGTTTAAGAAATATTTTTTTAAGCTTGGCATAACATTTAATTAGGAAAACAAAAAAGAAATATTTTGTAAACATAGAGAAACATGAGAATTGATCATTGAAATAGACACAAAATTAAAAACATAATGTTGTAATTTTATTATAAAGTTTTCTTACATCATTTTTAGATTATTATTTCAATGTTATCATTATGTTTTATTTATTAGGTCTAAGATGTAATATTTTAAACTTAAGATTAAAGGTAAAAAAAATCACTATCATATTTGTAACGATGTTTTTTAATTCAAATTCTATCAATAATACAAATATGTATAATAATTTCCCCAAATTTATATACATAGTTCCCTAATTTTATACAGGATTTTCAACTGGGACATAAGCCCATACATTTTTTTTGGGTTATAATCCCACAAATTTTTTGGTGGTATTATGACCCAACGGAATGAGACATTTCCCCACAACTCATTTATGGGGAAATGTCCCACTGAAATGAGTCATAATTCCATTATGGGGTTAGGGCCTGTGGGCTTATGTCCTGTCACCTACGTAAAATATTGTAGTTTTAGCTAAAACAAGTCTATTTTTGGTTTGGGCCATATAAATTAACTATAAATTTATGAACTAAATAAATAATTGCATTAAATTTATATATTAATAATGAAATTAAAATCGCATGTACCTAATCGAAAAATTTCTAAATAATTGGTAATAATAAAAATTTCTTTTAAATATTCATAAATAATTGTGGCAATTTTTTTTTTATATATAGTTTAATAGATGTCTGTATATTTAATTAGATATAAAAAATGTTAAAAAAAAAAAAAATTAGAAATAAATTATAATTATTATTAATAAATAAATATCTATTCATTGAATATAAATTATTTATAGTCATAATACGATGTAAATTATAATTGAAATTATTATTATGAAAATAATATTGTTGTGTTAAATTTTGAATTTTATTAATATTAGCCGTAACTAATTGGCGACCAGCATTAAATTGTTGAAATTCATTAAATTTTCTTGTAAGCAAATTTTTTATAAAATTATTTATATTTATTAAATATATTTTTAAATTAAATAATTTGAGTAAAAAATTTTGATAATTAAAATTTTGATAATTAATTAAATTTTGATTAATAAATTGTTGATTTGAGAAATAATTAAGTGCTGATGTTTTAATTGAATAAAAATAATTTGAAAAATTAATTTTTATTTTATTTTTATGACGAATTTGAAAATTTCTGTGTGTTGGTGTGTTTTTTTTTTTTAAAAATAAACCAAGAAAAAAGAAAAATAATGAAAAAATGAAAAATAAAATAAAATTTAATGTTTTTAGATTGAAATTATAAAATTGTTTTACCTGGCAAGACCTTCCGGTCCAATTGATATAGGTCGAATCTGAAATTAAGATGAAGAGATTTTTTTTTATTTTAATATGCCTAACTATCTTGCCTAACTATCTTGCCTAACTATTATCAAAAATTCGATTTTTTTTGGTTTTTTGCGCTATTAGTTGGCCGAAGTGAAAGTGGTTTTTAAAATTTTATATTTGTATATGTATATGTCTGAAATAAATATTTTCATACGAATATTATATATGTAAACTTACTCTTTCAGTTTGTGTTGCAGAGTTGACAACTTCTTTTTCAGAAAATGATGTTGATGCCGATATTGTTTGACACTTTTCATTTTCATACTCTAATTTATCAATTAGATTTTTTTGTAATCTTATTGTGCGTTCACGATCATCAACTTGTCCCTATACAAAAATTAGAAAATAATTAAAATTTGCCATTTGTTTTTAAATTCTCGTTTAAATTCAATTTGTTTTATTTCAAGTATCTAAATAGTATATATATTGTACATTACAACTATAAATATTTGTACTATCAAATTTAGTGTGTAAGTAAAATATTTTGTATAATCATGTATAAATTATGTAAATCTATAATAAATATTTATTTAGTTCATAATATTGATGCACTGTGAAATATTCACGTTATATCAACTACTTTAATATTTTGCATTACTATGATCGATTATTTACATTGAATTGTTGGAAAAATTTTTTTAGTTGAGGTTTGGAAACTTTCAAATTTCCAAGTTTTATTATTAATTGGTAATGATACCTGAAGGCTAATTACTACGTACATAAAGGTATCGCTCAAAACTTGAGCTATTTTTTTTTTTAATTTGGTAAAATTCTACTTTAATAATATTATAAAATTTTTTTCAAGATCTGTTTTACAGTGTGGTGAAACCATATGTTTCATTTTTGATCAAAAAAAATTGATCAAAGGAGTAAAAATATAAATTTTTTTTTTTTTAATTTTGCTATTGGAGTTGAATGAAAATTGGAAATATTAAGATTTCATATTTTTTTGCTCTTTATAGAACTTTTAAAAATCCTTTTGTTCACAAAGTATTTTTTATAGATTTTAATAAATCATGTAAATTTTTTCATATTATACTATATCTTTTTTGGGAACAAATACTAATAAAGTATGGAAAAAGTGTAAAATCTAATCTATATAATGTTTGGTGTACAGTTCAATGAATTTTTAATCTTAATTTGATTAAAGTTAGTGTAGGTTAGGTACATTACATTATTACTATAAAGTTGTAATATTTTGCAAATAAAATATGTTTATATAAAAATAATTTAATTGTTAAAAATATATTGTATAATTAAAAATTCTAATGTTTGTGTTTGGTATTTTGTTTTTTTTTTCTTTCTAAACAATTTTATGATCAACATTAATATAAATAATTTCAGGTATGAGCGTGCAACATGCATGAAAGCATAAATTTTCCAATTATGATCTTTAAGTACTTCATAAACATAATAATAATAATGGAGTAGTTATGTTGTAAAGATTTTCATAAACAACTTGTACATAATATGAAATAAAAAACGTATTATTGTAATTTAAATTTTATATAAAAAGAAAAAAAAAATAGAGAGCAAAAGCTTTTTTTTTTAAATTGTGTTTAAATTTTTTTTATTTAATTCTTACAAAATTAATTAATTTTTATGTTTTGTTAATATAAATTTTTTTTTTCTTCGTTTAGCATATTATAAAAAAGAATTTACCTTAAATGTCTGTAGTTTATATTTTATAATAAAAATATTTTTATGTACATAAATGTACGTACATACATCGTCGTATTGGAAAAATAAGAAAAAAATATTTTTGTATGTAAAAAAAAAATTTTACGAAAGTTTTTCTTGTTGTTGTTATAATATGAATTATATATCAGTGAAATTTTTTTTTATTGGGCATGTTACACGCGATCATGAGCTCTTTAGTTCATAGTTGGGAGAACTTGTTTCGATCGGTTTTAAAAAGTAAAATATTATGTTCAAAGTTTTAATGCTAGAGAAAATTCAGAACCTAAACACATAAAACTTAGCGTATATCTATTGTCAATTGTAAATGGGAAAAATAATTGTCTAATAAGTTTGTTCCATTCAATTTTTTTTATATATTCATTTCTTTAATTAATATTTATAATAAATATTTGCAAATAGATTTTTTTTTTGAAAATACAGAAAGTTTTAAAACTGTTACACGTATTATCAGCTCTAGATTGTTAGACATGTAGTATGTAGCTAGCAAATTCTTAAATTTCTTATAAGAAAACATTAAAACGCTAAATTTAGTATTATGTAGGTAAATATAAAATAACATATATTTTGTAAAAAATAACATAGAAAACTGTACAATGTTGAACTTTTTATTTTTAGAAATAAAATTTTATATGTACAAATATTCATTCATTAATATAATAGTATTAAAATCAATCATATTGTAGCCGCATATTTTACAGATCGAAGTGAAGGCAAGAAATACAATTATGTATTTTTCATAAATCATTACTGGAAGTATGAGGGAACAGATTTAACACATGGTTCAGTTTATTTTTGTTTTCAAGATAAATTTAGTTTAAGCTGGGACTGCGGACAGAAATCCACAATATTAAAGCTCTTTAGTCAAAATTGAACTTGAAAGACGAGTGATGTAATCATCAACTAGCAAACAATTGATAAAAAATTCGCCATTTAAAATTATTGGTTCTTAACTTCTCTTCATCAACGATGGTTTTTATTGATTTCTTTCATTTTAAGGTTCATATTTTTATGCGATGAAATTTTAATGAATGAATTATGAATTTTTGTAATTTGAGATATTTTTCCTTCACTTGAATTTGTAATTTTTTTTTATATTGGCCAATAATATTGGAAGAATTTGATAAATCTTATGTAAAAACGAATTAAAAAACATAGGTTTTCTTATTCTTAAATTATTAAACTTTTAAATAGATGTATGTATATTGAAAAAAAAAAATTTAAATATATATTAAAAGAAAAAAAAACAAAAATTTAACGTGCAAATACCTGAAGGTAAACAACCTGTCTTCGTAGATCAGCTAATTCCTGCAAAGGATCGTCCACTGACGTTAGTGACTGCAAACTTCCCAAATGTTTATCATCTTTATTTAAATTTTGTTGACGATGTCTGTCCACAGTGTCATAGTTGCCACAAGCAGAGACAAAAAAATTCCCATTACCGGCTTCAAATGGGTTGAGAGTATCAGTCTGTCAATAAAATAAAACCATTATTATTAGATCACTATGATGCGGTTGATATTATTTATATAAAAAAAATAATTAGATAATAGATACTTTATTTTAGATACTTTATTTGAATAATAAAAAAGTTTAAAAGTTGAATTTAAATTATTTTCGTGCAGCCAAGATTTAATTACGAAACAAGTCTATTTGTGTCGAAATTTAATAGTTAAAATTGATCTGGATAAAAATTTAAATCAATGTAAAATTGGTTTAATTGTTGAACAAGTGAAGTAATCTGTATTAGCTACACGTAATGAATATACCTAATTGTTTAACTGTAGACAAGTCTTTCGTTACTGAGTCATATTGGAATCAATTATTTTGTTCAAAATTAAGATCTTGACTTGATCAAGGCAAGGAAGTAATTATATACATCAATTTTATTGCTTACTTATATATTAAAAGAATGTGTTTTTTTTTTTTGAATACGTGATTTCTTAATGATTGATTGCTTCATCTCATGTTGAAAATAATTAAAAAAAAAAAAATGTAAATTTTATGTCGAACAAAAAATAATAAGAAAACGAAAATAAAAACTTTATAGAATGCCATAAAAGAAAATAAGAAATATTTCCAAATGTAAAAAGTTAGGTATATTCACGGATGAAAAAAAAAAAGTATATACACAGAAAAACGAATATTTTTTTTTAAAGATGTTGAATTAAAAAACCAAAAATTTTTAATTAAAGTTTTTTTTCTTGCTTTTGAATTATAATGAAATTATTTAAAAAATAAAAATATCATTACAACAGTAAAGAAAGTTATAATAATCGGTATTATTTACAAAATGATTTTACTTCTCAGACCTATCAAAAAGAAAAAAGATAAAAATATAAAAAGAAAATATGACACAGGGTTATTATGTAAAAAAAAATTTTTTTTTTCGAATATTTCAGATTTTGATTTTTATTTGTTTAAAAATTTGATGGCCAACTGAAAGGTAAGACAAATTTTCCGTCGATTACTAAATTATACTAAATAGACGAAATGAATGATGAAGGAGATGCTACATTATATTATGGATATTAAAACTTTGTAAATCTGAAAGATGTGTTCTAGCGAAAAAGCGTGATATATAAAAACGAATTCCCATAAATTACGCTACTTCTGCTGTAAATGATAATTTGCAAAAGAAATATTTGAAAAAAATGAAGTATGAAGTTGATTTCATGTGCAAAATATCTACTTATGCGTGGTACTCATAAATTGAATTGAAGTAATGCAAATAAAGACACCCTATAAAATTTGTGCAAATAATAATACATACTTATGGAAGTGTGATGAAAATATGATTAACAAAAAAAAATTTTTTTTTTTTTAATTTATATGGTTTTGTTGTACACATAGCCAAAAAAAAAATCGAATAAACATGTTTTAATTTAATTTAAACTAATGAGGTTAAACATAAATCTGAAGATATTTTAGAAGGTGGATAAAAATGTTGGTTGAACTACATTAAAATAAGTATATAACAGATCCTTAATAACGAATAAAATATGGATTTTAATCAGTTCAAAACATGTACACAAATAATTCGCTAGATGTTTGAAGATTAAAGAGTTTTATTCGTCTGTGATTAAACACTAAAGAAAATTATTCACAAAATTTTTACTTTTTATTTTTCTTCTTGGGTTTTGTCGCTTATTCTTAAGCGTTTTTGGGTTATTTTTTTAATTTAGACATGGAATCCTAAAGTCGAAACAAAAAAACAAACATTATTGTCTCAGATACATACTAAAATGATGAAGTCGAAAAGTAAAATTCATGAAAATTTATTTTCCAGTAATATATGTACTGATTTGTTAGAGATTTTCATCTACGATGGTTGCAGTTTTCTATAGCTTGTTCTGTATATATATACTTTTATGTTGGATGTATGAATTGTAATGAATTGACGAAGTTTCTAAGATTCTAAACTTAAAATTATAATATTTTAAAAGAAAATTAAAAATGAAAATGAAAAAATTTAAATAACTCAATAAAAATAATTGAAAAATTAAACCTACCCTCGTCAAAGATTCTTCGTCCTTGAGGAATTTTTTTTGTTGTGTTCAGAAAGTATAGTCAAACATTTTAATTGCAAATAAATGTTTTTTAATAACATGCAAGAAAAAAATTAATTTAAATTAAAAAATAGAAAATACATATATTTTTTTTTATGTGTAAAATAATGATGGCAAAATAATGAATTTTCGATAATGATGAGCTTAATTCCAATAAAATTACTGATATAATTATTTTAATTTTCATATCGTAAAGATTCGAAAATTATGTTAAATAACTATGCCAAAAACTAGTTAAACAAGTTTTGTCTATTTCTTAATTTACAAAATCCTTTGGATCTTCTTTACTCAAAGTTTTTTTTTTACAATTTAGGCATAGTATTATTGGGATCCAAAAGTTACAGTTTGGAAATTTATCAAGATTAAGCCATCTTAAAAAAAATAAAATTTAATTTACGTGTAAATGAATAAATAAAATTTTTACAATTTCTACAAAATAATTTCTTAATTTTTTGATTAATAATTATTACCTCTTGCAAAATTCTTCTTAAACGTAACAATTGCTTCTTAAAATACAAAACATCTTGTATCATTGAATTTCTAAATGATTTATCATTTAATAACAGATCATCTGATGAGCTGGTCGTATCCTTATTACTATAATGTAAAGATGAAGTTCGCGATGATGGGGGTTTTCGTGGAAAACTGTCTATTGATTTTGGGCTATCTGATCCGGTATTATTTACTTGCTCTTGTTGTTGCAGACGAGATCTGTAGAGTAATCTTGTGGCTCTAGCTGGCAAGTGGGAACTAAAAATACAAAATTAAAAAAAAAATTTTCCATGAATTATTGTGAATATTTAAAAAGCTTAAATTGTTAATATTTGAATATGTTTCGAGAAATATAATTTTTACTTTCAGTAACTACCAGCAACTTTTTTTTTAAATGCAACTAAATAGTTGCTCATGTAACGACGAGGGATAAGGTATTATAAGTCCATTTAACATAAAATCATTAATAAGATTAAAAAATAGATTTCTCAACATTATGGATTTTGTATTTGAAGGCCGTGTAATATAAAAAAAAAAAAATAGATACTGTGGTACACATTTGAATAAAATATAAACTTTACATTATTACACAAATATTTTTTGTAATAAAAATAAAATATCGTTACTTTTTTAATCGCAAATTTTAATATTTCAAATTCCTTACCTGCTGCTAATTGGTGACGGATTTGGACAACTAGATGATAAATTAATTATATTATTGACATTTCGAGATTTAGGTACTTTAATGTTACGAGACCGTGATATGGTATTTGGTGGGGACAAATTTCTTGGACTTGAATTTAAAAAAAAATTTTCCGATGTATGTAAATCAGTTCGAAGGCGTCTAGCTCCAACAGGAGATGTCATAATAAGATTTTCTCTATTACATATTATTTTTTTTTGGTTTACACGGTATGTCTACGTATTTGTCTTATTTATATTTAAAAAAAAAAAAAATTAATTCCGCAAAGAATTGGGAAGTTTTATTTTCGTTTTTATTGTTTAGTTTTCTTCTGGCACTCCAAATTAATTTATTATTGGCTTTGTATCCGAAATATGAATGTTATATTATTATTATTATTTTTTTTCTAAAATAATAACAAAAAAAAAGGAAGTTCACTTATTTAATAATAATAAAAAAAAAAAAATAACAAAAAATAAAAATCTTTAAAAAAGGGTAATAAAATTATTTTGGTATGACACAATCAACGCAAGCGTAATAAAAATATTCAAAGAAAAGTTCATAGTATGAAAAATAATGCACTCTGCGGTGACCTAAAATAGATTTCTTTTGAAGTTTTTGTGTAAATTGCAATTGTCAAAAACAAAACAAATTTTTTATTTTAGAAAAATTCAATAACAAAGAATTTAAGTACTCCACACTCCCACACTTGTTCAATCCAATGAAGAAATTCAGTTTGTACGGATTAGAATTAAAATTAAAAAATAAAACTGTTTAATGATTGATATAATTCTAAATTTTTCAAAAGTTTTAATGGATTCTGATATGAGAGTAGATAGTGTTGTCGATTAAAACCATTGTTAGTCCGGAATTCGGATGGGGGCCTGAAAATGGATTTCCATGAAAAATTGGTATATGGTATATTGAAGAAAATTTGAAAGATGTTTAATCCCCAATTGTGCCCAAGGAAACGAAGAAGGAGCTGATAGTGCACCTCAATCAAAATGGGTTTATGAATAAATTTTAAACTGATATCATAAAAACATACTCAACACTTCCATTTATGAGGTACTGTTCTACATTTTTTTAAATAAAAATATTTTATTCTAGAAACAATATCATTAAAATAAAAACTTAAAATATTTGGTCACAATTCTGTTAAATAAGTACTAGATGAATTCTTTTTAAGTTTTGAAAATGCACCAGCGATAAGATAATATCTTTTATTTCTTGTCAAAGATCAAATAAATAAGTTTTAAATGAAATTCAATAAGAGTTTTATTTTTTTTGTAAATATATAGTAACCACATTTTAAAGCAGCTTAATTTAGTTTCAGGATGAAATATAAATTATAGAAAAATATTTAATATTATTATATATGCTTTTTGAAAATTATTGAAATTCGACTTTGTTAATACAACAATTTCGTTATACGATCGATGAAATCAATTTTAAAGTTCGAATTTTGGCCAATTTAAATATATTAAAACATTTTTTTTAAAGATAATTAACAAAATTAATCGCTTCAACGATCTATTCGCAATAAATGAAAACTATTCATAAAATCAGCTTAAAATTTTTTGTGTAGGAGCTCTTTTTTATTTTCAAGGAAGGCTAAGTCATTTAAGACCTTTAATGTAGAACTTTTTTTTTTCTTTTTTCGTTTTTAATTTTATCATTAGTTTTCTAGTTCACAAGATGACTATGACAGCAAAAATGTCAATATCGCACATATCGTATCATCATGCTGAAATTAATTTTTTTTTTTGCTTCATTGACATTTTTGATTAACATTTTTTTTTGCACTTGTTGGATCAATACTAAAAAAAGAATAATACTATAGATAGAGATTCAAGAGATTATTAATTTTAATATACAGCAATAGGGATTTAATAGAGATTAAATAATAATTTTTCGGTTTATTGATTTATCTTAAGATCTGTAAACATTTTTGTTTGTCGTTATGAAAAAAAAGGTATTTGTGTCGCTTAGCCGCATTGATAATTCTTGACATATATAGTAAAATTTTTTACAATAAAATAAAATATTTAAAATGTATTAACGTTAACATTATTAACTTATAATAATTTCCTCTACACAATTCTTCAATTTATAGTTTTTCCTGAGTTTAATACTGCTAAGAGCAAAATTGCAAATGTTTTGCCGATTTTCCTATATATTTATCTTCAGATCATTTTCTTGCAGCTTTATTTTTAAATACATATAATCAAAAGAATCGCTTAAGCACAAGGTTATTGAAATAATAAAAATAATATATTTAACTAAATTTTTAACTTTAAGTACTTGTAAGTACCGTTAAGTTATTTTTAATTGCTCCTCTCTAATGTTGAAAATAAAAAAAGAAACTATATTTAAAGACTGCATAAGTATCTAATTACATTTTTCTTATTTTTTTGATACAGTCTAACTATAAATATTTTTTTTTATTTTTTTTTGTAAGACTTTTATGTTGTAATTAAACCATATTTTTACAAGTGTAAGGTGTTTAAGAGATTTTCTATACATCCGCCACCGCCATTCTAGCGACCATCATAGGATTAAAATTTTATTCTTTCGAGTTTTTTTTTCTAATTTGAATCAAGCAAAAAAAAAAAGAAAATGTTTTTCTATCATACAAGATTTATTATTTTGAATTTAAAAAAAGAACCCACATAATTATGTATCTCGACAATTGCATTCAATAACGATGACTTACTGAGTTTTATTGCATTGATAGAATAGAAAGTATATATGGTAATGGTAGTCGATTGAAATTACTTTTAAAAAAATTGTCAATTTTGTTGCACTAAGTTTGTTGTTCTTACAGCGTGCAGTATTAAAACAATTTATCTTAATTCCAACGTCCGACGAATTAGACTAATTTTAGAGAAATTTCTAACAAATAACTACCTACTATTCCATTTATCTCCCAGCATAGGGCTCATGTGAAATCTTTCCACTCGTCACGATTATTGTCAGAACTATTGATTTAGTTGCACCATTTTTCCGATTTGGTGATTTTGCTGCTCAGACATGTAATTTTCAAGCGATCTGTATTTTTTAATGTTATATGGTTATTAAGATTCTTTACTATAACTAAATCGATGTCTATAGAAAACTTTTTTTTGATTATAATTTTGTTATAAAATTTAGAAACAAAAATCAATTTTTTTATAGATCGGTTTTGAACGGAAGTGTCGATAAGTATTGCGAAAGCCTAAAGAGATCTTATAGTTTTAAGAACTTTTCTATTTTATTACAACATATTTTGTAAGTAGAATAGATTAATAAAAATGAAAAGCAAAGATATAAGAATTTTTATAATAAGAAGAAACTTTGATAGAAATCATATAATGTGGAAAATGAAAGAATAAACAATTTTTTTCCCGTACCTATGTGAATCTAAAATAAAAATTTCCAGTTTTTAGCTTAGTAATTTATTTTAAGAAAGAAAAATATTAATATGCATATAATTAGAATTTATCTTTGTTAGATTTTTTTTCCAGTTCACCAAGAGTAATATTTATAAAGGTGGTGGCGAGCAAGCTTTGATTTAGAAGAAATTAATTTTAGTAAAAAATAGTTTAAATTAAAATTAAAGTATTATGTTTTATTATATAGTTGTTGAAGTTGAGTGAAATGATCAACATCTATTATACCGGAGGTGAAAAAAGGTACAACAGGTTAGTTAATTCACAAATACAAATACCAAAATAACCACAAGTGCACATGTCGAATATGCAATACACTAAACAGTCACTCTTAAATAAAAATGTCTTCAAAATCAATAATTATTTAAATAAAAGTATCTTTTTCAACTTTATTTGATTATCTGAAAAAGAAGTTAACAGTCCAAGAACCATTCATTAAAAGTAAATAACTGCTTCATTATATATATTTTTTTTAAAGAATGAAGTCTTACAATAAGTTAAATATGAGAAAACTAGCTAAGTAAAAAATAATTTTGTTAAATTTAGAAGAAAAAAAAAAATTATAATGAGTGTATAAATTTTATTTTTATTTTTTATGTAAATTTTTCTGGTTAATAAATTTACAAAAGAATTCAATTGAAAATATAAGAATTTGAACTTTTAGTAAATAGATTTTATAATCAAATAGAAAATTAACTCGTCATTTTGCAAGTCAATGATGCTTGATAAAAATGAAATACATAAAATTGTTTTGAAATTTATTTTCTGATAACAAATTATCAAAAATAGCTTGTTGCAGAATATCAATATTATTACAAATTAAAAATAGTAATGATAAAAAAAATAAAATTCCTTGGAGATTTATTAAAATAATTAAAATTCGTCCCACAATTTATTTTTATTATGTACTCGTATTTAATAATAACGTTAATATAATAATGATTTATATTTTTTGTGATAGAGGTCTTTAAAGTGTACCAAATTTGTTACTAAATATTGACAAAATAGTATGATTAAATAATAATACTACAAATATTTTGTTTTATTATACCAAGCTTCAAAATATACATGTATACGTAATTATCAATATATTCATTTAAATAGACAAATAAATTTAATTAAAAAAAGATTTAATACATTTGTCATTCAAGTTTATTATTGACCTAATTTTCGCGACTTTGAGGAGCTGTTGAATAATAACCGCAGTTAACAATTTATGTGAACTTGTTTATGTGAACCTTCGTTTGACACTACGTCCTCTATACTATAGTGTCTTACTTGATTTAAGTGCTACACTATTATAAATATTACTCATCATTTTTACCAATCAATAATTGACGCTTTTATTGGAAAACATAAATTAATTAATTAATTTTAATTATTAATCTAAAAATGTTTGTAGTAAATACCTAAGTACCTAAATAGTTTTTTTTTTGTAGTAACAATCAAACAAAGGAAAATTTATTAAATTTATTGATATTATGTTACTACTAATATTTGATATCAAATCTCAATTCAATTTAATAGTAGGTAATGGCACAGATATATGTACTTATTGTACATACTATACTCTTATGTATGTTTATAAATAATATTGTTTAGAGATCAAATTCATGTTATAAAAGTATTTTTGTGGTTTTATGTTTTTATATTTAATTTTGTTTTTGTTTTTTTGACTGTAAGTTATAGTTTATATGAAAAATGAATGAAAAGAAATAATACAAAAAAAAGTATTAAAATTCGAATATAAAAAGTACGATTTAATAATTTTTTTTTTTTTTTTCTACTTGATTTTGCAATTAAATTTAAATTACGTTATATTGTTTTTCTAGGTTTTTTAATTTATTTTGTGCTTAATCTTGTTTTTTTATATTATTATTAATTTTTTTTTGTTTTCAAAGAAATAATAATGTAATACAAATTTTGTCGATTTTGTCTATTTTTTTCCCAATTCAAAGATTTAATTTTTATTATGTACTTACATATATACCTACTATAAGAATATTCAAAAGATAAAACATTGAATTTTTAAATTATTATGTTTATTAGTCCGCAAATACATTATAATTAACATTCAATGTGTATAAAATGTAATTTAGGCTACTAATATGTAAAATTAGACAGATCAAAAGTATATTTTTGGTGGCTCTTGGAAAGAATATTGTTCAACTTATTTATCTCATAAGTCATTAAATCGGAAGCATTTTAAAAAAAGAACTGAGTGTAATATTGACCACAACGATTCGATCTTATGATCAACGAATAATTCTGTTCTCTCTCCCATTTTTAAGATCAATTCTTCAACTATCACACAAGTAATTAATTAAAATTTCTCTGGATAAAATTTGTTTTAAGTGCATATATAGATCAAAACGTGGATGAAGAAAGATTTGGAAATTCCTAGATAATCTTTAGATTCAATCAAAAAAGGTAGATCTTCTTTTTTTTTAAATGTTTTGACTGATATTATAAATAAAATAATAGAACCATTACTCTATAAAAAGTCTTTAACCGACACCTTAAAATATTAATGAAAATAACTGAATTATAAATTAAAAAAATATAAGAAATAAATATCTATATATACAAAAATATATATTTTGTTTCTAATGTTATTAACCAGGTAATTATTTTTTAGTGTGACTGATGTGACTATTCTGTTTTTTTTGCGTAAAACATCAAAATAAAAACCATGATTCTGAACATCCGTAGTGTTGACAAAACAAAACAAAAAAAAAACTACCTGACTAATTCATTAAAAAAAGTTGAAAAGTTGAATTGAAAATTAGTTTAGAAATTACATTGAACTTTAGTGATAAACTTTTTTAACTGTAGATATATGTATGTATATATATTATACATTATACAAACAAGAAAATAATTTTGTGCAAAAAAAAAAAAAGTTTTCTTTTTTTTTTTTTTTTTATTACCAGTTCATAGAATTATCCAATAAAATTCCTTCATTATTTTTCATGTTTTTCTGGTTTCTAGGATTTTTATATTTATTTTTTTTTTTTTATAATTTCTTTTATATGTTGTGTTTAACAATTTTTCCATCAATTGAATTTTAAAAATTCATTACAGAAAAATTAATTTAATTTTTTTTTTGCCTTTCTTTAACATTTAAAATATTTATTGATTTTTATGTTAATTTTTTTTTTTTTTTAAGTTCAATTTATAAGGTTTCATTTAAACACTTGAACAACATTTTTTTTTTATTTTCTTTTCACATAGGAAGAACTTAATATTTTGGCAATGTAAGATTCTTAAATGAAATAAAAAAACTTATACTTTGGCAAGAACAAAAACGAAAATAATAATTTTTAAGCGTGTAGAAAAAAAAAAAACACAACAAATTCCTATTCAAGCACGGTGTTTACATATTTTTTGTATCTAAGATACATTTATTTCGTGTACAACCGCAGCGAACTATAATGTTTGACTGAATTTTTGTATAAAATTTTTTTAAAAAAAAAATCACCTGCTCATATTGAAAAAAAAAAAATCGTAAAAAATTCACCAATAAATTTTTTACTAATCTTTGTAAGCAATTTTAATTTGAAATAAATACCAAATGCATATATTCTGTATTGAATTAATTAGGGATTGATTTCTTTCAACGGTATGGATTGTTTGACCTTAAGTCCGAGTTTAAGGAAAAAAAAAACTTTTTCGCTCAAAGAAATTTTTGACAGCTAACAGAATAAGTTTTTAAGATACAAACGTTAATTGTTCTTCTATATTTAGTATTTGGCAGGATTAAGATAGATGTATATAAATAATAACATTTTAAATTATGTAGTATTTGTAGTTGGCCAAAAATTTTAATATTTATCAATTTAATTCTTATATCAAATGAAACATCTAAAAATAAAATTTATGCATTATGACTAGCTAAAACTTAAAGTGTCGTTTACTACAATCATTTTCTATATTATGTTGAAAAATTGAAAATTCTCTACGATTGGTGAAATTTATGTTGCAAGATCAAAGAGAGGAAATTTCTGAAAAAAAAAATTATCGTAGATTTTAATGTTGAGTGAATAACTTTTTTATGCTCTTGCTACACCACTAACAATAAAAATTATGCTTATATTTTATTATCTTTATGAACAATTTTTATTTGAAATGTCAGTTATCTAATATGGAAAAATTAAAGTTTAGTTTGAATCAAAGCTTTCGAAATTAAATTTAAAGTTTGAGCTTTAATTCCTTATCACAGTATATCGCTGATCTGACAGAATTATTTAAGACAGAAATATTTATATCTTACTTCTTTGCGAACTTTTTCACTATAGAAAATATTTTTCACGATTGATAATTTTCAAATTTTTAAACATTTGACGTTAACTTTACAACACCATGATGTATGGACAAGCATTTATTCAAATTCAATTATAATTTTTGGAGTGTAAAAGTTTTTATGTAATATTCGGCATAATATATACTTATACATACAATACATAATTATGTAGATGTTTTTAGGTGAAATTCATTTCGGTATTTAGTGCAGTTTTGGATATTTTTACGTAACTATGACAACATCATAATATAAAAAATATCGATTTATGTAAATTTTCGAAAATTTAGTTTTAGCTCACGAGGTAGATACATAAATATTTGTGCGGCTGACTACGCAAGTAAATCCTTTTTATTCGAAAAAAAAAATCATAAAATATTTTTGAAGGTCAAATTGATTAAATCAGACTACCGGTCTTAGTATATTTAAAAAGAAATCAGAGCGCTTTTTCTTAATCTCATAATACTTTAAATTTAAAGCCATGTTTGATAATGTGTGTAGTTATTACAAACTTATTAAAAGTACGCAAAAAAACTTTAAAGAAAACACAATATTTTAAAAATGACAAATTAATAGAGGTACGATTAAAATTTTGTTTTCAACACAATTATTTTCGAATTATATTAAATTTTTCAAATTATTTATTTAGATAACTCACATTATACTGTCTTTTCCAGTTCGATGAACCTTTAAAATATTATTCCATTCTCGAATCATATCGTCACCTTTAGTTTCTAATTCAGCGAAAATTTCAGTCTCGTCTAAAATATGAGCTGCAGAATCATTTATACTGCGTGCCAAGGAAATCCTTTAAAAAAAAATTGTGGTAAGAAATACTATAATATTTAAAAGTAAGTAAAAAATAAAAATTTTTTTTCAGATTATGTAAATTGAAGGGAATTGAGCAATGAATTTAGTTTTCTATTCTGTTCTTAATATTCTTGAAATACATTATGTGTATCGAAAAGAGTGATTTTTGCCGACACAATTTAAATGGTATTCATTAATATTTTATTTACCTATCAATGGAATCCATACTACTCGTTTCGAAATCCATCATCAGATCATCTGAAGCAATTGATTCGCAAGGTGATAATGTGTCCAAGGACTCCGCACGACCTAAAAGTGTGGCTTTTCTTAATGAAATCGGCGTTCTAAGACTCAGCTCAATGGCAGCTTGCATTAAATTTTTGGATAGACTTTTCGGTGACGATTTTCTCATTGATCCATCCATTAGAGTGGAAGTATCGGTTAGCGAAGTCGCCATTAACATGGATTCTGTTTTATCGTTTTTTTTATCATTAAATAATAATGCCGGTTGATCGGCGATTTCATCATCAATTAAAAAATCTTTGCCAATATCAGATAATGAAAGTGAATTAGATGCTTGAGTTGGACTACCAGGTGATAGTGGACTACACATATCTAATTCTGGTGATATTTCATCAATATCCTTTTCTAATTCTTCAGTTTTGGGTTTCTTTTTGTTAGATTTGTGCTTTATATCTTCTGATCCGGAATTGCTTACTAAACTATCTGTTGGTGAAGTTTCATCATCCAATAGAATATCACTTACAGCTGCAGCCATTTCTGCGAATTTTGTTTCTGCGATATTGGCCAAACTTTTTGGACCTGATACTAAAATTGGTTCCTTATTAACTACATTTGGCACAGTTTCAGTTATAGAAGCTTTGGAAGACAATAAAATAAAGTGATTGTAATTGAAAGATTCCGCTGATACGAAAAAATGAAAATGTACTTACAAAGCTGACTAGGATGTTCTGGCAAAGTTATTGAGCTTATTTCCTCTGTTTGAATCGTGTATGTTTCCATATTTTGATCATTTCTACTTTCATCACTACTACCCAAACTTATACTACTACAATCTTTTAGAGCTAATGATTCACCAGCATTACACCATGATGCAGCTGAACTAGTTGGAGAAGAATTTTTGCTTGTTTCATTGTGCATCTATAAAATTTACAGATCATATTATTAATATTAATCAAAGTATTGTTTAAATAGCTTGTAATAAATAAAACAATAAATAAAAGAAAAAGTAAAGACCCTCATCAAGAAAAAATTCAAAATTATTTTGAAGTATGTAAGACAAATCTTTTAAAATGGAATATGTATTTTAATTTTAATTTATCCACTTACTTTGGCCGTATGTTTCTCAGCTGAAGAGCGATCAAGATGTAATTTTTCTTCATTAGTATTATCTGGCCGCGAAATGGTTTTATTAAATTTATTACATAAATCATTTCCTAAAAAGAAAGAAAAATATTAAACTTCAAAAAAATAAATGTAGACTATTTTATACTCTCTGTGTTTTGAATGGACGTCAATGTAGAATTGGCTCGAACTAGTCCACTGGGAACCATTTGATTTTCGTTCGAAAAAATGCTAGGCAATTTTGGTAACGCTAATGGTTCTATACTTTCACATGACAGTGCATCCAAATCTCGTACTTCAAATTTATGCCGACCACTCATAACCATTTCCAAATTTCTTGGTCTTTGCTTTTTTAAATGTGAATTTTCAGCATTATTTGATGCAGGACCTTTTGAGTTATTGTTTTCTAAAGGTGTACTATCAACACTAGATATACCCGAGTCTGTTGAAATTTCCCTTGGCGCAAAAAATCCTTTTCGATTATTATTGGCGATTTGTTTTGCACTTTTTATATCCATTATTGTAACACTCACTGGAACAGGATATTGAGGCTTTGGTAAACTAGCTGTATGCAAAGTGAATTTTCCAGCAGGTGATGATGATGGAACTGGAGTTGGCTTAATGCTGAAAAGTAGAAGATTTATAAGTTTTATTTTCCAATACTTACATAAGTAATGAAATGAAAATTCAATAAAAATACATATTTTTCTGATTTTTTTTTTTAAATAAGAATTTAATAAATTTTACTCACATGGGATTACTATTTTGCCTTAAATTTATTCCTCCGTAATTATTATTGAATGTTGATCTCGAATTTGAATTTGAATAGTACTGATTTGAGAAAAATTGCATTTTATTTACATCTGATAATTTTTGTTGCCTCTCATTTTGTCTCCAATGTGGATTATATTCAGAGCTATCTGTAGTGTATGTGTTTATTTTTGGAACATCAGAGAATCTGACTTGTTGATTAGTATTTGTTGTTGTTGTTGATGCTGCTCCTGTGGTTGTTGATATTTGTTGATCATTATTTAAGCGATTTGATGTCACTGAACGCACACCCGTTGCACTTTTAGATCTCCGCTTATCTAGGAACATACAATTATGAAATATAAGTTTAAGACTTTAATGTACAATTTTTTTTTGCTGGAAAAACATTGACAATTGCGTTTTTAGATGAATCAGAATTCTATAACGTTAAATTTTAATTGAGGAACCATTAAACAAAGATGAAGCTTTCAAATTCGATGTAAGAAATTTGATAAAATTTATATCGGTTAAAACTGTCAACATATCAAGAGTAATATGTACATCAGTGCATTGAAAATATTGTTTTTCCAATAAAAAAGATACTAGATTAGAAAATTTTTACTTAAGAATAGAACAAAAATTACGATGAGTTTACTCTGTTGATTACAATGTTAATATTAATTAATGGAAACATTTTTTTTTTATTTATGTACAAGCTTGACAGAGCAGATTTAATTCTTCCGCGTTTATTACATAAAAACCTTCAAAAATTAAATTGAAAAAATTTTGATTTATATTTATGATTTTCAGATTCGAATTTTTCATTATTACTTCTCGAATTATGCGCTATAACAACATTATGAGCTCTATATTAATAAATCAATTGCTGAATGTGCGAGAAAAAAATTGCCACAAAAAATAATAACTCTTGAACTAATTTCTTTTTTTAGATTGAGAGGAAATTTTACGCAACATACTTAAAATGCTGACATTATTATTTTCCGTATTTTCTTGTGATTCATTTAAATTTTTTGGAGAAATTCCAGTTGACGCCGGTCTCACAATATTTGTATTCCTAAAACCAAATCTATTTTTGCTACTGCCACCTCCGATATTAGTTTCATTTCCACCTTTTATATTGCCACTTGTTATTTCTTTATTATTCGAATATTGTGAAACATTTCCATGATTTATTTTTGCCCATGTTATTTCATTATTCTCATTATTTATTTCTTCTGTTGAATCTAAAAATAGTAATTTATGGAATATAAAAATAGGTAGATTTATAATTTTTTTTTTAAATAAATTTATGAATTAAATTTTTATTCCTAAAAAAGAAATAATTATGAATATTAGTATATATATATACAGATAATATTCAAATAAAAAATAATAATAAAATTATTTCATCTACAGTTTCTTAGAACATTATATGTTTATATAACATTCGTATTCTTACCTGTATTTCCATTTTTATCACTAAATTTAGTTTCGATTGCTTTGACATTTCCTAAAATGTATTACAAAAAAATTATGATTATTTATGTAAAATGCATCTTTTTTATATACAAATGATATATTAGTCCAGGTAATGGGTAGGTACCTACAATGATATTATTTTGTAAAGGAATGTCCATATACATAATACATATGGGTGTGCACGAATAAGAAATTTCGATGAACATTTTCCGCTTCTTAAACTTAAATTTAAAGACCTTAATGTTCTGCTTTTCAGTGGCACCAAAATCACAAATATTTTCTGGATGAATGCAACAAGAAAACTTATATTTAAGAAATTTGCTAAAGTTTTACTTCGACGAATTTGATTGTGAATATTAATTATACACAAAATATAAAATGTATTGTTTTAAATATACAACTCTTACCATTTTTTAAAATTTTGATTTTTATACATTTTTGTTTTCTTTTTAGCTTATTTTTTACATCCGAATAAAATTCATTTAATTTTTTGTTCATTGTTTAAAAATTTATTTTAAGTTCTAATATTATAAAATTATGTCTAAACGATAAAAAACAAATTACTTTAGTAGTTGGGTACTACTAACTGAATATTAATATAATAATGAATGTGGTTTTTTTTCTCTCTTCTCTATTATAATTTTAGAAATTAACAGGACTTTCAATTTAATTAATCAATAGTTGAATTAATAATTTAAAAAATGAAAACAAAGAAATAGAATTTAATGAACCTTTTTTTTTTTGTTATTAACTCCAATTTGAACTTATTGAATTAGGGATTCTTTTTTTGTTTTTTCGGAATTTAAATGAAGGCACAATATCTGACATAACGTCACGGTGTTTGGGTATGACCAAACACTATTTTTTTTGTTTAATAAAGAAACCAAACAAGCCTATAATATCATAAAATCGAAAAAAATGACATTTGGCTACTTGCTTCCTTTTTTTGTAAGCTTTTTGTAGAAGTCTACTTTTAGGTACTTACCTTTTTCTTTTAGTAGATTTTTCTTTTTTGGTGTGTTATTTGTTTTCTTCTTGAATCCAAATGACATTGCAGTGCCCTTGGTTTCAGGACCATTATTTTTTGATTTCTTTTTACTTTCAGATTGACCCTGAAAAATAAATTATAAACATTATACATTACATAAAATGTGTTGACGAGAATATTGAATGAAAAATATATAGTTTTGATTACTGAATGAATGATGCGATAAAAATTACCAGCTGGTGATATTTATATTAAACATACCTATGTCCTATATACGTATTATATAAGGTATATAAAAACAATTTTAGTGCAGTCTGTCTGTATGTTCTCCGACTATTATCGTCGAATGATGTCAAACTTTCTCCAAATGTGTATCTCGGCGAGAGGAACAACGCAAGCAATAGTGTGTTTTTTTTTTCAAATAGGTTATACAACGAAATTTACTATGAAATTTACCTATAAGAACTAAATGATTTGAAAGTCAAAACGTGAAAAATGGTATAAAGAATATTTAAATTGTAGAATTTGTGTTTTCCTAAGAGTAAAGTGCGATGCTAAAAGGTTTTTTTTTTCCACAATATTATAAAGTTACAAACAAAAATTTCTCAGGCGCCATAATTTATATTGATATAATTATTTTTTCTAATTTACTTATATTTAAAAGGATAATGATTTCAATCATTTTTTATAAAGTTCAATGTCTGCAAAAGTTCTATGGACTATTTATTAATGCAGATTAAGTTAAGTTCCCTTTTGTGAAATTTCCATATTCCCATTTCCCACCCAAAAAAAGAAAACTGCACATTTTTTTTTTTTTTGTAATTTTATTATGTTGTGTTAATGTTTCAATCACTTTTCTTTCAAAAGCATAATTAAACTTAAAAAAAAATAAAAAAAAAATTTAAAGGATAGTTCTATTCCAGCAGTATGTTGTTTTTGTGTCTTCATGTATATAATTGAGTTTATCAAGTTCATAAATTTTCCATTTTTTTTTTTGCACGCAATGTAAATAAACTTATATATAAATGAATAAACAAGCAAATAGTATCAACATTATTTAATTGGATTGTTCATTTTTTATATTTTACTTAATTTATTTTGGTTTTATGTAATTTATTATGATTTTTTTTTTTAATTGAGGTGTTAAAATATTGCTGATTTTTGTAGTTTCGAGGATTTTAGTTGTAGACCTTTTTCCCACGTCGAACTAGACGAGGCACCATAAATAATAAAGTTAGGAGGTGTCATACAACAACATATTGTATATGTATGAAATCAGACCGTCATGGGTATAGACAACGTGAAATGTATTAGTTTTATTCCATATAAAATTCAATTAATTAATTCTACTCAATTACAGAATAGTTGAAGTCAATATAGAATAAGGGAAAATAAAGAAAGGTCTAAAGTTGCTTTCAAATTTTCACTGGCGCCTCAAACAAGAAAACAAAACCAGAAAAATTTACCTATATTATATATTATTTTAATAAAAAATTAGACTCAAATAAAGTCATATTCAAAAAAATAAATAAAAAAGTTTTGATTTAAACATTGCCTAATTCAAGCTAAATTAACGATTTTGTGTATTTTACAGCATCCTTCTCTAGCAACTTAAGGGTATTTTCGTTCTATCCAAGGAAAGGAACTAATTCGGAAGCTAATCAGAGAAAAAAAATTTTAACGAAAATCCTACAACAATCCTGTAGTTCTTGGATATCCGGAAAAAATTCTTTTGTCTGTACAAAATATATAAGTTAAACTTTACGAGAATTTAGTTAATTCCCTACCTACTTCTATAATTGAGTCTATCTTCAAACTGAGCTAAGTAAAAAAAAAAAAATTGCAAATATGGCGACTATAAGTTAGGTATCCTGTCTGTCTACATCGAAAATTTCTTCATAAAATTATATTTTATTTTTTTTTTGCTTAAGCAAAAAAAACAAAATCCCATATAATTACCATGGTCTCAGCAATTTCAGCATTTAATGCTTCCTCGTAATCTTCTAGATCGATGACGAGGTTTTCACATTCGTCCATGTTGCGCTCTCAAGAAAACCCTGTTAAGGATTTTTTTTCTCTCGTTTTTTTCCTTCCTTGTACAATTATTGGATTTTAATGGGTTAAAAAACTTTGGAAATTCATGGAATTAAAATATTTAAATAAAATTTAAATATGAAAAATTAAAAAAAAAATTTAATTAATTTCAATTTTTTTTTTGCGTAGTTATTTTTCCAAAAAGAAAAGCCAATGTGCTTTTTTTTACTACTCGTAAAATGGAAAAAAACCAAAAAATTTTCCTTTCTTCCTTATGTTATATGTTGTCTCAACTTTCAAAGAAGAAAAATTAAAAAAAAAAAAAAATTAAATAAAATTGGTATCCTTCAAAAAATATCCTTTTTTTTGTTTTTCTGAATTTTAAAAATTTTCACTTTTCTTAAAGATAGTTTTTCGAATTTTGTTTTTTTTTAATTTTTTAAATAATCTTTATTTTTCAAATTTTTGTTTTTTTTTTTGTTTTTATTTTTAAACTACTATAATATTATTCATATGAGATTTTTAAAGGAAATAGAAAATGCACAGTTTTCACAAAAAAAAATATATATATATATGTATCTATTTTTTATGTTATACATATATTTTGAAATGCATTGAACCAGGCGAGACGCTTGCGCAAAAAAAAAAAAAAAAATAAACAAAAAAAAAACAACAACGTCTAATTAAAAAACAACATTAAAATAAAAAAGGAAAAAAATAAAAAATAAAAAACATAAAAAAGTATCGATTTATTTTCTTTTTTTTTTATGTCCAAATTTTTGTGTAAAAAAATTAATTCTTCTTTAATTTTTTAATTGAAAATAAAAAGAAAATTGTTTAAATTTTAAAAATTTGGAAAATTAAACATTGTTTTTGTTTTTTTTTTGCAAACTTTTTCCTTTTTGAAAATAAAAAACCGAAAAAACAACGGAAGGCTATATATCTGTAATGTTCGTTATGAGAATTTGTTTCGTAAACTGAATATATAAGGAAAAAACAAAATAATAGTGTGTTCAAACCTAAATGAGATTAGCGTACCTCGTTTTTTTTGTTTAATTTTGTTTACACTTATTTTTTTTTTTAATATTATTAATTATTATTAGTCCTTGTGTATTTCTGAAGAATATAGCCTGGGCTTGGGACTATTATAAAAATATGTTCAACAGGGAGTTCAACAGAGTGAAAAAAAAACATAATACATAATGCTTAAATACTTTTTATATATACCTATTGCATAAATGCTTTTTTATGATTCTTCTATCCTGTAGGCCTATTTATATTCAGATACATTTGTTCCGAAAAAATTACCTGTATGTACTTAACACTTAACCTAATTTTATAAACTAATTTCAATAACCGACATCGCATTAAGTTCATCATTTAATTCAGTCCCCTTTTTCTAGGTATCTAAGATCATTAAAAAAGAAAAATTTAAAAGCATATTAAATGAATATCTTTTTTTCTTTTTTATTTAATTGGTGATATTATTTTAGAACCATTAAGAAATTCTGCTGAATCAATGTAGTTTTTAATAATGTTGCTTTGTCGTCAGTGGGTCTGTTTTGTTTGTTATTATCCACCAATCATCAAGGGCGACATCTATTTGAAAATTTATAAGTACACAACGAAATTACTTATTTTCATTACAATATTACAGATGGAGATGGAAAATAATTTAGTATTTTGAATAAAATATTTTTACTATCAAAATATGTTGTATTCAAAACGTTTTTATATTATATATTCCAGCTTTCAATGACAAAACTGGCAATTCAACCTTAAGGGTGTTAATATTATTATTATTATTCTTTATTTTGTGATTGATATAATTCTTAACAATTCATAAAATAGTACAAGAGATAAAGATGCAAATTTCTTAAACAGCTAGTTAATATTTATACGTATAATAAGAAAAAGATATAATTAAGATAATGTCCAAGCTAAAGAAAAATTATATTAAGCGTGTTAATATGCACTAAAATATTATTAATAAGTTAGTTGGATGGATAAACTTAAACGATGAGTACTGAATATTAACCGAATGTAATAACCAGAGAGTTGAACCGATATTTATTTCGGTTCGGTTTTGGTTTCGTTCCTCAAATTTTTTTGTGTTCCGGTTACGTTTCGGTTTAGTATTTTTTTTTTCGTTCCGGTTACGGTTACGGTTTCGGTTACGGTTACACTATTATTTTTTTAATTTTTTCTAAAAACTGACAAAAATGCAGTAGAATAACATAATCTAAAGCGACATAAAATAAATTGCCTTTATGTCATCTCAGTATTTTCGGGGACGGATTCTTTGGCGTTTTCGTATGTTAAGTATCAAAATACATACATTACATTATTTTGTAATATTTACAAATATGTAAAAGGGGGAGTTTGAAATAGTAATTTGTACCTCCAAAATTTTTCATGCAAAGTTTACTAATTTTAGGAAAAAATTCATTTTGTGTATCTTACACACATGAAAACCCTAAAGAAAAACAAAATTATAGCGGCACAACAACTTTCTATTATGAATTCAGATACAAATATTACTTACAAAATAAAGAACAAAAAGGACTTGAAATAAATTTATCTGGGACTTAATCTAAATTTAGTTATGCTCAACACTATACAACACTATAATTACATATACGAACATTGCGGATTTTCACTTTTCGGATTCTAAAATATATCAAAAATAAGTTAAACATTTTTCTTGGATGTAAAAAAATGTCTAAATGTAAGCACAATTTTTTCTTTTGTAAAAAAAACTAAAAGAACGAAAAAGAAAGCGGAAAAAATTTCGTTCCGGTTTCAGTTACGGTTTTTCGTTTTTACTGAATTTCGGTTCGGTTACGGTTACGGTTTGGCATAAAATTTCGGTTTTTTCCGGTTTTCGGTTTTCGGTTCAGTTCCGGTTCAAGTCTCTGGTAATAACAAATAAAATTAATTCTCTTCAAAGTCATCAGCGAGCTACTTTAACCACAATTTTCGCGCTGAAAAGAAAGATGTAAGATTTTCGTTTCCCTGAATCGTCTGGAGGTACTACATTTAGCTTGAAGTATTAAAATAATATAGAGCAAGAAACATCCCCTGATAAAACCTTATGAGTAAAGGAAACAAAAAAGCACGATTATTATAAGTCAATCGTTAGTAAAGACAATAAATATGTATAAAAAACAAAGTCCTTATTGCCACCTTGACATCGTCACTCGTTCTGAATCCGTCTTTCGAATAATTAAAAATAAAATTTATTTTTTTTAAAGAACAAAATTCAATAAAAAAAAATTCTTTTCGAACATCATAAATAAATAATTCAATTTTCTTTTCGATAATAAATGATTCTTTTTATATTATTAAAATTCAATTAATTAAATTGCTCTTAAATTTCTTAAGTTTCAACAACTTTATTTCAAATAATTTGAAATTAAGTTTTTGAAAAAGAAATTAATCTTGATATCACATAAACATTTAGTAGATATTACAAGAAGATAAAAACTCAACTCGTTTTTTTTTTTTTTTCACTTTTTAGTATTAGTTTCTATTTTTGAAAAACATAAAAAAAAAAAACAAAAAAACAAAAGAAAAATAGGAAAAACTATTTTCATTATTTTACATTTTCTTCACAAAGTGTATTTCTTTTTCAAGGAGGACGAAAAAAAAAAGTAATTCAATAATGTTAGCTGAAAAGCTTCAAATTGCCATTTCCGCACTCATTAATTCAAAAAAAAATATAATTGCTTTATTCGTGAATTAAGTCTGTCTTTTGTTATTCATTCATAAGCAATAGTCATTATATCAGACGCAGAACTTTGATGCTCGGGGCCGGGAAACAGAAACTCGTTTTATACATAAATTTATATATAAAAGGTAATGAAAATAATATTTTAAATAAAAACCGATGGACATAAAAGTTTTTATTCAAGTTTATCATCAATAATTTCATCAATATTTGAGTTATTCCCTACATTAACAATTATACTAAGGAACTGTAATTTTCCTTGCGAAGGTAAAATAATTCAATGTCTTAACCAAGTTATAAAAAAGAAAGATCTAAAATTAAAATATTACTTTTCCTATAAATGAAATATTGGTTTAAAAGGTATACTCAAAATTTTACTAAATCCAATATTTTTTTAAATTTTAATATATCCATAGATTGAAACAATTTTTTTTTTTTTTTAATTTTAAGCCACCTTAATTTTTAGAAATTCGTGCCTTTTTTTTAAACCTATGAAGATCTTTAATACTAGATATGTATTTCAATGATTAAACAATAAAATAAAAATCCAAGGAAAATTACAATAAATCTTATCGATGTTCATAAATGAGTGGCATGTAAATATTATTAATCATGATATAATATATAAGTTATAATTATTATATAGAAGAATTGTTGAAACTTAGTAAATTTTTACTCCAATCACCAATCGACTTCAGCACAATATTATGTTCGTTAGGTCGATATTTTTTAATAATAATAATATAAGATTTTTTTCTTTGTGGCTCTTTTTACCAGTGTCCCTCTAAAACTAAAACAAAGAAAAAAAAAAAAATTTTTTTTTTTCTTGTTAAACGTAGAAAAATTGAAACAAAAATTTAATTATTTATTCTCTCTAAAACAATTTTTAAAATAAAAATAAAAAAAAAAAAAACATAGAAATCTATTTTTTTTTTTCATCCTATATAGTTTTAATGCAGGTTGATCCTTGCTATGCTAACAGAAGTCTAAAAAAAAAATAAAACAAAAAATAAAATAAAATAAAATAGAAACGAACAAACGAATAACAAAAACACATTTATATAGCTTTATTTTTCTCAACTACAAAACAAAACGAAATAATAATAACTAAAATGAAAAAAAAATGTAACAAATTTCTTCAGTTTCAAAATTTTTCGAGATATTTGCCAACTGGAGGAAGAAGGTAAAAAAAAAAAATACCTATCCGAACTGAATTTTTATTTATCTTACCTGATGGTTTTTTTTTTTCGTTGCGAGAACAACAAAAAATAGAAGTAAAAAAAAAAAATTAAAACAAGAATAATTATTTCACCGAAAATAAAGATACGAAGATATTTTCTATATATAGTTTTTAAAAACATTTTAAAACTATTATTATTATTATTATTATTATTTTTTGTTTTTTGTTATATTGTTTATAATATCTTTATGTATTTTTTTTTTTTTTGTTTTAAAACATAAAATAAGGTTAATTTGTTGACCGTGTCGTGCATATCTACGTTTGGGGCTAATTCATTTATTGTGTTTGTGTTGTTCATCTTGTATCTTGTATCTTTTTTTTTTGTTTTTCTCGGTAAGCAAAGAAAAAGATATTTTTGTATCTATCGTCATTGCAAAAAAAAAAAAAAAAAAAAATGAAAATAAATTATTTGGGAAAAGAATTAAAATATTTTTTTTTTTTTTGTAAAGAAATTAAAGAATTATACTTTTTTAATTGGTTTTAACATAGGAATGGTATATTTTTTTCAGTAGTTTTCCATTTAGTGAAATAATTTTCATGAAAATTACAAATTTGTCATATTTTTAACTTTAAAAGAAAAAAGATACAATAATTTTTTTATTTTTTTTGATTTATTTATGTCTATATTATGAGTAAAAACAAGTTATGTTGTTTCATAAATTATGATTTTATAACATTCGAACAAAAAAAAAATTTCAAATTAGTGAAGCAGAGATGGAGCGTAGTTATATATGATCTAATTTAAAACTTTGATTGAACAGATATTTTCTACCAAATACATCGTAGTTAATTTTAATGATAAATCCATGGTATACTTCTATTATATTATGAGTCAAAAATTTCTCAAAGCATTGCGAAAAATTTTGCAAGTTAAATATTCGTATACAGGGGCGTCGATAGCCAACACCGGGCCCTGGAAAAGATTTTTACAAATAAAAATTAATAGGCACACTTTGTACATTTGTACAAATCTACTTATGAAATCAGAATTATGGTGTACAGGGTAGGAAATAAGATCATATGCGAATCAGAATGTAAAGTTTTTTCGCTTTATATAAAAACTTGTAGACTCCACTTTAATTTATACCGCTTTAAAAAATCACAAATAATTAGTAACGACAACCCCTACTAGATTATTTAAATTCGGACCGCAGTCCAAACAGTCTAACAAATACAAACAGTTTGGATGTCTAGTAATAGTAGAAAAAGAACATTAATTTTCTGAAAAAAAAGCTGAAAAATCAACACCTTAAAATTATACTTACTAATGATAAAATTTTCATGCACTTTTTTTTCCATAACAAATCACAAAAAATTCTACTTGACGCCATCATCAAGGACTTTTTATGTAAATTTTTTCCATTAATGACTGTGATAAGCATGAAACTTAATATCACATATGTATAATGTATATATTGTTTTTGTCGCAAAAAAAATTAAACAAGCGGGCCCTTTAGCTCTGTGGGCCCAGGGAATTATACCCCCCCTCCCCCCTCACGACAGGCCTGTTCGTATATGCGATACACGATTGATTAAATTACTTTTAAGTTTGAAATAATAATCAACCCTGATTTGAAAATAAAATTAAAAGATTTCAAAAAAAAATACTTGGTTTTTTTTAAATTTTCTTGTATATTGTTTTAAAAATAGGTACCTTAACACTGTACAGTATGCAGTGTATAGACAGAACATAATATACATAATGTAGCTAGTGTAGATATATTTTGTTGAAGAAAAAACTTAACTGAAAACAAAATAAGAATAAAAAACTTATAGAAAAATAAGAAACGTATACGTAACTAAAACAAAAAAAAAAAAACAAAAAAACAAATACTTAGTAAAAAAAAATAAAAATAATAATAACGAAAACTAGCTTTTTGTGCAAAAATCATGGTCTTGTGGCTATTAAAAGTTTTCTTGTTAGCAGTATTATCAACAAAAGGGCCATAGAACAAAATCATTAGTGGAGAGAATAATAAAACTTATTATTATTATTATTTTACCTATAGAGCTATACAGAGACGAACAAATAATATATTGTAGGTAATAGGTATATATATGTTTTTCTTTTATTTGTTTAGATATTGAGGCAGGGAAACAAAAAAAAAAAAAAAAAAAAAACAGAAAGAAAAATGTGAAATAAACTTCCTTGATTATCGGAAAAAAGTCAACATAATTTTTTTTATTTAAGAATTACAAAGGCAGAAAAATGTTATATAAAATTCTTTTTCTATTTTATTTTTTTTTTTAACAATTATTTTCTCTTTTTTTTTTATATTATTTATTTAATATTAATAGCTTTATTATAATGTATTTATTTTGTGGAAGAACGCATATAGTATTCTCGTTGTATAAAATTGTCCAAGTCCATGTCACTAACGATTTATGTATTTATATGACACTCATTTTACCCTAGATTTAACCTAAATGCTTTCGAAAATACTTTGGAATGCTTTCGAAAATTGCAATCCATTTTGGTGGGTCGTCTAAAGATTAAAAACCGTTGAAAAGATCTTATCAAGTTTTATCCTCATATCGAACTAGAAATGCGGACAGAATTTATAACTAATGAAATATTTTTTATGTTTTCCTTTTTTTTACGTTGAATTAAGAGCCCTCATTGTGAAAAATTGCAAAAAATTGGTCTTAGTTTGGCTTTGATTGTAGGGTTACTACAATCTAGGCTGCAGTGATTTTTTGATATGTTAGAGAGTATATAACTGGCTCCAGGGTAGGTGAGGCGGATTTTTTAAATTTTGAGTTTTTGGCCCAAACGTGCCTTTAAAAAACTTGAACACATTTGCTTAGATTCTGAAGTAAAGGAAAAAGATAATAAAAAATCTCAAACGCAGAAATAAAGCTAAAATACCACTCTCCAGGGCTGGTGACGTGAAATTTTGAATTTCTTTAATTTCCTAAACAATTTTTAATTAATTTCATTTATTTCTAAGAATTTTTTAATTTTTTTGATAAATTACAATTTCTGCACAGAAATAAAATTCAAATATAGTTTTGTGATTTTCTGGTAGAGGTGTTTTTCGTACAATTTTTGTCGCATTTTTCACGGCCGTTTATTTTCTGTAAAATAAAACAAAAAAAACTGCAAAAATAGAAAACAGAATTTCAAGTGGAATTGCATACAAAAAAGTCGAATTGCATACAAAAAAAAAATTTGGATTTAATTGGCTTTAACAATAAACGCCTCATATAAAATTCAACGAAGCAAACAATGAAGTTCATTTTTCTTTAATAAAAACTTTTAGCTTCTATATTTTTTACCTTGCGATTTTTCAAAAACAAAAAGAAAAATTATAAAAATAAAATAAAAAAAATCATCGTAAACTTTCTCAAATGCACAAATGAATTGGTTAGCGCGGAAAGTGATTACCAAATTGATATAAGTTAAAGTGTACTAATAAATAATAAAATCAATCTCTTCTAAAATATATAAATTATTTATATATACGCGTGTCGTTGTTACATTTTTTATATATTTTTGTCTTAACAAATTTTTTTTTGAAATAATGATGTTATTGAAATCAGAAAACTTAAGTGAACAGAAGAAAATTAAAAATACAAGAATTGGAAACTGCAGAATAATGATTAAATGTATTATTTGATTTGGTTAATGTTATAATCAAACAAAAGAAATTAAAATCAGCTTTAAATGTCTTACATTTTTAATGAACAAAATTTTAAAAGAATCTTTTAGATTTATAATGCAATTTCATATTTGTTGAATTTCATCAAAACAGAATTTAAGAATAGGATTTTCGTGAGATTTCACTTTTGACAGTAATTCTTAATTAACCCTCCTGCTTTGAATTACATTTATTACACAATGTGTACACAATATTACTTTTTCATATTTAACTATTTTTAGGTTTGATAAAATAATATTTTAGAATATTGCATATTATCATTATTGTTATTATTCTTTTTATAATATTGATGTTATAATCACATATGTATAATAAAACGTATATTTACATAATAAAATACATTAAAGAATAAAATATAAATAAGAAATTTATTATCTAAAACTTAAAGTCTATATCAATATTCCGGAAATTTTAAATAAATTGAGAACAACATCTTTTTTATTATTCTTTTTTTCCCTAGAAATATAAATTTTTTTTTTATTTATATCAATGGTATTTAAGTTTTTATAGAGACAAAACCACTGAAACTTATAGTCGTTTTAAAAGAAAATATTGTAAAAAATTTTCTTTTTGAAAGAAAAAAACTATAAGTAAAGCTTTTCCAAGAATTTTTATATGGCAAAAAAAAGAAGATAAATAGAAAATACATAAACTTTTTGTATAAAAATAACTCTTTATTTAACTCTTATCACGAAATCTTTATGGTGCAGACCTGCATCTATCAATAATATAAAATAAACAATCAAAATAAAAAATCTTGTTGACTCATTAGAATTTTTAAATTTCGAAAATTTTATATTTGAAAGCGAATTTAAAATTATAATCAATAAAAGTGGAAATTTTTATGGCAAACTTAAAATTTTATTTCGCAAAATTTAAAAAAAAATTAATAGAATTTTATTTATTTAGGAACGATTTTATGTCTTAATATTAAACATCATCGTCTGTTTAATTTATTATACCTTACCAAATTTAGAAATCTTAAAATCCGTTTTATTGTCAATTGAAAAAAATTAATGTTAAAAAATAAGAAGAATGTTACATTATTAATTTGATATTAATAAACAAAATAATTCTCTTTTTCATTGACTAAAAATATTAAATATGATAAAATCAAGAAAAAAAAAATCTAATTGCTATTAATTATATACGACCCCCATAAATCCATTCAGATTTGCAAAAAAAAAAAAAAGAAAAGAAAAACAAAAGATGTAATATCATTTATGTAGTCTCTATGTTTACATTCTGTTTTTTTTTTTTAAATATAATAACATTGTAGCTAGAGAATACATACTGATACTATATAGGTATTATATTCTATTGATAGTATACCATATTATACTCTTAGTGATTGGTGTTAATAACAATATAATCTTATTATGTACTTAGTGTTATATAATGTATAATATTATTATAATTATATTAGAGAAAATTAAATGAGCATTATTTATAATATGTATATATACATATATATATATATATATATATATATATATATATATATATGTATATATATATATATATTTTATAACAAGCATTCATTAAAAGAATCATAACATTTTTTTTTTACGTAAAAAAAAATTAATAATGTATATAATTGCGGTATACTTCTATTTTACATTATATTATATAACTAAATAATGTATAAAAAACAATTTCACGAACGATTAATGTTTGTTTACAAAAGGGTCCTTTGTACTTTTCTTATTTTAATTTAATCGGTATTTGGTTTTTTTTTTTTTTTAGTTTTAAAGTTGTATGCAAAGACATTGACTTTTAACGACAATATTTCGGATATACAATTTGATGCTTTTAAGAATTAAGATATGTAAAAAAATAGTTAAAAATTTGAATAAAATAATTGACATCTTTTTATCCCATTTTCCATCAATATTGCAAAACGGACATATATATGTTTTCATTAAATGTCCGTACGCCACAAAAATTTCTTACAACTAAAGAACCAGAAGCATCCAATTGATTTTTATTCTTTGTGATATATTATATTTGTGATATATTTGATTGTTTTTTTATAGAGATAAAACCACCAAAAATACCAAAAATTCACAAAAAAATTAAAAATGTTAATGATGTTGAGAATATTATACGCAAAACTGATTCAAAAGTGACATGAAATTGTCTTATAAACATATTTTTTTTTGATAACAATACATTATAATGTATATTATCATATTTTTATTAAAAAATATAATATTCTATTCTTTAATAATAATGGTGTTAATTTTGTTATTATTATAACTATTATTATTATTATTATTATTATTATTATTATTATTATAATGTTAAATAATATTAATTTTATAAAGCATTAATTTTCTAAACATAAATGAAAATTTTGTAGTGAATTTTTATAATAATGCTTGAATAAACTTTATTAAATTACATAATTTGAAATATAAACTGAATTTTCAAAAATAATTTTGGTTAGTTATAATAGAAAATGTAAAAGGATAAGTATAGGTATATTTATATATATACACATTCATTACACATAGATAATTATTTATTTAAAATTTAATCATTAATTTTTTTTTAAACACGTATATAATTGATAAATATATATATTCCATTGACGACGTTGTGGTTTTAAAATTTTAATTAAAATTGATTTCGAAATCATCAAGTTGTTGGTTTTATTTGTTTCTTGCGAAGAACTAACAATTGTATTTCACATAATACCAATGATATTGATATAATTTTAGAGCGAAATTATTTAAATGTTTTCGTTTCATGTACATTAAGTTAATTGATTAATTTTATTTTTTAAAAAGATTCTTTAAATTCGGATTTTTTTTAAAGAAAAAATATTTGAAGATGAGACTTTTTTTCATGGTTATAAAAATAGATTTAGCATAGAAACTTAGGTAAGTAGAGTTCTAATTGAGTGCAAATTGTGTGTATACCTACTCTATCGAATGCTCTTTCGAAGTCAATCGAGAGTATAGAAACATGATTTTTTGCTGATATGGCACCGCAAATAAAGTGGTCTAAATGAAGCAGGGAGTCTTGCGTGCCTTTTTTAGGTTTAAATCCTACTTGATTTTTGTCTATAGTATTCGTTTTTTCGACATACCATAGTATTCGATTTGAAATAATTTTTTCAAGTATCTTGCTCAGACAGGGTAAGAGGGATATCATTCTGTAACCTTCTACAGAATCTTTTGGTTTGTTTGGTTTACCTAGTGGAATTATAGAAGCAGTTATAATAAATTATGTAAAAAGTTTCTTGCTCAACAGGAAATTCAAATCAAGAGTTAACAACGAATATTCCTCAATCCTACCTTTAGAAAATGGGATTCCGCAAGGATCACCTATTTCAGTAATGCTTTTTTTAATTGCCTTCAACTACTTAAATACTATAATTTCTAAATTTAACTCAATTATAAAATACAGTATATATGCAGATGACTTAACATTATATTTTAAAATTTTAGACATAAACAAAATTAAATTAACATTGCAAACAATATTCACTGAAATCGAAAATTGGTCCCGCACTGAAGGCTCTAAAATATCAAATAGTAAATGTAAACATCTGCATATTTGCAGAAAAAGAAATTGCAGCGGCTACCAATTTGAGATAAACAATGCAATTATTGAAAATGTGAACCAATTAAAATTACTAGGAATCACTATCGATAATAAATATAATTGGAAAGCTCATCTTACAGATGTAAAAAAATCATTAAACAATAGATTAAATATTATTAAATGGATATCAGGAAATAATAGTGAAGCTAATATCAATACTGTAATTAATGTAATTAAGGCTCTAATATTATCTAAAATAGACTATGGGTTACCGATATATGGCAAAAATTGCTCCAAAACCAACTTACAACTAATAAAAAGCCCCTATTATGCGGCCATCCGGGCAGCTTTTGGCGCATTCAGAACTACTCCAATTGTTAACATGCTGAAAGAAGCTGGTCTACCTGGCATTTCGGACAGATGTGAACTTCTAACTAGCAGGCTTATAGCTAAAATCAAATATTCATATGCCTCACCAATACAAGAAGATATGAAAGCAATGCTAAAAAGGAAAACGCAGCCAAAAATAAAATCAACAATATGCAAAACAATAGCATTAGCGACCAATCTCGAAATACCTCTTAGCATACCAAAATACTATCCTAAGTACCCTTCATGGCAATTAAATATTCATAACATAAACTGCAGCTTAGCCAACCATTCAAAAGATTCAACACCCAACATTAAATATAAACAACTATTTCTTGAAATAGTAAATCCATTAATAAATCAAAATTGGTCGTTAATTTTCACAGATGGTACAAAAGATAAATATAATACAGCCTATGCAATTGTTGATAACAAAAAAAACATAATAAGAACGGCTAAACTAAATCCGAGTGCATCTATCTTTCACGCTGAAGCGGAAGGGATATACACCGCCATTAAATTAATGACAACAAAAAAAGGCAAACACCTAATATGCACAGACAGCCTATCGGTACTTAAAGCAATTAAAAACATCAACAGCAAAATGCCGATAATCAACAACATCAGGGATTTGCTGATCCAATTCAACAACAAAATTAAACTAATATGGGTACCAGGACATGCCAACATAGAAGGTAATGAAATGGCTGACCAAGCCGTAAAATTAACTACAATTTCTCCAATTATTTTCGAACACCTGGAATTATTGGAGAAAGATATTAAAAAACAAACTAATAAAAAGCATGAGAACTATTTATTAGAGAAATGGAACGGTGTTAACAACTTCTATTCAGCAATAAACAAAAATGGCATCAAAAGTTTATACCCAACAAAATGCACCAAGAAACAACTAATAAACTTCATCAGACTACGTTTTGGGCACACTAAACTCACCCACGAATACCTACTAAATAGTCCAAAAATTAAACCATTTTGTGATTATTGCAAATCCAACTTATCGGTAACCCACTTTTTAAACGATTGCAAATTTTTCAACAACTTCAGAATACAAATATTTAACAATAAAAAACCAACAGAACTCCTAGAAGATTGCAAAAAAGAAAATATTGTTAAAATCAATCACTACTTAAAAGTAACCAAACAATTAGATAAAATATAAGTACTAGCTTAAAAATTTAGAAATAGAAATTAAAATATATTACTGGAAAAAATGTATTCAAAAGATAAGTTTCCCAATTTAATAATAGGTTAAGGGGAAACGAGTAAAATTTTATATTTTACTTTTTTCCCCTTCTCCTAAGTTTAGAAAAATAAGGGCTAAAAGCCATAGCAGTTAGGGCCCTGGTTTTAAGATTTTAGTTATAATTGAATTATAATAAAATCCATTAATAATAATAATAATAATAATAAAGTTCTAAATTCATTGAAAACGAAATTGGCGCCGGCCGTCCTCATTTTGTCAATTAAAACGTATTTTGTACACAATTCTTATTCTAATAATAATAATAATTATAATAATAATCTTTAATTAACTATATTTGAAATATTTTTTTTTTCATTTTAAAAGGATGTGTAATGCATTGAAAACATATTAACCTACATTGCAATTGATTAATGTGTTTTTTCCGAATTCTGTTTTCCAGAGTAAAATAATTTTTTTTTTTAATTGATTATTTTTTTTTTAATTTATGAATTCTAAAGATGAGTTCTTGAATCATCGGTCAGAGATAAATAACATTTTTATATAATTTATATAATAAAAAAAACTTGAAATAATTGAGTTATAGAATTGGCAGACGGATATAATATGTATTTATTGGAAAAAAATAAAATTTATGTTTTAAATTTGATTATTTTGATCTACTCTCATAAATTATATTGAATCTTGAATCGGAGTTCTATCATATTATATTTGTTAATTCAATTCATTGATTCCAATATAATAAATGGTAAGTTTGATTAAGAAAGGGTAAAATAAGTATTTATAAAAATATTTTCCAGAATATTGCATTTAATTTTTTATTCTTTCTATACAAGATCTATAAATTATATTGTAATATTATAAAATAATTTATAATTTTTTTTTTTCTGCTCAATGAATAATGTCCTTTGACTAATCAGAGCAATGAACTTTGTCCTGTACAACATATATAATATGAAAAATGATTGTTTTTGATTAATAATTTAAACATACAGTCCTAAGACAAATATGGTAAATGTTTTTCTTTCCCCATATTTACACTTGTAGTTCAACAGCACAACAGATGATCCCTCTAATCATGCTAACTAAATTATTATTATTCTTAGAAAAAAAATATATTTCTCTATATGAAACTACAATACATATATATGTATTTTGAATTCATTTTTCATAAAAGCATCATATTATTTAGAAATATATTATGAATTTGTGTAAGAAATTCTTGTATCCATATGTATCATGTTATAATATAGTGGCGGTCAGATAAATAGCGCAGGACATATACATTTTATATATATTTGTTTCTATAGTTTTTTTAAGTTTTATATTATTTTCATTTAAAAGAATCCTCTTTACAACTTTTTTGGATTAAGAACAAAATTTTTTATGTTAAAATTATTTTCCAAAAGTCTGGACAAAAAAGTCAATTAAAGGGGTTTTAAAAAAAAAACTCGAGGAAATATAGAACAAAAAATATGGAAATAGTGTGTGTATCTGGCCGTCACTGTATGTATGCATTACAATATTATATCTCAAAGTTTACATAACATTTTATGTTTTTTTTTTTGAAATTATATAGTGAGCAGACAGTCTAGCCATTCTTCTGGTGATGCTTGCTTTATGTGTACAATATTTTAAAACAAAATTAAATTTTTCTTTAGGGAAAAATCGTAAAATGTGTGTTCATATAAAAAAAAAAATTAAAAAAAAGAAAATTTTTAATAAACATAAAAAAAACAAATATATATGAAGATAAATCATTAAATTGCATGACAATAGGATTTTTTTTTACTCCCTATTTTATCAAAAAGTATCCATAATAAATAGCAGGTTCAATTAAATTTAAGTCTTTTGATTAATTATGCATTAATATAGTTTACTTCTTTCTTAATTGAGTGCGTATACAATTCTATCAAATTTTATATGAACAAAATAGTATAAAATGGTAGAGAATTATAATTGGCTTTTATGGAGTTTACTTGATTCATACATTTTATTAAAATGTTACACTAATTTAAGTAATAAATTTTAATTATAAATTCAGTGGGTTTCTTTCAGGTATATTCAAACATATATTGAGGCCTTTCGCAGAGTATCAGATGTTGTCATATTAATACAAAAAGCCAAATACCCAGTCTAAGCAAAAAAATTCACACGATTAACGAATGAATATTAAATTTTTTGTTCATTAACCAAATGTAAAATGAGAAATAAAAAAGAAAACAACCATTCAATTATAATAATTAATGAAATTTAATTTTTTTTTATTGGCAAAATATTAATTAAAAAGTAAAAATATGTAAACGAAAAATTTCTTTATTATTATTATTATTTTACCTATTTATTGGGTGTGCTCTGTAAAGCTTCTCTCTGCATTAATTTCATGAAACTTATAACAGCAGCATTATACATACGTGTAATAATAATAAAAATTTATTATTAATATATACAATTTTATTTATACAAGGATTGCATGTATCTTTTTTTTTTTTTTTTAATAATTTCTTTGATAGGATTAAATGCGCTTTTCTTTTATTATCTTTATTGTAATATTAAAAATATAAAAAATAAAATTATTATATTGAAACAAAATTATTATTATTATTATTATTATTATTTTTTAAATAAAAGTAATAGCATTAAATTTTATTTTCATAAAGTTGGGCCCATCTGTGTATAATCTCTAGGCATACAGGATAACAAAAAAAAAAAAAACAAAACCCCTTCGTTTGTTCGTAAACATTAATATTTTATAAAATTTTTTGATGAGTTTTCAGCTAAAAAAGATATTAAACATATAAAATTTACTATTGTTTAAAATTGCCGTATAAAAAATTTAATATAAAAAAATACTTGTTGGTCAATTTCTTTCAAATTTAATAATTATTTAAAATGTATTTAGTATATTTTTTTTAATAATACTTTCTTTCTGATGATTGTGAATAAGACAAAAAAAACATCTTTAAGTTCATCAGCTGAAAGTTATTGTCATTTTGTAGATAAGTAGTATGTATCTTCTTTAGCTTATAAAAAAAGTAGCAGTATCTGTTAACTCTTGCTATCGATCAATAGTTTAAAAGTTGAGGTATACACAAGTGCTAGATCGAAATGGGCGTTTAAAAATTGACTTTTAAGCCCATATACCGCCCATATACCGATTTTTAAATTCCAAAAATTAATGTATATCATGAAGAAAATTGAAAGGTTATAGATATGGATACTACAGTGAATATCAAGAAGTTCGTTCTTTTAATCTAAGGTAAATGGAGTTGAATCATTAAGTTTGGAAAAATTATTTGAGACATATTTTATTTTCGCAATTTTCGTATTTTATTATTTATTTGATTGTTTTTCGGAGTGAGAGTTCATTATATTCGTGACGGAAATAACTTTTTTTTAGTCTATCTAATAGTTAGGCTCATTCACATATATTACACAGATATTACTAGATTCCTAACATTCTATTCTTGTGTTCTTGTATATAACGATAAATTATTTAATTTTTTCCTAACCCAGCTAATTTTTACAAATTTCGAATATTCTTCAATAAATAAAAATAAAAAAAAAACAAATTAATTCAAACAATCAACAATTTAAAATCCAATCTCTTCAGTTTCGTTATTTATTTACATTTAATATTCATTCAGATTTTTCCACCAAAAATAAAGTGCTTCTCTAAATAATATAATTTGGTGTTCTTTATTTTCATTAATTTAAATTTAAAAAAAAAAAAAATAAAATGTATAATTTTTTTTTTTTTTACTTTTTATGATTTTTGCGTACCATTAATTTTTTCCCCTTAACATTTTGACCTTACCTTATACCAAAAAAATTAAATTTGAAAAATTATTCTGAATTATCTTTAATATTGTTATTTTATATAAATATATATTGTGTGATATTTTTATATTAAAGTTTAATTTAAATAAAATACTATAGGGTAAAATGTATTAATTTGCCGGCCGCTCTGTGTTTCCGACCACCAAAGAATAGTTTTCATTGAAATTTCAAGAAAATTTATATATTTCGTAAGTTAGAGAGATAGTTTTAATAAATATTGTAAAATAAATAAATAGGCAATTACTATATACGATCTTGGCGTTTGCTTACCCTATATGTACAATTCAGATTTATGAATATATTATAAAATATTATATATGTTTAAAAAAAAAAGGAAAAAAAAAAATAGGTATATTATGGTTGTGCCATTTTTTATTTCATTTATTTTTATATAAAATTATTATTACTATTTTTTTTATTTATTTTGTTATGAACTATACAGATTCAAAGATATTATTTTTATATACTTATTATATATAAAAACAAAAATAATAGTAATAATAATAATAAAAATAATAATAATAATAATAATAATAATAATAATAATAATAATAATAATATATTTTAAATTAAGAATCACTGTGATAAAAAAAAAAAAATAATAATTTGTTAAAGTATAGGAACATCCGGACTTAATTAAAAATATAAGGTTAAAAATGGTGTGTTCCATAAAAAACGCAAAATAAAGTTATTTCTGTATGAATACCATGAGATAGTTTATAAGTTACATCAATTCCATTGCAGAGATTGTTAATTTTTAACAAACCCCCATATTTATAATAAAAAATTGAAATTCAACGATGCTCACAAATCATAAATTAATTTCTCCTTTAGTAGAAAAATTGCTCCGACAAAACTACAAAACTTTCCGCATTTTAGTATGTAGAACCATGAAAAGTCTACACACATTATTTCCTAGCCTTTTCAGAACCTTACATTCAAAATTATGTAATAACTCAAATTGGGAAACAAATTGAGAAACAAATTAATACAAATAATATGTCATTTTTTATCTCTGTCACCACAAATAAAAACACCTGGGCTTTTGTATAATTTAAATTTAACATTTAAATTTTTATAAATTATGAGAAACATATCTTTTTTTGTAGATATCCTATATTCATTTTAGGATTATAGATCGATTATTTTAACCTTTCAAATCAGTTTAACTACTTTTATACTTATTGAGGTAATTTATTCTTCATTGCAACCATAAAAGTAAAATATTACATAATAAAGGTAAATACATAACTTTGACAACATTAACAATGATTGATGGTATCTATCTTCCTTATTTGATTTCCGAACAATTTAAAAAAAAAAAAGAAGAAAATAAATAAACACCAATGGAAAATTGGTAATAAAAACTTTTACGGCCATATGAATAATTGGGAAGTTCTTTTATTAGAGAGCAGAGATGGAGAATTACACTTTTTTTTATATGCATAGGTGATGAAGACCGATTTTTATGCTCATGTTCGTTAATAGAGAAATTTGCAAATTAAATATTTTTTTTTTAGAGATGTAAAAGCCAAAATAAAAATTATCACTTTTTATATAAATCCGACATTGGATTTTAATCATAGACATAAGTATTTTAATGATACTCTTCACCAAAAAATTGCTGTCATCATATAAATTTTTTTATTCCTAAATGGAATCTAAATAATTACAAAAATATTAAATTAATTTGAGAAACCTTTTCTTGATTTTTAATTTTTTTTTTATTTTTTTGCCAAGTAAAATACAATTTCCATGTCTTCGCAGTTTCACGATATTAAAAAAAAAAAAAAAAGGGTTATGAAAACGGATCAACAAACTTACATTTTATGAAATAATTATTTAAAAAAAAAAAAAAATGTAAAAGAGAGAAGAAAATTATATTTAATAATTATATATTTTTGTATATCATTATTCCAAATATACAGGTTGTTGATTAATTTTAAGAGTTTCCAATTTTGGTAAATTGCTTGCACTCACTAGCCATAGAACAGAAGATAGATGTCTGAGCTCTTCTTGAGGGTATTATTAAATTACTATACAACCTTAATAAAAAATTTATGATTGAGGTTATAATTGGAAAGGAGATATTTTTTAAATCTCAATATAGTGTTAAAACGATCATTTTACTTCAAAATTGTCACAATACTGATTCAAAATTTGATTTCTTACTTTAATTTTGTGTATTTTTATGTTGTGTAAAGTGATAAATGAAATGCATTGTGTATAATGCCCGAGATGTATCAATAAAACCCTAAATAAATTTATTTTATCAGATTGTCTGGTCATTATGAATAATGTGAATGATGTTTAGCATATATTACATACATTTTTATATATACTAGAAATAATTTGATAAAATTAAAAAAAAAATGACTACAAGAAAGAAAATTTAAAACTTTTATTTTAATTTTAAATTTGATTTTAATTTAATGTTAAATCAATATAAAATAATTTGTAAATTAACACTACAATACACTATGTATTTTATATCTAAAAAATATTAAAAAAAAAGAAACAAAAAAAAAAACAACAAAACAAAAAAGAAAGAAAGAAGAGTATTATGTTTAAATAATAATAAAAGAAATATTATCTCCAGAGGGAAGTGATTAATTAAATCTTTTTATCTTACAAAATTACCTCATTATTTCGACCACAGTTATTTTTGATATCCTTATGGTAGTGGTACAATAATGATTTCTTTTTGTTATTGCTATTTCCATGCCAATGATTATATTGTAGCTGTTGCTGCTGCTGTTGCTGCTGCTGCTGTTGTTGTTCTTGTTGCTTCTGCTGATGACATTCTGTTTTAACACTAATTTCTTTATTTATTGGTCTTATTCTTATTATTTTAATATCATTTTTTATTTTATTAAACATTCTTTTATATTTATTTTTAGATTGATATTTTTTAAATATAAAAATGTTTGAATTTCTTTTTTTATTATTTTTAAATTTTTTTTTATTAAAATTATTATTAATACTATTCTTATTACAACTATTACTGTTATTGATAAATAAAATAATAATAAAAATACTATTTAAATTGTTAAAATTTTTATAACTATTATTATAATAATAACTACTGCTATAAATATTTTCATCGCTGCTGCTGCTGCTGACAATATAATAATTCGAATTTTGATATTGTGTTAAAAAATTATTCCAATCATTTTCATTGAATAACATAAATTTTCTTTTAGTTCTTTTATTATTTACTGTTGCTGCTACCTTCTCGGCAGTAATAATATTATTATCATTGTTATCATCATCAACATCATCATTATCATAATCATCATCACCAACAATAATAACAATACATTTTTTTTCATTTACATTATTATTATTATTATTGTTGATAGTGTTATTGCGGGAATCTTGAATGATTTTCTTATTATTCAATGAATGATTTTCATCATCTTTTGATATAATTGAAATATAATCCAAAAAATCTGGATATTGTTCACTAAGTTTATTATTACTATTACTATTACTATTATTATTATTATTTTTATTACTGATATTAAATGTCAAATATTCTGTTGATTCTAGAATAGCAGATGATGATGATGATGATGATGATGCTGATGATGGTGGTTGTTTAGAAATACACTTTCCCATAGAAATTTGTTTTTTTTTTCTGTTTTATTGTAAAAAAAAAAAAATATAAAATAATAATAAACTTTCTTGTTTGTTTTGGTTGTTGATTTTTTTTTTTTTTTTTGCTTCTGCTTCTTCTTATCAAAACAATTCTTTTCTGTTATTTTGTTTTTGTTGTTGTGTTGTGATATGACTTTGCGCCTCAATGATAAATTGATAAAATTATTATTATTAAAAACCTATTGATGAAAAAAGAAAAGAGAAAAAAAAAAAAATATTAATAAAACATCTACTCTATGTACCTACTACTATATTAAGAAAAAACTAAATAAATAACATTTATATAAGGTTTGAGAAATTTTAAAGCTTTCTTTTAAGATGCTAATGCAATTGGGAGGCTGTAAGATTTAAAAGATAGTCGGAAAAAATAGAATCCATATATGACAGTGAGTATACAATTACAAGCAGCTACTGACTACAAGGGATTTAATTAATTGAGTAAAAAGATTATTCAATTGCAATCGCTGTTGCGACATAGCTGCCCCTATTAGCTGTAGTAGAATCCCATAGAAGTTTGAACTTTTAACAAATGAACTTCCCCAAATTATAGTTTTAGTAAATATTTTAATTTAATAGATATAAAAGGCCAAGTACCACTTGGGCACTCAACGTAAACAACTTAAATTATGCTACGCTCAAAGGGCCAATCTATTTTACGTTCTTCTTTTGTGATTTATTTCGAACATAAAAATACATAAAATTACTTAGAATTTATATGAGATTTTACGTTATGCTACGTTTATTGTTCAAGTGGCCCTTGCCCTTACTTTTTATCAATTTCTATTAAATTGTTTTTCCTAAAATTTTCTCTGCTTTTCCAAGAGGTAGAGATTTGGATAACATTGAAAAAGGAAAAATGAAAAAAAAATTGTTTTTTTTTTATTCATTATGAAGTGAAGCAAAAAATATAAAACAAAAAGGTATTTTTGAAAAAACAAAAAAAAAAAAAAATTATGAACATGAAAAATATTATTAATGAGTTTTCTTTCTTCACAAAAAGGGATAAATTTAATAAACAAGTAACAAGAAAAAAAAAAGAATGTAAAAAAAAAGTTCCATTACTATTATGGTCGCCTTTCTGTTCTATAGCATACCTATCTATGTATTATAAATAAGAACTCTTTTAAACATTCATCCAAGATCTTGAATTTTTGTATAAATAATTATATACTATTTCTATCGTACTAATGCAAAACAGTTGTATAATAATTCAAATTTTAATTTAAAAAAAAATATTCTAAGAATAATTAATTCATTCTGCTACTAAGATCGTCGCAAATCATAAACTTTTTATGTTTCAAGGATTAAGGTATAAACATAATTAAATCAAATAGGCTATTAATTTGATCATTATATATGTAGATTCAATAAATTCTATGATATACACTAAATATATGTGCAACAAAAACAGTTGTCTTATATTATTACACTGACGCATACATGTGTAGGTATAATAATCGAATTTTGCTTGAAATGGTTGAACACCATCGATAAAACTTTCTTTTTCAATAAAAATAAAAGTTTTTGCTTTTTTGGCTTTGATTTTCTATAATCATATTTTTTATAATTAAAGACAAAAAGTTTTGAAACATTTCTTTTATGAAAAGTATTAGAGTTCATAAAATCATCGCTACTACTATGTTTTTTCTGTATCATAATTTTCATTCCAAAATGATATTGGCATTCAAAAAGAAAATATATATAAAAGTTGCATAAAGAGTTTTTATGGTTTCAAAGGTATGTAACAGAAGAGTTTCTTTTTTTTTTCTGTATTATTAAGTTTGTTTATTTTGAGTTGAAAAATTAATATAATATAATTATAAGAAACTTTATTGAAAATGATGCGGCAAGAATATGATAAGAATATTTCTCTTGACTTCTTAATTAAATTATATAGCTTTTCATTAAACGATTTTCTGTATTTGACTTAAAATAAAGTATTCGATAATTGCTTATAATAAGAATCATTTTTGTATAATGCTCATATCTCTTCTGCACATTGGTTGCTTTTCTACATGTTACCCACTGAAATTTGTCCTTCCTTCTTACGGGCATTCAAAGCAGGAGACTTTTTTCTTTTTTCCAGCTTCCAATCTCTCTTACCTTACTATGTAAAGTTTCAGAAAACTGTTGAGCAATTCAAGAATGAACTAACGAAACATGTCTGCTTACTAGATCTAACTAATAGGGTAATACACAAGATTGAACTACTTTTTACACAAGATTGTACTACTTTTTATAATATTATATTTTTCTGTTTATAGATTTGATAGTTTTTAATCGCATACGAGCTTGACTCCAGATAATTATTGGTTGTACTACTTGGTTGTAATAATGTTGTTGAACACATAAATAATTAATCAAATGATTTCTTACAAAGAACTAAAACAAGGAACAAGGATATAATATGCAAAGCTCTTTGATTGATTTAAGTTTTCCTATAATCCTGCATAATGTCACGAACATATTATTATATATTGTATGTATATATTTTCAATCAACAAATTCGTGGTAATTAATTTAATTATAAACTTATGATATTACTCAAATAAATATGTTTAATGTTACAAGTACAAATTATATAAATATGGTTTTATCAGGTAAAACCCAATAACTGTAGGTAGTAGGTGCATATAATCATTGAGCTTTTTGTAAATAATTGAACTAATAATGTTCTAATGTAAATAATGTCATTATTATTATTTAATACCCTCTATTATTGTTTATTATTTATTTATTTAGTTTTGTTTTAAAAAAAAAGTTATGTCATTTTATATGCCCACCAAAATATATGTAAAAGTAGATTTTTCCATTCGTGCATATGTATTATATTTATACATAAATACTTACATTATATTATTTTTAAATAAATGAAATTTTTTTTTTGATAATTATCTATTTAAATTAATACATCATATATTATTATATTATATATAATGGGATAAATTCATTATACAGGTGTGCATATATTTTAAATGAAAATCGAAAATTAGACTGCTTAAATTCAATTTCAATAATAAAATAGTTAATAATAATCATAATAACAATGGTTTTTATCAATTCATATAATTTTAATTGAAAAATTATAATAATTGTCGGTGCATCATAACATAATACCTTATCAATTTAAAGTATAGACATACAATAATATAAAAATATATACATATATATATAAATATATATAAATATATATATATATACATATTATATAAATATGAAAATTTTTGATAATTTCATTTGTTTTTCATAATGATTTTAATGAGAATACTATCAGGTATGTATTATTATATGCAAACCAAATTTATACACAGGTGATTCTAGTATAATACGGTAGTAAGAGTTTGGTATAATTTTGTATTTTCTTCAAAATTTTTGTTAAGTATATGTATTTTTATGATAATATACACTATACAGGAGTCGATAGTGATTTTTCATCGATTTTCAAAGAATAAAGAAAATATTAAAAATTTATATCGTCTAAATTATCTCTTGAATAAAAATTTCAATAATTTTTGTTAAAGTGAACGGACGGATTAACGAAATAAGCAAAATTTATGCATTTTTGCTTTCCCATTAATTAAATGTTGGTCCAAATAGGTCATTTTGGAATGGCTAAAATATATTATATCTAATATTAGAAGGACACTCCCGTTCTATGGGAAATATATTATATATTCATTTAGAGTTAAAACGTACCGTGTTACACTGGGTTGACTTGTAGGTATATTAATATTGAAGAATCTAATATTATAAAATATTAAATAAATAATTCGAAATATATACTCAGTAATTATTATAATATTTATTCCTGAAAAGAAGCGCTCTGAAGGTTATGAAAATTTTAAGCTATATATTTAATATTATTTATTTGAAAGGGAAAATTTATTTAAATTTAATAGTTATAGTAAATGTATGCATTTATTTATACATTTATGCATTTATTTATGTATGAAGTTCAGAAGTAAACTGGGTAATAGTTCTAATTTTTTTATTATTTTTTTTGATATTTTGAAAATTTAATTTCAATACAGAAGTAAAGCCAAATGAAAAAATTAATGTCGCGGTATTGTGGAATCGAAAAGAAAAATATTTTTTTCGCCAAAAGATTTTAAGTTAAGTGTTAGTTATCTAGGCTTAATTGTACATTGACATGAAAGACCAATTATTGAAAGGACGTATGGTAGTGAAAATATAATATTCAACAAAATTTTATTATTAATTATTGCTAAAATTTATATTCAATAAATAATTATAAGAGTATTCAACGTTAGACTTTCATTGAAATCATTTTGTCAGGTGTCAAGCAACCACTGGCCCCAAACGCTTGGATTGATTAACATCTATTTTAGAACTTTTATGCGTATTTATTATGTGACGTTATCTCTGAACGGTAACTGATTTCAATTATGATTTAGGATTATTATTTTTTAATTGTTTTGTAATCAAAATTTACTTATATACATAGTAACTATATACATACAAAAAAAAGAAGTAACATAATAATTAAACCAAAAATGGTATTCACTCATCCGTGTCAAAAATAACAACTATATAACTTTGTTCCTTTTTTTTGTGTGTGCGTATAAATGTTCTATATAAACATTATTATTATTATTATTATTGTTATGTTCAAAAATTTGCATTTTTATTACATTATTATTTACTCTGTTAAACATATTAAAATAATAATGAGGTTTTATTAGTTGGAAAAATTTTCATTTTTCATAATATAATATAATACGTATATACTAATATACTATTTTTTACCAGTGTGTACATAATATAGTAAGACGAAAAATTGTTATAATGGAAAATGAACAAAAAAAAAAATAAATTAAATAGACCTAACCTCAGTCATCAATAAACCACAAAATTTTTAACATCCTCTCTAATATCAACAAAATATAATTTATTATATAAAATATAAATTATGTATATAAAAGTATCTTCTATATTTATATTTGTTATGTATAAGAATATCAAACTTCTGAAAAATTCATAATAAAAAAAAATAGGTATCTCAGTAATTTTATTATGAAAATTTTTGTTATATTCTTAACGTAAAGGCAGTAAAAAATCTTTTTTTATGATATTGAGTACATAAATTTTATAATTCAGGTGTTAAATACTTGAATCGAAGGCATTTTTTAAACTAAATATAACTATGCTGTGTATTGTACTTTAAATATACAATTCTTAAGTCAAAAAACAGTATTGTGTATATATTAAAGTTTTCCACCGCTGTTACGTAAGAGGATTTCTACAAGCCCAAAACAAAAAAAAACCTTAAATTCGCATAACTAATGAACTGCCTACTGGATTTTAATTCTAATTGTTCACTTATTTTGGAGGCTCAACTTATATAATTGAGCTGTCTTGAATGATCATTCATGCTTTTACAATTAGACCCATAGTTTCAGTTCTGTGATTCAATTATTATGTCTGTTCAGCGCATGCATCATTTATATAATACATATTATAATATTATTTTTTTGTAAATTTTACCTAACTATCATAAAGAATCTTTAAATAATAATTTTCTTTTTAATATAAATGGATTTCCCAATTCACAATTCAAATTTGGCATTCGAATAATTCAGATTAAAAGAAGAATATGTATAGTATATTTTTTGTTAGATAACAAAATTTACCTATGTTTCTTAATGAAAGAGAAAATATGATAATTAAAATATGTTAATTAAATTGAAAGTTATTTGTAATTTTTGTGCGGTATCAAAATATAAAATATTAAAAGCATTACAAAAATATTAATTCAACTGAATGTTTCTTAGTAAAAATAATTTATTAGTTGAATATACTTTATGTATACACTAAAAGATAGCTACTTAAAAAACACAAACAAAAATGCTTTTTGCATAACAAAGTATCAAATATATACCTAATGGATAAAATTTATCTATACAACACTGTTGTATGATGTTTTATAAAAGCGTCGAGATTATTATTTGCCTCAAACTAGAAAAATAAAACTATATAATTTCCTTTTGATGAAATTTTCCTAGAATTTTTGAAATTTTCACGTAAATTCAGTAATCGCGGCAAACATACATAAGTCCAATTTAAGGCTTATATACCGAAATAATCTTAAATAATTGCATAATTAATACAAAATGCACAATTTGAAAGTATGGAAGAACTAAAGGTATCGCTTTGGCAAAGTTTTAATTTTAAAATGATGAAAGCTTTTCCAGAATGAATTTAAATTATGTAAGAATTTTATTATTTTTTTTTTTTAGTGAAAAATATTTAATTTATAAAATCAATTATCTTTTTTTTTTCTCTTTAATTTTGATTCATCAACAATGAAAATTATTTCACGAGAAAAGCGGCATTAAAAAGTTCTGATGATTTTTTATTTTTATTTTTTTTTTGCTTAAAAAGTAAAAAGTAAAAAAAAATAAAATTAATTGGGAAATCCTTTCTTCGAATAAAGAAAGGAGAAAGAAAGTAATACTTGATTAAGAGGATAATTGAAAGTTTCCTTTAAAGGATATTCCAAAGGATTGCAAGTAGTTTTGTGAAAAAAAAAAATAAACATTTGAAATGAAATTTATATAAATCTCCCAGGTAATTGCTTTCTAAGTATTTTTTAAGGATTGTTAATTCGCTTTAATAAATTAAATTTAATTCCCTAAAGTAAAAAAAAAATCCCTATAGTTTCCCTTTATTTCTTAATAAGAAGATTTTCTTTCACTTAATATGGAATTACATTCAAAAGCGCGTTTATTATTCCCTCACTGGTTCTAACAACAATAACAGGATAATTTGATGCTTATATTAATTATATTCACATTAGCTATATTTCTAAGTTTTATCTTATTCCAAAAACAAAAATCAATAGAAGGTTTTTCAACTTTTCCTTTTACATATGTAATATTCTCTATCTATTATATTTTTTTCTCTTTCTAAGAATAACTCAGTAGATAACCATATAAGCTAAACTCTGTAATATTTTAAGTAAAATTTGCCTAAGATTAAAGAAACATGTAAATTATATGATAATAAATAAATTAAATTAAATATTAATTATATATATTGCATATTAATTGGGAACTTCTTCAGGACTAAGGATTATTAAAGCCCATATTTAAAAGGAATAAAATATTATAAAACTATATAAAAAATCTTAAAATAGTTAAATTTTTTATTTTAGATTATCTGAAGATGCAGCAATAAAGCTATCAAAATCTTTTTAAAAACAAAAATAAAAAGAAATTTCATATATTATTCATTAAGGGACCAGTTTTCTTATTTTGGCTCTCGGAAAACTCTTATAATCGTAGCTACTATATGGAATGTTCTTTAAGAGAAAGAAAAGAAAATAATAAAAGCTTATTTTAATGAAAGAAATTTTTTTTTGAATTGATTTATAAATAATGGCGAAAAAAGAAAACACACAATTTTTTAATAAGAATATTATCACAATAAATTTTAATCAATTATCCTTAAAAAATATAAGAGTTAATCTAAGTAAATTTAATGTTAATTTAAAAAAAAAAAAAGAAGGAAAATAATGTTCAACATAATTTTAAATTAGGATAGAATTATAATTATTATACAAAAAAAATATATATACTCTTTACTCTTTTTTTTATATATACATAAATACAATGTATAATAATTTTTTTTTTTTTTTTTGTTTACCACTCGTGCTTATAAAATTATAATTTAATTTCCATTATTTCGCTTCCACTTTTATATATATATATATATGTAATATTTAATGAACCTACCTACTACATACAATTTACTATACTTACATTTACTAAAACGTATAAATAGCGTAGGTTGTATATTATACTATAGAAGAGTGTACGCAATATAAATATACGTACAGATATTATGTGTTTTGTATAAAATATTATATTTTTTCCATATATATACCTACTTAACTAATATTAAAATAAAGTCTGGCCTCTCTTTTATGAAATTGATTAAAAAACAAGCAAAAGGAGTAAAAATTTTAATTGAAGGTTAATTGATATTCATGTTTGTTTTTATTTAATCTTTAGGGATTTGTATAATGTAGGCATTATTAATAATAACATTCATATATATAAAAATTTATTTCAAATTCTATATAAATTGAAGTGTATAAATACGTTCATGTATTTTACATTGTTGCACAGTTGATTCTCGCCATAAATGAGTATTTGTGATAAAATTAGAAAAAAAAAATTATCTTAAAACTATAATAATTCTTGTCTAACTTATCACTTGCATAGATTAAGATAAAAATGATGCACAGTTTAAAGATATTTGTGAGCTGTGCCGAGAGAGGCTACATGGTTATCGAAGTTCATAAAAACTTTAAAATTTCAATTAAATTTTTATGTGAAACTTATATAAATAAAAAGTTAATACGAAATTTATCATTCCTTAATCATGCCGGTTTTGCAGTTTATCTTTTGAATTTTCCTCATCTGAAGGAACCCTTTACACAACGTTTTTGTCATAATTATTTTTTAATTAGAATTTGAGAATACAGAAGACTACTTTCATCAAGTCATCAATAAAAAATCCTGGTTATTTTACTATTTTTAATTTTGACGGAAAATGTCACAAAAATGATCATACCACAGGGTTACCAACCTTTTCAAATGTTTCCCCCTAAAAAAATAAAATTTCCCCCTAAAAAACCCCAAAATTTTTTTTATAGATATTATAACAGCCTATACTTATATACCTATGAGGATTTCAAATAGATGCTTCAAGAAAAATATATAACGCACATCGTAAATTATATAAATAATAAAATTATTTATTTATAATAAAATAAGCAAATAAGGTATCTTATGAAATGCAATCAAAAATATTACAAATGTCATCTAAATCTTCGCTTTTAAGATCATACATCATACCCCTAAAAAAACCCCTGAAACAAATTACCCCCCAAAAATCCCTCTGTCAACAAAAAAAAAAACCCCTAAATCTAGGGGGAAAACCCCTAAGTTGGTAACGCTGTCATACCATCAAAATACCGAAGAAAATCATAAAATTTAACCATTATTAGTAAAGGACGACGTATAAATATTTTCAAATAATTTATCATCATTATACACACTTCACTTAGTGTTTTAATATTAGAGTCTCTACTTAGTTAAATAAAAATAATTTTGAATTTTAAATTATAACAACATTTTATGCTTGCAATATTATTTCAGATATTAATAACGAACGTGTGTGTTGATATCTCATTTTATGGGATTTTGCTTATTATTATTATTATAAATTTTTTTTTATTTTTAATCGACAGAAATAACAAATAATAATTATAAATGAAAATAAGGGCTTTATATACACAGTGTTTTTGTACACACAACCAGTTTTATCCTTTTTTCTTCTTTTTTTTTTTTGATGCAATGTTTCGTGACGCATCCCTCCAAACATGTACATCAGAATTGTTGTGTATAGTTTTAAAGAAGCAAAAAATAAAAGTTTTTCCATCCAATCAAAAAAAAAAAAAAAAAATAATAATAAAAAATTACATTGGATATTTTTTTTTTTTTAATGTATATACCGTGTAGGAGGAAAAAATAAAAAAAAAAAAAGAATCGGAAATAATATTCATCATTAAGTGGATTAAAGTGATTGAAAAATAATGTAAATATTCAATATTGTAAATAGACTTGTTATCAATAATTGAAACCGAAAATAAAATTTACTTTTATACAACAAAAAATAATAATCTTTAATGAATTTTCCTGAAAAAAGTAAAAATCATTATTTATATTATATACAAGTGTTTCTGTTGTAAATTGAAAATTTATACACTCTGATACAATTGGTTAAGATAAATAGAGATTTTGTCATACAAACGAGTTGAATGTTCATTTGAATTGAGTTGGTCTTCCTCAAAAATCTACTAATATGGAGAATTGATGAAGTTCTTCAATTAATTAATTTTGATATTTTGTATAGGAATTTCGAAATAATTTTGATTGATGATGAAAGGCAACTTTTTAATATAATTAATAAAACATGTTCAAAAACCAGTATTCAACTTATCTAAGTCATGATTAAGCTATAATTCGTATTTCCTAAATCTATATTAGTTTGATATCAACGGAACGGAAGTGTAGAAAAAATTCCAAATGTAAATAGGCACGCTATATAGAAAAAAAAATATAATTCAATAAAATATATGCATTCACATAATAATAAAAATATTTTTATTTTTTTTTTACAGATCTTCGCTTTCAATAGAAAATTGTGAAAAATAGAGAGTCAATTAACTGAATTATTATAAAGTCAAGGGCCCTTTTATATTTTTATTTTATTTAACGCAATCATTATGAGATTTTCCGCTCATTATGTCTTACTAATTGCAAAAATTTTTAAAATTATTTACCCATAGTATATGTAGTTATTAAAATTAAGTTTATTCAATGTATTTGACTGACTGAGTTAATATATTTTAGTAATTTACAAAATTATGTTTACGGAGGGGAAGGGATGTCACTGAAGGGCTTGATGTAGAAACGTTCTAGAACAATATTCAACTTGAGTTGAATAACTCAAATTTTAGTCATGTGTAAAGTTGTTGCACATGACTAAGTGCCTACAAATTCATAGACAAATTGATTTGTTCATTTCGTGCTAATCATTCTTAAGTGAAATGCTTTTCACATATTTTACGTTATTGAATAGCATTTAACTGAAAATATAAATTATTTGACCCACCAAAATGTGTGCTTTATTACTAAATATTCTAAAAAAATGGAATAAATTAATTTTTTTTAATCTGTTCCCAATAAAATACTTAATTGAAAACTTTTTACAAATTAGAAAATTATATAAAAATATCTAAAAAATAAATATGCACACTGAAAAAAAAATAAAGCTAAAAATAAATCGAACTAGTGTATAATTTTAGGACAGAAATAGCTTCGCGAAATATCATCACTAGACTCAAGTCTATTTCTGGTCTTACTTTGTAGATGATTTCTGCTCTTTCTTTGCAAATGAAGAAAAATCTATTTCACACAAATACGTTGTAGCAAATGGGACAAGACTATTTTAGCTAATTTTCGTGTAGCAACTTTTGCTGTAGATTTTTGGCATTTTAATAATAAATGCAATATTTTAAGTACTTACATCTACAAAAAAATCTATATTTGTACTTTTAGTTATAATATGTCTGCTATATTTTTTACCTGATTTTCCACTAAGTTTTTGTTAGTGCAAAAATAGAATTAAAACTTATATTAAATCCAACAAAATATAAAAAAAAAAAAACAATCTAACGTCAAAATGGTTCCTACAATCTAATAAACAGATAAAAAAATTAAATAAATAAACGAAATAGAAAATAATCATTATTAAAGCTTTTAATTGAAATCAATAGGATAAAACTTTTTAATTGAAAATAAAATGTTAAAAGTTTTTTTGAACTTTTTTTTTTTGATTTTTTTTTTGGTTTTTAGTTTTTCCTTCCCAACACTGTACAATACATATAGTAGTCGAAAAAAAATTCTAAAAATCATTCTTCAATTAAATTAAATACAATTCGAAAGGAAAATTATTTTTATATACACATATAATAAATTTATATTCCTTTGGTGTAATAAAATGTTCAAAGTTTCATGTCAATCAGCCTCATAGTCGTAGAGTCTTCAGAGACTATTCAGTACAAACAGACAGTCTAAAATTGGTTTTTTCTATATGCAACCTAATAGATTGTAAATAAATTAATGAATCGATTCAACATAAGTTTATCATAATTTTTTTCATTAAATAAATTGAAAAAAAAAAACCAAAAATAAATAATGCATTTTAGGAACCTTTCAAGCATTGTTTTGACAGCAGCATAAAAAACACTAAAAATCATAAAAATAAAAATAAAAGAAAGGATAATTTAACTTTAACAAAGAAGAAGAAAAATAACATACCTACATATATATTTTATGTAAAGAAAAAGAAAAACTTAAAAAAATACTGAGCGTAACAAATTTATTATTTTCTAAGTTTTAATAAAACATAAAATTTTATATCAACAGTAAAAAACATTGAACATATTTTCTTCTTTTCTAACATTAATTTTTTGTTTGTCTCAAAAAAAAAAAATAAAATTATTCTGATCCTTTTACAACAGCATAAAAAATGAAAAGGAAAAAAAAATGTTAAGGCAAAAAAATAAAAACAAAATAAAATACACAAAGAAATATTACATTATATTACAACTTTACACCTCTCACAAAATATGAAATTGACCATTTTCTTATGATTTCGAAAAAAAAAAAAAAAATAAGAAAGAAAAAAATTGAGACAAAAATCGAGGACAAAAAAATTTTCTTTTTTTTCATGTTCTGAGCTCATTTTTTTCTTCGTACATATATACCTTTGGTTCTTCATATTAAAATAAATGTCTTGGAAGTAATTTGTTAAACAAAAAAAAAAAAGAAAAAGGATAATATCATATAGCAATTTTTTAAGGATAATACATGAAAGGTACTTTTTTTTCTTCTTTTTTTTTAATACATACATTTACTCACATGTATATTTATTTTATAAATTTTTATATTATTATTACATTTTTTTCAATTTTGTTTATTTATGTAAAAGTACAAAAAAAAAAAAAAAAATATATATACATTTTTTGTACATAAGAAGAAAAAGATGAAACTTTCAGAAACAAAAATATCTCACATATAGAAAGAAAAATATTAAAAGAAAATCAAAGAGTTTAATTAAACTTAGATCTGTTTGGTATTATAATAAATGCGGCCAACCAATGACTACTAAGCAAATGGTAAATGGTAAATTTGCTGACTTTTATCTAAGCTAAAGGTCTACGATTTTGAATGCTTAAATCTAAAGCTCTCAACTGGGTCGATCGGAACATTTTCCTACACATAAAATTTTAAATTGTAAAATTTTGGAAAAGAACAATTTTAGCTCACAAACTTAAAATTTATCTTTATTTACTGTCTATACGCAGTGAGATCGTTTTATTTACAGACAAACTAAAACTAAAATATTTTTTTCGGAGCCAGGATTATTGAAGTATTAATTTATGATAGTTGGTTTAGTACGTATAAGTGACGAAAAGGGCTTACGATTTGTGGTTTGGTTCATTCTTAAGTTTGAGCTTAATATAAAGAGAATTCATCATAATCGGATTTGAAAGTGTATTTTGCTGATTTTTTTCCCAGTTAATTTTCCAAACAACATTTTCTACTTTTCTTCGATGAAAAATTCCGAATAAAAAGGGAAACAAAAGGAAATAACTTTATGAATTTTTTCCCATAAAAATATTACCAAATATTGTATGTAATCTTTAGCTTTTATTGTTTTTTTTTTTTGTTTACACAATGTTTTTCTTATTCAAAAATATAAAAAAGGTATATAATATTGGCTTTTAATTTTGTCGTTTCAAATATAAAAAATTACACCCAAAGAAAACACTATATTATGTATATTGAATTTTAAATGAATGCAATATACCTGTTTAAATTTCAAAATTTTGATATTATTAGCATTGTACAATAGTATAGTTACAGGACAGGATTTTCATTAAATTTTTACAATCTACATTTTATAATCCTTTACTAGGATTTTCATTATACTTTTAGTTACTTTAAACTCAGGAAATTAAATTTAGATATTGTTTTGTATTATAGATATACTTTTGAATAACTTTGATGCATGTTCAATATATTTAAAGTTTAAGATTCACTTGTGATATAGCAAAGTTTTAACGTTTTTAAGCGTCAATTAGAAGTCGGAAAGAAAAGGCATACGTATATTTCTCATTTAGTTAAAAGTTCAAATTTTTATTGTGACAATGTGATATTCTGTGATATTACATGCAATTAAACATATAATGTAGATCTTAGTGTATAGCCTATACATTGTGTCTAAATTTTCTTTAAGAATTAATTTACATTTAGTGTTTTATGAGAGAAAGTTTCGTTCTGTTAGTAATTAGATTTTTGCACCCAGAATTGGCACTTTTATAGCTGTGCTCAGAAGCTTATGAACCCAATTTTATTAACCTTAAAAAATTATATGAAAGTTATAAGAAAAAAAGAAAACTTAAAAATAATCATAAAAATTTTGCATAAATAAAATAATAATAAATAAATAAAATAAAAATGATTAAGTAATAATTTTATTTATATACATATATGCAATGTTCATTTTTTTTTTTAGAACTAACAGAATAATAGTAAAATAAATAAATAAAAAAAAGAAGCCCTTTAATATTATGAATAATGTGACAGATCTTAAGACTAAGCACTTCTTCTTTCTTCGTTCTATTATCATATTTTATGTATTTTCATGGAAATGCTTGGGTGGATTAGAAAGCAACTGGTGAAAGGCCAATAATTTTTTATGCCTTTATTACTAACATTTTCTATAATATTAAATTTTTTACCCTTTTTTTTTGTTGTTTTTTTTTTATTTTTATTTTTTTACTTACAAATAATAAAAGCACAAAAGATATTTTTACTGATCATTCCCCAATAACATAATTGTGTTAATTTTTAAAAGAAATATTATGTACAAAATAAAGTTCTTTAAAAGATGTGACTTCGTAAGACTGTACAATAGAATTTTCCTTACCTTCAAAAAAATGATAAGCTTTAACTCTTTTTGAATATTAACTTATTGGAAAGCCTGGAAAGAATTTCTTATCCAAACTACTCCATCAGGTGTCAGAGTAAAAAAAGGAATTAAGTATTATAACTAAGTTTCCTATAAAAGAAACATTAATTTTAAAATGACAGTAGTTAAAGTGATAGTTTTAAGATCATAGTTGCATTGGCACACGTTTCTGAGGAATATTAATTTTGTATAATATAATATAGAAACTTGTATACAGTAAACTGCAAAGCTCCACACTATATGTAATGTATTTAACAGTGAAAAATTGATATTAATTCTAGCATTGATTCCATATGTCTAAAAGAAAAGTGATTCATGCGAAAAAAGAAATGAATCGAATTTTTAGGGAAGGCTTAAACTTTTTTTTGCTATTAGGGATTTGTTTTTTTTTTTTCATACAATAATATGTATATTTATAAAGGTAACATCGGGGATCAGTAAAATATATATAATATTCCTTGTATCTTTTTGCATTATAATATTTTATGGGAAGTAAAATTCATGTTACACTAGGTTTGAAAAAAAAAAAAAAAAAAACAAAAATAAAATAAAATATATTTAGAATAAAAAAATACGATAAAGAAGATGAAAAAAAAAAAATATATATAAATAAAGGAATTTGTTCTTTTTTATTTTTTCTAACTTCTCGTACACACAATTTATGTTTATACAAAATATAAATTTAAATTGTAGTCTTATATTTTTATGTTTATGTTTAATATAAAAAAAAAAAAAAAAATTGTTAACACCCTACAGGAAAATAATGTTATTATTATTCATTCAAAGAATGAAAAAAAAAAAAAATGTAATATGAATGAATGAAGAAAAATATTATATCTCCCTATATCTATACTATATACACCGCACCGATTACAACAATATGAACACTGACATTTTCACATTCTTAAACAAAATATTGTGATTTTGTTTATTGAAAAATATTTATGTTAAAAAAAAAAAATAAATTATTATTTATCAATATCAGTGACAGGGTTCAGTTTTTTTTTTTTTATATTAAACATTCATTCTGAATTTTCTTCTTTTTTTTTTTGTGTTGTGCTGAAAATAATCTCATGAAAAAATATTATTACTTTATTTTATTGGTTGGCACGTCATGTATTTAGCTTGATTTGTTATCTTTGGCCATATTTGAATTTTGTGTTTATTTATTTTTTTTATTATGTTATACCATTGAAGAGAATAAAATATTTTTTGATTTTCATTAAAAAACAAAAAAAAAAAAAAAAAATAATAAAAAAAAAAACAAAATAAAAACGAAACAATCATAAATTTAGATAAAAATGAAAATGGAAAATTTTTTTTTTATTTTTATATTGTGTAATTTTCTTTAACTTTACATATAATATAAACATTATTTATTATATCTTATATATATGTAAATAATGCAGTAAGGACTCTTTCAGACGAGGATATTATATGCGAGATTAGCATATATATGAGATTAGCATATATGTACAAGTATAGCGATAATTATAATTATAGGGTTTAAGAATTATACCATTACGAAGATATTCAGATATCCATATACTTTTCAGATACGGAAGTACCATTGTCTGATAAAGTCATCGTATCCCGTTTAAAGGATATCCAGCATGCAGTAATCTCGTCTGAAAGAGGCCTATTCTATTATATATATATATTTTTATGCTCTTAATGTATATTACAAACTTCAGCTATTAATTTTTTTTTATTGGTATATGTTTATTTTTCTTATGCTGCAATGATGATGAAATTTTTTTATTATTTTTATAATAAAATGACAATTTGTTTTTTTTTTTTTTAGATATATTATGCTGATCCATTAAATTTTGGACAATTTATTAAGATATTTTGATTGTTGAAGGAAAAGTTGGTGATATTTTGGGTGAATAATAACTTGATGAACATAATTTTTAAGTTCTCTAAAGATTTATTTTTGATAAACTTAAGAATTTTAGGCTTTATTCAGAGGTTTTTTTTTTATTAAAATTAGGATTACGTTCTGTAGATATGCTCAAATTGAGTGCTGAGAATTGAGTTTTTTTCTGTAAGAATATGCTTTAAACGCCAAATTTCAATGTTTAAATAAAAGATCATAAGCATCTTCTTCTGTTCAACATTATTTTTATCAAATCCAGATAAAAGTATAAATGAAATAAACGTATAATAATGATAATAATAATAATAATAATTTTATTTCCCCCAATAGTTTTGGAAATAAAAAAAAAAAATCTTTATTTCTATGCTTAATTTAATTTACAAGTATAATATACTATATATAAGTTTATTTTTGACATTTTACTGAATTGAATATAAATGATGAGGATAAGAGTTTTATTCATTCATTTGACCGTTTCACCTTTGAAAGAAGAGGAAATAATAATGGTAATATTATTTAATAAAAAAAAAGAAATGAAAAGAAAAGAAACATAAAAATATATGAAATATAATATAATATCTTTTTTTTTTTTTATTTTTATGGCATAATTCAATAAATATTTTCATAATGTAATATGGGTATGTTATTTTTCATCGATTTCGATTATTTAATATTAAAAAATATTTTTTTTTCTTTTTTTTCATTTTCTTTTTGTAAAATATCTTTCCAAATATTTCAAGTTATATATAAAATATATTTTTTTTTTTTGCCAATTTTCCATAAATTTTATTTCTTTTTATGATCATATTGTTGTGCAACTTTGTGAACGGAAAAAAGATTCAATTTTTTTTTTAATTAAAAAAAAATTCGTAGATAAAGGTTCCGAAAAGTTATACATGTACATATTTAAAAATGTTTATATTGAAAAAAAAAAATAAATACTTTGCTCAATTTACAACATAGAAATGAAAATCTTGAATATGACGAATTCATTAGGGTGCCTAAAAGTTTGCAAAAATATTTTTTTTTATTCTATGCGGTTGAACAGCTCTAAGCACTTTAAATAAATAAAAATGATTACACTATCAAACTATTAGACCTTTGAGAAGCAGTCTTATTTTTCAAATCAGATTATTTTATGTGACATTAAGTGATAGAAGGCTTTTATGACAAATGCAATTTAATTAATTAATTTTACTTTAATTTGCGCGTCTAGTATACTTATGCAGTAAAATAGTCTAGTACTTTGAAAATTAAAAAAAAAAATATATATATATTTTCTCATTTTACTCAATTAAAATAATTTATTTTCATAAATCCCTTTTGAAAGAAATAAGACACTTTTTTATTAGCATTTTATCATTTATCACAATAAAACTTCAAAGAACTAATATTCTCTTAAGGATAATAATAAAATCAATTGATTTTTTATATTAATTAAAAAATTTTCCAATGTAAAAAAAAAAAAAAAAAAAAAACAAAGAATTCTCCATAATCCTTGAATGATTGAACTTTATATAAGAGATAAGATATTTCAAGAGACAGAAAAATTTACATTTTATAGATATATATTTTTGTGTGTATGTAATCGTGAACATTATTTTATTGATAGAAAATTAATTGTCAAAAACTTAAATAAAAAATTTAGAAATGCATTTTTTATTAAAAATTGTTGTAAATAAAACTCAAGCAGATATTCTTATTTTTATTCTTTCCAGTTTATCAAATATTTCTCATTTCTTTTATTAGTCCTGCCGTCCTAATGTCTAAGCCGATATTCCTGCCTCAAATGGTACCTCTTCCTTAAATGGTCAATGTTTTCTGGTCGATCGCCTGACCTTTTGTATATTAACAAAAAGTTAAAATATTCATAATCTTTAACTGAAAGAAAGGAATAGAGCTTTTCCTGAACTGTTCCTCTATTGCTATTAGTACTTCTGAACTAACAATTGTCGGCAAAACGATCAAAATATTAAAAAAACTCTGATATTAGAATGTTTTATTTTTAAACTAATTCTGAACGCTGTATAAAGTTGTATTCCATCGCCCCGAACATGCCGTAGTCCTATTAAGTGAAGTTATTGCAATTTTTTAGTTGAGCATTCAAATTGAGTTTCTCTTGATTAAGAAAAGTCTGGCCTCGCCAACACATTTTACTGATTTATTCTGTGGCTAACATGGTAGTAAATTAAATTAATAGTTCTTTGAAAACGAAAAAAAAAAATACATATATATTATATTTTTTATATAAAAAAATCACTTAAATTAAATATCTGGTTTGGCTCGTACAAGGATATACTTAACAATATGTCGCAGGAAGAAATAAAATGCGTTGAAAAAAAAAACATATTTTTTTTTTTTTAATGAATGAAACTTCATAAAATGCATAATTTCATTTTCACGGTATCTCATCATCATAATTGAATAAGCTCTGAACATAACTTTTCAGAAAAATAAAAAAAAAAGTTTACAATTTTTACATTATCCTTAACATGCTTAATGAAAATAAAATATATGTATGTTTGTATCCTCCAAAAAAAAAATACGACACTTGAATTCTTTTCACGTTTTATTATTATTATTCTGAAAAAAAAAAAAAAAAGAATAAAAAAAAAACAAAAGAAGAAAAGTCCTGAATATGAAAAAACCATTAATTGCGAATTTTTATTTTTTTTTTTCATTCATTTTGAACGACTAAATTAGAAACCTTTTCTTCTTTATTATTATTATTATTATTATTTTTGTTTGTTTTACCTAATTATTTTGACAAAATTAAAATGATAATTAGAAGGATTTGTCTGTTAGAGAGCTGTGTGCTTTATATAGATATATTAAGTTATATATGCGAGTATATATAATTTAATTTGTAAAGTTTTCAATTTTACAAAACATAACGTAATTAATTCCTTACCTGGAAACTTTTTTTTTTTTTATAGCTTTTTATTATATTTTTTATTCGTTTCTTCGTAATTTTTTTTTTATTATTCATTTATTTTGGTTTAACTATGATTTAATTTTGTTTGTCTGTCCTTAAAAGCCATTTACATTAGATTTTCGTTTGAAGGGGTTGGGGCAAAATAGCTTATATAATACTATCTACTTATTTTTTCTAGTTATTTTCCAGAGCTGGAAATAAATATAATTTTGGCATACTAGATGTATAAGTGTAGAATATTCCCCCCTTAAAATTTATTCTCATGTTTGGCCATAAGGTATATTAAATTAATTACAATTTAAGCCGCAGGGAATTGAACCCATAGTCATATACATTCAGCCGGTCATTCAAATATTTAATCAGGTTTGAATAAAAGTTTTTCGTGGAAAAAAGCAGAAAATTTATTAAAAAAAATTTTTCATTATTGAGATCTTAAGTTAAACTCCCTTTGAAAAAAAAATATACATAATCCTTTTTTTTTGTAATTTTTTTTTTTGACGTTAATGAGATTCTAGTTTTCTTGCAGTCCTTTTTATCCTGTAACTTAAGTAAAAAAAAAATAATATAAAATTAATACAAAAGCAAAAGGTAGGTAGGTATCTTTTTTTTTTATTTTTATTTTTTTTTATTTTTATCGTAAATGTATCTGAATTCAAAAAGAAATACGTTTTTTAATAATAAAAAAAAAATTTAAATTGAAAAAGAAAAAAAGACAAAAAATAAAAGTGAAAAAAAAAATAAAAATAATCTTTTTATTTTTTAATTCTTTTTTATTTAAAAGAAACGTGTTGTTTATTTCCGGAAACCTTAATGAGTTTGTTAAGCTTAAAAAAAAATTTTATAAATATAAAAAGAGTAGGACATTCTTTTTTCGCAACATTATTATTTATTCATTTTGTTTTTTTAGTGTACAGTAAGTATATTTAATTTTCAGTTTTATAAATTTGTATTTTCTTAGATATGAAAATAAAATTAATTAATTATATTTTTTTTTTAAGTTTCGTAAAAAAATTTGGACAGTTCTTTACTATATTTGTTATATAATTTTTTCTAATCAATGAACCTAAAGAATTGCATTCTGCAATGATCTTAAATAAAATCAGTAAGTGATGCAGATTTGATTTGCATACACTTAGGTATCGGCAGATAAATCATTCCAAAGAAGGAGCAAGTCATTTTCTTTATGTAATTTATATATGAGACATTAAGTAAAGGTAGGTAAAAGTTTGAATTTTATTTCTTTGAAATTCATATATAGTTAACAATCCAAATTGATTTGTTTCAGCTCAAATGTACAGTACAGCTTTTTGTTCAAAGTGCAACATAAAGGGAAATTAAGTATTGTGCTTCCAGTTCAAGGATATTTTGAAACAACTCGAATTTTTATGCATTTTAATCCTTAATTGTCTAGTATTTCAGGTTAATCCTTGGATTTTATATTATTTCATTAAACTTATTGAAGTATTTAAGATTTATAAAAAACAGTTTGAGTTTTCATTCCGGTTTCCGGATTGATTTTTATTGCTCGGAATTAGTTTAAGTTCGAAATGCGCAGTGTTAAAAGTGGAATTAAAAGTTTTTAAATGCAACAAAATGGTATTTTTTATACTAAACTTAGATTTTTGTAAATAATTTTTTTGTTTCATACAAGAATAAAACCATCACAGAATCAATATAATGTAATTTTGACATATACATGCCTTTGTATCCTGGAAAATTTGATACAATCGGTAATATTGTTAACTCAGTTAAAGAAAAATATTCATTTTGACTTATAGGTATTATATCCACTGGTCAATGTTATAATACTGAACTGCTAATTGAAGTAATTTAAAGAAAAAAAAAATTCTGCTATCTTTAATGTATTCCCATAAATATCTTCTTTTTTTTTTTTGTTTTATATATTTTTTAATGAAAAGTCTTATTAAATAAATTTTTTTTTTTAACTATAAAATAAAATGAACGGATGGATATGCATGATTAAAAAAAAAAACAAACAAAGGAAGAAATTTCAACGAATTGAATAAAAATGCGAATGCCATATTATACTAAGATTCAAATTAAAAAAAAAAATGCTAAAATGAATCTTTCACAACATAATTTATTTAATAAGACGTTCTATGCAGCTTTTGTCTTGAATTTTACATTTTTTTTTCTTATTATTATTATTCTCATAAAAACATATTTTTCGTTGAATTATTTTTTTTTCTCTGTTTCCCCCACAAAATAGTAGAGCTCTGAAAATGGTCTTCACACCTTTAGTGTGTACCTTTTTTTTTCGCAGCATTTTTTTTTGTACTTAACAAGAAGGAAAAAAAAAAAAGTTCTTGTAATTAATTTTTGAATTTTTTATATGTAGGTATCTTTTTTTTTCTATTACCATGACTTAATTATGTTTTATTAAACAAAAGCATAAAAATTATAATGGTGAACACGTTTAAAAAAAAAAACTAAAAAAAAAAAATTGCATTTATTATAATTCTTTTTTTTTGTTCACCTTACTTTGAGCTTTGAGCTAGATAATAATTTCCCTAAGAATTTTCATTGAACTATGTAGGTACAAGGAAAAATACATAATAAAAACAAAAAAAGATAGAAAGCACGGAATTATTATTATTATTTTATTTATTAGAGATATTAAAAAAAAGTATGAAAAATTCATTCATTTTTAAATTTTTTTTTTAGTGAATAATAATAATCATAAAAAAAAAGACGAATATTTTTAATGGGAAATTGCCATTAGAAATTTTTCCGTTCTTTTTTTTTCTATTGATGTCCTGTGTGTTAAAAAGAGTGTTATATATATAAAGTAAAGTGAAGAAATAATTTTCAATGAACTTATATTAAGAAAAAAATTTTCATTAAAAATATTAATAAACTTTTTCTTTTTAATTTTTATTTTTTAATATTAGGTTATTAGTTTGATAGATAAATTTCGAGATAAAAGCAAATTCCAGCCCGAGTTGGAAATCGAATAAAAGACTAAGATCAGCACAAGGATATTCAGAATATCACCATGATACGCATATTGAATAATGATAAAAATTGCAGTTGAATGGATAGTAGCGTCAATGGGACAGCAAATTCAAGTTTTTTTTAGAATTAAAAAGTTATTTTTCTTCACTACTATCTATTTATTATCTATCTATCTATATATATCAAACTGAAAGTCCGTTTATGTATGTAGCTTTGTAGCTTATTGACTTCGAAACCAATTAACCAATTTAGTCGCGTCTGAAAAGTTATTATCCGTAGCCAGAATCCCAGAATAGATATATACCATATTTTATTAATAAAAATAATTTCGGAAAATTTTGCAAAATCGTTATATATAGATATAAATAGTATCTAATTTTTTTTAGAAGTGTTAAATAATAATGATTGTTAAGAATATGTTTTCTAATAAATTTATTAAGATTAAATTTGTCGGGGAGAATTTTTTTTTTCGTACATAGTATATATTTATATAATTATATAATGTATATTATATTTCTAACAAGGCAACCCTTTTTATGTAAAATATTTTAAAATAATTTTATATATTTTGTAAAATCAAGCGAATTTAAGATAATCTAATAAATTTATTTAATATACATATAAATATTTTATTTTATTTTATTTTATTTTTTTTTAAAGTATTATGAATTTATTCTAAATATTCATTCAAAAATTCATTTTCCAAAACCCTTTTTTGGGGTTGCTCAAATTGTATCGAAAAAAAAGAACAGATTTTTCTTTTGAAAATAAGAAGAAGAAAAAAAAAAAAAACTTAATTTTTATATTTTGATTTTTTTATTTTTTTTTTATTTTTAGTATGAGATGAATATTTGTAAAAAAAATATTAATACATGATTGAATACTAAAATACCATAAAAAGAATAACATTATGTGGTTTTATTTTACAATTTTTTTTATATAATATATAATGTATACATAATAAGTTATCTTTTATCAATTTAAAAAAAAAAACAAAATTTGTTCGGATGAAAATGCCCGACAAAAAAAATACAAATAAATAAATAAATAATCAAGAATCATCTTTGTTGTAAATATAATGTTCCTTGAAAGGGTATAAATTAGGAGGAAAAAAAAAAACAGTAGGTACATATAAATTTTTTTTCTCATATGAATAAATTAAAAAATTTATTTTAATTCTGACTATGTCATGATGTTGGAAGAAAATCCATAGAAAAAATTTGAAATAAATAAAAATTATGATTTGTAGTTTGAAACTACGTATCTGTGTAATATCATATTTGTTTTACAAAAAAAAAAACATTAATACAAACAAACGAAATAAATTGAAGTTTATTCTTATTTTATATTTATATTTAAAACTTAAAAATTTTCCTATAATTAGAGTATGCCAAAAGAAGATGGTAAATAATGATTGAAGCGGAATGGTAAATTGAAAAAAAAAAAAAAACGAGAACAGTTAAACATTTTGATTTAAGATACTTTAATTTTATGATTTTTTAGTACCATATAGTCCGTTTTTTATTATAGTTGGAAAACGGGCTAAAGAAGAACTAAATTAACATAATAGTGATGTCAGATTTATGTACTTTTATTTTCTAAATTTATTTGTAGTACTGTTTATTCTAATTAGACGAACAGTATTTATGTAGTATTTATAGAGCTACTATTGAGAAACTAAAACTTTAGAAAATCTGAATTATGACATTGAAATGTATTCAACACACACTTTCAAAACCATTTGTAATTAATAATTATTTTATTTGATATTAGTATTTGCTGAAGTTTGTTTGATCGCATTCGTCCACTTTAATCGATGGCTGGAGTAGGAGGCTAGCTACATGGATTTGGATGAAAAATAAAATATTTTAATAAAAAAAAACTTTGTTATAATATTATTTAGTATTTTTATTTTTATTTTAAAAAAGGAAAGAAGAAATCCGATGAAATCGAATCTAAATTCTATATTTGGGGAATTTTAAGTGAAGAAACCAAAAATGTTCATTTAATTTTTTAAATCACTGAAATACAGTGATTGATAATATAATGTATATATTCATTTCAGCACTTTTCTTAAAGTCACCAACCAAAAAAAAAAAAACAATAAAAAACTTCTTCAACAAAAGTTATTTTATCAAAGATTTCTTTCCAATGGAAAATACCGAAATGTCGTTGATATTTTATTTTACCTTAAAACTGAATGCATGCATCAAATGAGAAAAATTTAAAATGATAGAAAATTATTTGTTTTTTTTTTTGTTTTTCACGCCTCATTTAAAATCTAAATGGTCCGTATCCGTTTTTCTATGTTGTTATAACATTTTACATCCTTTGAATATAATTTTCTTCTTGTTTTTTTTTTTTTTTTTTCTAAGAATTTAATAAAGTTTAAGTGAATGTTATTTGAAATTTATAAATAAAAATTTATTTTTTGTATTTTTTTTGTATTTCAAACGAATAACAAGACTATGCTGTACGTGAACACACAATTATATCGATATTGTATATATACAGCAGCATAATAGTATCTACTCTTCATTGCCATTAATAAATTAAGTAAAGAAGGAAAGAAAATTACATTGATTTATTTCTTAAAGTATAATGACTTTTTTATTCCATTTGATTGACAATTTAATTTATTATATAAATGTTTTCAATGAATTTGTACATTAAACTAAAAACAATAAAAAAAAAACAAAAAAAAAAAAAAAAATCGAAAACATTTCAATTGACTTTCCTTGTTTTTCCTCAAATATTTTTATTTTTTTGTATTTTTATTTATTTTTATATATATACAGATTTTTATTTTTTTGATTTTTTTTGTATTTTTATTTTAAATACACCTAATAATATACTCTCTTTTTTCATATATATTTATTTTAATGTATGTACTTTATACAGTTTGTGTACACATATAATATATATTATATATATTTAATTTGAAAACATTTATATTTATTTTACATGGGGTGGGTATATTATTTATTACCGAGATAGAGTAACGGAGAAATTGAAAAAAAAAAAAACAAAAAAAATACACTTTTTTTGAACAACGAAGAATCAAGTAGCGCAGAATTCTGAATAAAGTTTCCATTAACTATTAATTTTATTTATTTTTATTTTTTATTTTGAAATTTAACACTTTGGTGAAAATAATTTTTTTTTATTATTGTTTTTTCGTGTTTTTTAAACTAAATTGCTAGTTTTTAGGATTATCATAAAAAATAATTTTTTAAAGTTTTTGATTATAGTTTTTTTTTAAAAAGGGGAAGGGAATGGTTTAATTTTCCTTTGCGATATATAATTCATTTATTGCTGAGTAGAATAATAATATTAATTATCAGCTGATTTAATCATATATGCCAAAAATAATAGTTCGTTTTATGTTAAATTGCATAATTTATGATGTACCATTAACCATTATGTCGAATAAAAGAATTAATATTGTAATTTCACTCTTGAAGATACTGTTTTCCATTAATTATTTTACTTAAATGATCAGGGATCAAAAAATACTCTCATTCTAAAAAAGATAATTCTAAATAAATTCTCGCAAGCATTTGGCGTTAAGTAATTAGTGACTCACCAATAATTGTTTAAAAATTTAAATTTAAATTGTACTAAATTGTACAGTAGCTTGTGTATTTTCAACATGAACGGACAGCGCAACAAGGTACTAAATAGGATTCTAGTCGAGTTTTCATGTAAGCAATAGTTTTTTATTTTTGTGATTAAAAAGAAACTTCAAAAGAGTTGGTACTTGGTAGTGACCAAAATCTCTGTATATAGACATTTAAAAAGGGTCCTAAACTAGATTTTACAATAATCTCCTTTCGGAGGATGGAAAGGGTGACACATTTCTATTTTAAATTAGTTCAAATAAGCAAAAAAAATTAGTAAAAAATGTGTTAATACAAAAATTATGTTATTGAAACGAACATTTTTCCTTATTTTCAGAAAAATTACAGAATCAATTTCAAATAAAAAAATTCAATTAAATATTTGAAAATAAAAACGTTAAATCTTAATCTTAATGTCCCCCTTCACATTAAAAAAGTTTATTATAATCTCTTAAAGAAAAAAAAAAATTATTGTTTTTTTTTCCCAAATGAAAATATTTTCTCTGATCATTATCCACGGAGTATAGTTTTGTAAACCATAAAAGTACAATAAAGTAAATAAATTTTAAACCAAGAATGAGATAATGCCAATTTCTTAAGTAAATATCGAATAATTTTCCATCAAGATTAAATTAAATATACACACATAATATATTTAGAGTAAAAAATAAAAATTTATTTATTGTTTTTTCTTATATTCTTTATTGAAAAAATTTATATATGTATATAATGTTTCATTTACTTACTTAGAGGTTTAATTTAAAGGCAAAACAAAAAAAAACAAAAATCTGAACTAATTTTATTTTTGAAATAAAAGAAGAAAATAAATTCGTATTTTGGAGGATGGGGCTTAAGAAAAAATGGTAAATTTTCCGGAAAAATGCTTAATTTATTGACTGACACTGAGTTGCGTCTGTTAAAATCAAAAATATGCCTTCGCCATAGAACTATAAAAATGAGACAACTAATTCAAGTACTATACTTAAGAGAAAATTGTAAATGTTCATATTTCGTACCAAAAGTCAAAAAGGTTTTTTTAAATTTCCAAATTATTTTTCATAACTCAGTGATTGAATAGCTTTTAAACTAATGGGTTCGGCTGGATTGCAAATAAATATTTTTGGTGGTATTACATAGTACACACTTAACTATCGAAAAAAGAAACAAAATTCTATTACCAGGATAACAACAATTTAATAACGTTGAACCTTATTTCTATATTATTCTAAATTTATTCGATAAAAATTTTTAGTAAAATTATTAAGAGTATAATTTCAATTTTCTTTTTAATATAGAGAAAAAAAAAATATAATAGTAGAGGATATACTTAAACATTTTATTTTCTTTTAATTCACAGATACTTTACCATTTATGAAGTATGTTATTTTTTTTTTTAATTTTCTTTCATTTTTCTATATGTATAAGGAATATCATGAAGACGAAAAAAGCTTGCGTGGCCCATTGCAATTTAGGTCTATTTAATTGTTTAAAAGTAAAATTTATATAGATTTAAACAACATTCAAGCCTGTAATCTCTGATAATTGTTATGTTAGCAGGTATTTACATTTAACTTACACGCAAAGGTTTTAAAAAGTCATAACGTGTAAAGAAATCTCTTTTAAGAAATAAATTTAACTGGTAACAAAAAAAAAAAAAATTAAATGTTGTATATATATAATAATTAATTGGCATGAAAAGTTCTAGGCTTCATATGTGTGTAATAATATATACCTAGATATGTAATGAAATTGAAATTATGAAGGTTAAAAAATAATACATTTAATAATATGAAAAGTTTTTCTAACATGACCAGACTCTTGAATTAATGGTTTATTTAATTAATAAATAATTACATATTATATATACTTTTAAGTGCTTATAAGTGTTATAAAGAATTAGAGTTATCTTGAAATTAAAAACCCATTTTCATTTCGAATTAAATTGTTATCAATTAAAACTCAGCTATCATTTATTAATATTTACACATAGTTTCTAATGATATCAATTGGTTTTTAAATAAAAATATTACATAAATTTTGTACGGATATTGATTTAGCTGTAGTTTTCAGAATATTTTTGTAATGGAAATAAGGTTGAAAAACAGCACTTTAAAGTTTAACATTTACACAAGAATTACATTTTAACTACAGTATATTCAAATCCATGAATTTAATTATCAATCCCCGTAAGTTTATCATAGATTTATCATTTATGTACTTAACAAAAAAAAAAAAAATCAAAAATCCATTTATAAATTATAATAAGGCAAAATAATAAGAGAACACTTAAAAGTACATAATAATTCTCTATATGAAAATGTGCAAATATAAATTATATATTCCTATAATCTACATATATAATTTTTTTTTTGTTTTTAGAGTGCCAATTAGCAGAATATTAATCAAATAATATATTAAAAAAAAAAAAAATTGAAAAGAATTTATACATATAATTTTATAATTTCTCTATACATACTATATTATAAAAATTTAATCATATAAGATCATTTATATATTCTATATATATATTCAGCAATCGTCTTTCAAATAAGGTTAATTAGTTAAGTGCTAGTTTGTGTATAGTTTTAAGTTTTTGACATCAATTGTAAATTCATGACACTTATCTACACGTCATTTGTTGAAGAATTCCTTTAAATTTTTATTTTATTTTTTTATTTTTGAATGACATTATAAAGTGTAAATATTTTCACTCTTTATATGATGTTTTTGTAAAATAATAATCACGAGCTAATGCAAAAAAAACAACAAACATAGTACATATTAACTATTTATGACAGGCAGATTCAATTATTTTGTAGTGTGAAAATGGAAAAAAATTATTATTATTCTGAAAGGAATTTTGTTTGTGTGTTTATCTTTTGGAAAATAGATAAAAATTTTATAGTTCGTTCATTATTAAAAAAATAAAAAGAAGGAAAACAAAATAAGAATGAAATCTAATGTGAACGAACAAGTATTTTTAGTATATAAAGTATAAGAAAATAAAAACAATTTAATTTTTATGAGTGAAAAGTTGTTTTTTAAGGCCAGGTGCTCACAGAATTACTAAAAAAAAATCTGATTATTGACGCCGCAAATCACAAACTGCGATGAGTTTCATTAAAAATGTATAATAAATTGAAAAAGTCAAAAATTGAAAAAAAAACTAGAACTCATATATTTCAATTTAAAATATTTTCCCGATTTTTTTTTTTTAATATTTATACGCTTCATACCAATTTTGATTGAAATTCACTTTTAGTCTCACCTTTGGGCGAAAGATTTTTTAAATTAATTAAATTTTTCAATTCCTTTACTAATAGTTGTATTGGCTGGCTAACTTTATTTAAATTTAATATATGTTGCAAAAACCCAGTAATTGTTAAACCTACCAAAAAAGTTACTCTGAACAGTACTCGAAATATCAATATGAATGAGTTTTTCTTATAAATCTTAACGTTCCAAAAAACAAAAAAAATTAGACAATCATTTGATTTTCATAATATGCCTACATATGAATAGCCTTGACATAATTACTTGATAAAAAATTTCTATGCACTAATTATAGTTCGAGAGCTAGCATCACAAATATATACTCATTAGCTAATATATTTCAATTCCGCTCTAATACAAAAAAAAAAATTATTTTTAATAGTTCCGTATTCTGTTCTGATCAAATTTTGAGAAGTAATGTTTTCCTTAGAATATTTTCAGTTTTAACGTTCTTATCAAAGTTCAGTGTTCCTACAATTTGATAAAATGATTTTTGTAGAAAGTGTGGTTAGCAACATTGCATTAAAAATATTAAAAACTTCGTTTAATCCAAATTTATTGATCAATAACGATTTTCAAGTAAGAGGAATAGTGTTTTCTAGTACAAATATAGAAATTAAGTTTTTTTTTCCAATTTGGGTCGGATTTCGTCCGATCCAAAATGGGGGATTCTTAATGGAACACCAATAGTGTACTTAGCCACATTTGCGTAAACAAATTTGTGTTATGCTGGCTGTCGGACTATTAACATCTACTAAATAATTCAACAATTTAACTTTATCAATCATTTTTTTTAATCGATTAGTTATTGAAAAAAAAAACCTTAATTGAATTAATTAAATTTCAATAAAAAAAAAAAATTATTAATTTCTCACCTAGCTGTTGTGACGCTGAAATTTTACGTGCTTCAATATAAAATTAGTATTCTTGTTTTTAATTTTTATTTTATTTCGTTTAAACATATGATTTTTGTTTACTCTCATTAAAAGCTTTCCGCGTATATTGGAGTTATGTAAAGCTTTTTTTTTTTTTTTTGTTATAAAGATTAAAGTTAGCACAATAAAAATAAAAATTTAATTTTTAATTTTTTAACACCCGTAGATTAAAAATTTTAATTATTATTATTTTATTATTTTTAATTTTTATTTAATTTTAATAATATTTTATTTAAGCGCGTTCAATTTTGCACCACAATTAATTTTAAGTACAAATAATAAAATTTCTTATTTAAATAAAATTAATAATAAATTTAATAAAAATAAAAAAATTTTATTAAATAAAAAATATAATCAGATTTTTCAATTTTGTCATGCGTAAGTCACGATCAACACTACCTTGAATTGTAATTATTATTATTTTTTTTTTTATCAATTCATTGTTAGATTTATTATTTTTTTTTTCATATTTAATTTTATAACTTTCAATTTTGTTTGCGCGTTGTTATTCTCTCGCTAGGCTAGGTATATGGGAAAACAAAAACAAAATAGAAAAATAATAAGTAATAATTTTTTTTTTAGCTGTTGAAAATGTCACCTAGCAAGAGTATGTAGGTATAATAAAATAGTGATCGAAATTCAATTGGACGTATTTTTAGTTTTTAGAATAGAATGTATTAAGAGCCCTCCATGTGCTATTTCTATTTTCTATTTTTGCAGTTTTTTTTTGTTTTATTTGACAGAAAATAAACGGCCGTGAAAAATGCGACAAAAATTGTACGAAAAATACCTCTACCAGAAAATCACAAAACTATATTTGAATTTTATTTCTGTGAAGAAACTGCAATTTATCAAAAAAATTAAAAAATTCTTAGAAATAAATGAAATTAATTAAAAATTGTTTAGGAAATTAAAGAAATTCAAAATTTCACGTCACCAGCCCTGGAGAGTGGTATTTTAGCTTTATTTCTGCATTTGAGAATTTTTATTATCTTTTTCCTTTACTTCAGAATCCAAGTAAATATGTTCAAGTTTTTTAAAGGCTCATTTGGGCCAAAAAACTCAAAATATAAAAAATCCGCTTCACCTACCCTGGAGCCAGTTATATACTCTCTCATATCAAAAATATCAACATATCAAAAAATCACTTCAGTCTAAATTGTAGTAACCCTGCAATCAAAGCCAAACTAAGACCATTTTTTTGCAATTTTTCACATTGAGGGCTCTTAATTTGATTAAATAATAATTATATATTAACAATTGTTTTCAGTTTTCAGTTCTTTTAGAAATTTTGTTTTAACAAAATTTATTATTTTTCTATTTATGGTACAAACAACAGGGCAAGTGGTTCAGGTCAATAATTTTGGATTGTTTCTTTTGGACTTTCAAAAGCGAATTTTCCTTTAAAGCAAACTTAAAAGTTCAAAATTCCAAAATTTGAAATTTGAACAAAAAATATGATGCCTTCAATGCAATTACGATCAGTGTAGAATATCTACATAAAAAAAAAAATAGACAATAGGTATTTTTATTGTCACGGTCTGATATTTAAAAAAAAAAAATTGTATTGTAGTTATGATTTGTGGTTGCCAAAGAATTTATTGTATGCAGAAATTTCATTTACAATTTGGGTAAATATTTAATAATTGGCCCATTGTCTTTGGAAATACATACTTGGGTATATATTCTTTAAAACATTTTTTATATGGAAGTTAAATCTGGATAGTTAAAAAGAACATAGGTATTTGGTTTCCGAGTACATATTAATTCAAAATAATTTTCATTCATCTATTTATATGAGTAGTAGAATATAAAAATTAAAGATTTTTTTAACAAGTGTTTCTTAATTGTTTTTCTCCCCACAATGGAGATATTAAATTATATACGATATTTTAAAGAAAATAAAATATATGTAAAAAATTTTATCATAATAAAATTCTGTAAATTTGTGAAGTTTATTGACTTCATGATTCTTGACCGCCGGTGTATATTTTATATATTATTTCCGTGTAAATGAAAAATAAATAAATTATTGGGTTTAAGTCCTAATATTATGTGACAAAAAATTTTAATTTCTATTTTTACCACCCATTGCGAAAAAAAAAAATTATTTTAAATATTCTGAGAAAAATTAGTTAATGAAAAATATAAAATCTGAGAACATCTTGTATATTTGAGCTTTTAATAATTATACAACACAATTTAAGCTAAGCTTTTGATAGATAATGATAATTTTTTTTTTGATACACGTTGCGATTGAGAAATCTTAAACTTGTTATCTTTATAATTTTGCAAATATAACTTTTAAGTTTTTTTTTTTCTAAAGTGAAGAGATAAATTATGAGAAATTGAATGTGATATACTTATGTATCTAATATATACATAATTTCTTATAAAGTTAACTCAATCAATTAAATTCAAATAAACAGAGAGATATGTACATCGTTTGTCTTCATTTCATATGAACATTTGAATAAAATTGTCAGAATATAATATTGGGGATAAAATGGGTAAACCCAAGAAATATATAAAGTTTTGATTAAAATTACAGTTTTGGTAGATACAATTATACGAAGCAACAAAATACTGCGACTGGATGTGATGATATACATGGTTAAGCTGGTTCTATGGTCATCATGCATTAGATGTATTAGATAGCCAAATAATATTTTGGGGTGGACTAGAAACGTTAATGTGAACATAATATAGTTTAAACATTTTTTTTTTTGATTTTTTTCTTAAGTTTGAGGGATAAAGCGATTTCATTACATCATTAAATTAAAAATGATATTGTCTCTTAATAATTGTCTGAAATGATATAGAATTCTGTGAATTATTATTACGTTTTTTCCTCAAGATTGATATTGACATTGAAAATTACAAAATAATTGATAATTCTTCGAAATTATACAGAATTCTGTGAATTATTATTATTTTTTTTTGCTCAAGATTGACATTGACATTGAAAATTACAAATATTTTAATATTTTAGTTTCCAATTCATTTTCTGGAAGAATTTTCTTGTATATACTGAATAAGGCAGAACAAGGATTTTAAGTTAAAAGTTAAGTAAAGTTGCATATTGCTGTATGCAGGTAGGTATATGTAGATATACTGCGTCATTTTTTCTTCTTAATTTAATAGAAACATTTAGATTTCAAGTTTTTACAAACAAGATTAAATATTTTTCTTGTTAACATTTTGGCGCTAATAAAAAAGTAAATATTAAAATTTTTTTTTACGAAGTAAATTTAATAAATCACTTTAATGATAAAATTAAATATTGATTTTTTTATTTTTTTTAATTCAAATCTCTTTTAAAACACAAACCCAATGGAAATAGGGTTATCACAGTCTTTAAGATATTTGAAAAAAAAAAAAAACTCTATTCGATGTAAAATGAACCGGATGTTTCTATTCCAAATATATCGTATTATTTAAATTAGTATAATATAGGCAATAAATTAGTAAAATAAAAAGAAATAAAAAATATAAATACAGAAACAAATTTTTTTTTTTTTTGTCTTTTTTTGAAAAATTTATCTTATAGACAATTAGTCTTGAACTTTTAAACAAGTGGTTTTGTTTACAGAAAATTTACCAAAAGAAGATTATTAGAGAAAGCTTCCTTTTTTTTTTTGGGTAAGTTTAATTTATTTATTTATTTTTTTTTTTAAATTAATGTATAAAATTCGTAAAAATTAAGAAGATATTCAAGAGAGAAATGATATACGAAAGATGTTAATATCCCCAGCACAAGCAGTTTTGAAGTTATTTATCCGTAAACAAAAATCTTATTTTGTTTAAATTTGCTTTATTGAAGGAATGATTTTTTTTATTTTAATATTTAACAGATCAAAATTCTAAGAGTAATATTAAGTATTTACATATTATGTATAATATTTATATATCTAACTAACTTGTATGAAACTTATTCTGGAAAATATGATTTTTATTTTTGCTGATGATTGCTATTTCAAATCTAAAACTTTGAAAATATCATGAAATAATATGCAATGGAAAAAAAAAATATATTGCTATGATTCTTATAAGAATTATCATATAAAATTCATTCATTCATATCTTAAGTTTAAAATAGTATCTTATTAGATATTATTATTTTTTTCACATATAATATGTCTTAGGAATTCTTAATTTACAGCAGAATTCTTTGAATTTATTTTGTTAAACATATTTTATAAGTATCTGTGGTCACATTGAATAATGTCTTATGTTGTTTGTGTATGAAGTATCCTCTATCTCTAGATGTCAACTTATTTATCGAAATTTACCATTGAACCAATTTAATAATTTCAAGCTTCGAGTCAAGCTTTGATCTTTGTGAATATTCGGTCACAATTTCGAATCGCACACTTAGAATTGATTTTATATAACTTGTATACATAATCGCATTCAGACTTAAACACATTAGATAATGATTTTATTCCATTCAAACATAGAAAAACATACATAGAAATATATTTATGTATCTTCTTATGTGTTTATTCTGTAACATGATATGCTTAATAAAATTCTGATTTAAATTCAAATTCAAATTTAACTTAATAAATAAATAAAATCCAAGAAGTTTTTTTTTTTTTTTTAATTCTATTGTTAATATTTCGACTTATTCCTCATTTTTATTATTATTATTTTTTTTTTTGTATATTTTCATTTATATCTATGTATTTTAATATAATTTATTTTCTATGCATATTTTCTTTGATACTTATGTGGCATCTTTAATATCTTAAATCACCTGGGTAAGTAAGTTTAGAGTTATTAAGTTATAGAAAATAAAGTAAATGTTATTTATTTTGTATATATTTATATATGTTTTTTTTTTTGAATTATTATTATTCTACGTATTTGAAATTCTATACTGTTACATGTTTTATGTTTCGTCCAAATATTTGCACAAAAGTTAGAAAAAATTATGTATATCGGCATTAATAATCGACTTAAAAATATTCTAATGGTATTATGTTGCAAAAAAATAAATAAATTCCTTCTTAATTCGTGAATCGCCTCATAAAAACATTTGTCATATTTATAAGAAACACCTTTTTTGAGTTTTCTTTCAACAACTGAAAAAAAAGAAAGAAAAAATTTCAACAAGTTTCACATAGAAATTCATATTTTTACAATTATTTATTCTATGTCAAATGTGAAGTTCGTCCAATCATTCAGTCACTGAAGAGAGTGAATGGACAAGACCGAAATAAATATTTTGAATTCCTCACTTAACTTCTTTTTTCCTTGAAGAGTATACGGAAATATTTAATATATACCTATACTTAGTTGCTGATTTATTTTTTCAAAAAAAAAAAAAACACGTAACATACATATGTGTATAGTATATATATTTATTATTTAATAAAAGTTTAATAAAATTTCTATGCTATATCAAAATAAAATTTAATAACCACACGCAGTAGTGTAGTATAGGGTTGGGTGATTTTATTAGATTATGATGCTGGAAATTTTTTTTTTGAATAAAAATCCAAAAAAAAAAAAAAAAAAATTTTTGATACATTTAATTTAATATGATTTAGTTTTTTTTCCTTTTTTTGCCTCCCCAACATTTTATGAATTATGAAGAATATATCCTAAATTTAGTTTTCAAGTGAAATGTAGTAAAAAGAAAAAAAAAAAAACGAGAAAAATTTCATATACACTTTTTTTCGTTAAACCATATACAATTTTACACGTAGTTATAATGTTTTTATTTAAATATTTTGTTTATGTACATTTTGATACTTTTAGTATTTTAAAGATACACGATGCTCTTTTTTTTTTTTTTTGTGGTTCATAAAAAAAAATATTTGTGGAAAAATTTAATTCATGCTATCTGGGTATAATCAGATTTTAATGATCTGCAATTGTATATTATGTTAAAAAAAAAAACAACTTTAAGAGAAAAATTTAAGTTAAATTTTATCTGAATTTTTTTCCAAAAGCAACATGTGTAGAGCATATAAACTATAGTTATAGTTTACTTATGTATTACTATGTCTTTTAAAAAGTAATTTATTTTTACTTTATCTAATTAATGCTTCGGAAAAATTCAAACCGCGAACTTAATACTTATTTTTTTTATGAATCATTGAATAAAGTTTATAAATAATTGTTATCGCATCATATTTTTTCGTTTTAACAGGATCATCGTTTATGTTTAATTTTCTTCTTCAAACAAAATTTTCATATAGTAAGATAAAAAAAAAGAATACAAAAAATTCAAAAATGTACAAAAAAAAACAACAACAACAAAGAATATAATATATCAAAAATGATCTGACGTTTTCAGGAGAGACTAAAAAAAAAAATTCAAACTTTAACAATTTATGTCAGAAAAGTTTACCCTTTATGTGATCAAGAGAAAAAAAAAAATTAAATTTTTATATTTTTTTATTTCTGTTTTTATTTTGTTAAAAATGTTAAAAAAAAAAATAAAATTATTATTATTATTATAATATCATATTAAGTGAAGGAATGTCGCATCTTCTTCACTATGCGAACAAAAAAAAAATAAAATATATATTATTAGTTTTTTTTTTCTCTCTGTTTTCTTTTTCCCTCATTTTTGCATTTCAAAAATTAAATTCTAAAGTTATAAATGCTTGTCATTTGTCAAAAAAATGCATTCATAGTATAAAAAGAAGAAGAAGAAAAAAAAAATTAAATAAAATTTCTGCAAAAAAAAAATAAAAAAATGATGAGAATAGGCAAAAAAATGAGATAATCAAATTTTTTGATTTAATATTTTAATTGTGAAAAGTGATGATAAGTTTTTGAAGAATTTTCATATCTGTTAAAAATTCATTTAATTTTTTTTTTTGTCTTACTAAACTTTTGAATATTATATACAGAAAGAAAAAGAAACCTGCCAGCAATTATTTTAGTTTAAAAAACAAATAAGTGGACTATTTTTGCATACGATTAGCTTTAAATTATAATAGCAATTATAATAGCTTGTACTTTTAATTTTTAATAAGTCTGTTCATATTCGAGATGAGTTAATTTATGTTTAATTACTTAAATGATTCTTCCTTCACTGACAGCTGTCCAAGAACTTGTATCTATCAATTATTTTAAGATCTGCACCATCTAACCAAAGCTTCATCATATTAGCGTAGTTTCTGTGATAAGAATGTACAGTCAAATAACTATAATACTTCTAAGTTGTCTCGCTCAAAAATCCCATACAAAATGTCAGAGCTTACATCGGCTTACTATTATTTAATATATTATTAAATACATAGAGCTTAGTCTGACAGTGTAATAAAAGGCAGATCGAAAGAGTTAGATAAAGGATTAGAGGGTTTCTTAAGTTACAAATCTAAAACTACTTCTACTTCAATTTTATCAATATTACACTATGTCTATTTACTGCTCAATCTTAATATAATAAATATATACGTTGTTTAAACATTAAAAATATTTTCAACCCATTTTCTTCCTTTTTTTTCACTTACTTTAACAAAAACATATGGTTCACGGTAGGCATTAATAATTTTTTTTTTTTTCATTTTATTAGGTATAGGACAAAAAGAAAAACAATTTTAAATTTATTATTTAAAAAAAAAAAAAATCAAATAAAAACTTTTCTTTAAGAAAATTAAAAATATATAGGTATATATAGCAAAAATGTTTTCCATTTTCCTAATTTGTTGTTCTAGTAAATTGTTTATGAAAAAGTCTGCAAAAAAAAAAAAAAGGAAAATTCTTGTTTATTTATTTTTCTTCTTGCCCACTTTCACATTACTTACACAACCCTGCAAGAAAAAAAAAAAAGGTAAACAATAATAATTGAATAAGTTTAATGAATGGAAAAAACAAAAAATTAGGTTAAATCTCTATGATTTAGAATTAATTTTTATTTTACTTTCATATTTCTGGAGCATATTTTTTTAATTAAAAAATCCGTCGTAACAATTGTTATTAATTGATTTATTTTTTTTTATTTTATTTTTTTTCTTGTGGAATAGAAAAACTTTTGGTAAACATTATATATACCAATAATTTATTATATATAGATGTATGTTGTATACAAAAAATATTCGATAAAAATTTAGTACAGATTCTTATAATTATTATTTTTGCTTAATTAAGTTTATTTAATACTTAAAAACAAGAAAATTTTACCAAAAGTCATAGTTAGATTATGAAAAATAATTTTTATTTTTTTAATTTTAATTTTCTATGGTAGAATGATTAATTTTTTGATACCATAATTAAGATATGTATATTTCAGATATGGTAGTATAGTTATGTAAGTATTAAGAAATTTAATATGAGGTTGTGAACATTTCGATTTAAGATACCTTAATTTTAAGATACCTTGGTCACATCCAGGGTTTAAACATATTTTTAGGTTCCGTCAATACCATCAACCAATACCATTTAGTATTTACTGTAGACAAATATTACAATTTTTATTGAAATCCAGACCCTAGTCGGAGTCCTTAGACACAATCGGGCTCTAACCATTTTTTAAGTTAAGACATTTATTACCCCAGTTTATAATATTGTAAAAATGTTGTAAAAATGTGACTTTTTGAAATAATGGGTTTGAAGATTTAAATTTACAAAGAAAAATCCCTCACTAATACCTTTTATTATTTTTCCAAATTATATATATATAGATAGAAGGAAAATCTTATTTCAATTAAATTTATATATTTTCAAATTATATTCTCAAATTAGAATGATAACAATCTTTTCGATAAAAGTAAAAATTTAATTTCTTTTTCAATTTTTTTTTTGTATTAAATTTTATATCTCTCACATTTTTATAAAAAAAAAAGTTTTAGTATACTTCTCAATTATCATCAAAAAAAGAAAAAAAATAACTATATTTGAAAAAGGGTAAAAATAAAGATATCCAATAAAGATTGGATTAGACGAAAATGAACATAACATATATGTGTACCTAACTATAATAAGGTTTTTCTTCTTATTTTTTTTTTTCAAGTTCTTTTATTGAGCGTATAAAATTTGGACGTAATAACATTTTCTTTTAATAATTTTGATACTATAAGTATTTTTCGTTCATATTGTACTATACATTTTCCTAAGATTTTTCTACTGTTATATACATATAAGTATTTATATATTGGTCTAACAAGAAAGCTTTAACACAATTTATTTTTTTTTTAATGAAAAACCACATAATAAAATTAAATTGGAAAAACTTTTGTAAAAAGAATAAAAAAAAAAACTTTTAGAAAAAAAACAGTATAGAGGAAAATTTCTACTTTTAACTATTTTGAAGTTTCGAAAATTAGATCTTACGTGTAAAAAATTTTTAATTTTTTTTAAGAAAATTATTAAAAAAATCCAAATTTTGATCTAATTCTAATTGGTTTTAGAGTAGATAAAAAAAAAATCAAAACAAAAACCGGACTATCAATTCTACAATATAAGAGCTACGTGTGGCAAAATAATAATTCCTGTTGTATTAAAGCTAATATAGTTTCGGAATTCAGTATATAAAATTTTTGGAAATAATAACATGACTGTCCTAGTCTCATGAAAAACTCCTGGTCACTTCGGCTCAAATGTGTTTTAAAGCAAAATGTCCAGCGTTACTAAATTTTCTATATAAAAATAACAAAAATCGAAGAAAAAAAAATTTAATTTTAATAATAAAAAAAAAAAGTTTTTGATTTTTATCAGCAAAAATATCTTTAATATGCTGTTTTCCCTAAGTATTACTTTTCCTTTTTTGAGAAAAAAAAAAAAATCTTTTTGTGCAAAGATAAGAATCTTAACATTTTGTAATGGGACTTTAAAGTTTTTATTTTCATAGTGTAGTTATCAAAAAGTTAAATAAAAGTAAAAAAAAAAAGAAAAAAATTATTTAAAAAAAAAAAACAATTAACGAATTTTTATATTTAAGTTCTATATGGTTTTTGTACTATGCACATTAATATATATTGTATCTACATTGCGTTTTATGTTTTAACTAAAAGTTACAAACCATATACTGAACGAATTTACATAAATGTAATAGTACATACATTTTATAAGTTAGATTTGGGTTTAAAAACAATAAAAAAAAGTATATATATTATTTAAAAATAAAAAGAAGAGAATTCTTAATTCAATGGGATTAACTTAATGCTAACAGTCTGAATTTTTTAAGAAGGATAACTGAAGGCAATAAAAAATTTGTGTAGGTTTTTTTATACAGCTAAATATTTGGACTCAAATATAGTGGTTGGACAATAATTTTGTTTTCAATTCAGATGAGATATTTTAACTGTCGAGGTCAAAGTTCGCTTTATCAATGTGACTTTTTGGGATGCAATTTCTGTCTTCGATATTGTTACCACTGTTGATGTTGTTGCAATTTTTATGTTAATGAAGGTTAAAAAAATAATCTGTTGAGTTAATTTCACTTCGATTAAATTTTTTAAGTCACAGAAGCAGATTCTGAGCATAGTATAAAGGCTTTGGCTATTATGCGTTGAAGTTCTTTCTGACCCTATCATGACTATACAGGGGCTACAAGTCTAAACATTATTTTTGTACTTTTTCTGGATTATCATTCGAAAGCTTTGATTTCTTTCTTTAATGAATCTGATTATGTTTATTTTAAAACATAACAAAATTTAATGAATGAATTTCAAAGAATTTGTAGAATTTATTTTTTTCTGTTTACTATTTCAATTTAATTTGGGAAATTTTAATGAATGTGAAATTTAGTAGAAAAAATAAAAAAAAATATATCTCTGTTTTACACTATAAAAACACATCAAATAAATAAGTAAATAAGTAAAAAAAAAAAAAAGTTTCTCTCAAATTGTGTACTACGTATAAAAAACATGATGTGCAAAAGTCAAAAATTTATATTTAATTAAAAATATGTGTGTGTGTTTTTTTTTTAATTTCAAATTTCATTATTTCGTTTTGTAGGAATTTGAATTCAGTAATTTTATTTAGATAAAAAGAAAATTATTATTTTTTTTTTTTTTTTGGGTCATTTAATTGTAGGAAAATGATGTCGCATTTCCCTCTTTAAATTTTGTGACTGTTATATAATACAAAGATTAAGTTATATTTTGAATAAATTAACCAAAATAAAATAAAAAGAAAAGAAATAAAAAAAAAAAAAAACATTTTCATACTTGGATTATTTTCCCAGTGTTCATTTTTTGGATTAAAAGAATTTCCATTTTACAAATAAATGAGATTTTTCTGGTTACAAACAAAAAAAAGAAAAGGAAAATGGTAATTTTATATTTGTTGTAAAGATTTTCATTTTTAAATCCTGGCGTTACATTATTAAAAGGTACATTGAAAGCTTTTGTGAAATTAAATTCATTTGGTTTTATGATTTTACAATAAATTCATATGTATACATACTCTTGTATAAACATTGTGCATATATGTTTGAAAAATTTAAACTATTTTGAATTTTTTTTTGGAAGGTTAATGTACGCACACGAAGATTTGAATTTGTTGAATAAATGTTTAAAATATATACATAGAAGCATTATAGCATTAACATATGATTTTTATTATTAAATTTGAGAGAGAAAAAAAAACATAATTATGTATTTGCATTTTCATGAAACTTTAATATAATATGGAAAATTTGATGATATTGTAATTAAAAAATTATTATAATAACTTCTTTAATATACCGGCCAAAATATTATTATAACTATTTCAGAATTATATTCCAATTAAAGGTACTTATACCATTAGAGTCAACATTTTAAATTTGATTTTATTAAAATGTTGACTCTAATGGTATAAGTACCTTTAATTGGAATATAATTCTGAAATAGTTATAATAATATTTTGGCCGGTATATTAAAGAAGTTATTAAAGGCTTTATCTAATTATTGCTTCTAACTCATTTAATTCATTTGGTTTTTTGAACTATATCTGAAAAACTGTAGCAGTTTAGATCAAAATTAAACTTAATAAAGAGCAACGATTGAGAAACAAACAACTTCTTTGAAAATAGGGATGCATATAAATTTTACATTCTCAGGGATTAAAATCCGGGCAGTTGGTTTACAATGAGAAAATTGTAATGAAAACCTATAAATTGAAGAAAACTCATTAGAAATAATTGACTCAAATTTTCTCCTTAAATTATGTCTGGTAAAGGAAATAGAAATATTTGGCGCTCTTTTTCCGTTGGCTACAAGAGCAGCTAATTTATAAATTAATGATACATTTTTTTTATCTTGAGTGATGTTAGAGAGCTGGTGACTTGGTTTGATAAATCTATCTATCAATTTATCAATTTAATAGATTTTCTCTGACTTTACCCAGATATTCAAGACGGGTTCTAGGAACACTAGTCCTTTTATGAGAGTTGTATTTTAATTTTGGCCGTATGAACGATTTGATATTTGCCTGCGTTTCAAAGATGCCTGGAAAATTATAAGGGAGCCTTTGCATTTCCATATTTTGAATGTATAAATAAAAAACATTTTTTCTTTCAAAACTTTTTTATTTTATTGAAATTTCTTATTTTAAATTTTACAATTTAATTTAATTTTATTGCTCACGCTTATGTTGTTTTTTAGTGTTAAAATGATTTAAGTCACAATATTATGAAATTATTTTTAGTTAATAATACGTACAGTGTACTTTATTTAATACCATTTAGAATTAATTGATATTTAAGCTCAATTTTAGATACGTCATTTTTATGATGTAATTTTAATTTTTATTTTTAATGGAAAAATATAAAATAATTGTAAAAAATACTTCAAATATGACTAAAAACATGAGGAAAACAATAATTTTAGGTATTTACGTTTAAGAGTAGTTATAAGTAAGTATATACCTAATGTTAATTACGTTTAAGAATTAATAATTCTTTGAGTAATTATTTTTCTCAATTATACTTTTAAGAATAATTTCAAGATCAACAAAATTTTTACTTAGTCATACAAACAAAAAAATTATTGCAATTTACATTACAAACGTGAATTTGGTAACGTTTTATTAAATGAACTTCAATTTATTTTTATTTTATTTGTTTGTTTGGACTAAAATATATGTGTGCATTTAACTTGTTAATCATAAATGTTGGTTTTTTTATGAGGTATATTGATTCCAATCTAAATTTATATATATAGATAATTATTTCATCATTTTGATAATGTTTGCCGGAAAAAATTTATTAATTTGTTTGATTAATAATAATTATAATATTGTGGTATTAAAGTATAAATTATTAAAATTAAAAAATAAAAGTATAAAAATAAAATATAGAAATGAAAATTTATTAGCACAAATAATATTTTTTTAGTTTAAAAAATATAATCATTGAATTCAGATGCTGCTAATAAAATAGTAATAATATTATTATTTTGCAATATCGCCAGGCTGAAGTCTCTGCATCAGCAATTTCAGCATTCGGCTGACTGAATAGGTAGGATAATGATAGGAAAATCTTCTTAAATACATTTATTTCACACTCGAAATTTTCCGCTTTCCTTAAATTTTAGACAAAGAACAAAAAAATCAAGGTTAAGTTATTCAATCAAATGTTTGTTTGTTTTCTTCATATAATAATCTTAAGGTATTAATAATAATTTTATGTGAACCTCGTTATCAGTAAATATATAGAAAATTTAGATTGGTTTTATATCAAATATATAGAAAATTCTTTAACTTAATTACCAAAACGGTATATTGTATAACAACTTGAAATAAATTCAAAGCTTTTTATTTGACTATAATAAAATAATAAAATAATATCGTTTTAATTAGTTTGTGAAACACTTTTACCTCGCCGTTCTCTATATAATTTGACACCTTGCTTATATCTATACATAGTTATATTGATATGATTAATAAATTCCCCAAAAAATCTTAAATATTTTGTTATTTAGATTTCATTCTTATTCTGTCAAATTATAAACAAAAAAAAATGTTTTGATCAAATAATAAATTTATATATAGCAGTTATCTTTTTATTTAAAGCTCTAACACGTTCCGATATTAAAATTAATTAGTCATATATTATAAAAAAAAAAATAGTACAGAGTACCAATAAATTATTAAAATAATTAAAATCTATACACAAATCAAAACAATAAAAACGTGAAATATTTACTTATAACAAATCGCCAACAAAGTATGATTTCGATTGACGAATATTATTAATTGAAACAAATTAAACTTAATACATACTTTTAAATTAGAGATAAATAAATAAAAAAAAAAAAAAACAAATACATTTTTTTTTTTTTATACTTGGATACTATAAATGCGGCTTATACATATTTTTATTATATTTTTATTATGAATTATTATATTTTGCCTATATAAAGTTTGATTGAAAATTGATTATTTGTTCAGTCTTGAATTAAATATTGCTTAAAGAGTTCGTTGATTTTTTTAAAACATATAAAATAATTCGGAAGTTGATTTGTTCAAATTGATAATTCGGGGTCACAAAAAAAAAAAAATTAGTTTTCCTTTAAACTGTATATACGATTGGTTTTTTGAAATCATCAAAAAATTAAAATAAAATTAATAATAAAAGAAAGGAATCCATAAAAAACAAAAAAAATTTATCTATCATTGAGGGAAAATATTTTTCAGCCTGATGGTGGAATTAATGAAATATTTATCCTTTTTTAATTATATGAAAGTGTTATTGCATTCTTTCTTAACCAGCTCCGAATTTTTCTAGTGAATAAAGAGACTTGAATTTTTTTTTTTACACAAGTTTTTTATTACAAAAAAAAAAAAATTAAATTTGAAAAATTAAAAATAAAAATATTAAATTCAAAGAGGAAAAATTTTTCATTTGAAGAAGCAAAAAAAAAAGAAAATCAATTTAGAAGAAAGAAAGGTATGAAAAAGAAAATATATATAGAAAAAATTGACAATTTTAAGCTTAAATTGAATTTTTCTGAAAATAAATTTTTAATCTATTAGAAGAATTTTTTAATTGCAATTATTTATTAAATCCTACATTTTATAAACTTTTGTTTGACACTGGCGGTACACAAAAATTAACATATAACTTGGGTATAATGTGTTTCACAATTATTTTAAAATAAAATAAAAATCAATATATTTGTAAAATGGAATGAATGATGTTGATGATATTGAAAAATTAATAAATTTCTTGATATTTTATGCATGCATTGGTTGTTATATACATTGGATAGTAAACTCTATTCTGATAGTATATAACATTGTTTGTGTGGTTTTCATTTGCATATATTTGAAAGGAGATAGTTGCGGGCAGGTGTATTTTTTATTATCATCATTTCTATTAAGATTTTTATCATGTTTTAAATTTATATATTAAAATATTTTTAATAATTTTTTCAATATTTTATTTTTAAGTATAGTGAGGAAAAGCACTCAAAGCATATAAATTTTTTTATTTTTCATCATATAATATAAAATAATAGAAAACAAAACTAATATTTTTTTTTTGCTGACTGTGACAATCCAGATAATTATTTTCTCAAATGGTACGATCAAATCTAGCAAAAAAAAAACAAATTCAAATTCAAAAATAATAAATACACTCAACTACTATCTTAATCGAGATAGTAAAAAAAATCCACAGTCTTAACCTCATTCTAATCCCATTCAAATTACGTATGTATTCTATAAGTTATAAATCAATGTTCATTAAATTTATCACTTTTTTATCTCCTATCAATTCTCAAATTATTAAAATTGAAGTGTATTGATTTTTAAGCATACATTAAATTTAATAGTACATACATATAGATATCATAAGTATAAATTAAGTAATAGTAGGAAAGAATTTCAAATAAAAATTTAAACTTAACTTAAAACTTACTTAGTGAAAATTCAAACTAAACTTAAAAATTTTATTATTTTCCATAGTTGTAATTTCAATCACGTCTAATACAGCCTTAGTAATTTATTTTTAGCTGACGAAACGATATGTGAAGTATTTTACATGCATACACAGACCTATATTCCATGTCAGAATAAAAAATGAAAGCTCTTTATTTATTTTTCTTATCTTAAAAATGTTTAGTTATGAACAATTTTAATTGTTTTTATAATTATAGATACAAATTAGAACGAAAAAAAAAAGATAACAATGGTAATAAACTTTACAAATTATATTCGATTCTTAACTGCGATAACTGCGGCTATAACCTCGAGCTTGTGTGAAATTGAAATTTTGTTTAAATTCCATTACATCAATAGTATATTCTATTGTTGTGATGAGTAAATTACGAAATTTCGATTATGTGAAAAATCTTAATGACGGTAAGAAATGCTTATAGTTTGGTTAAACTCGACGTGACGCACGCGACGGACGCGACGCAAATGACGTAAGAAATATTAAACGTATAAAAATGTATGAACGCGTACAGTCTCGACGTTAACGACGTTAATGACGCTAACGTGAAATTATATGGCCATTAACGTCATTAACGTTTGCGTCGCGTCCAGTTTGCCCAGGCGGTTAAACACCACTGGGTGTATTTCAATGTATTTGGTTAAGACTAGCATATTTATATCATCGATGCTAATCTAAAATGCTGTTGCTGGATCATGTAAGCGCTAGGAATTTACAGATAAAGTCTTTTTCACACCCTAGATAGTGCAGATGCAACGGGACGCCCAGTCTTGCAACATGTTTAACAATCTCTGCAGTTTTTCTACAGTTTAATTAGTTATAAAGAGCCGACAGACGGAAAATTTTATTATTTATATTATTTTTTGTTGGCGCTAACGAATTTATTTTGTACGTATGACTATTTAAAATGTCTTAGCTTTGCTAAATTGCTTCAATTAAATTATATTTATGAAATTTTTATTAAATAGAAATAGAATATAGTTATGATACTTCCGCCAATTTTTTTTCGAAATCATTTCTGTTTTCTTAAGCTAACAATTTTTAACTCTTTTCAGCATTATCAATACTGCAAACTGAATATAGAAGCAGAAATAGAAAATTAATTAAAATTTATTGTGGAAAATGAAACCAAAGTTATCTGTTACAACAGTTCAATCTGAGAAAATTGTAGAACGTGGTAATTGGTCAAATTCTCTTGAATTTATATTTGCTTGCATCGGTTATGCTGTTGGTTTGGGAAATGTTTGGAGATTCCCATATTTAGTTTATCGTAATGGTGGAGGTAAGCTTTTATTTAACAATGTTGTTTTTTTTTATTCTTATAGGAAAATCAAATAACATAATTTTATTTTTTCTCTCGTAACATTTAGGTGCATTTCTAGTGCCTTATTTGTTAATGGTTTTTGTTATTGGTTTACCAATATTTTTTGCTGAATTATTTATAGGTCAATTTTCAGGACTGAGTCCAATAAAAGCATACAAAAATTTATCACCATTTTTTGAAGGTATGTATAACATATTCTACAATAATAAAGTAAATAAAAGATTTTAGAATATATATAGGCTTTTAATGTAGGTGAACAAAAATTTTCGATAGGGTAATAAAATATTGGTATCAATTTTTTTTCATATTTAAAGTATTTTGTTAAATTCGACATCATGTCAGCGTATTAGTTTCTTATCACAGGAGACCAATTTAACTCTTAAAGCAAAAATACGACCCCTTCGATTCAATGAAACATTCAATTCTGAAAAAAAAAATTTCCCCTCGATTGGGATGCATTTTTCAGAGTTAGCCTGGGTTGAAAAATCGACTTTTCAGAATTTTTTTATATAAACAACTTTTGACGGAAAGGACCGATTTGAAAGTTCTGCAGTAGAAATGAAAAGTTTTGAATATAACTTTTGAAATCAAATAAAATGAAAAAAAAAAAATATTTTCGTTTTTTTGACATTTTGAAGAAAATAAGTCTTCATTGACAAACTTTATTTTCAAATATTTTTAGTTTAAAAATTATGCCTAAGAATTGATTTTCTGTCAATAATTGTTATTCTGATGTATTATTAGGATGATATTCCTTGCCGGCTCCGTAAATTATCGCATAATATCATATCATATAATTTTTAAAATGACTTATCGCATACATTTGTTTTATGAGATAATTCATTTAAAAACGAAATAGCACATAAATTGAAAAATGAATTATCTCAAAAAAAATTATTTTTATGTGATAATTCATTTTAAAATGAATTAGTACATAAATTAAAAAATGAATTATCTCATAAAAAAATTCGAACGAAAATTTTATGCACTAATTCATTTTAAAGTGAATTATCACATAAAAATTATTTTTCGCTATTTATGCACTAATTCGTTTGAAAATGAAATAGCACATAAATTTATATTTTCATATTTTATGAGCTAATTCATTTTAAAATTAATTAGTGCATAAAAATATATTAAAAAAATACGAATTATCACATAAAAATTGGTTTGTATGAGATTATGCACTAATTCATTTAAAACGAATTATCGGATAAGCTTACGAAAAGCGCATACCTCCGATTGTTTTAAAATATTGCCTTATTTTATTTGGAAAAGGCAAAATTTTTTTTCTTTTTTTGGAGCGCTTCGCGCGAAGCGAATGGGACGGGGTAGCGGTCCTCTATCATCCACAATTTCTTTTTCATACATTTTGTGCGGACAACTTTCTCTTTTACCCGATTTGGCCTATTTTATGTGGAAAAAGTGTTTCGGGGAATACGAATTAGCGCATAAATCTGCATTTTTAAAACGAATTATCGCATAAAAAAATTTTAACGTAAATTATATGCACTAATTCATTTAAAAACGAATTATCACATAAAATTTTTGAGATAATTCATTTATTTTCAAATTCATTTTGGTTTATGTGATAATTCGTTTTTAAATGAATTACTCCATAATCTCATACAAATCTATTTTTATGTGATAATTCGTATTTTTTTATATGTTATGACATTATGCGATAATTCGTCTCACCTCCTTGCCATAATTGTTTTCTGAAAAAAAAATTATTTTCAAAAATTTATTAAAGTAAATAATTTTTTATATTTATTTTAGGTTTAGGGTATTGCACATTGGTAGTAATTGCATTTGTTACAGTTTATTATATGGTTGTTATTTCATGGATAATATTTTATTTTTTTGCATCATTCTCATCAAGGCTTGAATGGGGACATTGTGATAACGATTTCAATTCTATGAGTATGTTTACAATATTTTTGGTTTTATTTTTTTAAAGCATAGTTTTTATTTACCATAACACTTTACTTTCTTCTGCAGATTGTTTTAGCAGTTTAGAGGATCAATATTGTAAGGAGAATAATACAAATCTTCCTACAGATAAATTATTTTGGAATAAACATTGTATGACCATTGATGAAATATGTCAAAAATGGAATTTAATTGGAAAAAATTATAGTCATTGTGTTGATGAGACATCTGGTTTAGAAAAACCCGTCAGTAGTCTTATAAAAAGAGTTTTAGGTTCTGAGGAATATTATTAGTAAGTGAAAACATATTTTTTAATTTTAAATTATATTCATATAGTTAATATTTTAATTCTATTACATTGAAAATTCAACATGTTAAATTATAACATTATATATTTCTGAATATAATTCGGAATGGTATATTTTGTAAATTCATGGCAGTTTTGGTAATTCGACGATTAATGGCTTTTAAACATATATTTCATTTTAACTCAATGTTAATTCGATGTCAGAAAAATCAAAGATTTTACTAATTACAACTTTGTACCTACTTAGCAAATATCTATTTTGAAGTAGATACTTCAATGAAGTATTAAAAAAGAAAATAAAAATCTATGTAAAAAAGTTATTATCAATCAAAGTTATCAACCGAACGGAAAAAAGATCGTTATTATTGTGTTGTAAATCAAATATTGTTTGAACTCTCTAGAATACTTTGTTACTATTTTTTTTTATTATTATTTTATTATTTTTTATTATAATATTTTGTTATTAGTATTTTATTGCCTCTATATAACTCAATATAACAGCATAAGCTATTATGCCAAATAAAAAAAAAAAAAAAACGGATTAAGATATAAATATCTTCTAAATTTGCAATTTTTTATTTTTTTTTTGCAGAGAAATCTATAAAAATCTATAAAAACCCCATAACCATAAAAAAAAAAATTTTTTTTTGTTCAAAATTAATTGGCAATAGAAATGTTATATTTTATTTTGCAAGTCCATTTTAGATTTCCAGACAATCAATTAAAATGATTTCAATATAATATGTTTTTTTTGTTCCAAGCATATCGCATAAAAGCTAAAAAAAAAAAAAGAAGCAAGAAAAAGTTAATGAAAAATTGTTTCACTTTGATTTGTTGGTATTTGAATTCATTCGTAAAAAATAAATATTTTTTTTTTTGTGATGTTGTGTAACTTGATTGTATTACACACTACATACAGCCAGTGGTTAGATGATGGTAATATTTTAACAACCGGTTCTCTAAAATAAATTTAACAAATCTTTAACATTAACTTAAAAAAAAAAAAAATCATATTAAAAATTGCAATGGAATTATAGTCATCAGCTGTTTTCTGTGCTGCAGAGGCTATCGACTCTAATTAAACTCATGATTCAAAAATTAACGAAATTGATATTACTGCTAATGGTCTGACATTTAATTGATACCGGAATAACAATCGGTTTTATAAAATTTAACAACCGGCGCGATGACGAACAGTTCATCACTGCATTTAGATAAAAATAAAAAGATATATGTAAACCAAAACAAAAAAAAAAAACATTATAGTAAAGAAATTTATTTTGTACTCAATCTACTGTATGATTTTATTATCAAAATAGCGAAATATTTAAAATAAAAAATAAAAAATAAAAAAAAAAGCTCTTAGAATTATCTGTGCACAAATTGCAATAAATTTTGAATAAAAGTATTCAGGAAAACATAAAAAAAAAAAAAAAAATACAAAATTTATTTACGAAACATAATTTAGCTTTTTATGTACATACATCTATTTCGAATGGGCTTGCAAAAGATCAAATTATTGATGTGTTTTTTTATTTATATAAATTTTAATTTCAAATAAAATCCAATATTTTATTTTGTAGAAAAATAATAATAAAATAATATATTATTTTCGTATAATATCTACGTACAGTTCGAACAGTTTCGATATTTATTGTAATATTGTAAATTTTTTTTAGACGTACAAAATTACATATTTGCAGGGTCATAGATAATTAGTTAAAAGTATACGTGAATTGAGTGAGTCTTTTTTTGTTCGATTTCTCGTTTTATATTAAAATTTTAAATATTTTCAATGCCTAATGAACCGATCTAAGCTCACACAGACGATATTGTTAATATTTCTACCATTTTCTTGACGTACACTACTTTGAAATTGTGAAACTAATTTAATTTTATTTAAAAATCCAATTTTTAGTCTATTATTAGAAAATTTTGTGTATATTGAAAAAAATTCTAATTTACCATAATGTCAAAAAATTTCTAACAAAAAAAAAAGTGTAATTTTTATTTTTTGTCGTCCAAATAAAAATTGACATTATTGATATTATATTCAACATAAAAAAATCAAAATAAAAAAATTTATATCTTTTTAAAAAATAAATGGACTTCAAGAGATTATACGCATCATAATCAATCTTTATTTTTTTTTTTTTTTTGGGATTCATTTTGTAAATATTTATTTATTTTTTGTTTATATATGTTCGTAACTTATTTTGATACCAGCAATAAATTGATATTAAATTAAAACTTTTTATCGTGTTCTATATTTATCCATTTTTTTTTGTTTGTTTGTTTTTTATAGATTTGTTAATTTAAATTTTTTTTTGCTGTCGTACAACTAATAATATTAAAAAAAAGAACAGATTTTTATACGCTTTTAAGTATATAGTTAATTTCAAGCTTTTTTTTTAAATTTCTTTCAAAATTAAGACATATTGAGTGAGTTACTTATATGTACATTAAGTTTTGTGAGGGGTACTAAAAACTGTTGAACTTAAAATCTCTATATTGAGTATAAATAAAAATATGCTTTCAATATACTTGATTGATCATTGAAAGGTTTAGTTTAGAGATTGTATAGAGCTGTACATATACATAAGTATCATAAAAGGACTTTTGTTTTTGGCTTCTAGTATAGTATAGTATATAGTTTTTGGTTTTTTAGTAGAAAATCTTGAATTATGGTTAAAAAAGTATCTTTATATAATGTCCATTAAAAAAAGCTTTATTTTAAAAAAATTATGTTTAAAATATAATATCATGTTATCTACAGCAAGCATTGAAATAGAAGCTAAACTAAAGTTTCTCGAAAATGTCAAAATATTATAAATACCTTCTTAAAATTAACCTAATTTTAACCCTTATATTTCTTCTTATCTTTTCAGTGAAAATGTTTTAGGAATTGGTGATGCAACTTGGGATAATTGGGGTTATCCACGTTGGCAATTGGTACTGTGCCTAGCGGGAGCCTGGTTAATTGCTTTCCTATGTTTAATCAAGGGAGTTAAAAGTGCCGGCAAAGTTATGTATTTTACAGCAATTTTTCCTTATGTCATTTTAACAGCATTACTGGTAAGTAATTTTTGAATCAATTTTGCTATATACTTTTGATTATTTATTTCAATGTAGTGGGTTTGAAATTTTAAGCAAATCTTAATTCCTGAATATTCCACAATTACGTAAAAAATTTTAAACCAAAGCAAAAAAAAAATCATCCCAAATGGCAAAGTTAGATTCTCTGTAGTATTATAAAATGTTAGTAAAATTTAATTGAGTTTTAAATTTTACAATGAAAAACTTAAATAAATAAACATAAATATAATATTGTGGTTCTTTTATTTCACTTTATTTTGCCTCTAAACATAGAAAAGCATAATTTCTTTAATTCTAAAAAGTGTTAAATTTTTTTTTTGTGCAGTAGCAGCACCACTAGCGAAAATGGATTTTCTTGTTCGTTTTTTTTTTGTTGTCCATAATGGGTCCAGTGGGTGATAAAATAAAATTAAATAAAATAAAAAGTTATATTTGTCTTGTGTGCATTCTGTTTAAATTTGTTTTGTTATCGTGAAAGAAAAATAAAAAATTCATTCAAAATTATTAAAAGTTGACAGAAAACTACATTGACGCGAAAAGAAAATTTAAAGATACTGATTCTTGTGAACAAAAAGTGTAGTTTTGATTTTTACCAGAAAATTTCTAAATAAAAAACTCAAAGTTCAAATTCTACTTCTATATAACTTTCCTAAAAAGTTCTTCAGATAGTAATTTCTTTGGAAGGGATTCTTGGATACTACTGCCAAGAAGAAAATACTAAAAGGGCACGATTTGGGCATAATGAGTTTGAAAACTCGAAATAAAAAAATACTGTGATTAAAAAATATCAATTTAATATTATTTTCTCAATCAAATATTTACCAGGTTTTCTTAAGTCAGTAGTTTGTTGTTGATAGTGTGAAGGACAAAAAAAAAATCTGTTTTTTCTTCATTTTTTAAGTGAAAAATAAATGATAATATGTAATCCTTTTCTTTTTTTACTTTTTTGCCATTTTGGTTCTATCTTCTTTTTTACATATAGATAAAATGTTAAGAAAAAGACATTAAGCTCATTAAAATAACTATATAGAAGTTAACTTTGTATATAGTTAGTGTGTGAGAGACACATATAATGCGACATAATGTGGCCGCAAATTAAAATTAATGTTTATATTATATTATGTGTGATGATATTCTGCTATTAAACTTTAATATTCTTATATTCTATAATACAAACATTGTGTACACATCCTTTATCTACATTCATGTATGTTGTTTACAAACAGCGAGAATATAAAAAAAAAAAATTTGTTAAGAAAATAAACATTAATTTGAAAGTTCTTTATGTATATAGCTTTAGTGTAAGGATCTAATCTTTTTTTTTAGTCGCCTTCGGTAAAAGGTTATTATATGTGTATTACATAAAAGGGGAATATAAAACGCACTAAAAAATGTTTACTGCTAATATAAAGTTAAGTTGAATCATTAGAAGAATATTAAATTTTAAATTAATTGCAACTTAAAACTTAAAAATTCAGATTTTAGATATAAAACCTTTATAAGTATGATTAACTTTTTTTGCACGATCAATTTTAAGGATTTTTAATCAACAATTCAATAATTTTCAGCAACATTATAATCAAAATCATATAATAGAAATTCATATAAATTGTCTGAATATGATAATTTTACAATCAACACTAAGGAAAATTCAAACTTCAGAGCTTAACAAACCTTGTTAAAATCCTTTTCACAAAAGCTTTTCTGTGTACACTGTCCACCAACAGTGTTATGACGGTATATTGTAAAACTGACCTTTTAATGTTTTTTTACAAACATACAGTGTATACACAGAATAAATAATGTTAGCAATTATAATTTTGTGTTGCGGTTTCTTTTTTAGTATTTTTTCAACATAATTATTCCCAAGTGAATGAAATAATAATTATTAAAAAAAATAAAAAATCTAGAAAAAATAAAATATATAGTAACAATAATCTCTTACTATGAAAAAAATATTGCTAAGAAATAAAAAACAAAAATTTAATAATCTGTTATAATGTTGGATCGTTACCGTTCCTTCACAGAAGGAAAATTCTCTAACAAAATTAATCCTTTATCGTTTTTTTTATTTTTTATTTTTTGTAATTTTAAATGTTGTACCTTTTACTTTACCTCTTGGTAAACATTATGTATATTTTGTATATTTTGTAGAGGGTACAGAGTACGAATAAAAAAAAAAGACACTCGAAAAATTGTAATTAAAACTATGACGATTTTTAGTCGAGAGTATCTCTTCTTAATTCCTAAACTTGAAAGTTTTTTCTTTGAGTTCTCAAGAAAACATTCTTGTTGACCGACCAAAGTTCAGCAACAACAAAATATGATTATTTTAAGATTGCAGGCTTTACCACCATTTTGTTGGTCCATTTTGATTGACAAAAATCGATTTGTCAGAAAGCCGCCACTTTTTTTTGTTGCTTCAAGAACAGAAGACATTCAACTACAAAAACATGATATTCAACTATAAAATAAAAAAACGAACGACTGGTTACTCTATATAATTTTACATAATAAATGAATCATAGGATTATGTTTTATTTTTTAAGGGATTTGCATTATTTTTTCCTTTTTCTATACATTCTCAATCTCATTATTATTATTATTATTATTATGTGGACAAAGAACTTTTCTTTCTTTTTTTTTTATTATTATTATTTGTTTACATAATTTTCATAACAAAAGATTGTTTAATGTGGGGGAAAATTATCGAAATGCCATTACGAATATTTTACCCAGGTTTTAAGTTCTTTCTTTTATATATAAAATATATAGTTCAAGGTTTTTGAAAATAAATTAAAATAAATCTTCATTGTATATATTTTATTATCTCGCATTTATTATTTTTGTTAATTATTTAATTTATGTTATTTTGAAATTTTTAGGCATAATAAGAATCATAAGAAATTTCAAAAAGAGAAAATTGTACTCATTCTCCATGCTATAAGTACAAAATATAATTCTGTCAAATTCGTATAGACTGCATGAAGTTGACCCACATTTCTTGAGATTTGCTCTCAGACATTTGCCTTTACTCTCATCACCTTAATGAAAACAGGTTAAAATTGATTAACATGATGTCATTAATCAAAAGGCTTGAAGAAGTAGTAGTTAATTTCTAACACAAATCGCTTCACAATCAAAAATACACAGACTAAGGACTCTATTCTATTCTGTAAACCTATTGTTCTCAGTTAAATAGATTAAGTAACATCTATATCTTACATTAAGAAAGATAGAAGTAGTAAAAATTTTCAAGTTTTTCGAATTTCAACTAAAATCATAAACTTTCATTTCAAGTATTATTTTTATCTATATTTTTTCATCACATACAGAAAATTCCATAAATATATGATTTAAGAATATGAAATAAAAAGATTATCGACTTTTGTAGATTTCACTATTTTTTATGCAGCAAAAAAGAGAATTTAAATCGACCGTCAAAATCCTTTAAATTTATTGCATATTTTTATAAGTTAGTTAAAATTTTCTTTTATATTACAAAAAAAAAAAAAACACGGACTTTCTGACTTTATTAGCGTTTATTTAATTTTTTTTTCCCTACGATGAAAAATATATTATGAAATAATAAAGGAGAATAAAACACGAAAAAAAAAAAATATTGTAAGATGCGAATAAGTTTTTCCAAAGTTTCATTATAAATTTTCTTTAATAAAAAAAATAAAAGTTTTAGATAGAAATTTAATTATATAAAATTTTTATCAACTTAAATTTACGTTTTTTTTTTTTCTTCTAGATTCGTGGTGTAACTTTAGATGGTTCTATGGATGGAATATTATTTTATATAAGACCAAATTGGGAAACTCTATTATCACCATCTGTATGGGGTGATGCAGCATCTCAAATATTTTATTCATTTGGTTTAGCATGTGGTTCGTTAGTGGCTTTTGCATCTTATAATCAGGTAAAAAAAATATATATATTAAAAAAAAAATATATATGAATATTTCTCTAGTTTGTAATTATTTTTATGTATTATGTACCTATAAAATGAAAAACTTAAAAAAAGTATTTCCCTCAATTAATAATGAGTTATACATACACTACTGTGTGTACAGCGTTTGTGGTTTTGGAAACTTACTTCACTGTACATATGTATATTGGAAAAGTGAATATTTTTCCGTTTGTTGTAAAAAAAATTTATTTAACTAATGGTTGTGACCAAAGTTTCTTGTATAGAAATGTTGAAGATAGGCCCTATACTTTATTTATGTGAGATGAGTAATCAAATCACATTTTTGATGAAACTAATTATAACAATACGACTATGTAATAATAATTATTTAAAAGAAAAAAAAAGGTTGAAATGTGGTATTTCTTTGATAGTGGCAATATAAATTTTTAATAAAGAGAAAAATTCTGAAGTTAAGTTTACAAATTTTTTTTTAATGAAATTTGTTTCTAAGTGATCAAAAGAGAAAATAACAAAGTTAAAAACATTTTTCTTCAACAAAATTTAGAAGATTTTAACCATTTTTTTCATCTTGTGGCATAAATGCATAGTTGGTTAATTTTTGAATTTTGGCATAATAATTTTATATTTTTCATTAATTTTTTGAAACTTAAGTTAAGTAAAAAATTATTCGATTTGACTTGTAATATGTCACTAATATTGGTTTTTGTTAAATCAAAGCTTGTAGCTTTATCACCATCAGTTCGCCAGTAGCCGAATTCAGAACAATAATTGTTCATTTAAAATTAAAAGCAAAAATGAATTTATACTAATAATTCAGCCAATACAGCTTCGATTGCAACCGTAATTTCTTAAAAATTAAATTAGCTCCACCCACTCTTAACTTTGCACGGGAAATCTCATATTTTTGACCGATTATAGGGTTTTCAGTTTTATAGAGCAAATGCTTCATTTAAACTAATTTACAAAATAAATATGTATAAAATACTAATAATTATTAAAGAATTAAATAATAATCTGTATTATATAAAATCTATTAAATATTTAATTTTTAAAAAGCAAGAAATTTTTACTTATTTAAATTTTAAATCCTTATTATATCCTTATTATTTTTTTATTATCATGTTACAAGAATTATCGTTTATTTTTTGTTTAATAGTTTTTTTTTTTTTATTTTGTTAATTATCCATCCTTACACTATAGTTTGTTTATACATAAGTTTTATAAATAATTTAATTTTATTTTATTTTGTTTTTTAGTATAATAATAATTGCCATACAGATGCTATTGTTGTATCATTTACAAATGTATTTACATGCATATTTGCTGGATTTTCAGTTTTTGCAATATTAGGTTTTATGGCAAAAAATATTGAAGTTCCGGTTTCGGAAGTGGTTCAATCCGGACCTGGTTTAGCTTTTATTGCATATCCTGAAGTAAGTATATATATAATACTCATAATAATAATAGACTAAAAATAATAAATGTTTATAAAAGAAACATATATATAAATATAGAGAGAATATCATAAATAACATGTTTTGCTATATTATAATATAGTTTTTTTTATATTTTTTTTAATTCAGCAAAAATATGTTTAATTTGTAAAAAATATTTTTTTTTTGTTTTTACATTTGGTTTTTGAATACAAAATTAATATTATTATATTTTAATATGAATATCGTTTTATTGCAAACTCATATATAAATTTCAAATAGAATTCTGACTTAAGATTGTTTTAATGAAAACTCAAAATCATTATGAGACGATTCATATTGAATTTTTTCCATAACTCTACGTTTATCAGAGATTTGTGATTAAAGGGGAGAATTTAGAAGCTTGCTTGTTTAATTGAAATGTCAAAGTATATATTATAGAGGATAATGTTATGTTTTTATATATATAGTCAGTGGTCGAAGTGGCAGGCTAAAAGTGGTGGGATGGTTAAAAAATTTTAAGAGCAGGTTGAGGCTCGTGGGGTTCCTATCGCTTTGTCGTTTTTTAGTAGAAAAATGACTCATCCAAAGATTTTACCAGCTTCAACCCTTGCGTTGCGTCTTTGTTGTTACTAAATCATTTAATGAACTGCATATAGAACATCCTACTCCACTTTCTTTAACTGTTATATATATATGTTTCTAACTTTTCACATCATTGTGTTTCTGCCTGGTAATCTAGGAACTTCAAAGTATTGGTCTCGTGTAATGTCTTATCTTGGCTTAATGTGCTAAGTACATTAATTCAAACGCTCTTCTCCCACCGCCTTTATATCTCCTGCTGTTCTTCAATTTTTCTTTTTTTTATTAAAAAATTTAACCATTTAAAAAAAAAAAAAATTTAATAAAATTTGGAAGTTAACTAAAGATAGAGAATATTCAAAATTTGATCGGGTAAAAATTTAAATTTATGAAAAGCTGTGCGAAAATTATCTACATAGCCAATTAGTAACCAAAATATCTACTATTTATTATTTGAATTTTAAGTCTCATTTAAAATTATTTTTAATTTCTTTTTGATAAAAAATATTTAAAATTCATAAAAAATTATTTAAAATTTAAAAAAATATGTTCCGGGATGCTTTTTTCCATCCTAAGAAGTGGTGGGATGAGTTTACAATTATTTAGAAGTACCGGGATGGCATCCCACTCCATCCCGCCTCACTTCGAGCACTGTATATAGTTGTATCCGTATGATTCTAATTTACAACTAGTGTCCATAATTTTGGACTTGAATATATGTATATTTTTTTATTTATTCGTATGCAATATCAAATTTTGGTATTTATACAATTACAACAATCTGCCCACACAAACGTAATAATAGGTGCTGCATTATGTAATCTATTCACATAATTGATGTTTTTTTTATGTATGTTCGTTATGCCAAGTACGTGATATCTAATAATTTACTTCAAAAAGATATCATTTTCCTTTCCAAAACCATACACATATATTCAGTTTAAAAAATATCTTTTCACTTCAGTCTGTAATTTATCTCAATTTTTCAAAAATTGCAGTTCATGTTGAGTTTCAAATTAGCTTTCTTGTTTTTTTTTTTATTATTCTTTATTTTAATAATTCTTACATATTTTTATGGTAAACGTCAAGATATATAGTATGTATATACTTTAAGACACAGGTGCTTGATCCAATTCTCAAGTTATGTAAATTTTCTTTATATTTATATTCAAAGAAAAATGAAAATGCACAAAAATGCATATAGGTACACACATATATTTAAGAGATGATATATCTTTATACTCGTATCTAAACTAATATATATGGAAGAAAAAATTTTTTTTTAATATTTTATTATTTTTACTTTTTTCACCTGTCAAGTGTAAGAATATAAAAATTTTATTTTTTGATTGCATAGGAAATTTTCAATTCCTTAAGTTTGAAAAAAAAAAAAAAAAATTAAAATAAAAATTTTGTTTTAATGAGTTTCTTAAAATAAATAAACTTAAATTATGAATTATGGAAAAATTATGATAATGATGCTGTTTGGACTAATGTGTTTACATAGAATACTATAATTATTTGGGAAAATTCGAAAATACAGTTTTTTTACATATCTTTGTATATGGGAGGTTTTCATGTGAACTTGGAAAATGAAAAATCTACTCAACAATTTAATTATCATCTTTAATTTTTCCGAAATCTATTATAAATCAGATCTGTTTCAAACTCGGAACAAAAAATGACGGCTTTAAGCACTATATGTAGCTGTAGCTCGGGATCAAAACTGAATATTGGAAAACGAAAACTTGACTTAGACATAGGTTGGAACCTACTTTCGATTGAATTACTCTGTGAATTTACCGAAAAAATTGGTTTTTATAACACAAATTAACATGAAAACAAATATTTATAATGTTCAAAATATATAGTAAAGTAAAACATTTTATTCCATTTTTCAATCCAATTTTATATTATATTCGTAATATTGTAAAAAATAAAATTTTATTTTTTTTGCGCTTTATATATTTTTGCCTCATATTTTATTTATTTAATCTCTTTTTTATTGTTTTTTTTTTTTTATTTGTTTTTATTATTTTGTTTCGCTATGTTTTTCATTCTCTCTATAAAAGTTTGAAATTATTCTGTTCACTTGTAATGTATATATGTATATAACTATACCTAGTTAAAAATATTATTTTCACAAATTAAACAGAATGCATCATCATGATGTATAAATTTTCATTTATAATGAAAAACATAAATATTCAAAAAAAAAAAAAAAAAGGTAAAAATGTTGAAAAAAGCAAAAGAACAAAAATGTGTAGTTTGAAAACAAAAACAAAAAACATACGAAAAGAACAAACAAAACAAACAAATAATATTAATATTATTTAGCATTTACAAAAATTTGTCTAAAAACTTTTCTAAACACTAAAAAAAAAACTAAAGAATATATTATTATTACAAAATATTGACAGGCTGTTCTATTGATGCCATTACCACAATTATGGTCAATATTATTTTTTCTAATGATGTTCACTCTTGGTATGGGATCACAATTTGGTGGAATTGAAGCTATATGTAGTTCAATAATGGATCAATGGCCACATTTAAATAGATGGAAAGTAACTGCTGGTGTATGTTTAACATGCTTTTTAGCTGGTCTACCAATGGTATGCAATGGTGGTGTATATATGTTTACATTAATGGAATGGCATACAGCATCATGGGCAATATTATTATTAGGATTAGCTGAGGTTTGTTATTGTTTTTTTTTTTTTGTTTTTTTTTATATATTTATATTGATTTTATTTATTTTGTTTTTTTTCTTCTCTACACTATGTATTATATATAGAGCTTTTTAACTATTATTATTATTGTCTCTTATTTCCTGTGTATATAATTTCTATAGTATACCATACATTCTATATATTTTATATTGATTCAATAAGTATTTACAAGGACATTCTGTATACAATAGTTGTTGTTGTTGTTTAGAATTCATTATTATTTTAAAGGATTTTCAAATTTTATTTTTTTTTTTGGTGTTTTTCTTTTGTTATTATCATTTTATTTTCTAAAATTTACATTCGAAAAAAAAAAAAGATAAAAAGCCAATATTGAAATTTTTGGTTTTTCATTTTCAAAACAATTTTAGGATTAGGTAGGTAAGTATATAGTTATGTTGTTTTATTTTATATGTAATTTAAATAGAAAAAAAAAAAAGAAAAGTTTTCCTTTTTTTGATAAACAAAAATTTTGAAAAGAAGGATAAGGTTTTTTTTGCTTTTTATTTAAAGTATTTAAAAAAAAATAATAAAAATCCTGAATTAGGTATAGAAAATATATATTCCTTTAAAAACATTATATACTCTTACATACATAGTCTATATTTTAAATTCTACTGTGCAAATTAATAGTGCCAGCCACTCAATTTTCTTAAGTTTAATATTTTTCTCATTTCATGGAACCGTTGATACAACTTTTTTTCTTGTGATACTATGTAAAAAAACAAATTTTTTGAAGTTAAAGTCTTTTGTTTTCAAAAGTCTATACATTTTCACATTTTTATTAACACATCTTTTTACTCAGTAATGCCATTTGAAAGACAATTGAATTTAAATAATTTCAGCTTTTTTAATATTGTCGTCTTTCCCAAATAATATAAAACTAAATAAAATAAAAATGTTGAAATAAAACTCATATTATGAAAATTGAGTGTTGCTATTAATTTCCACAGCAGTATAAAGTTAAAAAATGAAAAAAACTAAATAAGAATATATTTTTAAATGTTTTTGGGGTAAAAATGGGTAAAAATTACAATATACCAAATGTTTACATTTTTAAATAACAGCTGTTTTAATATGAATGATAAATATTTTTGTTGAAAAAAGTTTCGTATATTTTTATGTATTTTTTTTTTTTTATAATCCGTACCAATATTTTGTTATTTTTATTTGTTATTTTAAATTTAAAAAAAAAAAAAAAATAAAAATAATTTTCCATCCTGAATTTATAGAAAGTAAAATATTGGCATTTCGAATAAAGAAGGTAAGACAAAACAACTACTGGAATACTTGGTCTAGCAAGGATCTTTTGTAAGTTTTAGGCACACTAAGCTCTTAAATGATATTTATAGATCAAACGTGGTCATGTTAGGTAGATGGCCAAGGTTTTTTTTTTATAATTCGTTTCGATGAGCGTTCCAAATAAACTTATATAGTTGTAACTGGTCGACGGTGGATTTCTTGTAAAGAACTCTTTCACAGGATATATATTCACAGGAAAAGCCTTCCTACCGTTTTTTTTTTTCTCAAAAACCTTTTTTATTTTCTGACAATTTTTTTTTTAATTTCAGGTTGTCATTATTTCATGGGTTTATGGTATGGACAAAGCTATTGAAAATATTCTAGATATGGGTATTCGGTTAAATAAAGCAGCTCGAATATATTGGAAATCAGTTTGGATTGTTTTAACGCCGCTGGCATCTGTGGTAATTTAACCGTATATTCTGATTCAATAAAAGAAAAAACTCTAACAAACATTTTATCAAATTTTAGGCTGTATTTATTTTCACAATGACTGATATTGGACCGACAAAATTTCGTGAATATAAATTTCCAGTTTGGGCTGACACATTGGGTTGGCTAATGGGTGCAGCAACTTTAATACCATTCCCAATATTAATTGTATATAGAATAATAAAAGGGAAAACAGTGAGTATTATAACTTATAATTAATTACAATAGTTTTTTAAAAAAAAAGAATTTTATTTTTTTTTATTTATAAATTAATTTTCATTTTTTACTGAAAAGAAGGAAAAAATATTCTAAATAACGAAAAAAAATAAAAAATAAAAAATCACAAAAGTTTTAATAAATGTTATCTTTTTTTTGTTTTTTTTTTTTTTTAATGTGTTGTAAAAGACTTTATGTGTTGTTAACTATAAAAATACAACACTTGGCAAGTTATAACATAAAATACAGTTTTTTTTTTGTTTTTTTTTGCATATTTATGAACTTCAAAAATTAATGTAAGCATAATACAGTGTGTGTGTGTATCTGCTAGCTTTATGTATAGAACTATAGCACGTTAAAAAAATAATGTTTTTTTAACATATTTCTCCATAATGCATTAATTTATTTCAACTTTTCATATTAAGAAACATTTTATATATATATGCATGTACTATGTACTATATTACATTTTTCCAACAGTGTGTTTCTGTTGAAGAAAATAATATAATTTTTTTTTGTTTCGTTTAGTCATTAGGTAATTTTCGTGATAAAAAAGAAAATTTTCTTTGCCAACATTGATTATATCAATTCATAAAAAATTTGCATCATTTTGACAGCATTATAGAAACTATAAAAGAGAATTTTGATAAAAATAGATGATTTTTAAAATTGTATATTTTTACTTAAATGGTACTGACAGCTTCATTTTGGTATGAATTAATATTTGACTATTTGATTACTTTCCTTAAAAACATTGTGAATGGCCGCATAATTAGGGATTTTTTTTTTCAATATTACCACCAATTTAATCAATTTATTTAAAATTTTATTAATTGATTACCATAAAAATCTCTGAAAATTATTTAATACTGACTCTGTTAATTATTATATAGAACCATTAATCCCATAATTTATATTATTTACTCTAAGCAATTTATTTTGTATATATATATAAATTTATTTATTATTTCTTTCTAACAACTTGAAGTATTTTTATTTATATAATATAAATTAAGAAAATTGGTCTATTTTCTATAAGAAAACCATCATATCATTTTTGTATATCGCTTTTTAAGCTATACAAACTGTAGAAAAATAATGGTATATATATAGGAAAATAATTTATAGAAAAACAGAAATTTTCTATTAAGAGGTAATTTACGATAATTAAATATCAAATTAATTAAAAAAAACAATAAAAAATTTAAAAACAATATTATTTATTATCTTCAATTTTATTGTTTAATCGCTTGAAAAAGTTTAAATTTAAAGTTTTTCTTTTCTACTTCTTTTATTTTCTTTGATATTTTAAGCACTCTGTTTATTTTGCCTTTGCTCAATTTTTCAAACATATTTATATGTATGTATATTTAATTTTACAAGAGTTTTCCTAGCTATATGACTTACAAAACTTACTAAAAATTTCATATTATTTTTGATATCTGTATTTATAATAATAAAAAAAAAATAATAATTTTTCCTTTTTTTTGTAGAAGGTAGTTCTGTCAAAAAGTTAATATTTTTTTTTCAGCATAACAATTTTTTTTTTCTTCATATTTTGAATGCCTAAATCTTGATCTGGTTTTAGCCCGCTATCCATCAAAAATGAAAAAAGAGCATATATATTTTTATTTCGTGTTCGTTCGTCCGTTCATAAATGCTTATTTATAACTATGAAACTACTTGGCGGATTTCGATCATGTAAATACCATAATATGCGTAATATTGATCTGATTCAGTCAAACTAAAGAGTGAAATTGCAGGATTACCCGATCACGATTCTAAAATGCTACTAAAAAATTTATCCGTTTTTGATCGAAAACGAGCCATATACTTTTCCGTATTTTGTTTGATTCTATTTCTGAGTACACTTGAAAAAATTTACTACTGATAAGTTGAATTGCTACAGTCGATACTTTGCTACCAATTTAAAGAAAAATTATCCCTAGATTTATGTCATTTGGAATAGAATGGTCGATACACACAAAATTTCATACAAAGTTTTATTTTTTTATTTTTTTTTTGTAAATAAAAATTTATTTTTTATAATTTTTATTTCCATCTTTTTTTTTTTTAACATAAAAAGTTTGTTAAAACTTTCTAATAGATTTTTTTTTCTATTAAGTTTATTATAGCATCAAAAAAAATAGAAGAAAAAGAGTAGAAGTAAAGCTTTTAAAAAGATTTTATGTTTATTTATGAGTCGTCAAGTTATCACTTAAGACAATTTTTCTCTGACACTTTTATTGTTTTACTTTATGAGTAAGTTTTTGAACCTTTTTATTCAAAGTAAAACTTTTTTTTTTCTTAAGTTTTTCCCCTTTTTTTTTATTTTTTCGAAACACACATATATTGTGATTGCTAATATTAACAAAAAAAATGAAGAAAAAAACCAAAAATAAAAAAAAAAGTAGTAAATATATTATATTCTCTATTTCAAAAATATGTCAAAGAATGTGACCACAAAACTAAAATTAATGTGGTTACTTGACATAACGTTATATTGAGATTTGAAGTAAAAAAGAAATTCCCTTAGAGAATTTTCATTTCTGGAAATAATTTATGAATAAAAGTGTATATTTAAGATATTTTAGTTATAGATACTTTTATAATAATTGTATCTTTATATATAGTTGAAAAGGAAAAAACAGCTTCAAGCCAATTTTGTTTAAGTTTAATGACATTTAGAATTCTTTATATAATAGGTAAAATTCAGAAAACTTGATCTAAAGGCGAAAATTCATAATTAATGTTTTCTAATCTGGGTAATAGAGAAGATTTAAGGTTTCGTAAGAACTTGTTATACATCGTGGCATACTTTGCAAGCGTTATTAAAGTAGTCATATATATTTATATATTAATAATTAATTTCGACCTGTGAATAAAGAATTACACTTTCTTCTTCTGTTTTTTTTTTTGCAGACAAAACAGCAATGGTTCAATCCAAGCCCTGAATGGAAAGCACAAACATTAAAAACTAAATCTGCGAATAATGTTGAATGTGGGAAAGCATATTCGAATGCAGCATTTGAATGAAAATATATAAATCATTATTTATTTTTTTTATCATAAATTATGTAATAAATTTTTTTTTATGTATTTAAATAAGTAGTAATGTTGCAATCCATACAGAACAAAAATAAAAAATATTTTATATTATATTACATTGTTTGTGTAAATTTTCTTTTGAAGTTTAAAACTCTTTGATATTATTATTTAATTAAATTATATAACTTTTAGGTGTGCTCATTATTTTCTCTTATGACATACAAACATTATGTCCTACAGATGACACATTTTAATTATTAAACTTTATGCTTATAAAAATATTCGTACAATCACAAAAAAAAAAAAAACAAATCTTCCGTATAAGGTTGTAGGAGAAAAACAACGACATTATAGTGGGAAAATTAATTAAAGAATGTTATTGCACATGGAATTGTTAAACTTTAAAATATTTACACTCAACTATCAATTTACTTAGAGTGTAACCAGATCCAATTTTGTTTGTTTATTAATTACGTTATAATCAATTAATGTATATTTAACGATATATTTTTTTATTTATAAAATTAAATGATATACCTATTCATATTATATATACATCTTCATTGCATATCTATATTTCTGGATGTATATTAAAACAAAAAAATAAATTTACAGTGTCTTTTTTCTCACATAATCTCACATAACCCCAAGTTCATTTTCATATTAATCAAATATTTGAAGACACCAGAAGTTATATTTAGTAGATAGAAATTACAATATAATGTATTCTGTTTATCAAAGTCTTGTTATTCTTATACATACTTGTGTAGTTTTTGACCAAAAAGCATCTGATAATAATTACCCATAATAATAACTACTAAAATTTCAAAAGACTTTGTGAAAATAGAATTTTTCTCTCTCTAACTATATATAGAATTTTATTTTAGCTACAGAGGATTGCATTTGTGTAATAATTACAATGTTTGTTATACAAACATGGAATAAACAAAAAAAAAAAACAAAAAATTCGTATGCTCTCAAATTAAAGACATAAAAGGGTAAAAAACAAAGGGTTTTTTGTTTTACAGCTGGTCAAAATACATTTTAATGAAAATCCTTTTGAAAGAAAATTTTTTTATAATTCTCAGAAAATGCATAATATTCCATGCAAAATGGATCAATTTTTCGTAAATCATCAATCAAATGAAAATGTTATTTTCTTATACATATATTCTCTAAAAAAAAAGCCTCAACAATTTTAAAAAAATTTAATTCATGTTATTTTATTAGAGTAATCTTATTTGAGTTCTTGAAATAAAGTTTATGTATTTTTGATTTTTAAAATTTGCATTGAAATTCTTAAGTGACTATAATTACTCATAAAAATTTATATATCGTCACCCGCATTCTATCTTGTTCAATGGACCATTTTTGACGAAATTGAGTTATAAATGCCAATATACTAATTTGGGGATGCTCTTTCGAATGGCATAATCCGTTTTTTCGTATCATTTATCGTTTTCGAGATATCGAGAACCATTTTGTTCAATGCGACATATTTCGAGGTAATTTTTTTGTGCAATATCCAAACAACTTTTTTTTTTGCATATTGAACATTTTTTGTTTGATTTCATTAAATTTTTGATTTATATTTATGCACGGTGCTATTTTGTTCAATATACCTTTTGAGTGGAAACTTTGTTCTATGTCCACAAATTTTTAATTCTGACGACAAATCTTATTTTGTTCAATATCGCAAATTAGACGCTACTTTGTTCTATACCCGTTGTCCACGGAAAATGCTATATTGTTCAATATCCATTTTAGTTTCATTAATTTTGTATAAAATAGAACATTTTTTCTTTACATTTTATTTTTATCAGTTTACAATGCTATATTGTTCAATATTTAACTTTTTCGTCATATTTCACATATTTAAGTATACTATTAAGAAGTTCTATCCAGAAATTTCTTTAAATATTATTGGAAAGCACTAGTTTTTAATAATAATTAAGAAAAAAAAAATAATTAAATTGAATTTATTTTAAAACATAGAAGATAGCACGGGCAAATTGTCCAAAATAAACAAAAAAATTACGAAGTGGCTGTAACTTGGTATAGACCTTTGAAAATGTACATATTTCAAGAAACCAAGAAGTTCCTAGCCAAAAAAGATGTGATGGAGTGGCCACGCTTTGCGGCACATGTAAATAATATAATTTCGTGATGTTTTTCATGTAAATGACTATAAATATTGACAAGTTTGGTAAATTTAGCATCCCAAGATCATAAATAACAAGGTACTTTACTAAATTTTGATTCTGTCTATTATATTGCTGAAATAAACAGACAAAATCGAAAAATGATGTTTTATTCTAATAAATTCGATTTCTTGAAAAATATTAATATTCGACATTTCTATTGCGGTTTTAAAAATAAGTGTATTCGCATCATCAATCGCTTGTTTTACCATGAATTTTCTATTTTGGAAAAATTTCGTTAACAATGAAATCAATCTCATTTAATTTTTATCGTTTGACAAAAATTTATTTTGATTGACAGTTACACCCAGCTGAAATCGTACATTTATAAACAAGCGGAGTAATGGCCGGTTCTCACGATCCAAGTACACTTTGTCCAAGTTTCTTTGATCAAAGTCACTTGGACCAAGTTCCTTTGAACCAACTTTTTACTTTGGAGTTACTTTGATGAATAAATTAAATTAAATTCTATAAATTAAACTTCTTTACTTTTTTCTGAGCTCGAGGTTTACACGGTTGCCAGATATCCCGATTTCGGCGGGAATTTCTCGATATTAAAACTGTTTTCCCGATTCCCGATATACAATCGTCATTCCCGATTTACCAAAAATAATTGATTTTTTCAACAAAAATTTTTTTTTTTATTTTTAAACTGCAAAGCTCTGGCTTTAACTTATTTCAAGATTTTTTATCGTTCTTATTGTTTAAGTTTTTTTATACGAATTACTTTTGTTTATAATATTTTATTTAATTAACTATGAATAATTATTTTTTTTGCAATAAACACAGGAGCGGACTTACGAATATACCGCCCCTAGACACTTTTTGAGAATTTTTAAGTTATTTGAATTTAATTAAGAAACAAATTGTATTATTTAATGAGCTCAATTTACTATTTAGATTACATTATTAGATTATTTTTAGATTTCAAAATACGTTCTTATATTTTTTTTGTACATTAATTACATATTCAATCCTACAAACACAAACATTTATTTATTTTTGAAATTTTTAATTTTTTTTATCGGTTTAATGTTTTATTTTGATGCCCCTTTAAATATGCCACCTTAGGCTTATGCCTAAATCTATCCGTAAATTCAGCACAAATTTTTTTTCTAAATTCCCGATACATCAGTTAGGAAAACTGGCAACCCTATTCGAGAAAATTAGTTTTGAAATTTTATGATAGGTACTTCTTTTCTAAGTTTATAGTTCTGCAAAATACATGTAAAATGCAAAATTGTAAGCTACTGCCATCTCGTAACTTATACACAAAATTAATTTTGAAATTTCATTGTCAAAATAAAATTTATTAAAAAAAAATACTCGTCATTATTTCGTAAGAAAAATATAAAAAAAATATTTTAAATATAAAAAAAATATTTTAAATATAAAAAGGTAGAGGAACTGAGTTCCACTGCGTTCCCCCACAAAAAAAGCCCTGGATATAGTCCTTTGTTCCATATAATCTGATTAGTAAATCAGAAGAGATGGAACATATTTTTCAGGAAATACAATAAATTTCTACCTGATCCATTGTCTCATGGAAATTTCTACATACAAAAATTCAGATTTTTCTTCTTTTTTTCGACAAAGTAAAAGACATATACATTTATGTAATAATGTTTCAGCAAAGAATGTTGATGTGCAAAAAAAAAAACAATTTAATTTACTTTGGGAAACATGATTTTAGGAACAAAAGTACAATTAAATTTTTTTTCAATTTAAAAACATTTTTTTAATTATTATTTTTTAAATTTTTTTTTACATATGCACATATGGGGTTAATAATGATGATGTTGTAAAATCTAAAAATATATGTATACTAGGATTGTTTTTTTTTTTTACAAATTTTTATTTATTTTTTCTTTTAAGTGAATTCTTAAAGAAAAGTTATATGCATATATAAAAAAGAAATTTATATAAAATGGACTTCGTGAGGTTCCATATTTTCTTCTCTCTGAAAACTCAAAAATTTCTTCAAAGTTTTGAATGATATATAATTTTAAATATTTCTAAATATACTTTTCCGTCACTTCGATATGATGAGTCACTGTGATGCCTCGCAAAAAATTTGTAATAAGATAATTAAAATTTCGGTTGAATCAATTTTATATATTATGTTTCTACAATTTTCTTAATCATTTTTCATTCTGTATAATTATGTCATCCTATGCAAACATAAAAGCAAAAACCAATTTTTTTTTCTACTATACTATACATTTTTGATTAAAAAATAGTCAATTTTATAATCAAAATGAAAAAAACAAAAAAAAAAAAAAACAAATCACATTGAAGATTAAAACACTTTTTGAAAACACAAAAAAAAAATTCTCTTTGACATATGAGGAAATTAAATTAAATTTTGTTTAACCACTTTTACTAATCCTTTTTACAGGTCTCTCTGGTGCAAATTTTTTTTTTACGAAAAAAAATTCTTAATTTCCATTTTTTTTGTTTTTTTTGTGAAAACTTTTCTAAATATTAGCTCGTTAGTTTTTTGTTTTTTTTTTTTTTATGTTATTTATGTGAATTTTTCATTAGCAAGATGAAAAAGATGATATTCAGTTTATGTTAAATTTCATTTCTACAAAATTTATAATAATAATGAACATTTTATTTGGCGATAGTTTTTGAATAAGAAAGATTTTAATAAAAAATTTTATGATTTTCCCAAGACCATTAACCTAATTTTTATTCTTATGTCGCCGCAGTTTAGATAAAGGCATGAAACGTATATATTGTGTTTTTTGTCAAAATACATACTTGGAACATTTGAAACCTTATTATATAAATTATTTTTAATTATATTTTCCGCGATATAATGTAGTAAACACAATTGGGGCGACAACGACAACGACAGCGATAGCGACTATCAAAAAAAATAGAAACCATATATTTGTATGAGAATGAACACAATTGAGACGACTGGCGACAAACGACATTCTCGCCTGGCGACAAACGACATTGTTGCCTGGCGACAAATTAGAAATGTTTCTATTTTGTCGCCGGGCGACAACAACAACCATATATTTTTTATTTTTTTTCTATTTGTTTATTTTTTTCCTGTTTATGTATTTCGTCGCCGTCGCCGTAATTGTGTTCACTCCAGTGACATCGCTGTCGTGTCGTTGTAGTCGTATTTGTCGCCGTCGTTGTCGCCCCAATTGTCTTTACTCCTTAATTGTGAATTGATGTTTCATAATACTGAGTTTCCACCAAAAGGCAATCATATCTTAATCACACATCAGAAATTATTAATTAATAATTATTATTTTGATTTTATTTTTCAATTTAAAACTCTGAACGATACCAACACCACTATATGTATATTATTTTGACAAATATTTTAAAATTTTCAACCCCAAAACACAACTTTATTTTGTGCCAATAATGTCAAAAAAAATTTATAGAAAGTTGGAGTTCAATCCGCCAACGATCATATGACTTGTTCAATCCGCTTTTCATATTTTGCAGTAAACGCCATACAACTTAAAAAACTTAGTGAAATAACTTTTTTTTTAGTAAATATTTGTTGAAAACATTTATTTTTTAAAATAAACATATTTTCAACTTTAAAATTATTGAGTAAATTTTTGCTGAATATTTAAAATTTAATATCAATTTTATTTAAATTTTTCTTGTTTTTTTTGTTGTTTTTTTTTTGCTATTTTATTAAACAAATTTTAAAATTTTAGCTCTTTGATATATGAGAGAAGATTAAAGTATTGATTTCCATTGCAAAAATAAATATATACTTATAGAAAATTTTTTATTTGTCCATTTGGAAGTTAAGTTCTGTGTGTGTTTTTTTAATGTTATTTTATTATGAATGAAATTTGCATTGAAAAATCATTGAAAAAGGAAATTTTATTATGTATAAAAATATAAAAATATTAAAAATTCTCTAAAAAACATATATAACTATATGCATGTATATATGTTGTAAATATTTACTTTAATGCTCTTAGCTTTATAACATTTTAATAGTCTTAAGTATCATTTATTGGAGTTTAAGATATTTTCTAAAATAAATTGACATGAAAGATTTAGGTTAAATCTATATATATTCTAAAATTCTCAAAGGTATTGATTCCTGAAAGAAGAAGAAGAAGAAGAACAAAAAAAAAAACTTATTATAAAAATATCTTCCTTTTTTTTTTCTGTGATTGGTTTTTAAGGGCTTTATTTATCAGATTTTCCTTTTCGGTGAACATTTTAAAACTTAAGGAGAGATTTATATTATTTTCAAATAAACGAATTATGTAAATACTTCTAACATATATATAATAAAAGATTGTTATATATTTGTTTTTATATTTAATTTTTTTTTTAAATAATTGTCTATATGGGTCTGAAACATAAAAAAAAAAGAAGAAATGTAATAAATTGAATCTTAATAAGTTTGTAAATATTATTTACATTTCATGTTTTTATTTTTTTAAAAATAATATAAAAGGGACTATTTTCTTTTTCAACATAAAATATTTTGCTTTTTAATAGAAATAGACTGTTAGTAGATCTTTTTAGCCAGCCCTTACATACGGTGGACAAGCTTGATCGCATAATTGAAGAGTCTTGGATGAATCTTGATCCCAGAGTCCTTAAAAATTAACTAAAATCTGTATACCCAACTGAATTTTTGAAGTAATTAAGTGTTAAAATAGGCTCAACAAAGTACTGAGTATACTTATTTAATGCGCCCGAAATTCGTGAGGATGTACGAATAACTTTTATTAACATCTTCACAGTCAATGAAGACATTAAATTTTGTGCATCAAATTTCGGTATAATTATAAAACCTGTTCGTATACTGAAAAAAATAAGTGGAAAGAAAATAATATTATACACCCGTGATGGTAATTTTCCATAGCAAAAAAAAATAAAAAAATACATAAAACATGATTTTGATTATACGACAAGAATTTAAGTAGTTTTTCTGAGTTGTGCATGCAGCAATTTTTATTTTAATGAGAAAAACATATTCCAATTTTTTTATTTTTTTTTTGGTAAAAGACATCGATAAACAGTTTAATTTACATATCGTTCGAGTTTCTGTATAGATACTTTCATTGATATACTAAATTAAAATCGCATTCCAATAGCGAACGAATAAATAAATTGAAATGGAAATACCAAAAAAAAAAGAACAAAATACATAATTTCCTGTTGGATATTTTTGATTAAAATGGAAGTAATTTATATGGCCAAAAATTTTTTCTTTCTTTTTCGGCATATAAAAATATTAATTCTTTTTACATAATATCGGCGTGATAAAAAAATTCATAAATAATGGGTTTTTGTAATATTTTTCTTAGATTTGAACTTTAACTATGATTCTTATTATTATCTTATATCCTGCCATTTTTAATAGCTTGAACCTAATGGATTAAAAAACTCCGACTCCACAAATAGTCTTCTGATATACTTCAAACTTTTTATTTATTTTTTTTAATTTTATGGTCATTCCAGATCAAAACAAAATAAACTCTTATAATAGGTACAGGAAAATACTTTCGAAATTACAAATTGTTGGGTGAATAAATAAATGGCAATCGTTGTATATATTTACGTGTAATAATATTTAAATATTTATTAATTAAAAATTTTAACATTTTCATTCAATATTATTCATGTATATTATGTATAAATTATATAGATATATATACTTGTGTATCATGATATGTTAATAGAAAAGGAAAAGTGCAGCAAATAAACGTTGAACTGGTATTTTATTCTATAAAAAAAAAAACAAAATTTTGCATACAAACGCAATAGATTTAGGTTAAAAACTTATTTTTATAAAGTACATACCATAAATTTCTTAGATGCATTAACAGGCAATAATTTTCTTGCAGAAGTAGGCAAAGCTGAAAAATTTTGTGATTATACAGATAAGGTGTAAATGATTATAAGGTGTGAATGAGATAAGGTGATATTCAGAGCCTGAACAAACCAGATTTGAGGTTATAACGTAAATACTTGGCTTGGATCTGGTGTCTGTTTCATTATTGTTAGTGAAGATTTTCAGCAGATTTATTTTCTGTTATATATTTAAATATTAGCTAAATCAATAATATATTTCCAAATATTTTTTAGTCTGACCCAGGGACGGATTTACGAATATGCAGCCCCTAGGCACTTTTTGAGAGTTTCAGTGTTATTGGAATTTAAATAAGAAACAAGCTGTATTATTTAATTAGCTCACTTTACTTATTCTTTTTTTCTAAATTTTTTATTTATGAATTTATCGAATGTAACTTCAAATTAAATTTTTTTTTAACACGTCGTTGTCGATGTGCATAATTGAAATGTAATTTGATTTCGTTTATTTCAATTGTGATCGAAGATAAGTTTTAATTCTATTCAAAGAAAAAACGAGCTTCCGGCAGAACAATGTTGCTACTGACAGATAAATTCTGAAAATTATTTCCACATTTCGAAATACGTTCTTAAATATTTATTCAATCCTACAAATAGAAAAATTTATTTAATTTAAAATTAATTTAATTTTTTTTTTATCGGTTTTATGTCATATTTTGCCGCTCCTTTAAATCTGCCGCCCTAGGCAGCTGCCTAGTGTGCCTATTCGTAAATCCTGCGCTGGTCTGACCTAAAGCTTTCTTGATTTAGAAAATATTCACAAATACATTTAAAAATAGAGCTTCGAATGGGTAAATTTTTCGGCTTATCTAATCGCCCAGTTAGCCTTTTTATCATCTTATTTGAAAACACCATTAGAAAGAACAATCGAATGAAAAGAAAACTTTTAAGCAAAACATAATTTTTCAATGACATCTCGTTTTTTGTTTGAAATTTAAACTTTATACATATTTTATACGTAACACTTGCAAATAATCTAAAAACCGAATTTACATTACGAATGAAATATGTTTGTGAAATATTTTAAAATTTGGTTTTTATTTTTTTTTTATTTTTTTTTAATATTTTATTTTTTAATATATTATGTAGTCACAGATTTTTCAATAAAATGTTAAATTTTGAACTTAAGATATTTACAGTGAGAACAAATTGAAAAATTTAGAGCCAATAAATTTGAGTAACTTTAATTTATATATTCTCGTTGTCTTTTAGAAATTTTGTTTTTATTCTTCTTCATGTGAACATGATATTTTATTAGTATCTTAATTATCTTATTAACGAAAACTTTGACCTTTTGATGTACAGAAAAACAATTTGAATAAGAGTTATTGTTAATATTGATATAATCAGGCACCTTTACACTATAAATAACAACAAATTAATATTTTCTTTCTTCTTATTATTTCTAAGCGAATACTTTTATTTTTCCAATTCTGTGTTGTGATTGAAAAATTGATAATTTTCATTAATCAAATATTTTCGCATACCATATATTAAAGTTTCTTTCAATTGCTTCAATTTTTCCAAAAAAAAAAAAAACATCAAAAAGAGTTAAATAGAACAAATATTCGAAGATAAAGTATTCAGTATTCAGTCACAAAAGTCTTTGTCCTATGAAAGGCTTTTCTTTTTTACCTCCATTATTATGATATTGTTTATTGTTATTTTCTTTTAACATGTGTTTCACTTTTATATTAATAGGTTTTCCATATTAATGGTTCATTCAGTCGAGGGGCGAAAAAAAAAAGAAGAAAAAATGAAAAGCTTTATAACAAAACCATAAAAGACTTGATTAAGTTTTCTTTCATTTTTTTTTATTTTTTTTATCTATTCTTTACAATTCCATCGACAAAATCTATTAAGTTACAATAAGACGTGACAAACTTTCAACACTCTATTTTAATCTTTAATCTTTGTTTAACGATCTACTTGATTCGTTAAACATACATTAATTTATTTATTTTTTATATATATTTTTTTTGTTTTGTTGTTTTGTGTTTTCCATTTTTTTAAGATGAAGGAAGGTGTGTTAAAGTTTTTCCGACACTTCTAGGTTAAAAAATAATAAACAAAACGAGAACAAAAAAATTTATATAAATTTATATGTCGTTTTATTAGTAATACTATAATCCAAATAAAGTTGAATTGAACTATCCGTGGCGAAAAAAAACAACATAGGACTAACATTAATTGGAAACAAAAAACTTTTTAACGAATGTTCTATATTTTTAATAATTTTTTCGAAACTTTCTTAGATTTCTTCTTTAGTTTCAAATAATTGTTTTCCTGTCTAAAAAACAATATTTTAGTCTAAAAAAATATTATATAGCTTAATAATTTAATCTGGAGAAGTCGATAATTTCTACGAGTTAATTTTTGTTTTTTATTTAGCAAACTTGTATGTATAAAAAACACACAGAAGTATGTATTTAATAAATAAATAAAGAAAAGATAGTTAATCAACGAATAATTTTTTTTTTCTTCTTGTATATAGGACTAAATTTCCTGTTCTGAATTTTAAATTTGATATCACACTGTGATAATTGATTGACAAACAATTGAACTTGTTTTAATTTAAAAAAGAGAGAAGTATATTGGTTTTTTGTTTTGCAATAATATGTCAATCTTAATTTTCGATTTTGAGAACCATTTATTTTATTCCGAAGAATGCAGAACGAAATACAACCGTAGCTTTCATTATGTTGTTGAAAACAGGTGCTTTAAAAACTACCCCTGTTTTCCATACAAAAAAAATTGTAAAAATTATTGTATCGCAAATAATAACAGAAAATGCAACTAAGCGAGTTTCTATTTTAAGAGTTTTTTTTTAATCACTATATTTTGAATTTTCACAGAAAGAAAACAAATTTGGAAAAACTAGAAAACATTTTAAAAGAGAAAAAAAAAAAATTAAAAATAAAAAACAAATTTATGAAATGTTTAAATTTTATGTTGTTACTTAGTATCTTAATATTGTTTTCGTAAACATAAAACCTTAAAACAAAAAAAATTCAAAAAAAAAAAAAAAGTTGCAAAAGACGATTAAAAATAAACAAAAAAATGAAACAAACTTTATTATTAATCTTTTTTGCCTGTTATGCAACGAAAATAATGATAACAAAAGTTATGTTGTATTTTCTTTTTTTTGTTTTCAGAGAGAGATTTTTTTTTTTAATATAAGCATTTTTAAAATTTATTTATTTTAAATTTTACCCAAAAATTACACCTATGATAATATATGTATGTGCTGTACATTCCATAGCGCTTCTTCTTTTTTTTATCAAATTGTCAATTTATTATTATTGCATATAAATTTTAATTGAGAAATTTTGCGACCAGGTGCTATTTATGACATAATTTGAAGGTTTGATAACCGAGAATTTAAGGTTTACATTAAATACGCCAACTGTAGGAAAATAAATTAATAATTCAAATAATGTTAATTTCAGTTTGTTATAAGACATGCATCAACATAAACATAACTTTAAAGAGCTTTAAAGCTACTTAATAGAAACTAGAAAAAAACAAAAAAGAAAGAACAGTGAGAAATTTTCATTTGCATGATTGATTATCATGAATGCGTTTCAATTAAGAATTAAATGCAACATATTTTATTGAATTTAGCTTTGACATCAAGTGTTTACACACAACATCTGATTCTTTAACAACAGATAGGACTCAACAAAAATCACTAAATTTTTTCTATACATTTATTTTTTCTATTAAGAGTTTCAAGTTAAATTTTGTACCAAAAACCTACTAGCTTTTAAATAAAAAATTATTATTAATTTGAAAACTACTAATTAAGGGAAAGGTCGTGAAAGTGATAGTCGCAAAACTGATGTGAAATTATGCGTAACTATTTTTAGTACTTATAAAAGTTCTTAAGTTCTGAAATTCAAAAGTTCAATATAGCACTATTTTAAAAATAAAATTTCCGATAAATTACTTTTCAACTTTAAAATGTTTCTGCTTCTGCTTCAATAAAAAGGGATATGATATAAAGTTGTCCTAAGAATCAATGCGATAGTGAAATAGTGCGTTTGCAATTGGAAAACAAAAAAAAAATTATACTATAGATAACATCTGTGCACATATTTTTGTTAGGATGATGGAAAAAAAAACCTATTTAACACTATACCATTGAGAAAACTCTTTCATTTATTGAAATTAAATTTTAAGTACATATTGGAAATTGATATTATCAAATAGAAAAATATGTATATGAATACACTCTGAACGACAAATTACCATCAAAAACTAAAATTTCAATATCTACTAAAGTGTTTTATTCTTTTAAAAATATTTACACTGCTATGAAAAAGTTCAGCTGTTAATATAATGAAAAAAAAATAAATATTCATTAGAACAAAAGCTATAACAAAATTGTGACTCAATTAACAATATTATGAAGCGACTATTAGATAAAGAGTTTTAGAAAATACTTCATTCAAAAGAATAATATAATTATGTACTTATTATTCAAAATTTTCTTTGAAAATATATATAAGTGTAGTTGTATATGTGTTTCCATATTGAATTAATATGAAATCCTTAGTAGTTGTCTGAATCCGAATTTAATAGTTTTCCGCATGAAAAAGACCTTCATTTTTCGCCACCAATATTTTAAAATAGTTCTTATAACATTAAGTATAATTTTACACAAAATTTTCACATTTATTATTATATGTAAAATAACTTACATATATACAAAAATAAATAATAAAAAATCTAAGTAAATTTTAATTGAATTTTACATTCTTTTAAATAAAAAAAATAAAAATAAAAAAAAGAAGAATAAAACTTTCCCTAGAAGAATAATTAATAATGTTAAAGTCTCTCCTCTCTTTCAATATGTATTAGATATATATATATATGCACATAGTTAGTCTGTCCCACAAATTTTATGTAATTTTTAATGAACACAAAAACTAATTATTTTCTTACCATAATACTATGTCAGTATGTCATTCAAAAAGGATAGAATTTTTCTCTCTTAACTTATTTTAAGAAAATTTTCTTTTTAACCTTAAAACAAAATTATATGTTTTTTTTTCTTGATAGAGTATCCTTGTTAAAAAAAATAAAAAAAAAAAAGTCATACATTTAAGTGAAAAATTTTATAATTTAAGTTCAAATATTTAAAAAAAAAAAAAATTAAATAAAAAGTTAAGATTTTATGATCATTAAATTAAAAAATAATAAAGTTCTATAATCTTTTGAACTTGAACTTAATTCTTATTTAAATTTAATTTAAAATAAGTTTTCTGAATCAGAAGCTTAAATGTTTACCTGTTAAAATGAATGAAACGATTTGCTTGTAAGTGCAGAAATTAGAATAAGCAGCGGAATTTGTGTAACTCGAATAAAAATCAAAAAATATAAATAAAATGTGCACCCAAATGACTAATAAAAAAAAAATTATATATTAAGTGTATGTTGATAAGTTTTTTAATTGACTGTACAGACGGTACATTTTTTGTTAATTGTAAAATCTCATTGAACAGACAGCTTTTGAAAACTTGAAAATACAATTAAACATGTAACTTCACTTCAGATTGTAACAAATTAAGAATACCTGTTGGATAATTGTTATGATATTCTATAAATGTTTCTATGTACCTACAGAAACTTGCAAGTAAAAGTTTGTTCATTAACAATATTAATATTTTTTAATTAAATTTTCTTCATGCACAATGTTTTCCCGGTTCATCAGAAGATTGCCTTATCTTAGGCTGACCATTTTAATTTATTTGATGTTGTTATTTTTTTTATATGTTATAATTTTGTGTTCAAAAGCCAGAACGTCTTATCTGCGAAATCTTTGTTTTGAGTTTTAGAGCGGAATAAAACTGTTTTGTAAATTACAAAAAATGTATTTGTTAAAAAATTGTAATTTGTTTAGAAAAGTTTTGAGAACAAGTTTGGTTTCAGTTTTTTGTTTATAAATTATCAAATTATTAGTTTAAACTTCTGTTATTTGAATAAATGCCTTGGACAGACTAACACGATTAACATGTTCTTGATCAATAACATGTTGATTTTATGTTTTTGAAGTAGTTTTTCCATAGTAATAAAAAAAAAACAAGAACATGTTTTTGCGAAAACATGTTGTTATTAAGGGATGGGTTGAGTAACTTTTCCAAATATTTCGTGAGGCAATATGTAGAAGCCATTTATGTTCTCTGGGGTATCATTTTTGACGTTGACTTTGTAAATTTTATGTCGTATTTATTTGTAAACAAATAAAAAAAAAAGTTTGTTATTGTTTTTTATTTTGATTTTGAATTGAATTTGTAGGTATATTGTGTTGTTTACTTTTAAACTTGAGAAAAAAAAAAACAGATGTTTATCTGTTTTGTGAAACACATTAAGGTAGTCTGTTCGGTCGACTTTAATAACATGTTTTTGTGCTCAAGAACATGTTTTTCGAGTTCAGTTTGTCAAAGGCATAAGAAGCAAATGAGACGTTTTCATAGTAAACTTAATATTATTTTCCAAAAGCACAATAAAAAAATTTTAGTTAGGACGTTTGTCCAATGTCTATAACTTCTTAACGGATTGTCATATAAGAAAAAGGGTAAGGATGAAAATAAACTACATAAAGAAAGAAACAACTTTATAATATTATCTCAATTTTGTCTTATTATCATTTAAGACGTTTCGGCTTTTGAACACAGAATTGTTATTATAATTAAATACAATAAGGAAATTCAACCTGCAATTCAAATTAGTGCGAAGCAATAGTTTTTCGGCTTCGTCAAAAAAAAAGCAGACTAAAGACAGACTTAACTTTCTTTTACTAAAAGAAAATTGGTATATACAACTTTCATAATTTTGCTATGAGGAAATTTTAAAGATATTTGTGTACGGAAAATTATAATTTTTTTTTTGTTAATTATCCTTTTTTTTATAGAATTTATAAATAATAATCTCATATTGGGTCATAATTTGCTTCCAAAAAAATTAAGTATGCAAAGAAAACTTCATCTGCTATTCATGTTATGTATAGCAATAGCAACGTTTATAAACGATTTATATATAGCCAATAGACGGAAACTATATAAAATTTTCTACCTTTTAGATTAAATTTCATAGATGAGTTATTTTCTTAAAAGGAAAATATAACAAAATATCATTTTCATAAACCATTTTCCGCAAAAGTGATTTCATGTTTTATATATGTACTCTGTATATAAATGTGCGCTGCATATGTATACATATCAAGTATTTGAGTACAGTACAAGTATGTTTTAATAAAATATTAAAAATAATACCAGAATAGTTAAAAATTAAAAGGTTATAAATACATAACTTAAATTACGGTTGAAAGAATTCTTTGAACTTATTCATTTTACCTTAAAAATGATGGGTCCTCTCTTAAGAAAATAAATATATGGTTATTAAGCTATTTATGGCATATTGATTATTAATATTATTTAAAAATTAATTAAACAATCAACCTCATACTGATAAATTGAAGATTTTGGTTGTGGAAATTATGAAATACTACGATGGTAGTATATTCAGCATCAAATTCACATAATTTAATACAAAATAAATATATCTTTGTATATTAAAATATAATTTTAATACTAACTAGTAAATAAAAATATATATTTTGAGAAGTTTTAAATTAATTTTGATAAAGAGTTTTCCCGAGCCTAGAATATAGAAACAAAATATTGTCTGAACATGATTTAAAAATCCTTGTAATCAAAAAATAAAAAAAAAATTTTTACTTTACAACATTAAGAATTATGCAACCTTTTAATTCTAAACTAACAAATGTATTTGCAGTCATTTTGTAGTCATCTGATAAAGGAGTTAAAATCAAATTTTGTACTTTTTGGTAATGTGATCACATATCGTACATTTGAAATAAAAATAAAATTATAACATGTGGATGAGATTTATAACTTAAACGTTCTTTGAAAATCCAACTAATTTATTTAAATTCAGCATTCAAATGACTTCAGATATTTGTCTTTAGCAATTTAGTTTTTCATGTACATAATGTATTATATGTGCATATATATTATTTACTGTACGATTCTACATACATACATGTATGTATAGTACAAATGTATATTTAAGTAGCTAAACATCAATGCTTAGCAAATTAAAATGTATAGGGATCAGGTAAAAATTTATGTTTCTTCCATTTTTTTAATAAAAAATTTATATATGTATAATACAAAAGCGAAAATTTGCCAAACTTGATTTTATGAATATATATATTCTAATGTAAATAACCCAGAACCAGAAAAACAAGTCTCTCTCATTTGTTTTGCTTCGTCATCTTATCGATATTCGTATTAAAAATATACACATACTTACTTTTATCTTTATCTACTTGAGTTAAAATTTAATTCCTATTTTTTTTAATAAAATGTAAATCATTTTTTTGATATCAAAGTGAAAAAATCTTAAAATTGTTTTATATAATTTTTATAATAGTAACAACTGTAACTGCAATTAGGATTTTTGTTCAAAAATATCTTTATAAAATTTTAATTGCTATGTTTTGTTTTTGGGCGACCTTTTTTTTTTGTTTTTTAACCATTATTATTGTTATGCACAGTGTTGTAAATACAATAATTTCCAAAAAAAAAAAAAAAAAAAAATACCCATATTTTCCATTGAAAGTAAAAATAATGTTCTGTTTTTTTTTAATTTTGGTCGACTTTTTTAAATAGTGTTTAATTACCTAATTTTGCCTTCTTTTTGTTTTTTTATGATTCTGAAGAGCAATACAATTTTGCGGTATGTTTAATTAATATTTGCTAAACTCATAAACATAATTTTTAAATGAGAAACATACCCATTTAAATAATAAAATATTATATAAATTTTATTTTTAATTGTTATTTGTTTTATTTATTTTATTTTTTATTTTTTTTTTACAAAAAAAATTAACCCATGGAAGAAAAAAGCATATTCAAAATCTCAGGAATTTAAAACATAGTTTCTTCGAAACCATTATGTAAGGAAATCAAATAAAATTAAATCACTATTGGCTTTTCGTTTTTTATTTTGAAGGTATTGTCAGGAATGGAAAAATTTATACGCTAGTGATACGCTACTGCTATCTTCAAAACTTCTTTCTTTTTTATATTCTGCTATTTTTCCTAAAAACAACCCTCTCCTTGTCAAAATTTCATTTGCGGACAACTATCTTCGAATTTTTTGTTAACATTTATACTTATTTTCATTCAAAAGCTAAGTTACTTAAATGACGAGGGAAAATAGTAGTTAGTCCTTTGGCTGAACTGTGGAACTTCTAACTCCAAGACTCGTTATTGTAAAATTTTGTAGTATGGTTGAATAAAGAAAACATTCAATCTGGTTTTCAATTTTTAACTCAAAAAGTGAATAACCACTTATAATTTTTTTTTTCTTCTTTGATTTACATAATTTGTTTGAATAATTTTGGTCTTTTTGAATTTTTAAATTTAATAACTTCTGAAATTTTTTTTATAAGTATCATCATTTTCATTTCACATAATTATTTAATTTTTTTATTTTTTATTTTTATTGCTATAAATATGCTTTTATGAACATAAAGTTTAATTAAATGCCACAATTAATATTTAACATTTTAATAAAAAATATTACCTTTCTATAATGATAAAAAATAATGGTAATTTAAATAGTTTATTGTTTTTGGTTCTAGACTTTAAATAAATAAATATAAATTTCATTAGAAATGAAAAATAAAAAAATAAAAATTAAACAAACCTGAAATACAGTCAGCCCCAAAAATTTCATTTAAGTATTTCACTTTGAATTCAATGTCCAATTTTCACAAACTTTTTTGTCATATTTATTTCTGCAAAAAAAAAAATTATATTCTAAAAGTCTGCACATTTTCCGCTGTTTATTGGCCTGTCATCGCTGAAATAAGCAGTACAGTAAATTCATAATATGAAAGCCAATCAATAAGTAATTTTTCTTCTTTGAATTTTACTTAGAAATGAAAAGAAAGTGTCAAAAAAAATTGGTTGAAAGTGGAAAATTATATGGATTACATTTTCAACTCGCTTTTTGACACTTTTCCCATCTACATGTCGACTTTCATTACCAAATTTAAACACAACTAATTTCATGAAAACAGTTAGTTATGCCACCCAGTGTACAATACATATATTAAATGTCAAAAAAAATCAAAGTAAAACTTCATATTTCAAACCATATGATTTTTGTTTATTTTAATGTTACTTTTTTATGATAGAGCAAATTAAAATTTTTTTTTTTTTTAATTTAATGTTGAATAATTAAAAGCATAATGTTAAAATGAATTGTGTATGTTTAATGTTTAATGTGTAATATGTTGTTATAATAATTATGATTTCAAATAATAAGGAAGAGAGATTTCTTTTTTAGGTGTCAAATCAAAGTTCATATAATAGATAGCGAATTTTTATTTCTTGATTATTTTTTTTACCTTTTTTTCAAGACATGAAAATCCAATGATTTAAAGTCTCACGTCTTCTTAATATTTTTTGAACTAAGCTTTTTACTAACTAAGTTACCAAAAATCGAAAATGATGTTTTTTTTGGGAATGTTTTATATCCTTTTTGTAATGTTTTTTTTTTAAAACTTTTCCAATCATAATCAATTTTGCTAAATAAAATAAATATAGGTTATAATATTTATTATGATCATTTGGATGTACATAATAAAGCATAGAAAAATAATTAAAAAAAAAAAAATTAAAAAAATTAAATAAATAAAAATTTTAATAGCTTTTAACATATAAACAAAATATATCATCCAATTTGGTAAAACTGGTAAAACTATGTTTACAATATTGATATTCTATTGGGATTAAAACATAAGCTTCAAAAATACCAAAAAAAACAAAAAAAAGTTTCAAAAATATTATAATGGAATAACAGAATTTTTTTTTTTATTTTTTAATTGAAAAAACTGGTAATATTTTATATACATATTTTCCTTAAACCGCAATGCTTTCATATTTTCACAAAAAAAAAAAAAAATGTTTTTCCAAAAATATATGTCCATATTATGTGCATATAATATTGTACAGTATACGTACTCTAACAAAAAAAAAAATTAAAATTTTGTTTTCATTAAAACTACTGTCGTGGGAATAGATTAAGTAAAAGATAAAAAAATTAATTTCCGGCCTTTTTGCTGAGAATAATAAATGTTTTAATAAATGTATTATGGTCCGATAAAATCGTAGTTATACATAATATAAACTTCAAATTCCACACATTTAGTATTATGAAAGTGTAAAATAATAATATAAGTAATCATTCGAAAGATATTGACCATTATATAAATTAAGGAGAAAAATAAAAAAGCGATAAAATATTAATTGAAATTTTATTTTTAAAGATTTAAAAATTATTTTCTCTTAATAATATCATAAATAAAATTTAATTATATTTTCAACCCTTTTTTTATTTTGTGGTAAAATTAAATATCTCTTCAGTGTGATAGTCACTATAGAACGTAATCGTGGATCAAGGATTCTGGTAAGAACAACATACATTATATACTCATAATATATTTACAAGGTGTTGGTTTTAATTCAACATATCACCAGCTCGAATTTCGTTAAAGTCTTCAGCAACTGAATCTTTCATTGACATAACGTGAAAGAAAAAAGTTCATTAAAATTTTATTTGATATTTTTTTTATTATTTTATTTAATGTCTAAATGAATTAAAATATTCTTTGATTTCATTAAAATTAATGTGATGACAATAAAATAAAATTTTTGAATATTATATTATATATACGTGACTGATTGAATTTCCGTATTAATTTTCATCGCGCTGTGATTGTGATTAAATTACAACAATTTTCATAAATTTTTACATTCATCTTTTTAATAGATCCTGACAAAGGAAATAATAATTTCTTCATTTATTATTATTATTATTAAATATGTGTTACATAAAAAATACGTATACGATAATTTTATTAATCTTCGTAGAACATTGTATGTGTACAATATAAAAATAAAAAAATTTATATATGTATATTAAAAAAATAAAATAAAATCCTATTTCCTATAAAAAAATATAATTTTCCTTTTAGATTTAGAATTCAATTTAATATTCCCAATTTTTTTTTTTGTGAAATAAATTGTGGTTAAAATTTCAAAAAATTTTATTGCGACCAAATATTTCTGAATGATATTTTGAAAAAAAAAATATTTATATGTGTAAATCAGCACTTATCAAGTAGCCATTTACTTTGGACTACATTCAAATATCACCATTCACCGAGAGTGGAAATACATTTCCGAAATTAGAAGCCCTTAACTTCATTTTCATTGATGGTATATAGAATTCTTTTAATCTATAAGTTAAAAGAACAAAAATGTTTAGCCTCCGATTTTATTATTGTCTTGCAAAACATTTTGGCCAATATAAAGTCAGTTCTGTAAATTAAAGTTTTTGTTAAAGAAGAAAAAAAAATATATGTAGAAGAATAAAAATAATTATTTTAAGAACATAAAGTGGGATTACATTTTACAACCCACAAAACATAAATATTGACCCACTTAATAACTATCTCTGCAATATCCCATTATTTTTATTTGGTTTTTTTTTGTTTTTTTTTTTACCCAAACTTGAATACTCTCATTCACTCATTTTCATTTATCACAATAAACTTTCATTAAAACCATAAATCAACTTTTTCTATGAAAACAAAAAAATGGGGAAAAAGAATTTTTTTTGTTTTTTTTTTTTTTTATAAAAATTCAAATAAAAATATAATAAATTAACTTAACTTCTATAATAAATTCAAACTGAATAAGAATTATATTTTGTTTAGATTTCACTCTCAATTCACCTCGTTCGTTATGTGTATTTTTGTTCTTGTATTTTTGCCAAAGCTAGATTTTTTTTTTTTTTGATAAACTTCTCTGACCACACAACATATCTAATTTTTTGGCAAACCAAAAATATTTTAAATAACTCAACTATTATACCCAAAAAAAAAAAAATTTATATTATGGAAAAAGAAGAAAATAGGAAGAAAAATAATAATTTACAAATTTTTGTCGTAGTTTTCCCATTTAATAAAAATATATAAAAAAAAAAAAAACTAAATTGTATAAACATCACGTATCTTTCATTTCATTCAATTTACTTTTCTAGATATATATTCAAGGAAACAAAATACACATTATATTTATATATATAAGTGATTCATGTGCGTATATATACAACTAGTTTCGTTAAATAAAAAATTTCTACACATATACATAAGTGTTTACATCTTTTAAAGGAAAAATCTATAAATATTTTTTTTATCAGGGATCGGAAGCATAAGAGTTATATTTTTCTATAATATAAAACTTGTATAGAGGACAGAATAAGAAAAAAGTAAAAAAATTAACTTAAAAATTTATTTTGAAAGATGAAAAATAGACGAGAAACTTTAAAGTTAGGTATATAATGAATAGTTTCATAATTTCTTTTTTGGTGGGAAAAGTTGTTCTGAAAAGATGTTTCTTTGAAAAAAAATTTTATTTAAAAATTTCAAAGTTGGAATAAAGTTAATAAAAATTATTTTAAAATAATTAAAAAATAATTCAAAATATTTTGTAATATAACTAACTACACCTATATACAGACATTGAAGATACAGATTTTCCGTTCAACTATCTAATTGTGAAGAATTTGATAAATTCTGGCGAAGTGAAAATCTATATATTTATTTTCACAATCAGCAGGAATCTTATAATTCGAGTACCGTGAATATTATAATTAACTTTTAAAAATTCAATTATTTTACTTATAAAATAACACAATTATACTTATTAAAAATAAAAATAAAATTATTTTAACGAAATTCTTTATACGACAAAACCAGCAGCAATCACAATTCAAAATAAAAAAAAATCTTATATTCTTATCGAAATATATATACTAATGGACTTTTAATAAAAAATTTTTTTTTGAAATTTTCCAACAAAAAGTGGCCTATAATAATAAAATTCTATCAAAGATTTTCTTTTTCTTTTTTTTTTTTTTTTGTGGGAAAATAATTTCCAAAATCTAGATTTCACAAAATGAATAATAGTATGGATTTCAATAAATGAAAATATAATGAAAATGAAAGTCATGTCCTTATTGATTGAATTAGAATCAAAAATATACTTCCGGCATAAGAGAAAAATACTTCCTATTTTTATTTTTTTATTTTTATTTCTTTGGAAATAGAAAATTTAATGTCATTGAAGTCGGTTTAGAATTTTTTTTTTTACTTATCATTAAAATAGTAGGTAGGTAAAACTCTCAAAAAAACTTTTTACAATAAAACTAAAATTTTGGTGAACGAAAATTAGAACTTGTCAAAGTTATTAAGTATATAACACAAAAAAACTATTTATAGATTTAAACTCAAATAAAAATAGAACTATTATAAAATAAAATAATCTGAATATTTTGTTTTGAATTAGAACAAAATTCTACGAAATCTATTTCTATAATGAAAATAATTAAAATTGCTTCTATCGCTAGTGAAAGTATAAACATTTCTCGTCTAGCTTGGCAAGATTGCAAATTCTGACTATTTTCTTGAATGTAACTTTTAACCTATTTGAGGAATGTTCTTTTACCTAAAAATGGTTGAGTTACAGAAAAATCGATTAGTTATTTTCTTATATAAACATTTCTTAATTTAAAAAAAAAATAATTTTTTCGTTTTTTCTCTTATTTTCATGATAAATTCATGTTTACAATCATACAAGAGTACAAAAATAAATTATTTTGCATTTACAAGATATTTATTCCTTTCTCTAACTCAAAAATATGTAAGACAAGGCCAAGGAAATAGTTTTTTTTTTTTTTTTTTAAATAAGCTCGTAATGTAGCTACATAGCATATAATATAAATGAGACACAAATATATATTTCATCTGTGTACTGTACTGCATGGATAAATTTCATACTACATAATATAAAATATTATCTATTTGGTACAAATTTGTGTATATATAGTATATACAAATATATATGAATAAGTAAGTATAGATAAATTGTCTTAAAAAATGGATAAATAGATAAAAAAAAAAGGATATCTTTTACAAATTTTTTGGATGTAGATTACCAGAATAGTAAATTGGGAGTACATTTTAATAATGTGGGTTCTGAAAATTAGGAATTGTGTCTTAGGAAATTTATTTATTTTTATAAAAACATATAATATATACATGTTATGTATATTATATAAAGAAAATTTTTGAATAATGTGCTTATCTTTTCATTTGTCAATGTAGAGAGATTCTATGATTATATCGAGAGTTTATGTGAATTTCTCTTCGATCCCTTTTAATAGTTAATATTTTTTTATTATTATTATTATTTTTTTTTTCATTCCCTTTTTTGTATTGATTTTTGAAAATTATTACTAATTTATATAGAAAATTTTATGATAAATATTTTCAATGTAAAAACAACAACATGAATTTATAAATTGCAAAATGGGCAATTAAAATTTTTTTTTATTTACCATAAAGTGGACATGGCTTAAGGCCAATACCATTTTTTTTATTCGTAAAATATATATTTTGATAACAATTATATTTATGACTTAGTATTTTGCTGATTTTGTATAAATCAATTAATAATGAAAAAACTTATAAAGTTCTATATTAAGGCGAATTCCATTTTTTGACTTGTTACTTTCTTATTACAAAAAAAAAACTTAACTTAATAATTATATATTAAATTTCTTGTGTATTAGTAGAGTTCCGTCAATCTAAATAATTTTAATATATATTTTCAATAAATAATTTTTGATAAATAAATTGACGGAATATTTTTTTCAAAGAAAATTGTATAGCTCAATTTAACAGAATTAAATTTAGATAAACAAATAAAATACTTTATGTAAATCTACATATACAAAAGGATCTAAAAAGTAGAAAAACAAAATTCGAAAGCATGTTATCAAAAATAAAAATGATAATAATAATACTTACCCTTATCATCATAGATAATATAAGGCAAGAAAAAAAAAAAGAAAAGAAATCTGAAAATGTAAAATGGCCAAAAATACTAACCCTGAATAATTGATGAATATTTACGCACCAATCTAAGATATCGTAAATTGTTGAATTTTTTTTTTTTTTATTTTTTATTTCTATCTGTTTTTTTTTCTTCTGATAATCTCTATGCTTTATTTATTATGTTTTATGTTGAGCATAATACTTATATTTTATATTATATATAGGTAGAAAGTTGCTGAATAGCACCAATAATTCGTTCATCAGACCCTAGAGGAAAATGTCCAAGAAAATATACCTAAAAATAAATTTAAATTTAAATTGTTATACAAAAGAAAATGAGAGAGAGAAAAAAAAAGGGATATTTTTTCTTATTTTTTTTTTTTATTTATTTTTTATAATGTTTATATACACATATAAAAATAAATTTCAATTTTAAAGGATATTTTTTGGTTTTACAAAATTTATCATAACTATAATAATAATAATATAGATAAGTGTAAAAGGGTATATTATAGTTAGATATTGTTAAATATCAAATATTTGAATTTTATTATAAATATATATTTTTTTTTAAATTTTTTATTGAAGAAGATATTATTTTCTATATTCTATATATTTTTGTTTCAAAATTATTACTTAGATATACTTATATATTTTATTTAATACACTTTTATTAAATTTATGAATTAAAATAAATTTTAAAGTATAACCTATATAAATAATTCCTGATTGAATTTCATAATAAAATTATATAAATAACTATAAAGATTAAACAAGAATTACAATTGTTTACAACATTTTCTCTTATTCTTTATCTTTTACAAAAATTTTGATTATTGATCTTTTTCATATAAAATTTTTATCAAGTTGTTATAAATATTAATTATTATATTACACACATACACACAATATAATCGAGAAAATAAATAAAATATTTATTCTTGAAATTGTGAAGAATATGCCTGGGTGTTTTTAACTATATATATATAATAGTCCTTAGGTAAGATTACTTTACTATATGAACAAACACTACAAAAATTATTATATTTAATATGGAATTGATACACTTCAAAGAATTTAAATAATTCTTCGAAATATTTTTATTTATTAATATAAGAAGTAAAAGATATATTTAATTGTTTTAAATACATAGTAGTTTTGAAATGTTGATCATTTTTGTCCAGCTGTGGAGAGTGATAAATAAAACCCATATTTCGTTATTGTGTTCTAGGTAGGTAATTATAAATGAAGTTATTCAAGTTGGCTTACAGACTTTAAACATTTTTTATCGTTTATTTTTTAGGGTGATTTAAATTCTTTTTTCCTTCAAACTTTATATGTCTGATACCCAATTAAAACGAGTTGTTCGAAGTGTAGATTGATGGTTGATTTTTGTATCTTTAACGTTTAATCAAATTATTATATTTCCAATGAAACGAACTTACAGATTTTCCATAGGTAGGTACAGTTAATCCTTTAAATAACACAAACAGTAAAATAAACTACAGCATATATTTATTTATATAATATTTTAATAAATAAATCAATTTCCTTTTACTGTTTGTTTTCTTTAATTAAGTATTACGTTTAAATATTCAATTAAATTATTATATTAAAATGTATATGTTTTTTTTTATTTTTATTATTATTATTGGTTAAACTTTATGCTTCTATTGACTTAATAATACTATAATACAATAATATACAGATATGTACTTAAAAACAAAATAATATACTATAAAGTGTATACGTATATTTTACTTACTTATGTTATGACTTAATTTTGCCAATACATATTATAAATCTTTATTTACATTTGAAGGTATTCCCAGTTACTTACTTGCATACACATAACATTAAATGAGAATAATTTTTGAAGAAATGTTTTATTACTATAGAGAAAATGTTGTAACCAGAACTTACACACAGGTTAACATTTTTTTTGTACAAAAAAAAAATAACAAGTTAACTATGTAAAATTATATGCTTAACCAGATTCAACAATATAATAAATAAATAATCAGATTGTAAGAATTAAATTACAAAATTTAATCAATAATGACAGAGTCTACCTTAAATTAAATATAAAAAAATAAAAATAAAGTATATACAATGAATTTTATTATAAAATATTTTTGGTCAAAGGGAAAAATTTAAATGAAAACCCGAAAAAGGAATTAAAAATATGTATGTTTCGTCTCATTGAGGTTTAAATGTTGGTACACAGATATATTTATAAACTCAGAAATGTCAAACTCAATATCTGGCGACGGACAGCAGACATTTAATTCTGTAAAAAAAATCGCATTTAAATAATTTTTTTTGTCGTAAGTTCTATATTTATATAATTTTCATTTATTCAATATTAATTTATTTTTTAACTTTTTATTTAATTTTTCTGTACTAAATAATTTAAAATCAAGATGTCAAGATTACATAGAAGATTTTACTAATTAATTATTAGAAAACAATAATATTTGATATTAGGTATTGGTTTTATATTGATTGTTTATTGATTATTCCACATCAAAATTCAATTGAAATTTCGTACTCAGTCAAACCCCTACTCTTCGACCATGAGTAAATCAAACTCTTCGACTACGCCACTCGTAGAGACTTTTTCTAACGAATTAATACCACTTTTCATCTCCTTGTTTTATAACCCACTATGGTGTTGAATTATGGTGCTAAATTAAAAACATAAATTTTCAACATAAATTTAAAGTTGCAATTTGAATTTATGATTTTTTAGTGTGTATTAGATAACAGTATTACAATTTATGCCATGTAATGAGAGAAATTTCCATTTTATAACAATAAAATAATGACATGACATAAAATGATATGACTTTTTCTACCTAGTTATTAACTATCAGAATTTCGCATAAATTTATATGCCCATAGAATATTCTTCTACATAATATATTTTCATATAAAAAAAATTGTGTCCACTATTTTATTAAATTTTTGTATTAAATGCAAATGTAATGTTAATAAAACTATTCAAGCGAAATTATTAAAAATAATAATAATAATAATAATTTATTTGACATTTTTATATTTAATATCATGCAATTTTTGCACAAACAGCAGAGTATCGGTTAGCAGCCAACAAATTGTATCATAAATATTATAATAACGTCGTGTGTCGGTCTTCTCAAAAAAAAAAATAAATAAATAAATTTTAACAATGAGATGAAAATTGTGGGCAAAAAAAAAATTATGAATTATTTCCTATTAATTAATTATTTGCATTTTCTTTTTCTGAAAAATGGTTTAACATTATATTATCTATACATTTGATATATATGATATAAGTATAATAGCGAGAAAATGAAGTGCAGGATTATTCAATATTCGTTATCAATTAATTACAAAAATGTCCGTTCTCTTTATTTTAACAAAAAAATGATATGATGTTCATATATGTGTATATCAATCTATTAAAACCCTGAATTAAAGTTAAAATATTATTTATAATGTTAATTAAGTAAACAAGCAAATTATTCAAAATTATAAGTTTTAAGAAAAATCGTAATCGTGACAGGGAGGAGCTAGTTTTATTACTTGTTCTATCGACGGTGCCGCGTTCTGATCGACGGCACCGCGTTCTGAAGGTGGTCGATTTTTCATTGCTTTTCAATTATTTTTTTAATTTTACGGTATCATTAAATTTGGGGAAGATATTCCAACAATAAAAAAAGAAGAAAAATATAACAAAAAGAAAACTATATATTTTTGACAGAAAAATCTTTTTTAGATTGTTAATTACATTTCCAAAAATTTAATTTCACTGAGTATAGTGTTGTTGTTTGATTTTTCCTATGCTTTTGTCCTAAAAATATCCCATATAGTGCAAATGAGCATAATTTACCGAGTTAACTATTATAATATAATTTCGCCTATAAAAATAAAATCGAAATTTTTTATCTAATTTGAAATTAAAAAACTTAACAAAATGAAATATACCTATTGTTTGATTTTATTTTTCTGCTTTTTCTTCTTTTTTTTTGATTAAATGAAATCTCAGGATTATCTTTTATGTCATTTCCTTATTTTTCGTATTATTTATTTATTTATTTATTTATTTTTTTTTAAATACCCATCAAATAATTTGAAAAAGGAAAAATAGAAATAAAAAAAAAAAAATAAGTTTTTCTTAACAAAAAAAAAAATAACCAAAACATTTAAACTAAAAAACCCACTCACTATTCAACAAGTGAGTGACACAAAAGGGAAAACAAAAATATATGTATAAAATGCCTTAGAAACATAACAAGAACAAAAAAAAAATTTTTTTTTATTTTTTTTTTCATTATTTTATTTTTTCATTTTCATTTTCATATTTTTTAAAGAAAATTTTCAAAAGAAAATAATAGCTTTTGTTTTATTCATATTTTTCATAAATCTTTGCATTATTCAAAAACTGTTATTATCATATACAATAATGGGTAAATCTATGAAATTGTCTGCTTTTTCAAGAATATAAGAAAGAAAAAAAAAATAGCAACAAGAACCAAAAAAAATAAAAAAATAAAAAAAAAATAAATAAAATATAAACGTCATACATATATAAAAATAAAAATAAAGATTAAAACATAAAACTGAAGCAAATTCACCCTAAAATGATTTTATAATAAGTGGTTTTATTTTTTCTTTTTTTTCTCTATGTATATACATAGATTTAAAAGATTATGTGCGAAATCTCTAGAATTTTCCAAGAAATATAAAATAAGTAACAAAATTGGTCTAACTTTCTGTGCCACATAATAACGAGCATACTTTAATGGTAAGAGAACTAACTCAAATATTTTCAAATATTTCTGAATTTATATTTTAGCTCGTTTTCCATTAAAAGAATAAAGTTTTCCCATAGAACCTACGCAGACGCTTACAAGCAACCAGTCAAGAGTCCATAAATTTTATATTATTATTTAAATTTTTTTTAAAGTTTTAATGGATTTAAATAAAAATTAATATGGCAAGATAGTGATGTCGATTAGAAGTAAACTTAAAAAATTAATAGGCTCCTAATTTGGGCTGCCGTTGGATTTCGATGGAAATTGATATATTTATACATGGTATTTGTCTGAATTTACAATAGTTTTGAAGCAAACTGATTCCATTGAGTGATGCTATTCGGTATTTTGAATTTATTTATACTGTACAAGAATTTAAAGGCTAATAATATTATATTAAAAAAATATTTAAAACATTTTTTTTTTTTAAATTTTGAAAAAAAAAAAAAAACAAACATAACTTGTGCATATAACATAACACAGAAGAAAAATAAATGAAAAACCAAAGACAATGCATATTATGCAAACCACTTCACCACACAAAATTGTCTCGAGGATACGTTTTATTTTTATTCATTTATACATTATAAATATACGTTTATTGTATATATAACGTTAAATTTTTTTTTTTTTTTGCTATTTTATTTAATATCACTATGGTTTTTCATTTTTATATTTTCTTTTTTTTTTTTTTTGTATATTTTTTTTTTTATTTTATATCATTATTATGTTATAAAAAAATCTAAGCGTGTGTTTAAAATATCTATCTACTTTGAGACTATATGCGATAAGTGTGAAATGGTTTTTATTGCACTAATAATGTAGGAAAAATACTACTTATCATATACGTAATATACATGCATGCAGTTTAGAGGAGATATTGATATATAAAATAATGTTTTTAAATCTACTGAATTATCATATTATAACTTTATAATGTGATTAGCTTTTAGTAACTTTAAAGTCATTTTCATGATGTTTTAAAAATTTAATTCGAAACCCAGTTGGAGTACATTATGTGAAAAAGAAAGATAGTGTTTTTGATCGTGATAAATTAATAGAGAAAGTTTAATATCATTCAAACCAGATAATTTTCTTCTAAGTAAATATAAAAGATTTTTTCATTTGAGAAATAGTTATTGAAATTAATTAATATATAGTTTTGACTTCCTAAAAAACAATAAAAATGTACAAAAATAAATAAAGTAACTATTATAAAAGTATTGTATAGAATCATCCTTAAAGACAGAACCAATTTTCAAAAAAAGAAAATATTTTTAATATACATAAATAATTCAACTTTCAATTATAATGAAAATTAGAACTAATTGACTTTAGAAAATTTAATCTGCCAATAAAGTTTGTTTTTTCTTCTATTTTTTTTTTTTTAACATTTTTTTTATTAGATTAATAATACCTTTTTTTTTGTATCTAAAATGTCAATTTTAATAAGAATTCACACACAAGTTTTTTTTTTTTTTTTGCCAAAAATTCGAAATTATCATTCAAGGGAAAAAAAAAAAAGTTTATGCTGTTAATATCCTCATCATTAATACCCTGACTCCTAATTTTGATTGATTAAAAAAAAATATATAGCTCTCTCTTTAGGCAATGATTAACGTTTTTATAGGTTGATTCTATTTATAATATTAGTTATATGTGTGTCTGTGTATAGGTACAAAAGTATAATCGATATATTTTTAGGAAAAATTTTAGAAAATATTTTCTGAAAATCAAGATTTAAAATCATTGCATTATATGAAGAATTTTATTGTTTTGTATTTATTTTAGAAATTGAAATTTTTTATATTAAAAAAATATTTTATATACATAAAATCCGTCTCGAGTTTTTTTTAACATAACTTTGAACTTCTTACTGAATTTGTATTTAGATGTTGAAGGTAGTAAATATGTTTTCATTGAAGCTAAGCTTTTTCTATTTGTTTTGTGTTTTTTATTTTTCTGATTCAAATTCACCTGGTCTAAGATATGGAATTTACGTTGAAGACTCTACTACAGTAGATATAAGTATTAGAATAGTATGTTAATGAACTTGTTCAACTGTCAACTTTAAAAAACAACAAATTTTGTATCCTACTAATAATAGCTCCCATTTGAATCATTTTAGTTAATATTTAAGTCTCCGTCAGATTTCCTATTCGGAACCATCATTATAATTCAAATTTTAAAGAATAATATCTAAATTTAATGTATCCTACAATTTGCTATATTGACGCTCCCCGTCGAGAAACTTATTAGTTTTTAACTTTTCTATAATATGTCATTCATCAAATAATCAAAAAATATTATCCCAAAAAAAAATCATATTGTAAGTTAAGTTTATGACATTTATTTTAATAATGAAAAAAAAAAAAAGAATACAACTCATATTAATTCTCAAAAGTTATTACCTAGTTTTCCTTTTTCTTTTTCTTTTTTTTTTGAACAAAAATATAAAATTCTATAGAGAAATTATTAGATTTCTTGAATTTACCATTCTTTTTCTATGTTATAAGTTAGTACTATAGGTATATATACATTATGTTTGTAGTTATATACTATATGATTTTTCTAATTTTACACAATTTGTAAATAAATTTCGTAAATATTATTCAAGCAAATGTTGTACTACGTCCAATAAATGATTTATTTTCAGTATTTTTCATTCTTATAAATAAAAATAAATGTTACATTTTTTTAATCCATTGAGTATAAACGTGATCTGTTTTCTTAAATAAGGAGCCCTCTTCTTGCTGCTGCTGTTGCTGAAACAATACAGCACTTAAGAATTTTTATTAAAAAAAAAAAATAAATGTATAAAATATAAATAAAAATCTACAAAAATTAAATTTGTTGGAAGATTGTTGTTCTTTTTTTTATTTTCAACACTTTTATTATATGAAATGAACCCAATAAAAAGTTTTCACTTTGTTTTTTTTTTTAGGTTTTGAAAAAAAAAAAATTGGCAGAATTTTCCGTTTTCAAGTCATTTTATTTATGAATAAAGTTCTTGTTATTATGTTTTTTCGTGATAAAAATATTTACTATTTTTATTTTTGGTTGGATAATTTATTATGCTGAGTCTGAGGCTACTTATCAGATTTTTCTTATTTAGATAATCATTTGATAACTTAATTTGCTTATAAGTTCAGGTCAGTTGATAATAGATTGGTTAGACGACGAATCAATAAAAGGAGTTAGTAAAATTGATACAAAATAAATGAATGAGAAATCAATTACTTTAATGAAATGGCTACGTTGCACACGGATAACACAACCACAGAATTGCTTTCATACAAATTTGCTTATTTCGTTAAACTTTCCTTCATATCGGTATATTTACGAGAATGGCTCGAGGATTCACCCCATTTTTTGATATTTCTTCTCATAGAACTTATTGTTCACGACTTCACGGGCTTATGGCCTAAATCGAGCTATCTCTTAAAATTCTACAAAACTTTTAAACTAAACTTTTAAAATTGTACGAAAGAAAAAAATAATTGAAAGATACTATCGGTTAATAAAATTGTTAGATTTTAGACAATTAATTTTTAATTTAAAAATTTTTTTTTTTTATTATCATAAATTTTAAATTTTAAAGCAAATTATTCATTATTGATGATGCATTAATTTAAAATATTAAATCAAAATTATTATTGAATTATTCAGTGTAGATATAAATTAATAAAGAATTTGAATTATGTATATTAGAATCTGTAGAATAAACCTGTTAGATTAAATAAATACATAAATTTAAGAATATGTATAGAATAAATTAAATACATATCTAAATAAAAGAAAAATATAGAACAGTACCTCATAAATGTAATACGCACCCTTTAACATTTTGATTTAAGACACTTTAAAGATATCTTGAATTTAATCAGGAGCTCAACATATTTTTTAGAGTTCTTAAATACCATATCAATATCATATACAAATATAAACATGTTCATCGAAATTCAGACTCTACTAGATTTTTTAGATTCCATTAAAATTTGAAAAAAAATTATATAAAATATATAAATCAATTAAAAGCATTTTAGTGGAAGAGGGGCGGGGCGGACAATTAATTTTTGATGGAAAATGTGTTAAAAATATCTATCATTTGACTATAGGCTAACAAAGCAGCTACACTGTCAATATTAAAAGTAATGATAGTTCTGTAGTGAGTATGAACAATTTTGTTAATAAAATGACCAAAAAATACATCCTTTGCAAAAATAAATATATATTTTGAAATTAATTTCAACTTCAAGTTCTGTTTATACAAAATTTCAAATTTTTGAAATTAAATGGTACAAATAAATCTTGAATTAAAGATTACAAAAAAAAAAAAATTAAAATTTTTTTATTTAGTATTTTTTAGAGAGAAATTCTGTTTAAATAGAAATAATGTTTATTAAAAAAAAAAAAAAAAAGAAGAAGATTTAACTTTGTGACAGAACATAAATACCTACCTTCTGTTGAATAAAAAAATAAAAAAAAAGAACCAAAAAATTTAAAATTTTGTGACTGTTAAGTTTCATTCGAATGTATGTTTAATATTTTACCCATGGGTCCTCTTTTTATTTTCTATTTTTTTTTTTTTTTTTTATTTCCTTCTCAAACAAAATTTATGAATTATCTTTTTGTTGAAAATTATATACATATATTTTTTTCGTGCCTCAATGGATTTTTCTTTACTTTTTTTCGTGTATCTTTTGGTATTTTTCGTACTTTTTTTTTTTTTTTGCCGGATATACATCGGATTTTTACAGAAAAATTATTTTGATTTTATTATTAGTGTTTTTAAGCTTTCAGTGCTTCCATTAAAAAGAAGCAGTGCGATATATTATTTTATACACTTGAATAATAAAATAAAAAATCGAATTGAATGCTATTTCCAGATTGAGATTGAAATTAAAAATATACATGTATCTTATTAACTACGCAAAATTATTATGTTTTTATTTTATCAATTAACTTTTCATTACATATAATTAGTGAAATAATTAAATTATAAAACATTAATATTCAAATCATAAAATGAAAAACGTTATCTTAGTGTAATACAAGCGGGATTAATAACTATAAAGAATTGTTTTTATTTTGTCACGAATTTAATGTTTTATATTAGATTTATTTGTAGTTGAATCATTGCATTAAACTAAATTATATTCAACCTGAAATTTTAGAAATCTTGAGTGAAGAAATAAATTAGATACTCCATTGAATTGGAGGACAACAATTCTAACTACATATTAAACCTGAAAAATATATTATAAATGGACTAGAAATCTGTCAATATGCGTATTGTACCCAAGTTTTATCGAACACAACGTTATTTCGTTTCTTCCTATAAGCGGATCTAATATTTTTTATCAGTATACAAAAAATTTAGAAAATTATTCTTTTACGGAATTTTATCATTTAAATTTTTAAACATAAACAAAAAGAAAATAAAAACTTTGATAAGGCTTTAAAAATCGTTCTAAAATACTTTCAGATAAATATTGGGTGAGGGGAATGTCATACATCAATTAAAATATATTTTTCAAACTTTAAAAAGGAAATAAGATCTAAACCTACATTTTCTCTATGCAAGTTGAATAGATTTTTGAATATTGAACTAATTTTGCACGAAAATTAATTAAATAGGAAATAATTTTAATATAAATTTATAAAATTTTATGATTTTTAACCATTCTCACAGAAACTCATTTAAAAAAAAAGATTTTTCTTAATTTTTATCAAAATTTCAGTTCTACAAGAACTAAAAGTGAAAACACTATATTATGTTTTTATTATAAAATAAAGTCATATGAATGGAATTAATAAAGTAGGTAGGTACATATTATAATAAAAACATTTTTCATAACAGAACATAGCTTGAAGCAATTATACATAATTGGAAAAATAAATAATAATTTCATAGAGATACCGTAGAATATTTAAATTTTATGAATGACAATAATATTTATTATTAAGTCATCGCATAATAAAACTATAATTTTTTTTGAATGATTTATTTTTAATATTTTTGAAGAATAATAAAATATACTAGAGTTAAAAATAATAAAAATTTAACTCAAACTGAAAGAGAAGATAGTAAGTATTCCTTGCTAAGTGTCAAATCGAACTAGACTTTAGTAACATTACACAGAAAAAAATTTGCTCTTACTCATTACGTCAAAAAAGTTCGTTAATGATATTCTCGTTAAGATAACGAAAAATACTTTTTTGTAACGTAAATTTCGTTTATTTTCTTATTACGAACATTTTTTTCATTTTTAGAACTCGTTAAAAAAGTTCGTTATCGTTAAATACGGGAAACAAAAATTTCAATCCACACAGAACTTATATTTTCCATTTTACACATTGCCGTAAATTTAGTTCATATCTCAGTGGCAGAGTTGATGGATTGCAATGTTTAGGACAGTGGTTCGAAGATACAAGCGGGCATAAAAAAAATTATTAAAAAAAATTAAATAAAAAAATTTAAAAAATAAATAAAAAAATAGAAACATAAATAAAAAAAAAAAATAAATAAAAAAAAATAAATAAAATAAAAAAAAAAAAAAATAAGTAAAAAAAAGTAAAAAAAAAATAAAAAAATAGAAAATAAAAAAGAAATAAATAAAAAAAAAAATTTAGTCTAGTAAATTCTTTTTTTCGTACTTGCGGTGTTTTTACTGAAGAATTTGAAAGGTTTTTGGTTTTGGGGTTAACGAACTTTTTTAACGAACTACGAGCTTTTTTGAACGAAATGTTCGTTGTAGCCAAAATAACGAATTTTTCGTCGATTTTACCGAATTATTTAGTTATTAGTACGAGCAAATTTTTTTCTGTGTAGCTATAATTGTCAATTTGGCATGGCAAAAAAATTTCTTGTTCGTATTCTTGTTTATAAATATGTATATCTGTTCTGTTCACAAGATTATAGCAATAATATATATTGCACCCGCAATCCTACAGGGATCCAAACTTTGATTAAAAACTTAATCAGTGCAAAGGGGTAGGTAATTATTTTTTATTTCGATATCTTTTAATTCGAAAAAGGCGTTATAGGGAATTTGTATCGAAACAAAATGTAATGGGTGTTTATAAATATAAAAATATACATTTTTCAAAACCACAAAAAATTTCTTTTTATGGTATTTGTTTTTTATTCTATCATGTATTAATAGTAGATTATTGTATATGTAAACTAAATTTGTTATTAAGAGTTCTGTATACACAAAAATACATTGACACAAGTCAATACAAGTGTGAAGGTATTTTTGTGTAAATACAGAACGAGTTGTATAACAAATTTTGTTTACATGTCCAATATACTGTTTTAATGCGTAGGGGAGAGGTAGTTGCAAAGAGAGAATATTTTTTCTTCTCATTTTTTCTCTTTTTTTTTTTTTGTATTTGGCTGTATTGAAATATTGTGAGAGATATTATGTTTGTTTAGGTATTACGTAATATTCAAAACGAAACATCTAAATGATTTCATTATTTACGCTGATGCATCTAAATTTTTTCATTATATACGCTGATGCATCTAAATTTTTTCATTATTTACGCAGATGCATCTAAATGATTGCATGTGTATTGACGCATATAATACTCCATTTATCTAAATTCTATAGCACTAAATACAACATAACGATCCCCAACGCATTAAAATAATTTATTAAAATTAAATAATAAAAAAAAAAATATGATGAAAAAAATATAAATAACATTTCTTATTGAATCAAAATCAAAATAAATAAATTCCATGAAAATTATGTTCTTTTCTTTGCCAATAACACACAGTGGGGATAGAGTAGACCCTTTGAAGAACCAGAAATTTAAAAAGGGTTATAATTATAACCAAAAAAAAAAAAGAAAAAAAGAAAAGAAAAAAATGAATAATTCATAGGCATGCAAACAACGATCTAAAATACTCATTTATCTTTCAAGTTCTCTGGTTTGATTTAATGCTAAAATAAAATTATACATATAGGTACGTACAAAATAAAAAAAATCATTTTAAATTATTACAACAAAAATAAATCTTTAAATAAGGGAAAAATATCAATTATTGACATTTTATTAAAAATATTGCTAGATTACACATAAATATGATAAATTAAATTGTCGTTTGCGCAAAGAAATTGGAATATATTTATTTTAAACTGGCCCTGTCCTGACCCTTCTGCAACGTCTTTATTTCAGTAACTTAGTTAACTTAATGCCAAAATATAAAAATCTAGAAACGCTTACTTGTCACCCGATAAAATTACCCTACCTTGACTTCTTTAATAAATAATAGATTTTAAAATAATTTCTGTAATGGTAATTAATATATGTAGATTATTGTAGCTGCTTAAAACGCTCGATATTCTTTTAACTCTTAGGAAAATCTTACCGCCTCACAGACCAAACGACGGCAATGGCATATTAAATTAGTAATTATTATCTGAAATTCAAGATGCAAATTTTTGACACATTTATCTTATTTTATTAACTTATATTATTTTTATAGTATACATTCTATATACCTAATATATTATACAGTTGGTATCCTATAAACTGATCAATTAGATAATGGAATTACAATATTGAGCTCCCTTTTTCTCGTACCACCAGAAAATTGTTTCCTTTTTTTTTTTTTTTTTTTTTTTGAAGTAATTGTTTTTGAATTTTTAATTTTATAAGGGTATATTTTAAATGTCGTGAGAAGAATATAATAAAATAGATTTTTTTTTTTTTGGGCAATATAAAGAAAATTTTTGGGGTTAACTAATGTGGTTATGTTCTATCAAATAACTTCATTTGATTTAAATTAAAAATGGGAAAACAGAAAGATTTATTTTTAATTGGGTTAAGTCTAAAAAGTTAAAATTCCTAAAGCAATTTATAACCTATTTTTTTTTTTTTTAATATATATTTTGCATCTTTTATGTCCAATATGTTTTGATTTATTTAGTTAGACGAAAATAAAATTATTTTGTTTGGTTTTTGAGCGAAAATAATATTTATTTAAATAATTTGGAATGATATATATTTCGTTCCCAATTTGTAACATCTTTAGGACTTAATTTAGATATAAATTTATTCCTCCAATACACAACAAGTTCAATAATTTTAATCGTGTACAATTCAGTTTTCAAGTCCAATCTTCGGCAAGCAGTTTTATTATCTTCTTCGTACGAAAACAAGTTGTAATTATGCCAACATAAAGCAATACGTCTTAAACTAAAGAATAAATTGTAAACGAATTTAATGGTTTATATTCATTAATCTTTTTCGATAATTATAATTTCCTTAAGCGATAGAATTCTTAGTGGAAAAACCACAGGTTTTACCTCAAAAATTTCTTCTCTGCATAATACTAACACACTAAAATCATATTATAGTCTCAACTGAAGAATTTTATTTTGATGAATTTCGAGTAGATATAATACAGATAAAGAAGATTATTTTTCGTAGCATCTTAATTAAAAAAATTATTAAATTTTAGCAAATTATATTATAGAAACTAAAAAAAATTATAGTTATGATATATAACATATAGTAGTTGTTTTCAATGTTTCAATATAGAAAAATGACCAGAAAAAAAAAACATCATGAGGTAAAAGTTCAGAGATTACAGAACTTTTTTGATTTTGCTTGTTGAAATATTTTTTAACGAATCAAAAAAAAAAACAAAAAAGTATAATAATAATGGTTTAGCAGATAATGTCAACGTTTCATGTTAAAAAAAAAAAAAAAATTAAAAATAAAAATTTTATGTTTTTTTTTTTTTTTCAACTTTATATCGTTATAATCAGAGTTCAGTTCATGTCCTTTATGTTTTTAATGTTTTCATACATATTTGTGATAGCCAAGTTAAATTTGTTCAATATGTTGTAAAAATTAAAAAGATAATCTGAAATTGACTTTTACATAGAATTTTATTTGTTTTACTCTCTTCTAGAGATATTCATTATATATTCATTATATTATAGTTTTTTTTTTTATGTACACAGAGATTAATGTAGGGATTTTTTTTTTTTTCAGTGTCCATATAAATTTTTATATAATAATGTAGGTAGACATTGATTAAAATATTTCAATCTGGATTATGATTGTTACTTTCATACAGCATATTCTTAAGATTTGAAAAGTTTTTTTTTAAAGAATTATATCTTTGTTGAATTTCAAAAGAATAGGTATATAATATATCTAGATATTTTAGTTATTAAAAGTTTGTGAAAGGATTTTTACTTTATATAAAATTCAGTATAGGAAGCTTGAATGAACATCTAGGTCAATTGAATAATTTAAAATAATCTTTTCTGTTTTTATTATTACAAGGAAACACAATGATTTGAAAGTGTCGGACATTTGTGATGATCAAATATTGTTATTAAAAATTATATAAAATTGTTTACTCTATAATTATAATGTTATGTTATTTAATTTTAAAGAAAATTATAAAATATATAATTTATTCAAATAGAAATAATTTTACATTATAATAAATTATAATAATTAATAAAAGATAAATACAGAATTGATTGGAAATCATTTATTTGATTCCATACAATTTTTAAAGCTTATAGGTTGTAGTGCTTAGTGAAAAGATTTTTGAATCATTCTCGACAACATAACGTTTGCTCATTAGATCATTATTAACATTATGAAATCTGAAATAGGTTTACAGTTATATCAGTCTTAAATAATCCAGAGATTGTACGTATAAAATTCTGTTGCTCAAACATATAAAGTACTATAGCCGTTTAGCCCCGCTTCACCCAGTTTGTTTTGATTTTTTATTTGATTTTATTCGAATGCGCTTCGCGCCTGTTGAGAAATTTTATCTTGATGGTTTTACGATCTTTTTTAGATAAAAACCGATCCTAGTCAGCATACTGGATTAAAGAAAAATCCTACTAAAAACGAAAAATCTCTCCAGGAGTTTTCAAATTTATTCCGACTTTGAGTTTATTTATTTTGTGTAGATAGTAAATGTACTAGTGAATAGAATACGCACCAACATTATGATATATAAAATATATAAGTTAAAAGTGTGAAACCAAGTAAAATAGCTTTATTCAATATTTCGTTTAATGCCAGAGTCATATATAGCAAGGGTTTATATATGAAAATAGAAGTTCTTCAATTCAATAATTTAATACTATTCACCTTGTTTAATGTGTATAATCTGCCATTAATATCCTTGAGCAATACCATGTCATTAAATACTTTCACAATGAATTTTTCTACTGTTAATTATGAAATTTCATTTAAAAATATTAATAATAATAATATTATTTGATTCTTTTGAAAGGATAATTAAAATCATAAAAATAAATAAAATAAAATAACTATATTGTAAATTATATCATTTTAAATCTAGAATTACTTTTTGTATATATACAGTTGGTTTATTTAAGCAAACATAATAAATGAATAAATGAATAGCAAAAAAATAAAAAAGTCTATAAATATTAACTACATATAAAGAAATTAATTATAATTTGCTTATAATAATAATATTTAAAAATGAAATAAAAATGCATTATTCCATTTATTATGCCATAAAATTTAACATATAGTTCTCTTTTCAATTTCAACACATATATAATATTATCCATTGATTTTATAAATTGAAGTTATAACTTTACAACAAATATTACATTGTTTTATTTAAAAAACAAACTAATTGATACTAATTATTTAAAAAAAAAATTGTATTTTAAGTTAACCAATGTTAATAAAAAATTAATATTTTTTTTTTATATATTTATTGAAATAAAAATTTATATTGACAAATTAATTAATATTTTTTAATTTACAATTATTTTATGTTTATATGGGTTTACTTACATAGGCTCATTCAGCAAAAGTGATAGATTTGTTGATATAAGATTTTTGAGATTCAATTTTATGTATATTTAAATTTTATTTCTTTGCGGAAACTGCAATTGATTAGAAAAATCTACAAATTTTTATAATTAAATAAAATTATTGAAAAATTGTTTATAAAATTGTAAATACTCAAAATTCCACATCAAAACACTGAAGAGTTATGTTCTAGTTTTATCTCGTTATACGTTTGCCTTTTTGTACCTACAAGTTTTTCAAAGACAAAGAGTAAATCTTGCTCCCTCACTGTTGAGCCAGGATCTGATTCTCTTACACATCAAAAAATGGTTTCACCCAAGATAGTAACAAAGCAAAACTAAAATCTTTTCTTCAGAGTCAAGGCTCTTAACACGCCAAATACACATAAGCTTTAATTCGTAAATCATATTTTTTATGGTAATAACAATAAAACCGTATAACTAAAGAAAGTTGCTTCACACACAGTATCATGATATGAAAAACGTGCAAAAGAAAAACAAAATTAACAGAACTACATGAAAACAATATTGGGTTTATTAAATTCTCTTAACATTAAACATTTTTTATATATGTAAACATAAATATGTATAACAAAAATAATTCTAGGATAGGTTAAGATGAATTTTTTTGTTTTTTTTGCTTACTTTGGGAAACTTTTTTATTTTGTGTATAATAAAGACAACACAAATTTTAATAACAAAACGTGAATTTAAATTTTTTTTATTTTTTTTTTATTTTTGGCTTAAAATAAAAATTTTCCTTTTTTTTCATTAACTTTATTTTATTTTTTTATTTTTGCGTCTAAAATTGAATCAATTATCAACAATTGTTGCAGGTTTTCCCCTTTCTTTTTTTTTTTTTGCACAATTAAAAATAACTTAAAATTTTGAGTTAAAGAAAATATGTAATTTTTTTTTTGTAATCCTTAAAACATTTTTTTTTTTTTACGTTTTAGAGAAAATTCAGCCTATTTTATAATCATTAAAGTTAATTTTATTTATATATATAACTCTACCTTTTTTTTTGTTTTTTATTTTCTTTGAAAGAATAATTTGGTAAAAAGGGTATATGAAAATATTTTTGGAAAATCTTTTTCATAATATTATAATATAGAGACATTATGGAAAAATTTATTTATGGCATTAATTTGAAGTTAAAGGAAAAGTTGAGATATATACTATATACACATAATATACATAGAATTAAAATAGCACAATATCATTGTGTAGAGTTAAATGTTAATTTTTATTTATTTCTTCAAATTTTTTTCATTAAATACAGAAAATAGTATTATTTGTTATGCTAAACAGGATTGATGATTGATGATGTTGTGTGTAAAGAAAATTTTGCACAATTTAAATGAAAGTTTTTTTTTTGTCTTATAGGAAAAGAGATTTGTTAATTAATTTTCATTTATTTTTTTGACAAAATAAAATAGGATTTTCAAGCTTTTGATATAAACATTTTTGGCGAAAAAATGTGTTCTAAATAATTTTATTCAATTGAATTGAAGTATGATCAATAGAATTCTGTTGCATTATTGAAGTTGTTTTTTTATTTGTTTTGAAACTTTTCTATTTCTATATTCACTTTGAAATTAATTAATTAATTATTTAACAATATCATCTTTTGAAAATTATTATACAAATTTATTATTTAAGGAAATAAAGTACAAAGTATATGTGAACATTTTTAAATTTGATAATATTTTTTTAACTTGAAAATGAATTAATAATGAAGTCAATTTAAAAACTTTTTCTCTTAACTTAAAAATAATTGCTTTAAAATTTGTAAATTTAAATAAAGTTATCCGTAAAGCAAATCACAAAATAAAATGGATGGACTGTATCAAAAATAATATTTAAAATCTCTTAAATGTTTTTTAATAATTTAAAAATATACATAATAAATGAGCACGCTTTCAACATTTTGATATAAAATAGTTTAATTTTCAAATACCTTGGTCACTACTACATATATGGGCTAAAAATATATTTTAGATTTCTCAATACTAATATAACAATTCTATTTCATGTACCAAATGTATGCATAACACATATAAAAATTTTCATCAAAATCCAGACCCTAGTTCGAACACTTAAAAAAAATCATGGTCTAACGATTCCTTAAACTTTAAGAACTAATTCAAGCGGATTCTTAACCATACTGAGTGACCTGGTTCGATACTAGGTTGATTCAAAATGTAAAGTTTGTTTTTTCTGATGCGGGCCGTAATTGACGTCAGTATATAATGGGAAGATAGTAAATACGCAATAAATGACAAACATGGTACTAGTACGTTATGAATTGAACGGCTCTGTGCAGACAACAAAGGCCACTGGGTAGAGTAGTACAATCTTTCCTCAAGCCTCGTTTCAAACCATAGCTTATAATCAAATTTTTTTTAATACTTCCAACAACATAAGGTTATTTTCATTCAAATCAAAATCAAATAAAAAATTTTATCAATCAAACTTGAAGATTTCACCCCATCCTAATAGATTTTGTGTATTTATATTTAATTCAAAACAAAATAAAAAAAAAACTATTTTATTTCGATAGCAATTAATGGATACAATTTATTTTGTTTCTGAACAAAAAATAAAATTAAATAAATTTCGATTGATGCAAAATTATTAAAAAAAAAAAAATATTGAAATAAAAAATTTTGTTTTTTTTTCCTGTCTTCTTTATAACTAGTTTTTTTTTTTCAACGATCTCTATATATATGCATGTTATTACAATCTGGTGAAACAGTGCTAAAAATGAATATAAAACAAAAATCGCATTATAGATTGGGCTTTTTATTTTATTTATTATTTTTTAGATAGTAGTTGCAATAAATTTTGAAAAAGGAAATATATAAAAAAAACAAAAAATTAAAAGTTTTTATTGCTATCTAAAAAATTAAATGAATTCCAAGAGATTTAACACAACACAACAACTGTATATTTCCGAATCTGTAATTAATTGAAATTGTATATTTTTATTTTTATTTTTTATAATGACTTCAACAAGTGAATTGGAAAAAAATAATAATAATATTGAAGCTATATTCAGTTGAATTGCGAATTAAGGCGCGATTCTAATTGCAATAAGTTCTAGTACAGCAATAAATTGATTAACTCAATGCCTCTCGTATACTCAGCAGTCTTGTCTTATAAAGTCCATTCAACAAAATAGTTATAATAATTACTCAAAAAATCTAATTCTATTTTATTGCCCGCATGAATTGTTTGTGTATATTTTGAGTTTTATTTGCACCTGTCTTTTATCTAGCTGTGGTACAGAAAGTTCTAGCTTATGAAACCTTAAAAAAATATGTGATACCACTTTTTTTATTTATTTATGTAGTTATATACAGTTTTATACCAAGGCAGTATACAGTTTGGCATCAAGATAATAATTTCTTTTGACAGTTTCTAATATTACTCATTATTTTGTATCTTATCTTGAATCCTTATTTATACAACCTTATATACTTATATCTGTTCTTTGGTTATGTTTACAAAATATTTTTTGTTCAACTTTAATTTAAGGCGAAAACATAAAAAAAAAGTAAACATTTTAGATTTCGCATAAAAATATATAATCATGTTAAATAAAATTTATTTTTTTAAATATAATTGTATTCGAATAAAAAAAAGGAAATTTTTTTTTTACTTGTATTTATTTTGGTTTGAAAATTAAATTTTTTTCTTTCATACCACATCGCTTTTTTGTGAATTTTAACAGGAAACGTATTGAAAACATTATACGCACATTTTACAGATTATGTATTTTCTTCCATCTAAACTCATATAAGATTTTTTTTTTTTTTTTTTCAAAACATAAAATACATAATATTTGTTTTCAAAGTATATATATAATAGCATGAAGATGGAATATCAAGACCCAATATTAAAAAAAATTTTTTTTTTTAACCATTTGAAATTAAAATGAAATTTTTTGGGGGGTTTTTTTTTTTTTGCTTTTCTTTTTAAGTTCATCATACAAGGATTTTTTTTTTCGATTTTTATATAATTTTTATATTAATTTTATTTAAGAAAATTATTTTTTATAATATTTTAAATGAAAGATTGGTTTAACAAAAATATTAATATAATTGTCGGAAAGGTTTTTTATTTGAAATAGATATTTGAAGTGTTTTTGAGAGAACAGAACTAATTTGAATTGGATTACAATATACTATGTTTCCCCCACTGTGTTGTGTAGAGTTTGTTTGAAGACATATCTATTATTATTACAAAAAATTCTTGAGGCTGTCAATTTTTTTTTTTTTAAATAGCCCCACTATTCCAAATTTATGAGATGCTAGATATGATATTCAAGTTTAATATTTGAATAAAAAAAAAACTATCAAAATGTCGTCAGTTAAGAAATTAGGTGCCAAAATAGATTTTGAGATATAGTACACATGTCCTTTTCGTCCACTCGTGCATATTAAAAATTGTTCCATGACCATATCATAGATTTTCAATTTTCAGTACAAGAAATAGGGTACAAACCAAATAATATTTTGTTTTTTAAATTTTAACATTTTTGGGTTTTGAAATTTAAATAAAATATTTTTTTTTTTTTTTCTAAAAAAACATAAAAAATATTATTGCTATGTCTATATGACACAAAACTACGCATATTTTTAGGAAAATTGGAAAAATTTTTCCTTTTTTTTTCGATCGTTAAAGAAAAAAGTGTTAACTAGGTAGCTTTAAAAAATTTTTTTTTTTATTTGTCCTCATTTTCTTTGTTAAAAATCGAAAACTATACTTTAAAACTGTCACAAAACTTCTATCGTTAGAATATATATATCATATATATTTACATACTTTATATAAAATTTCCATTAGAAAAATTTTCCAGCTATAAAAGTCAGGGGAAAAAAAAATTCAAAAAAAAATAAGAAAAACAGAAAAAAGTTTTGGAAACAATATATTCTAAAAAGTTTGTTATTTTAGGATTACGGTCTAGATCTGATTCAGAAAATGTATATTTTTTTTATTTTAACATTAATTTTTTTTTTTTTTTATTTTGTTAAATAATTTTGTTTTTTTTATTAACATATATGGAAAGTTTTTCGTATACATAAACGATAGGGCGGATAAATAATTTGAGAAAAAAAAGAAGAGAAACGAAAATGTTACATTTATATTATATATATAGTAAACTCGACCCTCTTGTAGTGTGTTCTGTTCAATAACTTTTTTTTTTCATGAAAGCATATAGCACAGTAAGAACTAAATATACATTTGAAATTCAAAGATATTTGAAATTAGAAAAAAATACGAGGTACGATTAAATGCAAACTCGAAGAAAAATTTAAGTGTTCACCGAAAAAAAAAATATACTGCTCGCAAGTACAAAAAACGACCTTAGTACAATCCTACTTGTGACAAGTAATATTAAAATTCGAAAATGTTATTACTTGATGCAAGTACTGATTTTCGAAAATTTGTTCTTTCTGTAACTTAAATGTTGTTTTCATTATATAAGTATGAAATTCAAACAACTATATTTTATTTGCCTTCAGTTTTATTTCGAAATTAATTATAGGTCCTGATGCAAAATTTTGAGGAAAACAGTTGCGTCAAGTACAAATATATTTTTGGTAATCAAAAAATTTGTTATTAGAATCATTATTAAATTTCGATTACGGCTATGCATTTTTTTCAACAAAATCAAACTAGTTCTTAGAAACACCTTATTAGTTGGTTCAAGTACTTTTTGTTTCTCATTAATAAAAAATATTTATATTGCAAACATAAAATATTTATAAGCTGTATTTTGAAACTGATTTTATTGAAAAATTCCGTATGAAAAGCACTGTTAAACTTAAGGTAGGGCAACGAAATACTTCTTACAATAACAAAACAGTTCATAAAAATAATTTATTAGTTGGTTCATGCACTTACTTTTTCTAGACAGCTTAATATTGTTTATGTGTCAAGTATGAAATATTAGAAACTATTATTTTGATTCTTCCTCTTACTAATTGTTTATTGCCACAAATGTACGATATACTAATAAGCACTAAGATTAAACTAGCTATACAGATTTTTGGTACTTGACAAACCAAATATGAATTCACTCCAATCATAATAATGCTTGAAAGTTAAGTTTGATACTTACTTTAAATATTTTTTAGTTAAGTAATATTATGCTGGAAAGTCCAATATTCCTCCCACTAAAAGGAATTTACTTTCTTTAACTATTTAATTTTTATACAAATGACTATAACTGGTTCTGACGATTGTAATATAGTTGAAATAATATACTTCTAAAAGTAACATAATAAAAATTTGTTTTGCAGAAATACTTAATATTCTTGTAGTAACAATTTCATAATTGGTGCAAATACTCTTAGAATGAAAGATTATACTGACGGTTATTTCAATATGATTGCAGCAAGAACATTCTTACTGGTGTCAAAAAGTTTGAAAATTTCTTGGATGCACAAAAATTTATTAAGGTAAATACTTTCAATATTGTATCAACTCCATTATGCTTCAGAATTTATACTTAAGAAAACTATAATAATGTTTTCGTTAAAACTATTCGAACGTTACGTTCAAATTCCCTTTTTCTTTTCAAATAAAATTGATTTATTAATATGTATGTATTAAACATTTGCAAACAATTAAATTAAAAAGGAAATTTGAACATAACGCTCGAAAAGATTTTCCGATAACGTTATTATCATTTTCGTAAGTATAAATTCAGAAACGATGGATTTTTGAGACAATACTGAAAAAATTTACCTTAATAAATTTTCGAGCTTCCAAAAAATATTCATACTTGTCATACTTGTTGATAAGAATTTCCTTGTTGCAAAATTTAATAATATAAGTTCTCCCTGCAATATCAATATGTAAATATGATCCGTTTAATATGTCTTATTTGTGGCTGAAATGTATGTATATAAAAATTATTAGAAAAACATCAAATTTTTTAAATGAAATAAATTTTATAATTCTTTTATATAATATGTTTTACGTTTTACATGCTTACAAAACTTTTTTAAAATAATACAAAATAAAGTTGAAAATTTAAAAAATATTTAGTCATTATTTGTAAATTACATAACATAACTACCTATAATTAGTTATTTATTGAAAATTTGATATACAATAAATGACAAACTTATTTAATTGCTTTTAGCTTACGTAGGTTGATATGTTTTATTTCAAACATAGTATTTGATCTCGAAAATATTTTTAAAACTAGCTTTCAATACAATAATACAAAAATTCAAAAACTTCACCTCAAGTTAAATCTCCTTTTTTAATGTTTAGGAAAACATTTTACCAAATAAATTTCGCAAATGCACAGAAGTACACAGAATAAAAATTTTTCTAATTTATTTATTAGTTTTGCAAAAATAAAATCAAAAATTAAATGATCAACCTATTGCAATTAATTTTACTTTAGAAGATACAAAAATATTTAAGTAATAAAAAATAATTAATAAATAATGTACATAGATAGAAATAAGTAGCTACTACTAGTAGTTATTTGATAATATTTTTATAAAAGTGCAAATCATTCAATTGCTTTAAATTTATATTAAACATAAAACAAGAAATCATTCAATTGCTTTAAATTTAACATAAATTCGTATGTTTTATAATACTAGATCGAGCAAATATTTTAAAAACTAAGTACTAACATTTTGAAAGTAATACAAATATTATCATTACTATTATTACACATATTATTATATTTGCATTAAAGACACAAATTCTTAATTCATTTTTGCTTCAATTTAACAAGAATCCTTTAAATAAAAATTTTACAAGAGCATTAACCTTATTATTTGTTTAATTTAGTACAAAAAATAATGTCCCTGAAATAAATCTGCGAAAGGCATTAGTTCTCACTTTCGAGTGATATCTTGCCCTAGGGGACGACTTCATTTCATTTATTTTTTCTTATCATTTTCAGAAGAGATCTCTTCATCGTAACAAGGGATTTTACGACTACGCAAACTAAAACTTTTTCCGCAAAAGTGAGAAATAACGCTCAAGGGATCTTCATTCAAGAATGTGTTCAGTCCCATGAAACAAGTTTTTGCTTATTAGTGTGAAAAATAAAAGAATGTTTATTCAAGTCCAGGTTTCTGTAGTTAATTAAAACATATTTTCCGGAAAACTCAACTACGTGTGCAAAGAAATGATTATTAAAACCCCAATTGAAAAGTTTTTCGCAACAAAAGTAAATATTATTATCTGTTATTAAAATAGTTTTGATTAGGCCAAAAATTGGTGTCTCATCTATGTTTGTAGATAACTGTACTATGCAATCATTAGTAAATTTAATTTCATTTATCTCTATCCAATTAACTGAAAAAATGTCAGCCGGTGGTAAATCAAGATTGTATGTTTGGTTAAAAGCAAAATGATCGACTTTATTTGAATGAGAACGTTTAATTTGTTTTGTGAATAAATAGTATCATAGTTTATCAAAAAGTCAGCTATTTTCATTTGAAATTTCACTGCAAAGGATTGTAATAAGTTTTTTCTACAAGTGATGGTTTTGGAAATGTCTTTCCAAATTTTGTGATAAGATTCAAACCGCATGCAAGACATCTTACTTAAAGGACCCACATTCTTCATAATATTTGGATAATGAATCATAAAATGATGTTTAGGTTTTAGAGAATCATTAAAACATTTCAAATATAGTTCATGGTGTTCAGAGATCAAAATTTTAAGATATTCGCATGTTTCGACATTCACAGTTTTTTCAAAAACAATTGACATAATTTCTCTTAACAGAATGTATAGACTCCATTCTGCAGTGTCTTCTTCAATTAAGTCACCTATAATATATGCGAAATTTTTGATAAGAGTCATCATTTCTGAAGCTGAACATTTTATTTTATTTTTGTCTAACATTTCTTCGGTTATTGAATTTAAATTAGTATTAGAATAAATAGGACTGAAAGAAAATTTCTTTATTCTATCATTAAGTTTGTTTAAAGTAAAAAATTTGTAATGATATATAAGTTTCTTTAAAATGTTAGTAAGGTTATAGTGGCATACGCCTTCTAATAAATCATGCATTATATCTACACTGAAATTCTCCGTAACATGAAAATTTTCTAAATCATTCCATATCGATTTTTCTTTTATACCACTTGCCGAAACATCAATTGTTTCGCAATCTAGATCATAATTTTCTAAAGTTCTTAATGTTAAACTGTTTTCCGTAGTTTGAGAAAAAATTATTTCTTTGAAAGTCTTACAAAAGCGACAAAAGTAATTGGCTACAAAACTTTCAACAAATCCTAACATGGAATTAAGCCCAAGATTATCACCTAATATTAAAAAAGGTACCAATTTCACAGTTTTAAAATTTTTGAAGTTTACTTTGATTCCTGAGTTTTGTAATTTATTTAAAGTCTCAATTAACGGTTTGAATATTCTACTATTACCAAATATTTTTCTATCCTCGGAAAAAAAAAATAAAGCTACATAGATGTAAGCTAGTTTAGATTGAAACTCAAGTGGCAAACTGGGAATGTGAACATATACCCCACCTATTTTATAAGCACCACTATGTGAGCCTAATGCATTAAGTGGTTCGAAATCGTCGTAATATATTAAGAGTGGAAGAACGATTGTTGATTCGTCAGAATCTATTTTCTTTATTTTAGATTTCCATAAGGGTGATTGTATAATATTTGAAATAACGTTTGATTTTGAATTAAGGCTCTCAATATATTCTACAACTTTTTCAAGAAAATTTGGCACATTGAAAAGTTTGGAAAATAAATCTTCTAAATCAATTAGTTTGGTAAAAATTTTTTCACTCTTTAACCGAGGTTGATTGTTGAAATTTTGAATAGATTTTTTAGAAGAAATAACATAGTCCTTAGTTTTTACAAGTTTACCATTTTCCCTCAAGTTTTTTAAGAAAATGTGTTCAGAAGGTATGTTATTTCCTTCTATAAAGTCCAAAAACGCTTCCATGTCCGAAAAAGTTATATTCCTAAATTCACTAAAGTCTTTAAGGGCCGAGAAAATTTTTTGATACTGTTGATTTACATCCCTTAACATATTTAAAGTTTTTTTTCTTGGAAGTGTTTGATCAGAGTACAGTTTCAATGGTAATTTAAATTTGAGGTTTTCAAAAGAAGAAATTACTTCTTGCATTGAAACGTAGTCCCCATTTTGAGATTGTGAAATAGTAATTTGATCGTTATCGATTTCATTATAGTTAACTATATTTTCATCGAAATTAATAATATTACGTTTCTGAGGTGAGTTTTTACGTGCGTGTTTATTTTCATTTGGTTTAAAGTGTACAATGGTTTCTACTTCTAAATTTTGTTTTATTTCATGGGACTGACAGTGATTCTTGAATGAAAATTTTGAAGAATATTCCCTTGAACAGTTTGCATATGGGCAGTAAAAAATTGGAGGAACATTACATTTTAAGCAATGGGTTATATAAGTCTTATTATTTAAGAAATACGTGGTGCAATTTTTACAAAAGAAATTAGGCATGACTCAAATCTTTTATTAGAGTTTCTACTCCAATAAACCTACCCTCTTTTTTATTTATTCCCTCGTCTGTTAATGCAAATATATATTTTTGTACAAAAGTCCAGCAATGCCGAGACGTATTTGGATATTCCAAATCCAATGTCCAAAAAAGCTTAAAACATAAACTTACGGCTTCTAGAGGGTCTGAAAAGATGAATCGTAACTCATTCACAAGGACGACAGCAACACAGTTTTCCAAAGTTCCGATCAAGTATACTTTTGGCTGAATTGGTCGATTTTCTTTGGTAGCTTCACTTTTCAATGTTTCAATTGCGATGTCGGCAGTTTCTTGGTCCTAAAAATAAATATTGTTAACTTTGATTTAATATATTTTATGCATATTTTTAATAAATAATTATTTAAATAAAACGAATACCTCAAATACCGATAGGAAGCACTTAGAAACTTCCAATTTGCTTGGTCGGATAATGCCTTTTGCTGCAGTATTTTTCACGGGTGGATTAGGTAGTAAAAAACAGATTAGCTGCAATGCGAGTAATTGTCGTGTATCTGAAAAATATATAAAATTTATATTTTCAAATTAATGTTTTTGAACAAAATTAAAAGCAGGCACGTATTTATAAATCATTTTGAATTATAAATATTTCTTAATTATAAATAAAAAAAATTGGAAATCTACTTTTATTTGTAGAAGTTTTGTGTTTTAATATCAAATCTTGTATAGTTTTGTCTCTTTTTTTTCCGCATGGATTATAATTTTGTCACATGATTGTTCAAAATTTCCAAATTGTGTAGTTGAATAAGCTTTCTCAAAATCACTTTCAAGCTGCAAACATAAAATGGGTTATATATTTTTTTTTTTTAAATATTTGTCTATAGGCACTTACTAATTTATACCCTTCAGCTAACTTAATCGCTGGAAAACTATCCAAATATTCTTTCGTCGAACAGGTTTCAAATAAAATGTAGCGCAATCGTCTACTTTTTTCCCAATTGTTAACAATTTCTTCCCAAGGACAAGAATGTTGTTTTATAAAAGAGAACGATTCCTCTTCAACTTCAACGTCTATTGTAGACGGTTCAAGCAGGAAATTCTTTCTGGGATCTATAAAAATAAATTTTTTTTTACAAAATACTTAGATAAAAAAAACTAAAACGCAATAGTGAAGGTCAGTACATAAAAGTATCAAATTTAAAAATTAAATACTTCGAGTGAAGTAGAATCATTCACTCTTAAATCTTGATTTGTATTTCTATTAAGTAAGTTAAATTATTGATTTATTAAATAACTAAAAAAAAAATTAATATCTTATTACTTACCTTTTTCTTTTTTACTTTTTGGACAACTTCCCCGTTTCGATGAAAGGCCTACTAACTGCAAAGAAGCTCTCAAATTTCTGTACGAAGCATATAATTTTCCTCTTGCCTGACTCCCTTCACCAGATGGAATAAAATATGTGGCAGTTGTTTCGGAAGGAATGATTTCAACAATTAATTTGGTATACAACTGAAAATCCTCTCGAGTTATTCTAAAATAATACATTACAGGTATTTTTAGTTTTGGAAAGAAAAAATAAAGCAAAATATTAATAAATTAAAGATAAATTGATGTTAAATGAATGATAACTCTTACACTCGATCATAGGCATTTGTTAGCAAGTACTCTATAATTGCTTGAGCAATTTTAGTCCTTTCATTATTTTCGATGATCTGAAATTTCTTGTATTTTGCAAAAGCTATTTGCAGACTCACATTAGGAATAGCCAGAATATCCTACAAGCAAATATTCTTTCAAAAAAATTGTTAATTGTATGCAGGTTGTTTGGTACATTTAGATTATGTGCAGGAAGAATACTATGCAATTTGGGTATGAAATATGTAATTTATGTAAAAAAGATATTTTCATAAATCTTAGTTTAATAAGGAAATGTACCCAACACCTAACATCATAAAAAAAATGTTTTTTTTTTAATTATTAAATTAACCTCTTTTGTGTAAATATTATTGTATTTAACGAAAAGCCGAGGGGGAAATAACTCTTGAAAATTTGTGACATAAATATATTTTTTTTATAAAAATTTGAAAAATATATTTAAATATGAAAAATATAATTAAATATAATTAAATATAGTAAAATATATTTAAATATCGAAAATATATTTAAATATTGGAAATATATTTAAATATCGAAAATATATTTAAATATTGGAAATATATTTAAATATTGGAAATATATTTAAATATTGGAAATATATTTAAATATTGAAAATAAAATTAAATATATGATTTTTTCTTTTTTAAGGAGGAAACCAACATATAAAGTTTTCAAATAGTTGATACGCCTCATTTATTTTTAAATAATCCGTATAGTTTAATAATTTTAGTTTCTTGTATTTTGGACTTTTTTTCTACTTTTGATTTCGATGTTTCGTATGATTTTTCAGTTGAATTGCAAACACACACGAAACAATCTTCAGTAGCTGCATTCACTCCCTCCCACTAGCTTTAATTTTTTTTTGATTTATTACATTCTCTTGTTCTTAGTAAAAAATTTATTAAAGTTACTTTAATGCATCGATCATAGCTACAACCGCAAAGCAATTAAAACTACCGTAAAAACCGATTTTCTGCGTTATTTCTTAATTAATTTTAATAAAATTTATAAAAAACGCAAGATATTAATTTTATTGATTTTTGATAAAAAGAAATTCTTAAAATTATTTTTTTGCTCCTGAAAGAATTGACGCAAAAAAAATAAATTCAGTTTTCTAATTAATTATGAAATAATTTTAAGAAATTCTTTTTACCAAAAATCAATAAAATTAATATCTTGTGTTTTTTATAAATTTTATTAAAATTAATCTATTAATCTATATATCGCGATTTCCATAAAAAAAGTAAGCCGCTTGTAACCCGTACGTAATGCATATTTTGTTAGGAAAACTTTTTTATTTTAACTAGATTCGGAACCAACTTAAACTGTGGTTGAACTTAATTTTCCTCTACTTTGCAGAAACACAAAAACTTTTCAAATCTAGTGAAAAATAAAAAAGTTTTCCTATCAAAATATGGATTACGTACGGTCGTACGGTGTGCAAAAAAAGTACTTTTTTTTATGGAAATCGCGATATATAAAACCGAAGTTATCTGTTTGTCTGTTCCGAGTAGGCTCAGGCTCCTAAACCGCTCAACCGATCGTTTTCAAACTTACACCATTTCTTTGTCTCAGGTCGGGGGTCGTTATAGGCTATTTTAAAATTTGATTGGCCTCCTACCCAGGGACCTCCTCCGGGGGCGGACTTCATAAGTTCGTCCGATTTGATTCAAATTTGGTATGTAAAAAGAGGAACTGATTACACACAAACTTCGTAACAAAAAATTTGTTGACCTTCTACCCAGGGACCTTCTACCCAGGGACTTTTCCCGGGGGCGGACTTTAAAAGTTCGTCCGATTTTATTCAAATTTGTTATGTAAAAAGAAGAACTGATTACACACGAATTTTGTAACAAAAATTTTTGACATCCTACCCTAGGGGAGGACTTCAAAAGCTTGTCCGATTTCTTTCAAATTTGGTGCATAAAAATGATTAAACACACAAATATCTCTTTTTAGGGGGCCCTCTTCGAATATATAGAAATAATTTTTTTTATTACGAATAACTCAAAATATTAAAAATTAAACCACTTAACCGATCGTTTCGAAATTTACACCGTCTCTTTGTGTCGGGGTCGTTATAGGCTATTTTAAAATTTGAATGGCACCCTACCCAGAAACCTCTCCTGGGAGGGACTGCCAAAGTTCTTCCGATTTCATTCAAATTTGGTTCATAAAAAGAGGAAAGGATTAAAAACACAAATTTTGATTTGGAAACCTGTTTCAGGGAAGGATATCATTCGATTTCATATAATTTAAGTGTTGAATAAGTAGAAATGAATTTAATAAGTAGAAACGATGATTCCCCTTTTATCCCCAAATTTTTAAAATAACTAGATCCTATAGTTGTTTATCAACCTGATAACAAAAATTCCACTTAGAAAAATAAATCATTCGGAGTCTGTAGCTGAGCACGGGTTGACGACTATATTATATAAATGTCACATCGTTGAAAACACAACAACGTGTGTTCGGGTATACAGCTAGTTAAGAAATAACACAGAAAATCGGTTTTTACGGTAGCTTTTAATTGCTTTGCGGTGGTAGCTATGATCGATTCATAAGTGTTTTCTTCTGTGTTTTCGTATTTGAATAATCACTATGCACTATTTGCTCAATATTTTTCTTGAATTCGAAAATATGGATAATGCCTGTGCACTGAAGTGAACCATTTTTCTTAAAGATGCTTGTTCTTTTTCCATACGTGATCTGGGTATTATTAAATAATATTTATTCACAAAAAGTTTAGAAACGTTCAAAGTGTATGTGAATCAATGCTTTACATCTTTATAACATATTGAAGAAAAGTACAAAAAATTATACACACTACATTCTTGGAAATTTTCTTAGAGTTTTTTTTAGAAAACTACCAGTCTATCCCTAAAAAATTACCTAAAATCTTTCCCAAAATTATAAATTTTTTAAGTGCTTTTGCAGGTTTGTTTAAAAAAAATATTACTTCAAAAAATCTAATACTAACTAACGTTCATTTGTCACTCAAACACCTTTCCAACGCTAGTTCATACATCTAAATCGGTTCATCAAATTCTTGTTTTTCAATATGCAAATGTCGTTTTTTTTTAGAAATTTTCAACTTAATTTTCTCTGTTTGCCCGATGTAGAGCTACGGCTAAGACCGTATTTTACATGTAAACATAACGTCTTTAAAATTTCTATTCATAAGAATCTAAAGTATTCGTTGGTTTTAAATTTTTCTATAAAAGTAATATTTCACACCTAATGAACTCGTTCAAATATAGTTGAAAGTCTCGTTCAAAATACAATCTTGATTTTTGTTTTTTTTTTTCTCAAAACCACTATTTAAGATTGCTTAATATTTTTTTAAATAAAAAAATTTCGAGTCAAAATAATTAATAAAAAAAATATATTATATCGATTATTATTATTAAATAAAGTAAACTCGAAAATAACAAAGTATTCAAAAAAAAAAAACAATATAAAGTATTCGATTTGTTGAGTTACCAACAACTGAACAAAAACTAAATTTAAAATCAAATTTTGAATCAAATTCATTTTCTTTTAAGGGGACTTGGTACCAATTATGATTTTATGTCCCAAAATTACTGCTTTTCAGTTTTAGATTATTTTAAAGTTTAATTGAGAAAAAAAATTCATTCACAACCTCCGGACTTTTTCATACTTGAAAATGGTATAAAACTTTTTAGAATCGGTTAAGGCTAAATGCTCAAAATCTCTTCAAAACTATTTTTTTATGTCATAAAATAGTTTTGAAGAGATTTCGTGCACTTAGCCTTATCCGATTCTAAAGTTTTGTATACCATTTTAAAGTATGAAACTGTCCGGAGGTTGTGAATGAATTATAATCTAAAACTGCTTTTCAAAGAAATTTTGGGACATAAATGTTACGAGGACTGAAAAAAATTTGTTGCTTAGTCGCAGTCAGACGGTTAGATAGAAACCTATCTTAGCTCTGTTACTCTGGGCTTACACGATCATGCAATTTCCGCAAATTGGCTTAAATAAACGAATTGGCAAAAGTAAATCGATGTATTAAACGAAAGCATGAAGCTTGCGCAAGCCAAAAACTGTTTGCCAAAAAATTTCCATGGTTTGGTGTATTTGCATGAGCGTGTAAACTAAAATGCTTCATATAAATTGAATTTGTACCATTTTATTGAATTTAAGTTCATATAATATAAATCGAATTTTAAACCATTTTATTAAACGCTTGTTCATATAAATTCAATTTTAAACCATTTCATTGAATTAGTTCGTCATGGAAGTTCCCATTTTGTTTTCACAAAAATTATAAATAATAAATTATTCAAACTAGAATGAACCTGTAAACGTTGATTTTGTACAAATTTGCATGCACAAATGTACTTGTGTAAATTGCATGAGCGTGCAAATCCAGCATTAACACTGAAAGGCAACTGAACTTAGGCCTGAGTAAATTTATATGCATACTTAATATTAAACTTTAAAAAAAGCCATGGCATATGGATAATGAATTCAAATATAAGAAAATATATTTAAATATAGAAAATATAATTAAATATCGAAAAATATATTTAAAAATAAAAAATATAATTAAATATCGAAAAATATATTTAAATATAAAAAATATAATTAAATATCGAAAAATATATTTAAATATAAAAAATATAATTAAATATAGTAAAATATATTTAAATATAGAAAATATATTTAAATATAAAAAAATATATTTAAATATTGAAAATTTTGTGACAAAAATATATGGAGTTATCTCCCCCTCGCGAAAAGCATATTGAATTCTGGATTAATAGTAATTTCTTGAGCTTCGATTCCTGAAACTAAATTTAAATTAATGATTTGATGAATGTGAATAATTTTATTGGTTGTGTCATTGTGTGTTAAATTTCCATAGGTTTACTTCGACAAAATTAAAAATTTGGAATTAATTTTTAGTTTGATGTACATTCTTTTGTTTTACAGTATTAATACTTAGTATAAGTGTTATAATTAAACTGAAGCAATCCGTTATGTTTTCGAAACTTCTAGCACATAAATTGTCAATGATCCTAAACAAACAAAATGTTTTCAAAGTATGTATGATTTTTCCTATGTCTATGGAGCAAACAAGAATCCGACCGGTCAAATACTAAAGTACATTATATTTTTTGTAAAGTTTTAGTGCGGTTTTGTATTCACCCTTTTTTGTTATTTTGAATTATATTAAATAGTGATTAAACCTGAAAGCAATTTTGTTTTTATTAACACTCAGTCAGCAAGTTTTTCTGAACTATTTTTCAAAGAGAATTTTTATTTAATAAAATGTGATTGAATTGTTTCGTCCTGGTGTCAATAATTTCAAATAAGAATCTGCTTGAATTTAGTTTTAAATTATTTAAAGAAAAAAAAATTGTTCAGGTTAAATAACTATCTAAAAATTCAAAACTACTTAATTTTATGTCAATTTCAGACGTTGTTAAAACTTTAACACTTTTATTTATGTACGTAGAAATCGTAGTATATATTATATACTAATCGAAATATCCGTTTTCATACGGGAGTGCCGAACTTACATTAATCATCCTTCCGCCCCTCCATTTCACCCCAACCTCCTGCCTACCTTCCGCCCTTCCGGCCGTCCCTTCCGCCTCGCCCTTCCATCCGCTCTCCCTCCCGCCCTTCCAACCGCCCTTATGCCGCCCTTCCGCCCGCCCTTCCGCACGCCCTTCCGCCCGCCCTTCCGCCCGCCCTTCCGCTCGCCCTTCCGCCCGCCCTTCCGCCCGCCCTCCGCCCGTCCTACCGCACGCCCTACCGCCCGCCCTTCCCCCGCCCTTCCGCCCGCCATTCCACCCGCCCTTCCGCCCGCCCTTCCGCCCGCCCTTCCGCCCGCCTTTCCTCCCGCCCTTCCGCCCGCCCTTCCGCCCGCCCTACCGCCCGCCCTACAGAACGCCCTACCGCCCGCCCTTCCGCCCGCCCTTCCGCCGGCCCTTCCGCCCACCCTTCCACCCGCCATTCCGCCCGCCTTTCCACCCAACCTTCCGTCTGCCCTTCCGCCCACCCTTCCGTCCGCCCTTCCGTCCGCCCTTCCACCCTGCCCTTCCGCCCACCCTTCCGCCTGCCTTTCCGCCCGCCCTTCCGCCCCTCCCTTCCGCCTCTCCCTACGTTAAAAAATAGAAAGACGTAAACGTATTTTACACTGTTTCTTTTTTTTAATTCAGCAAAAGTAAATTATACAATATTTGAATTTTCATCTAAAAAACACATTTTAATCAATATATTCTTATTGTAATAGTTATATAACACTTCAACATAACTATTAAAAATACTCATAATAATGAAAAAGAAAGAATTAGACACCATTTCAACATAACTATTAAAAAAATTAATAATAATGAAAAAGAAAGAATTAGAAAATAATGAAAGCATTTGTAAAAGATCTCAATTTATTGAACCTTCCCAAAAGTCAAATAGTTTGTTTAAATAGAATCAATTCAATAATTTATAATTCTCTTCTAATGAAATTACGGAAAAGGGCGAATCCTATCAAATTATACACACTTCTGTCTACGGTAGATGCAGCCAATGGGTTCAGCGTCAGATGACAATCCTGAAAATTTTTCATTTACTGCAAACAAATACATAGATATGATTCAAATTTCTTCTTGGACAGAAGGTACTTTCATAGTACTAATACTCTTTTATACGAACATTAAGTTAACAACTTCTAATAAAATATTCCCATTACGAAAAATTATTTGACGTTGAATCAGAGTTTGATATACAGATATGTTACAATTTTTGAAATTGTTAAAAATGTTGAATTGATACAACATTTTCACAAAAAAAAACAAACAATTCTCAATAAAAATCTCATTAAGTTTTCGAAAAAATCATAATTTAAATACCTTTCCAAGGTGGAGTTTAATTGCACGACCTAATAAGTGGTAGGACATTGACATGACCAACACACAAAGAAGCCCGATAGAACGATTAATTTCTGAGACGCGTCTGAGGTCAAAAAAAATTCCGCCGGTTAATTCTTTTTGTTGGCACCATCAGATTATTTTTACTGGTGCCACCATATTAGCTCACAGAGGACTTCACTAGTTGTTAGTTCAATTCTCCCACACCTAAAATTAAACGAAAAAAATATAAAACTTACTTACCATTATTTGCTTCCATTTTTCAATTTTGATTAAAATTTCGATGACAATTCCAAACACAATTGCAATCACAATTGCAATCACAATTCCAATTAAAATAATTAAAACTCCAATTAGTATAACTTTAATTTAATTTATTTTTTTTATAAATAGTATTTTTTTTATAATAATTGTATTTTTTTTTTTTAAGCTTGACAGCTTTGGTAAACATAAAATTCAAATTTAAAATAACTTAAGTGGAAAAAACACGACGCCGACAATGTTTTGACGTTAATTATTTATTAGTTGCACGTGCTATTTATTTTACTTTTTCAAAGCAGAAACGTAGATATGTTCGACGAAATTCAACTGCGAAAAAACAATGTCAAATATTAAAAATTAAACTTGATTGTTTTGGGTGAACTCTTAACATCGTCCATTTGAATAAAATATATACTGAAGGAAAAATAAAAATTTAATATAATTCGTCCCATCAATGCTTATTTGTCGCAACTAACATAAACCTAGTTTTGAGATAATCGAGTTTAAAGTTCAAAAACTGATTATAGCCGATCTGTTAGTTTTATCAAGAATTTCAAAACAACATTCGTTTCTACGACGGGATAACTTTTTTCTCGTGAAAGCACTTTCTTTCAACGTTAATAGTTTTTGAGTTATTAAGCTTCGAATTTTTGTAAATTGTCGTATCTGCACTAAAACGTTTCGATCGTTGTCGTATCTGACAAAAATGTGCAGTTACGACATTTAAGAAATAAAGAGGTTTTTATCTAATTTCTATACAAAGTGTAATAAATACGACACCTAAAATCAAGTTTTTGTTGAGAGAGAGTTGTCTTGAGAGAGAATTTCTTACAGCAGATATTTGTTGAAGTCCGATAACGCAAACGCGTCAAGAAAAGAACAAATAGATTCACCTGAAGGATTTACGGGAATCAGAAAGAATTCACCGTCATTGTGTTTCCAATCAATACTAGTAAGATTATAATTACCCGCAATTATAAATTCATCTAAGGGTTCAAGGATGTTGGAAATGAAATCTATTGCCTTAAGGACATTGTCATAAATACCACTATTTGTGTTAGGTGGAATGTAGCAGAACATTGTATAGATATTTTTATCTAATAACTCAACCTTCACACAAATAGTTTCCAAGTGCTCTGTGTTAGGGATAGAAATTTGGGATACATTAAAAGTGTTTCTTATAACGATTAATACACCTTTTGGAATTGTATTGGGTGGTAAAGAGTCATCGTTATATCTATTCCCTTTAAAAACGATAAATTCTTGATTAAATAACTCAAGGTTGTTGATACTATAGGACAGGCCTGCCTATCCTTTTTGTACTAAAGTTCGACTTTTTTTAATCCAACTACATCGAGATCTACCCATATACAAAAAAATTTGATCGGTATAACTTGAGTTTATTTCATTTCAATTTAAAATACGAAAAAATTGACACAAAACAAGTCAAAACAAATGTAAATTATCAATTAAAAAATTTATCAATTAAAAAATATAACTTTATTTAAAATTAAATAAAAATCGTGATAATGGTAGATTTTAGTTTTCTTTGCAACGCTCACGATTAGGGCTGGGAAAAGTTAAAAAAAACTTTGTACAGAAATAATAAAACAAGTAATTCAAAATTTAAATAATATAATTACCAAAATAATAAGTAGTTGGTCACGTGAATTCTAAATCGAAACTAAAACATTCAAACAATGACTCAAATTTGTTTGAATATTTTAGTTATAATAAATCGCTAGAATTCAGTAATTTTGAAGTTTTCTCATACTTAAAATAGGCAAGTAAAATAAAATTTAAAATAAGTTACCTAAGAGTCTGTTCACTTATTAGCAATTATTTAAAAAATTTTGGGTTCACAAAATTTTTTTTTTTAACATTTTTAGCCTGTAGTATAAGATCGACCCAAATTCGTGTCGAGATCGACTGGTAGATCGCGATCGCCTGGTTGGGCAGCCCTGCTATAGGACAACCAAGTCTCTGTCAAAAGGTAAATATCAAAATTTAGAATGGCTGAGTTAAGAAAAATTTTAGAAGTTTTTGTTCGAAGTCCTCTTACATTTTGATAGTAAATTTTAAATTGTAAGTTATATTTACTACCGTAGAATTTAGGTCAGTAAATGGTATATTACATGCGTCAATACACATGTAATTATTTACTTAAGTCAATTTTATTTACACACTTCCGTGTTAAGTAAATTTTATTTACTTACTTCATTTTGAAGTTTTGTTTATTTTTTGCATTGCAAATGTATAGATTGCAACTACGTCTCCTTTAGAAATCAAGACCTACAAGTTGTCTAAGTTATTAAAAATCTGTATAGAGTACGACAAATCAGAAATCAAATAAGACTTAACAAACTTGCCTTATATGAAACACTACTGTATTGTGAACGACAAATAAGCAGCCAATTGTTAATGACAAGATACGTCTAATTTTATATTTTTTTTAAACATACGACAAATAAGAAATTAGTTTTCAAATAGAAGAAAAAAATAAAATCAAGTATTTAATACGACAAACAGGAATTAAAAGTGTCTGAAGTGTAATTTAATAAAAAACTAAAATTTCTCATATAAAAAAATATTAGTTTATCAGGTAAGACAAATAAGCACGATTTTTTTTCCCAAATTTTGCGTTTACGATAAAGTCGATACTGAATATCTCGGGATTGGAGGTAGGTATCGTCATCTGGATACGCGCAAAAAAAAGATTTAAAATTTTTAGTATATATGACCATTGGGTATATAACAAGTAAAAACTGTTCAAGATTATGCCAAACACTAAATTCTCCTTTATGTTTTTTGTTGAACAGTTTTTACTAAGTATTTTTGACTTTTAATCACCAGTTTTTACTTGTCACAAGTATATTTAACTTTTATTCAGCCATCCTGTAAAAATACTTTGCCGCGGCAAACAATTCAAAGACAATGCGCGGCAAACTATTTTTTACAGGATGGCTGAATAAAAGTTAAATATACTTGTGACAAGTAAAAACTGGTGATTAAAAGTCAAAAATACTTATAACAAGTAAAAACTGTTCAACAAAAAACATAAAGAAGCTGAATTTAGTGTTTGGCATAATATTAAATATGAAAAAAAAAAAAACACACAGGTAAATGATATGACGTCACATCGAACTTAATATAAGCTTACATTTGTTGTACCAAGTACTAAATATTTGACGTAATTTCATATTTCCCAAACAGCAAAACCATACAATTTTTTTACTTTCTTAGACATTATGCATTGGTTGATTTATGTTCAATAAATGTGTTACGTACCTAACTTATTATTTTTATTATTATTATTAATTATTTATTATTATTTGTACTTTTAAAGCACTTTTCAAATAAATTAGGCATTGAAAATTATTTTTAAAAAATAAAAAATTTAAAAGAAGGAGTTTTAGCTTATATTATTATTTTTTTTAGCGTATAAATTTTTATGCAGGCTTGGTTAACTTATGTTTAATATAATATTTACTCGCTGGAGATTAATAGGCCCACCGGGTAGGGTGGTACAATGAGCCATATGCCTAGGTACAGTGGGGTCTAAGGACAACATACAACTCAACCTAATCTAGCTACCTAAAATAAGCAACAACGTAGCTTTTAGTAAGCGATTTTATTATGATTTTAAATTTAGCAATGTAATTTTTTAAAAAAATTAAAATAAAGTTTGTCTCAACAATGTTTAGGCCTGTTGTTTGGTTTCATAAAAATTAAAGAGAATTTCTAAATGTTTTACTTGTAAATTAATAATGTTTATAAATATTCGAAGCAATCACAATACCTATATATGAATTGGATTGATATGTACATAATTACACACTCGGGAAACGAAATTAAATTGGATTAAAATAATTAAAAAAATATAAAAATTTTTAAAAATACTTATAATTCTATTAATTTTTTAAAAGAATTTTTTTTTAAATAATACTTCCACATCCTGTAGATTAGGTAAAAGCAACGCTTAACACACACATTATTTATTTGTGAAAAAAACAATCTACTTGGGAAAGGTATATATTGTTCATGAAAAGCATTTTTTATTTAAAGGAACTTAAAACTATTTATGTCAAGTGTATTATTTTGTATAATCCTTATTAACTTTTTATAGTTTACCATATATCAAAATTTGGTCAATAATTTTTTCTTATCATCAAAAAGAAAAAGAAAAAGTAAAAAAATTAAAGTAGTCCTGTAAATTTGTAATTCTTAACGTTTCTAAAAAGATAATATTATTTAAGTTGCCATTAATAGCGTGCTTGAATTGATATTTGTTTTTAAATTAAGGAACGATGTTGCTTAGATAAATAATTAATTTCTAATTAACGCCAACGTTATTTTGTAAACATTTTCAAGGCTAAATTATTTTTCCCACCTTTCTAACTTCAAAAACAAAAATTAAACTTAAATTATTAAAAAATTTCCAAAATCATTATTTTAAAATTTTGTAAAAATGAAGGTTAAATTTTTGTTTTTGATGTTAGAAATAAGTTTGAAATACCAATGTAAAAACTGAGCTAGATATAATTTAGCCTTGAAAAAGTTTATAAAATTAATCGCAACGCTGCCGTTAATTAGAAATTAACGATTAATTTTAATTTGTCCTAAAGTATATACATAATCTACGAACTTAAGATCACAACGAAAATATTTAAAAAATTTGACATTACACAAAATAAAAAAAATAAAAAAAAATTTTAAATTTTCAATAAACTTATTAAAAGTTGATATAAAAAACCTGAAACAAATATTATAAAAGTTAAATATATGTACATGTACATGTACATACTAGATTGTAATAAAATATTCTTCTTAATATTTTATTTTACATACTCTGGTTACGTATACCCAGTTTTTAACTTCAAGAAAAATATTTCTTGTTCCAAGAATGAAAGTTTAGTTCCTACAATGAGCTTTTATTTACCGGAACAGTTCTACTAGTTCGTTTTGATAAATAAATTTTATCATCATCATAATATAAAATCATTCTTGTTATTAATTTGCAATGTTACTTCCATGAATAAAAGTTTCTTTTTGAGCAATAGTAATTTAATTTCACTGCACAGAAATAAAAAATATTTAGGAGAAAATCAAAAAACTTTCAAGAACTCAATGCGTATTTACTTCCATGAATAAACATTTATTTCTGTGCAATAGTAATATCATTATACTGGTCAGAATTGAAAAATGTTTAGAAGAACAACAAATAACTTTCAATAAGTTCATATATATTTACTTCCTCGAATAAAAAAGTATTTGTGTGCAATAGTAATATAATTTTACTCTCCAGAAATAAAGTAAAATTAGATGAACAACAAAGAAGTTTCAAGAAGTCCATGTACAGTGACTTCCACGAATAAAAAATTTATTTGTGTGCAATAATAATTTTATTTTAATGTTTAGAAATAAAATATACTTGGTAGAATAACAAAATAGTTAAAAGAACAAGAAGCAACTTTGAACAAGTCCATGCAAATACTCGTTATAATTTAACATTGACTTGTCATTAGCATTGATTTTCGAAAATTTCGAAATATACAGTTCTGTAGCATATTATTCTTGTAACAACTTCAACGTTTTTCTTGATTTGTTGTCAAAAGAATATAATGTTAGAAAAAAGTATTTTGATATTGAAGTAAAAAAATAATTATTTGGGACAAATTAAATTTGAAAACCATTTTTTTCAGTGTTTTATACAAAAATAGTGGCTCTAATATTAATTTTGAATGTAGAATTCGTAAAAAATCATCAAATCGAAATACAAATAAACTCGTAAAAAGAAAAGGTAGACCATTGGTGATCCACTCTATTAGGATTTTTACAATATTGCTGTATTTTGCTGTTTTTAATACCAGATATTTTTATTTAGGGGTTTCTAAGTAAAATTATTATACCATGGAAAGAATATTGATATAAGGGTAACTCTATACTGTAAATAACTCAGGAAAAATATGCACTTAATCCTTATTTAAATTATCATATATAATCATAAAATATTTGTTTTAAAAAAAAAATAAAAATTAATTGAATTTAAAACTATAATTTTATAAGAAACATATTTTAATATTGAAAAATAAAAAATCCATGTTAACGTGGATAAAATTAAAGGGTGTTTTTTTTAGCGGTATAGAACTTTGAAATGGAATAAAACAAAGATGATTTTTTAAATTGACATGAAATTTATTTTATTCGAAAGATAATCTTCTGGCATTATAATTTAAATATGACTTCTGGCATATGACCGCCACGGCTGGCTCGGACGCAGTCTACACACTTGAAAAAAATAAAGCGTTTTTCAATGCAAGATTTGCATCTGTCATATAGGATGCAATTTTAAACTTTTTCCAAAGTTAGGATTGCGCTTTTTTTAAATTAATGCTATTGAATCAAAAAACAATTTAATTTAACTACGTTTTTATATAAAGCGTTATTTGATTCTTTTTTTACTGCAATTTTTTTTTGTTATTTCATGCGACGCATTTTTTTCTCAAATAAAGAGCACGCCATGCATCTAAAATGTATACGAAACTATTGCACTGAATTTTGAGTTGGTACTCGCATCTAAGTTTATCTAAGAGCCTTTTGCTTCGGATTTGAAAGCTATTTTTTCTTACACTTAACGAATGCTGCTCCCAATTAAGATTCAAAATATTGCTTGTGCTACCTCAGTGTTACCTCAACAATTGAAACTTGAAGAATGTAATATTATTTTAAATTAAGTTAACAAAAGTAAAACGTATTTCCTTTTTAAAATAATGTTTTTTTTCTTATTTATATCTAAGCAAATAAAAACAGTTTTAACTTTTCTGTTTGCTAAAAATAATTTTTAAGAATTTCTAATAAATTTTGAAACATAACCATTCCAAAATAGTTCAGTTCCAAATATTTACCTAAATTTCACACTTCGTAAGTTTGAACTCATTTCAATACTACCTTGTGTTAGATTTAGTAAATATTATAAACAATTCGAATGGAATTCTATCAAATGTCAAAGTAATCAGATTATAGATACAATAATAATAAGTATATTTTTCAGGGCTGCGGAATGATTTTCCTTATAATATTTATATCCACTACTTAACCGCCTGGGCAAACTGGATGCGACAGACGCGACGCAAACGTTAATGACGTTAATGACCATATAATTTCACGTTAGCGACATTAACGTCGTTAACGTTGAGACTGTACGCGTTCATACATTTTCATACGTTTAATATTTCTTACGTCATTTGCGTCGCGTCACGTCGAGTTTAACCAAACTATAAAATATTTATATCATGATTGGTCTGAATTGTTTAAATTTTACTTTTTAAATTTATCAGGGCGGCTCGTCGTTAACTTGTTCGCGACTGTTCACATTGTATTTAATAATTATTATTATATAATTGCAGTAATTATTTACGATCAACTCCTTTTCCTGAAACGATTTGTTACAATATAGCACAACTGCAAGCATTTTTAATAAATCAATACATTACAATTCTGTGTATTCGATTTTATATGTACAGTAAATCATACCCTTAATGATGTAAATTATACCCTCAATAATGTTGATTTCTTTTTGAAGTTTTCTTCCAATTCTTTCCTACTATACTAAATAATTTGAGTTTCTTGTAAACGATTTTCCTCCGCTTATCAGATCAAAATCTTTTTGTTATTTAATGCAAGAAAATTGAGAATAATCTATTCTTATTGGTAAAAATTAATATATTCTATTAATCTATAAAATCAGTATATTAGAATACAATAAAAAAAAACAATAACCCTGATCAATGTAAGTATTCAGGCTCTAAAGGATTTTTAATTTTTTCAAATCTGGTAACACCATTCTATTATTATCTTTAAAAAAAAAAACCCGTGTTTGTTGATAAGAAATTACGAATAAATATTTAATTAAAAATAAAAAACTAAAAATTCAAGTGGTTTTGTTAATAAATTAAAAATAATATTTTGAATTTAAAGAAAGTTTTGTAAAAAAAAAAGAAGAAAATTTTAAGTTTTTTAATAAAAAAACATTCTATAATGAATGCCGAAAAAGTTATTGTTCCAGTTTTTTTTAAAAGTGATGGCAGCTTTGTGGAAATAATTCGACATTCCGAAGGAAGTCTGAACTACAACGATTTTTTATTCTCAGGTAAGTAATTTACTATAATTTTTATTGAAAATAATTTTTTATTTTAGGACGCCAAAAAATAAAACTACATTTTTTAAATGCAATATAGCACCGCATGAGAAAATTTTTTCATATGCGATGCTTGTTACATCTAAGTTTATGACAATGAGCGGTACTTCGTTTTTAACAGTTTTTTTTTTTTCGAAACAAAATTGCATCTTTTTTCAATATTCGATGCACCATTTATATATTAATAGGAAGAGTTAGTAGTAGTTAGTAGAATTTACGATGCTTATAAAAAGATAATAAAAAATCTTTTTCGAGGTATTAGTTAGAATTATTAAGTTAAAATACATCTCATTCATTAAAACGCAAACTTCACTCACAAAATTGTTTGGCCAACATTTTAGGACGCCAAAAAAAAAAACTACATTTTTTAAATGCAATATAGCACCGCATGAGAAATTTTTTTCATATACGATCCATGTTACATCTAATTTTATGACAATGTCCGACACTTCGTTTTTAACGGTTTTTTTTTTCGAAACAAAATAGCATCTTTCAATATTCGATGCACCATTTATATCTTAATAGAAAGAGTTAGTAGTAGTTAGTAGAATTTACGATGCTTATAAAAAGATAATAAAAAATCTTTTTCGAGGTATTAGTTAGAATTATTTAGTTAAAATACATCTCATTCATTAAATCGCAAACTTCACTCACAAAACTGTTTGGCCAAATACAAATATGTTTTAAAATAAGATTCACTAATAAGAATATCAAATTGGGAAAAAAAGTTGCCTTAATTGTTGTGCTCTAATTTCAGTTGCTAATCATTTCAATATTTCTGCAAAAAATATATCTCATTTCTGTGACGGACGTGGCATCAAACTACAGGAAGACAATTTCATCAATATTTTTGAAAAATATTCAAACTGTGGTTGTTTTAGCTTGAAAATTTCTTTAAAAACAGAAAGTGGTAATACATTTCAATAACACTGTGATATTTTTGTACCTATACTAACTTTTATTTTTTTAATTTCTAACAATAGGAAATTTATTAGGAATCTCGAATAAAAGATTTGATACTAATGTGTCCATAACTGCTGAAGTAACTAATAATTTAAATTATTCATAATGACATTAAAGTTTTTTAAGATTCCTTACAAAATTGAAAAAAAACTAAATAATTTTTCTATCAAATATATTTTTATGTTAATTCAATTGTACTATACTTGTGCATCAACTTTTCGGATTTATGAAATACATCTAAAAATATCACAATATTTTACAGGATTCATAAAAAGCTTTAATTTTTTTTAATTTTTAGTTTTTGCGTGATAACTTAATTTCACATTTTTTAGAATTTTGAAAATTTCTTAATGAACAGCAAAAACGCTTATGTTTTGTGCAAAAAAAACAGACCTGATTATTCTTTAGAAATACTAACTGATGTTGAAAGACGTGCAATAGTTAGAGAGGGTATTGAGTACTTAATTCAAAATTTTTCTCATCATCCGAAACCAAGCTGTATTGAAGACTTAGCTAATGCTATCATTATTCTATTTCCTCAACTCAAAACGAAAGATAAAGAATCGAATGGAATTGTAAGCTCAAATATATCACACTACATTCATTATTGTTTAAGATTACATTAAATTTTATCAAGTTTATCAATGAGTTCTAAAATTTGATAAACTATTAAATTAACTCTAATTCAAAAATCTAGTTTGAGACCAATAATAAAATGTTTGTATTTTTACTATTTAATATAAATAGTAATAAAAAATTCGCTAATTTCTAACTTATTTCTGCATAAAGTTTTAAAAATTTAAATTTTACTTTTTAAATTTATCAGGGCGGCTCGTCGTTAACTTGTTCGCGACTGTTCACATTGTATTTAATAATTATTATTATATAATTGCAGTAATTATTTATGATCAACTCCTTTTCCTGAAACGATTTGTTACAATATAGCAAAACTGCAAGCATTTTTAATAAATCAATACATTACAATTCTGTGTATTCGATTTTATATGTGCAGTAAATTATACCCTTAATAATGTAAATTATACCCTCAATAATGTTGATTTCTTTTTGAAGTTTTCTTCCAATTCTTTCCTACTGTACTAAATAATTTGAGTTTCTTGTAAACGTTTTCCTCCGCTTATCAGATCAAAATCTTTTTGTTATTTAATGCAAGAAAATTGAGAATAATCTATTCTTATTGGTAAAAATTAATATATTCTATTAATCTATAAAATCAGTATATTAGAATACAATAAAAAAAAACAATAACCCTGATCAATTACGAATAAATATAAATACAATTAATGTCTTTAGTATATTTTTAAAAATTTTTCAATACTCACTAAAATTCATAATTATATTTTTTTTGTATTAAAATGGTGCTGTTTTTCAGGATTTGCTCTATAATAGAGTCGAAAATCGTGGCTATTTACTATCAAGACTATTGCGAGTAAGACAGAAAATTTACTCCATTGAAGAAAAAATTAATGGTTTTTCTAGTAGAAAAAGAAAAATTCAGCCGACAACGAGCTCAAAAGAATTTCCTATTCAAGATTTAGAAGAGGAATTTAATTCAAATGAAGATATTATTGTTTTGAAAAATCTAAATTCGAATACACAAACTGTAATGATTAAACGGAAACTTGCGACAACTTTATCAATTCGGGAAAAAGCTTTAGAAGAAAATGTTATTAAAAAATTGTCGGTTACTTTCCCCTTTTTCTTCATTGATTCTGAATTAGTTAGTATTTATTTTATTTCACAATAAATTCCATAATAGTTTTTTTTCTAAATTTAATTTATATTTTATTTGTTATTTTTAGATAGTAATAAAATGTTTAATTTTTCGATTGTTTTTTCAGATTTTGTTTGATTTCGAACTACGTTTTCCAAAAACCCATAAAAATTTTTTGAATAAGTGGAATATTGTTAGTTTACAAATTAACAAAGTTGCCACCAGTTTAAAAGGACCAACTTTTTTAGGCATACCAGAAATAAAAGGTTTGTTTTACTATAAATATATAGATATAAAAAATTCTGTAAAAAATAGATAAAATATTATAAGATACAACATCATAATTGAACCTTTTTTTATATATTATGCAGATTGGCCATCTTCTATCCAAGAAATTTTTACTTTGGTCAATATTTTGCCTAATAATATTGGAGGAAAATCTTCTGCCAAAATTAAGCGAGAACCTTTCTCAAAAATTATTAAAAGAATAATTACTTTCAAAAAGGTAAATTTTTAGAAATATATGTTTATGTGTTTTTCATTACATTAAAATCTATTTTTATTTTACATTTTAATTAAATCTACCTGTAAACGAGCTTATTAATAAAGATTGTAATCATCCCTATCTAATAATAACGGGAGAAAACTTATCAAATTGGACATCATTGTATTTATGTGTTGAGTTCGAGCTTATTCCGTTGCCTTCAAATTTTAATTTATTGGATGGTGTCAATATTCTGTACCAGGCACATTACGTCTTTGGTCAAAAATTTGCCGATCAACTTAAAACATTTTGGACTTTTATAGGCTTCTTCTTTTTCGAAATCACAACTCTAAACACAACTATAAGAATTAGAGAAGTAGCCAACATTCTAAGAAAATTACTTGAAGAATAAGTAAGTTTATAATAGTATAATATACTATAATAGGTTTTTTTTTATGCTAATTAGTTTTTTTATATTATAATATTTTAAAATAATAGTTATTAATTCATAAAAATAATTAAGATCAATTATATTCAATGTCGTATTTTTGTTATATTTGTAATAAGTATTTTGAAGATTGTAATCTTCTAATTTCTCATTTACGTTATCAAGAATTTATTAAGGAAAACAGTGAGGCTGGAATAAAATGTATCATTAGTAGAAGCTGTGAATATGTTTTTAGGTCTTTCCATTCTTTAAAAAAACATTTGAAAAAACATGACTTGGGTGACATCAATGGTAATAATGACAAACAAAAAAAAATTCAACCTGCATTGAATATAGTTTTTTCTCCTGACAAAAATTTAAATACCAATAGTATCTTCACAAGCAGTATTGACACTTTAAACGAAAAAGTAGCAGATTTTTATTCACATTTAGTAGAGATAGGACTGCCTGAGCAAACCATATCAGAAATTTTTTCGGGTACTAAAAGTATTACTACAGATATTTTAAATTTTATGGAAATTTCTTCAACACATCAAAGGAAAATTTCAGGAATAATGCAAACATTAAATTCGTATCAATCCAAGTATAGACGACAAAAAATTTTAGCTGAGAGTTTTTACTACGTAACTATAATTGAAATGCCTATAGGACTAAGGTGGGAAACTAGATTTAATAGAAAGATAGGCGATTATAGAAGGGTTCTAGTTCAAAATCGTTTTCAATATGTTCCAATATCAGACACTTTAAATAAAATTTTTCAAAATTCTAAATTTCGCGAATTGTTTATTAATTTCAACAAAACACATATATGCAATTTGGGAACTTATAAATACTTCTGTTGTGGTAATGTTTTTAAGTCAGTGAAGGCAAGTTATGAAGGCAGGTCTTTAGTTTTGATTCAGCTTTATTATGATGACTTTGAAGTTGCTAGAGTTCTAGGGAGTAAAACAATTATACATAAAATAGGAGCCATCTATTTTACAGTCGTTAACAACGTTCCTTATCTTAAATCAAGGCACCTTCAGATATTTTTAGTTTCACTTTTTTATGTGAATGATTTGCACGGTGATTTCAATTTGAATAGCATTTTAAAACCAATTAGTGAAGACCTTAAAAAACTAGAAGATTATGGTATTCTTATCGATAATTACGGAATCATTTACGCAACACTTTCTAGTCTTTCCCACGATAACTTAGCTGCAAATGAGATGGTAGGCATGATTAAATGCTTTTCTTCTGGAAATTTTTGCCGCATATGCACAATGAGTAGAGAAGTATCGAAATTAAGTTTCAGTGAAGACGAAAGTCTTTTAAGGAATGAAAAGTCATACGATGTTCTTGTTGATCAACCCAATTTGAAAAAAGTTAATTACTCAAAAACTAAGGGTATTGCCCGAAAATCTGTTTTGAATGATCTTTCATATTTCCACACAATGAAAAATTTAAGCGTTGACTTTATGCATGATGGTCTTGAAGGTTTCGTCAGCTTAGGATTAAAATATCTGTTGGAGTTTTTTATACAACAAAAATATTTTTCTAATATTGAAAGACTAAATGACTTTATTTCTTCTTATAATTTCGGTTTTATCGATAAAAAAAATAAACCTTCTTCAATAAATTTTGAAAAAAGTAATTTAGGCCAAAATGCAATTCAAATTTTATGCTTAGCCTCACATTTCACTTTTATTTTTGTTAAAATTTACAACGAAGAGGATTATCTGCAGTGGCAATGTTTATTTTCACTCTTAGGCATCTTGAAAATTGTTTTATCGTATGAAATAAGTGAAAAAGATCTAAAACTTTTGGAAGATAAAATCACTGCCCACCTCGAGTGTATCATAAATGTTTTTCATAAAAATCTTACACCCAAACAACACTTTCTAACTCACTACCCTAGAGTTATTCGAGAAATGGGTCCTGTTATTCACATGTGGACAATGAGATATGAGTCAAAACATAGATATTTTACTAAAAGAGTATCACAAAATTTTATTAACATTTGTAAGACTTTAGCACAAAAACATCAATATATGTTGGCTTCAATTTGGAAAAAAATTAATTTTGAAAAAAAGGTTATTAAAGGTAAGAAAACTCTTGTACGAAAAAACAATAACTTTTTAACAAAACCACTATATAGATTTTCTTTCGTTGAAGAAGAATTTCATTATAAAAAAGGATTCTTTATTATAAAAGAAAAAAACCCTGATGATGATAATATTGTTTATTTTTATGAAATTTTGGAAATATACGAAAGTGAGAATGAAATTTATTTTTGTCTTATTGAGTACATGGGGGTTTATGATACGTTTTATTCCAGCTATCAAATTTTTAAATGTAGTGATAAAGAATTATATTTGAAACTTACGCAACTTAAATTTAAACAAAGCTTTGAAAAGCATATTTGTGGTAATAATAATAAATATTACATTATTGGGCATAGCGTTCGTTTCATATAGACATTTATTTCTAAGATTAATTTTAGTTTGAAATTTCTTTTTCAATATAGGTATGTAAAACTGACTGCTGCAGAGTTAAAAACAATATTATATTTTATATATAAGATTCATATTTTGCAAGTTTTTTTTTTTATTTTTTAAATTGAATACTTTTTTTTTATATTTCATAAAAGAATTTATTTTTCTTACTTCCTTATAAAACTTAAACATAAACATATAAAATGTAATAATATTTTTGTATTTTTAATAATAAGTTTGAATTTTGATTAATAAAAAGAAACAATGTAAGTTTGAAATATACGTTTTATTTTTAATTGATCTTAAAACAATTTCAGAAAAATTCTGCCATTGACACGCTTTATTTTGATGAGCTAACTAATGAAGAACTTTTATTGCATTACAAATATCATTTCAGCTTAATTAGAAGAAGGTTCCCAAATGCAATATAATTGCACTCAAAAATTAATAAAAATTGCATCTAATAATTTTGAAAACTAGTTGCTTTTTTAAATGGAGCAACTGTATTAACTTAAAATTAGGTGCAAATGCTGAGAAAAGCGGAGTTACAGACGTCGTCTACTAAAAGGCAACTAGAACACTTAATTTAAGTGCAGTAGCATCATATTTTGTTTAAGAGCAAATACTAATTTTATAGATGCATTGGATATCTAATTTTTTAGATTTATAAATGCACTTTTATTAAGGTTACTTTGCATTCTATATGGGAAAGATGCTTCGGTTTCGGAATTGGAATTTCTTGCATCATATGTAAAAGTGACGTAGCTTTAAATGTTTTTAAGAGCAAATAGCAATTAAAAATAAAAATACTTAAAAGTTGCTCCGAATTATGGTGTAAAAAATGATGGATGAGTATGCAGCGTTATTGCATCGCATATCGATGATTTTTTTTATGTGTGTAATCTGGGGATCCAATTTTCAATGACATTTTCCAACATTTGTGGCCGTATATCGGCAATAACGCGGCGAATGTTGTCCTCCAAGTGGTCGATCGTTTCGGGCTTATCGGCGTAGACTAACTACTTCACATATTCCCACAGAAAATAGTCTAGCGGCGTTAAATCGCACGATCTTGGAGGCCAACTCACGGGTCCGAAACGTGAAATTATGCGGTTACCAAACGTTTCCTTCAATAAATCAATTGTGGCACGAGCTGTATGACATGTTGATGAAACCACAGCTCCTTTACATCATAGTTGTTCAATTGATGAACGAAAAAGTCAGTAATCATGGCTCTATAGAGGTCACCATTGACTGTAACGTTGTGGCCAGCATCGTTTTTAAAGAAGTACGGACCAATTTTCCACAAGCCCATAAAGCACACCAAACAGTCAGTTTTTCTGGATGTAACGGTGACTGAACATACACTTGAGGATTATCGTCACTCCAAATACGGCAGTTCTGCTTATTGACGTATCCATTCAACCAAAAGTGAGCTTCATCGCTAAACAAAATTCGTGCGATACGTATTTCGAACAGAACCATGATTTTCAAATTAAATTTGCACAATTTGGAAGCGTTGTTCAGGCGTCAGTCTATTCATGTTGAAATGCCAAACCCAACTGAACATAAATCACTTGACAGCTGACAAAATGGCCGCCAGTCAAAAAAGTGTTGCCAATTTAAAGTTCTATACCTCTAAAAAAAACACCCTTTATTAAAAATATAAAAACGATATATGATTTACTAAATTTATAACACAGAAAAGTTTGATTATTTTGAGACCATCATCATTAGAGATAAATGATATCAGGCTCGGATACTATACGCTATAAAGGATTCTGTAAAATATATGTTATTTTATATATATAGGCAATACATTAATTTTCCATCTGGTGGCAATATTTTGATGTTATTAAAAATAAATTTAATAAAGAAAAAATATCTCACACAATTATTATTTTCCAATTTTTACTTGTATTTTTTATTTTTATTTTTTATTAATTTCATCGTCAAGAGAGTATCGATATTTTTATCATTAATTATGCTTGAAACATGCTATAATGTGAGATTTCCCCAATGGTCCTGGGGATATAAATATGACAACTGAATATTGAAAATATAATTTAAATTTCGACAAATTAATATACAAATTAGGTATTCAGAATATCAAAATTAATTATAGATTTATATTCTTTTATAACATGACAGTTAGTTTGAAAATGTCAACTGCAGGATTTATTTTTAATTTTTAATTTATTTTTTTAAAAAGTTTGAAGGGTTTTAGGTTTTAACGAACCACTTTGAAACATTTTCTTTGTTTGCTGATAGTTTTTAATACAGGTAATTAAAAGTTTAGCATTATTTTCTTTGATGTTTCCTGATTATTCGAAAATCCATATAATTTCTTCGAGTTCTGTTATGGTTGTGGTAAATATAAAATAATAAGCATAGTAGATTTCTACAGTCAAACTACTCTATCTACTTTTATTGAAATAATCCAACTCAATTCAAAGATTGATGGTATATATTTTTTAATAGACATCACTATATACTAATTTGTATCAATTGAGAGTTGCTAACTCTAAAACCAAAAGTTCTATAGTCTCATATAGTTTTTAGTTGAAGTGAAATCGATTTAATACTTTATTAAGCATTTTAGTGTCAGATGGATAGACCTTTTATGAAATCATACTTTATGAGAATATAAAAAAAACACATAAAGTAATGAATACTGATTTTATATGTCTCTAATAATTTTCAGTTTTTTTTTGTTAATAAAGATATTCATTTAAAAAAAATGTTTAATTGATATATTAAAAATTTATTTTTGTCTTTACTTGTTGATTTCCATTAAAATTTTTTTTTATTGATGCTGTCAATAATAATATGAAAAAAGCTTGTAGATAGATGAACATTACATATGTACGCCAGGAAAATGAAACATTAAATTTTTCATTATTATTTACATTTTAAAAACCTAATTAAAAATAACAGAAACAATTGTAAATTTTTTTTTATATATATATTTTTTTTTTAAATATATTTTGTTTTTATTATGTGAATATAATATAATATATATATAATTTTATATATATTTATATTTTTTGTTGTTTTCATTATTTACATTCAACAGCTAAAAATTAATAATGTGTAATTAAAAATAATCAATTTCATTTATTTTTTACTTTTATTTTTTTTTATATAATATATATATATATATATATGTATTTATAAATAGGTATTTTTATAATTCGATAATTTAATTTAATATTGGTTTTTTTTTTACATGTAATTTTAAATTCTTTTTTATATTATTATTTTTATTTTGCTGTTCTTTTATATATTTTACATGGGTTTTTAAAACAATATGCCGAAATAGTTAATCTTGAAAGAGAAAATCTTGATTAGGAAATCTTTGTTAAGAAACTTTTAATATATTGCTTTGACATTTTTAACAAGTTTTCTATTTCATCAAAACCGAATAGTATTGGATTGAAAATTTGATTAAAAAATTTATAAATATTAATAATAAATTTAAATTAATGAATTTAAATAAAATTTAATAATTGTCATATTTATAAACCCAAAAATAGAATGTCAATATCTGTCATTCAAATCGAAATGAAAATTTCTCCAACATTATTTAATAAAATTATAGCGCGCTTGCCGATATTTGACAGTTTGAATATTTTCATAATATAATATTGACAAATTTATCGTACTTCAAGATTTTAAACAGTCGTGTTTATTTTTCATTTCACAATTAACACAATAATGCTTCCAATTTTATTTTATTTCATTTCATTTTATGTGTTTTTTTTTTAAGCAAATTGTTCAATCGGATATTTTAATTTGTCAATTAAATTTTTTGTTTTTTATTTTTTTTATTTAAATAATCATTGTAACTAATTTATCATCAATTTGTTTTATAATTTTTTTTTTTTTATTTTAATACTTTTTATACATTTTTATTTAATTTTTTACAATTTTGTTTTAAATATAAATGTCATATCCTCGGGCATATCGTCTAAAAATTTAATTAAATTTAATATTGTTTTTTTACATACTAGTCTATAATATACATTTTTTTAATTATTTTTTTTTATTTTTACAATAATAACTATTTTGTATATTTTAACTACAAAATTTTATTTAAATATTATGTTTTATAAATAATTTTATATATTCTAAAAAAAAATTTTAAAATTACATCACAAATTTATTCATTCATTTGTTTATTTATTTATTTATTTATTCAATCAAATATCTATTTTCTGATTGAATATAAGAAAAAAGTTTTTTTTTTCGTTTTTCTAGATGAGATTCCGTGATGATCTATTTCTGAAGATTTTCTTACAAGGGTTGACTACACATAATGACTTCTCTTATCAAATATACATATCCCTTTTTTGATATTCTTATTTTAAGTTATGTTCAAACATCTGGAACCAAAAAAAAAAAAAACTTTTTTTCTTATAATCTTCCTTATTTTTTTACTGCCTACATTAAATCAAAAATAATTGAAAAATTAAAACATAAGACATTAAGATCAAAAAAAAAAAGAAGAGACATAATAAGTACATTTTCTTATCGTAACAAAGAAGTTTTTCTTTTCAACTGAGAAGTTAAAGGAAAAATTGTTCTAAAAGTTTTAATCTTTTCTATTCAGATTATATGTTGGAGATTAATATAAAATGTATATTTAAAAATTTTCTTCAATTTTTTAGCATAATTAAAAAACATAAAGTTAAAATTTTTTTTTATTTATCTATTTTCAATTATATTAAATTTCTGTAAGTTGCATTTACTTTGAGAATTCAGGATTTTCTTCTTCAGAAAATTCAGTTTTCGTTATTTCATAAAATATATAATTTTTTGTGGTTAAAATATACATTATTCTATGCAAAAAAATAAAATTGAACGATTCTAAAAAAGATTGTGAAAAATTCACTGAAAATTATGCTTAGAACTTTAGAATATGTAACTTAATCTTGGACTTGGAAAGCTTTTGGATCATATTTACTCCAAGTCTTAGTGTTGTGAAAAATATTAAAAAAAATTCCTTTTCAAAAAAAACCAAAAAAACTAATGTTTTTTCTCTGTTTGTAATAAATTTATTTTATTATTATCCCAAGGATTTCATTTTCGATATTCATATATTTATATAGAGAGAAAATGATAATAATAATAATAAAATAAAATAAAATAAACTTTAAGTTGTCAAAATGTTTCTTGTCTTTTCGATAACGTAACAGAAAGTAGAAAAAATTCAAAAAAAAAAAAAAAAAAAAAATTAGAAAATAGAATAAAAATGTGTGCTTTTTTGCTCTCCATACATTTCATGTCCAATTGAGTGATGAGGGTAATTCAATTGAGAATAATACCATAGCTCTACTATAGTCAATTACCTTGGATAAAAATATCTCTCTTACTACAGAAAACACTTAATTCAATAATAAACAAAATAGGTACTTTATTCTTGGCATATCATCAATTTTTTTTTCAATTCATAATACAAAAAAAAAAAAATATATATATGTATAAAAATAATATTATATATATTTTCTTCTGATTCTATTTTCTCTAGTTTTCATTTTTTTTTTGATTTAACAAAAAAAAGTTTTGAAAATCTGTATTTCAAAGTGGATATAAGGCTTTCAAGCAGTTTTTTTTTTTTTGTTTGACAGTAAATATGAAAAGAAAATAGAAGAAATATTCTTAAAAATAAAATATATATTCTTATAATTTCTTCTTATTATATCCATACTTATAAAAATGTAAGAAATGAAGGATTTAAAAGAATTACTTTGAGAACCTAAATCTAAGTAAAAATAGGAGAAAGTAATACGAAGTTAGAACTTCAATAAAATTTATTTCTGACTTACGGATCCACAAACTGACCAAATGAAATTGTTTTGAGGCGTCGAAGAGTATAACTTTTCAGTTAGAGTACGATTCAAATCACTTGACCAACCCGTTATGCAAAGCTTTCCTTTTCCATTACAAAATTCCATACAAAATGTGCATGAACTTTTTTCTTAAATAATTTCCCTTAAATTTTGTATGGAATTTTGTAATGGAAAGGGAAAGCTTTGCATAACGGATTGGTCAAGTGATTTGAATCGTACTCTAACAATAGTTTGTTGTACAATTTTTAAAGTATGAATTGAATGAATCACAGGAAAAATGAAAATGTTAAAATTATTATAGAAAAAAATGCATTATCTCCATAAAATGTATTTAATTATTCTCATAATTATTTTAATTAAAAGTCAAACTAAAATATTTTATTATTTTACTAATAATGTTTTTCGTATAACTTATGCTAATACACACATATACATATACCTATACAATAAAAATATGGAAAACTTTATTAAAATGTATTTTATGCAAATTTTATATTTGGAAAATTTTTTCTTATAACCATCATATACATTGAAAAGTTTATATTTTTTAAAGTTAAGTTCAGAAAAAAAAAAAACAACTTACAAAAATTATAAATCATATTTACTATTAGGTATTTAAAAAATAATTACTAGCTTTAAAATTCGTTTACGAAATATGAAAAGATAAAGTTTTGTATAAAATTAATGGAATTTGTTATAAAACTTTAACAAAATATTAAAAAAAAATATACCTTTTTTTTTTATTTCAATTTACAAAATTGGGTACACATTACCTAAAATCCTTTACATATTGAATATTTGTAAATGCATTATGGCAAATTTTTGTATTTTTATTACAATAAAAGGATCCATCAGGGAATGTAAATTTGAGTGCGAATGAGAATTATGAAATGAGAAAACTTGAATATATACGATAAATTGTATTAAGAACATGGTTTGGCTTTTTATTGTAGATGTTGCTAATTGTATAAAAACGATATCTTCTATGTTATTGATGATAGTGCCCCAAAAGCTATACAACGCTGGAAATATTTGGTTGTGAGAACATCGCTATAATATCTAATTTCAAACAATATCAAATTTGAGATATTAAACTTTAATAAAGTTTTCATTCTTATTGAAATCATGGTCGAATTCCTTTTTTCTTTAAGCTTCAAGTACCTATATATTTTAAAACTTTCTCTGTATAGATTTTCTTTTAATTTTTTTTGGGATTAATGAAATCATGTTTTAGGGATATATTTTAGAGAGCAATAAATGGAAATGTCATTTTGCGTTCTTTATTTCAATTTTTTGTCAGAATTCAATGTGTAACTGGTATATTGTATGGTAATAAAATTTTGTCTCTAGAGAGCAATTACTAAAATTTTTTTTTATTTTTATTTATTTTTTTTTTGATAATGTTTTTACTTTGAGATAAATGTATGTTGAATATTTTCCTATATATTATCTTGCCTGGTGTTATAAATTTTTTTATTATTATCATTTTCATTATTTTCACTCTTTTTTTTTTATTTTTTATTTATATATATTTTTTTTATTTTCAGCTCGTAAAAACTAATGGAAAAATATTACGGGTACATTATGCTTATGAAAGCTATACATTATATAAAGTAGGTATGTGCTACATATATACGAAAAAAAAATTGCATATAGATTTTACCAAATGTTTTCTTTTAATTTATTATTTTATAACATAAATCTATATCTTATTAAGGTTGTCTTTAAATAGAAAAAAAAAACTGAAAGATTTAAAATTAAAAAAAACAAGTAAAGGTGTGATATGAATAAATTTATCTTCTAAAAACTTTAAAATTAATTGATTAAAATTTTTCTTCTAATTGATACTATTTCAATCGTGAATGATTTGATAGTGCCAAAAAACTTTATCAATATAAATTACTTAAGTAAAAATTTAGTTCAAAAAAACCTTATTTCAATTTTAATGTAAAAACAATCAAGACTATTACTTTCGACAAGTATAGTCAAATCCAAATAGTGTAAATTAGAAAATGTTCCGTACTTAATTGAAAATGTACTGTCAATTTGATGTTTCCGAAGAAAAACGTCGTTTTCCTATCTCAATATTGTCTCAATAGAAAATTGATCCACAAGAACTAACTCATTAGAGTATAAAAGCTTTATAATTATATTAAACAACAAATTAATACATATCCAATAAAAAAATTTTGTTTTAGCAAAAACTTTAAGTACTTACTATTACAATAAAAATTACTTTAGAATCATTTATCATGGTGACATTTTATCATTTATATATGAAAAATAAGAAGAAATGAAATTACATAAAAATTAGAAAAAAACATTTTTTAACTATTTATCTGTAGCTTTATATTTTTCTTATGATCACACCAAATGATTTTCAAGAAAATAAACTTGTTAAAGTTTTTTTTTTTTCTTTCTTCAAAAATAAATACTGTTTGCTATCACATAGGTACAATAAACGAGATAATATTCTGACAAGTATATATTTCCACTAACTATTATTATAAATTTTTTTTTTAAATTGTGGACTAAAAAAATAAAATAAAATCGTTTTTAGAAAATTTAATGAGCTTTAACAACACTATGGGAATAAATATTAAAGAAAAAGTATATTTTACCAATATAACCGATATCGAAATACATTATACATTATATATACAGCACCATAATGTATATCTTCGTAATTTGTTTTTTTTTAAATCATATAAAATATTTTTCATAGAAATATTGAATTTACATTAAAAAATTGAGCAAAAAAAAAAATATTATAGAAAAAGTTTTGTAATTTATATTGATCCTTTATCCTGACGACGTTCGCGCCAGGCATCTTTATATTATATAAATATATTTGTATATATAAATGTACATGTAAACATAAAAGACCGTATATCTATATATAATGTGAGAAATATGTCGTTACGGTTGACTGAATATTATGTCATTTTTTTTTTAAAATGTATACAGATGATTTCATAAATTTTATATATATTGAATTTTTTTTTATAGGGAATATGGTTTCAAATGAAGCGAAATTTAGATATTTTTTCAAATTTTTTCAGTAAATAAATTAATAAAAATATATATTTATTCAAAACTATATTGAATTGAACTAAATTTTGAAGCTAACTATTGGAAAGTGTCAGATTAGCATAAAAATATGAGAAACGTGCTAAATTTTGAAGAGTGTGTTTGCCGCAAACAAAGTTCGAGGAAATGCAAAAAGCTTTGAGTTGACGTTATTTGGAAATTTTACCCGAATAAAATTTTCATATTTTCCTATTTATAAAGTTTTTTTTTGAAAGTTATTAATAATATTTTAGATAAAAAATATGTTGTTTGTTTAAAAACTGAATAAAAAATTCATGTTTTTATTTTGTTGGAAAACATCTTTTTTTTTTTGTGTACATTTTGTGTAAATTTATTTTTTTTCTATTCCTTTTTTGTTTTTCTGTAAATATTGTTTTTTTATTTTTCATTTTTTTTTATTTTGTTTCTATTCTAGTAGAGTGTTATTTTTAGTAAAATTGTGTATGTCTCATTTTTATCGATAAAAAATTTTTTTTTTTTATTATTAGAAAATTTTCCAAATGATTATTATTAGTATTATTATAGATGCTATAATTATTATTATGTATATTTTTATTGGAAAAACAAATTATGAAACAAAAATGAAATAATAACAATTATTTAAATTAATCTTAAAAAATAATTTTTAGATTTACATACATATCTGTTCGAATGATGTCAAATTCGACAGGAAATATTTTTAGAAACTCAACTTGCAGTATTTATTATTTTTATTGATGATGACATGACGACTGTAAGGACTTGGATTAGGATATGAAGAGTATATTCAAATAATAGAAATTCCTAGCTTTTTAAGAAAATTCCAATTAAAGGGCAACATTTTGATTCGGAAGTTCTGAAATTCTATGATTTGAAAATATTAATGAATTGGAAACTATCTGTGTATAAAATGTTCAACTCAAAAAAACATTTAATCTTGGTATTACATTAATTATAAATATACAAAGATAAAACATATGCGTCTGGTTCACGCAATATTCACTGAAATCTTAGCGGAAACCTGTATAATATTTAATCAGTCGTTGGACACCCAAGTAACTCTTTTTATAATTGATTCTCACAGTTTGGCACCTCATATACATATATCCATGTAAATAACACTCTTCTTGTAATATATTAACTTCATGTTTCTTGATGTATAAATTATTAATTATTCCATCGCTATTCTTTAGATCTAATTAAAGAACTTAATATTCGGTAAATTTTTTATCTGTGTATGTTTAAAAAAATAGTAAAAAAATAGATAGATAAATATATTTTGCATCAATTTAAAAAACAAATTTAACGATGAAAAAAGTTCTAGTCATATTATATAATGAAAATCAGTATAAAATACACGATTTTCAAAGTGTATTTAGGACTTTTTTTTTTCCCCGATAAAAAAAAATATATAATTTTTTTTTTTTTTTTTTGCTTCTTCTTGAATAAATTATATATAAATTTGAAAATTCACATTGCATCATAAAAAAAGTTTTTTTCATTTTTTCTGTCGTTATGTTGTGATCAAATAATAATAAAAATATAGAAGCTCTATATAACTAACTACGGTGTTCTATACAATTTCTATAGGGAGTATAATGTATGTAAAAAAAAAAAAAAAAAAAAAAACTTTCAATATCATGATTAGATTAAAACTGTGAGGCGATGTAGCGTGCGGCATGTGAAATAAAATTAAAAAAAAAAAAAAAAAATTAAATTTAAAAGTTCAGGTCTATGCGAATAACAAAAGCATAAATTTTACATGTCGAATACTATTAACATAATATTCCTTTATGGATTTTAAATTAAGGTTTTTCTTCTTTTTTTGTTTTCCACATTTTCCAGTTTTATTTAATTTTTTTTTTCTTTGCTTTTTTTTCAGCAATCAGTTTTTTTTTTTTTGCATATTAAATAAAGTGAATATAAATTTTTCTTGCATGAAGAAAATTGCATTTTAAATATTATATTTGTGTACAGTGTATATATAGTTTTAGTAGCAGCATTGGGGGACAGCACTGAAAAAAAAAAAAACTATATATGTAATTTATGTATATGAACTTATATATGTAGAAAAATATAAATTTTCTGAATAATTTTATATAAAATAAAAAAATTTATTCCACATTATGTGTATGTTGTATTCGTATTATATAAAATGGATTCATGTTTACGTTTTTCCACCTATAGTATGCTCTGTGAATCCCTTAAGTTATGCAGTATTTATATTCTGATGCAAAAATAAAAACAATGAACTATGGGACATAAGTTATACAAAATTGTAAATTTAATAATTATTATACAAAAAAAAAAAAATCTTATTTTCAATGTGTATAGTTTTTAAAAGTTGAATCAGCAATTTAAGTTGTTAAAAAAAAATGTTTCTTTTTTTTTTTTGCTTTTATTTTGCGGATTATACAATTTTTTTGGGGGAAAATGAAAAAAAAGGCCTGTCCATAACTCCTGCTGCAGGTTAGGTGAATAAAAATTTTTAGTTTGAAAGTTCCAATAATTTATCTAAAAATAGAACATATATATATGCTTTATTTTTGTAGTCTATTTTAGCTTAAAATATTTTCTACTATAAGAAGTTGAATACTTTGAGATTTTTGAAACAATTTCGCAATAACTAATTCTTATGTATACATATAACAATACTACTGAAATTTGAAAATTTGAAAGAGATTACAGCTTCGAAAAGAGCCTTATTATATCAATCCTTTTCATATCAAAATAAAGTCAAAAAAGTATCTTTTGAAAAAATTTTTTTTCTACGAAACTTGAGTTTGGAATAAATGAATAACAATTTTTGCTTTATTATAACTTTTATAATAAAAATATTCATTAACATTCATTTAAATTTTATGAATTCCGAAGAAGAAAAAAAAAAAATAAATAAAACTATATAAACTTCAACACCCTGTTAACAGTGTTATTGTTTTATAATTCTGTATCATGCTAACATTCTTTAACGTCGACGTCGTCCTAAGAATGGAAACATTCTAGGAAAAGAGTCATTTTAATTTTTTTGTACCTAATTTAAATCTCAATAGCTCCGACTTCTCTGTGAAGTGATATAATATGTTCAAAAATCCTACTCTCTATTTTTTTCGAGTATAAATTACATTTGTGGAACTTTAAAAGTCACTTTACTATATGAATTCAGGAATTCAGGACTCACTTGAAATTTTTCTAAACTCTTTGACTTCTGATCATCAGACTGACAGAAATTCGAATTTCTCTTTACGAGCTGAACCACAATTTTAAATCATAGTTTTACTTAGATGAACATGAATTTGCTTATATTTCTTAACCAAAAATATAAATTAATTTCAGATAAAAATTTTTTTTTTTATTTTGACAATGAAATTAATATGTATATCCTATTTTATACATATAAAACTAAAATTTATATATATTTATATTAAGCAATCATGTCCATCGCGTCGTTTATGGTTGAAAATAATTTTCCATTATTTTCATTTGTGCGGCACATGGCACATGATGATATAAAACAAAAAAAAAAACAGATAAATCGAAAGGAAGCAAAAAAAAAAAAAAACAAAAAAAAAAATTAAATAACTTCTCGGTAAGTTTAATAAAATTGACTAAAAGTTTTTGGCTTATCTTATGAATGTAATCAAAAAATTAAGTTTGAACTTTTTTGCACATTACTTGCATACAAATTATTAAAAATACAAAAAAAAAAGAAGAGAAAATAAAAAGTGAAAGTATTTTGCTCAAGTATTTTTTTTCTTTTATTTAAATTTAATTTAATGAATATTTTAGGGTTTTTACACAATTAAAGTGAATGTAATAAGAAAATATATATCTGATTTCGTAATTTTCCGGAGTAAATTGAGTAAATGAATTCAAGAACGAATTTATGGTTGGATTCAACCATTCAGCTTTAATACCGAATGCCGAATTCTGTATCAAGTCCTTTCGTTCTTTATTTTTTCTTTCATCAATTCAACAAAAAAAAAAAAAAGGAGCCAACAATTGATAATTTTCCCGCGCTCATTAAATTTAAAGGTCTTGAAAATTAAATTTATTATCTGCTCAAAATTCTTGGAGTCTATTTGTGAATAAAACGAATTAATATGGATAAGAAAACTTATTTGCGTTTTGAAATAAAAGTTAATGAAGTTATATTCTCGTTTTTTGTTTTTTTTTTTTTGCCTTGTTAGATAAATTGATACTAATAATAATTTGGACTGAATAAAAAAAAAAAAAAAATTGTAGTTAACATTAACAACAATTTAAACCAATTCACTGTGGTCGTAAAAAATTAAAATAAACCCCAAAGCAGCAGGTTTGCGTGTTTCATGGTTTTATAAAGCAAAAAAAAAAACAGAAAAAAATTTAAACGAAAATCAGGACAAATTATAAAAATTTATATATAATTTTTTTTGTTTACTTTTTTCCATTGAATTATTATTATTATTTTTTAAATATATTATATTTTCATTTTTTAAATATGTTCAATAAAATTATTTAAATTTTTCAATGCAGGTTTTGGGATATTTTATTTTGCTTGTTGTAAGTGTAAGTATACGACAACACTATTAAAGAACTTGGGATGAAAAGATTTGACAAAATAATCAGAGGATAGATTCGATTGTAAAACTATACCCTAAAATTTAATTACTATAAGCGGAATCACGTTACAAGATTTTAACTACGATGGTAAGGCTAGACGAGGAATCATGGAAAAATATTCGAACTAAACATGGACACTCAGCAGACTTATAAAATTTTGCTTGGTAGAAAATAACGGAAGACTTTGCGTAACGAAGGTACAGCCGGATATAAGTTTTTTTTCCTCAAACCTCTACAATTTAAGAAATATTCATGTCAAGTGTCATTTCAATTCAAACAAATAATAGTAATTATCTTTTTACGATAATGAAAAGTGTCACTTTCTGCGTTTATATTTAATTAGTACCTAGAGAGTTTATGTATTTCATTTTTAATATTAATTTATAAATGAAAAAAAAAATAATTATTAGATTGATTCTAATAATTTTACAAAATCTTAAAATTGGTCAGTGTTATTTAAAAGCTAATAATTATTAAATTCTTTAATATGTTTTTCTTGTACAGTATAATTATGTATTGAGCTGGCTTCAATTTTCATCGAAAATTTGATTCTCATTATGGGAAAAATTATTAAAATTTGAATAATATTTCTAAAAATCATTTAGAAAACATTATATTGAAGTGTTTCGATCTCTCTTTATGTCTATTCAAATCAATTTGTAGAACTTGCTTTAACAAAATACTTCAAAAGGGTTTTCAAAAACAAAATTTGGAATTATTATATAAAACTTAAATAATATCGTTTCGGAGAATTGCATTGCAAAGCCATTTTTATCTCTGTTCAAATCAATTTTTCCTGCTGTTAATATCTTGTGAGTATACCAAAACATATTAACAGCAGCAAAAATTTAACTTGTATACAAAAAATACTTAGGAAACCTTTTTATGAAATTTCGTAATCATTACATGAGATTAGTATTATAGGAAAAACTTACATAATATCATTTCGGAGAATTGCATATCAACTGTGTTCAATTATACGATAACAAAAAAAAAACTAAACAAACCGAATAAAAAAATTTATGAAAACATTGCTATTAACATGCATCCTATTAACTGGCATGCATTTTGTATGTTTGAAATTTGTTTCATAATCCATTTTTTAATTAATAATAATTATATTCCACGTTATTGTGTATAGTTTGTAAATATGTGAATACATAATTTTCCTATTTAAGCAAAAAAAAAAATTGTATTATTTAATTTTAGTTAACGACGACGACATTATTCTCATATTAACCCACTCTAATACAACATAATTTAGTTTAGTTTGTGCGCTACAAAGAAAAATTTTTTTATTTCAAATAGATAAAATTGTATTAACCCCACGGAGCGCAAATAATAAAAAGTCTGGAAACCAATGAAAACCAATATTAAAGAGAAATGACAAAAAATATAATTTTCATCAAAAGGATTTTAATATAAAAAAAAAAAAAATTATATTTAACTAGCAGATGGGAAAGAAAAATAAAAATTACTTTAATTTAAAAGAAATAATTGCTGTTAAGGACAAAATTACTGTTAAAACTTTAAAGATTTTTTTTTTTTTAATAAAGTAATTATTAAGTTTCAAATTAATTACACTTAGTTTGAAAAGTTTTGTTTTTTGTGGATAGGTAGAGAAAAAAAAAGGTATAATTACTTTTTGCTTGCGGAGCTCTTGAAAAAAGGATTGTCGCAGATATTCATGAAAATGTTTGAAAGGTCCTTAACTTTAGGATTTCCTTCTTTTTTTTTTGTGTTTTATTTTGCGTTAAATCTTTGTAATTTAATTTTAATTGATTTTTAAAGAACTTTATTATTATTATTATTATTATAATTATTTAGATTTACTTTAGTTTATCACCTTTATTATAAATATTGACGGTATTAGAAAAGGGTTATTAGATTTTTGTAAGATACACAAAAAAAAAGAAGCTGTTTATTATGAAAATGGCTGGAGAAGGAGCATACACTTATTTCTATAAAAATGAAAATGAAAATCATATATTAGGAATAAAGAGAAATCAATGAAGTTCCCGATTAATATTTTAATTAATAAAATTTTAAAGATTTAAATCTAAACAACAAGAATATTAGAATATAAATTTTAAAAATAATATTAATTTAATAAAAAATAAAATATATAAATTTTATAACTTAAATCTATGTTAATAGAATTATATTTGAAAATAATTTACTTAAAATAATTTCAAATGATAAAATAATAATTATTATGTAAAATAAATTAATATTTAATAATAATTCAGAAAATTTCTTAAATAATAAATATAATTTAAATTCTAAATAACTAACTAATTTAACTATAAATTGATTATTTTGGCATATAATAATATTTAAATTTTTTACAATTATTATATTAATAATTCCATAATAATAATTATTTAATAATAAATTATTAACTAAAATTATTTCATATAAATTAATATAAAAATAAATGATTTTTTTTATATAAAAATTAATTAAACTAAAAAAATATATTTGATAATTTTTGATATTTAAAATTAGATTATTAATTATTAATTTTTTAATAATATTTTCATCATTATAATTATTACTATCTTTGTTATTATTATTATTTCTAATACTATTATCAATTTTTTTACATTTATTATTAATTTTCCTACTATTATTATTATTATTATTACAATTATTATTATTATTAGTATTGAGCAGAATAAAAATTATAAAATTAGCTAAATTTAATCCAAATAATTTTGGAAATATTAATTTTTTTGTTGCTGATAATATTATTGTTGTTAATGATAAAAATGATGTTGTCGAACATAATAATATTAATGGTAATGATAATGTTTTAAATGAGCTAGAACTAGATCTTAATAGATTTTTCTCTTTTTCTAAACAAAGACGATATTCAAGATAATCTAAGCGTGTTATAGCACAATAATGATTTAACATACAAATACTGTCACACTGTTGTCCTTCTAGTCGTACAGTATTGGCTCGATGATATCTGTAATGATAAAAAAGAGAGAAACAAAAATATTAATATTGGTTTTTTTTCTAGTGTTGAGAATTATTAAAATCTGTTGTTTGTCAGAAGTTCCAAAATATTTTATTTTTATTTGAATTTTTGAGCTTAAAATAATAAATAATTCTTTAATAGAAATGGTACAATTTTAATTTTAACATTTATTTACCCTGATTTTGATTATTTATTAATTCGAAAATAAATTTAAAAATTTTTCAATCCAATGAAAATTGCCAAGCAATAATGCCAAAAAATAATTTTACAATATAAATTAAATTTTTAAATTCTATTTTTTTACAAAAATGTATTCTACAACACTATTATTTTCTACATATTATTCAGAACTTTGAATAATAGAATTTTTATTTCTACTTATTGTATATTCACAGTGGTTTTATCGTGTTTAAATTTTTTTTTTTTGAGTATATAGCGAACAACGATACCATGAAGTTAATAAATACTTTATTTTTTAACCTAAATTAAAACTGACTACATAACTTTTGGTGAAAAAAATATTTATATACAATAAAATATTATTCATAGACATATATCCATTCAAATATAATATTTTTCTTTCTATATTTTTTGTACTGAGAATTAAAAAAAAAAACAAAAAGAATTTTCAAATTGAAATACTACTTTAGTTTCGGGAAAATTTGATGGTTTTATTGAAAAACCTTTGTATTCTTTATTCTTTTTTTTTTATTCGCTTTCCTATTATTTCATATTTTAATTTAATTTTATTTTTTATTCCCCCCCCCCATTATATTGGCATTTATACTCAATATGAATTAAAAAATACTCCTATTCATAATATTGTGAAGGCTTGTAAATTTATTATAAGGAATGAAATTGTATAGTGTTGTTTAATAATATAATTCTGTGTATAGTATTATTTATTATAATACACTTAAAATGTTAGTTTGGTACTTTTTTTTTTTTTTAATAATTAGTGTGTATGGTATAAAATAAAGATTTTTTTATTTCGAATTAAATTGAATATAACAACTTATGTTTTTTTTTGAAATTCATGTATTAAACGTTTCATAGGAAAAAAAAAACCTAGTCCTTTTGGATTTCTAAAGGAAAGTGGAACAGATTCTGGTTATTGCTCTATAACTAAGTTATTCGTATTTTATTTTTCCTTGTAGATTAATTTTATAAAATATTATTAACTATTATATTATTAACTAATATATTATGTACTATTAAGTAGTTAATTAAGCTTGTTGTTCTTGAATACGGAACGATTTTGAACCTAGGCTTGGGGGTGGATAGAAAGTTTTTGTTTATAGTGCAAGGAATTTAATTAATAACCGAATAAGATATGTCAAAATAAATTGATTGTTGTAGAAACTTTTTAGCTCCACCTCAATATGAAGTTTAGTTTCCAAGTATCTTATCTTAACACCAGAAGGTTTTAAATGAAAATATCTAAGTTATTAGCAATTAAAATATTTGAAAATGATCATCAATTACAAAGTATTTTTATATTAAATTTTAAAAGAAAATATATGGTTAAATTCCTAGTAAAAATTTTTCATAACTCTTTATGACAGTTAAAATTTATAACAATTTATAAAATATACATATATAAAAAAGTTATTCCACATAAACCAATAGTTTTTCGAACTATAACGAAAAAAAAAAGAAAAGAAATTGGAATAACTATTGGTTGAAAAATAATTGGAAATAAAGTTTTTTTTGGGGCTCTGGGGTATTTTTACGAAATATTTTTTTATCAAAAAAAAAGTGAGTAAAGTTTTCAATAAATTTGATACATTGTAAACTTTCATATTATTTAATAATTTTCTAGGTTTTTAATTCTAATCAAAAATAAATTTAAGTCAATACTTATATAACACCCATATAATAGTTATTAATTTTTTATAACCATAACTCTGTTGGCCGATTGTCTTCTCCTTTCTGGACGTAAATTAAATCGTCAGACCCAAAGAGAAAAACACGGATCTGAAAATGTATATCTCTTACTCCCAACTATAGTAATGAAAAAAAAAAAAAAAAATTTTGATGGAATTGAAATGCTAGAAATTAAGGCGTTTATCTTTCTGTCCCTATTTTTAATTTATTTTTATTACCAAATTTATGATACAAACCATAAGAACACACAACTTTTTTTATGCTTGAAAAATATTTGAAAAAAAAAAATAAAAAATACTTAAAGAGCTACATATTCATCGTGTACGTATATAAATAATGTATACCTATGTACTTGTACATAATTTTTCTTTTTTTTTTTGTCTTTTTAGCATAATTTTTGCTCATTTTCGAAGAGCTTTTAGTGTAACACATTTTTAACAACCATGTGATGCTTCTTGCTTCCTTGTGTCCTTCAAAAACTTTAGGTAATAATATAAAATGTTTAAAAAAAAAAAAAAACCAAAAAATGTTAAAAATGATTAATTTTAGAAAAATAGGAAAATGATAAGATAGAAAAGTTTTACCTAAAAATGGGATCATATTTCCTTATGTGGACATAAAATTAAAAAAAAAAAAAAAGTAATAATATTATTGTTAGTAAATTAAATTGTTGGTTAAACGCAACATACCACGCACCAAAAATAAAAAAAAAAATTAATCATATTCAAAAGAATTCAAGGACGAAGCATAAACATTTTTTTTAAGATACTTTTTTTTTTTTAGATATCATATCTTTTATTAATTTAAAAACAAAAAAATTAAAATAAATAAAAGTATGGTCATAAAAAAACCATTAAATTTAGGAAAAAAAAATATTCCACATTTTTGGTATTTTTTTTTTTTTAACGACATTATATCATTTCCATCATCGTCTTTTAATATTTTTGATTAAATTTTAATATTAAGGAAGTGTTTTTTATTCGAGGTAGATACATTATAATAAAAATGACCAACCTAAATGAAAATTAATTTAATATTGGGATATGAAAAGTCCTTAGGGAACATACTAAATGAGATATATAAAGATTATATAAAATAATTGTAGGCGAATTTGAAATGAAAATTTAAACCAGGAGTGGCCTCATTCAAAATGTACAAGTTTCGCTATTCTAAAACTGGCTTGTACAGCTAAAATTTTTTGTTCGATTTATGTGGAAGATCGATTGAATTGAGCCTATGGATATTAAAAATAGAAAAATAGTTCAGTTAACATCTTTTTTGGACCTGACTAGTAGACTAAATTTGTTTTGCATTGCCAAAGAAAAATAAATCTCCCAAAAACAAAACGAAATTTACGAAAGCCATAAACTTGTCGCTATACTTATTATGTTTTATGTTAATCTTGAATCTATAATTTGATTTGCATAAATACTAATCGCTTCAAAACCCCAATTCTTATTTTTTATTTTTGTATAATTAATTATATTTTTGTTATATATTTACATAATAAGTATAAAATAGATTTAGATTATAAGCACGCACATTGATAAAGAAAAATCGTCCCTTATCATTTTTTTTATAAATAGGTATGTATATGATAAGCTTATAAACATTTTATTACCCTCAACTTTATTTCAAAGTAAAACATTCTGTTATCAGCTGATATAATAATTATGAATCAGCCCAAAAACAAGAACGCGACATGTTGGTTAAAAAAAAAAAACGAAGAAAAATTAGTTGATAAAAGAATTTTCATATTTCCTTTTTATGTTGTCAATTTTTTGTTAAGAATTTATTCATTTTTTTTTATTTAGGATTTTTAGATATGGAAAATAAATTCATTTTACTAAATTGAAGCCCGAAATAGAATAGCTAGGCATTAATATTGGCTGACAAATTTTTTTTAAATATACATTTTTTTTATCAAAGACTTTTTCGATAATAAAGTTTGGTAATTAAAGCTCCATTCGATGTTGATCCAGTATTTCCAAAAAAATTGTTAAAAGATGGACTTTAAATTTATCGCTGTATACTTATTTGAGCCGATGATGTATAAGATATTTAAGCATGATTTTTCCATCACTCTTGCAAACCCAAATTAAATCAGAAACTAATATAGGGAATAATTTTGTGAAAACTAAATAAAATATAAAAAGCCAAGTTCATTAAATAAAATAAAATTAATATATTTTATTAGAATAATTCTTTTATTATAATTAATTTATGAAAATATTAAAATAACTAAATAATTTAAATAGATACATAATATAAATTACGAAAAATAAGAATAATATTATTTTATTATTTCAATATTAAATTCATTGTTACGACGACGCGACTATTATGAATAATTTTTACATTAATAAACAGCACTAAAAAATATGATTATATTTTATTCTACTTTTTATTAAATTTTCAACAGTATATTATATTTCATACATTCATTTCATTTGTACTGTACCTATATAAAATTTAAAGAACAATGCTTTTTTTAATATATTCAAAATGCGTTAAATTTTAAAGTGGAAACATTTTTTCTTATTTTAAAACATTAAAAGTTTTATAGGCTTTTCCACGGTGAAATAAAATAATAATAATAATAATGGGAATATTTTATGTAGGTAGTTTGTCTTTTAAATTTTTAAGTTGATTGTCAACATTTTTAACAAATATAATTGCAATAAATTTAGACAGTCTCTGAGTATATTAAGAATTTTAGAAATTTGATAAATCTGAACTTGGGTTTAATTTATTTGATGAAAATTTCGACTGAAGAATTTAAAAAGGTGGTGGGTTTTTTGACGAAAAGGACTAAGTAAAATAATTGAAGAAAATATAATTGTTTTAATTCTTAATACATAAAACTTTATCGAACTTTAATTTAAAGTGTTTTTGTTTTCATTACAAGCTACATAAATTTACATAAATTTTTCGCATTGTTATTTTTTATCAAGCTTTAAGTTATAAATCATCATTTACGACACGAATAAAATAATAATCTCATAAATTTGATAACTACTACTTGTTATGGTGACTAAATTGCTCGTCAACTGTAAATTTTTTTGTAAGCGATGGTTTTTGATAATAATCACACGTGACTTTCATTATTTTGATTCATATTATTCGTGTGACATATACAGAAAAATGAACATTAAATATTCATTCGACGTGTTATAAACCAAATTACCATCAGTCAATTTAATATTTACTAAAAAAAAAATAAAATGTGAAAAAATAAAAATAAAAATAAAAAATTATATTTATAATGTTCATATATATACATATACTATACAATATAATGTTATATAAAGAAGATATTCGAGAGTAATAAAATTGTTAATATATGAAACATGACAAAAGGTAAAGACTTCCTTAATATTATTTACTATATACATAAAATATTTATTTTTTACTTTTATCTTAGACTAATATTTTATAAGGCGTTGGAAGTAAAGGTGTTTTTTTTATATCAATATTGGTCAATAAGGTTTTCATAAAATGAAGTAATTAAAAATATTTTAAGACTTTCCATATATATAAAAAAGTAACAAATTAATACACATATATTTCAATAAATAAAATTCCTAGGAATATTATTACATTAATTAATTTATTAAAATATTTTCTTATACCTTGTTCGCATTATAATTTAAATTCCCTTTATATTCTAGAAAACAAATTGCCGTTCGCATTACAAAATTTGATGAGAACTGGAATTTGATGATGTAAAAAAAAAAATTGAGAAAGAGAAAAAGTTTTTGTTGTTGAAAATTTTGACTTTTTATCTCGCTTTTTATCAATTTTTTTTGTTTTGTTTTTCATTTTGACTCGAATTTGACAAGAATATTGTTGCCAACTATAACAAAATTTCAAAAAATGAGTGAAAATAACTATAAATGTAGAATTCTAACCCTGACAAACTATGAAAGTGGAATATACATATTCCGGAATATTTTTTTATATGAAAAATCCAGTTCAAATTCCTGAAATATTCCGGATAACAGCATATTCCACTAATATTCTCCTAATGCGAACACCATATTATGTAATGAATCGATAAAGGATATATTTTGGGTTTTTTGAGGATATTTGATTTTATTAATTAAATATAATATTTTCTCAGAAATAAATTAGAAAGTATGAATAAGTTTTATTTAATATTTTTCAATCTCAATCCTAAATAATATTAACCTAAAAATCGAAAATATTTTAATTGACTCGCTAATTTTGTCGTAAAAAAATATTTAAATCTGACTTATGTATATTTGATACATTTAGCCACAAGCCAAAAAGCATAATTATTTGTGGCAATATCGTTAAGGAAGTATTAAATTTTTTTTTTTTTTTATATAAATGAAATGTGGACCTAATTGAATTTTATTAGGAATCCGAATAATAAATTAAAGTTTTAGAAAGAAAATTATCGATTATCTCAAATTTTAAGAGGTTCAAAATATATGTATTTTTTTTTTATATGTAATTTTTAAGGTTAAATTTAGGATCTTCATTATAAAGAAAATGATTTAGAAAAAAAATAAATTTCTAACTATATGTACGTGACTTTTCTCTAAATTTTTTATTAGATTATGCATTTCCAATTAAGTTAGGCAAATTTTCTTTAATTTTTTTTTTTGTTCACAATGATATACTTTATATACAATTATTTATAACTTTTAACGAAAAAAAAAGAAGAAAAAAAAAAAACGTAACATATTTTATGCTCTAACCTCATGAGAAGAGAAAGACTGAAAATTTAATGCAAAAATATTTAAATGTCGTTAACATCACTTTGAATTATATACCGAGTTTTCTTTTTGTGTCGGAAAAATTTAAAAGGGACACATATTTGGGATTTAGAAGTTTCTGTTTTATATTTTTTATTTCTTCTTTTTTTTTTTTTTTAACAGAGTTTTTAATATATTTTTACATTAATTTTTTTTTATTTAAGGTATGCAGTATAAGCGTTACCATATACAAAAAAAAAAGATAGAAGAGATTTAACAAAAAAAATAAAATAAAAGAAAAGAAAATGAAGTGAAATATATTTTATGAATTTTTAGTTAAAGTAAAAATCAATAAAATTTCTTGCTTCATACAAAAAGATGGAAAATAAAATTTATGGAGGATTTTAGCATAATATTTTATGTATTTATACACCTTGAGTAGTAAATATATGGCCTTGGTTTTAAGGATTTATCCTTATTTAAAAAAAAAAAATAAAATAATAATAATAATGTATATACATATGTACAGGAAAAAAAAAAAAAAAGGAGCAGCAAGAGGAAATGATAGAGATTGTGAGAAAATAAAAAGATTTTCATTTTTCTTTTTGAAAATAACTAATGGGACTACAGTGGAAAAATTCTTTTCAAGGATTTATTCAAGTATAAAACATAATATATATACAAAATATACCACCTACATGTAAAATTTATGTATATATATACCAGTTAACTTTTTGTTTACCAAATTAAAGGTTAGCTGGGTATTTATAAGATTTAGGTCACCTATATTTTTCAAGTTTTCTTTTTTTAATTCATTTTTCTTTTTAAGTTAAATTTTAAAGCAAAGTAACATAATTATTTTAATAGTAGTAAAACATTTCATTTTAAAGGTAATATAAAGTGCTCATAAAATACATGAGTGTAGAGAAAGAAATTTAATTATACCACATTGAAAAAGCAGAGTTTATATTCCATTGCCTTGAATTATTTGAAACTTTGTTCTATTGCCGTGTGCAAAAATAAAAGGAAATAAAAGTTATAGTTAGTTACTCAAATAATTTTACTTTTCATATGTCGTAAGATTAGCACAAAAATTGTATTCTAGAAGCAAATTTAAGGTCATATGGTGAATTCATCCACCAGCACGACTGTGCACCTCCGCGAACTTCCAAAATAAAAATAAAATTGATTGAAACCAAATGATTTTGAGGTTATGGATTGGATATCATCCAGCCCTGTCCTTATAACTCCGTTTGAGCAGTTATGTATGAAAAGAACGTTGAGAAAATGAGGCTCGAAGATCAATCAAGGGATTGAAAGAAAAATCAAAGACACACTAGAAAAATTTCGATCTGTTCAATCTGGCATTTTAGCTCAAAGGGTGATGTATCAAAATTTTGATTGAATGTTCGTATTAATAATGGTCAGAATATTTTATTAAAATTAATTACAGTGTTTACGTGAAGTTCGATTTTATTTTTTAATTTTGTTGGTTGAATTTTTTATGTATTTATGTTTTTGAATTCAATACATAATAAGTTTACAAAATCCATAAAAAAAAATTGTTTTTTTTCTCTATTATTTTTAATTAAAAAATTCAATACAAATCTGTTTGGTACATATTAATAGTGGTTAAGGCTTGTGTAGGTTTTATATTTACATCATTTATATAAAAACAATTAGTAACAGACAAAATATTTCCTCAATTTGTTGCAATTTAAAATTATTAAAATTGAATTTTTTCCCTCAATATTTCCTAAACATTTCTGATATAAAACATATATTATATTTGAAATGTATTATACGACATATATAAAAAGGGATATATAATAAATTATTATTAAAAATTTTCAATTTTAAAAGATCAAAGTGGAAATACATATATACATATGTATGGAAAGAAAAACACAGATATTTTCCCAAAAAAGAAAAATACCTTTTGCATATTATTTTTCTTTGTACACCCTTGGAAGGCAAAAGCAACCGAATCCGATTAAAAAAGTTTTTTTAAGTATTTTTTTTTTATACTATTTTCAAGAAGAAAATAGAATAAATTTTCTAGGTTTTCTATTTCAGATTATAAAGTTTTCCTCTAAAAACATATAGATAAACTATTTGAAAAATTCTTGAGACATAAAACTAAACAATAAAAAGCATTATATAACTTTTTTTTTATCACATAAAAATTTGAAGAAAAAAAAATAAAATTTTCCGAAAATTATCTGCAGAGAGCTTGATAGTGAAAAGAAAATGAGGGTGATGAAAATTTATATTTTCTAACGCTTGATTTTTTTTTCTTTCAATTTTAAATTTTTCGCTATATTCGATTATAATAAAATATAAGTTCTGACAATCTATCTAAATATATGTATAATTTTCTAAGTACTATGGGAAATTAATAAAACAAAAACATTGATTAAAATTAAATTAACATTAAAAATCAAGTAGAGGGCTTAGAATTTATTTAGAAATTCATATTGAGATTCAAGTATCGTCCCCTTAAATATCTTAAATTGTTTGAGACTTTTTTCATCTGTTCAAAGTGACAACTAACAAGAAATCGATAATAAAAGTATACTTATTAATTAATGAAAGAGAACAACTATCTTGTCGCACCGAAGCATATCAACGAGTTAAGTTGAAGTTTTTTTGTTCTGATGATCTAATACTTAAATAATACCTACTATTTTCAAGATAAAATAGAAAAATAAGTATATATAGAACAAAACTATTTTTTCAATTTCCTTATAATAATATGATTCTTTCAATGTTTCTACTACTACTACTATTCTCTCTCAACTGATTTTGAATTTTTTGATTTAAAATATTTGAAGCCATAATCATAAATATAAGAAGATTTTTTTTTTATTCGATATTAAAGTTTTTCTCATATTATGTACATAAAATTACGTAAGAACCTCAGAAAGACATACAAGATGAAATTTTGGTAAAATTGTTTGTTGTGGTTTCTTTGAAGTTCAAGTTTGGTTTTTGTGTGAATATCTTTTAAAAGCAAATACAAAATTCATCCTTTGTGAATAAAAACAAAATATATTATGTATACTTATCTATCTGATGGAGCACTTTAAATTGTTATCGTTTTTATGAATGAAATTCAAACAACGTTTCATCATCATCAAAAATAGTACGTATTTTTTAATTGGCAAAAATTTCCAATAAATTCTTTAAAATTTGATGTCTTAAAATGCTTTAATAATTTTTTTTTAATTAAATTTTTTAACATTTTGAAATTTTCAGACAGATAGCATAGACATTAAAAGGATTCATTTCAATTAAAGTTAACTTCAAATATACAAGAAATATACAGCTTGATATAAATTAATCATCTCTGTTAAGGTTATTTTTAATTAATGGTTTGAGCCCGAGAGCAATTTGTTGTTCTGTCTTCAAATTCATTTGAATTAGGATCAAAATTCAATTATAATTTTCGCAATAAACAATTTTATATATACCCTTTCGTTATTTCATGTATATAGTTTTAATCAAAACTAAAACCTATATTTACAAAACAAAACCAATTAAAAATATTTTTAACTTACTTTGAAAATCCAAAATTATCACCAGTTGAAAATCTATCGGCAAAATTATGCAATGATGCAGCTGAAATATCAACTAAACCATAATAATGTGTTAAATTATATTCTGGTATCCAATTGGCTTCTCCAATTGTATTTGCACTCTTTAAATCCAAATAGTATTGTGTGTAATCCAATACCTGGAATTTAAAGTTATTAAAATTTGTTAAAAATTTATAGACGAGTATTATAAAAGTCTTTTGAATTTTTTTCTAAGTATAAAATAAAGCAAATTTTCTATTTTAATAATATTTGATTTTAATATTTTTGGAAACAGTATATTTAATTTAAAATTCATGAATGAGAATAATATGAATAAAATCTTAATGAATTTATATTTTGTGGTTAGAAAATGTTATTCACATTACATAAATATCTGTACACATTAAATTATATATTGTGTAATACACACATTTATGTGTTCTATTTGCACAAGTTACGGAATATTATTTATATGTACATATGATTTGAAACGAACACTTACAAAAAAAACTTAACAACTATAATTATTGTCAATTTATCGAATAGATTTCATTAAATTTTCATTCTTTTAAAATTGTAGATTTCGAATGAAAATTCGTAAAAACTTATTATATACAGATAAAATTTGTAAAATTTGAAAAGATCAAATATACAGAGAAATTTATTATATACATAAATACACATTGATTAGGAAGTTATAGAAGAGCAAAATTTTATAGTGTGAGAATTGGAAAACTTATTTAACCAAGAAAAATTAATTCTGTAGTGAATTTTAAAGTTTTGAAAATATATAATATAATATATATTTGAAAAGTTTAAAATATCTTAACGTTTTTTTTTGGAACAAAAATATTGATTTATTTAATGTAATTTATCTGTATTATTGAATATTCAAGCATTTTATTTTCTTAATTTTTTTTCAATATTTATATATATAAGTTTTAGATTTTCATTATTTAAGGAAACTTTCTTAGAAATTTTTTATCTTGATAACATTTTTATCTCAGTATAACCATTTGAAAGGTTTTAGATAAGGATTTTTACATTTTTATTAACAGTGTTTGTAAAACTAAAAATTATTTCGAGAAAAAGGCCCAGAGTGCCCAGAGTGCTTATAAGCTTCTAAGAACTAGATTTTTAAACGAATCCGAACAGAGCAAAAAAGATAAAGAAAAAATTAGACATTCCGGAAATTCATTAAAAAATGAAAAAAAAAGATCATGCTCATTGGTTAGATTTTAGTAATTATGATAAAAATTTCACTTCTAACTATTTTTTTTTTACATAATATGAATAATGTATTTAAATAATAATAGAATTCAGTCAACAATTTTTGATACAAATGTATATAATTTAATATTTTCTGCTCTTAAAATTTTTTTTTTTATCTATAAAGTTTAGACAGAGTGTAGCAATTTATATAAATTTATTTTTTTTTTTAAGTTTTTGAGGTGTCAGAAATGAAATTTTACAGCCAAAGGACATGATTTATTTAATAAAACACAATAAACCTTTTAAAATGTTTCATCATTTTTTTTTTTGTTATATTATTATTATCGTATATAGTGTATGTGTACAAGTACATAATACGTACACTCTCTTTGTTCAAAAAATATTGTGTACACATATGCTCTTTAACACAATATAATATCCTGGGCTTAACTATATAAAATGTTTCAAATATAATAATAATGTTATTTGAAATTACTGTGTGTCTGAAGTGGAAATTTTTTTTTATTTTTTGAAATTCTTTTAAACAAGTATACTTCCATATAGTCTAGGAATGATTATTATTATTATATGGAAAAATCAGAAAGTTTTTGGAATGACCATAAATTTTAATTTTATTTTTTTAAAATGTTTTGTTATTTTATTTTTTCTTCTTCGAAAAATGTTATAAAAGAGAAATATTCTATATAAAATATCCTTTAAATTCAGTTCTAAAGATGTAAACAAAATAATATTTTTTTTTCTTGTTTAAAAAAATATTATTTTGGCTTTAATATGAGGGACTTTAATGTGCGAGATATTCTTAACTCAATATAGCGAGTGAATACGAAATGTCAAAATAAAAAATTAATTTGTCGCATCCCTACAACTTTCGGATTTTGATGGAGAAATAGTTCTGTTTCATATCAAAATAGAAGTATCTAAATATAAATAAAATTAGGTATAGTTCCTCACAAAAATTTACGATTTTTCGACAAAAAATAATTTATACAAATTTCATTAAATTATGTTGCAGTTGAAATGGGACAAAAGGAGTCATATAAAAATTTAAAATTATAATAATAAAACATAATATTAAAAATGCTATAAAAATAAATTTATATTAAAAAAAAAAAGAAAAAGAGGAGTAAAGGATAAAAGGAAAAATAAAATTTATATTCAAAAAAAAAGAAAGAAAAATTGAAAAATAAAATTTTATTCAACAATGGACCTGCCATAAACATTTTCAAAAAATTAATAAATTTCTTATGGCTATTAATATTTTCCCAAAAATATTCTTCTGATTGATATTTTATATATACAAAAGTGAAGTGATGTTTATTTTGTTGAGGAGAACTTTTTTGAACGAATAGTTTAAATTATATGTAATTCATAAAATTACCATAGTCAGTTCTCAGAAATCGAATACTAATTTGAATTTGATATTGTCTGCTATACGTTGGTATAGTTTTACTTGTGCAAACAGTATATTACTAACTTAACTAAAAATATAATCACTAGATGGTAAGTCTTTTTTACATAAAGAATAAATTTTAAGCTTTGAGGGACATATTCAACATTTAGCTTCCAGTTTAAATAATTCATTGCTTACTAAAGTAAGCAATGAATTTAATCATTTTCAATACAAGTTCCAAAACAGAATTAATTTTATTTGAAATGTCCAACAGGTCTGATTAGTATGTAGTTTCAATTTGGATATATTTTTAAGTAATACAAATATTTTCTTAATGTTATATTTTTTTACATCTCTGCTGTTGTATTTTTTTTTTAATAATTACTTACATAAACATAATATTATACATATTATATTAAAAATTGTGTACATATAATCTACAACATCTGAATGTATGTGCCTGCATAGTAAACAACATCAGTTTCTATTTACCAATTTAATAATATAAGATGAAAAGATATAAAATGTAAACATAAATACTAAAAACGTTATTATTTAATAACATAACCCAAAAATAAGAATATAATAAAAAAAAATATAAAATACAAAAAAAATAATAATAAAAACAAAACATATTTTCCTGCTGAATCTTATTACATTTTATTTCCAAAAAAGAATTTTCTTTTTTTATTTTGTAACATTTTCTTTTCTTATAAAAAATATATTTTTATACTGACCTGGCCAGAATCTGTATCAAACTTGTAGAGCCTCATAGCAGGATTATTTGATCCAACACTGATCTTACGTGGTGTAACAGATGGTGAAATCATAATCCAAGAAGCTGGTTTGCCTATTTAAAATATTTTTATTTTTATTTTTTTTTTTGGTAAAAGAAAAAGAAAAATAATAATAATAATATCAGTTAAAGGTTATATATAGTGAATTTCAATGAAAAATATAAAAATATATTTTATAATATTGTATATAATCATCTAAAATAATTTGTTTAACAGATTTTATATTGATAAGTAGAAGAGGGAAAAAATAACAACAGAAATATTTCGATTCTCACAATTGCTTTATAATCTCAACAAATATTTACAAGTTTTTTTAAGGCTAAAATACTGAAAATTTAATAAATATGATTCAGTCCATAATTCTTTACCAAATCAATACTTCTTTTCCAAATCCATACTTTGTTAAGTATAAAATGTATCCCACCTAGTGATTTGGTAACTTTGATAAAAAAAAAATCTCCCTGTCTTTACATCTAACAAAAAAAGTCTGTTCAGTCGACATTATAGTAGCCCCTACATTGTACAATCAAAGCAAAACTAAAACCTTGTTTTCGAAGGCAGGGTCCTTAATACCAAACAATTCTATGAGTTCGAAATGTGTTCGATTATAAGAGAGTAAGTCAAGTCAAGTCAGCTGAAAAACTTTACGATTCTATCATTTTTATTTTATACGACTTTCTACTTTTTTATAAACAATAAACAATAAAATACAAATTATAAACTATAAAATACAAATTATATAAACAATAAAATACAAATTATATAAATACCAAATTCTAATAATTTATTATTTGAAACTTTAGCTGAGTTATTCAAAATAAATTTAACATTTTAGAATAATTATTAACTTGTTATATATATAGTTTTAAACTAATCCATAATTTGGTATGACTATAATTGACCCATCATAAGTATTTAAAAAGTCAAGAAAAATCAACTGTTTATGAAATAACAACACTATATGGTAAATATCAGGAAAAACATTCAGAAGTAATAATACATTTTGCTTCTGTATAAATTAAAGATATTTAGTTAACAAAAAAACATTTCTCTCAACTAATTTCACTTGTCATAATTTCAAAAAAAAAACGAAAACAAAATTGACGGTAAATGTTATTAGTAATATTTACCACCACCACCACCACCCATACTATTTCCATAGGAAAATCTTATTCATTCAGTAATTATATGTTTGTTTTTCATTCACAAAAATAATAATAATAGTAATATTAATAAAAAGGATACGAATACTATATATTACATTTTTATACAATATAGTACTATAGATATATTGTATAGTTTCTAACTTATATTTTCATAACGAAAATATATATATTAAAAAAAAAAGAAAAGGAAATTTTCTTTTTTTATGATATAAAAAGAAAATATATATTTATATATTTTTTTTAAGAAAGTTCAAATCAAAATTTTTTTTTTGCCAAAATTTTAGCTTCAATAACATACAACACATATAGTTAAACTCAAAAAAAAAAAAAAAAAAAAAAAAAACACAAAACAGAAAACAAGCAATTTTGGTCATAAAACAAAAATATATATAAAGTAAAAAAAAAAAAAAAATATTAAAAGAAAATATAAAAAAAAAATAAATAAAAATAAAAAATTAGGAATGAGTTGGCCAAAACAACACAAAAAATTATACACAAAAATAAAGCACACAAAAATTGCTTTTTTTCTTATGCTTTTTTAATAACACGAACATTCAATGTTCTGTGAAAGATCAAAAAGGCATTATTAGACGATAAAATCTGATTTTAATATTTAGATATTTATATATGTATAATGTATAGATTCAAGAAAAAAAAAAAATAAATAAAATTTAGCTACGTACTTTATTTTTTTTTTTATGTTTAGGGAATTATTCAAAATTTATTTTTTTCTTGGGTTCTAGGCAGATAGAAGAAATATTATTGAAGAGAAAACCATCTTTTAAAATAATTTTGTGTAAGCAGAAATCTGTTGAATTCAATAACAAAAATTTAAATATACTTATGGGGCAAATTTAACTCTTTTGCATGATTCATATTCTTATATCTATTTAATTCCATGTACACGATTTTATTTAGCATGGTAATATTTATTATTCTATTTAATGTCATATTTGTGTGTGTGTTTTTTTTAAGAAATCTAAGTTGGACCAAATTTTTCTTTTAAGCTATGGTTTCCTAGGAAAACGGTGCCGTCAAATAGCGGCCGTAATATTACGTTGAATATTGGATGTAATATAACGGCCGTTAAAACGACAATCATATACGGTTTCCTAAAAAGCGTTGCCGTAATATAGCGACCGTAATATACTTTTGTAATAACTTAAAAATTTCGTCATCTTTACTTTTCCAATTTAAATTTGAATTTTTTGAATTAATTTTTTTTTTAAAACCCACCGTCACCGTAAAAAAACGTTGTATGAATGTTATCAACGTAATTTTACGGCCGTCATTAAATAACGGCACCGCTATATTACGTTACGTTCAACACCAACGCTTTCTAGGAAACAATTTTATATAAATTATATAGCCAACGTTTTTTCTACGTCATCCACCGCTATATTACGGCCGTTATATTACGGCACCGTTTTCCTAGGAAACCATAGCTTTTGCAATTTCTTTTCGTTCTTACAAAGATTTGAATTAAATTTAACAAAATTCCCTGAATTTTGGAAATAGAACAAAATTCCCCGAATTTTGGAAATAGAAAACTTTATACATTAATTAATTTTAATTCATTCTTAATTGAAGAATTTTAATATTAAAAAATTTCTATAAAATTATTTTCGCTTGAAATAAAATTCATCATAAAAAATATATTTATAATTAACTAAAAAAATAATTTAAATAAGTGCCAAACGATCGCATTTAGTAGAAAGCATGTTATTAAATACTGCGACATAATAAGCGATTTCTGCGTGTCTACGATAAGGGTTGTGGAGGATCTTGTTGTGCACTGTGAATACAAACTGGATTTCCAAAGAAAATGTTCTCGTTTCGCATTTAAAAGTTTTCTTGGTTCAGCGGCTCCAGCAATGGGAAACCATTTTGCTTCAAAATTAATTTTTAAAATAATTTCAAACTATCGTGCAACAGTTTTGAAAGTTTTCAATTTATAAAAACCTAATCAGAACCATAGAGGAAAAAAAAATATCTTTTATTTTTAACTATGTAAAAAAATGTTAAAATTTTAGCGCGTTAAAAAAAAAAAAAAAAAATTAAAAGGTTTATTTCAACCTGCGGTAATGTTGAAAAGTTTTTTTTTTTTGGGGGGAAATTTTTCATATCACAATTATGTACCATAATTTATAAATTACCTTATGCAATTTTTGAATTTAAAAATAAAAAAAACAAAATTTTATTTATAATTTTATTTTTTGATGAATTTTTTTTTCCCAAAATTTTTGAGTTTTTTTTTTTTTGCTGGTTTATTTCTTTTAACGTTTTGTACAGTTTGTTTCTCGTTTTTATTTTTTTTGCTTTACTCGTACAGGGTTCAAATTGTACAAAACCGTAATGGTATTTTATTCTGTATTTAGGTACGAAATACTTATAATGATGTTGGTGGATTTGGTTAACCTATATATAATGATGTTAACAAAAAAAAAAAACAACGCATATTTTTCTAACCAAATGGATATAATATACATATATGTTTATAATGTCTATAGATGTTTTTTTTTTTATTTTTATATGTTTTATTTTTAGTTATTATTATAATATTGGCTTTTATAATATTTTTTTGGGCAAAAAATATTTCGATGATATTATAATTTCTTCTGTATTTTCACGTAAGTATAGAATTTTGGAAATTTTCAAAATAAATTGTACATTGCACACTCAAACCCAAAATTATTATTTAGGTGTATAAGTCATTATAATTTTCCCGAAAAGAAAAATAAAAGAAACAAAAAATTTATTCAAAATTATTGTTAAAAAAAAAAAATAATAAAGTATAAAGGATATTATAACTTTTGAAAATAATATCCTTTTTTCTTTTTTCTACTTAATGCAAACTATATTTTTTGTTTTAATGCTCTATATATATATATGATAAAAGTATTTTAATTATAATTATAAGCTATAATAGACAACTGTATACTATCTTTTCATTTATCTACAAGTTATGATTATAGAGGGCGGAATTCCGTGCAATTGCAACTTTTCTTTGATTATGTAGCATGGGTTTAATTCAAAATTACTGTCCAAATCTGATAGACTTAAATTTTTTCAGCACCATGTTGAAAAATTGAGGAAAAATTCTGTAACTCTGTATAATCAAATTTTGATCTTTTATAATGCAAAAATATTTCCACAAAATTTCCTGATTACTCACATAAAGTAACTTACATACTAGGTGTATCTAAAAAAAAATTCTTACTGCGAGCCCAAAGAGTATAAAGATACAAAATATATGAAATCTTTGTATTCGAAAACTATTCAATAATATTTCAATAATAAGTGATATGTTAATCTCAACAAATATTTAATTAATTTATTATTTAGAGAGAGAGGTTTATTTTTTTGTTTAAACTTAAATGGGAAATAAAGAGGATTTTTTTTTTTATTACAAACAATTTTTAATACAACCATCGTTAATATAAAAATCGACTGTTTTTTGTTTAACAACAATTTTTTTTACAGGATTCATCGTTGTTTTCGTCCTTTTTTTGCAAAAAAAAATGAAAGAAAAAAACCAATTTAAAATATTTTAGAAACAGAAACACAAGACGTTAAATACACGTGAAAGTATTTATTTAACAGGAATTTTTATTTATTCTAACACATTTTTTTTTTATTTTTTTTTATTCCGTTGACTTCATGCAGATATTAAATATTCGGAATATATGTTATATATACCCATAACATATATATAAATTTATGTGTAAACGATTGGGGTTAAAAAAAAAATCATTTAGTAATAAATTACAAGCTCAAAAACATTTTTAAGCACATGAAAGAAAAAATAAATATAAAACTTAAGGAACAATATGAATGGCGCCTATCAAAACATTAAATACACCTTATCGTATATAAATTTGTATGTATAAGTAATGTATATATATATGTTAATTTATAAAAGAAAAACAAACGAAAAAAAAAGGACAGTATAATGTATACTATGTACAAGCAAAAAATAAAAAAAATATTATGTTTTTGGTTTTTACTTACTTATGATTATCATAAATAATAAAAATGAAAAATATTATAAAATTTATTTGTTGGTTTTTATTAAAAACAAAAAAATTTCATATAATACTGTATAAAAAAGTGTTTATAAGGACATTGTGCTTAAAGCTCAATGGAAAGCTTCTTGAAATATCAAATCACTATATTGTTAAATAAAATTCACTTCCAGTTAATTTAATTAATCCATAACGAAAAAAAATAATAATATGCTACTAGGAAATTGATCTGTATAAAGAACAGAAGAAGTTATTGCTGATTGTTGCGGAAAAATAAGACCTGCAAACCAGAAATCTGGACAAACTTACATCTTTAGTCGTCGGTGGTGGAATTTCGTACTAATAAGTTTGAATAATAATTTAATTTTTCAAAACTCTTTCCTTCCTATTTTTCTCTTATCATTCTATCTCTTTCGCATTGGCATTATTTCTACTCCAAGGTGACTGCAATACTTGCGTTGCAAAGCCACTAGCAATTGTAATGTGTTCCATACCGCTAATGTCGGAACAAGAAAGTCATTTTCTCATTTTCGAATGACTTTACAACCCTTTCTAGAACAACTTCAAAGTGATTTTTTCAGTTGTTACAGGCCATAGTTTGTCAAAACCTTGAATATTATATTTTTATTTTATGAATATACAACAATTATATACAAATCTTACTAACTAATAACAGCTTATGGAACCATATATTTATAAATACCTAATTCTATATATAATATACTTGTATGCATACAATGTGTAATACTTCTATCGCTTTTTTAACGTATATGTTTAATATAATGTTCGAAAGGATTAATAGCTTAGTATGTAACATTTTGCGAAATATAATATAATTATTTAATAAAAATTATATCGTTATAACTAATTATTTGGTTGTTGATATAAACAAAAATAAAAAAAAAAATAATAAAAGTTTCTTTTTATTATATTTGAAGGATATAATAATTAATAATATGAGAAATTTTTTTTATTTGATGGAAATGGACTCAAAATCGATATAAAATATTGTTATTGAACATGAAAAATAATAATTTTTTATACTATCTATGTATTTTTAATATACATGGTATAATATGTAGTTCACACATGTATTATACGGGGATTAGAATGTTTATATTTAGTTAATATCATGACTTTTTACTGACCTATGTATGTGAAATTTGACAATTTTCAACGTCAAAGATAATAATACAAAAATGAAATAAAATAATATCCTAATCTCTTTACTCCTATCTGTTCGATTAAAGAACATTTTTTATTCGAGTATTTTTTGTAAAGCTTTGAATGAAAATTCGCTGCAGATTGAAAACCAAATATATAAGAGAGGAAATTAAAATGCAATATAAATTTTCATTAAAATAAAAATAATTCGCGACCTACAAGTTGTTATACCAAGTATAATTTTCATTTCAATTATTTTTTTTATAATTTAATAATGTCAGTTTCAAGCAATAATAAGTCTTATTTTTATTAAAAATGTAAAAAATGTTTTTTTTTTCATTAAATTAAGGTCATAACACGCGAAGAATTCTATATTTTTGTTTCTATCTCGTTGGTGTATTATTGCTTTTTATTTTTCATTTTTTTTTTTAATTTAATAAAAACATTTGTCGTGGGCGCCAAAAACTTTGATATACCAATTATTTTGGTTTTCATAAACTTAGATCTGAGTAAACGACCCATGAAATGAAAATATCGCAAGGGAGCTTAGTTTTATTAACGAAGAAGAAAAAAAAAACAAATTATTTCCAGACGGAAAGGAAAGCCAGAGAGATTGTTTTTTTTCATATATATTTTTAAAATAAATAATAAACAGTACTAACATAAATATTATATATACATATATATTTATGTATGTATATATTTAAAAAAAATAAAATCTCATGTTCACAATAGGTAAAAAAAAAAAAGAAATCCTTTTATGTGTAAAAAAAAAAGAAAGTTTATTTGTTTTGGGAATTCTAGAGATATGCAAAACAAGACCAAATGGCAAACAATGTAAAATTTGTTTGTGCAAAAAAAAATAAAGAAAATTTTTACGAGAACATTGACATGTAAAATGATGAATTTTCCAATTTTTGTAAATTAACAGAAAAATATATGTATATAATATTTTTATATTTACATACAAGCTCAACGAGTTAACAAAGTTTTGTAATTTTTTTTTATTATGTTCCCATTGGGAACCGAATCCATTTAATTCTATGATAGAAAAAAATATTAAAAAAGAGTCGGCGGAGGGTTACTTCTACAACATTTAATTTCATAAAATTATTTATATGAGTTCTTATTTGTTAAATGGATTTCATTGAAAATAAAAGTTTCTATATTGAATGATAAAAATCGTATACCTAGATAATAAAATTTTCACAGGATAGAACTATTTCTTTCTCAAAAATTCTAAGTATACACAATCATTAAGCGAAAGTTCTAATATGATTATAGTTTTAAATTTATTACAAATGTATAAAGTGTAATTTTTTCTCTCTCTTTGCCACAAGCGGCAATACTTAGATATAGTAATGAACATATGTATATTATTGGAATTAATTTGAAATTACATATTGAAGTTATAAAAAGGATATGAATAATAAGATAAGATAAGAAAAAAACGTAATAGCCAGACCTGACAGACAGCATGATCTATTGTCAGTATGTGTTTATTTAAATATAGGAAAATTTGTTAAAATGTTAAAAAAAGAAATTATGAAATAAACTTAATAATAATAAATAATTATAATAATTACTATCAGGTTTAGGTTGATATTCAACTATTAAAAAAACTGAAAAACTTGAGAGATTATAAAGCTCACTATCAAAATTCAACTAATATTAAGAAACAGATAAAAGGAAATGATCATCATTCCAAGACTCGAAATTAGTTATGTAGATGTAATATTCAAAAGATTTTATAACATCGTATCAAAGAAAATTAAATTGTGTAATATCAGGGATATTAAAGTATGAGAGGTTGCTATTGCTATTAATCCTAAAATTAACTGTTTTTCTGCGAGCATCCACCAAAGTGTAAAATATTTATCTTACATATTATTGGCTTAATGTTATATTTTACTAAAAAAGAAAATTGTTTGTTCATTACTATGCTGTATACAAAATGATATGTATTTGCATACTTTATCATCTTTGGTAATATTCATTCTCAAACATTACAAATTATACAGGCGCCAAGCGAATCATTCATTAAATAATTCATTTCAGTTTTCATTACTATCTTCTAGCAAAATTTCTACTTTTTTTTACAGATTTCAATCCAATTCAAACAAAAAAAAAACCTTAACGAAAAAATTCTGTATATATACATAAAGTATTAGAAATAAATAAATTAAATAAAAAAAAATTCTTACCTTTATCATCATAGATAATACGAAATGAATCAGAATGTAAATGTCCAAAGAATTGTCCCTGAATAATTGATGAATATTTCCGAATCAATTTGAGATAACGTAAATTATTTTTTTCAGAATAAGTTGAATGACCATGTTGTAAACTAGCACCAACAATTCTTTCATCAGACCCTGGAGGCATGTGTCCAACAATATAAACCTAAAAAAAAAAGAAGAAGAAAAATTTTTTTTTTATTTATTTTATACGTTTTAATATTGAATGAAGTTGAGGAATATAAAATATTATAGTAGCAACGATATACAATTAGAAAAAAATGAAAAAAAAACAAAGTTAAATGTATTACTTCTTTCTAGAATAAATTTGTGTAAGTTTTGGGGAAAATTGTTAAAGTTGTCTTCTATTGTTCAAAAACAAAAAAAAACAGAAACAGAAAAGAAAACATTATTTTTATTGAAAGTGAAATGTTATAAATAAAGATTTTCCACCGATTTTTTATTATTATTATTATTATTTTTGCATTCAATTCAAGAAATAATCGCAAGAGAGCTTCCACTGAATAGTAGTCCTTTCATACTTAAGTTATATGTATTTTTTTTAATACCAAAAAACCGAGAGGATTAAAAACTAATTATTCAGTCTTAAGCTTTTTAATTAAAAGTGTATATTTTAGAAAATTCTTCTTTTAATATTTTATCTAAATATGAATTTATAATCTTCTTTTAAGATGATAAGAATTAAAATAAATAAATAAAAAAAAATTTCAAAAATTTTCTAAAATTAAGATAGTTTTTTATTAAATTAAAAATTGCCCACACCGCAAAAGTAAAAAACAAAAAATAAAATTCTTTTAAATTTTATGGACTTAAGGTAAAAAATAAAAAAAAAAAATTAAAAACTTTCTAAAAAAGCTTACTCAATTACTTTTATGTTTTTCTCTTTCACGGTTAACCACTTCGCTAAAACCTCAAAAGTGCCTTACAAAAATATGTATAAGAATAAAAAACAAAAAAAAAAAACAAGATAAAATAAGAAAAATATAAAATACATATAACTAGTAATGCTTTTCACTTTTAGGTAAATTGTTTGTGAAATTTATTTAAAATTAAAACTGATGAATATTTTCTTTTTTGAACGAGGTGCAAGTGAAATGTTACGCACTTAATATAAGTACTATTTATTTATTTTTTTTTAGATAAAATTGTTGAAGTGCGCTTTGTCGCTTAGTTTTAATAACTAGGTAATTGAAGCATATGAAGAAAAAAACATCTACTTTTTGACTTATGATAATGTACTATTTTAAACTTTATTTTCAAAAATTCAATATGATTTATTTGTATCCATCAATTTAATTTTATAATTTATTTAAAGTTAATATCTCAAATACATTAAACCATTTTATTTATTTATACTAAATCTATGATGATCTGAGCATTTTATTCACAGATAGCGCCACAATTACTAATTTAAAATATCAATAGGTTATTTCTTAGGTTGGTTCTAAGCAAATGTTAGCTCCAAGTGAAGATACCTTATTACGACGAAATATGGGATAATGATAATAAATTTATTAACATTAGTACACACATAACGTTCAACGAGTATAAAAAGTTGACGTTTCGTCAAAATCAATTTTTGATTTAAGTAATTTTTTAATTTTTAATTTTATTTAAAATACAAAATTACACACTACAAATAGTAATCTCTCAAGCATTTATTTAAATAATAATTTTAAAAAATCACATAACTTCTTGATTACATCCATAATACTTATAAAATATATATTAATTTTGTTACTTCAGGTTATAAAATGTAGGTACATCTATATATTTATCTTATAAGTATATATGATATAAACTTAATATAAAATTACAGAAATCTTTCAAACTCTTGGCTAAAGTTTGTTTCTAATATATAAAAAAAAAAATAAAAAAAAAATACGAGATATATGTACGGTATCTACTTTATTTTAAATGAAAATGTAGTATTTTTTTTTTTATTTGCCAACCCAGAGTCTTTATGCAAATTAAACATAGAACTTAGAAGGACAAAATATTTTGCCAATGAAAATAAACTTATTTGGGACAAAGAAGTGCTTTTTAATTACTGCTCTTGTCTTTAGAGCGTAGTTGTTTTTACATTTTGGTAATTTTTTTTTTAGTATAGAAATATGCTAATGTTATAGTTACGGATACAATTTTCTTTTCTTTGCATATAATATATAGATATATATATATATATTTTTTAAACACACAGAATTAAAATTTTAAAAATTATAATTCAAACTGGAAAAACCTGGTAACGCTTACAAAAAGATAGAAAAAAAAAAGAAATTAAATGAAAAGACAGCAAGTTACGAATAATTAATTTCTCAACAGAATAAATTCTTTGTTTTTTTTTTCTTCTATACGAAGATTTGCATATTTCCCGTAAATATATGTTATATACTTATATAGAATCTATTTCGTGTTGGGAAAAGTATGAGAAAAAAATTATTTTTTTTATTCCCTATTTTATTCAGATGAAATCAATCAGAATAGGTACGATGAAAATTTAGAAATTTTTCATTTATTTATTCTTTTTGTTAAATGAAAATTTTTTCATAAAATAGAGTGAAATATTTTTATGAAATCAAATTTTTTTTTTTTTAATTAAAATTGTGTAATTAAATTGAAACTGAGTATATTGTTAACATGATAGCAAAGAACACATATAAGTCTAAAAATCAGGGTTTTTTTCAATAATCTATAATATGATTTATTGCGAGGTTGCAGAGAGGTATTGGAAACGTTTTGGCAGTATAGAAACATGATAGCAAAGAACACATATAAGTCTAAAAATCAGGGTTTTTTTCAATAATCTATAATATGATTTATTGCGAGGTTGCAGAGAGGTATTGGAAACGTTTTGGCAGTATAGAAATTTGATTTAAAATTCAAAATTCAATTGATTTTTAATTTTAATACGTATTAGTTTTTTTTTATTTCGAGGATATGTTATTTTCGCGACGGAATACAAAGATAATCATTATATTCACTATGATCAAACTATGTTTGACCAAGAGAAGCGGTAGTGAGAATTATTATAAATTAATTAGTTCTCTGTATGGTTAAAGCTTAAGTCTAATATTTTTTAATAATAAAAAAGTTAATGGCAAAAAAGTTGTGTTTTTTTTAAGATTTCGGCGGCGGAAGTCTCTAAATCATATTTATTAATAATGTTCTCAGAACTTTATTTTAATTTTATACTATAAATATATATACAAGAATTTTTGAAAATAAATTAAAATTTTCTCACTGAATTCGCCTTTATAATATATTATATAAGAGCAAAGACGATTCTTTGGATAATATCTAATTAAATAAAGTGAAAAAAAAAAAAAAACAATTTTATAACTACAAAATAAAATAATGAAAATCTGTTCATTTATGCAGAATCACTCTCAAGGAAAAATAATTTTTATAATTTATGGAAAGACAATAATGAGAGAAAATTCTTTATAAACAATTAATTATTCAATTATTCATTTTTCACGAAAATTTTCAAAAATTTATATCAAAATTATTATGTTGTATATTTTTATGTGTATATATAATTATGTATATTTTATAATAGAAGCTTATAACATTTTATCGTATTTATGTTTTTTTTTTTTTTTAATATACATATTTATACAATTTATTAAAATTAAGATAATATTATTATAAATTTGATTAACAAAAAAAAAAAAAACAATTTTTATTTTTAATATTAGAATGAGAAGATAAAAAATTATAATACTAGCCGTCAATTGAATAAAAACACATTGAATTTCATATTTTTATATTTAAAATTTTAAAATTTGTTCAGTTTCATGAATTTGGTACTGTTTTTTTTTCATTTAGATACAACTCTTTTGACGTTAAATATATATAAAAGATAATTTTTGTAGTTAAAATTTTCCAAAAGTTTGCATTTTCAACTTTTTAAAGAACCATTGAATGAAACATGGATATAATTTCAGCACTTTATGATTCAGCACTAATATGATGAAGGGGAATTATGAAAACCTTTATTGAATATGTAGTTTTTATATCCTGAGATCGCTCATTTTTCGCCTTTCAAAGACAATTTAGGTCTTTTTCATTTTTCACTTAAAATCTGTAATATTATCTATAAATCGAAATGCGTTTCAAATGACATTAGTGGAAAATTTTTTTGAAGCAACCTTCAAAAATCTGACTTTTGCAAATCAACTCCTTTCTCTTCAAATTTAAGAAAAGCTGAAGCAAAAGTCCCTCTAAATGTGAAAAATTATAAAACTTGGGAAACTTTTGTATTGAATAAAAAATATATGAATATATTCAAAGTGTATTTTCAATTGACGTATACTGTATACTGAAAAGGCGGAAGAAGAAAATAAAAATATGATAAAATTTATTTCAATAAAGAATTTTTTATTTTTTATCTGTACTTAAAATAATGAAAATATTCAAATAAAAACAATTGAAAATTTTATAAATTTTCATCCTGTCTGTCTACCTAACAAATAATTTTCTTTGTTATTTGTCCTGATTTTTCTTTATTTTTTTTCCGTATTATTAATAATAATTTTTATTGATGCCATAATTTCTTAATATTACAAGGAAATCAAATTTCCGATTTTCTTTTTCTCTCTCATAAAATATTTAATAATTTTATTATTATTATTTTTTGTTCTCATAAATAGGCAGTATTAGCTCTGTATCACCTTTAAGTTAAAAAAAAAATACAAAATATATACCTACCTAAAGGAAAATTTTTATATTATTTCTTTGCTTTAAGAAGAGATAAATGATAAATAAATAATTTTTTGTTGGGAGGAAAAGCGTATATAGGAATTTTAAAATAAGAATTTTTATTTTTTAAAGTATAGATTATTTTACTTTTTTTAGAGGGAAAAAATTTTCTTAGGTTTTATAATATTTTTTTTTTAAATAAATATTAGAAAACTTTTTTAAGTAAAATTTTTATTTAAAAAAAAAAAAAACAAATTTAATTCCAAATATAAACGAAGGGGTGGTGTACTTTTCAAAACGAATTTAAATAAATAATTTTTATTTATAACTGTTAGAGGATATATGGTTATTTGTATGAAAAGGATTAAAAAATTATACATATCCCTATGGCCAAGTTATACATATCCCTATTCAAATCCATTTACAAGAACAATCTCCGCGCTTGACTAAACATCTGTAAATCTTGAAGAAATCGATTTTAAACGCAATTAATATATTCTGAGTTATTTCAGAGCTTCCTTCTAGACAGCTTTTTAATATTGTATAGTTATTAAGTAAGATTTACGCTTTCAATATAAATATAAATATATGGCAAACATAATCTACAAATATATCTCCAAAATATAAAAGCTGCTACAGGCAAAAATAATACTTCAAATTTATAACTCCTTGAATACATATATAAAAATCATAAATTATTATATTATATTGACTATAAATCATATATACATGTACATATAACATCCTGTTCGTGAAAAAAAAATTAAATCCACCCACCGGATATACTTAAAAAAATACAAAAATTATAATCTCTAAATTCTGCGATATATTTTATTATTATAAACAAAATCTACTATTTTTTCGTTAACTTTTTATATATTAATATATTATAATATACTTGTATATGTTGTAAATTTATTAAACATAAATTCTGTTGTTATAATGTTTATACATAATATAGAGGGAAGTTTATATCTAAAACATGCACAATATATATAACTATAATAAATATATGTATACATTCAGTGTATATTTACCAACAATTTATTTATTTATTTTTTTTTATTTTTTGAATTATTCAATAAAACTCTTTACACGATAAATTATCATAATTTTACATTATTTAGCTAAATAAACTTTAATAATTAGTAGGCAGAAGATTAGGTAAACTTTATCATATATTATGTGAAATAAATTTTCCGGTTGTTCTTATTTATTATTCAATTTTATGGAAAAATATGTACATAGTAGGTAGGTAAGTAAAAGTAAGGTATATATGTGTAGATTATGATAATTTAAAAGTATTCATTAAATAAAAAAAAAACCCAAGTATTTATTAACATAATGGGACTGTGACAACTATGATGCTTGGTTTTATAAAACTGTACATAAAATAATAATCATATCATAGTTCCATTAAAAATCTGAAAAATGTTTTTGCAGTTACAATTTTGAAGATTTATTTTTTATTTTTATTTTTTTTAATTTAAGCAGAACACTTAGTTTGATAGAAAAACATAAATTTTATCCATTATATGCACATAAAACATTATAGGTATTACAATTAAACGTAGTGTTTATACTCGAATATGCAATCTAAAATTTATGTGACATTTATGTGTGTATATGTGTTTTAATTACTTGAAATGTTTTTATGTAAATTTTGCATTAACATTTTCTTTTAAGTTAAGTATTTCTTTTTTTTTTCTGAAATTTGTAGTTTTTTTTTTTTTTTTGTTGTTTATGCAAAGAAACATAAAAAGTTCAAAAGTTCATAAAAATATCAAAATAAAATAAAAAAAAATACAAAAAATATTTTTTTTTGGGATTATTTAGTTTTTTTTTTGTTTTTTTTTTTAATTTCCATGCATTAGGAAATAAAAAGAATTATTTTATTTTATCCAAAGTCTACCACTGTGTGATGAAAATTAACATTGTCAAAGTTCTTTAAAATAATGGGAAGGAAATGTTTAAGTGTATACATTTTAAGTTAAAAAAAAAAACCAAAATTATCGAAAATCGAATTTCTATCAATCCTTGTACTCCTTGAACTAAACCATAATTATACACATATAATAATGTAAGGAAGGCTCGATTGACTCACAGGCTGAACTAACCCGAAACTAGCTAAGTTGGGAATATTAAATTTAACTTTCATTTTATTATTATAAAACAATTGTTCGAATTTTTGGAAATTTGGTCCGGTATTCCACTAAATTGTGTACTCATTGGTTTTATTTTCTTTATTTGGTTGGGAAAGCAACTTTGTTCTATTATTAGTAGCTAGAATTAATGATACGTCTAAGGTTCCACTCAACATATTAAGAACAATACCTATAAATCTAGTTTATGTAGAGGCAAGTATTCTTGTTTCACATTCAACGATTTGATAAATAAATTGACTTTATTTCTTCTGATGGACATATGTAGGTTCTATATGTATACATCACTAAAAGAAAGTGTAATAGATTTTCTTAAAAGCAAACAACACGGAAGGAAAAATCAACTTTATTATTAATAACGTATTAAATTAGAAATTTCATTTTTCAGGTGGAGCGTATTGTGGCGGAAATGTCAACAACAACTATTGCGCTAACGGGAATGAAATTTTACTACTTAACTAGGAGACTTTTATTTAATGTTAGTATACGTATTTATTTTAAAATTTCAAAATCCACTGCATTAATGAAATTAATTTGTAACAATGTTATATGGCTGCCACTATTGTAACTTTTGGTAAAAATCAATTCGATTTATATGTGCAAATTTTTTTTACAAAAAATGTATTAATTCAAGTATAATTTCAGAGTTAGTTCTGTTGCAAATGGAAGATGGAAATAAAGAAATAGCGCCTTTATGTTCAAATTCTTCACACTTCCATAAATAAGTTATTTAATTCATATAAGTAAGGCAAGAGCAAAGTTAAGTGTGCCTTTGATAATTTAATTTTGTGATGAATTAGTTCAAGGAGAAATTATTTTGAATTTTAAAAATACGAAATAACTGGGACTAAAAATTTGTCTAATGCTTTCTTCAAATAAATTTGTTATGGTGCTAGCAAAATTAATCTAACTATAAAATTATATGACAATATGTTCCAGCTTACATATATATGCGAAAAGATTTTTTTTAATTTATTTTTTTATTTTTATTGATAATTATTAATGCAACAATAAATAGAAATGATTTCAAACTGATTAATCAGACTTTTAATATATTTAGAATACACCATACATGGTAAATAAAATATTTACACCCTGCTTGTTACCGAATGATGTTAGAACTTTATAGATCGATTAAAAATTGGAATTGAAATATAAATGATTTCTTTAAAATGTTTACAAGATTTTATTAACTTGACAATAAAATGCTAAAATTGAATTTTTTTCATCACAAAACGGATTGAATTTAAGACCTTTATGCATAATTAAAACAATTTGCATTATTTTTAAAGACCCTCAGGCGGTCATAACGTGCCGCTAACTCTCCATTCTATTTTCTACAAAATACATTTTTTAATCCTTAAAATTTCTCCACGTTATATAATGTATAAAATTTATTTCTACACCTAAAATATTACTCTACTCTCTAAATAAATTTTGGCTAGAATCCCTAGCTTTGATCTAGTTAAACGATTTTTACTGGGAAATTCAATTATTGAAAATAGTTTTATAGTTTCAGAAGCTAGTTTACGCAAAAATCTAGTTCTCAAAAGCTAGATTTCTAGGTAAAATTTTACAAATTATTTACCGAACATAGATTCCATTTCAGATCATTAATATTCCAGTTATTTTGGTAAACTAGATTACAAGAACGGAAATTTAAAACTAGAATATAGTTTTAAAATAGTTTTAGACAAATTTGAAAAATTATTAAAATCTAGTTTCTGCAATTATCATCTATTTCTCCTTGCTAGATTTCAATTATTGATACCAGATTTTTTTGCTGTCTTCGGGATTTGAACCTGCGTCCTTAGAATTGCAAATAACTAACACACCACAAAGAAAATGTGTATACCAAATTTATATTTTCTATTTTATGTACATTTTAAATTTCAATGCCGTAGCTGAGTGGTAGTGTTGGCGAATTGCAATGTTAAAGAACCAGGTTCGAATCCCGAAGAAGGCGTAAGAAATAAAATTAGAATTTAATAAAAATCTAATAAAGAAATTGTAATAAATAAAAAAAAATATTAAAATAAAAATTTTTTTTTTTTATAAAAAAAAGTCACTAGATTCTAGTAAAAAAAATGGAAAATCTAGCCTTGGTAACTAGAATTCCACTAGGAATCTAGTTTGGCATTTTAACTAGAATCTAGGTAAATTTTGGAAGCTAGATTTCCAACTAGATCCTAGTTGCTCACAATCTAGTTACTCAATCTAGTTTTTTTACCCACAATCTAGCCAAAATTTATTTAGAGAGTAACTTTTAAAATATCTTTCACCATGACTATATGTTAGCATTTAATTTACAAATTAAATTAAATAATAAAAAAATAAACAACACGTTTCAAGACCAGTTTTCTGGGCCAAATAAAAATAACAAATTTTGCTACATGCGAAAATAAAATGAAATTTTTATCTTTTTTTCAAGGTGAAAAAAACAAAAGATAAATATATACACAGGAGCTGTCATAGAACACCCGATAGGAACGTAGTTTCTTTGCGTATATACCAGTAATTCTCATTTTCAATTTGAGAGCTTTCATTTCCAAATAATCCAATACTTCCGCCCTCACTACCGCCCTCACTACCGCCTTCACTTCCGCCCACACTTCTGCCCTCATTTCTGCCCTCACTTCTGCCCTCACTTCTGCCCTCACTTCCGCCCTTACTTCTGCCCACACTTCTGTCCTCACTTCTGCCCTCACTTCTGTCCTCACTTCTGCCCTCACTTCCGCCCTCACTTCTGCCCTCACTTCTGCCCTCACTTCTGCCCTCTCTTCTGCCCCATTTCTGCTCTCACTTCTGCCCTCACTTCCGCCCTTACTTCCACCCTTAATTCCGCCCTCACATCCGCCCTCAAGGAACAACAGATGAAAATAAAAAAAAATTAAAATACAATTTTTTTTTTTGATTATGAATCACATATACAGAATTTCGTTACGTTACGTGATGTTACGTGACGTTTTCTATTATTTTCTATTATTTCGCACCCTTTTTTTTGTTAGTCATAAGCCGTGTTAAGGAACTACGGTCCAAAAATTATTATTTCGTAACTGAAAAAAAAAGTTTACAATACTGTGGCGTGGGGTTAATATTTTAATAAACATAATAATAACAATATAATATAATTTAAAAAAATAAATAAATAATAATAAAAATTTATTCTGATGATCGAACGAGAAAATACAAAATATAACTCACTATACTCTAATATTATGAAAATTTTTTTACATAAATCTAAACATTATTTTCCATGAGTATCTTTCCTATATAGAAAACCCAGTACATAATTAATGAATTTATTTTTTGGAAACATTTTATTCAATGAAGTTTTGTCGTAGAGCGTAGTCGACGCGGAAAAATTTATCGTCAGATTAACTTTTTATTTCACGGAAATAAAACCAAAAAAAATCTTTTTTAAAAAAATTTAATATCCGGTAAATTTTTTGTTTTGTTTATTTTTCTGATATCGAAAAATTGTGGCATTTTGAAACGACAAAGGTTTAAAAATAATTTCATATAAAAATAAAATTACAATGATTAGAGTTCTATTGGTTGTTTTGATATCAATTACATTGATAAAGCTCTGTTTGAGTGAAAATCAACAATTAATTCAACGTTCATCGAGCTTGTATTGTATTGATGCCAATCCCCAAAAACATCTAGACATAGAACAAGTAATTTTTAAAATTTCTGGACGCATAAATATTTAATAAATTTGGCTCGAACGTGAAACGAACTTTTTGCTTTATATTGTATCAGGAATTGCTATAAAAACTTTTTTTTTGACACTGTTGACAACAAAAACTCAACAAAAATACAAAGTCGATTATTTCTAAATATAAATACAACAATAAAAAAGAATTAGGCGGTCGGAAGAAAATTGATGGTCATTTATGGCCATTATAATGAAATTATTAAAAAAGCATTGTGTTTGATTTTTTTATTATTTATTAGTAAAATAATGATTCGGAAAGATGTGCTTTATGTAGAATTGTAGATGATGAAGGTATTATAACTTATAATCGGTAAAGTTATTTACTTATTTTTAATTAAATATTGCATAAAGTATTAGACTTTATTCAATTCAATCTTATCGCATTTCGTGTAATATCATACAATTTTTCTAAGTAATTTTGTCGAAAAAGATTAACGTAACTCATAAACACCTAAAGCGCTATCGGAAATACATTGAAAAATGAAAAAAAAAAGTGCTAACAAAATTGACAAGACAGCAAATACGTTTGGGGGATACTTATCTTCTAATAAATCCTATTTAATTTAGTACAATAGTGCTGTAATTAAAATTAAAATTAAATCTACAAAATTTATGAATAAATAGTGAAAAAAATATTAAAACATTTTTTATTGCTTTAAATTAAAATAATACAAACAGTTGGGTTAAGTTTACAACTGAAAAATTTACACAAATTTCAGCCAAAGATTAAATCCTCCACAGAACAGGTATAAGATAAGAAGAACACTACTTCTCCTTGACCTTACCTATGTCTTTAATAATCGAAAGAAATTTTTTTTAGACATATTTGAAAGAGTGTACGATTTATTAATTACGTTTTTAAATACATTTTTTTTCAATATAAATAATTAAATAAATGTAAATAAATTATTTTTTCATTCCAATAAAATAATGAGTAAACTATTTAAAAAATAAAATATTGCATTGCTCAAGGATGACATACGTATATTTAAACAAATTTTGTTTAAAAAATTGGGGTTCAAACCACGTTCAAATTGGCGCAGTGAAATAAGGCCGCGGGAAATAAGGCCGCGATAGGTTTTTTGTTGCGGTCTTATTTCATTTTGAAAAATGAAATAAGGCCGCGAAAAAATCCTCGCGGTCTTATTTCATTTTGAAAAATGAAATAAGACCGCATAAAATTCCTCGCGGCCTTATTTCGTTTTGAAAAATGAAATAAGACCGCGACAAAAAAAAAAAATTAATCGGAGGGCTAATTTCATTTTGAAAAATGAAATAAGGCCGCGAGGATTTTTTCGCGGCCTTATTTCATTTTGAAAAACGAAATAAGGCCGCGTAATCTTGTGCTGCCCCTGCCCTGTGTGCTCACCTCACAAGATTACGCGGCCTTATTTCGTTTATAAAAATGAAATTAGCCCTCCGAATAATTGTTTTTTTTTGTCGCGGCCTTATTTCATTTTTCAAAACGAAATAAGGCCGCGAGGAATTTTTTGCGGTCTTATTTCATTTTTCAAAATGAAATAAGACCGCGAGGATTTTTTCGCGGCCTTATTTCATTTTCAAAAACGAAATAAGGCCGCGAAAAAATCTTCGTGGCCTTATTTCATTTTTCAAAATGAAATAAGACCGCAACAAAAACACGTCGCGGCCTTATTTCCTGCGGCCTTATTTCCATCCCCCGTTCAAATTCTAACAAAATAAAGATAAACAATTACATTAAAATTTTTTTCTACAAAACGAAATTGTTATTTCAACGGTTGACATTTGATATGATAATAATATTTTAATTCTAGAGACAAGTTTAAGCGATACAAAAGAGTGAACAAAATACAAAAATAAACTAAAAACCATTTTACACATTATTTTTTATTTATATTTATTTATTTCTACTATTTAAAATTTATCATATTTTATTTAAGACATCGGATTGTAGAATTGTAGACATTGGATTATAGAATTGTATAGTCTAAAAGCGGTACCCAAAATTAAGAGTAAGCAACCGCATTGTATTAATATGTATCACACCTACCTTCAACAATCTGTATTACAAATTCGATCCAGTATGTTCGACCCACGATTATAGTTTTTCCTAGTCATAATTAAAAAATTTAAAAAAAAGTAATGAGTGTAGTTAAAGTATTTTAACATTTATATACATTTTCAGGATAATTTTTTAACATTTTACATAATTTGATAAAGGATGCACTCGAATTAAAGCTTAATCATATTTGTAGTTTTGTTGAATTTTTTTGTAAAAGCAGCGTTTGAGTCAAGTTATATTATTTAATTTTAGTAAAATTTCTAATAAGTATATTCACTTAATTTGCAGATTTTAGGTTATTGGTTTGGAACAGAAATACTAATACATTCTGAGTCTGATGGTTCCAGTGATAGTTTTGGAGGAAGTCACTACTATGATACTTGTGTTACTATTCATTTAAGTGATATCACATATAGGGTTTGTAATGTTTATAAATATGCATAATATTTTACTTTATCTACTGCATAAATTTAATATTACAAAACTAATTAAAATTTTTAAAATATTTATACCTATAGTAGAAAATAGATTAGAACTAATCATTCATGATTGACCCAGTCGATGAAGAATAATTTTATGTTAGTTATACACAAAAATATGATACACACTATCTTTATTTTTATAATCTTGTGGTTTCTGAAATATAAAACTTATCATGGCTTTAATAATTCATGTCAATATTATTGTATTTTATTGTGCAGTATTGAAAAAAAAAATTTATTTCCTAAATTTTTATGAATAACAGATAACAACTACAGAATCATATTCCGACTATCATAAAATTCACAGTGTTTACAATTCTAATAGGCAATATCGATATTTAAGTTTGCATTGGAAAGAAACTGACGACAACTTGGAATATACATTAAGATATAATGTGTCTCGACCCGGTTTTTGGGTGAGTACACGTTAATATTTTTCTTTACTAATTTGTATTTATTTTATAATTCTAAAATATTGAAATGACTTCTTAAGGTTCAAATATTTACCTCACTTTTAGAAAACTACAATGTAAATGAATATTTCCAACTTAAAATTTAACTTTTTGGAATTTAGATTTACTTTTGTATATAACATGAATATAATATTTACATAATATATCTTATTTATTGGTATAGGTCACAAAATTTAATCCTAATCACAACTATTTAGTTAGAAGACTATGACAAAATTCTAATAAAAATTAATAATTTCAGGTTTCAATTGGCACGCAGAAAGGAACTATTATGGAAGGTAATTAATATGTACCAAACTATTATACTGATGTAGTATAACTCAACTTCTCTATTCAATAAGAGCCTATATATATGAAAATTTATTGGCACTATGATGAACTACATCCTATTCTACGATTTTTATTTAAAAAATAAATTTTTATCTTTAATTTTCGTCTAAGTTAATCTACATATATAAAGCAGAAGTTGTCTGTTTGGGCGCAGTGAAATAAGGCCGAGTGAAATAAGGTCGCGATAGGTTTTTTGTTGCGGCCTTATTTTTTTTTCAAAATGAAATAAGACCGCACCAAAAATCCTCGCGGCCTTATTTCATTTTTCAAAATGAAATGAGACCGCAAAATGAAATCCCCCGTCTGTTTGTATGTTTGTATGTTTGTATTTTTGTACGTTTGTATGTTTGTATGTTTGTATGTTTGTATGTTTGTATGTTTGTACGTTTGTATGTTCCGAATAAACTCCTAAACGGCTCAACCGATCGTTTTCAAACTTACACCATGTCTTTGTGTCAGGTCGGGGGTCGTTATAGGCTATTTTAAAATTTGATTGGCCTCGTTCCCAGGGACCTCCCCTCGGGGCGGACTTTAAAAGTTCGTCCGAATTTATTCAAATTTGAAGAACTGATTACACAAAAATTTCGTAACAAAAAATTTTTTGACCTTCTACCCAGCAACCTCCTACCCAGAGACCTCCTACCCAGAGACCTCTTTCCCAGAGATCTCCTACACAGGGTCCTCCCTGGGGGCGGACTTTAAAAGTTCGTCCGATTTCATTCAAATTTGGTACGTAAAAAGAGGAAATGATTACACACAAATTTCATAACAAAAAATTTATTGGGAGGATTTAAAAAGTTTGTCCGAGTTCATTTAAATTTCGTACAGAAAAATGATTACACACACGAATTTCGTAACAAAAAATTTGGCCGCCTCTTTTTAGAGGGTCTCTTCGAATATATGGAAATCAATTTCTTTATTACTAATAGTAGGACTGCAAAAGTTCTTCCGATTTCATTCAAATTGGATTCATAAAAAGAGGAAGTGGATAAGAACACAAATTTGGTTTGGTTTGGAAACCTGTTTAACGGAAGGATATCATTCCATTTCATACAATTTAAGTGTTGAATAAGTAGAAATGATAAATATTAATTCTTCTTAGATATTTTTCCAAATTTATAAAATAACTAGCTGCTATAATTGTGCATCAATCTGACAACAAAAATTTCACTTAAAACGTGTTTTCCACAACAACGTGTGTGCGGGTACAGCTAGTAAAAATATAAATTGAGAAAACTTTGAATTTGAATGTATAATACGAACTTAGGGGCAAAAAGATAAAAAAAAAATATTTCTTACATTACAAAAAATTCAGCATAAATTATATATTTGTATGTACGCTTCGTGACAATTTAATATTGAATTGAGAATTTGTGATTGTTTAGCAAAATTATATAGTTATTTACCTAATAGTTTATTTTTTCAATAGATTGTTTTTAACAATTTTTTTATTTATAACTTTGATTATTTTAACTCTATTATTAAATGTGATTTTTCAACAATTAACCACCAAATAGATTGCCAAAAACATTAATAATAAACAATTTTTTTTTTGTAGAAATTCCGTACGAACAAATCATTGGTAGTGTGCAGATCATTAAGGCGGTGAGTATATTTATAATTACATTACATAACTAAAGAATGATAAATATCGTATTTTGAAAAATACCCGAGTTTAGTAAAAACTTTTATTAATAATGTTTTTCGCTCTAAAGATATTTATTAGCTTTATAGTCTTAATAAATGCCTTTGGTTGACATACATATTATCGCTTCTATCTAATTCTTTTAACTTATTTCATATTTCTATATTTCTATTAATTATGATTAAATTATGAATATTTTTTGAGGTATCTATTCTACAGGGATTTTTATTAATATTTTTCTGTTTTTTTTTTTGAAAAATTTACGCTGACATGTACCTTTAATACTTCATTGCTTAAAGGTAATACTGATTCTTAGCACACAATTTATGAAAAAGTTATATTTTTGTTTTAAAATTATCAGTCTAAATATTAAGGCCATTAAAGTGACAATAAATGTTATAATTGCTTAAAGTAAGTTAAGTTTAAGCTACTTTAAGTTATATTAGAATTTCATTTGAAATAATCCGCACTTCAAAAATGTGAACTTTTACCAATATTTAAAATATTAAAATTTAGTTGTATATTGCAATTGTATCCTGTAAGTATGCATTAATATTTGTAATTTACTTTTTAGGTTCAAGATCATTTAGTGCTAACATTTTGCAATCCACTTATAAAGAGAGATTTATTCTCGATAATTCTTACACGAGAGCCTAATTCATTGTCCAGCGAAGACTTAAGAAATTTACATGGTATGTTAGGAAGACGTGGTCTAACGACGAATAATATTAGAAAAGTGTGTACGAACGATTCAAAAAAATTAATAATTTCTTCGGTAATATTATCAATTTCAATTTTAATAAATTTATTTGTAAATTTAAAAAATACTTTCTAAGAATAAAATTTAATTAATGAGTGTTGAATTTCTTTTATTTTTTTTTTTAATAAAAAAGGAAGAAAACATAAAATATCAAAGTTCTACTTTCTCTGTAGGTGCTTGTTGATATAAGACCTCAGAATACTCAGAATACTAGATTGCTGCTATTTTCGCAAATATTTTTTGAAGTAAAAAATCATAAAAAACATTATATGGATGAAATTATATCGAATACCGAAATACCGGTATTCGACTTTTTCAATACCGGTATTTCGGCAACTATATATTGTGCCAAATACCGGGATCCCGGTATCCGGGATACCGGTATTCCCAACACTAGTGTTGACTTATATATACATATATAATTTAGCTTCCGAAGTTCTACCGAAAATCAGCCCCAAAAATGATAGATCTGCAACTGAAAGCAGACAATTAGAAAATTCTGTTCATTTTAGAATGAGATAAAAGTTTGGAGTTCTAGAATTATAAAATTTTGGTATTTAATCTTTGAAATGAATGTTCGTTAACAATTTGATGTTAATATTTTTAATGTGCATTATAGTGACAAATTGAAATAAATAAAATTTTCAATTGTCATCAAATGGTTTGGAAACTCTTATTCTTTTTTTTTTTTTGCAAAATGATTTATTAAAAAAACATTTCCAAATAAAAAAAAAATAATAAATTTAACAGATATCATCACGAAGTTTAAAATTTAAAATCCATTTAAGCAACAACATTATACAGAAAACTTAAAAGAGAAAATAATCAATCAGGTATGTAGGTAGCGGAAGAGAGAAATTATTTTCCTCGTTAAAACAAATTGATAAATACAAGGAAAATGTATTAACTTTTTTTTTTTTTGCTACAGCTGTCAAATGAAGATATCACAGGAAAAAATAAACGCCATTTCATATTTTAAAAAATTTGTTTTTTTTTATTCGAAAAATTTTTACCTTTCCCAAAAAATTATTATTTTTTTTTTTATGCCTCCAACAAATTTTGTAGCTAATTTGAAATATAAATATTATTTTTTAAGTATTATTGTTATTATTATTATTATTTTTTTTTTAACATCAAATTAATGTTTATACAATATTATAAAAAAAAACAACATTAATGATAATATATTGAGAAAATATTGAAGACATTGTAAAGTTAAAAAGAAGAAGAAGGTAAAAAAGGAAAAAAAAAAATTCTACCTAAAGCTTCTATAATTGAATATTATTTATTGATTGATTTGTTCCCCTAAATAAGTAACTTTATTTCACACGGGAATTCAGTATAAAAATTATATTTTATTTTTATCTTTTTTTCATTTTATTTTATTTATTTATTGAATTGAATGTTTAAGGTGATTTAAAAATTATTGAAAAGGTCTTAGGTAAAAATAAAAAAAGAAATTTTTTCTTTCAAAACTTCAAAATTACAATTAGTTTTTGAAGGATCTTCAAGGATAATTTTCTTTCCATTCTGTATATATTTTTCAAAAAAATTTTCATATAAATGTTTTTTTTTTTTCCTGAAGTCATCAATAATGATTTAATTTCTATAAAAAGAAAACAGTGATTGGTAAAATTAAATAATTCAGTTCTTTTAAAATTATATTCTTTTTTTTCAAAATATTAAAATCTAACTTAAATTTTTACAATTGGCTACTTTAATTTTTAATATTAGATCAAAAAAGGAATAAGGAAACAATATAAATAAGTCATCTACATAAATTCATATAAATGAAAGAACTTTTGTTCCATATTTGTGACATGCATTTTCGTCTGAGAAAATCTTAGTGTAATAGGACCCATAATGTGTGAAATGGGTTTAATTGAACACGAATGTGAAATTGCGAATGGAATTTGTTTATAGTTCTGAATACTGATTAATCCGATTCAATTACAGGAATAATTGATAAACATTATCATGATATAAATTAATATTTAAATATATAAAAATTAATATATAAGAGAATAATATTATTGATTTTGAAATATATCGACATTTATTTGTAAGTACAAAGTCAATAACTGTCAACATTTTTTTAATATTTTACAAATAAAACTTTCATAAAAATATTACTGCCTACATTTAACCTGGATGACTTTGTTGTGTTTAACTACTTTAATAATATTAAGGAAAATAAATTTCAATTTTCCTTCAAAAATTTTTAGATTGAAAAAAAAAAAAAATAAAAAACAAAAATTGTTCATTATTAAATTTTTACAATATTCCTCCAATGTACAATTATGAATGGTCTAATAGTCAATTATATGAATTTTTAATGTAATTTAAAATTAAATCATTTATTTTTATGATAATTGTTGTTTTCTTCAAAATCAAAAGAATTGGAAAAATTCAGGGTGGTGGGTGGGTGAATTAAATTCAAAATGCCTATATTGAATAAGGAAGTTTACAAACAAAATGAAAAGTAATCAAACTCCTGTTTAAAATCTGATTACCTTTTTTGGGGCACATACAACAGACCATCAAAATTCAAAATTACTAGAGACCAGATCATTGAAGAACATGTAGCATGAGAATCTAAAATATGCTTCTCAACTCAAATATAGTTGAAATATTTTCTTCTTCTTGTTTTTTTGTGAAAAAAAATTAGATTATCTGAAACATTTTTCAAACTTGGAACCGCTCTAAAAAAAAATATCTGCTCAAAAATTTATGTATCTCATTTATTATTTACCTACTTAACTCCAGTGAGTGTATAATAATGTTTTATTCTTCTAACTTCTAAAATATTGCTACTAACAAAGCTCAGAAAAATAATAGCTACAATATTATGTATTAAAAAAAAAAAAAAACAGAAAACAGAATACAAAAAACAGAAAAGAAAAAAGAAGAAGAACGAGGAGCTATCAATTTTTGATATACGAATATACCATTTTCTTTTTAAAGAAACAAAACTAAAGTGTATTTTAATTCGAAAAAAAATAAATATAATTTAATATTTTTCTTTATTTAGGATCCATTGAATGATTATAATACCCTCAATTTTAGAAATGTTTTATTTCGCTGTCACGAAAGCTGCGCAGGGCTTTTTATTCAACTATTAAATTAATGCAATTTGATGTTGTTTTGGAGTTTTCAAAAGAAGATATTTAAACTTAAAAATCTATTAAAACCAATATTTCTGTTAAGTTTTATTGAGTTAAGATTATTTTTGCTTAATTTATGCTATATTCATATTATATATAGTTCAATTATAGATAGTTTGTCGTATGATCTTCTGTTGCCTTACAAATCCTCAGGTTTTCAGATTTTGAATTAAAATCTTTACATTGCTTTCAATAAGTTTTCCAAACTCTTTTATTTTGTGGAGAAAATAAATAATTTTTATTAAGCGTTCAGTTTACGCAAACCCATTAAATTGAATATCATTTTATTAACAATATATACATTTTACTTATACACGTAAATAAGTGCAAATCAAGAAATCAAGACTGCATTAGAAAGAATAATATTAATATGGAATTATATTAAAAAAAATAACAAAATTATTTTTTGGATAATCATAAAATAATCATGATTTAGAAAATTAAGAATTTTTCATGAGAAACATAAAAACACAATTTTTAGTTCACAGAATTTTTTATATCTAATATAAAATTCCTTTTTTGCTATTTTTTTAAAATTTTATTGAATAGAAAATATTTTTATAATTTAGAAAAAATTAATTTTTTTTAGTTAACTTTTGAAGGACTTAATTACATATAAATATACATATATATTCCAAGAATCAAGATGTTACTATGCCTAAAATAAAAACAAAAAATATATATTTTTGTATAAATTATATACATAGATATTTTTATATTTTTCCCCATAATTAGATTGGAAAACAATTTGTTTTTTTCATTTAAATAAAATCTTAGCTCATGAAAAATTTAATGCCAAACTAAATTCATATTGAAATTATAATTTTTCTTAGGAAATTTTATATTTTGTTATAAAGAAAATCTACTCTCTTTACCTACCCACAGAAAATTTTCATTTCTATATTTTCTTTTTGGCATACACTTTTAATGATTCACATTAATATTAAATAAAAAAAAAGTTTTATTTTTTTCGTTTTTATATTAATTTATAACAATCTGTGGACTTTTTTAACTTTGCTTTTCATTAATTAAAAAACAAAAAAAAAAAAATAAAATAAAATAAAAATAAAATAAAAACTTTATCTTATTTCGTATAATTTTTGTTTTGTTTTTTTTTTTTTTCTCTAATGTTTAATTATTTATATTGAAAAGATCAATATTAAGCAAATTTAATCCAGAAATAAAAAAAAAAAAATAAAAATAGAAAATTTTATGTTTAAAAAGTACGTGCATTCCATTCTTAAAATATATACAAAAAGTATGTAGAAAAAAGTTTTTAACGCAAAGCTAATACTTTGAGGGGTGTAGTATTGAAAGCAGCTTTCTCCATTATTTTCACAAACTAACTACTGAAGTACCAAATCGAATTTAATTCTTTAAATGCCAAATTATGCGCAATCTCATTCAGTTTTACACGCCGACTAAAGTATTATTTTCTACCATTTGGCTTTTTGGAGTAAAAGGCCATCAAAGAATCTAAATATTTTAAAATTTTGTTCAAAAGTTCTAAAGGACTCCGTCATTCCGATATGATTAAGTATATTGGGTAGATAGATTTTGATTAGAGACCCCGATTGGTTCCAAGTATTCAATACAAATGTTGAAAACGGGCCATTTACTTCAATCATGAGGTACTGTTCTATATATTTTTTTTAATACTGTAATACTATTAGCACAAATAGTTAAAAAAGGAAACATCCACTTTTGATACTATATTCCGAACTTATTTAAGGTCATATCCTTGAACAAAAAAAAAAATCCTTTTTTGTTTATTAAAACATTTTATTTTCATTTTTTTTAATTCATGTAAATAAAAAAATTTTCCTGCTAAAGAAAAAATATATATTTTTTTTTCATCAAAGAAAAATAATTTTGATTGAAGGTTTTCATAAAAATAACATTGATCGTGCCTTGGATTTAGAATTTATATGCTTTCTTGTAATCTTCCAAACGATTTTCAACTATGTCTACGAAAAAATTTTTTCAAACATTTTTCTTGACGAATATATAATATTTTTATGAGAAAAATCAGTTTATTATTTTTTCCTATATATATTTTATTTCAAAACCAGACATTAAATTTTTAATTTTTTTTTTTTTTTTTTTTTTTTTCAGATTGTTGAAAAATTTCAAAAATTTTTTAAAATCATATTGAAAAGGCACTCTGTACGAACTTTATGGTATAGTATAGCTATACAAGTATTTGCTGCCTTACTTTTTTCAAAAGCTTAAAAGGATACCCCTATGTTCAATTTTGCTTATAACAAAAAAAAAAAAAGGATTTGTTCAAAGGAAAAATAGTTAGGAAAAATTTTATAAAAAGAAAATTTATTTGAAATTTTTTTTTTTATATAAAATAAAATAAAAAATTATTGGGACAACATAATAAATATAATAAAAAAAAAAATTCTGAAATTTTCTTTATTTGTATTTTGATTTCGTTATACGATACTATCATATTTTTTTTTTAATTGTTGGAATATCATAATGTTGTTATTTGAAACATTATTAAAATAGTTATTTGTATTTCATTCTTTTTTCTTTTTCATTCGAAATATACATATGTTCAATATATACTTTATGTTATATAGGAATAATCAAACATTAAACATTTTAATTTTCTTTTTGATAAAAAATAAATTTGTTAATGCATGTTTCTAAAAAATGGAAGAATTTATGAAAAAATAAAATATGTATTTACTTGCTTTGAAAATATAAAAAATGTGTATTGATACTATAATATACATGTACATAATATCTACCTACATGTTTCATTTTTCTCTTATATTTTTTTTTATATATTTGGTTTTTCATCAAATCAACTCATGCTTTCCTAATGACTGTGAAATTGAAAATCGATATTTTCACTTGTTCTTTGTGCGGTAATTTAATTTAATGAGCAATTTTTTTTTAATTTTGTTTTTTTTTAATTTTGTACTCATACTTATGTGTCGCAAATAATATTGTACAGTGTGGATAACTAGATAATTCAATTATTAATTTATACGCAACATTTCCCATTTTCTACATGAGTACATGTTTGCTTTTATGGCACATATTTGAAATTGAAAATTAAAAAATAGAAATAAAAAAAAGGTGGATTTCATCACAATTTGCAAAAAAACCTTTAATTTTATTTTTAAAGTTTGTTATTGTTTTTTGATTTGATTTGAATTAAATAAGTGTAATCTTACCGGCTGGAATGTGACGGATGTATGTAGATAACTCCACACAATACATTTTAGCCACTGTCATGGAATTGGACCTACGTAACCTGATTCTTTTTTTGTCTACTTATTGGCCCTACCTTTTTAACAAAATAAATGTTGAATAATTGTATTTTAGCGATCATTTTCAAATGATAAAGTCCAGCATTAGACAAAATTATGATCAAAGAACTTGATTAACAAGCTTTCTGGAAAAAAAATGGAATGACTTCAAGCTTTCTATAAAAAAAAATGGAATGACTTCAATAATTCTTAGGAAGACTTATATAGACACTTGAATGTGGAAATAGTTTCACTTGTATTAAATTCTGCGTGTGTAATAATCAATGTTCTATATTTTTTCAATTTAATATTTTTGACTTAACAACAAATATTTAATTCCAAACACTAATTATTGTTATTAAAAATTTACATTTACAACAGTTTTGATTAAAGTATACAAGAAAAGCACAATAAACATGTCCCATGTACATACAATACACATATATATATAAATAATTAGAAGAAAATTCCTTTTTCTAATACCTAATTAGATTTTTCTATCATGATATCGCAATATTTATATTTTAATACATGTGTGCCTATAATAATTAGATTAATCTTTTATTTCAATAAACTGAACCCAAAAATAGAAAAAAAAAAAAAAACTAAAAACTTCCATCATCATAATATTAAAGGCACTACGTTATCAAAAATCAGCCAACAAAATCTACATAAACAATATACTTAACGTGTTTTCAAAAATGTTCAACAAAAACTGTAATTTAGAGAAAACGTTAAAGCTTTTCAACAACGACTATGATAATAAAATGTTTCATTTAATATTAAATAAGTATGTATAGATAATATAGATAAAATCCTGCAAGGGTTTTATAAATATATGAATATGCGTATATATTTTCATCTATTTCTTATATATCTTTTTCAAATTATTAAGTGAAAATGCGTGACAATTTTTAAATAGTCTCCAACATTAATGTTGTTGTTCATCATAATAATAATATGGTTTTAATGATCTCTATCCACCTTTTTCAAGTTTCATTAATACACATAATATGTGAAGAAATAAAGCGAAAAAAGAAAAAATAATAATAATAATAATGGTGTTATTATAGTTTCAAGAGTTATGATAAAATATTATATATTTTATGTGGTTTAGAAAAATAATATTAATTATTGATTGTTATCTACGACAGATTTATACAACTTCAAAAAGAATTATTGATTAAAATTTCTTGTTAACTATATATTGACAGAAAAATTTTGATGTCATAGACATAGCAAATATTTTATTTATTATTCAACTAATCTATATAGAAACAAAGAATTCTTGTCTGTCTGCCGGCCTTTTACAGATTTTTTTTCGTATTAATTAGAACTTAGTTAAATTACCAAATGTATACTGAAAATGTGTCACATGAAATTTGACGTATGAATGTGAGAAAATGTCGTGAATTTTTGTATTGAATTTAGAAATTCTGTACTTCCCAGATGCACAGCAATACGTGGTCTACTCATGAGTCGTCCATAAAACCATCGTTTTATTTGTGTAAGCTCCAAACGCAAAAAACCAAATATATTGCTTATACCCACGAGCAGCACAATATTAATAAAAATCATTTAAATATTCGTTTTGTTCTTTTGTAAATAAAGAACAAACACATAACATATAAATAAATGGATATTTCATTCAACTACGCTACAGCGCACGCTCGCCGCAGGTCAGCTAGTATCATACAAAAATTTATTAGGTTTAATATTTGATTTTTGAATTCTAAAATATTTTGCTATACTAAAAATAATACTCATCAAACCAAATATCAAATAATGTAATTTTGAAATTCAGCTAAAAATTTGATTTTTCATTTCCTGTGTTCAGTATCCGGGAATTCTTTGCCTCTGTCATTTTAAAACTTAATTTTTTTTCTGTTTTCATTTCAGCATCACTGATCATTAGGTATTCTCAAATTATGCATATATGTATGAAAAATTTAAAAAGGTATGCACCAGCAGCATAATAAATCATGCAAAATTAAAATTTTAAAAGCAATTAACAATTTCGAATGGGTTCTCCTGTAAAATTCCATTTTTTAAATAAGTTTTTCATTTCCCAAAAAAAAAAAATGTATATTCAAAATAATTTGAATTCTTTCAGAAAAAAAAAAAAAAGGAAATATAATAAAAATATCATATTATAAAAAAAATAAAGGATTAAGAGAATAATTTTTCAAAATTTTGTGTATACCTTTTCAAAACAACATTAGACAAGCAATTTTCAAAAGAAAAATAATTTCTAAAATAAAAAAAAAATTAAATAAATACTTACAAACTCGTATATTTATATATTAAACAGAAGAAAATTTTTTAAGCAATTCAGCAAATGAAAACAGCAGAATACAAAATAAATAAAAATGAAAATTAAATAATAAAAAGGATAATAATTTTCTCACCGTTTCCTTGTTATCTTTTGATTTAGCTAAAACAGCTTCAAGCCAATCCCATTGTTTTTGTGTTTCTTGATTATCAAATCCACCGGATAAAGCACTTACTTCGCCACCCATCATATAATGGTGATGATTACTGCTACTACCACCGCCATAACCATTTATCGATGAATCACCATGATATCGATGCTGATGATTACCACCATGATGATAATATAAATTTTTATATTCATTTGAATCACCAATATTACCACCACCATTCATATTATGATTTAAAGGATTTGGGTGTCTTTTGCGGACAGCTGCAGCAACCTGATTCGAATATATTGGATCATGTTGCATAAAATTTGTATTCAATGCTATTATTCTCAGACGACTTTTTGTTTGTTCTATGGTATAATATCCACCTATATATAAAGAGAAAAACAAATAAAAAAAATTAAAAATATCTAAAATGGTAAAATTACTTTCAGCAAAAATTTTAGTTTTTCATTTTATTTTTTATTTTTTTTAATATAGAATTGTACATTCAGTTTTGGTTTTTAGATAGTCATCAATTAATTTGTTATAATGTTCACTCATGGGATTTTCATGGGTGTTTTTTTCTTTTTTCTGTTTAACTTTTATATTTAACATGGTAAAGTAGTAGTTTTTCTTGATTTGAAAATTTTGTAGCTCAGAGAAAAATTAATTTCTAAGTATTATAACTATTTATGAAACAAAAAATATATGTTGATTTCAATGTATATTAGATATAAGTTCAACTGAGCCTTTGAGAACTTGTTATGCTCTTGCATATTTTGAAAAATTAATCATAAGTGAAAATGATCCTCAACTCCAATACCGTCTAGCTCTTTTTTTTGAAGCTACTAAATCGGACCTATTAACTTCATATTTGGCAATTTGCTAGAAATTTTATTTTGATCAAAATGCGCTTAAAAAAGGTGGAACGGAAAACTTAAAAACTATAGAAATGTTAAATAAAATAATTTAGCATCATGGAACATTATTATGTCTATATGTTTTATACAACAATATATATAGAATAGATATGTGTAAATATATGTTAAATAATCTTTGCATGGTAAAAATTCTATTGCATATATTTTTTATTAATGATAATGATATTAGTTACAGATACACTATTGGGAAAAAGAATGAAAAATTTTTCTTTAATTTTTTTTTATTCTTCTCTATTCCATAGCAGTATTAAAGCAAAATGCAATATAAGAGAAATCCACAAGGTTTTCTAATAGCTTTTCCGTAATATTTTTTTATTATTATTATTATTATTTTTTCATTTTACTCCTAATAGACATAAATAATATTTTCATAGAAAAACTAATAATCATAGAGGAAAAAAAAAAAAAGGAAAAACTTTGAAAGTTTTTTTTATTATTTTTTTAAATTTAATAAACATTATGACTCTTGTATAAGAGGAAAGGAAAAATGAAATTAGATAAAAAAAAAGAAAGAAAGAAAAAAAAAAATATGGCAAAAATTTTTATAGTTTGAAACATAAAAAAAAATAAAATTATCCGATTTATACATAAATCAAAGATGAAACGAAAAAAAAAAAAATAGTTTTAGATAAGATTTTTTTTTTATATATATAGTCTATAACTTTTTTTATTGAATTTATATATAAAAGAAAAAAAACTATCAACCTTAATAGTTTTTCTTATTTTTCTTCCCTATAAACTGAAACCTATTAGACACTGATAAATTTAGTGAAGAAAAACAAATTAATATTATATTTTTATTTTTTGTTATTCAATGAAAATGAAAAATAAAGTGATCATTCGTGAATGAAAATGGAAAATATATATTTTATATAGAAAGGTATTGAATTTTTATTTTTGATTTAATGGTAAATTATTATTTTTTATAGAAATATCATAAAATTTAGCATAATAATTATTTCATTCAATAATATTATTGGTTTTGTTAATAATTTCAATAATTTCATTTGATGTATAGATTAAAATGTCTAACTTTATTAATTTTTTTTTTTTTTCAAATAAAATTTGTAAAAGGTTGTAACAAGGTTTATATTCATATTGAAATATTATATTGTTAACTTACAGGTCACGTATTTCATAGAAATATATAATATAATATTAAGGTTGATGAGATTCGTATTCAAAGTCGAAGAATTATTAACCCAAAGCTGGTATAAATATGGAGATTAAATTTTTATTTTTATTTTAATTTTAAGAAATAAAATGCGATGGGATGTATAAAATAGTTATATGGATTGATTCTAACATTTTGGCTTGTTGGAGTCAGTTTAAACTATAGATTTTCACCTTCCGTCTTCGAGTTTGATAATTTTGGCACAATTGCTCAATTTATAAAATCATGTTTAACTAAAAATATATATAAAAAAAATTTCTTTACCTTTTTCGAATGTTTGTAATGCTTCTGATGGTAACCATTGTCGCCACAATTCACCTAAACGTCGAAAACTAATATCGGGGCCATCATTATGACCTAAAACGGGGAATACAAATTGCGATGAAAATGTTCGACCTAATAAATCTGTTATATTTCTAAGAATTTCAAATCGGTGGGATTCAAGCATTCGGCGAGATGAATCAGATAATCCATCACTGAAATTAGACAAAACAAAATAAATTTACAAAATTAGTTATTAAAGATTTAAAAGTTATATTTAAAAAAATTAAACATATAGATTTTAATTTACTAAGTTTATTTTATATATTTTTTGTGAACTTATCAGCAATAACAAAAATATAGGAATTATTTTTCTTATCTTCGAATTAAAACGATATACAATATTAATTCATTAAAATATAAATTTTTAATTCAAATATATCAAAAATAAATTGACAAAGAAAAAAATTGTGTATATAGAAGTGTAAAGCTTCCCCTATATCTTAAGTTAAAATATATTGAAAGCTTGGACAATTTTCTCGATGATGTTAATTTATGTTCATCTGCCAAATAATTTTTTTTATCTTTGCAGCATATACTATAAAGATACCATAATATAACTTCCTCTCTAAGAAGATAAAAAACTAATAATAACTATATATTCTACATATTATAGTCATTTAAATAAATATAATTTATTAAAGATACACCACACTATCACCAGTAGCGTATATAGTAAAATATCAGTGATTATTATTGTACATTCATTTGTAATTTACTACAGGCCAAATTTGAAGCCTCCTATAAAATTTAAAAAAAAAAACAATTTATGAACGTAACATACTGTCTACAAATCTACATATTGTACAGGAAATGGAAAAAAAAATCCTTAATAAGCTCTTCCTATATATTTCATATCCATAAAATGTACGACGAATGTACACAGTAGAAAACACAATCGTATATTAAGTCCGAGAAAAAAAAAGGACTAAAAATGGAAAAAAAAAAATAAAACATAAAAGTTGTGGCACTTTAAATTAACAGCATGAGGCTAATTAATTTTTTTTTCCCTCATTTTATTATTAATATATGTATATGTACTATATTTAATACGGTTGGATGAGCTTTAAGAGCTTTTAGTCAAATAGGAAAAAATAAAAAAAAAAACACCTATTTAATTCTATATATAATATGTATTATGTGAAATAATACAGAAGAATAAAAAAAAAGGACTATTTGAAATTAAACCAGAAAAAAAGAAAAAAGGAAAATATTATAAAGTGTCAATCTTACACTAAGTATATATATACAAATTATATGATTATTTTTTTGTAACCATCAAGCAAAAAGAAAAAAAAAATTTTTTTTTACCCCAAAGCGTTTTTAAGATATAAAATTCATAGTGAAAATTACACTGACGAGACTTTAAATGTTTTGATTACAAAAAAAAATAAAATTATACTTTATTTATATTATGACATAAATATATATTTTTTAATTAGATTAAATGATTCAGTTTTATTCTCGCAGGAGATTGCTATTTAAGAAATTTTTGGTTTTGTTAATGATATACTGTTGAGTCTGTGATTTTCATTTAGACCTTGATATATCTTGCATATAACCAAGGCATTTCGTCAACTAACTGAATTAGTGTCGTACATTTGCTCATTTTGTCCTATTTTCATTATACCCTTTGATATTTTTGATAATAATTTTGAAAAATGATAGATAGATGCCGTTAAGAGCAAATTTAAAAAAAGAAATGTTAAGAAATGAAAAAAGAAATGTTTGTATGAACTCGTAGAGTCTGGATTTCAATGAAAAAAATAAAATAGACATAAAAAATTAGTATGTTACTTATTTTGAATAAATTTCATAATAATGCTACTTTAAAGCTTAACTTAAAAAAATACTTGAATATTTATTCTTGATGTAAAATATTAAACTAACACCAATACCATAATTAATATTTGTAGCCCTATATCAGGAATAAATTGAAATAAAAAACATTTTCTTGTTTAGGCCCAAAAATAATGTATTTGAAAATTTAATAAATAATCTTTCTAGCCGTCCAATAACACGAATTTTGCGTAATATTTTTTCTCTATATAAAAAGTTCATTTTTATTATTGTATTAAATATTTAAACATTTAAATGTTTACATTCATTTAAATAAAAATTAATTTTGAAAATTCAAAAACCTAAACAAAATAAATGAAGGAAATTCCCTTTAAAAAAAATTTATTTCATTCAATTTCATTAAATCAGAAAAGGATATGTTTCAAATTAAAATTTCAATAGTAATTTTTGTGGTGATCCTTAAAATTTTTTAGGGGTACATTCCTGAGTTTAAATGGTTTTCAATTAAAAAAAAAAATATATATTAATAAATATTTTCGTGAAGTCTTTTCATACCACACAATTAATAAAATATCTGCAGGCAGTTTTGTAATATTTTTTTTTATTTTATTTTGCTTTTTAGTATTTAATAATTTTGTAATGATTGTTATCCTCTTTTTTAATGTATTCAGGATAATAAAGGATAATAATGCCTACGCTATGCGTATATATAACAAGGCAAAATAAAATATATTTTCATCAATGGAAAATATATAAATTTCTCTATGTTCATAAAATAAAATAAATGAAAAAATTAAATTTTAAAACATTATTCTTAAAATGAATAAATTAATAAAAAAAAGATTATGAATTAAATTCATTCGATTATGGGTAGCTTTATACAAAGTTAGAAGTATTTAAATATTTATTAGAAACTGTCATTTGGTTATTATAAAATATATGAGATATTTTTTTTCCTATTTTCAGAAGCATAGTATATAAAATATTTAAATATACCAAGAGCTGAGACTAAAATTATAAACTATATATTTCATTTGACAATTTATTGTCGACAGAATAATATTTTTTTTTGTTTTTTTTCTCTCTACAAAAGTTGGAAAATTTATTTCACCAGAAAAATATAATATTAAAATATCGACTATCATAGATAAATTTAGGAAAATAATTCACAAAAAACAAATTTCATTATTATTAAAAGACCAATTATTTTAGTTTCTAGGTTTTTAGAACGAGTAAAAAATTATTTCTGACATTTTGAATGAAAATGTTTTTAATAAAAAAAAAATCTCTAGATTAATAAAATAATATTGACATGGATTTTGTTGAGATTTTTCATTTTGTTTTAAATTTTCATTAAATATGACTTGTTCAATATTTATGCAGGATCTAAGACTGAAATATAAAATTACTGTTTTTTTTGTCGAGACACATTATGTACGTTTCTCGTACACACATATGTAATGCATGTAGTATTCATTTACTTTCAGAAATTTGGACATTTCATCTTTTATAATTTTTTAAAAATTTTCTGACGCTTTTGGCATCCAAAATTTGCATAAATTGAAACTTTGGAAATGGATAGTTTATTGTATCTGACAGTTTCACATATTTTATTTGATGATTTTAATATCTTATCTGACGTAAGAATATCTCAAATTTACTTATATACCCTAAATATATATACTTCTCAAAAACATGAATTTATCAATTGCTATCTATAATGTATTTAGCTCATTATTGATTATTACAATTCAATACAATTTTAAAGAAAACAAAAATTTTTTCTTCACAAATTTAATAAAAAAAAAATTCAAGTATAATGATATAAATTTCTTTTTATATTATCACTTACCCTGTCCACAAAACAAATTCAACATTATCACCTTGTCTTGATTTCATTGCATTTGTTGCAGACTCAAGTAAACTCCAAGGACTATCACAATGGTAATCACCAAAGCGACCAGGTCTTAATCCTGACGCGCTTGTCTGTCTAAGATCAATAGCCCAGCAGCCTAAACAAATATCAAATAATTAGTGTAAGATATTTTTTATGGTACAACAAAATAATCTAGTTATATATATATGCATATATAAAAAATAAATATATTAAAACATAATTAATTATTTAGGATTACTTATGGAATTCTAGAAATTTTATTTCAATATTAAATTTTCCAATATTTCTTTATTAATATTTTATTTCCAAGTAATTTTTTTGTTCATGAATAATTTAATAATAAGTATGTATGTATATGCTTAAAGAAGAGAATACATTTAATTTTATAAAATTTCTAATTTCATTAGAATAAAATGATAAGTGAAATATCACAAAAAAAATTCCTTACGGCATAAACTTTATAATTATCATAATTGAAATTCGATCTGTAGCTAGTGGGCTTTTACATAAATGAAATGAACATGTATAGTATAATATATATTCAATTGATATGTTAAGATTTTATAAATTTAATATTTAATCCTAAAATTAATAAAGATTTAAGCAAAAATTTAATATTTGTTTTACCTAAATGAAAATTTTGAAAATTTAGAATAATTTGAATTGAATAATTATTTTTGACTTACTTTTTATAACATCACCTTTGGTTGAGTAAAATGTATCTAAATGTAAATCTGATATATGCCAAAAATATCCTGAAATGAATAAAACAAAAAATTATGATTAAATATTTAATTGTTGCAAATTTAAGTCAGACTAAGTATACTTAGATAGAAGATTCAGATATCAATGTTACTCAAGGATTTAACTGAGGTCTCTTTAAATATATTTTTAATAATTTGTGTAATATACTTTTTGCATAGAGACAAGCTCATTTATATTTTAAAAAGTTAATTTATAATAAACTTTTCCAAATTCTCTAAAATGTTTCAATTTTATTTAATTAAAAAAACAAAAAAATCTATCTTCTATGATGAATGCAACAAATTGCATTCTAGTTAAAATTCATCCAACGAACACGATATTTAATTTCTAACATTTTAAAATGGTTATGTTATATTTATCAATACGCAATATATATAGAAAAGTACATTCCATATACATATATCTTGATGCATAAAATATTATTGAAATCAATAAATTATTAAGGACACAATTTTCTTAAAGATTGGATGATAATAAATTGTGATCTGCTGTTCTATTTGTCCTTGTCTGAAAACATTAAATCTTAAATTTATTTCAATTTATGGTACATTGTCAAATTAAATACTTCATATATAAAATAACTATATTTTAATCAATAAAAGAGGCACCACAACATATATTCAAAGTTTTGATATATGGGAAAAAAAATGTTGTATATGTTTATATGTCAATAATACATTTATGTTGATAAGTCATATAATTAATTTTTCTGAGAATAATGTATTCATACATCATACAAAATTAAATTAAAATCTTTATGCACAAAAACATATTCTTAATCCTGAAGGAATTTCAAATCTAATCAAATTGCACCTGGCATAATGCAATTCTCGTTCAAAATTTCTTCCCAAACCATAATTTAAGCCTCGTCCTATAACGAAAAATACTACAATCAGTCGAATACTATTTCCAATAATCTCAGAAATTATAGTTCTAAGAAGTGAAATAGCACCTTTAGCTGTTATTGTCATTCTTTTTTTTAATTTCTCAAGTACAAGTTTCTTCTTTTTTTTTATTCCAATATTCTTTTGAATATTTTTTCTATAATAAATTCGATAGTATAGCAACAGCAAGAAAAAAAAGGAAATCTTAAATGGAAATAAATGGATTTCATTTATATAACACTAAAGAAATTTTTACTTCAATATCTTTGATTTTCTAATAATGCATTTTATTTAAAAAAAAAATCCAACATTTTCTTCCATTCTCACGTTAGTGGACTTAAATATAATTTCAATTCATTTTAATATAAAAAAAAAATAAATAATAAAAATACAATAAAAGACAACAAAGAAACAAAACCGGATAAAAGGAAATCATTTCACAAATTTTCAATTGCTTTTAACTTTGACAGAAAATAAAATTGTATTTATTGTAAGTGTACTAAGAAACCATAACTACATAAGAATCTACGTCAATAGTAATATTTCAGAGTTTCATCAGTTTTACATCCTTCTTTGAGTTCCATCCAATAAATGATTAATACTAATTTGAAAAATTCACAATAGGCTTATAAACATGATTCACTATGGTCTCTAATATACCTATATAAAAAAGCCGCCAAAGATTTTCATAAATTTATTGCTTTTTTTTGTTAAAGAATATATACATAATTCAATTTCAAGCCAAATATTTATTAAAATCACTTTTTAATACATCGAAGACATTTTAATGTTCCAACAAAAATTTTCATTTTCATTAACTACCATTATTCAAAATAAAAAATATGTACATTAACGAATTTCTTAATTAAGGTAAGTATTTTACCAGAAGACAAAAAAAAAACAATGTTCCCAACAAGTGATATATAAATTAATTTCTTACGAAGTCTAATACCAAAAAAAAAAAAAACGAAAGAAAATGTATATCCTCGTATGCCATACTTCAAAATTATAATATTTTTCATATTTTTTTCTTCTGTTTAAATTATATTATCATATTTTTGAAATAATAATATTAAAAAAATGTATTTTTTTTTTTTGGATTTGTTCTACAGTCTGTTAACTCTAAAATTTGAATTAAGATAAAACAGACGAAAAAAAAAAACAGCAAAAGAAAAACGAATCTCCCCCATAATGCTTCTTCACATTATAAGCGTGTTTCTTTCCTACTCTATATTCAGGAAAAATGAAGATTATATTAAATCTCTTCAATTTAGTAAAGCAAAAAAAAAAAAAAAAATAAAAGAACATTGAAACAAAAACACAATATCTATTTAGGTTTAGAGACGATGTATATTTATGTTGTATGTGTATGTAAATTTAGATTTAAAAAAAGAAATAATAATAAAATTGACTTTCTGATGTGCAAAAAATTCTGAAGAATAAGACTAAGGCATGATTTATACGAGCTGAATGTTTATTCAAATCGTAATCTAAAATGTTGAAAGAAGCTTCGATACAGATGCACATATAATCTTGCTTTTTAATATATCATCCAATAATTAATGTCTTTCAATATATTACTCAATATCAAAATCATTTCATTTATTTTAACCAAAATAAAGGACCTTGTTAAAAAAAACACTGTCAGCAGTATGTCACGGTGTAATGGTATTGCCATTCCATTATCATACAGCGTGTTCAGTAGTTGGTTCGATACCCAGCTCTAATTGGAATTTGTGTCAATTTTTAATGTTTGCTGACTTGAGTGAAAGATGAGTGAATTTATAGTATTGGTCTACTCGTCCATATGACGCTTAAGATGTTGCAATTTAAGATATAATTTTGTTTTCTTGAACTAAAAGCTTTATTGTTATTTATGTTGAAAAATAAATATTTTAATTTTAAGAAGAAACTTTATAATTTTTTTTGGTCACATTTTGTTGTTTTTTTTAGTATTATTGCATTAGAATCAAAAATGACAAATTTGCACCCTTTAGTTGGATTGCAAAATCTTTTAATAACTACTAAGCACGATATTTCTAGTTAACCTAGTGAAAAAAATTTTATAAATATTATCCACTACTAGTTTGATTTGAATAATTGTAAAAATAAATGGGGATTTCGCAAGATTAGTTATTAAATAATCGATATTGATAATATACATTTTGGTGTATGATTCTCTCAGATGTCCAAGAGTTTCTGGCTTCTGTTGCTAAGGTTACTTGAAATTAAATTATTAAAATTTTTTTCTATATTAATAATTTTTTTATTATAAAATATTATATTTTCTCAATTAGAAGTATAAGTATGTCAAGGTAATATATATAAATAAACGTACATAACTTTAATTTATATTCTTAAATTAAAAAAAAAAAAATTAAATAAACATCAAATTTATTAAAGATTTATATCATCATATTTTTAAAGTGGAAAATCTAATAAAAATGAAGTGAATAAAGTTTTCGTAGTTTGACATTAAAAAAAAAGGAAATGAAAATCGGTTAACGGACATGGTTAGAGTGAGTAGGATTGCAGATTTAATGAGATTTTTGTTTAATCACATAAGTTCCACAAAAGTTATAAAAAACTTTGAAATTGCAATTGGAGAAGGACAACCAAATTAAGAAATAAACATTTCAAAATGAATATCTTACCTTCTGGATTAAATTTAGAAATATTTTCTTAAATTTTCATGCATACATATTAATTATTACATATACCGAGTAAGTATTGTAAAAAATTTAGTTAAATTTTTTATTTCTTTTTTATATACATAAGTCTATTTTTCTAAAGAAAAGCACTTTAAAAAGCAAATAGCACTTTCACAATGGCACTTTTGTATCACCACTTAACATTATGTGGCACAAAAATTTTTATTTTTATTTTTTTTCTAACCAACAATTTTCAGTAAAATATTATAATATGACGTTTGCAAACATTGTTTAAGTGGATTCACATCACATTATTATTATATTTATTATAATATGCCTAAGGCTAAAAAGTTTAGCATATTATTATTTTTAAACTGCAATCTTGAGCCAAGAAAAAAAAAAATAAAATGACAGGAATATAACATAAATTTTAATGTGTACATATATATGATTATATATTATGTATAACCTTCAGCATCACATTTAACTTTAAAAAAATAAAAAAATTACCCTATGGTTGTGCACTGCCACTTTAAGATATAAAATCACCAACAAAAAATGGAAAATTTATTTAGAAACTTGGATAAAAATTTAAATTTGAGTACAAAGTTGAGTAAAAGATATTTAGCTTGAACTTCCTAAGTTCAAGCTAAAAAGTTGGTTATAGTGAATTTCAATCAAACAAATAAATTTATGGAACAACTATAATTAACTTTTTACAAAAAAATAAATATAAATAAACATAAATATATAAATTTACATAAATATATAAATATAGAAAATTATCTCAAAAACAAAATTTTTCCAAGAAATTCAGTTTTTGGAAAAATTGTGCTAGCCTTAAGTTTTTGATAGAGAGTGTTACCACAAAAATAAAACTTATGAAAATGAAAATTTATTTTTGTAATATAATAATTTTTTGTCTTTTAAAATGTCGTTATCGGTTAAATGTCATTTAATGTTAGGTACTTTACAAATTAAAGCAGTTTTACGTGGTGAACATTAATAAAATGCATAAAAATATACAATTTTTTTTTTCACAAACTAAAAGTTAAACTTTTTCCTATTCTCGATTTTTTTTTTATTTTTAAGTAGGTAGGTGTGTCTTCTACACAGAATATTAAGAATGAAAAGTTTTTAATTAATTTTTTTTTTTAATATTTTATCGTAGTTTGTCATTATATACTTTTGGGCCACTTTTACTTCTGCTTCATTATGAAAAAGAATTTAGGAATAAAATGAAACCTTAAGATATTTGTAGATAGAATATCCTAACTAGGTACAATCAGTGAATTTTGAAGTTCTGCGTTTTCTTGTTAACCTTATACTAAAACAGAGCGTTAGAATTTATTGCAAATCAATTATATTTCCTTTCATTCGTTCATCATAAAATTGTACATAAATTTTCCATAACTATTTCCATAACGAATAAATAGAGGGATGTTATGTATTACAAATTTTGTTCAATTGTATTAGATTTTTACTTTAATTCCGAAATGATAAGTTTTTAACTGCGCTGAAATGCCACAAAATATTTCAAAACTAAAGCTTTTATTTTATTTATTTAAAAAGGACAACAAAACAAAATTAAATAAAATTTTTTGGTTTTCCTCATCATTTATTTTTTATTATTATGGTATTTATATTTTTATAGAGAATTAATGTCCTTATTATAAATGTTGATTGAAATCCTGCTCATATGAATTCCAATTAAGTGGTACCCTGTTAATATCATATTGACAGGGGATTTTTTTTGCATAAATTTATACTCTATATAGACTAGAGAGTCACATACGATTATATCATAATTATCCCCCTAATAATAAAATATAATAAATAATTTTGACAATTTTAGAAAATTTTTAAAAATTTTGAAAATTTTTAAAAATTTAGGAATATTTTAATATTTTGTTATTTATTCTCAGATTATTTAAATTTTAATTGAACATGCTTTGGCTTTTCACACTTCGGAGTCTGAACTGATTGAATTTCTAGTAACTTTGACATAATTTAAAGCAATAACTATAGAAAGAAGTTTCAATTTGGAAATATTAAGACAAATTTACTACTAAAATGAATTTTTTATCAATTGTAACCTTCTATGACAAATTTGTAACTTCTTGATCATGTAAGGGAACTTGTGATTGTAAAATTATATACATCATAATAATTTTTTTTTCCGACTTATTCGATTTATTTCTACAGATTTTTTCATAAATAAAAAAAGAACAATAATTGTTAACTTAATTCTACTCATTTAATATGAAGATCTTCACTTATTTTATAGTTCAGCAATTTTGCATTTAGATTTTTTAGAATTCATTAAAATTCATGAATAATGTGGATTTTTTGTTACAGTTTTGGTCACATTTCTCGTTCAATGCACTTAATTTACAAAAAAAAAAAATAAAAATCATTATGCAAAAATATATAGAATTTACACACATTATTCACGAATTTTATTAGATTTTATAAAAAATATTATTAAGAATTTTAAAATTTTATGTGGGTCATCTCTGATTGTGTGTTTGTTCTATGTGCAATGCACATACGATATATATATTTACATTTATATATTATACGATGTTTATATACATCAAAAGCATAGAATATAATATTATGTAAATTATTATATATGCATTTATGTATTTATATATATACATAAGGTTTAATTTACATAACTGGGTTGAGTAGAAATTCACATAAAAATGTTTTGCTTAATTGTACAAAAATTTCAATTTAAAACACTAAAGTACATATTTTATTCTATATAATTTTATTAATTTAGTAGATTCTTAGTTAGGAAGCTAAAAAGAATAGTTTATATATATTTTTTTTAAGATTACCCGTTATACATGATAAAAAATATTTTTATTTGAATTTCGATAACTTAACTTCATTGAAACCCGCACTATGTACCAATCGTCGGCAAGACTTTCATCAACTCGGCCAGATGCAGATTTTTCAATTTTTTTGTGGGATTAATTCTTTCATTTACTTAATTTACAATTCGTAATTCTACAAGAATAGCAGCCCTTCAGAAAATTTGGCGATCAATATTTAGCAGAAAACAATATTTTTAAGCAACATTTATTGAATAATGCAAAAGGTTGTAGTAATAGAATTTTTTTAAAAGCTGAATTATATAAATATGAGGTTCTGAATGGAATTTTTGATAGTTTTAATTTTTTTTGCAGTAAAAAAATTAAAAAATTATAAAAAGGCCTAGAAGAATAAATCAGGCCGAATAACAAGGCGGCAATAAAAATCTTGGAGGGCCAAAAAAGAACACCGAATGGGCCGTATCTGGCCCGCGGGCCGTATGTTGCCGACCCTTGATATAAACGATATAAGCTAATGGTAGAAAATTCCAATTTGAATTGTACCTATTTAAAATAATTCAATTTTCGTTATAGGTAAAGGTACAAGGTATTATGCCTTAGCAATAAATTTCTAGTTTTCTCTAAAAATATATCAAAATTAATTGTATGTATATTTTTCAATATGCATTTACTGATATTCGATTTATAAACAAGGATTGTGAAAATTTAATATATATAAAAAAAAAAATTTAAATTTTTTTTCCCTGAACAAAACTTTATTACATTAAGTACGTGTATATTTTCTACACACAAAAATAAAAATCAATAAAACCAAAATAAATTATTCCTGAAATGTGAACCAACGATTTGCACAAATAGATAAAATTTATTCAATATAAATTACGTTTCAAAAAAATATGTAGATACCTATATACAACATATAATTTATATATATAAGTATCTAGGTATATATCCATATATATTTTATTGAATAAAACATTATTGAATATTGAGATTTGTAATATATATTTATTTTTTTTCATTTTACTGGAAAAATATTAGGAAAAATTTTATTTGGGTATATGTATACAATGCTTATATAATATAATATCTATCAATAATATACTCCAAAAATATAGTACATCTCCTCAATGTGAATATAACCAAGGATATAACCAAAACCAGACCATATATATGTACTTATAATAAATATTGGCATAATTAATTTTTTTGTAGAGAGAGGAAAAAAAAGACAATTTATTATTAAAAAAATTATTATTATAATATTATAGTACATATGTATAAGTATATATATACTTAGTTATATTATATTTAATAAATATTATGTATTTATATACACATAAAAATTTTATAGATTTTTTTTTTTTAAATGAGATGACATTAAAATTTTGTTTGGCATTTTGTGGTGGAAATCGTTTAGCATTGTACAAAAATTTATTTAAGGATTTTATAATGTAATTCTTATTATTAAATTTAAATTTGATCTCAAATTTCCATATAAAATTTCCATATTATTATTTTTTGTAGTGGAATTTAATTTTTCTTTCTTACTTTTGAATTGTTTTGACGCTTTATTGTTCACAAAATTCTATTAAAATTAAAGCTTATTATGTTTTGTTTGTTTTTCTGTCTTTGTCTTCGCTGCTGATGTTGTTGTTTGTGTAATATGTTTATAGCATAAAGTTAAAGTATAGTTGAATTTAACTATACTGTTCTAAGCCTATAAAAGAATTTTTATATAACTTATATAATAAAAAAATCTCTAGTTTCAAGGTTTGAATATCGTGATAAAAAAATTAGTTGTAAGAGATTCTGATCCAGGATGGCACTACTTTTATGGGGTAAGAAGCTTTTTCACCAATTGAAGTTATTATTTAAAAATACCTTTCTCTAGAAAAATGATGGTGGTTCTATTTGGACACAATTTATTATATACATTTTCCATCTTATGAAAAAATAGAAAATTTTTTTTTTATTTAACATTTTAGTTGAATATTTAAAATAAATCAGCAGCATTGTGTATTCATTTTTTCCTTGTAATATTTATTATTTTTTTTATTTGAAGATTCAAGGTTCCCTTGACAACCGTCAACCGTGATGTTAAAGTTTTCTTTTTCTTGCTAAGAAATTAAATCGCTATCAGTTTTGTGAAATATATACATTTATTTTAGAAATATGAATCAAGGGAATCAAAAAAAGAAAGAATTTTTTTTTTAGTAAATTTTTATAGTATTTTTTAATTACATGCTTCAGAAATATTTTACGTTTTTTTTTCTACAAAAAAGAAGTTCTTTTATGAGTTTCATTAAAGGAAAAATTAATTTATAATATATTTTCCAAAACGATCCTGTGTATCTAAATACATTAACGATATTCAAATCTGAAATAATATAGAAAGTTTTGTTTATGTTTGAGAGACGATTATGATAAGTTCAACTTTTTTTGTTCGAACTGTGATAATTTATATTATTGGGGCCAACCAGAATGTCTTGCAAAACGTTTAGATCTAGAGACTTAAATATTAGGACGATGGATTTTTCATTACTTTCTTCAAGAATTGACCTTTAGTTTCACATAAAATCTATTTTTTCCCTTATCAACTTTTTTAAAGTCCCGGCATATTTAGTATCACAAAATACTAGAATTAAATACAATTTTTACGAAAAATTTGATTGCTAGAAACTAAATGAACCGTGTTTACATGGATTTTCTGATAAACTATGCCATTCTACTCTTTTATGTAGCTAAGCTGGAAAAACAAAAATCATTTCCTCAAATTATTAGAAATTTTTGCTCGTTTTATAAGCCCATGTGATTAAACTCATAATAAATAAATGAATAATTTTTTTGGTTAAACCATATTTCAAAAAACAGAAAATTTTAAAAAATATTTATTAAATCATCAGAATATCATTAACTTATATATATCGACAACATTTGAGTATTTTATCCAGGTTTTTATCTATATAAAGACATTTGAGACACAAATGATATACATAATGTTGAATACATACACTACATAAGTTAACCTAAATGTCAATTTTAATAATTTATGAGTGTTTTAATAAATGCAAAAGTTAATATACTTGTATTAATAAATACCTAACATTCACTTATGCTTTTAATTTTGATTGATTAAAAATCTGATAACATATTTTTTATGAGAATATTGTGTAAAAATAATATCTCCTGAATTGAATAGAAGTTCAAACACAATAACATTTTTAACATCATACTTAGGTATACTTATACTTAGAAAAAACTTTGTTGTCATATTAGGGTAGGTATAATATGATAAAGCACCTGTTAAATGTTTTTTAATCAAGTTTTTTTTTTTTTTTTTGATATTTTCTTATGTATATATAATATTTTTTTTATATATACGTCTACATAGAACAATTTTTACTCATTAAGAAATATTTTGATGCAGGATTTAGGTAAATGATGATGTTTATTGAACTTTATTGAACATTTCTATTTTGTGCTAAATTTTTTTTTTTTTTTGTATATTCAAAATGTCTATAAGATTTATCAATTTTGACATAGAAAAAAAATTTATTTTATGTGTTTTTTCAATACGTAGACATTATTATTATTTAACATAAAGAAAATGTAGATTATAAAAGCTTTCAATTCTAGGAACTATTTTTTTTAACAATCTCATTGTATGTGAAAAATAAAATTTGATTTCTTGATTCATTATTCTCATTAATTATATATTTGTATATTTGTCATTAATTATATATTTGTAGAACTCAAGTTCTGCATAAGTTTTTAAATCAGTTTCAAAAAATGGATGTTTTGGTAGCAAATATATTAAAACTCCTCAACAAATCAGAAGTCTAATAAAAACTGAATTGTTTAATGAAAAATTTTAAATGAGATGTTCTTTTGGGTCTTAAAAAACTCTCAAGTGACTTTTAGTTTAGGATAACAACTTTTCGCGCCACAATTTTTTTTTTATCGTTATATGTTTTCTTTATTGGTTCACTTCATATATTACATGTATGTATTTATAAAAACAAATGAAAAATTAAATTAGATATAATTTTTATTTTTTTTTCAGAAAATGATACTTTCTAAAGGATGCTCATTCTAGAATCTATTATAAAAAACTACTTAAATTCTAAGAGTAGGTATATAATATTTATTGATACATTTATGATTTTTTATAATTTAGTATTTTTGAAAATTATTATTATTTTTTTTTCTTTTGAAAAATTGAAAAAAACAAAATTTTATATAATATTATATATTTTCGCGCCACAATTGTGTTGAGCTGTTTGTTAGATGCGAATGCTGTTTTTAAATGAAATGTGGAAACTAGGCATGTTCGTAGCCTTATTCTAAACTTTATTTGAACACATAGCAAATGGGTTGGATTTTTGAGCCAATTTCGTACAACATATTTGTTTAACAAATTTCCTGCCATAGAGATTTTAATATTATAAAACAAAGTAAAATATATTTCTGACAAGGAAATTAATGATAACAATTGTCAGCAATTCATTTATTTTTTTTTTTAAATCATCTCACAAATTTATCACACTTTATACTTCTTCTTCTTGTATATATAATTTTTTTTAATGTTAAAACAGAAGATAGAATAAAATTTTAAAATACATACGATTTGATTTCTTTTTTTGTCTATTTTACATCCTACTTCAAAAAAAAAATTGTTGTTTTAAGAGTTTTATTAAAGGGATTATTCTCTTATGTATTTTTATCCTATTTTATCTAAGCATGTACATGGGTATCATCATATATGAATTATATAATATTGTGTTGTTCCTTTTTCTTTTTGTTTTTTTATTTGTCAAAAGGAATTCTTTTTCGAAAAAATAAATTTCACAGAAGTTCACAGAATTTTGAACAAAAAACTTAAAACAAATAGGAAATTTTTTAATGGTAAAGTTAAAGCAATTTTTTCTTTTGAATATTTGGAAAAAAAGGAAAATACAATCAATGTGGATTCTTTGAGTTTACGATATGAATGAAAATAGGCAAATATTTTCATACTATAAGTCTTCAAAAAAAAAAAAAAAAAAGGGTAAATTTCAACCTGTCGTAATTCAAATAATAAGTTTTAAAAATAGAAATGTCTAAATACCAAAAAAAAATATATATATATATATATCACAAACAAAAATTTCGGCCCATAATAATAAGCTTAAGTTTTAAGAAACATAAACTTTACACTCTATCGCCACAAAAGGATATTATTTCAAATTTGTGTAATAATTCTCCAGTCAATAGAGTTTTAAATTGTTCTTTTATTTTTGTTTAATTTCAATTCAACAATTTTTTTTTTTTGTTTTTTTTTTTTTTTTATTTTCCATTCAAAGTATACGAATAACAAAAATCATCCTTTTTATAGGTCGATCGTTTTGTGTATAATTTTTTTTTTTTTGGAAAAAATAATAAAAAAAATAAAAAATTAATAGCAATTGTAAAGAAATTCAAGGCACGACACAGATTAATAACAAAATGTCATAAATTTTTTTTTTTATGAAAAAATCCCCAACATATATGTGTGCCTATGTATGTTACCTTCAATATTTTACCGAACGAATTGGTTTTGGGGGTTTTGGGTAATACTATATACACACTATACTGTAGAAGGCTAAAACAAAAAAATTTAATCTGCAATATTTTTATAATTTAATGTTGATTTTATTTAATTTGAAAAGTATACTTATGACTTTAATCGAATTTATAATACATTAAAGATCTCAAGAATTAGTTGATAAAAAATTTTAAATTTAAAAGTTGTTGATAAAAATGTAAGGAAATTGTGAATAAATTCACAATTGTCGAACACTTTTGATTGATTTTAGTAACAGATGTACGAGCGTAGGAAAATGTGAAAGGGAAATTATATGAAAATGTATGTACAAAATTTATGCTCATCATTGACTCACTGAATCTGAATGCCTGAGTTTTAAAACCTGTGTTATATTGCCTATTATAGAAAAGTATTTATGCAATTCTTAAAATATTCATTTAACAATGCCTCAAAACTGATTTTGTACTAGATTAAATAATATTAAACAATTAGTAGGTACACCTACCCATATATTTTTTCAATCAATTCAAATTTGACATAATGACAAATTACAGTACAACCACAAAAAATATTAATAAATATTAAATATTAAAATAAAATAGTAAATTTTTTTTCTCAAACTCACTACTTTACTTACCAATTTTTGCTTTAACACATTTTGTAAATAAAATTGCTGAAATTATCCAAAAATATGTATGTCCAATAAATGATTTATTTTTGAGTAAAGCCATTTTAATGATTTTCTCGTCCTTAATAATATTTTGATTATTATGATATTTTTTTATATTTTTGTATTTTTTTTTTTATTTATTCTTCTGTTTTTTTTTAGATATTTTTTGTATTTTTTTTTTATTCGTGATTCATTTTTATTTATTTATCTATATATATATATATTTTTTTTTTCTTTTTTTATTTCACTGTGTGTAAAACGTGTCCTGATTTCTTAATAAGAATTTTTTTTTTTTTTAATAAAAGGGGGGTTGGAAAAAAAAATGATATAGTTAATAAGAAAATCTTTATATCTTAAGAAGTTATTTAAACACACCAGGAAGAAAAAATAAATTAAAGCATAGAAAAAAAAAAAAGTAAATAGAAACAAAAAATTTGTGAAGAAAAACTGAATTTTCTCTCTCTTAAGAGACTGTTCTTTATGTTTCAACACTTTTTGTTCTACCGAAATCTAAATCTAAAAATAAGAAAAAAAAAAAAATAAAATAAAAAATTGTTTATGTTTTTTTTCTGTTTTGTTTTTATTTCAGTTCCACACCATTAAAATATTCATTTAGTGTTATTGCTTTTATATCAAAATTTTTCATTTTTATTTCTTCAAATCTGTTGAATTTTACACAGTAGTTTTCATGTACTTAAACACAGTCAAATTAAAGTTATGTAATTAAATTTCATAGTTCTGTCATTGATTGTTAATTAAATTAATTTCCAATTTCTTGTTATTATTTTATATTATTTTAATTTCCACTATTTGGAGTGAATCATCAAAAACATATTCATTGATATATAATAATTCAATTCACTGAAAAAAAAAAAGAATAAAAAATTAGAATTAACCTTTAAACCTTTAAATTAAGTATGTAGATAGTGAGATTTTATGTATTTTTTTTTTAAACTTGTCCAATAAGAAATTCAAAGATCAAGATTAATATAATAATTAAGGATTTTAATTTTCTAAAGCTGTTTCTAACAATTCCTTTTTCTTTCGTTATCTTTCCTTTTTTTATATGCAAAATTATTAAGAAATCATATATTATCCTCCTGCTTATATTGGATTACTACAAAAAGAACATAAATTTGACAGTAATAGACTGTTAATTCATATTGTTGATGATATTTCTTTTAAAATATTTTAGTCTGGAATTCAAAGATAATGATTTCTGGCAGTAAAATTACTTTCAAAATAAAATTTAATATGTAATTTTCACTTTTTAATCTTTTTTTTTCAAGATTAATTTTTGTTCTACACATATATAATGTACATATAAAATTGAACTTGTAACTTCAAGCTGTTCAAAATTTTCATAAAAAGAAAAAAAAATGGTTTTTCATCACATACCTATACAATGCGAATAAAAAAAATTATTTCGCAAAAACAAACATAACAACAGAGAAAAACAAAGTCCTTCAACATATATTTGTTATTAAAAAAAAAGAAGAAAAAAAAAAGAAAAAAAAAGAAAAACAAAATAAAATAAAATAAAAGGATATAAAGAAAATTGGGGAAAAAAAAAGTTATTATAATAATTTTATATAAATGTATACATAGTTGTATATTTGTTTTATACTTTTCTTAAAAAATAAACACGTTTTTGCGATTGTTACTTCGACAGAAACATTAACGAATTTATAACAACTACGAATAAGCTTTGTGACTTAGTTTTAGTACAAAAAAAAAAAAAAAACAAAAAAAAAATACAAAGTTTTATATCGAATATATGGTTAATATTTTACCCTTGGGTCCTCTTTTCATTTTTCTTCTGTTTTTTAATTTATGAATTTTCTTTAAAAATATAATAATAATAATAATAAATTTGTTTTTTTTTCTCTTTTTCTTTTCGTTTTGCCTCAATGGACTTTCCTCTTAGAACTTTTTTGTTTTTTTCTGTTTCGGTCGTTTTTTTTTTTTTATACCGGAAAAATATCGGATTTGTTCATAAAGTTTTATGTTTCTTATTTGAGGATATTTTTTTTTTTAGTTTTTGTCTTTTTAGTTATTTTTTTCCTTTTTTTTTTTGCTTTATTATAAGATTTTTCGCTTCTGTCTATTTCTATATAGAATATTTTGCAAAACTTTTCTTTTTTTTTTATTTTCATATTATTATTATTAGAATTTTTTTTTTCTTTTATTTTTGCTTTATTTCATTATTTATATTTCAAAGCAATGGTAAAAAAAAAATAAAAATAAATAAAAAAATAAAAACATAAAATTTTTCTTATTACAAGAAAATTTAGAGGTTTATGGCCACAGTATTAAAATAAAAAAAAATAAAAAATGCTCGCGTAGGTCATCTGGAATTTATCCTAAAGTTATATATATTTTCTTCTGTTTTTTTTTTTGTCATAGGATCAATATTTTTATGATGAACTTGCAAATAATTAAAGCGGGAAAACAAAAAAAGAAAATAACTATAAAGAAAATTATGATTATAAAGTAAAACCAAAAGAAAAAAAAAACATGAAATAAACAAAATTATAACTATACATATTTGACACAAATTATGGATTACAAAGTTAGTCTGAGAGAGCTCTCGAAATCGTTACTGATTATTAAAGTATAGTTCAAAATAACCACCACAAGGTTGACATACCCTGAATTCGTTAACAATACATACAAACTGAATATTTTATATCGAATAATATATAAATTGTCTTCTTAGAAATGAAACAAACGTATGATATTTATACGTCGTTATAATAGCACCATTCGATTCCTCGTACTCGATTTTAAAAGTACAACTATTTTGCAATATTCTTAATATTGATTAAAATGTGTTTTTTAGATGAAAATTTTATGTTACTTGATATTTTTGCATACGTTTTTTTAAATTTCAAATCTTTAAACTGAAATTACTCGAAACTATACTTTTCATTATACATTGTTTCATTTCTCAGTAGACGAAATATTAATTGAAGCTTCTGCATACTTTTAATACAGAAAATTAATAAAATCTGTCAAAATTTAAGCTAATATCTCTTGGCAAACCACAACACTGTTCGTACGATTGTTTAAACACTGTTCGTACGATTGTTTAATGAACTGATTTTTGGCAATAAGTCAGCCGGCCAGAAATATTATTTTTTATTTAATTTTATTATAATTTAAAAGAAATATATTTTTAGTTAATTTTCTTGTAAACTTCTCAAAATATTTAAAATAAATCCAGATTCTAAGGTCATAAAATATTTATCTAAATAGAAATATCTGTAAGTGGATATGTTTTATGCATGTAATTTAAAAAAAAAATTGAAAAATTGAAAAATAAATTTCAATTTCTAATGTAAATTTTGGACACTTTAAAAGGATATACACATGTATACCTAATTCCTATATATAATATATTTGTAGCCAATGACTAGGGGCTACTTAAAAGAGAAATACATATGTATATTTAAAGTGTATATATAAATATTGCTTCAATCAAAATAAAATATCAGAAAAAAACATACTTAAAGGTAAAAATAAAAAAAAAAAAAAAACTAAAAGGAATCTTTAATATTCATTTGAATTACATTTTATTTTTTTTTTTTTTTCTTGCCTACCTTTATATATCAATTTTGATGTAGATGAAAAGCTTTTGTCGACCGTTTTCACAAAAAAAAAAAAAAAAAGGGAAGGATAAAAGTGGTTGTCTATCCATATTTAAGTTTTCTGTTTTTTTCTTTTGCTTATTTTTTTTGTTACAATATCAATGTAAATAAAAAACATATATATAGTTAATTAAGAACTTTTATTCTTTTTAAACATTCACGCCCAGAGCGGAGCTCGACCTCTCTTTCGATATTTAAGAATTATTTTCTTTAAGTTTTGAAGATGTTTCCAAATATTTTTTATTTTTTAATATAGTAATCCCATTTGCTAACATACAATTTTTGAAGTTTATATTTAATACAAATATATTTCTTTTTTTGACAAATACAAACATTATGCCATTTACCTTAAAAAACAATGTTGAAAATTAACTATAAAAATGTCGGAAACTAACGATGTTGTGTTTTCTGCAGCGTACTTTAGAAACTTTAGGGCTTTTTTAGGCACTACCAACTTATTGAAGAAAAATTACATGGATTGACTATTGAATTACATGGATTGAACATTCAAGAAGTGTTCAAGAACAACTCACTATCCTTAAAAAAAATCCTTTAGTCCGTGCAAGGTAAAACTTGAATGTTGGAATTCGCCAGAGGAGTGAGTTTATTTCCGGTATTTTGATTTATTGCGTTAAATTTAACAAATATGCGGAAGAAAAATAGGCTTAGGAATTAATAATTTAATCCGAAAAAGATACAAAAAGGACAATCATTCCCATTTTTTGTTTTTAGCCTTCAAAATATACCAAAATAATAATAATAATAATAATTGTACTATCATCATATTTTCCTTATATATATATTTCTATACATAAATCCTATGTTATATATAAAACAAGAAAAGAAAGAAAAATGGAAAATGACCCAATACTATATTTTTGCAGACTAAGTATGATCTTAATGAGCTGCAAAGCCTTTTTGTGTTGTTATTTTTCTGTTCTTTTTTTTTCTTATTTGTTTTCTTCCTTATTATTATGGTTTTTTTTTCCTTTTCTGAAATGATGATGACATAAAGAATCCCTCCCAACAACCAAACAAATTTTAATGGACAATTTATTTATGCCTTAGTGTAAAATAAATAAAAGCATGAAATATCAAGCTATATATAATACATTGTAGGTATATAAGGATATACAAAAAAAAAAAAGGAAAAAGACAAAAAAAAAAAAAAAAAAAAATTTTTCCTATAAAGAAAATGAGCAGCACACAGCAAAAATAAAGTTCAAGATTAAATATGTATCTTCTATATAAAATATTCCCTTCACAATAATTTTGAACTAATTAATTTATTCGGAATAAAATAATAAGAACAGAAAAATCTAATATTCTTCATTTATTGAATTTTTAGGGACGTTTTGTTGACAATAATAATAATAATAAATAAATAAAAAAAAAATTGTGGTATTTACATTTACATAAAATTTTCATTCATGGAAATCAAATTCTATAAAAGTTATCAAATTTTTATTTATTATTATTATTATTTATTTGTTATTATTTCTTTTGAAAGAATTCTACGTGTTTATTTTATTAAAAAAATAAAAAAAAACAAAGTCTATATGATTTGTTTACGAAATATGTCAAAAATTTGTTTACCTCATGAAAATAGTTATATACTACTAATTGATCAATATTAATTTTATGATTTATTAATATTTTTGTATGTAAATCAGAAAAATTTTTCTGAATTTCAGGTATTTAATATAAAGTTTTCTAAATTTAATTGAATTTTCCGCAGAAAATTTTTATACAAATGTTCATACACAAAATATGAAAACCTTATGTGTGAGAAATTCGTTTTATTATATAGTTTATAGTTTCAAATTTTCGATCAGAGCCATTGCTAGCGTATTTTCTATTTCATAAGTTTTCGTGGGGATTTTTGATCAAATTTAAATAACTTTGAGCGGCGGGCATAAAGTTTGTGTATCATGGTGAAACCTTATTATCAAAAACATTGAAATAAATTTTAATAAAGCGATATTATACGTCATTGGAATGAAATATCAGTTTATTATACTGATAATTCCTCAATAGATGAATTAGTTCTTTAAAATTATTATTATACTGTTAAAAGGAGTTTACTCATATAAGAAGGACAAAATTATATTCAAAAATATGTTTTTCCGTTTTTACTTCAAAAACTAACTCATCAAAATTGGAAATAAATTAATTCATCAAAATAGAGCCCAGTTTCTTATTTACGTTTTGTTAACGAATTCATCAATCAATAGATTTAAAAAAAAACGGCTAACCACTTTGATGGGTTAGTTGGTTAGTTTGTGATGATCTAGTTCACGAAGCCCAAAAAAATTTTTTTTTTAATTGTAACCAAAACATAAACATTTTTTTATCTGATTCATAATATATTTTATTTAAATTTTATGAAAAAAATGTTTGCTCTTTTTTATTAAAAATAAAAAAATCAGTCTATTTCAAATTGAAAAGAATTAACATTTAAATAAAATTTTATGTCATTTTTTTTCAATTAATTTCAGTCATCTACATAAAATATTTAAAAATATAAATTTTGTAGTCTAAATATTTGACATCTTTTGGCCTAAAAAGAAAATACAGTGGCATTTATAAAACTATTTTACAAGTTTCGTAAAGCTTGAAAATGTCTTTTGCAATAAATTTATTATTAAAAAAAATTCGAACACTGTGACTTAGTTACAGGGGACATAAAACACGGGTCTGTGGTTGTACTCATTGAGCGGTATAAATTTTGACGTTTTTAAGTGTCATAACATCAATTGACTTTATAACTAAATTTTTAAGATACAAATGTTTTGTTGTTGACTTTATGACACTCCACGTCCACCGTCTATCGTTCATATTTTTTCATTCTTTCTAATTAATAAAAAAAAGTACTATTAATATATCCTTGTTAAACTTTAAAGCTTAAGTATTTGAATAAAAATATTTTAAATATGCCAGTTCTTCTTTTTTTAAATAAATTTTTCTCTTTATTATATAGGTAGTTTCAAAAGGTGTTTAGGTTGGAAGGCAAAAAATAAAAAAAATAAAATAAAATTATTTTTCATTTTTAATATTCAAAACAAATTTAATCTATTTTATTTTTTTATTCTTATTTTTTGACTTTTGTTTAAAAATTTTTCGTTAACATTTAATTTTTTTTTTCTCAAAATTAAATATTCAAAAGTTGTCTTTCACATTTCTGGGGATTTTTTTTTTTTTGTATTTAACTATTTTGTTGCTCAATTTAATTTTTCACTTTGCAGTAGAGATTTTGTTTGTTTTCATTTATTTTCCCTTGTTTTCATATTTATTTTTTTGTGAATATTCACTTTAGCTTGAACTATTTAATTTTTTTTTGTGTTTTTTTTTTTATTAATTTTCAGAAAATATTCCCAAAGGAACTTACTATAATATATATTTTCTTTTCTATGCCTTGAATAGGAAAAACAAAAGAAAAAAACAAAATAAAACATTGAAAATATAGTTTTGTTGAAGACTTTTTTTTAGTTTTTTTTTTTTCCTACTGTAGTATATTTATGTATAGTACGCATATCTGTATATTATGTGTATATAGTAAGAAATTAAAGTATATATTCTATTATGCTTTATTAATATTAAATTCAAATTACCCTAATTCTTGTTCTGCCAAGAATAAAAACAAATTATAATAGTAATGTTTTTTGACATTTATAAAAAAAAAAAAAATTTAATCGACCTCAATTATTCTAAAATTGTCCTTTGACAATAACCTGTTTTCTTTTTCCATGATTTTATGTTAATTTTTTTGTAAAACATCATGTTTATAATGAAAATTTAACGATTTCATACACTTTTCATTCCCCTCCAACATAATATATACCTTTATTTTATTATATTAACTACATAGAACATAAATTATTGATTTTTCCTATATATATACGTTTGATATGCTACGTTAAAAATTTTCAAAAAAAAAAATTAATTTAAAAGAAAATTTAGAAAAAAAAAATTCTCTGACCTATTTCAATACTAAAAATTGAAAAGGGTATTTTTTTTTTAAAGGGATTGGGCAATTTTCTTTTTTTTTTTGTATTCCTATACAAGTATGTTAAAAAAATACATACATATGTATGTTATGTATAACATTGATATTTTTGAAGATTATATTCTGAATATTTAACTAAAATGTTAAATATTGGTATCTTAAAGTGAATCGTAAATGTCATTGTCATTATTGTACGCACAATTTTAGATTTTAATTTTAGCGATTTTATTTTTTACATAAAAGTACATATTAGGATCGAGCCTGGACGGCAAATTAATTGGAATAAATATTGGCGGTAATTGTATAAATATATAAAATGAAACATGTTATTGGTGTTAGTGAAAATTTAGAATTTATTTCACTTTTTATTTCAATTAAACAATTTTTTCTACTTTCGGCTTTCAAATCGATTTAAAATGTTCCGCTGATGATTTTTCAAGCCAGAGTTCATTCAATGTCAAGAAATTGTGTGTTAATTTAAAAGAGATACATATTTAGTAGCAAAAATAAAAAGAATTCATATTATAATACTGGCTTTGAGATTTCCCTGACATTTGTATTAACATAAGATTCAGAATTATTTTTTACGAATTCTGGAAGATACAGCTGAGTTTCTGATGCTATACATGTAATTTTAAATACACTATCAAAATTGGAACATTTACTTTTTGCCAAAAAAAAGAGTAAATTATTTATTTCACAAACGGAAGTATTTAAATTTTCTTTCACATATTTCGAATCAGTAAAGTTCTTCTCATTTTTATTTTATTTTTTTTGTTAATACTATTCGAAATTACAATTATGCACTATACAATTTAATATGCTGATGATGATGAGGAGAATCATATACTACTATTTGTATAATATTTAATTTTCATTTGTTTTTCCAATTTTCATGTACCTTGTATAAATTTTTTATTTCTATATTATGTTATTATTATTATATTTTCCTTTGATTCAATTTACATTCAAAAGCTTACATATTATAATGTAATATATGGTATGATGATCCCTTTTTTGTCTTTATATGAAAAACTTAATTATTTTATAATATTCTCTTTGAAATTCTACGAAAGATGATTATTGTGAAATGAACATTTTTGGTTTCTTTTTTTTGTTATTATTATTTTGTTGCATAAATTGTATGAATGAAATTTGTGCAATTATATAAAGTAAAACAAAAAATAGATATTTTCATAATTCTTGATCCTATTTCTATTTAATTGATTGAATAATATAATATTAAGCTTTTTATGTATATGTATATGATTTTTCAGTAATAAAACTTTTCTAATGATGTTCCCTATTGTTTTTGTGATTTAAAAACAAATCTCACTTCTAATTCTTTATTTGCAATCAAAATTCCAAACCAACTTATTATATTTTTAGCCTGTTTTCCATTGAAAATAGCAAAACGGACTACCTCATATATGGTCTCATATATATGGTCTGTATTTCGATGAAACTTTTTATGTTGTCTAAATTTTTATATTGACTAAATGGTATTGGTATAATAATATGTCTCCGTACTTCATTATGAGGTATATACTATTTTAAATTTTTCAATAATTTGATTATGACATAAAGTCCAATATTCGTTATCTCACTGAGAGTAAAGAAACCCTCCTACTTTAGAATTACGATGTTCCATTCCATGTACTTTAAAAATGAAAGCTATAATTTTTATTTAAATTTTTTTTTGTAAGTGAAAATGAAAAGTTAAATCATATTGTGATGAATAATGATAGAATTCACCAGTCCGGAATCTATTTATATATGTTTTTAAATTACCATTCTTAGATACTATATATACATATCATACATTAAAAAAAAAAAAAAAAAAAAATCTGGGAAATGAAAATATAAAAGTTAAATTAGCAATCAATCAAATCAAAAAAAAATCATATTTTTATATCGTACAAAATATTACAGCTCTAATTTCTTACAAGAGCCATTTTAAAATGTTGATGAAAAAAAAAGAGGAGCATTTCAACTTCCTAGCACGATAGCTAAGACCCTTATTAAAAAAAAGTTACAAAATTGTGAAATTTCTTTAATTCCTTTTAACGTTCCTTTTTTTATATTATAATATAGGACCGCATGTAATTTTAATATAAGATATTCCAATAAGAAAATATACATGTTGCGCTTGACCGATCCGTCCATATATTATAGGCAACAAAGTTTCATTATTTTCTACAAAAAGAAAATTCCAACCCCCCCACAGAAGAAATACATCAATTTACAAAATTATAAAATTCATCTAAAAATCACAACAATTTAAAAGAAATCTAAGCGATGATAAATTATGTTATAAAGTCTTTGGGAAAAAATAATAATAATAATATTAATAATAAAGGAAAAAAAAATGAAATTTTATTTTTATGAAATAAAATAATAATAATCTTTCATGTAAAATTTTGTATTTAAAAAGGAAATTTCATAAAACTTATAATTAAAATTAAAATCAGTGTAGTGTAAAAAAAGAAAAATGGTATCTGTGTTTTTACTTTGAGATATTTATGTAAAATTTATTGTATAAATATTATTGTACATATATTTAATGTACAATATAGTACAACATACTTATCGGATATATACATACATATATATACTTTTAATAACCATATTTGCTAAAAATTATAATCTGAATTGTATTATAAATACATTTGGATAACACTTTCTGATCTAAAATTAAAATTTATTGTAATTGAAAATTAAATTTATAATTATTTTCAATATTGTTATTTTTCTTTCATATATATTTGTTTCATTTAACTTTCCATATCTTAATATTTTGTAGTAACCATTAGGAGCCCATAATATTCTAGACGGACTAGTTTACAAATTTCTCCAAATTTTAATTATTATAAAAGGTTTGCCAGATTCAGTGTTTGCACACTATCAGAGGCTAAACAGTTATCTCAAGTTCCTTCAATCGAGATCAACTCCTACGCTAATTTTTATAGAAATCCATTTTCAGCCCCCATTCGAATTTTTGGGTATAATAATTTTTTAGGTTTACCAATATTCGACATATTAATTTTTATCAGAATTTATTGCTCCAATCTCCATCGTCCACATTTGGAGAATCTCTTTTCTTTTGACAGAAGTATTAATTTTTGATTAAAAAAGGGGCTAAAAAACAAATTACTCCTGAAAATTATCTACCGGAAAGCTGTGTTCTCTTAAATAAATTTGATTAATTGCTCATATACTGGCATATACTGATATAATCTCTAAATAAAAATATACAACGCAAATTTAAATAAAATTAAATAAACAAAGAAGAAATAAATTTCTAAAATATGAAATAAATTGATTAGAAAAAAAAAATATTTATCCATAATGAGCTCAGTTAGATATAATCGACATTGAACTCAGCTAAAACATTTTTGGTTTTTTTTTAGTAAATCATTTGAATAATTAATTATATTAGTTTAATAACATTTTTGTTTTCTGAACTAAAAATGGATACGGTGATGGTCAAAGAATTTAGTACACCAATATTTTTGATATTTGAAAATAAAACTAAATTAAACTTTTCTACAAATTATGGGCAAAAAACATTCTGCTCTGCTTAATTGACGACTACTGTAACTCTAATTAATATACAAATATAAAACAAGAAAAAAATAAAAAAAATAAAAACCCCAAAAGCAAACACCTAGAAAATAATTTAAATATAAATTTTTATATTTACACGTATAAATATAAATATAAGAACATTGTACATACTTATAGAATATATAGAATTCCCATTATAATTGCATTATTTTTACATTAAAAAAGAATTTTAATTTTTACATAAACCTAATTAGCTGATTTCATGTTGCATTTATTGAATGCAATGGATTTTGTTAACTTTATTTTTTTGACTGAAATAAAGTAAATTTAGTTATCAGAAATCTACAAAAAAAAAGGACATCACTTTTATTTATACTATCTATACTAAAAAAAATTGCTTATCATATATTTATTTACTATTTATTTTTTTCGTATTTACATGCCTGTTAATAATTCGTATCGTTTGAAAATATTATACACTTCAACTTCAACTATTCACGCATATTGGTATATTGATTATTGGATATTGTTGGGCATTGAAGAATGTGTTTATATACGTTTATAATTCATAGGTATACCGATATCTGTTCGTATATGATTGTAGCAATATGCAACATAAAACTTTCAAAAACTTCTTTTTGTTTAAAAAAATATTTTTAATAATTTATTCTTCGCTAGAAAAAACAATTGCTACAATTCATTTGCCAATAGTTGTTTGGACGATTTCTTACATATTTGAAAGTAAATCCAAGACTTTTACGCCCAATTGAAAGAAAATAACACAGTTTAGTTACAATCTTTTTGCTACATTCTACAACCGATTCTCCAAAGTGATGTTTTTTTTCAGTGTTATATACAATGTACATATTTTTTTGAAATCCAAAAGATACAAAAAAAAAAAAAATACATAAATTATGTATTTAAATGGAAAAACTTATTTATTTTTTGCCTTTTTGTCTTTTTAACAAAAAGAATAAATAAATCAATCGATTAATTTTGATATTTATTTATATTGAAAGCATAAAATTAAAGGATTTTGATTTACTTTAAATTAAAAAATAAACCACAATATTGTATAATATTGTATATAATATATTTATTTTATCAAAATAACACTCAATAATTGATTAGACTTATGTGCGGTATAAAATATTATTTGTTTCATTTGATTAAATATTTTTAGTAATTTTTATGACAAAAATTGTAAAGTGTATTGTCTTTACATAAAAGTTAAGAGGAGTACTCAATACTCATATGAATGTACATAAACATGAAAGAAAAAGTCGGCGGCTATCAATCTGGCTGTGAATATCTTTCTGAAGTAACTTTAAAAAAATTGATGCCAAATTTCCTATTCTTGTGGATACAGCAATGATGAGTTTATTTTTAAAAAGGATTAATTAATTTAAAAAAAAAAACATTTTTTTTTCATCTTATAAACACAAGAGAATTAATTCTTAATGTAATTTTGTCATTCATTCATCATTATTACAACAAGAAAACATAAAAAGATAAATTAAAAACAAAAAGGAAGAAAATAAAACAAAATATTAAAAATAATAAAGAAATGACATTAAAGGATTTTTAATGAATTTCTTTCTTATTTTCATTTAATTTGTCAATACATAATTAAAGCCATGTAAATTGTTATGCTTATATGTATAAAGCGACAGTCATATAATATAGAATACTCATAAAATAATATTTCCACATTTTTGTTTATCAAATTTCTTGAAGTTCTTTTTATATTTATAATTTTAGATTTTTTTTTTGAGTTATACACCCTTTACCTTTATACATAATTTTTGTTGTTTGCGACCTGACCAAGAAGTTCACCAATATTATACTATTTTATAAATTTTGATATTTTTAATACTTTTGATTTTTGTAGCTGCCATGAAAATTTACGGACATTTTTTTAAAATGAAAAAATATCTCGAAATCTGAAAAATGGTAAAAAAAATAATATAAAATATCGTTGGCGTATTCATTCACATGACACTGTAAATTTGAAAATTTCAATTCCAATAAAATTTTCTTTAAATTTTAATTTTTTTTTATTTTATCAATATTAATAATCAGAGTATTTAATGAAAATGAGTGCATGGATCAGTAATTATATGTAGTTTATAAAATTATTATTTTATTTTATAGATTTATATGTATTTAAAAATGAAAATGCCATTATTGCATCACAGGAGATATCAAATTTATTATTTCTACATAGATATCTAATTATTAATTATTTCCCCAAAGATAATTCATATATATATAATCAATTTTATTCATAAAATATTATTATCAAGTTCAATTAAAAGTTTATATTTATAAAATTTTCAAAATTCTGTATACATGATACAATAATGTGTATATACTATACAATTATACACAATAATGTACTTGGATGTACATGAACGCATTATGTAATAATGTATCATTTTATATTTATGTCAATTCTAAAATGTTATCTGCAAAAACTTAAAAAAAAAATTTTCTTTTCATAAAATATTGACTTTTGTTATACTGAATATTTAAATATAGAATTTAGAGAGTATTGATTTGGTTTTTATTATTGTCTACAGATAGATATATATTTTTCTTATCTAACTTTAAATATAAATTTTAAATAATATGTAAATTTTTTTTTTGTAAAGAAAATATAAAATTGTGAAGAAAAAGAGGAAATGTTTGGTCACATTTTAGTATTTTTCCTACAGTAAATGTATTCATTTATATCAAATGAAAATCTATGTATTTATTTTATTTTGCTGTTTTGCTCTTGTTATATCTCTGAAGTCATTAAAATTTTAAAAGCTATAGTTTTCGCATAAATAACGAAAAACTTGGATGATAGTCTTTTGGTTATAAAAATCTATTTCATTCATACTTTGTTGGTATAATGAATATCATAAAATTATTTACCAAATTATAATGACTATTTTACTAGGTTTTGTTATGAAAATATATAAAATTTTAAATTAAATAATAACTTTAAACATACACCGCCGCCATCTATCATTTCTATTTAAAATAAATAAATAAATGGATATAGTATATAAAGATGTTTAAAATTAATTAGGAATTTCACTTATTTATTATATGAACATAAAATTTTAACAGCAATTTAATTTATATATAAATATATTCTGTAGTTTTGTATATATATACAAAATTATATAAGGCATATAAAATGAATAAACAATTTTAATCTAAATTCAACAACGCATAACTAAACAAACTAATTTTCCATATAATAATAAATTAATTTTCTTAATGACATTTATTTATCTTTGTGTAAAAAAAAAATTATTATTTTCTTTATTTTTTGTTCCTTATTTTTGGTCAAAATAACACACAAAATAATGTTATTAATTTAGTAAATTTTTTATATTTTAATATATAGGAATAGGTAGGCAAAAAAAAAAGATCTCTTTAAATTTATATGTCCAAATATATGGACATTTGGGCAATACTGAAGTAATAACCCAAAAATAAAATTTATTTTTCCAAAGTAATGTCCTTATTTTATGCCTATTTAAGTTTATGTGAATTTAATTTAAATCTTATAAATAAAAATTTTATCATTAAAAATCAAAAGGTTTAAAATGGTGAATGAATGAATATATGTATAAATATATATAGAAGAAAATGATTAATGAAATTCTGTTTAGGAAAAAAATATAATAATAATAAATGAATAATTATACCTTATGACGTATTTTATCTTATTATTATTTGTTTTTTTTTTTGACTTTTTTTTTTTTTAATTTTTGGGTTCATAAAATTTTTGACCAAAAATATGTGTTTTATGGACAAAGTTATATTTACATTATTAAATTAAATTGTAGAAATACAGAGCAGATTAATAATGTTTGTTACATTAAGTCGATAATCATACTACACTCTTCATTCCATCAATTTGATATCCTAGAACTATAATATTATATTTTCTTTAGAAAAATAAAATTATTCTGAGCTGAGCTTTAATATTTTACAAGCATAGATAGAACTTGAGATTTTAAGTAGGTTCAGTTCGGACATCATTGAATTCAAATTTGCCTGAATATTGATAAAGAGATCACAAACATTAGAATTTTCGAAGTTTTAGAACAACTTTTGTAACATCACATTCATCTATATATTAAATTGATGTCAAAGATCTTAGTATCTACTTATTTTCTGGTTATCAAAAAAAACTATCCATTTTCACATAATCAATAATATTTATCTTAATGTAATGAGGAGGATCTATAGATTTATGAAAAAAATCAATTTTATCACAATCTAATAATGTCAAAGTTATGTTCATAAAAAATAAATTGTGGGCGAAAAAGTAATTTTTGAAAATTTATTGATAAAAAACAAAAGGCAATTTTCTTCAATTTGTTTATTTTCTAGATTTCTGTAAAAAAAAAAATAATCTATGTAAAATGTTATATTAAATATCTTTTATTATGTGTTTGTCTACCTAGAATGAAGTATCTTAATATTTTTAACAATTTTATTTTGAGAAAATAATAATAAAGCACTTATATTATTATTCGCTAAAAGATGAAGATATATTCAAGCTTATATTTTTATATAATAATAATATTTTCAAATAAATTATAAATAGATATATATATATATATATATATATATATATATATATATATATATATATATATATATATATATATATAGAATAGATACGTAACTAGGTAGATATTTGGTAAGTATGCTACATTTTCTTTAAAATATCAGTTATATAATAAGTTACGAAGATATACAGAAATATCAATTATTGTATATTTCAAGAAAATATGTTCATGGTTTCTCCTTCTATTAATATTAAGATTATTTCTATATTTTAAAGAAAATTGTTATTAATAAATTGAAGTTATTTTTGTGTAAAAATAAAATCTAGCTACACAAAATATAATTTATTTCACATTTATACTTGTTTTGAAACTAAAGAAAAATCATAATGATTTCATTTTAAATAAATTTAAATAATTTAATTTCTGAATTGGAATTAATCATTGAATTTGTATAATTCTAAACAATAAAAATATTATTACAATTATATTAATTTAACTAGAATTTGTGTACCTATTGTGTATTTGACTAGAAATTAATACGAATTTGAACAAATTTTTCGTTAAATATTGAGGTGATTTTTCGTCCCCAAACCAACAAATTCATATTCTAAATTACACCTTGTTTATTAGGTGTTCTGAATTTGCGAAAAAAAAAATCCGCGGCCTGGTATCTAATAAATCTAATATTTATTATCTATAATAAACAAAAATAAATGAATAAAAATTATTCCTATTGAAAATTTGCACTTTCTGACACTATCAAAACATTTTGTTATTCAAGATAAATGTATTTTAATATAGGTATATGTAATGTAGGTAAATGACAAACATTTGAGAAAATTTTGTTGTTTTATTTTTGAAAAGGACTTTTTTTCAATTACCAACAAATAAAAAATATAATTTGTATGTTGCTTTTTATTTTGTTCCAAAATTTTATTTCATAGCTAAAATAAAATATAATTTAGACAGAAATAATAATAAAAAAAAATATGTAACATTCCTAACATACAAAAAAAAATAAAAAAATAAAAATATAAATAAGAAGAAAATAATAATGAAATTCTATTTTTTGTTTTTTTTAATTTTCACTGAAAAAAAAATTAAATAAATATTTTGTTTAAGTAAAAATAAAATATATGTACATACAATATTTTTCACTTTCTATTTATTAAAAAAAAAAAAAAGAATAAATATACATAAATACATAATATGTTGTGTATATACATTTTTCATACATATAAAATAAAAAGAAAATGAAAAAGTTTTCTTCGATTTATTTTTTTTATTTTTTTTTCTCATTCTTCTTCCTTTTTCACTAAGTTTAATATAATAATATTATATTATTGTACTATAGTATACAGTATAGTATAATAGTAGTAGGTATAACCTGTTAAATGTGTATTATTTTTAAGGTAGATTACCTAATATATCTTTTTTTTTTTGTTGGTTTTTTTTTTATTGTTGTTCTTTTGTTGAGATTTAAATCATTTCAAAAAATTTCGAACATAAATATGTTATATGTTTGTATGTATGTATAACAATAATATAAACTTATATATAAATATGTATAAAAATATAAATTATCCACAAAAAATATAACATACAGGGTGAGTAATAAATCTTTAATCATTTCAATGTTGATTTAAATGTCAGAATGGAAAAGTAAATGAATGAAACTTTTTTTTTTTTTTTCAAATCTATTTTATTTGTGTCAAAGGCATATAAGGATAGAAATAAGATCTTTTGTGTTTTTTTTTTGTTAATTATTTCCATCTAAAAGAATATTTTGTCACCATTAGAAGGGAGAAAGAATTTTCGATTTTAATATTGAAAATTTATTTAGTTTTGATTCAAATACGATTTTAATTATTAAAAAATTTTTTTCATAACTTGAATACGATTTTTATTAAAAAATAGATCCTGAGTGACGATCCATCTCAAAAGCTGGAGAACTTTTGTTCTTGCTGATAACAATTTTAAATTTGTGTTAAGTTTTTCATCAGATTTCTGGTTTTTTTTTTGACTGATTTCATTAATACACACTTTATTTGTACCTATTCTCTTTATAAATGTGCACATAATAAATTATATATTATAGTACGTATATTTTACTTTTTATTATATATCTATTTTTTAGAAAGTTTTCTTAGGTTTTTCCTTTATTTTTTTTTTTTTGTATTTTAACAATACATAACTGAAATATTTTCACAAAGCCTTGTTGTTTGACTTTTCAAAGTGCTTTATTTTTCCTTTAATTCATATATTATCCATATATAGCATGTATACATTGTACATATATGTAATTGTATGTAGGTAGGTACAAAAATTTTCTTTTTTTTATTTATCCCAAATTTAATTTTTTCTTTTCTAAATTATATTGAGTGTACAAGTAACAACACATTATGTATAATCTACATGTATCAGGGTTGAACTGTGGACAAGAGACCTTTATTTTTTTTATTATAATTAGGGAAATTATCTTAAATTATAGTTTCTTGGATAAAAAACTTTTAAATTCTTATTTGTCGTGGTACTTAAGATGTGGATATGTTCGTTCATAATATTTTAAAATTATTTAGGATTTTAGAAATTAAAAAAAACATCCTTGAAAGGATTTTTTGGTATAAATAATGAGGTCACAATATTTATACAAGTTCTATCAAATTTTAATTTGTTAATATTATAACTGTCATCAGACTATAACATTTGAAAATTTGTAAACCCCCTAAAAAAATAACAAACATTAAGAAAATAAAACCACTCTATATATATATTTTTATTTTCTTAATGATTTCAATTTTCTATGATTTTGTTTTATTTTAAGGTTTCATAAAAAGATTAATGCACTTATCTTTTGAGAATTTTATTTGATTTTTTTTGTACACTATATATAAACTTATGAGATATACAAGTATTCGTACATAAATATTTTTAGTTTAATGAAACTCTTAAGTAATATACATAAAATTTTACAATTGAACAAAAATAATAAAAAAAAAAAACCAAAAAAAAAAACCTCTAAATTCTTCATTTTCTAAGTATGCATCCTTCAAAAGGTTATTTCGCTCGATAAGGATGTCCTTAGATTAAATTTCCTTTTATTTTATATTATTTTGATTAAAAGAAAAAACCTTAACTGAAAAACAAAAAAAAAAAAAGAGTATCAGAGTAATCAGAAAAAAACCCCTACATAAACTGGAAAATAAAAAAAAAAAATATTATTGTACATTATATACGAAAAAACTAACAATCATTTTCATTTTAGTAAAACAAAAATGAATTATATATACCTATATATATATTTTTTGCTATTTGTTCCCAGGAAAACTATAGAAAATTCATGCTCCGGTTTTCCAAAAAAAATAAATAAATCAAAAAAGTCAAATTGGTGGAAAATTGTGTAAAAAAAAATTAGAAATGAAAATCAGGCCAAAAGAAGAAGAAACAAAATTGGAGTTGAGCAAAAGAAAACGTATATGATACTAAGCGATAATAAAAAATGAGTGAATTATAATTTATATTTTGAAGTTTTCCCCTACTTGTCTAAAAATTAAATTAAGTGATAGGAAATTTTGAAAAAAATATTATTATTATTTTATCCTGGAAACTCGAAAAAACATACATAACTTACGAACTTTGTAATTTAGTAAAAAAATTAAAAAGAAATTATTTTTAAAGCGTTTTGTTATTGAAAAGAAGAAGAAAAGTTTAGAAGATCCATGCTGACATAAAAAGTGTTTTTTTATCATTTATGTTTTCCATTCATATTTACGTCGAATAGCATAAATTAAAAAAAAAATTATTAATATACATATTTTGTTTACAAAGTTAAGAAGAAAAAATTTCAATAAGAGAATAGGTACTTGAAACTTTTAGCTATTTATAAGTGTTTATATGATTTTCATATTCCTTCCGTTTCCTTAGCAGAAGCGAAAATTTTTTTTTTTTTTGTTGATTGTCATTATTTTAACACTTGAAAATGTGTTCTTATTTCAAACAACCGGAATCGCCGCTATAGTACTAGTATATTTCTATAACTAAAAGAATTCCTGGTAATTTCGATTAACTTTAGAAAGGATTGTCTTTCAATCGAAATTCTCCGTATAATTTAAAGAAATTCTATTGTGATTGAAAGAATCCAAAAGTACACTTTATTCTACTAGTTGTGTGTGGAGTGTTGATCATAGAAATTTGATTAATGCCCTAGAATTGTTTTTGCTTTTTCCGCATTTCATTGAACTTGAGAGATGATAAACATAAAAGTGGTTTAAGTAAAATAATTTGTAGAAATCGAAAAATAAAACAAGATAACTATTACGATACGAACCTTTTTTGTTTTTTTTTTTGTACTGACTACTCGTAAAACCACAAAAAAAATATAAAACCAAATTATTGGGTAAGTTTATATTCCTTTTTTTTTTTTTGAATGGCTATTTGTACAGAGAATGTACGAATTTATTTCATTAAACTATAAAAAAATTAGGATGAACGTAAAATTTGGGAAAAAATAAAGAAAATAATAGTTATCTGGAAAAATAAAAATTACTTATAATAAAATTTTCCAAATTATATAAAAACCGCGCCAAAAAAAAAAAATAAAATCCAATTTAAAAAAAAAATTTTATGAGAAAAAATTATTTTCTTGATTCTTATAGATAAAATAGCTTAAATATCGCCTTTTCTAAAATACTAATTTATATTACTATTATTACTGCTTATAGAATGTATTTTGGAATTTGACATATCATGAGGTACGCGCTCACCCAGCCGCATGTAAGATTTTTTCATCTTTTTGTATAAAAATAATACACTTTAATAATGATGATTAAGGCATAAGTTTTTGACATAATTATGTAATTTACTTCACGCCTCGACCATCACATTTCCAAATCTATTCTTCAACGAAAATTAATATTCTTATAGGAATTTAAAAAAAAAAAAAAACAAATAAAGGTTCAATATATGTTCATCAAAATGTTGCCAAAACATGTGTATATATGTGTACCACCTGTAACTAAATATGTATTACAAGTGTTTTGTAAATACGATTTTTAAAAAACATTTTATTTCGATAAATTTCAAAATCAAAATGTTTTATTTTATTTTTTTTTTCAATAAATTCGTAATTGTTGGTACACAAATAAATAAATAAATAAGTAAAACATTCTTATAAATCAAAATGTTTTTACCTTAAGGCTGTATACTCTGTTTATGAAAATCCTTTCAAAATAAAAATCTTTTTATTTATTATATATATACATATATATACAATTTTTTTTTAAATATTATTTGAAAATAAAAAAAAATAAAAAATATTAGCTTCGAATTGTTATTGATTGACATTTTTAGGAATTTTATTTCTATTTTCTATTCTGATTTTATTTTATTTATACCACAGAGAAAGAAATTATTAAAAAAAATTTTTAAATAGACTTGAAAAAAGAGGATAGAAAGCCAAGAATGTTTTCCTGCCATGAAAGACAGCAGTTAAGGAAAATTCTTTGCGATTAAATTCAATCCAAGCGCAAAACAAAGTTCTCTCTTGTTTTAGATTTTAATCTATCATTAACTCCAACATCTCATCTTTCAATTAAAATTGTATTAAACCAAACGAAATAATATTTTGAAGTAATAATGTTAATGATTTGAAACCCTATGAAAAAGATGCATTCAAATACTGACGGTTTTGGAAAAACAACTCCAACAACCAGTTGAGTATTAACGTTAAACAAAATCATAATTCTCTGAACTATAAAAGAGATATTGACTTTTCGCGATACAGTTTCCATAATTTTCCGAAAAATTTTATTCAAAAATCATATTCAAAAATTTACATTTTATTTACAACACAATGATATTTAAAAAAAACAAAATAAAAAAATAAAAGTTTCAGTCGATTATTCTGCTCCAATTAAATTAAAAACTCACTGGACAAAATATACTGTTGTTGGTAGATTACTTCTTTCTATTTTTTTGCATAATAAAATTTCAGTTTGGCGAAATAGAATGAAAATAAATATGTGCAGATTGAAATGGAAATCAAGCGCAATTCAAAAACATAATTATAGTTATATGTATATTGTATATGAAAACAGGGTTTAACATAACTATTTTTTAATTTATTTGAGAAAGGAAGTTTTTTAAATGACGGAAAAATTGTATTGGTATGTTTTGGAGGCAATGTTTTTACGTTTATTTCTAATTCCATTCAATTACAATTTTTGGTGACCCATTTAAAATGGGAAATTTATTGGAAAATTTTTATGCTTTATGTTTTTGTATTTTCAAAATATTCAAATAAGTTATTTTCGTAAATAATTTTAACATATTGGAGAGAAATAGAGTTTAGGTTGATTGAATATTGGCAAATACTGTGATCCTATCATTTCCTCGCGTTAAGTTTATTTCTTCGTCAGACCTAGCATGGCACGAAGGATAATTCACGAAAGAAATGTGAAAAAAAAGTATGGAATGAGGTCCTGCCATTAAATATAAAAATGAGCAAAAAAACCTTAAACAGTACATTTGTGGGTTTCTATATATATAACTTAATTCAGATATTCAACCTTTGGAATTTTTATGCAGTATTTTGATTATTTACAAAATTTCTATGTTTGCAGATTTTAATACCCTCGAATCTTAATTTTCTAAACTTAATCATACATAATTATTTTATTAATAAGACATATAAAATTTTCGTTTGATTGAAAAACTTCAATTTTTATTTCCGCCCTTTGTTGGTTTTCTGATTTTTATATAAATTATATTATTTGATCCTTAAAAAAAAAATTAAAATTTTAAAACTTTTTGAACTTTCCAATTTAATATTTTATACTTATGTTATTTTTGTACCTTCAATTTTGAATCCTTCTAATGCTTGGTAATAATTTTTAAAAAAAATAATAATAATATTTGAACTTATTGTTTATGTCTGCTGGATTCTTATACTTACAGGTATTACATTATGTCAGAAAAAGAAAATTCTCGGAAATAAAGTAAATAAAAACAATAAAACGATATCGTTCTACTGAAAAAGCAAAAAAAAAAAAGAAGAAAAAGAAAAACTTTTATTTACAATCAATAAATAATTTTTTTTTTTCCAATTTCTTATAAAAACAAAAAACAAAAGTAAGAAAACTTCTCTCGTAAATTCTTTATTCCTTTTTTTTTTTAACTGATTACATTTAAATCTTATTTTTCAATCAGTATTGGGAAAAGTGTAAATTGATCTTACTGTGAATTGGTGAAAAACTTTATTATGACATTAAATTATTATTTGAAAAAATTTTCTCTGTTTCGTTATAATTTTTTTTCTCCCAATTAATCGCGGGAAAAATGTAAAAGGTTTTGAATTGGTTCTACAATAAAGTTGGGTTGATAAATTTATTAATTTTAAGCTGGAATCTGAACATTCTTTTAAGCTATAATCCGATATTCATTCAGACCGGAAGTTGGTTTCCTTTTTATATAAAAACTACCAAAACTTTAGGTGAAGAATGGTTTTGGTATATTTAAACGGAAGTAAAAAGTCGCATAGTTAGGATGAAATCATTTATACTCTTCAAGTCGTATATTTGACTCCACAAGTTGCGTGACTTTAAATGAAATTCGAAATACATGAAGCGGAATAAGTAGAGTCTTTACTTTCTGGGACCACGCAGCCGTTGCAAAAACTGTAGAAATCAAAATCACAGAAATCTTTACCTAATTAAAAAATTTTTTTTTGTAATTTTGGCTGATTGAAAATAATTCCTTTTTTAATTTTGTTTTGTTAGCGCGCGCAATAAATCTAAATAATTATTATTAATTTTTATTTTCACAAAGTTTTCTACATAACAATATCGCAAGGATATAATATTCCTTAAGGAATAAATATATAATAAGATTAAATTGTCATACCAGTTAATATTTCATATAATTTACAAAATGATATTTTGTGGTGACCCACAAACATGTATTCAGCAAAAAAAAACAAAATGTACGTCATACATAATATATAAAATGTGTAATGTATAATGTTATATAATAATGTACGTATATGCTAATTTGACGTGTATAAAAATAATTTCTGACAAAAAAATATCCTTAAATGATTTATTTTAAGAAAAATATATATAATACTAAAAAAAGGGTAAAACATTTCTGACATTAATTTGATTTAAAAAGAAATATTTTAACCAAGGGACAAATTTCGCTTCAATAAATAAAATAAAAAAAAAAACTCATCATTTTCACATGTTGGTTGTGTTTTCTTAGAATTATTATTATTATTATTATAATGGTTTGGAAAGGGACTTCGTAATAATTAATTTTAATCAAATTACGGAAGAAAATATTTTTTATTTTTCGATTGCTTTATATAAGTAAATATGAAATGTATTGTATTTTTAAGGTAAAAACGAGAGTCCAAGTTACCTTGTATCCATCATCATTTAGTTTCTGAACCATTAATCATAATCTCCACTAATAGTAATAAATGACAATTTTTTTTATGATTTTTTCTTATCTTAATGAATTCAAAAATCTCTTAAAAACCTGTACTCTAAATAGAAAATAATATATTTGCAACTAAGCTTTTATATTGCATAACTTTTCTTATTACTATTTTACAAAAAGACTAAAAATCTAATGTTCAAAGTCTTAAATAATAATTTTCTTTTAAATTCAATATAGATTTAAATAAAATCCTTTAAAATTAGATATTAATGAAGAGTGATTAGTTTAATGATTGTGTGATTGATTCGACATATAAGTTTTATAATGTAGATTTGTATACAAGTTTTTCCATTATATGTTTTCCAATAGGTATTCCAATTAAGAAAAAATATTTTCATATTAGCTGTAAGAGAACATAGATATATTCCAACCATAAAAATAAGTAAAATTGTTAAATAAAATTATTAAAATAAATGAATAAAAAATTTTAAATCCTTAGTATTAATCAGTGACCAAACCTTAATATGTTTATATTCGACATAATACTGGCAAAAAGTGACGTTTCTCCAAATAGTCTAATGTTACTTTAAGTCTTAGTTTCAATATCCTAATTTTTTCTACTCACTACAGCAGGGGTGTGTGTTTCACTAAAGACTCCGTTCCAAATATCGACTTTATCACACAAAGCCAATATGAAATTTTTATAATTTTTTACTTAAGAAATGAAAAAACAAAAAGTAAATAATCAAAAACAAAATAAAAAAAAGATAAAAAATTTTCGTTTCATTACCTGAATTCATTCAATTAATAATTTTGACGTACACAGAGTTCAATCAGAAAATTTTCCACTCTATTAAGTCAATTTATTAGTTTTTATTAAATTTTCATCTTTTAATTTAAGCCAAAATATATTATTTCTTTATTTTTTTTGTTTCAACTTATATTAAAGATTTCCAAATCAAAAAAAAAAAAAAAATGAAAATCTTATCAATATACGTAATTTCTGTTTTTCCCCCTTTTAAATTTCTCTGTATATATTTGTTTTTTTTTTTCTTGATTCAAGTAAATTATTCAATTTTCCATTAGCCTCTAAAATTGATATTATTGGCTTCGAAGAAAAAAAATAATAATAAACAAAATTGTATATATTTTCTCTTAATTTAACAAACAAAAATAATATTATTATTTTTTTTTTTTTACTTTTATTCCTTGTTTTTTTCCATAAAATATTATTCCCGCCAAAAGAAAATGAAAAAAGTTAAAGAATATTTTTTATTAAATTATTCTCATAATCTTAATATGAAACTAAATTTTTGTATATTTTATACTAAGTATATTTTATATATATTTTTGTTTCTACACATTATATACATATATAATGAGTAAACAAAAAAAAAAAAAGGAAGAAGAAAACAGTATTATATTTACTATATTTTATAACATTATGTACAAAAATATTTTATATTTATATACATATGTATTAAGCATAAAATAATAATAATAATAATAATATACACATAAATATTATGTTGCATATATATATAAAAATATAATAATAATTTTTATATATTATAGATATGAAAACGGAAAGGAAAAACCAAAAATTTTCATTTTATTTTCACATATGCAGGATATAATTTTCCCATCGTATGTTATAATTCGTTTTCTTTAGGGAAAGAAGAAAAAAAAAAATAATATTAAAAAAAAAAAAGCAGAAAAAGATACACACAAATAAATACCACTTCAAGGATTTATTAAATTTTCAAATTTATTTTATTTAATTTTTTTTATTTTTTTTTTCAGATGTATATAAAGTATATTTCTTATTTTCATAATATACACATTGAATATAATATAGTTTTATTTAATTTGATATTTTGTGTTTTTTTTTTTTTTTTTTGCTCATCTAACAAATTTTTGTATCTTCTCAGCATTAAGTTTTATCTATATATATATATATTTTTTCGGTTTGTTCATAAATGAAATTTTGGGCCAAAAAAAACATTTTAGTTTCAATATTAAAAAGAAAAATAAATAAATAAATATATCTTTATTCAAGAATCTAGAGATGACAGTTATATATAGTATTTTTTGAGTACAGGTTTTTTTTTATGACTAATAGAAAACCAAAATTCATTATTACTTTATATATAATTTTAGATAAAACTTACCAATTAAAAATATATTGACTTTTATATGGAATTAAAATAAATTCTATATTTTTTTTTAATCCGAATATTAGTGGTTCTAAACTTGCATCATATGTTACTACAGGTTAATTATTAAATTAGAATTTCTTAGAAAATGTTGGTCAAAGTTCTACGAAAAATTAAATTCAAGTTATTTATGACAAACGATAATACACAAATTCTCTCTTGAAATATCCATAAAACTATATTTTTTTTTTGTCGCCCATGCAATATGTTGACAATATGTTGGGCGCCAAAATCAAAAAATTTTCATTTAAAAAACATTAAATTTTCAATTTAGGTTTCCAATCATCAAACTAATAGCAAAAAAAAAAATTAAAAATAACGAAAAAGTTTCTAAAAAAATAAATAAAATAACATGGTTCAGGTATTTCCCACCTTAAACATTCCCACAATTTGACAAGAACTAAAATAGGTAGTCGAACACTTTGTAAATATTTTAGTGACATAACAGAAGATAATAAAATTTATATAAAAAAAAAAGCTTTTCCTTTTTTTTTTTTTTTTTTTGCGGTATACGAATAAATTTAATTTGGAATTTTTTTTTATGCTCTCAAAAGGTGTCTACAAAAAAATAAAAAAAAGGATCTAATTTCTATATGAAGAGGATGAAGGAAACACAACATTATAATTTCACACTTCTTAACGTAAAAAAAAAAACGATGGAAACAGAAAAGCATAAAAAGAAATTCTTACTCCTCAAAAATACACATCTTTTGAAAAACTCGAAAAAAAAAAAAAAAAAAACAATTTTATATAATATTAAATAAATTACTGAATATAATTAATTATGTCTAAAGTCTGTCCTGTGAATGTTGTGTAATTTTAATGAACAAGAAAAAAATAAAAGTTTCTTCTTTTTTTTTTTTAATTATTTTCTTAAATACATACGTAATATATACATTGTATATATCTTTAAATATATATAAATATATTATGTTTGAATATTATATACCCACTTACGTAAGAAAAATATAATTATTTCTGTATACAAAAAGTAATGCTGTAGGTACTCTATACGTACGTATATATTTTGTAAAAACACAAGTTCAGTTCACCCTCTGCGTAAAGAAAAAAATATATATATAAAAAAAAAAAAAAATATTATTACACAAAATTATTCAGCAAATTTTATTAATATTCAATTATAAAGAAAAAAAAAACTTTTTTTGCTTCTCAAAAGAAAATTTTGTGTTTTTTTTTTCTGCATTTTTAATTACATTTGTTTACAAGAGGAAATAATTGAAAAGAAAATTTACAGACGGTGGTGGTACGAACAATTTCTTCTTTTTTTTTTTAATATATTTTGCATATAATTAGGAGTATATATATTTTCTTATTCCATATATGAAATATATAATTTATATTTTATATAAATCTAGGCGCGGTTTTTTTTATTTAATTGAAAAAAAATAATTTGGATTGCCTATTTTTAGGTGCTTATTATTAAAGTTTCTTTTGAACAAAAATATATTATTTATTTTTAAATTTTCCAATCAAATTTTTTTTTTTTTTTGATATTATTTCACTTACTTTTTTCTATTTTTCCGTGTATTTTTTGTATATTTTGTATTTTGTTATTCAAAATTTTTTTAAATTTTTTCAAATATTATCTCACAATATTTACGAAATAAAATTTAAATAAATTTAATTTTAATATTTTCATTGAAACTTTTTAATTTACACCCGAATTTATGCAAAAAAAAAAATTAAATTAAAAATAAATGTAGGTAGATAATATTGCTTTGCCTATAACGAAGGCGTACTGTTTTCCACTTTGTTTAATTTTTTATTTTTAATTTTTTTCAAATTGAATGATGAAAAATAATCAATTTCATGTTTTTGGAATTAAAAAAAAATGCTTAACTTCTTGAACAGGATATGGTTATTTATAATAATAATTTTATTGATCAATGAAAATTTTCAAAATCAATGACCTTTTAATGCTACAAAAGCTCATAGATATGTACATTATTGCATATATATCAAATTTTCAACATAAATTAATTTATTCTTTCGATAAATTTAAAAACTTCTATTTATTTTTTAAATATATTTTTAAAATATTATTCGTGAATAAATTTTATAAATTTTTTTTAACTAAGATTCTTCGATTTTTGAAATTCATTTTTTTTTTTGAAAACCGATATATGTTGTTTATTGACCGAAAAATATAGGCCATTTGTAAAAACCTATATTTGAAATTCGCTAATAAACGACGAAAAAATAACGTCCATTTATTTAAATCTACCGAATCAAACTGAAATCAAAAATCATTTTACCACCGATGTATATTTTTTTTTTGAAATGAAGGAAAAAAAAAAAAGAAAGAAATATGAAAAATATAAAACTTTAAAGTTTTCTCTTTGCAAGTTTTTGATTTTCCTTTTTTTTTTTTAGCAACAAAGTTTTTCCTAGCAGCAGCTCAATAAGAACAGAAAAATTAAAGGGGAACAATATAATATGCTTTCTGCAAGTCAGTATATACTCTCGGTCTCAACCATTTGTTGCTACAGACGAGGACTTGCGCTCTTGTTAATTTCAACGCAAACTCGGATATGCAAAAAAAATATCAATTCTCTAAACTTTGAAAAAAATAAATAAAAGCATAAAATGGTAAAAAAAGAGAAATTGTTTTTTTTTTATGTTCAAAAATAATTTTCCTGTAATGTTTTAATAATTTTATCGTAGTTGTTCGATTCCAAAATCTGTATGATTATATTAAAAATTAGCGCTCAGATTGAAATAAAATTTAAATTTTATTTTTTATCTGATTCATTTATTTTATTTTTTTTTAATTTGGCCTGAATTTATATCAAAAACAGAATTGAAAACTTTAATATCAACTTGGTTATTTATTTCATTAGAAATTCTTTTTAAGCAAAGACGAATTGACATATTTATATTCATGCCAAAAATTTAAATAGTTAACTCTTAAAAATGGCAATTTAAGTTTTTCTAATTACCCCAATTAGATTTCTATAACAGGAACGTAAATTTTCCAAAAAATTTATAATAGAATTTACATAGTATGCTAAATATTATGTTTTTTAACTTAGTTTTTAATTTATAATTGTTTAACTTTTATATTACTCTACAATTTCTAGGTAATTAATAAAAAAAGTTTTTTGAATTTTTAGAAATTAAAATTTGCACTAGTTTAGTGTATACTATTTATTGTTAATATTAAAAACAAAACTTTAAGTTGCTCATTTTTCAGCACATAAATTGTATATCTCTAATCCTTAATCTTTTATAATTATTTGGTTTCATTAGAAAACATATCGTTTGATAAAAAGTTGGTGCAGTTATACAGAACGTGGTTTCACAATCAGATTTAGTCTTTCAGATGCATTTTTTTTATAAGTTTGTTAAAAAAATATATGAAAATACTCTTTAATATAGGAATTAAATGATATTCCTGAAACCCACGGAACGCCAATCACATCTTCCACCAGTATATTAATTTATTTTTGATACTAAGCAACAGATTTGCCCATTTCTCTCATTTTATCAATAAACTTCCGAATGGCGTAGGAACCATAGCGAACATTTACAAGCTAAAAAATTGTCTTTTTTTTTAAGAACTCTAACGAAAAACGAAATTATTTTGCCTTCACACTACCTTAAATATATAATACTAAACTTTATAAATCAGCAGAAAATCCATACCCATAACTACTTAGATACTTACTTAGTAGAATAAAATAAAAATAGAAAATTGATAAGAGGCATGTTTAAATACTATAATTCATCAATCATACCAATATGCTATTTTATGATTTCATGTCATAAATTAGCATATGTGTGAATAGGTATCTAAAATTAGTTAATAATATGTATTTAAATCTGTTTGTTAGAGAGAATCAAATCATGTACGTATTTTTTTTTTTTTTTACCTTCAATCAAAAAAAAAAAAGGCAATTTTCCTAATTGCTAAAAATCATTTGCTTTTGGTTAATTTCATGCAGTCACGCATCAATTTTTTTCTTTTTTTACTATATGGTAAACATAGTATATTTTACTTACATAATAATACAATATATATATATAAAACATAAATCTATGTAAAAGAAAATTGTATAAATCGTTGAAAATTCTAAAAAAAAAAAAAAAATTAACATTCATAATGATCTTTTTGTATTCGTTTTCAATAAATTCAAGTAATTTAATATTATGTTGACGTTGACATAAAAGTACAATGGTAACGTATTGTCACGTAACTATTTACACAACAAGTCTTTGAAATTATTAATATTAAAAACTAAAAAAAAAAAATTGGTATGTTAACCCTTGTTCTATAAATAATTTTAACTGAAGAAAAACTTTCAACGAAGTGAAATTACTCCAGATATTTCTATCTATTGGCACCACTCCATTGGAACCACATGTAAAATTCAGTTCCTATATTGTACTATAAGAATTTACAAAACCTGTGTGTAATATATATAATATACAAATTTCAAAAATGCACATAACCAGCTAAAAATTCTCTGGTCAAAAGTATTAAATCTTAAAGAGTCAAGTAAAGTTATCTTTTCTGTCAAAAAAAAAAAAAAAATATAACAAACTTTTTGTAATAATTTAATAGGATGACAATGATATTTAAAATAGCTTCAAAAATAACAAAAATTTATTTACATTTGAATTTTTTTTTAATTCTTGGCACAACAATGTTAAAAGCTCCTTTCTACTATATTAATTGAATTTATTATATACATAGAAAGGGCAACAGACCAGAAAAAAAAACAATCTCCAAAAATGTGTGAAAATTAAAATAATTTTCTTTGATAAAATATGAAATGTACACGAATAGTTTAGACAAAAAAAAAAAAAAATATAAATATATTTATAACACAAAGTAAGTGTGTAGGGAAAATATTTAAAAGAAAAAGGGTTTATTTAATAGAATTTTAATTGCAATATAGTTTTGGTGGCGCAAGAGGAAGTCTGCAAGAAAAACAAATGCGTTTTAATTCGTTAAAAATTTTTTTCACAAAATTTTCCATCACTATTTTTATAAATTTATTTTTATTTATATGGATTACCGAGATTGTATATAAAAAACTATTATGGCAACGATAGAGTCAATAACTTTATATTATTTTTAATTTCCGTACAAGTGCTTTTCCATAATATTCTTGGAAAATTTTCAGAAGTTTTCTATATGATTTAATTTTCATTATATATTTTTTGGTGCTATTTTGGGGCTGTCAGTTTTTTGGGGCTTTTTGTAGTATATTTTAGAATATTCATATTTTTAATTTTTTTCTAAAATTCTGAAACTCTGAGTTATTTAGAAACATTACTAGCCCGTTTTCCTTAAAAAATGAAAAAACTTCATTTATGAGATATTGCTTTACATTTCTATTTTTTTCTCGAAATATTAAGTACACCTAAAAATTTTAAATGCTTGAAGGACATATAAATCTCTTGAATTGTTCAGACATTTTCCCCTATCATCAATTCTTATGCAATTAAAAATTATTCAATAAATTTGTTATATGTCTACGTTCGTGTTGCCATTATCTCATCGAGTTTTTGATAAGACAGACAGAATTTTAGTTATATATATATATATATATATATATATATATATATATATATATATATATAGAAAACATGAAAACTTGAAACTTCAACTTCTACCCGATTAAAAAAAAATCTAATAACGTTTGCGTTTCAGTATTTTTCTAAATTATTATTTTTTTGACAAAACTAAGCACGACATTACGTGCAATAGTTAATTTTTATATAAAATATATTATGTTTTATGGTATGTATCAAATTATTATATAATCGACTCACATAATAAAAAAAAACAATATGCTTGTTTAAATAAATATTTTTTGTTTTTCTTCGAATAGTTTTACACAAATAAATTTCTTACATATATAAATTAATTGGTTTTGAAAACGAATATCTTGTGATGGAAAATAAATATCCTAAGATTTATGACCAAAGAAATTTCTGAAAAATTAATACATAGAAATATTGCACATTTATGCGATTTTTTTTTACTAGAAAATATTTTCGTTTAATTAAATTTCTCAGTTCCGTGTTCCATATGTATCCAAAGTTATTAACCTCTGTAATCATAAATGTTTTGCAAAAAACACTGTAAATGATCTCAAAACGATGTGAAAACTGATTAATCTATTTTTTTGGAATTGTATTGGACTAAAAAGTACATGTCTTCAATGTAAATATTTGGCGCGGAAGTGTAAATATTTATCTACATTTATGTTAGAGTAATGTGTAGTAATTATAAAATATGAAAAGATCTGAGAAAAAAAGAAGTTCGACACAAAAAAAAACCTCACTATACCAATTCCGCTTTTATATTATATATAATGTTTGAATAAATGTGTTTGCGTTTAATAACTTAATTTCAAAAGAAAAAAAAAATTATATATATATATATATATCTTTTTCCATTTATAATAAATGAAGTTACAAAGAATAAATAGCCTATACATATACACATAACATAATAATGAGCATAAACCGAATACAATTTAATTGAAAATTTTCTTTATAAATATATAAGTCTGTTTTTTTTTTGCATACATTTCTGTGGCCATGCAGAATAGCAGGTTAAGAAGCCATGTCCGACGAAAACGAAAAAAAAGTAAAGTATTCAGCATTCAAATGAAAATATTCATGACACTTTGTTTTCGCCCTCATCAGTGGTCAATTTCTGCTTAAATCTAAAAAATTTACGAATCTCACAGGAGAATGTTTGGTAAAGTCCCCTTTTTAGTCGACGTTTTTTGCTTTTTAGAATGAATATTAAACTCATTTTTTTTAAGACATCTCTTAGCTATAAAAATTCGATAGAATTGAAGCGTGGCGTCTCCTGTAATTCAGCTACTTGGAAGCAGGCCTTTGGAGCGGCAATATTTTTTGGTTGCTCCGCTCTAGCTCCGCTCCAGCTCCTAATAGTTGCTCACACTCCGCTCTTGCGTCCGCTCCTAGCTCCACAACAACTTTTACATTAAAATTTTTAATAGTTTTGTAAAAAAATTTAACACATAAATTTATTTAAATAGTGGAGATAAATTACTAATTTTTACTAAATTACTAATTTAACATCAACAATTATAAAATCAAAAATTTATATTATTTTGCGTTATTAAACAGAGGAGCGCGAAGCAACCAATATTTTTTGTTATTTTTTGTGCTCCGGATCTACTCACGCTCCAACCAAAAGATCGCAGCTCCGAGCTTCACCCCAAAGGCCTGCTCCTAAAAACAGTATATTTCATTACAGATAGCATCTTAAGCTCCCAACTTTCCGTCTTGAATTTAAATATTTGTGTATTTCTTTTTCTTTATGTATCCATCTTTTCCCCAACCAACATCTGGCTATATATTTTAATCATGATATTTTGTTTTTTATATTTTTTTTTATCCAGGAAGAAAAGACAATATTGAAATATTTATATTCCAAATTAGACATAATATTCAATGCATCCACAGAGATTACGTATAATATAGAAAAGAAACAATTTATCCATGTAAAATGATAGAGAAGAAGAAGAAGAATGAAAAAAAAAATTATAATATTAGGTATTAATAGGTTCAGGCAAATTGTTTCTTTTATTCTTGCAAAAATTACGAAAGTGGAAACTTAACGTTAGGTACTTTATTAAAATTTATTTTGTCTATATGACTTTGCTAAGAAGGAAAAAAAATGAAAATAAAGGTGACACAATATTTTTTTTTTGTAATAATAAGAAGGATTTTATAATCGAATCCTTAATTTTTGTTTAAACGCGTAGGAAACGATTTTCATTTATTTAATAATTTTTTTTTTCTTCTTCTCTTTCGAAAAATAAATATTAGATTGACTGAAGAGGAAAAATGAAAAAATTCAAAAAAAATAAAATAAAAATAAATCTGAAATGAAATCTATATTAGGATTATCTGAAGATAATAATTTTGCTCAGTGAGCATAATATGTAAAAAAAAAAAAAAAAATGTTTTCATTAAAAAAAAAATCCATAAAGTAGGTAATATTTTGAAATATTATCATCATTAGGTATATATATAAAAAAATATCTAAGTAGGTACTCATTATATGAAAGTATTATTTTTTACATTATTACATTATTTAGTTATTATAGTCTGCAGGGTAGCAATATGAAGCGCTCTAAATAATTCATAATATTCGAAATCAAAATACAGAACCAAAATTGACAGAACAGTTTGTAAAACCAAAAGACCCCACTCTATCATTCACCTCTAACAAAAATAAAAGATCTCTATTGATTAAAAATTTATTTCCTGAATTTTTTTTTTAAACCATTTAACAATATAATTTTTGTTTCGGCCTTTTGACATTTAATTTTCTAAATCCATTTTTTGGTAGCAAAATGTTAACAAAAATACCTAGATATAATAATACTGACACAAAGTAATAATAATAATAATACTGACACAAAGTAAAGAAATCATTGTCACTTAACTTGTTAAAAAATTAAATAGAAATATATAATTTGTGTATAATAAAAATTATCATTACGACACATTAATTTTTATGTTTTTATCTCGTTATAAATATATTCATTCTTAAGTAAACAAACATAGATATTTTTAACTTTTATAAATATTAAGTTTTTCACCCTCGCATTAAAAACAAATGAAAAATTTGAATTTGGAAATACAATGTTATCACATAATTATTTGAAATTTCAAGGTTCGATGGGTCTCGATACCTTTCATAAAATTTTAATTGGAAACATAAATATAAATATTGTGTTAACCTAAAGTATATTATAATAAACAGGAATAAAATTTAATTTTAGGGAAATAGAAATAAATATTTTTTCTATCATATATATGAAAATTAAGCCAATTAAAAAAAATTACTTAATTCTGTATAATTTTTACTTATAATAAGTAAATATTTATTTAACAAAAAAATAGGAAACTTATGTTTTTATTAACAAGAATTATTCTTGGATTCTTAACAACAATGTAGATTTTTGAATAGAACTCTCACAAACTACTAAAGAAAAATTTCAGAAACAAAACACATACATTAATTTCCTTCGCGAACTTTTTTCTTAAAAATATTAGGTAGATTAGATACCTTAAATTAAATATAATATTTTCATTGATTTATTATAACGCCAAAATTCTTCCATCCATTAAAATAGAATGAAAACACTGTTTCTAAGTGTTTTGGGATTTTAATATTTTTTCAATAATACCTTTCAAACTTTATGTATAATATACATACCTAAATATAATTAGATTAGACATTTAGACTTGAAAACTTTCCAAAAATAAACTAAAAATGTAAATATATTGGGAGAAAAATGTTAGAATTTTTTTTCTTTTTATATATATTTTATTTATAACCAATCACGTCTTTTGGTTAAAAAGTTAGTGTCGATTGAATGGAAAAATCACTGGAAAATCGTGATTTGAATTGAACATAACAATTCAAATAAAACTTATTTTATATGCAAAGTAATTTTCTACAAAAAAAAATAAAAAAATAAAATAAACAAATTTTTCTTTAATAGACTGAAATATTTGAATTTTTAATATTTGAAATTTTGTAAATCAAATTAATTTGAATGAAAACGAAGAGACATCATTGTAAATATAATTTAAAGTTTGTTTTTCGCTGTATATAATGTTTTCGTGAACTTATAAAAAATTTTTGTAATTTAGTGGGAGGGGGTTCTTAAAAGAATTCTCTAAACATAATATGCCAAATATTTAATATTTGTCAGATGCATTATTAATTTTATCAAAAGTATAAATCCATAAGTACATGAATTGTAATTTTAATAAAACCGGTATTATTTTTTTTTTTGTGAATGTAACTTCAATGAATATATAACAAAGTAGAATTATAATAAATACCAATTTTATCGATGTAATGTAGGTGAACAATAAAAATTACATATTACATACAATGAAATTATCAATGATTTCCATATTTTTAAATATTAATATTAAATATATAATGAATAAAAGGATAATAACTTCAATATATACGTTGCATATAATGCAGATATAGTAATTTTCTTTATTAAATCCACCTAGCTAGTATTAAGTTCATTTTTTTTTTTTGCAACAACTCTTAAATTGGTTTTTTAATATCATGAATTCAAAATTAAAAACAATCATATTTTTGAGGAGTCTCATAAATATACCTACGTTTGAATAATTTTTTTCTTTACTTAAAATATTTGAAATCGTAATAATAATAAGAATATTTGATAGAAAATTTAATTTAATTTTTTATTTATTTCCATTTGCTTATTAGAAAGTTTTACCGAAAATGTAATTATTTTTGAAGGAATGTTCCGGAAACCTATACTCAACTATACCGAAATGAAAAAAAAATTAATGTAAAGTATTTGAAACTTTGCAGATGTCACCAATTGGCTAAAATATTTCATTATTAATATTGTTTTAATTTTTTTTTTTTTTTCAATTTTTAAAAGTACTTCTCTTTTGAAGCGAAGAGTTGGCTACATTTAGTATAGTGTTATATATATAAAGTTATTTATTGATTGCACATTACATTATTTATAAGCCATTACAATATCAATATCATAAAGGAATATTAATACCATAAAATAAATATATGTATTTTCATTATTCTATTTAATTATAGTTATTTTTGTAATAAAAATATACAAAAATAGAAAAAATGAAACAAAAATAATTATTAAATTACAAATATTAATTAAGAATTTAGATGGACTCTCATGGTATTCAGAATATTATTAGTACTTATATCCTTTTTTATTCATTATTTTATTTCTTCTATCATTTATATAATATTTAATTTCATTTTTTCAATAAAATATGCATAAAAACATTAAAGAAAAAAAAAATAATAAAATCAATAAAAGGAAGCATTATTTTAATTAAATATTAATAGGGGGAAAATTGAAAACATTTTTTTATGTGCATATCTAATTTTATTTTTATTATTATTTTATTATATTAATAAATTAAATTTTATTGACCTTTAAGAAATAATTTATTAAAAATTTTTCTAAAAATAAGACTTGTTTTGTTATTTTTAACATTGCATTGCATGATTTGTTTTTAATTTCTTGAAAGTATAACCTTCTAGTGTTTATATAAAATTATTCTTTCAACTTATTAATATTGTTTTTATTTAATTTATTTAAATGTCTGCCGTGACACTTTACTATATTATTGTCACAAAATTAATTAAAAAATAAATTAATTAAAATTAATAATGGGAAAATATAGTAAATTTTTAGTGTCGCTATAATACTCCGAATTAACTTGTTTCATAAACTTTTTCGTCATCACAATTTAAGTACTTATTCCAGTAGTGTTCCATTTTTTTATTTTAATTTGAATATTATTTTCAACTAAATTATCAAAAAATATTTTAGACAAAATAATTATAAATACATTTATGTATAAAGCAAACAACTTATTTTCAATATATACTTACATTTAGATGTTGAAAAATTTTATTTTACATAGAACATAAAATATTTTTTACTACATAAATAATTATTTGTGGTTTATTATGAAAATAAATTATGAATGAATTTCATAATAAGCTTCATTTTTATCTATAATACCGTCAACTCAAAAGCTATTGTAAACTAAAACTTATCGCAATTGAAATAAAATTTATTGATAAATAATTCTGAACCAAAAATCTATCCATAATTATTTAGTTCAGCAAATTTTGTTATTATATATTATTATGAAAATGATGAAAATGAAAATGATTTCAATAGGGAAAATATAAACTTGAAAAAAAAACATACATATTTAATGGATTGTTGGTTGTATTATTATGATTATTATGTTTGTTTTGTATTTATTTACTTGTAATTCTTTAATAAACACTTTAATATAATTTATCAATGATAATGGCAAAGAAAATGATCGTTGATTACAGCTCTTATCGCTGCTCTATTCTAAAGCGCATGTTTATAATCACTTATGCATGGTATAATAGGAGCTTTTTAATCGTATGTATATCGCAGCTCCAACATAATCATTCCCATCTGAATATATTTATATTTTACGTTTTATTAATTTGAAGCTTACTTAATTTTGAAACCAAAAATAACACTAAATAAAGTTCAAAAAAAAATAAATATAATGAAAACTAAACTCTGCATAATAATTATTTAATTATTTTATTTCTATCTACAATTTTGAATTCAAGACAGCGTTTTCCTTTTCAACAAAAAATTTTCGTGTGAGCGAACCAATTAAAAAAATATATATAAAAAAAAAAATAAAAATAATTTTTCCTTCATAATTATAATAATATTTAAATTGTTCAATTATACACAGAGCGTGAAAAAGGCAAGCAAAAGTTATTTTTTGTAATTGGTCTTCTACATGTATATATGTATATATAAATTTTAGCTATGGAAGAAGAACATAAAGAAGAAAAACTTTATGTTTTTTTTTTTTATTTTATCTTTTATGGAAAACTAGAGAAGAATAATAATTTATACATTAAATAAACGAATAATATTAAAGAAAAATAAAAGAACAAAAATAAATTTTTTAGTAAGCTATATTAGGAAAAAATTAAAAAAATTTATGCAATTTATTAAATATAAAAACTATGTAAAAGTGATATTTGGTAATTTTATGAAATTAATTGAAGCTATCGTGTTATTTTTATGTTTGGTTATCTATTATGAAAAAAATTCAACACACTTGTTATTGAGATAATAATGAGTAAATAAGGTTGTTAGAAATATTTATACCAATATTAGTACAAGTATAATATTGTTTAAGGACAATACAATTTTAAAAAAATTATTTTATGGAATAATTAATGAAAATTTTATAGAATTGAACAGAATAATTGATCCCCTTACTAAATCGATGTTGAACAATGACGTTTTTTTTTTAAATACTTATTTTTAAACGCATTTATTGGCAGTCCTTTTTTTTTTTGCTATCCTTTACTTGAATTGAAATTTTTATTTTTATTGTTTATTTTATTAATACCATAAAAAACAGGACATGTGCATAAATGATCGTTGAAAAAAAAAATTTATAATATATATGAGTATATTTGTGGGTAAAATGGATTAACTTTGCATGAAATATAATTTATGACATAAATAACCATCTATCATAAAACATATTTTATATCCATTTTTATGTTTTATTTATTTTTATTTTATTTATTTTTTTTTTGCTAGTATTCCCACAAACCTAATTTAAGATATATTTATTATACTTTTTGATCAATGGAATACAAATTTGTTAATTTTAATTTTTTTTTTTTTTTTTTTTGTCCTTACAACATAAATTTTTATCACGTACTAAAAAGTCTAATACGATGTATTATGAAATATGTATAACTATTAATTTTTAGTCATTTATAATGTTTTGGTTCTTTGTTATATGTTATGGTTATTTATTTATTTTTTTAACCATCATAGTTGGTTATTGTTTTTAAGTAACCATTCCCCCTTTAACATCATAGGTGTGGTTGGTGATGGCATAAATTTATATTTAATAAAATATATAATTCATCGGAGCTTATTAATACCCTGGAGAGGGTTAATTTAACATTAATATATAGAAAGAATAATATGTAATAATAAATGTTTGCTGTATTTTTATTTATTTCATTGTGCGTGAAGAATAAAATGAAAAAATAATAGAAAATAAAAAATTAGAAAATAAATAAAAAGAATTTTTCCATAAACTTAGAAAACTTTACTTTGTGTAAAATTTAAGTGAACTAATAAATCTATAGAATTTTGTTTTGTATATACCTATATTAAAGACAATAAATACTAAACAAATAAATGGCGTTTACTGCAAATGAAAACCTTGTTAAGTAATTTCTTTTCAGTAGATTAGTGTTGAACGATAAAAAGAGGAAATTTATCATGAGTTTATTTTCTGTTTTTTGATTTTGCCACCACCAATACCGTAGAGATTAAAATGAACATTAAAATACAGATGAAAATTTAGATTTTTTGTGCATACTGAAAAGAAAGCCTGGCTTTATTAAAATTATCACAAAGCTGGGAATTAAAAAATCAAGTTGAAATTAACTATTACGTCAAGATCCGTACTTCTTCGTGTAATATAAGAAAATAGAACAGTACAGAATAAGTTATTCAATGTAGTGTCATTTTAATCGCGAAAGTGATGTCACTAGCGTTTGGCTGGGAAAAAAAAAATTGAACTGCAACTATCCAGAACGTATTATTAATATTTCTATTAAAAATTCATTCAAACTGAGTTTTTATTAAAAATAATTTGTAAGCTATTTTAGATCTCACGGAATTTGTTTGAATTTCAAAATTCTGTTTTTTTTTTGTTAAGGACATCGTTATTTCATCAAATGATGATCCCTATAGTTTTTCCTAAAATATTTTTAATTTTCTTTTTCCAAGGAAAATTCAGGTAATTTTTTTTTTTTTTTTCAAAAATCTCTTGTGTAATTTTGTGTGAAATACATAATCGAGACATAGTGTGTTTTCTTTTTAAATGATTATATCCTTTAAATTGTATGAAAAAAAAAGGAGAAATGTTTTTTTTTCATAGTTTCAGTTTTTTGTTTATTTTTAGTAAGAATGACATTAGAAACTTTTTAATGAGAAATTTTTAATGGGCTTATTTTTATTTTACTGGAGTCATGAGGATTAATATGAGAATTGTTGAAAAATAAAATAATAATGCGGAAAATTTTCAGAAATACCATCAACTTAAGATTTATTTGAAAGCGTTAGATCAAATACATTTTTTATTTTTCAGACCAATGCAGTGTTTCAGTTGCAATTTTATAGTGTTTTTGATACTATTTTCCAAGAAAATTCAATTTTGCTGTCAAATTAAATAAATCCTAACTTTTGTGTAACTATTTAATATAAGTTTTTATTAGAAATAAAACCTAAAACGTTGTGTATACACTGTATATGTCCGAACATAATTTTATATTAAATTCTAAAATAAATTCAATTAATTCAGGATATTACGTACATATCTACATATAAGTATTACAACAATATACGTGTTATATGTGATTTGCTAATTAAAAAAAAAAAAAAATAAATAAATATTTTGGTTTTCATTATAATATGAACATAATAAACAAGTATATTAACTAAACCACAAAATAATTGTTATATTTTCATCAGTGATATTTTCCAAATTAAATTTATGTATATGGTTTATTACGTTATTTATGTTTATTTCAACGAAAAATTATCAAATCAATTATAATGAAAATAAAATACAAAAAAAAAAATAATAATACAAAATTGTTGTTAGATATTTATTTTTCCCCATATAAGAAAAATACTGTGTGCTTATATTTTATTTTTCTATCAAATACAGAAAGGGTTAAAATTTATTAGGTCATAAAAAAATTTTATAAGGACATCAGTTGTGGGTATAGATTTGTAAAAAAAAAATAAAACATAAATATCGATGAATCAAATGTTTTTACTTTTTGTGGTTAAAGAAGAAATGGTTTTGTAAGTGAACTTTCAGAGACCTTCTCGTTACAGTGGAAGAATCTAGATAGATTTCTAATCTGGGAAGTAATCAGGGAGTGTTAAAAAATGAAACAGATTTCTTAGAAAAAAAAAAAAAAATATGTGAGTCTCGGGACACACGGAAGAAGTGAAACTTCATTGCAAGTAGTATTTTCTGGGAAGGCTAAATAAATATTTAAAATGGCCAAGTGCATATAAGATATGACGCCGATCGATTTTTTCGACGGCGACTAGTTGATTTTTGCCCTTCGAATGCTGCGGTCAGTCGACTTAAAATTACTTGTTTTGGGGAATTCGGCGGCTTAGAAAAAATTAAAACCCAGCGACTGCTTATACCTTGTTCGCATTCTAATTTAAATTCCACTTATATTCCGGAAAACAAATTACCGTTCGCATTACAAAATTTGATGAGAAGTGGAATTTAATGATGTATACAAAAATTTAGAAATTTGTTGTTGAAAATTTTGACTTTTTATCTCACTTTTTATCAATTTTATTTTGTTTTTTTTTTTTTTCATTTTGACTCGAATTTTACAAAAAAAAATTGTTGCCAACTATAACAAAATTTCAAAAAGTGAGTGAAAGTAACTATAAATATAGAATTTTAACTCTGACAAACTAGAATATGAAAGTGGAATATACATATTCCGGAATATATTTTTATATGAAAAATCCAGTAAATTTTCCTGAAATATTCCGGAAAACAGCATATTCCACAAATATTCTCCTAATGCGAACACCATATTAGAGATAAAAGCATTTAAAAATTCTAAAATACTTTTTAAGCTCAAAAAGTTTACTGGCATAAAATTATTTCAAAATGGCTAGATTTATGGCAACACTGATTGCAGATGATTTCTACTATATTTTAAGCTGTAAACACAATTCCGGTTATTAGCGACAATAATGTATGAAAAAACAGCAGCGTGGCTTAAATCATGTTTTCTTTTTGTTGCCCGAAAAGTTTAACCTAAAATAACTTTTGCAAATATGCCTGAAAAATTTCATGTTTATTAGTACTTCTTCTGAAAAGGAATTGTAAAAAAATATTCCTCCTGCATTTTATTAGTGTAATTTAATGTCAAAAATAAATTACACCAACAAACTACAAATTACACTAAGAAAAATTAATATCATAAATAAATTATCTACAAAATAGGTGCATTGGAACATTTTTATTCAGAATACATATTTGTATTCCAAAAAGTTTTTGAAAATTAGCACTAATAATTAATAAATGAAATATTTGTTATTCAATAATTTAAAATAAATTATATTTCCCTTTCAATCGAAAAAAAAAATAGTATTTTCGACTTTAATTCTGAGCCAATATAGAGTAGGTTATTGCGCTGATAAGCTTCATTAAGTTGCTAGCGGCTGTCGGTTTTATCATCAGCTGAAAAAAATAAACGGTGTAGCTTTCTCAACAAACACACCAATTCTATCACATGTTTCATTACTAACATTGCCAACTCTTTTTATAAGCACAAAATATTGAACTCAATTTCCACTAACAATTAATAACAATATTTTTTCTTATGAGTTGAGTGGAAATTTAATATCATATGTCATATGTATTCTATTAAATATTTTAACATAATGTAATATTAAAAATAGATATAACCCAATAAAATAAATTAAAGAATAAGTATATTTTTTTTTACAAAATTTAATTATTTATTTGTTAATAAATTATTTGAAATTTAAAATACGGGAATGTTTATTAAAAATACTTAATACACAAAACGTAAAAAAAAAAAAATTATGTGTACTCCTGGCAACGCTAAAATCTATTTCATTATCGAAAAAATAAAAATAAGTTAATGAAAATGAAAATGATTCAGTCAGCGTTACCAAATTAGGGGTTTTCCCCCTAGATTCAGGGGTTTTTTTTGTTGACAGAGGGATTTTTAGGGGGTAATTTGTTTCAGGGGTTTTTTAGGGGTATGATGTATGATCTTAAAAGCGAAGATTTAGATGACATTTGTAATATTTTTGATTGCATTTCATAAGATACCTTATTTGCTAATTTTATTATAAATAAATAATTTTATTATTTATATAATTTACGATGTGCGTTATATATTTTTCTTCAAGCATCTATTTGAAATCCTCATATGTATATAAGTATAGCTGTTATAATATCTATAAAAAAAATTTAGGGGTTTTTTAGGGGGAAATTTTATTTTTTTAGGGGGAAACATTTGAAAAGGTTGGTAACCCTGGATTCAGTAATGAAAATATTGTAAAAAGTTAACCTTCTCGTGGAATTTATTAAAAAAAATCGAAGAAAAATTTAAGAAGAAATTGTTTTGATTGTTTTTATTTAAAATTAAATTTGAAATAAATAAATTGAATATAATTTATAAAAAAATTAATTGAATAAATTAATTGAACGCATTTCTCCTCAAAATGGCTGCTTAAAAAAAAAACTTAGAAAAAAAAAATATAAAAAAAAATTGGCTTGCCTTTTTTTTTGACAATAATCGTTATGATTTTGACAATAGCCGTTCGGATTTTGCCTTTTTTTTGACAATAATCGTTCGGTTTTTGACACTTACATTTTTTTCACTCTCAATCACAATGCCTCTAAAGAAGTTTCACTTCAAAAAAAAAACAACACAAAACTTAATTCAACTGAGACAAATTGAAAATTCACACAAATTCCAGTCCGAGGTGGGAATCGAACCCACGACGGTACATGCCGTAGTATAAGGGCAATACCACTTGTCGTGCTCTCTTTGAGTATATCACTCACTCTCTCTATTTCAATGTATATAAACCTAGTATTTAACTTAAGCATTGAGTAATAATATTTATAAGAGGGACAGAATTCATACAAGTAAATTTTTTTCAAAAATTATGACAATATTTTGAATGTATTGAGTAAAATGTTTTAACTCAAATGTGTTTATTCTTAATTTTATTATTTTTATTATTGTATTAAGAATAAACACATTTGAGTATGAAATTTTTATTCAATACCTTGAAAATATTGTCATCATTTTTGAGTTATTTGAAAAAAAAATTCTGAAATTTACTTGTATGAATTCTGACCCTCTTATAAATATTTTTACTCAATGGTTTAAGTTAAGTCAGTTGTAGAGTAACAGTCAGATGTTAAACATCGTATTAAATCATAATAAAGAAATAATCTGAAATATAAGTGTATGTGTGTTTTTTCTTTTACATGCACAAAATGCATGACATGGCGACCGTGACAGGACACCATGACGGCTGACAAAAGTAATATTTACTTCGCTATATTAGTGCTTTATGGGACTTATTTGAAGGAGACCAGTTCATTAATTTAAAATCCCCAGAAAATTTTCGTAAGCTAAAAACTAATTTTGTACTAAATTTCTCTTTTTTCATTTTTTTTCTCAATTTTTATCGCAAAATTATATCAGGCAAAAGGTATAAAAAAAAAAAAAAATTTAATGATTTTATATGTTATTTATGCTATGACTGAGGAATTTTCGTTATTATTATTATTATTTTTTTCGATTATTTGAACATATTTTTAATTAAAAAATCTGTAACAATTGCTGATAATTGATTTACTTTGAGAAAGTAAATTAATAAAAAAAAAACAAAATCTTTTATTAATGGCAAAATAAAAATAATATTTTCATTAAAAAAAGAAAAAGACTGAGTTTATTTTTATTTGCTATTGGTTAAATTTTTTTTTGTAATTAGTATTTTAATTAATTAATTAATTAATATTACAAAATTTTTGGGCTATTAATGGTACTATATTTTCTGATGATCTAGTTAATGATAAGGTCCAGATTCAATATCCAGTTGTTTAATGTTTAAATGTTTCTGTTTAAAAAATAAAAATAGAAAATTCAAACTTGAAAGTCCAAATTAAAATTTGCAATTTTTTATTAGATTTTAAAAATGAATTGAAAAACTTAAACTTGAAAATTACTCACCATTTAACAATGACTTACTCTCAAAGAACCTTACAAGCTAAGAGCCTGTAAAAAATCCCAAATAATGTTTATTATCTTAAACTTTTAAGAAGAAATTAGCTAAACAACATGTTATCAATCACTTCTTTTTTTTTTAATACAATTTAAGCGACCTGTTATTTCATTTAAGTTTTAAGCATATTTCTGTTAATTCATTCAATTTATCATATTACTTTGAAATTTAAAATTGCAACTAAATAATAGTTTGTTTTATTCATTTTTATGAATTGAAATTATATGAAAATTGAATACCGGGTTGATTTCAAATGTTTATTCCTAAGCAGTCTGTTAGCTAAGCGACCTGTTATTTCATTTAAATTTAAGACAATGTAAATACATTTCTTTTATTATGAATTTAAAATTAAGACAAGAAAAAAAAAATGGTTTGTTGATTCTTTTTCATGAATTAAAATTAGATAAGTTTAATACCGTTGGGGTAAAATAAAATTTGTTAAAAAAACATTTTCTTATTTTTTCAAAATCTAAAAATCCCTATCATGTAATAAAATTAAACTTATTCTTTCGAATAATGTAGGTATACATGTATATGATGATAAAAACGACACAATTTTACAACGGAATATATAGAAAGAAATGAAAATAAAATAGAATATAGGGCATAAAAAAAAAAAAAAAAAGTTTTTCTTATTCTTTATTCTTGAAGAATAATAATAAAAAAAAAAACTGTTTAAGAAATATTATTCTAAAAGTACTTACTTAGTACTACTTTCTCAAAAGCTAAACTTTTTATTAAATTTTTTTATTATTATATTTTTTTTTTTTTATTTAAAAATGATGAAAAAATGAAATCTTATGTTTTTTCAAGGAAGATATATACTAGGTATAGGAAAACTTACTTATTTATTTTTTTAAGGTAAGAGAAATAATTTTCCTTGATGATGTACTAAATTCAACAAATGAATTGTTCTTAAAAGGATTTAATAAAGATTTTATTTTTTTTATTTCGTGGAAAAATAGTTTTAAAATTGAGAGTTAGCTTTATTTAAAGTTGCTTGAGAAGACAGAAGAAAGTAGCGCAATACAATTTTTGAATGTTTCGAGACATTTTAATCATCTTTTTTTGATTGACTAAAATTTTTCTAATAGGATTTGCATAATTTTCGATTTCCTAAAATTGCAATTTAATTGCAAGAAATTGACATTTATGTGTAAGGTGTGGCATACTTACACATAAATGTCAATTTCTTGCAATTAAATTGCAATTTTAGGAAATCAATACTAATTTGAAAACATTTTGTTCTATTAAAAGGGAAAAAATATATATAACGAAAAAAATATTCTTTAGAGCAATTAAAATTTTTTTTAACGTTAAAAAAAAATCTTTGTTGAGGTGAGAGAAATTTGTGAAAAAAAAATTCTTTTGTATATAAAAAAAATTCATTGATCTGAATTTTTTTCTGTCCACCATTGGTGTATAGATAATTTGAATACAGTAAATTTTCGATATAAGGTACCTACGATATAAGAAATTTTCAATATAAGGAACCCTCGATATAAGGTTCAAAAGTTGATTCGTGTATTTTGATATAAGGTAAAAAATTGTTTCTATTTATGTCTTATAAGGTACGATCTCCACATAGGGAACTTTTTTTTAAAAATAGTATCAGAAAAGTTTCTTATATCGAAAATTTACTGTATATATAATTTACATTACTTGTAGATACATAATATATTTCGAATGCAAATCGAGCTTTGACGTTTTAGTAAATTAAAAAAAAAATGATACAGAGAAATTATCTTATCTTCTAACCTTTCAAAGTGAGAAATTCACCTTATTTTCATTTCAAAATTTTCATCATAAAATTTTAATGTAAGTACAAGAAGTATAAATTGCATAAGCAGCATACAAATTATCTAGTTTCAGTGATTCATTTGAACATAAAGTTAAAAAAAAAATTCTGTGGATTTGGTATAATGGTATCACATAAGATACATTTAAAAAAAAAAAAATTCAAAGAAAAAAGAAAATCCAGTGTAAAATGTTAAATGTGGATATGATTTATTTTTCCATTTTTCTTAAAAAAAAAAGAAGGCAAATCACATAGTACTGTTTTGATTTTTTTTTTTTCGAGATTTATAAAACATTACCTCCAATGAAGTATGGATCTTTTTTCACATTTTAATACAAAATATTTTCGCATCTTGAGCAAATTATTCGGAGCATGTATGGGACCTATAAAATTTTTATCTTATTTCCTTTCGAAATCTTAGAACAAATTAAATTTCCATTTCTCAAATTAAATTTCCATTCCTCAATTAAAAATTAATATTTTACATTTTGTTTTTTCGGCTTGAAATAATGTGAACATTGTAAAGAACCCCAATGAATTCAGTTTCATCGCCTACAAATTTCAAATATTTGAAAATAGATAATTTTGTATTTTTACTTATTTTATTTTGTTTTTTTTTGAGAAAGGCAAAAAAATATTTTATTTCCATCATGAAGTGTTTTAATGGGAATTTTTCTAATATCATATAAATATAAGTCTCTACTTCCATTAACATCTTATGATACCATGACTGATAGGTAACAGTCAGTTCCATTCTTAGAATTTTTTTTTTGTCTTGATTTTTTGACATGCGACATTTTATGAAAATATTAAAAAAAAAAAAACATGTATTTTCTTTAAGAATAATAAAAAAAAATAAAACCTTTTATTGCGTACTTCGCGTCATATATCCGTCATTATTAGAAAAACAATCTTAAGAGCTTTCTTCAAAATTGCAATTCGATTTATACAAATTCAAAATTATTAAGTTCTAAAACATATCAACAGTAAATTTGCGAATCTATTAATTTAACTACCGAAATTGTTGCTTTTTTTTCTTCCAATTGTGCTACAGCCTAATTCCGTTCTTTTGCCTGTTGCCTAAAGATTTGTATAATATTCATTTGTTACTATTAATACAACTTCATAATTGAGAACTTACGAAATACTGCCAAAAACTTTAAAATAATAATAACAGCGATGAAATTTTCAGAATCGAAAGCTTATGAAAACGAAGTCGAAGAATAACAATACACTTTAGCACATCACCAATTACATTATATCTACTTAGTAACAACCAAGAACTTATTCACATAAAACAAATAAATAATTTCATTGATCTCTTAGAAAAGAATAAGAAGTCAGACGAATATATTTTTTATTTTCAATTTCATTTCAAATAAAATTAAATAAAATAAATTTTGACACAGAAGCATTCGCAAATTGGTATATTTTTTTTTATTCCATACCCACCGGACACTTGAAGCATTTTTTTTAAATTCTGAAATATTTTCCTTTAATATCCTGACAGCTATTCTCCTGTTGATTTTTTCTTCTCTTTTGATTCAATGGAATAAAATTTAAAAAATTATTCACCAACATATTATGTAAAATGTAGATACATAATATGTATGTATAAATATAATATTTTTTTTAGGTTTAAAGTTGCAAAATACTAAGAAGGATATAGAAATTTTCAAATAATTGAATAATGGATCAGACAGGACCGAATGCTATTTATATTATTGTACGAATTATGGTCAACTGTCTTTATTTTAACTTTTATTTTAACATAATATTTTAACGTTTCTCGTGTTGTACATCTTAGTTCAGTACACTGTAAAAAAATATAATTGCAGTAGCAAAAACAAAAGCTAATTCCTATGAAGGCTAAAGCTCAGAACGAAAACTGAGATCTGAATATTTGTTTACCTTTCTGTAATAAAACATAAATATCTATTTTAAATCTAAACTATACTATACTTTGCGAAGCTGAATTTAAATTTTTTTTTGATGCGAATTTTTCTATATCTATCACGTTTTGATTATTACAAAAATTATTTTATGGATCAATTTTTATGAAGGCAAAATGTTGTAAATCTTATTAATTTATGATTTTGGTACGAAAATACTTGTATTATATAAAAACATTTTTTTTTTTTTTTGTTTTTTTTTTTTCAGTCATTATTAAGTTTTAGGTGAAATAAATTAATAAGAATTCCTTTCATTATCAACAACAAAAAAATTCATTTAACATTAGTATGCCTAGAAGAATTTCATATAATTTATGTCAATTTTCACGCACTTGAACATTAACACCAAAAGCTAAAATGTTTAATATTCCCGCTGTTATTTTTCTTTTCTTTTTGTGTAATGTCCTTCGAATAAAAATGATGTTATATTATTCCTTATTTTAATCCTGTTTTGGTTTAATGATGATTAATTTGATAAATTTTCTTATATAGACTCTGTGTACAAAAATTAAGAAATATAAGATTTTTGTTAAAAGAAAAAAAGGTACCTACATATTTAATAGGATTTCCAGGTAAAAACAAAACTGAAAAATAATTGCAGAACTAATTTATATTATAACAACAAAAAAAAAAGTTACAAAAAAAAAAATAATGTTAATGTCATAAATTTATATTTATTGGCTATAGAAACGAAAAATAATATATAGAAATAAACTTTCATTTTAATTTTTAAGGTTCATAATGAAAGTAAACGAGATGAAAACAGAAATGTATACCCCACGATTTATGATAAGCCGAACCAGAAACACTTCAATGACCAACGTATGAACTCTTGAAAGCCGTTAGTACTGGCTCTATTTAGTGTTCTATGTATAGTAGTTCATTCTATAAATAAATCATTTAGATCAATCTACAAACCCGTTTTTAGATCATCCTCAACATATTGATTTTATTAATTATTAATTTCTTTATAACCACATAGAAATCAAATAGAAATATAATGTTTTATTTATAAAAAAAAAAGAACATAAACGTACTAAGTTTATATAAAAAGATGATACATTATTTTACATTAATCAATTCAAAGATTTATTTGTAAGCCAATTTATTGTTATTTCTAACATGAATAAATCAGTGCTTATTATACATTACAATTTTCCAGTAAAAAAAACAAAAAAAGGGAAAATAGGGTTATATTGAATATCTATACTATCAACATAAATTATTTTTTACTCCTAAAGAACAAAATCTAAAGGTGAAAATCAATCAAATAAACAAGTTTAGAGATATTTTACGATTTCAATAATTTGATAAATATAAAATGTATAGGAAGGGTTTTTTAGAATAATAGAAGAATAAATTTCGTTTTTTATTAAAATTGATTGCTTTTTATATAATATGTACTTATCTGTTATTTTCTTATATATTTATTTTTAATTTCAGATTATTTTGTTTTGTTTTTTATTTTGTTGATCTTACATCGTGGTTATAGAATTAATTATTATTGAAAGTTACATTATTCCAGATAAATATTTTAAATTTTAATTTTGCCATTTCTTCTTCAAAATTAAAAAGGTTAACTTCATATTATTCATAAAAATATATAAACCATAATTATACTGTAATACATACCTCAAACAATATTTTTTGACTTAAATATCGAGATTTGTGATTTATATGTATTTTTATGAAAGAAATAAACAAAACTGTGAAAATTTTGATAATCAACCCATTTACGCGCGATAATATCACTTTAAAAAAAAAAAAAAATTCTATGTAATAAATTTTCATTTCAATATATGTGACTGGGTAGATTATTTAACTGATTCTGTCTAGTATAAATCAACTGAAAATAAATCTTTTTTTTTTATAATATTTTTTTTTTTGTTAAAAATAACTTACATTGTAAAAGAAATAAAACCTTTTATTTGCTTTACCTAATTCTGTGCAGTCACGCATTTTGCTTAATTTTTTTTTTTTTTTACAACATGTATGTACTGTACAGCTGTAATGTGTTTTATATATATTATGTATACACATCAAAATAAAAATCTTTTACGAAAAGTATTAAAAATGAAATTGTTAAAAACGAACTAAGATTATACATTTCGTATATAGCCTCTGTAATCCCTTTTCTTTGTCATCATCAGGTTTAAAATGATCGCGGTTACGAAATAAGAAAAAAAAAATAATTTTTTTTTTGTCATGTAATCATTATTCAGGCAAATTAGAATTGAAATTTCTTTCACTTAATTTTCCGCACTATAACTGGGTAGATTATAGTTTTTTTTTTTAGAAAATCAATCCTTTGACAATAATTTTCATTCATTTGGATAAATAAGCTGTGTTAAAACTGTTTCTCAAGTAAAACATTGGATCAGTTAAGTTAGTCTACAATTTGCTAATTTTCATGTCCTTAAGACCCATGGCTGGCTTTAACTACCAACCCAGAATCTCAGAATTCCATTACATATAGTTCAGAAGAAAGTATAAAGTTTATTATAAAGGGATGGAAAGCGATATCGAGTGTGATATTAAAAATATTACACGTTAATATAAAAAAATATGTATATAAAAAATTCTCTCGCCTAAATTTTCTTTATAATTGGATATTTATCAGTGAGCCAATTAATTTTTCTTTTGGTGAAAAAACGAAATAAACGTATATGTTTATTATAATATATAAAAAAATTGTTGTTTTCACATCTAATTGACTAATTATTAATTTTACAAAAAAAAGGGTATAAAAATTAATAAAAAACAATAAACTTTACATCAATAATTATAATCATTAATTTTTTTTTTTTTAAAACATGTTAACTATAGTAGTTTTGAAAACACGTAATTTTCTTCTTCTTCTTTTTTTTAGCACTCTAAAAAGTTTAACAGTTTTACATGCTCTATAAGAAGGATTTTGTTAATTTTGTAAAAAAAAAGGGAGGTGTTTCTGTTTTAACTATAGGTGTTATCTAACAATCTATACATATATCCTTTTTCTTGAATTATTTTCATGAAAAGGAAGGTAAGAAACATAAAACTTATTTACTTGAAGTTGTATCTGGATTTTATTTATTTATATTTTTTATGAGATTATTTAATAAAATATAATATAATATCCTTTTCATAGAACAGCTACTGATCGAAACAAATTTAAATTGAAGACTAAAAAGTAAAAAATATGTAATACATAAAAGTTATGTTTAAAATTTTTTGATTTTAAATAAGTTATCAACATTCTCTGACGAGACGAATTCAATTATAAATTCTTTTCCTCCGGGTAGGGCAGCAACTTCATGTATTCGTGGTTTTGGTTATTCGAATTTGCTGTTTGTTTCTATTCAATTTGTTGTTGTGCAATAAGGTGTGGTGCAGACCGTTGCATTGGCGACACTTAAAATTGCTTTTGCAATTATTTTTATCATGGAATGGAAAAAAACAATTTTCGCATAAATTATTTTTCTTGATCAATTCATATCTTTTCATTACGTCAAATGCTTTGAAATTTTCGCAATGAATTAATTTATGGGTGGCGTTACAAGCTGGACATTTACGATATGTGTTTGAAGGATTTTCTGATTTTTGAAATTTTCTGAAAGGTTTGACTTTTGAGTAGTTTTTTGATTCAATAGACTCTAGTGAGATGAACCGAGTTTTTAAAAACTCGTAAAAATTACACAGATTATGAATTTTGTTTGGATGTTTTTGACCTTCCTCGAAAAGACGTCTAGATTCTTTGTCAAGTTTTTGAAGTAATATGTGTACAATGATAGGGTCCCAATTCTTTGTTTCAACACCTAAATCTTTAATTGCAAATAGTGACGCTCGCACACTGTCGTAAAAAATTCTTATTTCCGACGCTGTTTCCATTGAAATTGGCGAAGTTGATAAAAGCATATCTAATTGATGTTGCAATAAAATCCGCTTATTATTATATCTTTCATTTAAAATCTCCCACACCACATTAAAGTTGTCTTCGGCTTCATTAAAATTTTCCACTAACTGCGCAGCATCACCTTTTAAAGCTTGTTTTAAATAAATAAGTTTTTGAGATGGACTAATAGTTGTGTTTGATAACAGAGTTTCTGTTACTAGATTTTTAAACTGTTTCCAGTCTAAGTAGTTACCCGAAAAAGAAGGTAAGTCAAATTTGGGTAATTTCACATTTTGATTAATGTGGTTAATCCCTTCAAGTTTGTCTTGCAACCGTATTAACATAACTTGATACCTGTCTTCAATTTCCTCAAAACATTGGAAATCTACATATTGGTTTATGTCATCGCCAGTTTGCTTTATTACTTCAATATGGGTTCTTGAAATGTTTTCCCAATATTGTTCAATTGTTCGTAATTTAATTTTATAATAAGATTTGGTTTGAATTGAACTCAATTCTTGTTCTATATTTTGCAGAGTTCGGTCAAGAAGTTTCATAGTTGTTTTTTGCCCCATTAAAATTAAATTTCTTACCTCCAAAAAATTGATTCGATTTATTTTTTCGTTTTTTACCTGATTGTTATAATTTACGCCTTGCTGCTGATTTTGAGTTCTATTTAATTCAATTTCTAATGCTTCCGTTTCTTGGTTTGCTTTCGCAGCTTCAAGTTCTTTTTGTTGTTGTTGTAATTTTGCCAGCTTGAAATTTTCTTCAACTTCAAGTCGTTTAATTTCAGTTGTTGTTTGCGTTTCAACCAATTTATCCCATTTTGATTGTAGTAGTTCTCTTACTTCTTCAAATAATATTTCAGTATTTTCACTGTACTTGTTCATGAAATAACCATGGGAAGAAAATTCAGTTTTATAATTTTCCAGGTAATCATCATTCGATCTAAATTCGTTAAGATAATCCTTAAGTTTGTTTACCTTGGCCTCTATATATTCTGCGTTATTTCGGGCTTCAGAATCTTTCTGATTTGTTTTCATTTTAATCACTTTTTGAACTATTTCTTTTTGTTTTGCAAGTAAATTGTCCATTTTCAAATGGTATTTATTTATTGTGAAAAATTACAATTGGTTTTTTTCTTTCTTTTTTTCAATATTGAATCTTTTATATGAAACACAAATTTTGTAATTTTATGATTTATAGCACTGAGCGATACGAATTTAAATTAAAGACTAAACAATACGTAATGAACTAACTCTACTTAAATGCAATACAAATTCTTATTATATGATTCTTAAGCAATTATATAAAAAAGTTATATAAAATATTAAATTATACATTCATAAGATTTTTCATAAATAAAATTGCTGTGCAATTTACAACAACACTTTCCGCCGTACTTGGGATATACGTTTAACACACAGATGCAAAAAGGTGCTTATTTTGCATTTTAATACTAATGTTATGAAAATAAAATAATATTTTTGTAAGATAATAATTTTTAAAAATTGTTCATATACAGAAATTATAAAAATGAGTTGAAGTAAAGATTTGTTGATGTTGGATAAATTATCAATTTAAATTTAAGACTACAAAATACGTAATGGAACAACTCAATTTTTAAATATAATTGAAATTCATAAATTTTAATTCTTAAGCAGATAATTTCGCCATACATCAAATATTAAATTACATACACATTCATAGTAGTTCTTACAAATAAAATTGCTGTACACAATCTACAATAACAGATTCCGCGGTACTTAAACTACAAGATACGCGTTTAATACAAAATTGCTTATTTTGCATTTTAATAGCAACGTTATGAACATAAAATAATATTTTTGTAAGATAATTAATTATTTGTTTTTTTAAATTGTTCATAAAGATATTATAAAAATGTGTTGTAGTTAAAATTGATATTGGATAAATTATCAAAATTACTTAAACTGACCTACCATTATTTCGATTTTTATTTGTAATGAAAGTTTAGAGCAATATTCACACATGAAACTTGTGAAATACATTGCTTGTTAAAATTCTTCCAAAAAATTATTTCTATTATTCCTATTTATCTCGAACTATTTGCTATAAGTATATATAGGTCAAATTAAAATCGAACTACTTGACAACTTGAGCATGATTAGCTATTTGTAACAGCAAGGAAAAGTAGCTCGTACATTTAGTTTCTAATGTATTTGATTCTTTAGATTTTTTTTGATAATTTTTAGAACCTCCTGTATTCCGTGTCCAAGAATTTTGCATAGTTAAAAAAAAGGAGAGTTTCTATTTTAAATAACTTAGCAAACAAAATTTATAAATTATGTCATTTAAATTTGATATTATATAAACGCCAACCATTGAATTTAAAGAAAATTTTTTATTTCCAATTATTAATTCTCTCATTTTTCATTTTGACATAGGTAAGTTAAAAATTTCGCTTCCCCCAAAAAAAAAAAAAAAATTAGAATAAATTACCAAAAAAAAAAATGAACTTCAACAAACTTTTTCAATTGAACTCTGCCTTTTTCTCATTTTTTTTAATTTGCTTTGCTTGTTGTTATTCTTATTATAAATTATAATTTTGATATTTCATATTCATAATTTCATTGCTTTATTTATTTACCTCCAGGGCAAAAATAAATTGTCCATTAAAATTTTTGTGATGTTTTGAAGGGATTTTTTATGTCATCATCATTTAAAGAAGAAAAAAAAAATGTGCAAAAAGGAGCAAAAATTAATGAAAAATAAAAAAAAATCTTTTCAGGTCATTAAGATTATATATTTTGTCTACATTGGCAGTAGGTTACTTTTTTTTAGAAAATATTATTTTAATAAAAATATAGAACAGCAGGTATACCTTATGAATGAAATATGGGGCCAGCATTTCGATTTAAAATATTTTTTTCCAATTTTCATCGAATTAAACTTTCAGCCCTTAGTTCTAATGTCACCACGGGGATAAATATTTTTTTAGTTGCATTTAACCGACATCAACTCAAATGTGTGTACTAATTTCCATGGAAAGCTTTTTTCAACCCAGGCCCTAATTTTATCAGTAGGTATTTATTTTGAATTTTGTACAAATTGTATGAAAATTATTTAGAACTTTAAACGATTGAGAGCTTATAACTTCAAAATTCAGAATTTTAGAATAAGTGTGTGATGGCCAGGCTGACGGTCGTACAAAATGAATGGATTTGGTCGGTTTTTATCATTTTTCATCGCGTTTTTAATTGACAGATATTGTTATTGTCAACCAGAGACAAATTTAAAAGTTAAGAAAATTACTTTCAATCATAAAACTTATTTTCCAATCATTTTCTCCTTTTTTCGCCACCCTTTGTATTGAATTCTTCAAATAAGATTATTATTGAAATGATTGTGAATTTTATTTTCATTTATCTTTATATTTTTGAGTAGATCTTCTGATTTATTTAATACATCAACTACTTCGTGTAAATTGTAGGTGTACAATATATACGAAACAATTTAAATTTCGTATTCAGCAGTCCGATTTTATTCATTATGGTATGAAAAACTTTACTAACAATATATAATATTATATGTGCAGAAAAAAATAATTATTATTATAAAAAAAAAAATAATTTTTTTTTATGGGATTGATAAAAATAGAATACAAATGACCTATTTTCATATAATAACAAACCTATGGACTAGACAAAAAAAAAATAACAAAAATAAGAAAATACATGGAATGAATACTGAAAATAAAAATAAAAAAAAAACCATAAGGCAAACATTAAATAAAAAAAAAAAAGTTTAAAAAGTTATTATGTTTTTTTTTTTTTAACTAAGAAAAAATCGTAAATTTTTAAATTGCAAAAAAAAAGTTAAAAATATCTATAAAAGAACAAACTAAAAATATATCCCGAGGGTGAAATAATACCAAGTATACGCACACACACGAATAAAACTTTTTTTTTGTTTAATCATAAAGATTGTTGTATCTTTTTCCAACCCAGAAAATAGCAATCGCAAATACGTGCTCATTGCGCTCACTTAAACTCTCTGGCTATATGAAAAATATTTTAAGTTTTATTGGGGTTTTTATTTATTTTTTTATTTATATACATAACTTCATGTAGGTAAATAGATAAATATATTTAAAGAAAATTAAAATAGCCAATGCAGTAATTTCTATTGAAGATCGACATTGAGTCTTCAATGCAAAAATCTTAGTTTTTAGTAATAAACTTTTATATTATTTTGTATTATTTACGCAAAATTATTTCAGACATCAATTTTAAATTCGAATTTTCGGATACCAAATTATTCTGTATACACTATAGAAATTTTTAAAAACCATATGCCCAGACAAAAGCGTTTAAAAATATCTTTAATTCATATAATTCAAAGTTAAACATTATAATAAATTTTTCTAGACTATATACATACATTATAATTCTGTTAACAAAAATAGAAGCAAACATTATTATAGAGAACCAAATATGACATATTTTGGCAATAAAAGTAACTAACCATTTATTTTGAAAAATAAAAAATAAAATAAAACTTTTTATATAACTAAGTATATACTACTATACTGTAAATAAAAATTAAAAAGTTTTCAAGAATTACATAAAGTGCTTTCTATTATTTAGTTTCAAATTTAATGAAAAATTTATTTATATGTACCTATATATAATATATTTTTTTAAGTTTCTTATAATATTTACCCATAAAGTAAATAACTTCATTTATTTTATAGAACTTTTTTGTGCCAAATAAATTGAATTCAAGAGAATTTTATATTTATGAAATAAATTTTATAAAAACAATACAAATTTACAAACAGTATACATTCTTGAGTAAAAAATTATAAAGTTTTCCAAAAAAAATTTTCACAAAAATTTTATAGAAAAGTAATGTGCAGCAAAGTTTTCTTATTTATTATATGATATTTTAGAAAATTTTTATGTCAATGTTATTTTTATAATAAATATTTATAAAAAAAAAATTCAATAATATACATTATATGAAATCAGATTTCAAGGCAAATTATACTTAACACTTAATACAAACTTTGACATAAACATAATATACTTTTTAAGGAGAACAATAAACAAATATTAATATTAACTAATTAATAACTCAAATTGATATAACATTATTCTTTCGCTTAATTATTTATTATTTTTAAAATTTGTTTTGTGTATTTTTAAAACATAATACGATTGTATAGTGAGCAATGTTGAGTAATGAATAATTAATTTGACTATTTAACAGTCTAATAATTTTTAATGTGCATGTGATTGGTAAGTTGTATTCACAATCGCTCGGTAAATGATATATTACATGCGTCAATACACATGTAATTATTTAATTAAGTAAATTTTATTTACTTTCTAATTCTTCATTTTGAACTTTTATTTGTTTTTTGCATTACAAATGTATTGATTGCAACTACCTCTCACATGCACATTAAAACAGTATACGAAACATGCTAATAAAATTTGTTATACAGCTCGTTGTGTACACAAAAACACATGGACACTTGTCAATATTATATCACTCGACCTAACGGTCTCGTGATATAAGTATTGACTCGTGTCTATGTGTTTTTGTGTATACACAACTCGTTGTAATAACAAATTTTCTTAACATGTGTTGTAATCTACTATAATCTGGTAAGTTTATCATCTTAAGAACAAATAAAAATAATTTTTTCGATACTTTGAAAGACGTCAAGTTATCCACACATAGACAATAGATTACAAAATAATACTTAAAGTTGAAGTAAAGCTACTGTGGACACATCGCGTAACATCATTATACAAACAAATTAATATCGCTGACTTCTCTATATAAAAGACGAAACATCAAATTTGTCTATGTATTAAGGTCGAATAAGCTTTTCATACAAAAATCAAATTTTTGTATGAATAATTTATTTTTATTTTTAAAAATCTTTTTTTTTTATAAGAAAAAGAAGGAATTTCAATTTGACATGTAAGTATAAATTTTTATTAATAAATTTTATAATTTTTCAATAAAAAAAAATTGCCAAAAATATTACGGAATATGCTAAAAATTCGTAATATTTTTGGCAATACAAAAGAAGAGTGTTTAAAACCCATTTGATAGTGACGGCAAAAAAAAAGCGTGCAGTCGAAAAAAAAAAGATTGAATGAAAATAAAAATTAAGAAGAGATTCATTCTAATTCAGAACAGTACAAACAAAACCCTGTTGAAATTAATGCTCGGTATAATAATAAGTCTTTCTAAGTGAAAATATGTATTTTTCACATTTACGCTTAACATTTTATTTTTATTGTTTTAGCTATTTTTCTATTTTTAATATATTTCTGATATTAGTTAAGATATTAGTTAAGTTAGTAATAATTTTGATTAATTTGTGAATTTGAATAAATATTTTATTTTCATTGTTTATATGTTGTTTTATTCATAATTGCTTATTTTGAAGGCTTTTAACTTTTTTATTAATATTTTGATACTTAGGTATGTCGAACTTTCACTATTTAGATAACAAAGACGCCAATCTTCGCTGATGCTTTAAGTTAAATTAGTTTACCTTCGTACATTTTAAAAAATATTTAGATTCAAATATTTAAAAATATTTATATTCTTCATATTATAAAATTTCTAATTATTTTAATTTTTTTTTTTTAAATGTAATAAGTTTTTTCCTACAGTGTATATTTATTTTGGTCGAACCATTTGACAGATAAAAATTTCTATGTGTAGTCTTTATATAGAGAAGTCAATGTTAATATATATTTGAAATATCATTAAAATAAAATAAATTGAAATTTCTTTTAATTTTTTATTATTATTTTTTTTTTTCGAAAAATAATATAAGTTATGTAAAATATTGTTTCCTATTGTCAAAAAAAAAAAGAAATACAGAAATAAACAACTTGAATGTAATTTCAAATTCGACATTATTATTGTAATTTTCGTTCCGGTATAAAACTTTTCCGTCTTCATTAAAATAAAAATTTTTTTTTTGTTTTTTTCTCTGTTACATTTATGATTATTATGAAGCACTCTTGAGGCAAAGTTGACATTGTTAAAATTTTTTTCCTTCTTATACTTGGAAAATACTTTTTTTTTTTTATTTCTTTAACAATAATATGCAGAAAATAAAGAATTTTTTTGAAAAGTGTGAATTTATAACTTCTTTCATGTTTTCTTTTACTTATGAAATTTGGAATTTTTCTTGTTATTTTATTTATTTTTTTTTTTCGGAAGAAAAATTTTAAAGGAAATTCATTTATTTACTTTTTTCTTTGTGTGAAGAATTTTTTTGTCATAAATACATCGAGACCTAATTATACAAGAAATAACTTCCTGGGTTTATATGCAAATTTTATTTTTATTTTGTTTGCTTGTTATAATGAGCTATGTTTTTTCTTAAATTTATAATGATTATCAATTGAAGTTAAAAACAGAAAAATTTTGATTGTAATATAATTTTATTTTTGTGTAAAATTTACACAATAATTATTCTTTTTCTATTTTCATCATTTTATTAGCGAAAAACTTTTTTAGACCTCGGGTTGCTGGCGGGTGTATTAAATTACTATATATGCAAATAATTTTTCCAAAAAAAAAATATCTCTACTAACTACTTTACAATTTCTTTGATGACGGTAGGTGATAAAAAAGTCATAACTTCATGTATGTTTTTTCAAAAAAAAAAAGTATAACAATTGTCACAGAGACTGGATGTATATTATTTTTCTCGAAACTTCAAATTTTAAAAGAAATAGATTCTTATTCGTTACAAAATATATTTTTTAACATGTATATACACGATTAACAGAGAATTTTAAAGCTTGATATTGTCGATTCGTGATTATAATTATTAAAGCTAAAATTTGAATTTTTGCGCAACGAGATTATGATTTTTTATACAAATGACATCGAAATTGTACATTATTTTGAACTCCAAACATATTTTAAAGATTTTTCATATTTTTTGTTTTTTAATCGAAAAAAAATTGAAAATTTAAATAAAATTTTACATAATTTAAATTTTAATTATTTTGTTTGCTTTCTGACTGACTAAAAATTACCCTAATAAAATATTAAACTTCCAAAACCATCAAAATGTAGAAACATTTTGTTTTTTTTTTGTGACCAAATTTTGTCAATACATAGAAAAACCACAATATTAAACCGCAGCTATGTTAAAATAATGTTAATTTCAATTCTCATTAAATGAACTCACAAAAAAAAAAACAATTATTATTAAAGTAAACTCAGAAATTTAATGCTTAATTAATTTATGCTCCCTACAAATTATTCAGTCACTTAAAATTTTTAAATGTTATTAAAATAATTAATAATTTATTAATTATAGATTGAAGTTGATAAATTATTTTTATATATAGGTATATATGTAATGTAGTATCTTTATTTTTTTAACTTTGAGCATTCTATCGAAAATTGAAGCCGCCCCATCATACATAATATGGAAAATAAATTTATTGAAATTTTAACTGATAATTTCTTTTTAGATCTCAATTACTTATATATCGTCTGCTCAGAAATGAAACAACGTATGATATTTATACGTCATTATTAGATAATAGCACCATTCGATTCCTCGTACTTGATTTTATAAGTACAACTATTTTGCAATATTCTTAATGTTGATTAAAATGTGTTTTTTAGATGAAAATTTTACGTTACTTGATATTTTTCCATACATTTTTTTTAATTTTCAAACCTTTAAACTCAATTACTCGAAACTATACTTTTCATTATACATCGTTTCATTTCTCAGCAGACGATATTAAATTATTATAAATTGTCACAAAATATGCTTTCCACATTCGTTTATTTACATAATATGAGTACATAAACTAGACCTTGATTCCAATCATAAATTTATAGTTGTATTTATTACGAGTATATTATATTTCCATATGTACCAAACCATTAGTTTGTTGATTTGATTTCTAATGTTGTTAAATTATGTAAACCAAGTTCATTTTCAACCACCGCATTATACGATATATTAATTTTTAATTTATGTTATATTTGCATTATGAGTAAAAAAAAATCATTATCACCACTAGGGACTTCAAAAAATTATTTATTCAATCAAAAGTCAATTTTTATTAATATTTAATAATAAAAATTATTTTATTATTCTTTTGTTGATAAACACTGCTTACATTTTATATTATATAATTCAAAGTAATTGCGATTGACATACTATATACTTACTTTTAGATAATGTGAAAATGTTATAAAGAACGGGAGTGCTCAGTATGTATGTATTTAAATTCGACATAAAATAACATAATTTTTATGAAAAAAAATTCTATATTTTAGAAGTTTACTTCGGCAAAAGACTTTGAAACTAAAAGCAAATATATATAATAAAGCATTTTATTTCTTCCAAATTTTTTCAACTGGTTTTGCAATGAATAAGCAATACAGGATATAAAATAAAATCAATTTAAAATAATATTTCCTCTGCAGTAATGGTACTATTGTTCTATTTTAATTTTATGGTGATAAAATCAAAATGTGCCATAAAATTACAAGCTGAAATGATTCTTTTAAAGGAAATCGTATATTATTTTGCTTCAAATATTATGTATGTATATGATTGTGAGAGGGAATGTAAATAGATTTGTAATGTAAATAATTTTTTTATTTTTCCTTTTTTTTATGATTTTCTTTTTTATTTTATATTTTTTATGATCTTTTTTGTAGCCGACGACATAGGAATATTTTGAATAATGATTTTACAAAATTTTAGTTAACATTCCCTTTATTTCTTAAATTATTTATTTATATGTAATAATAAACTGGAAATTAAAGAATGCATGTGAATTCCAATTTTATGTGATTTTATGATTTAAAATGATATTTTTCAGGAAATACATCGTAATTTGTTTCTCCTTCTAAAAAACTTTACTACTTTACAAATATTTTATTTTTAATTATTAGTTAGCGCCAACTTAATATTTTTGACGCTCACACTTCCTTATTAATAAAAGTAATATTTTCAAATAAAATACTAACTTTAGAATTTATATAAAAAACAATTTGATTTGAGAGTGTTTATTCTTTAGAATTGCATTTCTCTGACAAAATGTCATCTTTCCCTTTATTTTTATTTTTTTGTAAGAATTGAAAATACTATATATACAAATCACATTTTTACATTAATTTATTTCAGTGGTTTCTGAGCTAGGAACTTTATTCATGTTATAATTATAAAATTAAAATTGGTTTGATAGATAGGAAACTAAATATTTAATACTGCTAAATGAGAAAAGCAAAATACTTCTTAAGAGCTTTCTTTGGATATTTCTGGTTCTTTTTTTGTGAGCCCAACATTATTCCTATAAATAGCTCTTACATTAAGAATATCGTCTAAGACGTTGGTGAGCATTTTGTCAAATTAATGAATTTTTTAAACATCATGTCGCAAATGACAAACTCAACTTTATATTAATATCTGTATTTCCTATTGTAAAACATATTATTTTTTCTCACAAAAATGTCTTCCAATATAATAATTTTTTTTTTTGTGAAGTTGAAAACCACTGAATTTAAATTCTTAAAAATATAAATTTTCTATATGAATAAATAATCCGTTCACATATTCCCATGCAACATATCTAAAATGAAATGTAGATTGCAGTATAAGAATAACTTTTATGACATTAAATTATTAGCTTTTTTTTTTCTCGATGTCAAATAATTTGATATATTATTTTCTATCCTGTTTTATACTTTTTTTTTTTTTACATATCAAATCTACTTTAAATATTATTATTGTTCTAAATTTCCATTTTATTTTTTTCCAAAATAAAATACAAAAATACATTCATAGAATGTTTTAAATTATTAAATTTTAATTTTATTTCAAATTAAAAAAAAAAAAACGGAATTTTTGGATTTTTTGATGTAAAATTTTTCATTTTTCAAAGAAATTCTAATGAAGGGAATCAGTATAAGAGACACTTCACATTTTATTTTAAACTAGAAAAAAGCCTGCACTGAAAAAATAGTGCAGGCCTAGCCTAGTAACTATGCGTTGATTTTTGTTTCGAAAATAATGCTTTTATTTTTTTATTGATAAAGTACGCCTTGATTTTTTTTGTTTACATTTTAAAGTTTTTATCAAAGTACGCCTTGCATTCAGTGTTGCATAGTCATTCGGTTATTTTATTTATTATTTACGTTTAAAAAAATAAATAGAGGAAAGTGCCAACACTGTCAAGGTCGTTTAAGAGGTGAGTTCACCTTTTATTATATTAGATTATCTGAACAAACTTTATATCGCTGTCACCTGATAACCAAAACATATTTCTACGTGATAAGTTGATAAATAGTTCATTCAATTATTAATCTTTTTAAATCCTTTATATTAACTTCACTTCGTTTCCACAAACTTAGAAAGGCAAAATTGACCCACTTCCCGGTATCCAATCGAGCCGAAATTTTGCACATCGCTTTGTCGTCGATGACAATGGACTTCGGCATCGACAGATTCACCTTTATATTAATTTCACCACCGGACCACAAACTTAGAAAGTCAAAATTGACCCACTTCCCGGTATCCAATCGAGCTGAAATTTACTTTGGCATCACACACACACCTTTATATAAACTTCACCACCTGGTCTGCAAACTTAGTAAGTCAAAACAGACCTAATTTCCGGTATCACACACACATACATACATACACACACACGCACACACGCACACACACACACACATACACACACACACACACACACAAACACACACACACACACATACACACACACACATACACACACTTATATATGAACTTCATATAAAGGATTTATATCAAAAACTTTGTTTTTATGGGTTGTGTTTTTTTCGTATTAATTTTATTTTAGTTGTATTGAGACGATTAGGAAAATATAACAACAGCTTTTGCTCAGTTAAAATCATTACATTACTCATAAACTAAAAATGGGTATATTAAATTTAAGAAAATAATTTGTTCAAATTAGAGCTTCATTAAAACTATTCATGGCATATCAAACCCATTAAAAAAAAAAACAATTATTATTAAAGTAAACTCAGAAATTTAATGCTTAATTAATTTATGCTCCCTACAAATTACACACCTTTATATAAACTTCACCACCTGGTCTGCAAACTTAGTAAGTCAAAACAGACCTAATTTCCGGTATCATACACACATACACACACACACACACACACACGCACACATACACACACATACACACACACATACACACACACACACACACATACACACACATACACACACACACATACACACACTTATATATGAACTTCGTATAAAGGATTTATATCAAAAACTTTGTTTTTATGGGTTGTGTTTTTTTCGTATTAATTTTATTTTAGTTGTATTGAAACGATTAGGAAAATATAACAACAGCTTTTGCTCAGTTAAAATCATTACATTACTCATAAACTAAAAATGGGTATATTAAATTTAAGAAAATAATTTGTTCAAATTAGAGCTTCATTAAAACTATTCATGGCATATCAAACCCATTAATCCTGTATAAAGCTACAGTAGCAAATTAAATTAATGATTCAAATAATTTCAATTTTAATACTTTTAGCCTAACATGATTCATGGCAGAAGTGTTACAGTATAAATTCCAGTTTTTTTTAATGCAGTACAACTATAGCATTAGTGTCATTCGCTTTTAAAGAATTAAGATAAACAAGGGCATGTTGACTGAAAAACACATACAATATTTTTAAGATAAGAAAATGACATAAAAAGTAATAAATTTAAGTTTTATACACATGTATGCAAAATTTTAATATATATAAAGTTAAAAAAATAAAATAAATTATTTACATCATGCATAGAGATAGGATATAAAGATATTTCTTTCTAACACGTTTATGTATATCTTACATATAAGTATATTTTTAAAACAATAAAAAATTATATTATTCTTGTTGTCATTTTTATGATAAATGTTAAGAAAATTGGTAGTTTTTTGTTAAGCCAATTTTCTTCAGCGGGGAGGTTAAAAATTATTTATTTTATTAGTTCTTCTCTTTATAAGAAACTCATTCACATCCGTGTTTGAATTGTTTTATTTTTTGTTTATAATCTAATTTGTGACATAATGTTTATAACATGAATTTTATTATATGTTTATAATAAGAATTTTTTGTTAACAATCTCCAACGAGTTTTTTTCAGTCTAGCTTTTGTTTTAGATTTCAAAATCTAATTAAGAGACTATAAATAATCTTTGAAATTTTCACTGCAAAAAGTTATTGAACTAACGAAAAAACTTTAATTTTTTGTATTTTATATCGTTTTGTATCTGACGATTGAAATAAATATGAACTATGGAGTATTTTTAAATCTCTATAATACTTATTTGCATATAATGCTTGATTAAGGAATTTTTTATTTATTTTTTTTATGATTATTATTTAAAAGTGTCAATTGCATTCAAGTGGCTGATAGTGTAAAAAAAAAATATAAAAATTAAAAAAAAAAACAAATTACAATAATAATCACGTAGTATACTACAAGTATACTTGTAATCCTGTTTTTTGAATTTAAATAATTTTAATGCGTTGGGGATCGTTATGTTGTATTTAGTGCTATAGAATTTAGATCACTAAATGGAGTATTATATGCGTCAATACACATGAAATCATTTAGATGTATCTGCGTAAATAATGGAAAATGTAGATGCATCAGCGTATATAATGAAAAAATTTAGATGCATCAGCGTAAATAATGAAATCATTTAGATGTTTCGTATTGAATATTACGTAATACCTAAACAAACATAATATCTCTCACAATATTTCAATACAGCCAAATACAAAAAAAAAAAAAAAGAGAAAAAATGAGAAGAAAAAATTTTTTCTCTTTGCAACTACCTCCCCCCTACGCATTAAAACAGTATATTGGATATGTAAACAAAATTTGTTATACAACTCGTTCTGTATTTACACAAAAATGCATTGACACTTGTCAATTTATATCACTCGACCTTCGGTCTCGTGATACAAGTATTGACTCGTGTCAATGTATTTTTGTGGATACAGAACTCTTAATTAATAACAAATTTAGTTTACATATTCAATAATCTACTATTATGAGATGAAATTATTTTTTTTTTGCTTTTACATGCATTTTTTAACTTATATTCTTTTACCTGAAACTAATTTAAAAATATTATATTTTTTCTTTCGAAAAAAATACGCAAGAATTTTTGAAATAACTATATGTCATTAGAATAATTTCGGTTTTAATATTTATTTCAATTTTAAGTGCATCGCACATTATTATTCGATTTTATATAGTTTTTTTTATATTAGAGATCATTAGATGTGTGTTTTGATACAAAAATTATAAAGTCAGTACATATATGAGAGTTTTAGTATTTATATAATTTTTTATTTAGATTATTTAAAAATTTGAATATTTGTTTATAAAATTATTTGTTGTATTTGCTGAGCTTTGGTATTTATTGGCGGGAATATTTTAAATGAAACTCATTTAGTTAATTTTTTATTCATTTAATAATAGGTTTTTAGAAAAGCAAGTAAATATAAGCAAATAAAATAATTAACCAAAAATATCACGAGTAGAGGAAAAACTCGTACTATTCTGTAACCCTATGTATCTTAGGAGGTGAAAGTGAATTTTTGTTAATTACCCTTTTTATGAAATTGAATTTTTCTGAAATGCAATTTTTCGAAAGTGGATTAGGTAAAATGTTTTTTTTTTTATGAAATGTCTTTAAACCAATTACACTATATACAATGTAAAGTATACTACAAGTGCATTATCAAATAAATAAAGTAATGTACATAATTAAAGAATAAAATACTTTTTTTATGATTACATTATAATTCACATAATTTTTGATTTTTATTAACGAACAGATAATATAATTTTGATGATGATGTACGAATTACATTATGTTCTCATAAAAATTTTTCACGATTTAAATATATATGTATGTGTATATATATTTTAGCTATTATTATGTTCATTATTTTTTATAAATAAATAGCTCACATTAAAAAACATTATTATATATATTACATTATATTCCATCTGCAATAACCATAACATAATATTTGTCATAGAAAAAAAAATTTACAATAAAAGCTATGAAATTACAAAAGGTTTATGTGTATAGCGAAAATCTTTTCTTTTTTTTTTCTCGCTCAAAAGTAATAAAAATAATCATACTTTACTTATACATATTATAAATGTTATGTATATAATATATAATATATATGACGCATAAGAACGTTAGATGTGGTAAATGTGAAGGTTAACTGAGTAAAATAAAATTTCCAAAGATATACACGTAATTTAAATTCTTGAAAAGAAAACATTATTGTACATTGTCCTTGAAGGCCAAATTTAGAAAAAATTATGTCTTAGAATTTGAGCAAATAGCTTTAACAGAAAAGGCAAAAACTAAAAACATTATAATTATTGATCGAACGCTTCAATTCGACAAACGATTGATGATTTTGAATATAAAGGGTTTAATAACATACAGTATGGTATTATTTTAATCAAATGAGCAATTTACATGAGCCTGAAATGTATATTTTAAACGAACCTCTACATTATGACATCTATGGTTTACCAATGAATCCAAATAGCTTATTTTTCGAACCTTTATCATTTTTTATGTTAAGAACATTTGAAAGTGGATTATTACAAGAAAAATGGTTTTCGGACAACATAAATGATGGATTCAAGTTTGGAGAATTAAAACGAAAAATTCCGAACCAACGGAATAGAAATGATAATAAATTATTCAAAATAGCAGACTTTGAATATGCTTTTGCAGTCATTTTATTAGGTCATTCGCTTGCAATGATAGTTTTAATAGCAGAACATGTAGTTAAGATTTATTTCAAATAAATTTTAAAATAAATTATAAATCAATTTGTTGTGTAGGAATTTCAGACAACATCCAACTTATTCGAAAGTTTTTCTTCATCGGGAATTGCTTGTTTAAGAATTCGAAATAATATTGTTTATTGTGGACTACAAAGATTTACTCAAATAGATTTTACATAAGTGTGAATTGAATATAAATTAATATTTTGAAAAATTGAGGAATTAAACATAGTATGTAATTAATTTCTTGGAAAATATTTAGCAGCAATTTAAACCATAAATAAGTGGGAAGTGACCGAAGTCATAAATCATCATAATTTCTTGAATAAATTTTTGACTTTATTAATAATAATTATTCTTTTTTTTTAACTAATTATAGGCTAAAATTGTACATTAAGAAATATCGATACAATAAATACACTGAGAGCATCGAAAAATATTTTAGTCGGACGTCTTTGCTCCTGATTATATTATATCGTTAACATTAGCTACATTTTTAATAATAATTTTTTTTTTTTAAATAATGAATTTTAAAATTATAAAGATTTTAAGTTTTTTAACTTTGTTTTTCTTTTGCGTGAAAAATGAATTATCAGAAAATATAAATTTACTTGATAAACTTAAATTTGTAATATCTGAAATAATTTCGTTGAGAGAAGAAAACTCTATTTGCATTTTTTATTCGAAAAATAATACTGACGTTAAATTTTCTGATAATTATATTCCGAAAATTATAATGACATCAAATTCTGAATTATTTAAAATTCATGAAAATTTTGATCGCAAACTTCTTGTAATAGTTTTACTTGATTCAAAATTAAATTTTGAAACTTTGAATTCGGTGCATTATTCATTACATAGAGCTCATATGGGGAAATTAATTTTTGTTATTGACGACATAAATGTTGATATTTTCATAATTGAGAAATTGGTAAATTGGTGTTATCGATTTAAATTTCTTAATATATTGATTTTATTTAATAAAGGAGAGATATTTTCATATGAACCGTATCCTCATCTCAGATTATTGAATTTAACCGCGACTCCAGTGAAAAATTTATTTTGGAATAAAGTTCACAATATACACAAACATCCGTTTCGGCTATATTTCAGAGACGATCCACCAGCAAGTTATGGTCAAGAAATCAATGGAAAAATGTATTACAGTGGCATTTATTATATATTGCTTGATCATTTTGTTAGTTTAATCAATGGCACACTGGTTTCAAATATGGTTCAAAATTATCCGAATTATACAATAGTTGTTCAGGAAAAAATACATTCGTTTGAAATTGACATATGTCCTGATGCATTAAGTATTAAAAATGCTTCTCAATTAAATAGTTTTATAACCGAATATGAATCAGCTGGTATGTATGCAATTTTACCGGTTCCATCTAGAATTCCCAGGTCCCAATATTTAATTATACCATTTTTTGGTCAATCATCTTTAGGTATAACTTTGTTAGTAGCAATTTTATTTATTTCATTCACTGAATCTATTGTGGAATACTTTTCGACTAAATCTAATTTTGAAATCGGTAAATCATTTATAAAAATAATGGCATTGTGCCTTTTTCTACCGTGTTGGAGAATTAGACGTTCTCCAGTTGTGAAATTAAATTTAATATATTTTGGACCAATTACTTTGGGATTTTTGATATCAATGACATATTTGTCAAAATTGTCGAGCATAATGTCTTCAGGTCTTTTCGAAAATAAATTGAAAACAATCAATGACTTGAGAAAAAGTGGAATTCAATTGTTGACCTCGTCAAAAAGATTTGATAACACATCATTGGAAAATTTATTTATTAAAATTACATCTGAAGAATCATTACAAAATTTAATGGAATTGAATACAAATTACTCTTCAGCAAATAATCTTCATAGAGTACGATTTTACTTTAACCAAGATAAAGGTGTAGGTGCTGTTAGAATGTACATATTAAATGAACCACTTTTATACGACATTTATGGTTTACCAATGAATCCGAATAGTTTCTATTTTCACTCTTTATCCTCATTTATGCTACATACATTTGAAAGTGGATTGCTGAATGGGAAATGGTCAACAGACAATGTTAATGATGGATTTAAATTAGGAAAAATGAAACGTAGAAAATACACTGATTCTGATAAAAATGAAAATACAATGTATTATGTTTCGGATTTTAAGTATGGATTTGTTGTAATTTTAGTGGGTCACTCTACAGCATTTATTATTTTTATTATCGAAATAGCTTTTGTTAAATATAAAACAACGAAAAGAAATTTTTTACTTGTTTAGAAAAAAACATGTGAAAATTAAAATAGATTAAAAATGGTGTCCAAAAATTAAAATATTGTTATAACTTTTTGTATAATATATAATTAATTTTGGATAATATGAGTACCTATATAATTAATTTAGAAAAATTGGGTTTTCAAGTTTTTAGGAAAATATATGTAAACATTTGAATAATTTATTTATCATTATCTAATAATATTTGTTAAAATGTCACCAAATATAGTTTTCAATTTAATCAATCAATGTATGTAATTTTATTGTAATAGTTATAAATGCAACATATGATTTTTTGAAATGTAATAAAAGTTTTAAGCTAAATTTTATATATTTGCATTTTATATTATTATGACCACATTCCTACAGACTCGTTTTGTAAAAGAAAGATGATTGTTGAATTTAAGATTTCTATTTATCATTGAAATCTAAAATTATATTATAATATTTTATTATTAATTCGACTATTTTTAATCACATAATCATATCAAAGGCTCATCAAAATAAATTATTATTAATATTAGTATATGACATATGAAGTTCCGAAATGAATGAAAACATAATGATACAATTCAACATTACTTTCTTAATGGGATTCTTTGAATTTTTTTTACACTTGGTTTAGACATTATGTACTTGGTTCATTATGTACCTTGGTTAGAAATTTTGTATTTGGGTGTTAAAACTTTGGCTAGTTTCTATATTTTATAAGCTATTTTTTTAAATTAAGAACTGAAAGGTAATTTTCTTATTGACATAAAAATAAAAAGTCAAAAAAAAAAAAATTTCCATTTTACATAAATAACCTTTAATTCAAAGATAATAAGAAAAAAGTCAAATGCATTCATGATAAAATTAAAATAGTTAACATCGTAGTCAGTAGTATAAGTTATGTATGTAACGCTATGTATATACGTACAGTATACATGAATATCATTTCCAATTACATGTTGTGTGGATTTATGTTTAATATGAGCTTATGAATCTGAGCAAGACTAAACACAAAATGTTCTTTTGAAGTGTATATGCATTAAACATATATATATATACCTATATGCTTGCTGTTATAGTTTATGTAAGTTTTTTTCCAGGATAAAATCATGAAACAATGAATTTTTTTTTTCCATTATTTTTTTAAATAAATCAAAATGAAAATTTTTATATCTGAATACGTACATACAATACAAAGATTGTTTTATGTTAGTTATGATCATGGTGTGAAAATATTAATTTTAAATTTCCACAGAAATTATATAAATTTAAAATCATGAACCCTTTTTTAAAGTAAAATTTATAATACAACTATATTTATATTTAAATACACCTAAACAATTTCGATTTTTAATAAAAATTTTCTTGACTTACCTGTTTTATTTCTAAACCTTTTTTTTTTTTTCAAAATCTACCCACATATAAAGTTCTTATATATATATTATATATTCTCATTTTAACAAGATAAAATTAATTGAATTTATTTATATTTTGTTTTTATGAATTTTGACTGTTCTTGAAACATAAAGCAATAAAACTGCCAAAAAGAATATTATAACGAAGTTAACTTGTTAACTGCGATAAATAGACAAAGAAAATATAATAATCGGCTCAAAAAAATAATAAAGAATTAAATAAAAAAAAAACTTTTTTTTCCATCTAAAAATATTTATCTCAAAAGAACATTTTGCCACTCATTTTTCTTTACCACTTATAAAGAAAATATTTGAGTATTTGACTAATAATGAAATTGTATTAACATATTTTCAAAAACATGATACATATTAAGTTTAGCTCTATCATAATTTATGCAACTACCGTGTTAGACATACCTTGAATTTTATTTAATATCTTAATAACATTTTCTGTATTTATTAGGAATAAAATATTAAATAAAAAAAAAAAATAAAATTTGATAATTTTTAAAGCATTTTAAAAATGATTTTTTTTTTAATTTTCAATCATAATCTTCTATTCTATTAGTTTGTTCATGAATTGGAAAAAAAATATTATCATGGGAATTCGTGACAGATTTTTGAAATATGAAATCCAAGGACAATATCATTCTGTTATGTGATAAATCATTACAATTTTTATGTTGTATACAATTTTTTTAACTTGTTTTTTTTTTTCGAAAATTAAGAATGTCCAAAGCAGTCTTAATGTACAAATTTTATATATATGAAAAGTTATTTTAACACTATAATTTTGATTTTCTTTTCTTTTTTTTTTTGTCATGAAAATCTTTTAAGAAAACATTGTTCAATAAAATAATAAAAAAAAAAAATTCCAATGTTGTTTTTTTTTGTAAAAAAAAATAAAATACTTTTCCTCTATTTAAGTGTAACATTTTTAATCCATTGAGTGTAGACGTGCCTTGTTTTGTTAAGTATAGAATTTATAGTTAGGCCAAAATAACGATAGAATTATTGCTCTACAGATTATTGCTTTAACCCAAAGACAATTCGCCCAAAATAATTATTTAAAAAAAAAAAAAATGTAAATTCACACAATTAATAAAATTGTATAATAAAAATTTAGTATTAAAGTGATAATGTTTTAAAAATATGTTCTAATCAAAGCTGAGAATAATATTGGACGAATTTGCCATAATAGATTAATTACTATAACTATATATTTAATTGTTAAATTGTTTTTTAATACAACATTTTATTTTTATTTAAAGAAGTGTTGTAAACATTTAGAGATAAATTTTTTCATATCACAAATTGTCTATGGATGAATTATTCATTGGATTGAATGTTTTGAACAAAATGTAGCTGGAAATATTGAGTTTGGAAAAATTGTCAGCACAACAGAATTATTATTTGAAGAGAAAGTGTTGGGAAAAAATATAATAATCAAAAAAGAATTTTCTTTAAAAATTTTCCAATTGCTTCATTTCAATTGGAATTCAATAAACATTTTTTAAGAATTTTCAGAATATCATTTTTTTTTTTTAATTATTATTTTGGTCATTTGTAATGTTATTTTTATTATTGTATGTGAATGTTATTTATTTGTAATTATATATTATAATAAACAATACAAATATTTGCTGTCATTTTTGTACTATATATTTATGTTAAACAAAATAAATAATATTTACGTCATTGTAATAATTGTACTATATTAAAAATTAAAAAGTAAAGATTATGTGGGCGTTTGAAACATAAAAACAAGCTTTTAGCCATTAAAAAATTTAAGTATAGTCTACTTCTTTAGTATAGTCTACTTCTTTAGTATAGTCTACTTCAGACTTCAAACTTCGGCTCTTGAGCCGCATACGGCTCATAACATAAATTTATGCGGCTCCAGAAATCATTTTTTTTTTACACTGCATTCGGCTCGAAGAAACAATTCTGACAAATTTTTTTTTTCACCCGGCCTAAACTTTTTTCATTCTAAACTACAAATAAAGAATTTTCTTGCACCCTAAACTACAAATCAAGAATTTTTTTTCCACTGTAAACTACAAATAAAGAATTTTTATTATTTTGTAAAAATAAACATCGAGTTTCAATGACGGACGAGAATTGAACAAATCAATTAAGAGTGTCATCATTAAAATTACAATTAATTTTGAAGAATTATATATTTTGAACTATGTATAAAATTCATAATTATAAATCACAATTATTGTTTTATTTAATTTCTAATAATTTAAAACGGTATATAAATCAAAAATTAAATATATTGATTTTCTTATATACATTTATAATTATTAAAAAAATTTGCGGCTCTTTAATTTTTGATATTTCTTAAAATTGGCTCGCTTATGTTTTGGGTTGCCCAGGCCTGGTCTACCTCAATGGTGACGTGAAAATGACTTATACTATGCTTATGGGCGCAATTTTCAAAATCGGCACAGGGCGCCGAATCAGCTAGGACCGGGCCTGGTAGTAAGGACCCTTCTTATTTTTCTATGCTTTATATATATATATATATATATATATATATATATTGTTTTTTTTAAATAGGATCATAAATGACAGAACAAATTAGATTTCTTTCTAATTTTATTTTTTTGTAGTACTGATACAAAAAAACACCTATAGTTTCATAAGCTTCGATTTTGCTTGCACGCAATATAAATAATTCCAAGATTGACCAATCTTACGGTATACTATTCGGTGATTCCGGCTTTAAATTATTTATATTGCGAAAAAGAAAAATCGAAACTTATGAACCTATAGAAATTGTCTATAGAAATTTTAAAACCAATTTTTTTTTATTCCATATTTTATTTTTATTAGGGCTTAACCCATTTTTTTAGGCTGTTAAAATTAGGATCATAAAGCTATTTGGAATTCCTGGTCCAAACCTAAAGGTTTTAATTTTTTTTTTTAATTTTGTACCAAGCTGCTTTTTCCCCTTTTTAATCTTCCTATTTTATATCGAGATTAATCGACATTAATCGCATAATAATAAAATTTATTGATAATAGGTATAATAATATAATAAAAAAATAAGATTTGTATACAGAAAAAAAATTATATTTATTTTCATGCAAAATTCTTTTTTAGGATATAATAACAAAAAAAAAAAGAAGAAATCATAATATTTTCCTTTTTATAACTTTATTTCTCATCAATCTACCGACAGAAATTTGATAAAAATACATTTTTTTTTTCACATTTTTCTCCTATTTTAAATCAAAACACAATTTCCAAAGAATTTCATTTTATGAATAAAGTCGAATTATAATTTTTTATTTTTCTTCTTATGAAAGGGTTATTTCGTATAATTTAATCGATTATAAAAAAAAAAAAATAAAATCAAATAATTCATTGGCATCTGTTTTTATTTTACCTTCTTTTTTTTTCTTATTATTATTATTATGTTTTTTTTTTTTTTGTATTTTATAAAAAAAAGAAATCAATTTTTATTTGGTTGATTTAATGATGGAAATTTATTTTTCTTTCCTTTATATAACATTAAAAATTAAGTATTGAAATAAAATGGGTTAATTAGAATGATTGCGGGCCTTGAGAATATTTTTGAAAGGTTATTTTTTTTTTCTTATTCTCTGTAATATTTGGAGCGGAAAATTTAAGTTAATTCACAAAAACAAAATTTTCTTTAAGATATTATATTTAAAAATTTTATTCAGAAAAATATTAATATTTGTTCAGTATGCACGATAATTTTGAAATGAAAAATAAATTTTCAGACAGACTTTATTTGCATAGAAATATTTTAAGAAGCGTATTTTCTTAACATGAATGAAAAAAATATATGATTTTTGAGATTTCATTACTTTAAATGAGTAAAGACCAACACGTTTTATTCACTTTTAACTTAAATTTTGACTTGCCGAATAACTTTTGGGTATTTATTTTATTTTTTCCAAAACAATTATATGTTATTAACTGAAATCTAAATCGATTGAGATTGGAATTGATAATGAAAAATATATTAGCTTTAAAAATAGCAAATTTTCCAAAAAATAATCGTTATAGTTAAATGGTAAACGACAAAAAAAATATACATATATATCTATTTCTGTTTTATGTGTTTAAACCACAATTAAGATATCATTTTCAGAATTGTTGTAACTAATGACTAATAAAAGTCAATAATCATTATTTCTTAATTTTCATGAAATAAAAATGTTAAAAGAAAATTGGAATTTATTAACTGGTAACAAAAAAAAAAGTAAATACACTTCTTATACATATAATTAACATTATATGTATATTAACTACTACTGTACATATAATTACGACTCATGACTTCCAAAAAGTCAATAATTTTTACGATTTCACATAATTTTTGATTTCTTCTTTCTTTTTTTTTATAACTTTAAGTGTAATTTTATTTGAATTTTTATATTAAGTTCGTGGAAATGAAAAATGATGAAAAAAAACAGGAAAAAATAAAACGAAAATTTTCATTCATTAAAATTTTTCTATATCTTTTTCTTAAGTATATATTATATACACAGATGTACGCAATTCATCTACCTAATATTAAATAGGTATATACCTAGAATACTAATATTATTCAAACATAAAGACTTTTATTCAGTATTTGGTGTTGTGATACAAGCGTTTAATAGCTCTATGTTTCTCTGTGATAATTATATGTATTTTAGAGCTCTGATAACAATACGCATTCAATTCCAATAAATTATGAAAATTAAATTAAATTTTATTACAGCTCTATTGAAAAATCATATATAATCATTTGCATTTTCTTCTCTGCAACCTAACCATACCCTAAACAAATTATTTTATTTAAATATATAATATTTGGTTTTCTTTTTTTTTTTTTTAAGGATCAGCTTCAATTTTAAATAATTTTATTATAAAATCGATTTGATAACACAGTGGGAGGTTTACGTTTTATTTTATTTTTCATTATAAAAAAAAAATTTTTTTTACTGAAAGAATTTTTAATTTATTTTTCTTTTTTTTTTCATAAAATTAATTTTGAACCCATTGTTTTAGTTTTTCATATTGAAATTAAAGTTTTTTCTTTGCTTTTTGATGCTTTTTTAGCTTTTCAATTTTTCAATAAATTGAAGGTTTTAAAGTTAATGATTGTGTTTTTTTTTTTTTCTGTCGTATTATCTTTGAATTATATATACTAAAAAAATCTAAAGGCTCCAAACGATCCAGCCTACGTTTAAAAATGTTTATCCAGTCTATTTATTATTTTGTAACGAAGGGCAAATATTAACTAAATGACAGAATCTTTCGGTAGTCTAGACTAAGATCTTGAAACACAAAAAAAGATTTGATAAATCAATTTTAATTAGAAAAGAACTTGAATTAAAAATTTTCAATTAAAACGTAAGAAAAAAAAAAAAACAAACAAAATAATTCAATAAAAAACAAAATTAATTTTTGATTTATTTTCTTTTTGTAGTGGCCAAGATTCTTTTTAGTATGCTCTCGAGAACAAAAAAAACTCAAATACCTTCAATTAAAATCATTAAATAGACATCTTAAATATAAAATTCTGAGTGTATTTTCTTTATACATTTCTAATAACATGTCTATGTGTGTAGACATGTTTATAAATTGGTTTTTATATAAAACATAATTCTTGCTCAAACAATTCTTTCCAACATAATATAATTGTTTCCAATCCATAATTCTCGATAGAACAATTGTTATCAAAAGCTGGAACAAGCTTGTGAGTTGAAAGTGTCAAACTAATGCTAGTCTGCCAAATAGGCGGAACCAATTTTTTGGGATAAATTAAATGGAACCTGCTGTATATACGTATACAGTATATATTTCGAAAAACGTCGTATGTACTTAAGCTTATATTTTTCTTTTCTTAAGCGGAAATAAATGAATGTTTTATGTTAATAACATATATATTATGCTACACATTTTAGAAATATTTTAAACGTACATACCTACATGTTTTTATCATTATTATTATTATTATTTTCGTTTGGATAATCTTTTTCCAATATTTATTTAACGATTTTCGTTCCTTTTTTTTTTTTATAAATTTTCTTTTATGTAGATAACTACATACATAATTTATGTTTTGTTCTTGTTCTTGTTTTTTTTTTTTTTTTTGCTGGTTCCTCCTACACCTTTTTTGGATTAAAAGTGTACCATGTTTATAACTATATAATATTTATAACTATAATATGATAGTAGTCGGTCAACCTCTATAATAATGTTAACAGCACAGAGTTCACAAATGTAAATGTTTTTATTTTTCTTACATGCACGTGTTTATGTTTTATTTATCCAAATATCTCTATATCTAATTACACATTAAAAAAAATTTATATCAAAATCATCAATTTAAATGTTTTTAGTTAGAACCTACTAAATAATATTAAAAAAAAAATAATTTTGAATACTTTTTAGTTCAGATTTACGTATTTTTGTTTACCAGAAATTTTCAGTTTTAATAGTTGATTAACACCGAATCATCCTTTTAAAATAGTATAGATAATGCTTAATTTTTATAATTTTTAATTTAAAGAAAATAAAGGAAAGAATGAGTTCCCTGAACTCTGGAATAAACTTGAGTCCGGAGAATAAAAATCTTAATCTTCGAGCTTTTTTTTATCGTAATAAAATTATAGTGTAGTGTTGGTTAAATGTATTTAAAACCCTCGTAAAGGCTTGACCAACCGTAGACATCGTACAGTCAAACGTAGTCGTTGTAATAAACTTTATCGAAGTTATAATTATTGAAAAAACTAAACTTTTTTATAAACTGTTATTGAATATATCGTCCTGGATCGATATCTTAATCTATTTCTTCGAATCTTACTATAAATGTAAAATTGATCGCTAATCTAAACAAAGTTAAAGAGCCCGAACTTTCAAAGAACTACATACGGGAAATATTTTCTCAATCGACGATATGTTCCTTGAAGTTAAAACTAGATATTATTTAAAAAAATTCAAATTTCAAAAAATTAACTAAATGATATTTACATGAATTTTATTATAAATGAAGGTTTCCTGGGGCTTAAGCTCAAAATAAAATATACACATATTTTAAGTATTAATTCTAATAATAATTTTATGTATGTTGTTTAACATATAATGATTATTTATATACAAGTATATACAAAAGATATTAGGCCTAATGAAAACCCTATACATAATTTTATTTTTTCTTTGTTTCTAGGTTTGCAAACAATACGGAAAAGTGCTTGTTTTATTAGCTTAAATTTGTTCATTAATAAAATTATGTGCTTATGTACTGTACGTATAATATTATTTTTCTAATTTTCTATAAGTAAAATAATATTAACTATATAGAAACAGTGCCGGCCAGTGAAATTCATAGTCTTTTTGTTTTCACATTTTTTGTTCCACATTTTCAAAGTTTTTTTTTTTAATTTTATATTTTGCTAATTTAGACTGCGACCGTTTATAGATCTTTTTAATATTTTAATAAATTTTTTTTAAGCTAAATTTCGAGAAAAAAAATGTTTCACGTGTTTCCTAAAACCGGGTAAAGACTTGTAGGTAATGTAATGTGCCTTTCAAATGGCATTGCTGGTAGGCGCCACTGTATATCCAATTTTATGAAAATTGAGGATACTTATACTAAAATTTTCGGGTAAAAAAAAAAATTTTTTTTTCTTGGTATAATAAGATATTTTTTCATCCATATTTTTGTAAAAACAAAGAACAGAAATATAGGTGTATTTACATATTTACCATTATCTTCTATGGTTAAGTTAAAAAGGGCTTTTTATGTTTTAAAATTAAATTTTACATCGAATTTTATTTATTGTTATTATTAGAATTTTTAATCGGTATATAGATTAAATGAAGCATTAAAATATTATTAGAAATATCGAAAATTTTGTGATAGAGTGATGTTGTATTATATATACTGAATAGCAATAATTATTGAGAAAAACTATATTATACTATATCTATATATAAATTTAATTGTGAAGAAATACTTACATATAATATGTAATCAGCATACCTAGTTAACATAAATGATAATAATCTTTAGGCTATTTCATTATTTACAGAACATTGAATTTATATAGATTATGTACATACACGTTGAATTTAGGTAAAATTAATATTTCTCAAAATTTATTTAAAGTTTTTGGGTTATCTTCATAAATAATAATTTGGTAATTTAAAATAATGCAATGAAGTAAAGTTAAGTATATTTATGGGTCAACATTTTTATATTCAGTAAATCGATTTATTTTGGAGAGACACAAAATATTTATGTACTAATTTATGAATATGAACAAATTTTATTTCTTTTTCTTAAAATAACTTTTTCATTCCTTAATTTTTTTATTATTTTACTCCCAAATTAAGTTCTAAATAATTTTTCATTAATAATATAGAAAGTTGATGTGGAAATGATTGGGATTGTCAATATTTTGTCTAATATATATTTTTTCAATATTATTATGCTACCAAATAATAAATGAAATGATACGACTCTTATAATCATAATCATAATTCATCATAATGTATTTTTTTTTTTTTCAATAATACATCAATATGATTTATGGTTATAATGTTACCTAAATTACTTAAATATAACACATATTAATTATTTGTTGTTTTTTTATATTAATCACCAATTAATTTAAAAGAATTAATAGCTATCGATTATGTATTTTGTATTTTTTTTTTATTAAAATATAATTTACTGTCAAAGAAGCTAATTATTTTGATAATGCAAGAATGTTTGAAATTAATTTTTTTTTACGGCATTTTATTTACATTACATACAGAAAAATTATCACAGTAATAATGTAACTACGGCTTTATTATTGACATATAAGCGTAAATAAGTTAAAAATAATTTTCTGAAAAAAAATTCGATATAAGTTTACTGAGACCCGTTTTCAACATTTCGATTTAAGGGGGTAGATGCACTCAGAAGCGTAAAAAAAGGCATATTTTAAAAAATTTATTTTTTACAGTAATTAAGTTTATTTTACAAAATAAATTATACAGAGTTTTTATACAATGCTTTAACTTAACATTTATGAAAAAAAAAAAAAAAATTCATATTATTTATTAAAATATCGCCATATCGGTTGGATCCTCTCCCGCGAGTAGTACTTCGCGGTGACCATCACAACAGCCTTCTGGATCATCTGAATTCGAAAAACCAATGTGAAACCTCTAGTTTAATAATAAATCCAGTCTTTAATCGAAGCTTTTTTTTTTTTTTTGAAAATTTACAAAATGGTGGCATTCGAAACTTTGGACTCTGATTTTCGATAAAATGTTAAAAGTTAATTGTTTAAAAAATATAGTAATTGTTAACAAAAATCAATATCCTTCGATTAAAGACTAGTTCTTAATGCCAAAAAGATAATATTAAAATTTCATCAATATCCACTCAATGGTTTTCGAGTTATATTGGTCACCGAATGGAAAAACACAGTTTTGATAAAAACGCGTTTAAAGTCCGCTACCTGCTCTATTCACAACCGAGAGGTTGAATGTTGCTTCAGTAATTACTAAATATCTTGAAAACTATTCATCGGATTGACTTGAAATTTTCAGAGAATATTCTTGAAACATCATACTTTAAGAAAATGAAAAAAAAAAATCGATTTTTCAAAAATTCTAAGTGCATCTACCCCCTTAAGACAAACTTTAATTTTAAGATGCTTTGGTCGAAAAAACTTTCATCGATATCCATTAAAAATTTAAAAAAAATTTTAAAGTATACAATCTTAATATTATATGAAAAGTTTTTAGACTTTTGGCTAACTCTGAAACCCGAAATCTCAGACGAAATCTCAGATGATTTGGTTCATAAAAAAAAATTTTAAATTTAATTGTAAATAAGGAATCAATTATAATCTCTTTTAATTCTACTCATATACTTATAAAAACACAATATACATAAATTATTAACAGCTAAACATTCTAAAATAATTCATTATTCAATTAATCATTTTTATTTTCAAGTGCAATACTTGAAAAGTTTTAAAAAGGCTTAAAATTTTTTAATGAAAATTTATGATAATATTTTTTACAACCAAAAAATAAAAAATTAAAATAAGATTGATTATGAAAAATAAAATCTTGTATATAGGTATTATTCTATCATAATAAAAACAAAAAGAAACACAAAACAGAAAAAGGAAAAGTCAAAATATTTAAAGCCAAGTGAAACATTAAACATTATTTTCCTTCTCTAAGCAAGTATCAAATATCTTTCCTTTCTGTTTTTTTTTCTTTAAATAAAATATTTCCAGGAACTTTTCTTCTTTTTTTTCCCCCTCTGGTGTAACTTATTGTCAGGAAATCAAATTTCCGATCTCCTTATAAAATATTTAAGTATGAAATTTTTTTTTTTTTTCGTTTTCATTGAAAAATATTTAGTTTCGAAATTTTAACAGTATTAAAAAAGATTATGTATATATAATGCAGAAAATGTTTACAACAAATACATGTATGTAAGTAATCAAAGATTTTCTAATTAGAACGGAAAATCTCATATATCCCAGACAAAATTTAATACAAACAAATATTTAATAAGCTCTAAGATAAATATTTATCTAAAATTTAATAACAACATTAATATAAAAATTTGGTAAAATAATTTTGATTTTGATTTTTAATTTTTTATTGAAGTCCTTCTGAACTAAACAGCAAAACATTTTTTCAAATTTTATTTTCATCTAGAGATTTTGTTTTCTTAAGTATGTTTATTTTGACTAAGAAACAATTTGTAAAACTCTTAAATATAACTTTTCAAATTAAAGTATTTTTTAAAGCTTATTTCTGTTTTATGAAAGATAATTTAAAATAAAAATAATAATTATACATTAAAAACTAAAATGTGGGTTCAAATTTGCCAATAATCGATAAAAGGAATCATGTTTTTCTATAAAACTTCTTAAACTTCTTTTATTCAATCAAACTAATGCTATTTTGAAAGCAACACATATATTTCGCCTTTAAAAATTTAATGTTACGAAACTTATTTCATGGAAGCTTCAGTCAGAACATTTTTATATCATATTTAATATAAATTATTCGTAATTTAATAGTTTATTGCCCGCCATTATATAGTTTTCATCCACTTTTATCATCCGCAGTTCACTGTATTTAAATTAATTAGTGAATTTCAGTATGAAATTAACTCTTATATAATGTGTATCCTAAGTATATTCATAAAATAAAAACAAAAAGAAAATAAATTATTTATAACATTGAACATTATATTGTAAAAAAATTTCATTCATACAAAATGTACAAAATAATAATATCTAAAGCTTGTGTAATTTAATATTATTTATTGATTGATTTGTTTCCTTTAATAAATATTTTCACTTCACATGGGAATTCAATATAAAAATATTTTATTTATTTTATTTATTATTATTTTTTACATTTTTGCTTTATGTGTTCGTTTTTTTTTTTTTTCTCTTATATATTTTTATTTATATTTATATTACATTATTTATCAATTTATTTCACTAAGGTGTTTTTAATTAAGTTATAGATTTTATAATAATATTTACATCATACCTAGTCAGATACAAAAATATTAATGCGGGCCTTCTATTGTCTAAAAATAAGTTATAAGACTTTATAAAGCAAGACTTTGTTGGTCAGCTTTTTAAAACTAAATGCTTTAAATATTTTTATTCTATGGCATTGGAAAACAAATTGTGATTCAAATATTTGAAACTGTCGCCTTGAGAGTTTTCGTAATTTTAAACTACACTAATTTTCACATATTCAAAAATACATATCAATCCTATACATAGTGACTTATAATACTTATGTACATAATTTTTTTTTTATAAATTATTTTAAATTTTCTTTTCCTTCTACATGTAACTCTCATTTAGTACAGTCGTTAAATTCTGTAGGTATACGAATTTGAAAAACTATAGTGACATTTCAAATTCGTTCACTTTAGGTTACGAATCAGTTAACCTAACTAGCAGATTATCTTCTAGATAGTTACTAGAATACATAAGCTTTCTACTAAAAGAATCGAATTCTCTTATAGAGCTAATTTGCTGTTGGGAAGGTTTTAAAAGCATTTTACCTAAAATAAAAAGCTCTCAATCTATCAACTATATAAACTTATTATTGAGATCAAAATCGATGGTTATCTGTAATTTGACTGAACCTAGTTGTCAATAACGCAACAGAATTTTTAATAATAAAAGAAAATAATTGCACAATATTATATAAGTGAAGGTATAAAAAAGTAAAATAAAATACAACAAAACCCAAGTTATAAATATGTAAAGAAAATGTTATACTGTACTTTGGAGAAAAAATATAGTATAAAAGAATGAAAATATGTGAATAAAAAATTATACGTAAACAATATACTTAAATAAAAAAAAATAAAAAAAAAATATACTTAAAGTATAGTAAAAAATAATTTATTGATTTTCTCAACTGACTGTAGTATATAATATATTTCATACCTTTGTTATACCAATTCTTAGAAAATTTATTATCATTAAATAAAAAAAAAGAAAATATGTTGTACATTTTTCTTTTTGAAGTTAAATTTCTTTTCGTTATATTTCAAAAAAAAAAAAAACAGCATAATGTCTTCTACGTAAACATTTTGGCACAAACTTATGTTATCTTTAAGCTTTAAATTGATAAAATTTATTTTTCAAAACCGCGCGCAAAATGTAAATAAAGTTTAATTAATATTATGTAACTTTTAAGCAAGGTTTACGATGATTCCAAAATTCAAATTAAGGCAATATTTATTATTTCTAATTTCAACTAAGAATCTAATCCTTAGGTAATATTATCTTTATTATAATTTATGAAGTTATTAAGGACATAAGTAATTATACTTCAATTTGCAGAACAATTTTAATTCCTTAATTTTTAATTATAAATATTCAACAAACATTGACTACATATAAAATTTTCCTTAAATAAATAATCTTCATCATGCCAGTGGTAGGTATATAAGAATTTATACATAACATCAGAAGTATTTTTCAAGCCTTTTTAAAATTAAATAAATTTAACTAAATTTTAAAAAATTTTAATTTATTTATTTGCAATTTAAATAAGCAAAATTCTTTAGTATATTTTTTGCTAAAATGTTTTTTATTTCTTGTTAGTTGGCCAAAGAGCTTATCCTCCGCTCCAACCTCCACATTTAACCCCTAGTTTTCGTATATTATAATAAATATAGCATAACCAGTTAAAAAAAATAAATAATTATAAATTTTTTTTTTAACTGCCATAGACTCTTTTTATGTACAAAAAAAAAAAAAAAACTTGGGGAAAATTTGCTTAAATAAGAGAAAATTGACTAAAAAGAAAATAATTCTACCGTAATAATTTAAATAAAAAATAATTTATTAGACACCACAGTAAGTAATCAGTGCGGTTATTGTACATTTTATCCTTTTTTTTTTTTTTACTATATACTTCAACTATGGACTATGTTCATGCCATCAATACACAAAAAAAAAAATTGTTTATTTTTATATTTTTTGTTTTTACACTGAAAATTTTTTTCTCTGGTTCTACAATTTAATAAGCCTAACCTTTAAAAAAAAAATAGGTATTTGGTAATAAAAAAAATTTTTTTTTTAGTCTTATAGAGATAAAGAAGAAGATGAGAAAGATGACAAAAATGAGAAAAAAAATTGTGACACTTTGAATTTAACAGCATGAGGCTAATTAATTCTGTTTTCATTCTGTAAAAGAGCGCTGTAAATATTTTCCAAATAAAATATACAGTTGAATGAATTTAAGAATTTTTATTTATTTTTTTCGTAGATAAGAATTTTCAATAAGTTTAATGTGTCTTCATTTCTGTTTTTACCTCCCTCAGCTCAGTTTTGATGTTATTTAAATAGGCCGCCGGCAGCCACATTTTTTATTAAGGTCACAGACTGCATTTATTGTAATTTAAAAAAAAAAAAGAATAAATTTTAACTTTATTTTAAAATTTTACTCTTGTTCTTTAAAGTTTTTTTTTCAAACCTTTTCATAGACATAAAAAACAATAAAGATTTTTCCCAAAAATAAATTTAGCCCAAGGAACAAGGTTTTCTTTTGTGTTGCGTTATGTTTTAAACCAAATTATTCACAAAAAATTTGCTGGTGAAGCCCAAAAGCCTTTGACAAAATCAGCGTTATCACACATTTTCTTTTATTATAATTTTTCATTTCATATATATATATCTACACTTTTACTTAACTACAATTAGGATATATTGTAGCTATTTATGTATACAGTACATAAAGCCATAGAAAACAGTATTTACCATTATTATAAGGATAAAGTGTAAATATTGAATAAAAGTTTTCTTAATAAAATTTTCTGTTATTGTTATTCTTCCTTCTTTTGTTATCCAACATAAATTTTCCTAATATTTTTTGTATATATCGTATATATGACATATATATATGAATAAAAACCAGCATTTAGATTTAATCAAAATAATTCAGAAATTGATTTAGTGGTTCTTTTTGTTGTCAAAATTTGCTTTTTCACCATGATTATGAATTCGGACAGCAATCAAAAACAAATAGAATAATGTGTACATTTATGATGAAAATCATTTATATATAAGGGTTTGAACAAACATTAGGCTTAAAACATCACATTAGCGAAAATGATTTTGGAAATTTTTTGTTAATGCACTGAAAAAAAAAAACTGTTGTTGCCGCATTTGTATTTTCTTCATAGTCCTTGCTATGTAAATTTCTATATCAGTCAAATCGAACTATAGAGAAAGACTTTAGCGAGATAAGGTATTTGGCATAGTAAGGAAAAATAGTTCATTGACGCTTTTCTAATGTTTTCAAAATTAAATTATATAATTATTTTATTTGAATTATAATTTTATAATAAATTTTCAAAAATATAAAAACCTCAATAATTATTACGATTCTATTTCCTATATGTATAAAATACTTTTGTTTCTTTAGATGCAGAGAGAAAACTTCATTATAATTTACAATAATAATATCAAAAAAAAAATATCTGTGGAGACTGTAAAATGTAATATAAGTGGAAATTGGCTATTTGTGATTTAATATACATAATTGTAGACTTCATGTATACGTCAGTATAATATACATAAATAGTACATAGCAAAAGAAAATCTATCTTTTTTTTTTGCTGTAACCTTAACCATACGGATATTACGGGAAGAAAAAAAAAACATAAAAACCTTGATATCATGTATATTTTTCAGACGGACATGAAAATAATAAAAAAAAAATCTCAATTTTTGTGCACAAGAACGATGTCAGCAATAACTGAAACAGCACGTTTCAACCTCTTGTCATTAAACTATCAGTTTTTAGTTTTTTTTTCTATGTATATATATGCATATAGCATAGCTTTGTCCTATTAAAGAAACATTATTATTGTATATGAATTGATTCTATTCTAACATATTGCTGTGCTTTAGAATGGTATAAACATATAAATAATCTTCCTATGCAGGAAGTACATTTTACAATCTAAAAGCTTTTCTGTTAGGTTTTTTTGATATACAGATATCATAATGATGATGATGAAAATGATCATAGGATAATTCTGATGAAAATGATGGTAAATGATAAGAAATAAAATTTAATGTACACTGTATACATCACTGTGGCAATAGAATGCATATGAGTTTCAATGGTCAAGTTCGGCAGGAACATTTTGCCTTCATAAAATGTGCTTTGAATGCACTTATTGGATTATGGGAAATTTTATTCCCAAAAAAACCTTAAAATTATTGAAAAAAACGTTGAGCCTAGATTTTGTATCTTTATTGATGGAAGAATGTAAAATTTTATTCTACAATGCCTCTGTGCAGAAGCTACTTAAATAAATTATCTAAAATCACAGACAAATTTAACTAAACTTATACCCAAAAAAAATTCCAAGTACTTTTATGTATTTAAAATAAAAATATGTATACTTCTATGTGAAGAGCACTGTAAAAATGTTTTTTATTTGAACCTGTTCAGCAACAGACAAAGCTTATTCAAATGGTTTAATTTACCAAGAAAAAAAATCAATGTCTCCTTCTGTATATAAATCGGATGCATTACTTATTTTTTAAATTGATTGGAATAAGATCAAAAAAACAAAAAGTATATACCCAAAATCAGACGTTAAGATGACCCTACATACATGTTTTAAATTAATTTTTTTTTATTTGTAGTCATCGTCAATTATCTAATTTACTTTAAGTTTGTAATCCTTGAAAAAAAAAATAGATTATTTGTTTAAAGGAATAGAAAAAAAATTTCTGAAACTGCAATAACAGAAAAACCGAAAACGATGAGAAAACTTGAAAATACAAATACCTAAATTTTTTTAACGATTTTTAATTAAAATCTATAGGAAAATTTAAATGAACTGTAAAATTGAACTGAAGAAATATCTTTTCAATGAAAATTAAATCAAAATTGTTTAATTTTTTTTATTATAGAATTCAAATTATTTTCTTCTTTCTTCTTTCAATTTCACTTTCCAGTTTAAAAATTGGGTCAGCCAATGCAGATAATCGGTCAGGAAATTGTTTGAAAACTTTTCTTTTTATAACTATTCAAATTAATAATATTTTGTTTCTGGAACTTTAACAGTGAGGTTGAATATTATGGAAAAAAAACTAAGTTTTTTTCATATTCATGTCATTCAGAGGAACTGAATTAATCTTTCTGATATGACATTAATTCAAATCTCGTGCAAACTTATTATATGTTAAGTTGCATAAGAAAATGCACTTCATAATATTAAGAAAAATGAATATCATATAGGAATCATAAAAAACCTAATTCTTATGTAAATTGGAAATCTTTGTGGAAATTTACATAGTTAAAAAAAAAGAATCTTTAGAGATTTCCACTTTATATTCGGCTCATACGTATATTAAATTTACTTTTTGTTTCAAAAATAAACATTATGATAGTTTTCATTTTCCAACACAGGAAAAAAAAATCAAAAATTTTATGTTTCGTTGAAATGATGAAAATTTTAATTTTGGTAACGTAAATTTAGAATATTTGCTTCTAACGAAAAAATTTTCTTTCCAAGGCTTCAAAAATTCAAAGAAAGACTTAAATTTCCAAATAGAGCGCTTAATATATTCTAAATTTTAAAAGAATCAAAAACTTAAAATAAATATTGATTGATGTACATAATTAAATAAATATATATACATTTATAGGTATTTAATAAACTATTATTTATAAAATAACAATATAACCAACTACTGTCTAATATATTATTTTTTTTATTATTTTGGTAACACATAATACCTAAGCATTTCAATAAAATAACAAATTTGACATTTAAAAAAAAAAAAACATTATTGTATATATAATTTATATTTTACTATTATCTTAAATCATTTCAATTTGTTGTACAATGTCAAATTAAACCTACATTTCAAATTTGCATTTATTATCACCAGTCAGATGATATTATTTATGTGAATATAATATATTATATGTGTTATGTTAAAAATTTATTATAGACACATATTTTAAATGTACAACGCTTTCATTGCACTTTAAATACAAAATTTCAAACTTTTCATATAAATCGAATAATAAATGACAGATCAACATTATTATGTGAATCATTTTCGTTTTATTTTAATTTTTTTATTTTTAAATGAAAATTATATTATGTACATTTAAGTACACAGCAACATAAGTTTAAGTGTACAACATAAACATATGTCATTTTGTGAGAACTAAATAACAGATTTTATTATAAGTTCTGGACAGTTTGATATAAAATGTTATGCATGCGCCTACATTGTAGTGTTGTAGAAAACTTTTAAAATTTATTTTTATTGAGAAAAATTGATGACTGAAAACTTTATATGAAGGTACAATGATTATTTATAATATTATAAAAGAAATAAAATTTAGATTTAAACGAAAAGGAAAAATAAATAAAAAAATGTATCGCAGGCAAAGTATTAACAAAAGGGCAATAGCCAGAAATAATAACTCATTTCATAAAATGTTATTTATGCTCGATTTTATTCGAGTGAAAATATCAGAATTGGCAGAAATATTAAAATAGATCAATAATCACTTCACAGTGAATTCGGAGATTATAGGTTCTGTTAGTTTTGGCATGAAAATAGGGTTTTAATTTTTCATTTAATTGAATTTAATCAAAAATATTGATTTATTATAATCATAGGAACTAGAATTATATATATATATGGAAAAACACTTCTAGGAAAAATGTATTGAAATTGTTGTTGTGAATGAAAAAAAAAAAAACTAAAAAAAAATTTTTTTATTTGTCTAAAAAGGGTATATGTAAGCTTCAATTTATTAAAATATACAGCCGACTATATTATTTAATTGCTTACAATTAATGACTCGCTCATCGCGCCGTTATTCGAGCCGTTCTTCGCGCCGCGCCAATCACAGAAAATATGGCTCTCGTTATTTTTAAATGCTATTTGAACATAACGGTAAATAAATCATGGAAATCTAAATTTTCTAAGTCAAAAATTAATTGTTTCGCGAAATCAAACTGGATGTAAGGCATTTATTATTGCAATGCCAAATTTTGTTGAAATTTTCAAATTTTATGTACAAGAAAAAAAGGAGTTAAAGTACATCCTTACACATAATTTTTCGCAGGACTATCTAGAGACAGACTTATTTTTCAAAAATTAGGCAGCGGGGAGGAAGCAACGATAATCCAACTGCAAGTCAATTTGAAAATGCGTTCAAAAAATTGCTTGTTAGAAATGAAAGCGAAGCTTCAATTTCAGCAATTTCTAAAGAATTAAATCCACCAAAAATTTTAACAGTGCCATATAGGCACAAATCATTAAATGTATAGTAGTAAATAAAAATATAACTGATGAGTATTTCCTGGAACCAGGAGTGAAAAATATCTATATTGATAACTCATATTTTGATGCTATCAAATACATGACTGGTTGGAGTGAAAATAAATTGATACAAAATTTAAAATGTGATACATGTAAGAACCTTATTGAACTTGAAGAAAAATATGAGTCATTATTTATTGCCAATAAAACCAAATTTCATCTGAGAAATCCAAGGAAAGATTTTGTTAAATTAGCTAAGCAAATAGAACAAATTTTAGCTACCTCATACAAAAACTTTTTCCGGATATTTTAATTTCCAGTTATTTTTCCACTTAGCTAGTTCCTTTTAGCTACTTTTTGATATATTTGGTACGGTTGGCACCGTTTATTTTGTGTCAAAATATCAAAAAAAGTGAAATTTAATTCTAAAATTATTTATGAATTATTTATATTTTTTCTAGAACCGTCAAATTCTTTCCACTTCTAAAGTGCGAACGGTAGTTTCAGAAAGTGGAAATTTCCACTTATTTATCCGGATAAATGTTGAAGTGCGAACAAGGTATTACGCTCAAAAAATGAGTTATTTCAAAAAAATATTTTTTTTTAAATTTCAAATTTTATTTTAAATAATTTAGATTTTGACAGAATTTTATTAACTTTTAAAAATATTCCACGAATTTTAAATGATTCCGAGAATTATAAATTATTAGTTATCAAAGCCTTTATTAAAATTTATACGAATTTAAAATTATTTAATGAAGCTAAAATAAAAAATATTGAACTTCATAAAAATGATTCAAGACATCGTTATTTGAAGATGTCTCATTTCAAAAACGAATAATGTTAGATTTTTATTCGTTATGTGTGTTTTATTTTCAAAGTTTTTTAATTTCTTACAAAAAAAAAATTTAAATTATTCTTCGCTAAGATTTTATGAGTCACAGTTTTATCGGCTAACTAGTCTTACTTGTATGAATAAAATTCAATAAAATATTGCGACGTACTTCCACCCTTTCTATCCAAATTTTTTTTTTTTATTATTATTATTTTTTTTTTCATAGCTAATTAGAAAGTGTTTTTCCATAGTTCTAGTCCTAAGATTATAATAAATTTGAATATAATATTTTTTCTTTGGTTTACCATGTTTATCACAAAAATTTCTATTTTCATTGAGCCTTAAATGCGGCTATAATAACAAGATGACTGACATAAATTTTCTTATCTTTGTAATAATTTTCTTTATAATTTTTTTTTTTTTTATGTTTTTCAAAATCTTATTCTGAGAATGATTATCATTTTCATTTCAGACATTGTTTTTTTCTTTTTATTTTATCTCAAAAAAAAAACTTTAAGCCATTAAAAGATTTGCAGACAAAATAATATTAATCATATATCATAAAAGAAAAATTGACAGTATTAAGCACACAAAAGTTTTTCTTTTTTATAATATTTAAAAAATTTATGAATATTTTCATGAACATATTTTCGTATAATAAATTTATTTTCTTTCATTAAGGAAACAAAAAGTCATTTACAAAATCAAAATGAAAAATAGAAAAAGTCTCTGCATGTTATTTTGTTAATTGAAAAAAATAAATAAATAAAATTTTATAAACCTTTTTGTTTTCATAAAATGTTAGTAAGTCTGTCCGTCTGTCCGTACCGCCGACTGTCAATCTGACCCATTCTAAAATGCTTCTAAGTTATATGTTATCTTTTAACTATCAAACAACTTTCTTGTCAATGTCAAAATATGCGTAACAGCCAAAATAAAGTTTTAATGATATTCTGCGAGAACGGACTCTAGGGTCAGCACAGAAAAGGTAAAATTACTTCTATATAAAATTTATAGAATTTTAAATTTTTAATATATTCTGAAGAATTATTATATGATTGATGATTAGAGGAATTAGAATTGACATCATATTTTCTTTTTTTTAATTCGCTTTCAAGATGTTTTCAAATGATTTTCTTTGATTGTATATATAAATCTCATTTTAAATAACTATTCTTTCTAACTACTAAATTAGTTATATTTTTGTGCCATATTTTCTAAGAAATCCCTCCAATTAAATAAAAAAAAAAAAATAGTTAAATATCATAAAAGAAATAATGTTACGAACTGCGTCTAAGAAGATGTTGCCTTGATAATGGTTTAAAATTATTTTTTATTTTTTATTTATAAACATCTTGATGTATTAAATTTCACAGATAAATTATCCTTAAAAGGATATTATGTAATAAAATTATACTTCTTTGTTAAAAATAATTTATTTAATTTTTTTTTTTTTATTCCAGACATGCAAAAAAATTACATAAAACATATTATTTTGTATGTGGGTATCTTTCTTCATGTTACTTCTTTGATGTTTAATACGTTGTCGTCGTTTCCCATTGTAAATGCACTTAATTTTACAAATCTTTAAAAGAAAAACATATTTTTTGTTTTTTGTAATTTCTAAGTCTGAAATTCATATGAAATTTATAATATTAATATGCAGCATCATAAAACATTGCAAAATTTACATTAAAAAAATGTATTAAAAGTATATATATGAAAAAATCATACATTGAGTATAAGATTTATTTTCATAACATCCTTGGAAAAAAATATTCCAAGTACTCTCTCCTCACAAAAGTCCATTGAATATTAAAGTTTGTAGTTTAACTACAAGGTACTATAGTACCTTCCGGTGCATCAGTACGACTGAAATAATTAAATTTTTAAAATAAACGAAGTTTAGATGCTTCCGCGAGTTCTTAAAGTTAATATACCCAGACTTCGAAGTGCTTATATTATTTCTGACTATACTTTAAATCTCTCTGTGAACGTAATTTTCAACTCGTGACTTTAATTTTATTTAATTTAATATTAAAAATTGAAAATAATAACTTTTATTCTTTTTCTCCTCTCATTATCAAAATTTTTCATTTCCAAAATTATGTGTAAGTATGTATGATAAAATTTTCCTTTTTTTATTATAATTTGAAATTAAAAAAAAAATATATGGAAAAAAAAAACGAACGGAAATGAATTTTTCAACAAGTGGTAATTTTTCACTCGTTTCTTTTTGTCAAGGTGAAAATATTTTTCCTCTTTACACATTCCAAAATATGGCGACGACGTGTTTACATAATTATGTAAGACGGAAGATAATAATATTAGGTAAATTTTTATTTTTTTTTTTAAATTTATGAAATAGAATTTTCATATTTTATTTTTCACTTTTTTAAAGTACTCTTTTTTTTTATGCTTAAATAAGAAAATGTTAAAATTCTGCTTGTGTTATTTATCAGAAAAGAAAATAAAGCATTAGTCAGTCGGAAAACCATCAGAAGCAGAGAATATAAATCAGAAATTTATAGCTTATTTTCCACCGATTTTTTTTTTGAGTGTATAGATTTAACAACGTTTATATTACAAAATTTCAAAGTAAATTACATATACTTAGAAAAAAAAAACAAAATATTTGTCAAGCAATGTTTTATTTCTATGATATTTAATCGTGTTGGAATTGAATATATTTATACATTTATATACAAATTAAATTCTTACCCAATATGGTATAGGTATTTAGTTTTTTTGATGCGAACATTGAACGTAACAAAGTAACCACAAATCATATAGATTTTTATTCATTTGTATATTAACTCATGTCATTTGATTTATTTTCATAACTCTTTTTACATAATGTTCTACTTTCAATTGTGCTAGAACTGTATATCAAGTGGGCATATCATCATTCATAAATCACGTTGTACACTGGTGCTTATATATTACAAAAAACCAACATAAAATTTGTATTTCATATTTAAAAAAATTTTCGTTATCTTCGTATTAAAATGTAATTTTGTAAAATAATAAAATAAAAATTTTATAAAATATTTATTGTATTTAAAAACAATTCAATTAATACAAAATTAATAATTTTAAGTTGTGCAAAAAATTCTCCAATTAATCGAGCCTGATGAAGTTCTACGTGTGATAAAAATATGATGATACTGACTGAATAATGATTTAAATGAGATTTTAATTTATTCTAAAGTTTGGAACTAAACAAAAACCACCAGTAAGATTATTTGTAATTTGAAATTTTGATAGGAATATTGCAACTGGAATATCATTACACTACAAAAATAATTAATTTTTCAGCCAATGAAAAATCAAAAATTTAACTTAACAACTTATTTGTACTTTCATTGTTAGGCTTAAATGCATAGGTATTTGGTATTTGGTATTTGGCAGGCTTACAGATGTGTCATATCTAGAGATAAGGTTAAACATATCATTATATTTAAAGCAGAATTTTCTTTTCAAAATATATATTTTTTTTTTTGTTAATTTCCTTTTTTATTGTTTTATTATTATAATAATATTAAATCCCTATTTAATATTATTGAAAAAATTATATAATAGTAGATTACAATACATGTTAAGAAAATTTGTTATTCTTGCGAGTTTTGTATACACACAAACACATAGACACGAGTCATGTTTATATCACGAGACCGAAGGTCGAGTGATATAATATTGACGAGTGTCTATATGTTTGTGTGTATACAAAACGAGCTGTATAACAAATTTGATTAACATGTATTGTATACTGCTTTAATGTGCATGTGAGAGGGAGTTGAAAACAATACATTTATAATGAAAAAAATAAACAAAAAAGTTCAAAATGAAGCAAGGAAATAAAATTTAATAAGGAAGTTTATTTATTTATCGAAATGATTTCAAACCGGAAGATTCCTAAAATATTAAAAAAACAATTAGTAATTTTTCCAAAAAAAAATTATTCATTTTCTTTTTTGCAAAAAAAAAATCGAATAATTTTTTAGAAAAATTACTAATTTTTTTTTTATTATTTTAGGAACTAATGGTCTTCTTAAATTTTATTTAATTTTATTTTTAATTATTAAAAAAAATAATAATAATTTTATAATTATTTTTTTTATAATTAAAAATAAAATCAAATAATAATTACATAAAAAATAAAATACATTATAATTTATATTTACAATAAATAATCTTGTTGCTGCCATTTTCCTCGTTTGTTGATAAAAGAAAAAAAATTCTTACTTGACATTTGACAATCACAGCTAACTAATGACAACAAAGATATTTTCAGGGTTACCATTGTTCTATTTTTATTCATTTTGTTTTTTTGAATAAAAATAAGTGCAATTTTTGAAGTGTGGTTTAAATTTTTGTACTAAAATCCAACCACACTCGTTTAAAAATTTAGTAGTGGAGGTTCGAAGATCCTTTAAAAATAGTAGATTGAAACACATGTTAAGAAAATTCATCGACTGATCGACTGGCCGCTTTTTAGAAAAAAAAAAAAATAGCCGCGTATTTTTTTATTGGTTCTTTTTTTTTTTTTTTTTGTTTGCTCAGAGGGAAAATATAGATTAGCTCAGAGGGAAAATTTAGATTTTAGCATTATAAACTAAGCTTTGTTTGACATTGATATGATGCATGTGAGAGGTATACATTTGCAATTTTTTTTTTTTTTGGTATTTGTCTGTATTGAAATATTGTGAGTGTGAGTGATATTATTTTTGTTTATAGTATTACGCAGTTCAAAATGAAGAATGTAAATACAATATAGAGCAATGTAAATACAATTTACATCAAAGGGAAATGTAAATACAATTTACATTCCTCTATAATTGCATGTGTATTGATGCATGTAATGTACCATTTACCGAGCTAAATTTGCGAATGTAAATTCAACTTACCGAAGACATGCGCATTAAATTATATTTCCAATTCAATATAATTTTTAGAAATATTAATTTATTATAAAAAAAATTTTCTCCTTTTTTTTCCCAAATAAATTATTATTATAAGAAAAATATTTTGAAAAATTCTCTTCTCCCTCGCCGCCGTCATAATTATATATACATACATAAGAGTTATTACCATTTCCTTCTTCTTAGAGAATATATAGGCCAAAAATGAAAAATAATCTCTTCAAAGTAATTTTTCAACATAATGTTGTTATTAATATTAAATTGAAATTACCCTAATTTTTAATTTGGCAGCAACAACAAAAAAAAAGAAGAAAAAACTCTGTAATCGGATGAACAAATAATATTTTATGTAGGTATATATATATATATAAAATAAAAAATAATAACGAAGACAATTATTCTAAAATTGTCTTTTGACAATAATCTGCTTTACATAATTTTCATGATTTTATGCTTTTTAAAACATGAATTCACATAAAAAATTTACCAAAAATTTATCTAGTCTATTTTTTTTTTTTGTTTTTCATAAAATTTATATACATCGACAAAACTGTCAATAAATACTACATAGCATAGATTATAAATTTTATATATTGATTTTATTCTGCATTTTCGATAAAAAAAATGTAAAAATATATTTAGAAATTTTACTCTTTTAATTAAATGTGGATTCACCTAACATTGAGTAAATATCCAATTTTTGTATCCAAATGTGTATAAACCACAATTATAAATCTATTTTAGATACTAATATTTTGGCCAATTTTTTCAGAACTGTTAGGAAACTGTTAATTTTATAAAATTATCAAGAAGTTGAGTTAATAAATAAAGTTCTAGAGGTTTAGAGCTTCAAAGTTCAAACATTTTTTTATTTTTATATGTTTATGATATTATTTATTTTATTAACTAGAGTTTATGTGTAATCGTCCTCTGAACATGAACTTTGCGAACGTATTCGGTATTATTGTAAAAAAACCCAAAAACAAATGTATCCGCCCATATTGCTTTTGTGAATAAAAAATATCTAACAAGCAAGTTGAAAAAATTAAAAATAAAACTAAAGGAAAAGAAAAACGATTAATGAAATATTTAGATAAAAGTTGTCTCCTTGGTACACGACATGATAAAGAAACATAAAACAGAAACAAAAGAGATCATCAATTAAATTAGGAAAAATTTATTAAATTTTTCTATTTGGTACTTATCATGATGGCATGTTTAACATTTGAGTGGATTTTTATTCACAAATATTTGAATTTTTAATATTTTCTTTAAATTTTTATATATAGAAAAAAAAAATCTTTTAACAATTTTTTTTTTATTCTCTACGGATGAATAATTAGTTACATAAAAAAGTATATATGGGTGAAAAACACGAAAATTATTACAAAGAAAATATAATAAAATTTATGTATTTGAATTTTTTATTTTATTTTTTTAAAGTTGCTTCTTAACTTTAAAATATGTATATATAGTGAAAAGTTAATGATAATTAAAATAAAAAGAGAAGAAAAATATATATAATGACCTTAGGCAAAGGATGTATAAATTGTGTAAAATTTTAAGATTTTCCAAGTTCCGGTAACTAAATTTTTCCGGAAACTAAGTTTTCCGGAATGTTATTTGTTTATTTTTTTTTTATAAGTAAGTACAATTTTTTAATTTGTTTATAAATATTGCTTAAGTTTATTTCGAAAATTTAAATAAGCTATGAATTGTATAAAGTCGTTGAATTTAGATTCAGATTTTAGTTAAGTTTATTAATTTTATAAAATCTTGAATTAAAGTATGTTATTTTTGCTCTCGGAATTAGATAGCAATAGTAAATCCTCTCGTAAGAAAAGGATTCAATGTTAAAATTCTTTGATTCTTTGATTTTATGAATAAAGGATCGTAACATTATTTTCACAAAAAAGAACTTTGGTATAATTTAACTTTTTTTTTACTATAAGTGGGTATATTAATTCCAAAATTTTTTTTTACGGTGGAAAAGGACTTATTTCCCTGTGCCACAAAAATATATATCTTATTGTGTTAATGACAATTTTTTATTATTTTTTTTTAATACTTGAAAGCACTTATTTTTATGCAACAACTTATTACTCATTTTTTATCAATTAAGAGGTTACCTAAATTTGTAGTAAATGTCAACAAAAAAAAAAAACACAAATATTTTCTATTTGTAAATGAAATTTTTTGAAGAAAAAAAATTTTTTCGTCTTGATACAGACAAAAATTCGCATTTACATTAATTTTACAAAACATGGATCAAAAAAGAAATTCTTGTGTCATTTCTTTTTTTTTTTTTTCTGTTTTATTTTATTTTCCTTTTCATAGAAATTTTCTACAAAGAAAATTCTCGAAAGTTTAATTAAAATTAAAATCAGTGTAGCGTAAAAAATGAAAAATGAAAATGTATAGTATATTGTGTTTTTTTTTTTGATTTATAATGAAGTCAGTTATAAATGAAATTACTGAAACGTTAGAAGCATATGAATTAATCACTAACAATTTAAATTTAACGAAATATAATATTGTACATAGTCATCTTGGTATTGAAATTGCTAGAGTTTTATGTTTCTTATGCCCTTATTTGGCTTTTGAACTTCGGTCTTCACTTCCAATCCATCACACTACAAACAATTCAAATACACAGATCTCCGTGCGTCTTGAAATAAGTACATATACTCAAGTTTGTACAGCATAATATGGTTAATATGTTTATTTCATATGAATGGGAGGCAAGCAAATAGGTTTACAGAAAAAAAATCAACATTTGCAGAAAATATTACACAAAATATATCAGAATTAGCTAGTGCTACCCATTTTTTTGGAAAATTAGTTTTTGGAGCAATGAAATTTATATAAATGAGCTAAAAATTAAAAACATAATTTATGTGTTGGGATTATTTCAATAGTAAAAAAATAAAAAAAATTTTAACAATTTGTGATTTAATTCATCGACAACGTTACACAAAATTTTTTCGATACGGAACACTGGTTCTAACAAGAGAAAACATTTTAAACCAATCACTGATAAAAAATCATTTCAAAAAGTATATAGGTAAAACGTTTAGAAAAACTTGTTAATATACGAAAAAAAGGAAAAACCTAATGAAAATATAAAAAGAAAACTTTTTGAATAATTTTTTTTTTCATTTTCGGTTTGGATTACATTGAAATTCGACATACGAAAATGTTGAAGAGAAATAAAAAAAGTTTTATATTTTTCTATGGGGTTTTTTTTTTTGTTTGTAATTTTTGTTTTCTTTGACTTTTGTGCACCCTGGCATATAATAGTTCCATTTAATTTCGAATAACCCAAGGTGAATTTGAATAATTTAAGAATTTATGTATGTGTGGTTAAGAAGAATTTTTTTCATCCAAACTATTATTATAACGATTGACTAGTTAGGCGAGAACATTTATTTTCAGTAAAAAATTCAGCTGATTAGTTGGCATAATCTTTAAGTCTCGTTTAATTTTAAAGATATCACTTAACTTAGAAATCAATAGTTTTTGAGAATTTAATGAAGTTTTCGTATCCATCTTCCCTTGATATATATTTCGTATTGCAATGTAAAATTTATGCTAATTTTTTTCATACTTTTTAAATCCCTATAACTTTTACTTATTATTTTAATTTTTTTTACTAATTTATGCCATTTCGGCAATAAAACAAAATTGCTTCTTGAGAAAAATAAATGAAGAAAAATATATGGAAGTTAAAAATAAGTAGTTATATTAAAGACTAGTTAGAATATTATTAAAATAATTTTATACAAAGAAAACTACACCTAATTTATTTTGTACTATCAATTTTTTTGTTTCCCCTCATACGTAATTTTCTTTGTATACTATATTTCATACTATTATATACCGTACTATCATATGGGTATATATCTAAGGTAATTTTTCTCAAAAATATATATTATATTTTAGACATATTTAAACACAAAAGCAAAAAAAATAAAAAAAAACACCTTTTACAAGCATGAACTTAATAAAAAATATAATAGAATTTCCTTCCCACTCAAAAACAAAAAAAAAAATAAACATTAAATTTTTTATTTTTTATTTTTGAAGAGAAAATAATAAAATATATATTTTCAAATAACTTTCCCTTAAAGAAAATTAATATGGAACAAAATAAAAAACAAACAAAAATTCTTGGGTCATGGACACAAAATCGTTAAAATAAAATATTTAATGTATATGTGTAGGTTTTTCAAAATTGTGGCAATTGATATTTTAACATTAAGTCGATTAACTTCAACATTTTATTTTAGAATTATTATTTACTATATATTGATATAAAACATAATATTAATGAGTATATTTGTTACATGATTGTAATTTACAAAAAAAAAATTAAAATCTGCTTTTCGAAATTTTTGTGTTAGACATTATACTGAAGGATTTTTCTTTGAATTCTTCTTCTTTTGATTGTATAAAAAAAAAATTATTAGAATACACATAAACAACACTGTTAAATGAGTATAATTTTTTTCAAGGTAGATTACCTTAACTTTTTTATTATTGTTCCTTGAATGTAAATAGCAAAGTTTTTGTTCCGATTAAAGTGATTTTTAAAGATACTCACATATATTGTAAATATAAATATAATATGAAACAAAAATACTCAGGTGCACTATAATGATACAGATATTTAAGTTTGTGCGCTACCATCGATACGATATGCTTTAGCATTCGGCTCGAAGTAGGATTTTCTAAGTATAAGACTGTTAAAATATTGTAATTAAAGTTTAATTTTTTTTAACTTACATCTCAAGAGTTTTTAAAATTTTTAAATTTAAGTGTATAAAGAAAATTAAATATTTTATATAATAATTTCTTAATATTATCAAATTTTTAATAGATTATTACAAAAATAATCTATTTATTTGTTTTTCTATTTTATTCGATAGAATTAAAAATATTGTTCTATTTTTGATATAAGTTATACAGATACGTATTTCAGAGAATAAAAATTATTATGCTGAAAGTTTGAATGAACAAAAACGGCAGAAATTATTTGTCCTGGAAATAAGCTTTAGGAATGGATTTGGTAGAACGACAAAACATTAAGCAACTAACTCAACTTTGTAAATTAATTTTATCTGAAACAGAAGTTCTTTTTTTTTTGCTTCTGATGCACGAAATTTGGTTCAAATTATTTATTTATTTCCGGTGAGAATAACATATGTAGATAATTTTTTATTTAACTGGAGAAACTTGTAAATATCATCATCTGTGGCAAACAAAAAAGTTACTAGTGTAACCATAACGGTTTGGCTCATATACCTAAAATTTAAATTTAATCTCGAAAAAAAAAAAAACTCACAAGGGAGAAGAATTTCCTATTAAGTCCAACTAATCATAAGAAGAAAAAAAAAACAGAAAATAATTAAAAGAACTTTAATTAGAAAATAAAAATTATTTAATTTTTTTTTTTTGCATTCATATTTATATATTTTATTATTGCAATGTTAATTCAGCTGACCTATTTTTTTTTTTTTTTTTATGTTCGTTTTAAGTTTTATATTATGCTGCTATGTTGAAAATGTAGAAGAAAAAAAGTTTTTTAAATTATATAAAAAAAAAAACTTTGAGATGCACTTAGGTGTAAGAAATTGAAAACTTATTTTTTTTTTTTTTTTTTTTTCAGTTTAATCGTTTGTGTTGTTATGGCTCTACAAAATTGCATGGAAGAAATAAGTATTTTTTTTTTATTAAAGTAATAAAATTGCTTTGAAAATTAAAACTACGAAATATTTCATTCATAACTGAATATAAGTTTCCTTGCATTTCCATTAAATTAACTTTTTTTTCTGAATTAATTTGAGGTATCGTAGATTTTTGACAATTAGGATAACTGGTATTTTTGTCTGAATTTAATACGATCTTCAAATTTTTAAAATTTTATTATGAATTTTGCAATAAAGTTTCATTTAACGCTATGACAGTAATAAATAAAATTAAATTGCTGATGAAGTTTTGTATTATAACGAAACGGTATGATGTTATTATATTTTATTATGCAAAGAAATTTATGAATAATAATTTCTTTTTACGAACAATTCTGAGCTTTAACATTTTTCTTCTTTAACATTTTAACTTCATTTTTGTAATTTGCGATATTTAAAACAAAAATTTATCATTTCAAAGATTTTCCTACAGGTAAATTTAGAAACAAATTTTCTATGGTGAAAATTATCATAAAAGAAGAAAACAAAGTTAACTTTTGTGTTTTCTTATTCTAAATTTAACAGAAATGGAAAAATAAAATCATTTCAACATATTTATGCCATAAATTTATGTAGGTATATATATATTTTTTTTTTTTGTTAAGTTGAAGGTCGACAATTTTTTTTTTTGCTGTCATAAGAAAAAATTCGTTAAACATTCTATGCCTGTTGTTTTGTTTTCCAACCCCCCAAAACATTTTCATTTCATACATATTTTTTTTCATTAAGATTTTTTTTTCTTTTTTCACCTCTAAAAACCAAATAATGAAATTTAAAGAAAATTTAAAAAAAAAATTTTTAAATTATGGGCAAAAAAAATATATTTAATTTTCATTTATGAAAAAAAAAATGATAAAAATAAAGAATTTAATAATTTGAATATTATTGCTCATATATTGTTAAAAATTTGAATATGTTTTGATTTTCCGCCAATAACAATTGGAAAACAATTCAATTTTTAATTTTGATTCAATGAAAACAAATTATAAAAATATAGCAAATTATCTTTAATCATCGCGTGTACTTGAACTTTTGTTTGTTGCAGACAAATGCACTGCGCGCTGCGCTACAAAGATTTTATTTAATCAAAATATAATTTAATTTATTTTTCTGATTCATGTTTGCCTTTCTTTGAACTTACGTATTTCCTTGGATTTTTTACTTGTTGATAAAATTCTAATCGTTATCGGCGCCACGAATTAGGACCTAATGATCTAGAACCTAAAAACAAAAATGAACTAGGACCTAAAAAAATCTTGCAAAAATTAATAAAATTCTAAATGAACTAGGATCTAAAAAAAAATGAACTAGGACCTAAAAAAAAAATGAACTAGAACCTAAAAGAGAAATGAACTAGAACCTAAAATATTAAAATTTTTTTTTTAGATTGTAGTTCATTTTTTTAGGTTCTCGTTCATTGTGTTTAGGTTCTAGTTCATTTGTTTTTAGGTTCTAGTTCATTTTTTTAGGTTCTAGTTCATTCCTTTAATTAACAATCTCGAATGTTTTTTGATTGTTTCAAGGTTATTTCGTTAATTATTCAGGCTATCACAGGGAATACTTGGAATATTCGTCTAAAACAATTTGCCTAAACACAATTACATATATGCAATACATTCAATATGCAAGGGAGCTTCAGTTGTGACATTATTTCCCGCGGGCCTGACATCATTTCTTTAAAACAAGAACTTTGTACCAAACACAGTTCTGAATTCGCGTGTTCTATCGGAAAAGGTGTTAAAACCTTTTTTTTCACAACTGAAGCCCCCTTGCATATTTAATATATTGCATATATGTAAAAATGAATTCAAAATTTTTTGTTCTTGATTCATGTCTTATTATGAAATATTTTCCATTTCAGGTCTTCACTTCATTTATTAATATATTTCAAAAATTAATAGGAAACTGGCATTTTTTTTAGGTTCGTTCTAGTTCATTTTGTTTAGGTTCTGGTTCATTTTTTTTTTTTAGTTTTTAGTAAATTTTAGAATTTAGAAAATTTTTTCTTAGGTTCATTAGGTCCTAATTCATAATTTTTAGGTTGTAGTTCATATATTAATTTTAAAAATGAACTAGAACCTAAAAAAAATTAATTTTTTTTTAGGTTCTAGTTCATTTTGCTTTTTAGGTTCTAGTTCATTAGATACTAATTCGTGGCGCCCAAAATATATAAAAAAAAACACACGAAGCAGTCATAGAACTGCCGACAGAAGTTAATACTTAAAAGATTTAAGTCGGAAGACTCTAACAGTAGCTCTGTACCCAAAATTTTTGGTCAGGTAATCTTTATTTCACCGGAGCTACCTAGACACCACACAGAAAATGTGTATATGTACCAAATTTATATTTTCTACTTCTTAAATTTCAATACCGTAGCTGAGTTGTGTTGGCGGATTGCAATGCTAAGGACGCAGGTTCGAATCTCGAAGAAGGCATAATAGAACCAGTCTTTTTTTTGCGTTTTAGACTGTCGCGAAACTCCAATTTGAACATACATTTTTACCCTCTACCAAAAATTTTTCAACCCAGCTAAAGAAGTGTTAACTTAAAAAAAAATAATTAAATATGTACAATCATTTTCTTTCACCAACAATTTTTCATCAAGTTTCAATTGCATGAAAATTTTTTTTTAAATTTATAAAAATTACTTCTTCTGGTTCTCAAAATAACGCTCTTGCTAAGAAATATAAAGAGTGTTAAGTATATTATTTGGGCATGCAGAATCAATTTACCGCACTAGATCTAATTGCCTTCAAACAGGTAAAAGTCAATCACAAAATTTTATTACGTAAAACCATAGTCAGCAAAAGATGTGAAAATTTAAAAAAAAAATTCTAATTTTACCTTAAGATCAATTAAAGTGTTTAGTACTTGTATAAGGGTTTAAAATCATCCAAAAACGCAAAGTTTTAGATTGTAACATAATTTCTTAAAAGCCAAACTAAAGAACATCAATAGATAAATTTTTAGAAAAAGTAATCGAATTCAAAGTTTGAAGTGTGATTCGAGAAAATAAACGAGTTTTAAAAATAACTGATTAAAATATTAATTAAATAATACATATATCTATGCACCGCAAAACTAATTAAAAAACTCTTCGTGTCAACTAGTGTAAACTTTTTATATCGTTAAAACCAAGTACACATTAAAACCAAATTTCGGTGATATTTCGACTTCATAAGAATATTTCATCATCGGAAAAGTAATTAATAATTTACTTTTGAATGAAACGGTTAGAATATATACCCAAAAAATTGTTTTTATCCGCGAGTTTCATTTCTAAACTTTTAAAGTATCATAAAAATAAATTATTGTTCTTTTTATTATGTTTTTTGTACTTAATTTTAAAATTTCATTGATGGTTGGTTTAAGTAAAAAACCAAATTATAACATAATTTTTTGTTAAAATGTATTAATTAATTTTATTTTTTCTTATTTAACAAATATAATAGTAATTGTTATTTTTAAAGAAGTCTTAATACAATACAACCACCTCGTATTCGCGTCCAATATCTGGTGTCAAAATTTCAAAATCATAAAATTCATAATCTTTAAATTTAGATTTTATAAATCTTTTATTTCCATCATAAAATTCAAGTTTCTCACACTTCCCACGGCCATATGGAACGTTGCATCTAACACTTCCATCCTCACAGTTGCCAAAAAGATGAACCACGCTGTCAACGCAAGCAAGTTTACGAAAAGTGAAATTATATGGCTCGTTCCTAACATCAGTGACTTGAGTAAATGTCATTGCTCTTATATCGAATTCTAAAATTCTTTGACCAATGAAGGAAACAATGTTTTGTCCAACAGAGACTGAGGATGTTCCAAAACAATTCATCTCTTTATTAATTTCAATCAATTTAGTCCATTTATTTTCACGAGGATCATATCTTTCTATGTTTCCAACACGTGTACCACCAATAACATAAAGACTGTTTTCATGTTGTGTCATGCCAAACCTATATCTGCCTTCACTCATGTTTGGTCCATCAACCCAAATTTCTGCTTTCAAATCAAAAATCTCAAATGTTTCTTTAGTGTGAAGACCGCCACAAGCATATATTTTATCATTCATTCCTAAAACTTTGTGTAGCATACGCTTTTGATTCAAAGATGGAAAATCTTTTACATCACTGAAAGAAGGATGATAAAATTTACAACCAGCTGAATCATTACCTCCAGAAATAAGTAAGAAGTTTGAACCAAATGTCGTGCATGCGAAACCATAAGGATTTTCTGTTTTTATTTTATGTTCAAATTTTGTGTTATTTAATTTTAAAATTGAATCTTCGGTTATTGCAAAAAATGTTGCTTCATCAAATTTTGTAGTCTTTCGTGGTAAAGAATCCAAAGATTTTATTTTTTGACCAAAATGGTGCACCAACTCAGAATTTAACGTTTGGTTTTTATTGTGAGTTGTTATTAAATGCAATTTGAGTTGATCACTTATTAAACCTCGTCGAAGATTGCTAAATAGGTTTGCTAAATGTTTCTCTCGTTCTTTGTAATTTTCTTCAGTCCATTTAATAACAAATTCGTAAAGCTTATTTTCTGGACAAATAATTTCATTTTGCTTTGTTATTACATTCATCTCATCAAAATCCAATTTTGAAAGATTTAATTCCAAAAATTTTTCACAATTTGATTTAATAATATTCATCGATTTTTGTCTCAATTTATCATCGAATTGTGAATGTCGCCAACAGTCCAAACTGGTTTCAAATGAGCATTTTTCGATTAAAAACTTGGAACAAATAACTCTTAAATCATTCATACAAAAAAATGTAGCATTTTCGTGTAATTTTAATGCGATTTCAAATGAAAGTTCGACTTTACCGGTGTAAATAAAATCAATTATTTTCTCGAATAAACTTTCTGGTACATCCCTGTCCAGTTTGATTGAATTAGTTGTTTCATTAATTCGGTCTTCTGAATTATGAAAATTAAATAATTTTTCAAAATAATTGCAACCAGATATTAAAATAATACGATGCACATTGAAGTTACTTCCATTCGGTAATTCCAATTCCAAATCACAATATTTATTTTCTTTTCGATATTGATTGCACTGATATAAAGTTGTTTCTATTTTTCTATTGCTTTCGAATTCCATTTCTTTTCTCTTGAATATTCAAATGAAGATAATAATTTTTGGATCTTATCTTCTGTTTTTATTAGGGACTTATATTTTTAATTATTAAACAACTAGAATAATTTTCTTGTCTGTTGTGTACCACCATAAAATATTTCAATTGATATGCTATGCATATATACAAATTCCAATGATAAGAGTCTAGAAAAAAAAGAAGATCTTTAATACAGTATTTTAAACAAATTTATATGAAAGCATCATTGATTATTAAATAAGAATTAAAATCAGAAAGAAAAAACACAATCCTTAAAAATAAAATTTTTAACATAATTTTAATATCATGGTGTACAATCACAACGTGAACATGGTTCTAAAAAAATATAAAAATGAGGTTGAACCATCTATTAAAATAAACTGACCAGGTTTTCACCAACTCAATGCCGTACAGTGCACAAAAAAAAAATCAAAATTAAATTTTTTCAGGTAATATTTTAATTCAATTTGTATTAAAAATAATATGCTATCAACAACTAAATACAAAGACTAAATATATAATACTAATCAACAAATTATTATTTCTTCTGAACAACATATCAATATATTTCTGCGGAATGAATTTTTACTAGCAATTCCGTATTATCGCAATTTTTTCAATATACTTTTTGGAACAGTTTGACAAATTATTTTTAACGGTGACCATGCCTTCTTTTGAAAGCTGACTTTCTCGGTTTACCTAATTTTGTTAACAAGAGCAAATAGCAGTAGTGTGGCCGCATTTGTCTCCGCTAAACATAGTGCATGCGTTATCTAAAAATTTCAATAAGTTTTTGCTGCACAAAGCTTTGACACTTTAATGTAGAAACAAAATACCTGCTTGAATCTATTGATATTCTTTAGATATTCTTAAATATATGAAAAAAAAAAACAGCACAGGAATTTTGTGAAAACAGTGTTAATCAAATGAATCAAATCTACAATGTTTCTCAAAATGTAATAATATTAATATGTATACTAACAATATCAAATAATTAATTAAGAAATAAAAAAAAATTGCAAATAATACTTAACAAATCAATAAAAAAAAAAAATTAAACAAATATCGTTGAAAAAAGATCCGCTGCTATTAATAAAATTAAAATAAATACAAAGTGTAAAAACAAAGAGAAAAAGAGATTTAATTAAAATTTAAATAAAAAAGTTGATCCAGCAAAATTTTAAATTTTGAACTTTGAAATTTTAATAGAAAGTGAAAATGTACTTAAAAGAAAGAGAGAAAATTATAAAAGTCTTAAGAGCAGATAATTATATTGTCCGGAAACAATATACCCTCGAATAACAATTACAAATACAATGTAATTGAAACAGGAATCTCTATAGAAATCATTGAGATTAAAAAAAAAAAACAAATTCAGTTTGTGTATGAATACTGAATAGTTAGTTTTACATATTTCGAAATAAACAAAAAAAAATTTAATACAATATTATTTTTAATCTGACTGATCTTTAGTCTTTTCAAAAAAGTTTGACTGCGAAACTTTATGTAGAATACGAATGATAGAGAAGATTCATGGTTTTTATACAAGCATACAACGTTTAGGTTTAGTTATTAAACTCATATTACAAATCGTATTAGTGAAGCAGAAATAGGTATAAGGGGTTATAAAAATGTTCAATGCAAATCGTACAAAATATTTGGAAAGCAACCAAATTACTGGAAATTTGGCTTTTCGATTTCAGTCTAATTTTAATGGATTCATTGTAGTAATTGTTCCAGTATAAACGTAGATCTGCTAATAGTCTGAAGGTGAATTTTAATTTTTTTTCAGAAAAAATATTGATATTGAGGAAATAATTATACCCTAAGGCATAAAGTATCTCATCACAAATATAAATACCGAAAATGTTTGAGCTGAAGTAAATCCAAAGGCCAAAATTAGTAATTACAAGTAAATGAAATATCAATAAGAAAAGTAAAATTATAGAAATAGAAAAAAAAATGTTTGATTTTTTATTTTGCATACAAATTTCAATGAAAATAAAAATTTTAACTCCTGTTCGTAGTTCATAAATTGCCACGGAGGTATTGTCAAAACAAAACAGTGAATAGTCTACCTATTAAAAGTTTTTTTTTTTTAAATTCTACGTTTATTGTCATTTACAATCATGAGCATGACTTAACTTTTCTTGGGTAGATTAAAACAAAACTTGAAAAAAAGCAATGATTAAAGCAGAATAAAAATGTTTATTAAAATTTTTCGGCCCAAAATTTTACCATAGTAAATACTACAAAATGTACAACATCAATATTGAAAACTGCAAAGCATCCGCTTATGTGCATTTTCCACTTAAATAACAATAACAAAATATATATGCTACAGATTGTAAAATCAGTGTAATTATAAGAAATAAAACATAAAATAATCAAAATTACATTATAGAATATTAAACTTATCGTAATGCCATATTCAAATAAGTTTAGTAAAATACATAATAAGATAATACAAGTATACATATATGTATATATAAGAAAATACAAATATATATAAATTTTCGTTATTCAAATTTATTACTTTCAATGGTAGAACTAAAAAAATATGATGTTAAACTTGTTAAAATTGTAAGCCCAATGTCTAACAGAGAATATGAAAGTATTAAATTATAAATAGCTTCTTTCCACAATTCTAGGATGTTGTAAATAAAATGTTATTAATTTATAATATTTTGATTTTTAAAGTCGATTCTTTTATACTGCTTTAAAATAATTAAATTACACTTAAATATAAATTAGTAAGTTTCTTCTTCTAAAGATACTATATTTAAATCAATTAAGAATAATTCTTTGATATTATTTGGTTTTTGTAAAAAATTGATTTATTTTCCTATGATCGCCCTTCAAAGAAATAATGTATGTATTTAGTTTTTGTTAAAAATTGATTTATACTCCTTTGATCGCCCTTCAAAGAATTACTAAAAGAGATATTGAGATTTAGACAGACAGTGTATTAATTTTGAAAAATCAGTAGTTAAACATTTGTATCTTAAAATATTTTGTGAAAGTAATCCTAATAAAAATTTATTATATATATGATATTGAAATTTAAAACAAAACTAGTTTTTGGCATAATTTTCAATTATGATTGTTTCAATGATGTAAGGTGTAAGAAATGTAAAAGAAATTTTTATTTATCGTACAATTTTTTTTTTTATTTTTCTTTTGATTATTTAGAAATTTTATGTTTAGTCAAATTAAGAACAATATTGTACTTTAAAAAAAATTTCAATACAATGCATCAACTTCATGCAGTCCAATATATGATGTCAAAATTTCAAAATCATAAAATTGATTATTTTTAAATTTTGATTTTATATACTTTTTGTTTGGCTTAGGGAATCGTGCTTCACACCCACAATTTCCAGGGCAATATGAATTGTTGCATCCAGGACAAGCTTCACAATAGTAAAAAACATTTACCACGCCATCAATGCAAGCCGTATGCCGCGGCATGAATATATTGGAGGTTTTCTTAATTCCATGTATTTCAGTAAAACTATTTGCTCGTATGTTGAAATCTGAAATTTGCCCATGAGAGATTCATAAAATCTTCTTTCGCACTGTAACTGAAAAAGTACGAAAATTGTTTTATCTGTCATTTTCTATCAATTTATTCTATTAATTATCACGTGGATAAGAATTTTTTACTTTAATTTCGTGTTCAAAATTTGTATTATTCAATTTAAAATTGAATCTTCGGTTATTGCAAAAAATCTTGCTTCATAAAATTTTCAAGTCTTTCGTGGTAAAAATGTAGAATCCAAAAATCTTATTTGTTGACCGAAATGTTGCACCAAGGCATAATTCAAGGTTTGGTTTTCATTTTCAGTCATTATTAAATTAAATTTCAACTGATCACTGACTGAACATCCTCGAAGATTTACTAAGCATTTAAAGGAATTATATATTGCTCGTTTTGAATGACAAACGGCGTGAAAACAAAATAGTCCAACCCTTGTTGAATCAAAATGTGATTGAAAAGAGGTCAAGTGTTTACATGATGTAGTCGAAAAGTATGTGGTTGAATTGCAACAACAAAAAAGAAACAAAACAAACAGCTGTTGCTTATTTTTAACCGGGTTAACCGTTAACATGGATAGTGTTAACTTAACCGAGCGAATCTCCCAGGTTAACTCTAACACCGTTTACATGTAGTTGAACCCGGTTTCAACTCTCCATGTAAACTAGCTAATTATGCGACCTTGTCACTATATATTAATTATTGAAAACATCTGCAGAAATTTCCAGAAAAATAAAATATACCTAAAAGTAAATCTTAAAATTATCCGGATAAAATTGAGATTAGAAATTAAAGAAAACTAAAGAATTATGATTGATCTTTTTTTTTATCTTTTAGTCTCGATCTCGTTCGGAGTTGTTTTATGATCTCATTTATCTTTCGATTAGTATGACTAGTATGACTAATATTAGATCACTAATTTCCTCTAAAACAATTTTACTAATATTTTTAAATTTTTGTTGACGATTTTAAGATTTCAGACTTATTTCATACTAAACCTTAATATATATAATCGTATACATATAATAACTATATATTTATTGAATATAATCGGGAATTATATATATCAATCTAAATTCTTGACATGACATTTAGGACCAGGGGCTTTCTGCTGTTTACTTTAATACCAAACACAGTTCTGAATTTGCGTGTTCTTTCAGAAAATGTGTTTTTTCTTTTTCACAACTGAAGCCCCCTTGCATAATGAATATATTGCATATATGTATTTCTAACAATTAAATGAATTTAAAATTTTTTGTTCTTGATTCAGTTCTTATTATTAAATATTTTTCCATTTCAGGTCTTCACTTCATTTATTAATATATTTCAAAAATTAATTGGAAATTGGATTTTTGTTTAGGTTCTAGTTCATTTTGTTTAGGTTCTAGTTCATTTTGTTTAGGTTTTAGTTCATTTTTTTTTTAGTTTTTAGTAAATTTTTGAATTTAGAGAATTTTTTTTTAGATTCTAGTTCATTAGGTCCTAATTCATAATTTTTAGGTGCTTGTTCATATATTAATTTTAAAAATGAACTAGAACCTAAAAAAAATGAACTAGAACCTAAACAAAATAATTTTTTTTGAAGTGAACTTCTTTAGAGGCATTGTGATTGAGAGTGAAAAAAATGTAAGTGTCAAAAATGTAACGTGAATGTCAAAAATGCCTCGATTATTGTCAAAAAAAAAGGCAAAAAAAAAAGAAAAAAGAAAAAATGTATGTGTCAGCTGATGATAAAACCGACAGCCGCTAGCAACTTAATGAAGCTTATCAGTGCAATAACCTACTCTATATTGGCTCAGAATTAAAGTCGAAAATACTATTTTTTTTTTTCGATTGAAAGGAAAATAAAATTTATTTTAAATTATTGAATAGCAAATATTTCATTTATTAATTATTAGTGCTAATTTTCAAAAAGTTTTTGGAATACAAATATGTATTCTGAATAAAAATGTTCCAATGCACCTATTTTGTAGATAATTTATTTTTGATATTAATTTTTCTTAATGTAATTTTTTTAGTTTGTTAGTGTAATTTATTTTTGACATTAAATTACACTAATAAAATGCAGGAGGAATATGTTTATAAAAATTACTTTTCGGAAGAAATACTAATGTCAAATTTTGCAGGCATATTTGAAAATGCTCTTTTAACTAAAACAGATTTTTTTTTTGAAGTAATTTGTAATTGAGTTGTTGGTATAAATTATTTTTGCCATTAAATTCCATTAATGCAATGTATGTAGAATATTTTTATTCTAATCCCTTTTCAGAAGAAGTACTAATAAACATGAAATTTTTCAGGCATATTTGAAAAAGTTATTTTAGGTTAAACTATTCGGGCTACAAAAAGAAAGCATGATTTAAGCCATGCTGCATGGCAACACTGGTTGCCAGATGATTTCACAATATTTTTAGCTGTAAACAAAATTCCGGTTACAACTATATTATTAGCGACAATAATGTATGCAAAAACAGCAGCGTGGCTTAAATCATGCTTTCTTTTTGTTGTCCGAATAGTTTAACCTAAAATAACTTTTTTCAAATATGCGTAAAATATGCATTTTGAAATAATTTAAAAGCCATTATGCCACTAAAATTTTTGAGCTTAAAAAGTATTTTAGAATTTTTAAATGTGTTTATATCTAAGTAGTCGCTGGTTTTTAATTTTTTTTGTTTGATTTTTTCTAAGCCGCCGAATTCCCCCAAAACAAGTTATTTTAAGTCGACTGTCCGCAGCAGTCAAAGGATAAAAATCAACTAGTCTCCGTCGAAAAAATCGATTGGCGTCATGTCTTATATGCACTTGGCCATTTTAAATATTTATTTAGCCGCCCCAGAAAATACTACTTGCCATGAAGTTTCACTTTTTCCGTGTGTCCCGAGACTCACATATTTTTTTTTTTTAGGTTCTAGTTCATTTTGTTTTATAGGTTCTAGTTCATTAGGTCCTAATTCGTGGCGCCATCGTTATCTACTAAAGTAATTAATCTCTTAGAAAAGTATATGAATGATCAAAATTTCAATGAACAAAAAATAATTAAATTCCCTGTTCTAATTTAAATCACTTGTTTCAAACTGGATGGGAAATTTTTTTTATTTTTATTTTAAAGAAAATTACTTTAAACCTTTTGTTTTTTCGCTAAATATTATGAATTTTCCTTCTTTAATTTCTATGTTCATTTTATAATGGATTTCTATTCTGTATAATCTCAATGAAAAAAAAAATAAAATGTATCTTTGCAGATTTTTATGTCACTATAAAATTTTGGCTCAAAAAAACATTGTTTTTTTTTTTATTATTATTATTGCTGTAAAATTGAAACATGAAGCTTTTATTTTTTTTATATTAATTTCTGCAAATAAAAGCTTAAAAATAAAAATTGTATCTTTCCTAACATTTATTTATGAAAAGAAGCATAGTATTATTTTTAAGGATGAATTTCCTGTGAAAAGGTGGCGCTGGGTGCATTATTTTTAGAAATTTTTTTTAAATTTTTAAATTTTTTATTCAAAAAAGGTTATAAGAAACTTTGGTATTGAAATGACACTGTTCAGCATCAATCGTGTATTTTTGGAGATTTTTATATCTGATTAGTTAAACGATAAAAATGCGATAGGGATACATTTTTGTGATTAATAGATCACAAAAATAATAAAAAGTTTGAGGAAAGCTTACCTCGAAATTTTTAATTTTTTTATGTAATCAAAAAATAAGAGTTTTTGCACATAAACCTTACCATCAGAATCTATAACACATAAGATAATAAAAATTTTCACATTTACACAAATTCTAAGGATATTAAAATAAATGTTTTAAATTAAAAAAGAAAATTTCCCTTTCCTTTTAACACAGAAAATAGTTTAAAAAAAAAATATATATATATATATATATATATATGCATATATAATAATTATAACGTGTCATAAATTTACAATAAAACTTCAACACACCTTCTACCCATTATTTTTATGTTTTTGCTGTTTTTATTATTACCTTGTAGTTTTCTTAATTTCTTCATATAACATTAGGTACCTAGAAAATATATATTTTGTGGAACAATCACTTTAGCAAATATTTGTAAAGTGATATTTCAATCATTTATAAATGAGCTTTTCATATTGTATTAAAAAAATATATATATATAACAAGGTTTTTTTTGTGTTATACCTACCTTTATGGAAGGAAATAAATTAATATTTCCATGTTAAAAATGTAGAGATACTTAGATATGTGTTTTTTGTTTTTTAGATATTAAATTAAAAATTAATTGCTTTAAGCTCAAGGTTTTTCCGATATGATCGCAATAAGAATTTATTTATATGGAAATATTAACATTAATATAAAATAAATTTAAAATAATTTTCTTTTTAGAAAAAACAAAAAAAAAACCCAAATTTTTTAAAGAAATAAAAAATTATTATTTCCCTTAAGTATGATATTATTTTCTAGATTTCATATTCATAATATTTGATGCAAGACTTAAATTAGAGATTGAGTAAATCAAATTTTGTAGTATTTTATATGTCAAAATTATTCAAATTTGATCTCAAATCTAGCTCACTAATATTCAACAGATTTTCCTTTAAACTGATAGAGAAAAAAAATTATTATTATTACTATTATAACTGTTTTTGATAGCTTGTCTCAGGCACTGGTGTAAATTTGAAGACGGCATTTAGAGCACTTTCTGTTTGACTTCAAATTTTAACCTCGTCGACTTGACAAAACAATTTCCAAAATTTTTGAATCACAACTGAATACAGTGATTGAGTAAAATTAATTTATTCAATTTTATAAGGAGCATTTCTCGTTGCTTACCCATTAAGGCTGATTTCATACATTCGAATGCTAGAAAGTAATCCAGTATTAAACTTATAAATTGAGGGCTTACTTAACCTCGATAAAATCCTATCTAATACATTAATAGAATTTCTACTCATTAAGAATTTATTAAAACATGCATTTTATTTAAAATTATGAAAAAAAAATAAAAAAACAAAAACCTAACTTTTTTCACGTATAATTAATAAATTAATAATACAACAATCTTCATAAACTTTACATCTACCTAGATATTAAAAAAAAAAAAAAATATATTTATTTAACTCATGTTGTAAATATATTTTTTTTATTTTTATGATAATGAGGTGTTTTAATTACCTAGTGTACACAAACATTATTTTTATCGCAGACTATGTAAATTTTTTTTTTTTCTAAAAGAACGATTATTATGCTCTGAACAAGTCATTTTTATTTAAATGTATGGTGAACGTACCACATTTATTTTGCAGCAATTTATTTTCTTATCCTTAAGGATATTTGAAAACATTTATAATAAACACATTCATAAACATAATAATATTTTGTTAGTATCTGCATTAAGTAATTTTTAATTTAAAAAAAAGAGAAGAAACTAATCATATCGTAAAAATTCAACGTTACATAAAAAATATATGTATTTGTATCATATTTATTACAAGAACAAAAATTTTCATTACTTATGTTTGTTTATCGTATAGTACCTGTGTTAAGTATAATTGTATACATTTTGTTTAATGTTTATGGATATAGTGAAGACAAATGAATTCTCCAATGAACGCTCCAAAGAACTGACGGAACCGCTTTTTTTGTACCTTAAATCTTTGGTTTCCTAAAAAAGCGACCGTGGAACTGTAATCAGATATGTAAACTTAAAAAGATGTTGAATTTTTGTATTTAATATTGAATTTATTTATTTTATATTTTCAACCGTAATTTACGGCCGTAATGATGGCCCTTCTATATTGCGTTACGTCCATCATCACCATCAACTTATCTAATTTGTTTAGTGAAGAATTTATTGACGTAATCCACCGCAATGAAACGCTTTCTTAGGAAAACATAGCTTGAATCCCTCAGTTCTCTAAACAGTTACATTATTCGACAAAGACATAGCATTCGGAAGCTGTAGATATAAGAATGAAGTATAGGAACTAATTCAATTTACGCACGTACTTTCAATAAAATACTAAAGATATATTTACGAAGAAAATTTATTTATCATAATATATTTATCAAATTTACATGGATGATGTATTATATATTGATAAAGTTTACTCTAATTTTTACTTTTATGTACAAAATTTCTGAAGAAGAAACTTATAATTTTTTTTGCTTTTGTTTAATACAAGAACCATTCATATGTGATGTAAATAGCCTACATAAGTAGGATGGCCTATAGTGTGTATACAAATACACAATATAAACATAATGTTCTCAAAAGCAAAGAATACACTTCAATTAAGCTTTCTTCGTTATAAGCAATTTTTTTTATTCATCTTTGAAGGATGTTCGACGTTAAATTTTATATTTAACGTATCTTATATGTTTTTTCATTCCCACAAGACGGAACAAAAATTTAGAAGTATAAAAAAATAAGTAAAAAAAAAATGAGACCGCATGAAAAAGTAGAAAATAACTTTTTCTTCACTCAGATTTTTTGATTGGGACGTAGGTGATTTGATTCATGAAGAGAAAGAATATTCAAGAGAAATGTCCCAATCAAAAAATCTGAGTCCATCTCTGTGTGTGAAGAAAAAGGTATTTTTTACTTTTTCATGCGGCCTGGTCTCAGTTTTTTTGAAAACTCGTTTTTTACTTATTTTTATTTTCTGCCTTTTTCACGTTAACTAAATTTTTATTATGTGCTGCATGGAGATGTTTTAAAACTATTTTATGACTCATCATATCGATGAAAATTTTTCCGATGATTTTCGCGCTTTTTCGGGTTTTCCATGGAGTTTTTCTTAGGTTGCAAAACGCTCAAACGCTTCCTTGGTCGGAAAAACTCCGGAAAAGCGTTTTACATGAATTTTCTTCGATTTGTTCTGCAAGTTTTCACCATTGTCGGAGAGAAAGTAATGATGCCAGTTGATAGGGAACTTGATCCTGCATAATTTAGAAAACATTTTTACCGGAAAATTTTCCGGAAAAGTCGGAAAATTTCGGAAAATTTTTGCGGAAAAAGCAGAAAACTTTGCATTTTTCCTCAAACGAATTTATCACTAATTAAATTTGCCCCAAATTTTCAAATGATTTTTCCAGATTTTCCGGGTTTTCCATGGAAATTTCCGGTTAAAATTTTGATAGATTTAATTGTCACGCGACGTGAACATGTGTGCTAAATTTCAGTTCGTTCTGATGACGAAAAGTGGGTCTACGAGAGTGTCGAAAATATTAAAGAAATATATAAACAGACAAATTCGTGTACGAGTTAATGTAGCCTCAAAAATAACTTGAAATCTCAACCAGAATTTGAAATTAAGGAATTGTTGTTAATGATCTGTTTGAAATTATCACAATAAATGAGACTAAATTATATTTTTTTTTTTTTTTTTTAGAAGTAATTTATTTTATTATTTTTAATTTTTTAATTATTATTTGAAAATATAAACTTACTTTTCTCAAAGCTTTTCTCCACGGTTTTCTGGAGCCGTCTCCTTATTGTCTAACTTATCAAAAAATAACTGAAGTCGAATTTGTATTAGCCCTACAATCATAACAAAACTAAAACCTTTATTTTGGAGCAAGCTCAAATTTAATTCTTTCGAAATTTGATAGCACAGTTTTCTTTGTGGTCTTAACGCGATAAAAAATTTTGAGTTCTTTATATAATTCAATTATATTTTATAAACTCATGAAAGAGAATAGCAAACAATATAAGCTTTAGTTCGACTTTGAGAAAATAAACTTTCGTCCATTTTAATATTCATCATCGATTAGTTATCAACATATTATATTGTGGTGATATTATTTTTGCATATTAGAGCCGAAATGAGATTTCTATAGCACAGAAATTATTCATGTAAGTAATATAATGACAACAATATGTGTATTAATAAGTTCAAGCTTTCAATTTTATTTTCATCTTTGTTTTTTTTCATTTTTAGACTCTTGTGGGTTATAAAAGTGGAAACTTAACGTATTAATATTATGTTATCGTATATATTTATACAGTATACACACTTAGATATGTTTAAAATTGTTAGGAAAAAGAAAAAAAAAATTGATAATAAAGATGACAGTATTATAATAATAAGGATAAAAGAATTCTTAATTTTATTTAAAAACACCACCATACATAGGATTTTTTATCACTTTATTACAACACAATATAATGTATTTTTTTTTCTGATTTTTTTTGTTTCTATTTAGGTTAGCTTAAGGGCGCAAAAAAAAAAAAACAAAAAATTAATATTTTATTTTTCAAGCAAAAAGAAAAAATAATAAATATAATAAGTACCTATATAGAAAATAAATGAAGAAAAAAAAAATGTTAAACAAAACGTAAAATGTCAAAAAATTTCATATTCATTGGAATTTACAAAAAAAATATATATATATTCGAAAAGAAAATTCTGAAGAAGAAAATATTTTATATGAAAATTTCTATTTTTCAATTTGTGTGCAGCAATGTTTTCAAATTAAGTTCATACAATTTTATTTTCCTGGAAAAGTGTTTAAAAAAGAAAAAAGAAAATATAATTTCCTTGGCAACAGTATTATGTTTGAAAATTAAAAAAAAAAAAAATTAAGACGGATTCATTTTATTTATATTTTTATTATAATTTTTTATAAAATTTTTTAAATTCTTATTTAAGTCTTAATTATATAATAAAAATATTGAAAGATTTGTTAAGAACCTGTATGTGTACTTAAAACACATTATATACAAGTAAACATAGAAAAAGATTTTCCTGTAAAATGTCTATATGCGAATTAAAAATGTGGAATTTTCACACCAAAATTCGAATTAGCATAGAAAAATTAATTTAATATTATGATCTTTTTTTTTTCGATGAATTTTCAATTATAAAACATGACTGCTATGTACACAAATTCAAATCATAAAAGATCAAAAAAAAAACATGAATTACAAATATCAAAACCAAGTACCTAATAAAGATATTATGTATGTAAAAATAATTTGTTTAGTTAATTTAGACCACTAAAGAAAAATCTTATAATAGTAATTATTCTTAATGTTTCCGTTCTAAATATTTCAGACATTTTCCAATTTTCATCTTCAAATATACAATATAGCATACATTATACTCTCGATGTATTTTACAGAATATTTATAATAAATTTTTTAACGACATATCATAGGACATTTTCATCGAGAAAAGAAACATTTCACGTATTCCAACTGCGTGTCTTTTGTCGCTGACAATTAACTTCTTTGACAATTTTTTCCGTTTTTAGAATAAAATGCTTTAATATACCAAGCTTACCATAAAAAGAAATTTATTAACAAAAATTCATAGTCAGAAAACTAACTTTTCCAATGACAAAAAATAATTTATTTACGTATAAGTTAAGCATAACATTCGATACACACACACGTGACAGAAAATAATTTATTTGCAAAAACTTCTGAATTTTCTAATATAATTTTTGGTAAAAATAATATGTTTTTAATTAGTGGGGAGTATTTAAGTATTCGCAATTTTAAATGGCATAACTGATATTATTTTGGAATAACAATGAAAAATTTTCTGATTTATGTTTTCTAAAAGTTAATGTTTTTTGCGAAAAAAAAAAAAAAAATGAAAATTTTATTTTCACATAAATTTTGTTCTTATATTTTTGTATCGGTTTATTGAAAAATATAATAATAATAATAATAATAATAATAATATTATATGTACACAGTGAAAATTCTCCAAAAACTAACTACAAAAATAAATAAAATAAACAAATAAAGTTCTATTTATTTTCCCACCATTTATATTACGATGACCCGTAGTGTTTAACTTAGAAAACGTCCAAAACAACATAGTGTTTACATATAGTTTTTATAGTCATGCTAACCATTTATTTAACATTTCAAATGGTCATTGAACATTTTTGAGTATTCCATACAGCAATCTAAATTTATTGGTCCTAAAAAACAGCGAAACAAAAAACAAAAAATATGTGAAAAAAACTTTCGGTGCAAAACTTTTTATTCTGAACTTGTGTGTATATGTATATTTTTTTTTTTGTTTTCGACAGAAATGGATAAAATGATAAATTACAATCCCATTATTTTCATTTTATTTTTTTTTATTTTTATTTTTTAAATCAATACTAAAATTATATTTTTATGTAATTTAAGACTAAATTTAATATTTTGTTAATTATTTTGGACTGATTTTTTGTGGAAATTCTATGATGAAGAAATTGGAAATAAGGACATTTTGTAATAATATAAATTGTGATACACAGACATGGTGGCTCCAACGAAACCACAAATAAAAATTCAGTGCATAAATGCTCAAAACTACTAGAATGAAGAATTCATGACCCAAATCAAATTGTTTTAAACTAATATTTCTTAAAAAAGCTGCATCCTACTTTGTGACTTATATTTTAAGACCAACATTTTTTCTTTTAATTTTATTATTTACATATTTATTCTTAGATCATAATGAATAGAAAATCATATCTCTTTTAAGATTCTTATATAATTTTCAAAATTGAAAATTAATTAAAAGGATCAGATCTGCTTCTTGAATAATATAATGATAATAATAAATTTGAAAGGGCAATAATTTAATATAAATGCAGTTGCATAAATTTATATATATAATAAAGTGTATAAGAAGCATATAATTATGCTGAACAAAAGTTTTTTTTATTACTTGGGAGGAAAATTTTCAATAAAATAATTATATGCAAATTTTCTTTGGCAAATGGTTACTAATAATAATAATAATAATAATAATAAAGACTGACGCTTCCATTTATTTTATGATAAGGCATTAATTAAATTTATAGAGGAAATTTTCGCTAGCTTATAAACTTCAAGAATATTATTTGTATATTTAAATTGATAGATAATGATAATTATTAGTGATTTTTTTCTTATTTTATTTTAATCAAATCGAAAATTCTTCTGTACGGTTGATTGAATTAGTAATAAAAGCATTTGATTTTAACATTTCATTATTGAAATTTTCAAAGTAAAAACTTGGAAAATAAATATTTTAAAATTTTTTTGATCTTCATCGTCAAATTATCTTATCTTAATTTTTTTTAGCGAAATTTTTAATCTTAATTTTTTTTAGCGAAATTTTTAATTCCATTCTGAACCGAGATTTTGAGCATGAAAGTTAAAAAAAACGTGAAATATGTTACCTGCCATTTACACAGGATGTTTTCGAAGATTAAAATTAAGATTTTTTTTGAATGTGTTTTCGTAAAAATCTCCGAACTAATTTTCACTGTCCAGATTAAAATCTAGATTTTAGTTTCGATTAAAATATTTTTCTTAATCAAATTATTTAAATTTTGATTTTAATTTTAAATTTATAAATCAAAAAAATAAAAAAAGCAAAAATATTTTTTTTCGTTTTCAGTTTTTCATTTATTTATTTTTTTATCTTTGATATTTCTATTTAAAAAATTTTTTTTTTCATTTTTTTTTTTTTTTTGTCAGAAAATAATTAATATTTTAAGCAAGATTTTTAGTCCAGACTAAAATCAAGATTTTTTCGTTTTATACAAATTTTACACACACAGTCAAAAAAAATCTTGATTTTAATCTGCGAAAACTTCCTGTGTAATTCGCAAATTAAAGTTCCTAAAACATCATACTTACTAAGGTCGTGTTGATTAAAGATTTTTTTTTGTTTTAATTTTTCTACAAATTTGTTTTTAAAATGTCATTTGAACTTTTTACAGAGATTTGCAAAATGTAAATTCAACTTTGTTTTTATTCGTAAAAAAATTTGTTGTCTTTTACAGAACAAAAAATTAAATTAAAATAAATGCCGTGTTTATTCAATAAAAAATAAAAAACAAAATAATAGTTTTATACCTTTTTTCAAAAAAAAAATTCTAAATACTTTTTCCCTAAAAACGTAGTTACATTTATCTTGTATAAACTCTACATGAATTCGTAATCATTTCTAGTTTGTTTTGTTGTACAGATATACTCGGGAAACATATTTCAAAATCATTTTCAAATATCATAAAAACTGAAAGCACTTTGAATTCAATCTTTGAATATTGCATTTGATAATGCTGAAATAAAAATCTGTTTGCAAATATCTGTAATGTTCAGTCAAAAAGAAATATAATATGTATATTTTAAATTGTGTTTTTTTTTTTTTATGTATTGAATTTTGATATAAAATAAACAAACAGAAAAAAAAAATATATATTCAAGATTTTTGAAAAAATCTCTATCATATATCCCGAAATGATAAAAAATAAAATCTACTTTTTGTTTGTATGCATAAATCCGCCCCCACCTAAATTGAATATCGTTGTTCTTTAAAAATGTTAAAATAAAATGCATACTTTCTTTCAAAATAATAATATGTTTATTATTCTAATAAAATATTTGAAACGGGGCGTTCTTACAATCACATTTTAAGAATTCTTCTGATTTTCTTATTGAGTGAATTATTTTCGAAGTGCATAAATTAAAACCAATAATTAATTCATTTATGATTCTAATTTTATTCCTGATAATATCAACAATTCGGGTTGATAGAAATTATTTTACAATCAAATCATTATATATCTTTTAAATGGGTTTACTATGCTACATAATCAACAGGTCCCGCATACCCCAGCGGCGTTTCACGGATTACAGTTCTTTTTCGTTCGAACAAATATTTATATAGTATTTATATGGTGTAAAATTTAATAAATTTCATTCATAAAACCATATAGGAAGTATAAATAGAGAAATTAGTTCCATACAAAAAATGCTAATAAAAATAGTGGAACAAAAAATCCATATCACAACGCCATGAGCTTTTTTTTTGTATTTTTTTGAGAATTCCTTTCTCACAAATGCTCTTAAAACTTCAAAAATAACAACAGTTCTATACAATTTTTAAAGTTTTAAAAGTTTTTGTGAGAGTGGAAGTCTAAAAAATACAAAAATAAAGCTCATGGGGTTGTGATTTATTTGTATTTTTTTTTTCACTATTTTTATTAGCATTTTTTGTATGGGACTAATTCCTCTATTTATACTTCCTTTATGATAAAACATAATGTGTAGTACTACTACTATAGGAGAAATAATCACATTTTTGAAACTTTTTAATTCAATATAAAAAAAAAAATTATTTTCTATTTTTAATTAATAATTTTTATTTTTTTTTTGAGAAAATATTATGTACAACACTTGGAACTTAAAATAAATTCTTTGAAAGCACTTCAAAGAATAACTTCTAAGAATTTATTCTGTCTAAAATAAAAAAAAATAAAAAAAGAAGAAAACTTATAAAAAGAACTTTTATTTTATAAATACGTATATTTTCCAAAATTCACGTAACATCAAAAAAAAATAAAAAAAAACTGAGACATGTGCTTGGTAATCACATCTTGAATATTTTATTCGATAAAATTTACTTTAAATTAAATAAATCTTTTACTTTTTTTTTTTTTTTTATTTTTGAAAAACATTATGTGCTCAATTGTTTTACGTTTAAATTCTTCTGTGCAACGAACACAATTTTTTATGTTAAAATAATTAAGAGAAAGGTGAAAGACTATGTTTTGCATGTTAAATGCATAATGTTAAATCGTATATATAAATTTTTAATAATTTTTGTTTAAAAAATCATTCAGAATTACTTTGATAAAATTTACTATTACTATTTATAGAAGAGAAATTATGAATGCCAGTATTGAAAGAAATAAATTAGCTTTTTTTTTTACGCAATTACAAGACATATTTTGATAAAATTTTAAAATACTTGTATCATTCCTCGAACAAAAATCATGTGTAATTATGTGAAATTTCTATCATAACTCTTTATTCAGTCACATTCAACAAAAATAGTCTATAGTGAGGAATTAAAAAAACGGGATTTGAATGTAATATTGATTATATTCTTAAATGAATATAAATAAAATTATTAATTGAATGAAATAAATAATATTATTAATTGATCGAAAAATAATTTTTTTTAAAACCAAATGAACAATTAAATTAAAGTTCTAATAAAAACGAATCTTTCAGAAAAGATGTGTATGTTAAAATTTACCTCCGCAATATTTCTCTAATATGTACATATATAAAACTATATTTTTAATATTATTATTCAATTTGACTTCTATCACCTCAGGTGAAATAATATAATTATTTTAGCATTTTTCACCTGCGATAAATATTTTCAATTTTCTTTTCTTTTTTTTTTATTATTATTTTCTCTGTAGTGTTAAATTTAACTGCCAGGCTTTTGGTGTGAACTCTTTTATTTTATTTGTTTTCTTCTGACACTATATCTGTTGTTAAAAACGGGTTGATTTTATGTATTTATGCGCTGAAATGACATATATTGGTCTCTATAAATTACTTGTTTTTTGGGGCTTTTCTTTGAAATACTTAATAGATCAATAAATTTGTAGATTTTGGTGTTTAAATTTTTTTTTCCTTGTTTCTCGATTTTTATTTTTCAGTATATAAGTCTTCAAACCTAATGTTCCATGGTATATAAAAAAAGCAAAGAAAAACCAAAAAATCAAATTTATTGTATATTAGAATTTTTGTCACCATAAAAATAATATTTTACTTAAAATATAATCATTTTTTTTTTTCTTTAAACCATTAAAAAAAATTTACTGATTATTTTTAACATCAATGAACATGAATCTGAAAGGGAATTACTCGAAAATCCTGAAATCAAAATTATTTTGTTGTGAAATTTCCTACGCAAAATAAATTCTAAGTTGAAAAATTGATGGCAAAAAATAGCGCAAATAAAGAACCCGTTTATTTTTTACAGGCCAAATTTATATTTTTTTTTCCATTTACATAATAATTTTGTAATGGAGCAAATTTGGACTTGTATTGACTTTTAACAGTTGATAAAGAAGCGAATTAAAAAATTATATTTATGTATTTTTTTTTGTAACTGAAATTTCTAAAAGATAGAGCAGAAATTATCTAATGAAATTATGTATTGAAAAATACTGTATGTAGGTACTATAATAATTATTATAAAACAATTATTATTTTCCAATGCAGATTTATGCAAGACAGAATTTTGCAACACAGAATTAAGTTCATACACTACAAAATTTTGCGACACAGCCATCGGTAATGTAGAATTTTTCGATACAGAATTTCGAACCCAACCCATTTGAAAGTTTAGTTAAAAATACTTCTATATATTTTATTATAATGTATAAATCCATTAAAGTAATGACCCTTAACTTTGCAACATATATGCAACATATATGTATTATATGTAAATAATACACTATAAACATGTTCAGATAATCATTTATTGACAGAACAAAATATGGGATTTAACATTTAGTATTTCCATTTATAAATTTGTTAATAGTCAAAACCATAATTATATGATTGCAGTATGATATGATAGTTGACTTGTGTTTTTTGAATGTTCGATGGTTAAATTATTATCACTGTAAAAAAATATTTAGCTATGAGTTCTTACAAGATTGCTCATTTTTGGCATCTATTTCATCGAAATCGGCCTGCTAGTATAAGTAATTCGCAAGAGACATACGGATGAAGGTAAAAACATATAATCCTGTTTGTTATTTTTTTATGGAAAACGGCCTTAACACATTTATTCTACAAAAAAAAATATTCCTAAATTAATCTGTACCTCTGTGAAAAAAAATTATATTAATGAGAATCTTCTAGTATTACTTTGTCAAAGTTATTAAATTTTTTTTAATTCAATGATTTTCCCCATTAAAAAATTGCACGATATTTGTAATGTAAGTAGAGTTCAATAACAAAAATTCTGAAGCCTATATTAATATGTATTTTTGTTTCTAAAAAGAAAATAGTAATTTCAAAATCACTTTTTTTAAGCAAAGAACATATTCAAATCAATTCATGCATATACCTATGTATATATAAATTATGTACTCGGAAATACTTAAAACATTTAAAAATCAATGAAAAAATGTGCAGAGTATGTATACATATTGGTTATATATGGTACTTTTACAAGCTATGTGCATGTGCACTTATAGTATTCTTAGCAATAATGAGTTTTACATATTCAAACTCATTAATGGTTAAAAAAAAATGAAAAAAAAATTCAAGTTTTTTAAATATTTGAAATGTTGAATTCAATAAATTCTTATCATTAAAATAATTATACATTTTATTTATAGCATATATGTGTTTAAAAAAATAATTTTTATCTGATTAAATATTTTTAATTAAAAGTCAAAAATATTTAACATAGATAATTATTCTGATTGACAAAAATATCTTGATAATTTTCCATAATAAAAAATTATGCAAAACGGAACTTAGAAACTTGCAACTTTGAATTGAACGCCAGACAGTGTTTCTAATTTTAGTATTATATAATACTTCTGTATTAATCAATTAAATTAACCCTAAAAAAGAAACAAAAAAGAAAATATTATAAAATAAGATGTTTATTAATAAAATGTTCTGACTGACAAATAAAAAAATTAGTTTTAGCTAAATTTCTATGGATCGAGTTTAAGCTAAAGAATGAAATCATTTATTTGTAATAAATTACAGCATACTCTACATAAATGTGTAGATATAATCGAGCAAAATAAACTATATGTTCAAAATAACAAATTAATTTTTAGTTGTGAATCTTGGACCAGTTGATTGTTTAGTATATTATGTCTGCTTATGTCTAAAACTATACATTTTTGTAAGATAATGCCTGCAAATTTTATAACTAATAAAAAATATATATCAACAATAAACATTATGTATAATATAAATTTAATCAAAACATTAATACATTAAACTTCAATATATGAAAGAAAAAAGAAATAATTGTTGATAACTTTTCTTGACATTTTTTTTTTATATTTTCTTTTTCAAACAAAATTTTCGTAGTATGTATTTTGATAAGTTTCTCATCCTTTCATTTCCCGATATGATTTTAAATGTTTTTTTTTTGTTTTTCTTATCCTATCAAGTTAATTTAGTTTTGAAATTCAACAAACTATAACATGGTTTATAACAAAAAGTCATTGTAATGGCTGCAAAAATTGTTTAAGTAATAAAATTACCGCCTAATCACACAAACTTGAATATTTTATTATATGACATAAATTGACCAGAACATAATTACGTACATTAAATTTATTTATTTTTTTCAACTATTGTTCTACAACGCGAATTTTCTTTATGAAAAGGATTTTCTACAATGTCGTATATTCTAATTTAAGAATGGAAAAAATATAATAAAAATTTATTATTCAAGACCATTTAAATTTAATTAATCAATTTTACTAATTGAAATTATTTTACCAATATAGTTTTCATCAAGAATTTTCACTCTACCACAATTTCTTATTTGCGTTTACAGTTGAAATTTTCTACAAATCTGAAAAATATAAATTATAGAATTATATAATTTTGGTTTAATGTTCGCGAGTATAAATGAAAAACTAATTGATTACGTGAGAAAATAGTCAAATAAAATAAAAATATTGATTTTCATTAATGAAAATCAAAATCATTATTATATGGTTGCTCCTTGCTATTCCTGTAATCAAGGTAAAGAAAAATTTAAATTGCTTTTCATTATAATAATTTTAAGTAATGGCAAACATTGCATTTAAGTGCATTTTATATTTGTTCAAACGAACCGTTTGAAAACAGATGAGACAGATTATGATTTTCTTGTATCTGACGGCGAAAAAACAAAACTAATGTTTACAGAAGAAAACTCCGGATATTGAATCTTTTATGCTCAGAATCGATAGTATTGAATAGAAAAAATTTTTTTATTTATTTTTTCTTTTTTTCCGTAATTATGTATTTTCCGTCTCCGGTGAAAAAAAATGTAACCTATCTACTGTATCTGTATACATTTTTTTTTATATTTATGTACTGTACATGTAAAATTATTGTGCATAACAGTGAGAGAAATTCCCATAAACGAACTTCTTTTTTTTTAAATTATTTTCAATTAAAACTTTTGGATTTGTCTACAAAAGAATTTTCAATTTAATTCTTTAGGAGCTTTGCCAACTAAAATAATTAAAACGATAATTTCTAAGGGATTTTACATTATGCCCTTGATTTATCGACTTTTTAATTTTTTTTAAATAAACTAATTATTATTTTTTTTTATAAAAATTTGTTTTATTTAAGTACGAAATACGATTTTACTTCTTAAGTTATAATTTTTTAAACACTAAAACACAGTTTCAGGTTCGTTTGTTGGAATTTCGTTCAATGCACTTAGTCAACATATATTTCCAAAAACTATCGAAGGAACTTATTGACAAGAATTGAAAACTATATTGGAATTTTTATACATCAAAAAAGCTTAAATTACTTTATGATATTTCTAAATTTTTTTTACATCTATATTTTTATACAGCTCCGGTTTGAATAAAAGCGGGTCTCGGAGTAAAATTTCTTACATGAAAAAATAATTTACTAGTTGCATTGCAATTCATGAAATATTCACTCCTGGCTTTAACTTTTCTAATGGATTATATTTTCCATACAATATAAACTTAAATTCCAATAAACGGCTGTCTATACCTTCGTTTGCAACCCAACCATGGTAACTATACATATTTAGACAGTAACCAAAATAAATAGTACCTACAAATATATAAGAATCAGCAGAATTGAATAACATATCATGTTTTTATGATTTGACTAAACTCTTAGTCAAAAGTAGAATCAATAATCGTTGTTCTACTATCATTAGAAAAACTTTTATTAATATAATTAGTTATTTTTTAAATTATTATAAATTTATTGATAGAATTATTTTTCAAAACAAAAAACAAAAATCAATTATTAATATTAATACTATATTTAAATAAACGTTGAACTTTGTGCGGTCCTGATGAGGAATTTTAGAACTTATATTCATGTATTACGTTACGTACGTAATACATGAATATTAGTTCTAAAATTCCTCATCGCAGTTGAAACGTGTTGTACGTTGTACTTGTACATAGACATTTTAATTTGTTAGAAAAAATTTGCTTTTCAAAATTCAAGCATATGTCAAATGAAAAATAAGAAATTCGCTTATCATGATACTGATAAAAAATATATAGCTTGTTCTTGCTACATGAATAAAGTTCAAATTCAAAGTTGAATTTATAAGATTCTTTTCTACCTGGAGGTTAAAAAGATTTGATTAATTTTTTTATTTTTATGAATTATTTTAGTAATATATTATGTCGTGTATGACATTTGAAACTATAAATATATATTATGTCTGTTGTCGTTATAGAAGTTATTCCCTTCCTGTACAAGAAACAAAAAAAAAATTCTTTTCTGTGAACTAATCTTTTTTCTCACAAATTATTCTAAAAACAAATTATTATTTTGACGAGAAAAAATTACACATCCACCAACATAAATACGTACTTGATGAATAACCAACATTTTTGTTAAGAACGCGAAAACTATTTTTTAATGTTTAAAAATTATTTTTAGTCGCATGAAAAGTTTGTTGTTTTAAAAAATAAAATAAAATAATGTACGTACTGGAATAATATTTATTATTTTTTATGTAGGTAATAATATTATTTAATCTTAAAAAATATCAAAATTTGAGAAAAGAAATAAATCAAATGTAAAACAACGAGAATTACTAAGGTCAGACTTAGAAAATGTGATGTGACTCATTTAATTTTGCTATTCTTTGAACTTTGTCTAGGTTTATATTGGGAATAAACATTATGCTAATTACTATAGTTAAGCTCATAATGGAAATCGCAGCACATCATGAAAATAAGCTAATTGTTCCAAACATTTATCCAATTTTAAAATTTGCTCAATTTTAATTTTGTGTTTTTATAATTTTATAAACTCAAATAATTAAATAAATATTATAACAATTTCTAAAATTTAAAATTTTTGTTTATTTTTATAAGTTAAAAATTTATATTTTCTTCTATCCAAGGTAAAACTGTACAGATGTTCGTATAAATTCCCGTAAAACCTGCACGAGCACAACCTTTACCCCAACTAACGATACCAACTTGTTCATTAAATTTATTCCACAATGCACCACCAGAGTCACCCCTGCATGAATCTTTTTCACCATTTGCATGACCAGAACAAAGCATAGTATCTGATAATAAATTCTCTTCCTGATATTGCGAGCAACCACGATCTGTATTTTTTAAAACTGTAACATCAGCTTCAAATAAATTTTCTGACGCAACTTTATGGGTCTCATTCAAATAGCCCCAACCGGCAACAGTGCATACTTCATGATAGGGAATTCCTTGATCGCACTCACTATATAATGTTACTGAGGAAACCTCACCAATTCTCATTTCAATTGGTTCAATTAATTTAATTAATGCAACATCATTATTAAATTCGAAAGTTTTATTATAATTCTCATGATACAAATATTTGTGTGCTTCGTACAATATTTGTTCTTCAAGTTTTACACTGCCAACACCAATTTCATAAACATCAGCAGGATAACCTTTCTGTAGGCAATGAGCAGCCGTCAAAATAATTTTTTCATTTAAAATAGAGCAACCACAAATGTGTTCACCCATTTCTCGCAAGGAACATAAAAACGGTACCATTTTAATAGATTTCTGACCATTAACAATTCCTAAATTTTGATTCAGATCTTTTCTTTTATCATAAAATGGTCGCCTTCTACGGAAATCAGGTGAAGCACAAATAATAACAGGTGTCAATAGAATAAAAAATAATTTTTTCATATCGTTATTGAGAATAAAATTTTAAAAAGATAAAATAAAAGCTCGTTTCTTTCAACTATTTTAACAAAACTGATAAATTTTTTATAATTTTAATTATTTTATGTGTATAATTTTTCTTATTTTCAACTGTCAAATTAAAAACACAAATCTTATTTGAACAGCTTTATTTGAGTTAAAAAAACTTGGCAAAAAAAGAACATTATTTAAACTTCTGTATTAGCTTTTTTAAGCAATGCGAACGAAAGTCTTATACTTTTACTTTTTATTTAGTTGAGAAATTAAGATCAAAAAGTTTGATCTTTAAGTGATGGTGGAGTTATAACACGAGCCCGACACAACGTCATTTGATTTGATGGCTCAAAAATTGAGTAATGTAAAGTCAATCGATTTTATGACACTTCGGAATATAGACATAAAAAAATTCAAATAATTTTATCTCAAATGAGACATAACGTCAATTGACTTTATGTGTCCCTTTGCCGAAGTGATCCAATTTTTAATGTAAAGTCAATCGATTTTATGACACTTCGGAATATAGACATAAAAAAATTCAAATAATTTTATCTCAAATGAGACATAACGTCAATTGACTTTATGTGTCCCTTTGCCGAAGTGATCCAATTTTTGTTATCAATATTATTACTCTTATGATTTTTTTTAAAAAATCTAATGCATAATAAATTTGAACCGTGTTTTAATATAGGGTTTTCCAAAGATAATTGTAAGAAATGTTTCTAAATTCGAAAGAAAAAATGAAATTTAAAGGGTAAGATTTAAGTTTCCCTTGCGAATGCATAACGCTTTAATTTCTTACTAAAAAGAAGAATTTACATGAACCAATAATCTTTAATTATTATATATCTAAACATCTAGAAAACTTTCTTAATTTTAAAAATTTTCATTAAATATTGTTTCAATAATTTTTTTTTGTGTCTTATAAATTCATAAAGTTTGAAAAATCATTTAATATAAAAAAAAATAAAACTTTGTTAAAAACTTACAGAAAACTTTGAAACCTGATAAACTTTATGCATGTAATTATTATTATTTATTCCACACAGTGCTGTATATTTTATTCATATAATTATGCAACTGTTAGAGTGGTTTGTTATTTCGTTGACCGATAATTTATTATTCAAAAGTATTTGGTATTTATTATATGTAATAATTTGTTAAATACAATCTTATATGTGGGCTACACAATTCGGGTTAAATTAGCTCAGGATAGCTTCAGTAAGATTAGCTATTTGTAATTGCCAAAGCAAAATAGTTCAATATTGTACTCACTGATTTTTTTATATTTTTCATTCGGCAAACAATGTAAGTGTTGAATAATTATACAAAATAAATTATTCGGGCATTAAATTATAAATTATGCACATAAATTAAGCTTGTATCTGGTCCTTTGTAATAAAACTCGACGAAATTCATTTTAAATTACGTTAGAAACCAACTTAATGCGCATTGCAAATGCTAAAAGTTTTGAGTAAAATATCAGAAAGTCATTATGTCTACTTTTACTTTAAGAAAAACGAATAATAATAATTTTATGGGAGTAAATTAACACATAGTTTTTCTTTTAAACACTTAAAACAATTTAACGAATATATAAAAAAAATAACTCTTCAAATTATGTTTTTTATCCAGTATTTTTACAAAAAAAAAAGTTGAATATTGGGCTTTTAAAAAGAGGAAACTCATAGAAAAATCGACATCATTAATTGAGAATTATCAAAATTATGATAGAAAAGTTTTATTTCCTCACAGAGCTCCATTATCGATGATTGCGAAGTTTGTCCCTTTTTAACATTCAACTTTTCAAAATTTTGAGAAAAATTGAACTTTTTTTTACGAAATTATATATGTATACATAGAGGTACCATTTCATGTACAGAAAATTGAAACTCATTCTCATAAAAAAAGGAAACTATTCAATATTACTTCGCATGACCACCAACTTTAAACTTATTCAATAATTTAAAGAAATACTAATTAATTGAGCTGTCAAAAAATTTATATTCTTGTTAAACTATACCTGCTATAACTAATTCCACTAGAGAAATGAAATATTTCCTGAAATATTTTTCATATACGAATGTCATAACTTTGAGACTTTTCGCGAAAGAATTTCCTTACATTTTTCGTTAATTTTGTTCTTTTAGAAAATTTTCCAACCACAAAATCTTTACTCCATATGCCAATTTTGTAAATGTGGTCACATTTGAAAGTTCTGAGTATATAGTTGCATTATTAGGTTTCATAAAACACAATATGCAAGAAATATTAAATTTTGACTTAAGAATAAAGAAAGAATTTATTTTCATAAAAATAAAATTTATTCATGAACAAAAAAAGAAAAAAGTTTTTACTGAACTTTCGTTAATATTTTAAATATGTTGAAAAAGTTTTCTATGTTACTGCCACTATAAAAAATTGTTTTGCTAGCGTAATAAAAATGTATTATACCATAATAAAAAGTTTTGGTATAGCTATCACTACAATGTGCGAACATGGAATAGAAAACGCAATTTTTGATTTAAACCTTTATTAAATTTGAAAATATTTTTTCTTTAGAGACATTAAGGCGAAGACGAATTGCATCCACAACAATTAATAAAACTGTGTGATTTTTCACGACTTGTTGTGTTAATTTTGTTTTGGGGTAGGATGTTGAACGCAAATTTTGAGTATTCATTATATTCAAAAAAGGTCAAATTATTTTTAATTTACAAAAAATATTTTCATGAATTTAGCACAAATAAATATTTTCTACAGAATTTAGCACAAATAAAAAAGCATTTCCCTAGATATATGAAAAAATATTTTGAATCTTTAATAATTTTTCATTAGTAAGCTGGATAGTAGTACATATAAGATATTTTTTTATTACATTTTTTTTTTTTCACCCAAATACAAAGTTAATATTGTATTCATTTTAATACTAAAATTTAATTAATTAAAATTTCTACAAAAATAAAGTTATTCGCACTAAAACATAATTTGTATTAACTATCACTTTGAGAATTTATCGTAATCATTTTATGAGGATTTTATATGTTTTGTGTTGGCTTTGTTTTTGAAAAATTATCCTTATTTTATTTATATATAAATATTTTATTTTTATATAAATGCAATAATTAGAATTAAGTTTATTAACCAAAAATTCCAATTTCAAAAATCTATATTTCAAAAATATTATATTTAATATATTCTTTTAGAAAAATAGCTTCGACCGAAACCTAACTACGACTATAAAATTTTCTTTCTATTATTAAAAGAAAATTTTTAACACTTGTGATTGAATTATTTTATTTATATAACTAGGTTCAGTAATTTAACAATTTTTTGTATAATATAATATAATACTTTTTTTTTATTATTAGGTATTATTTTCTTCAAATGTAGATAGTAATTAAACCATTAAATAATAATTACTAGACAATTTGTTTTCCTAAAAGAACTAATTTTTGAATATTATGCTGACAATTCTACTCTGACTTTTTCTAACATAATGAATGTTCCCATTAATTAACAAAAAAAAAAACATTTTTTTTTTCATTATATTTTAGATCAAGATAATATTGTATGTGTAAGTATTATGCTTTTATTATACATATTTAATTATATTGTCTGGAAATAATAAAATCATAAAAAATTAATATAAGATGCGGTAGTTGTAATGATAAGTAATTAACTTGAAGAAAATATTTTTAATAAAAGTTGATTAAACACTATTTAGCACATCTACTAGAACAAAAAAGAAAATATCTTGTAGGTAGAGCAAGTAATTTTTTTTTATTAAAATCTAATTTAAGAATAATAATGTTTTATGGTAATTTATTATTTTAATTAACATTTTATTCTCAAATTTTGTTTTACAACTTAACTCGTCGATAAAGAGTAGAAATAAATTGAAGATAGGTTATCTTGTTTTGGTAGTTTTTTTATGCGGACAGTTCTGATATAAGTCTTTTTTTTAATCTATTTTGAAAGTTTAAACAATAACTAACAAAAAAAATTTTATTGACATATAACCATATTATTTGACAATATTGTCAATTTATCAAAATTAATAAACTGTGAAGTAATAATAAATACTTATTTATACATAGACATACCTAAATATTATGTAGACTATACATATCTTATTTTTTGGCATTTCAGTGTCTGTAAATAGCCATTAACATAACACAGATTTTCTTCATTGCAAATTATGGATTGTTCAAAACTGCAGTCATTGAAAACTAACATGTTGTGACTCTTTTTATTATTTTAGCGTAAAAGTTTGTTTTTTTTTTTTGGAAGAATGCCTGTAACATTTATTAATATAATACATATTATTCCCTTTTTCTTCATGTTCATAAAGATTTCCTTTTTTTTTTTATTCCTCTTTTCCTTAAAAATTTGCCTGCAAAAAAAAATTTTTTTTAAACGCAGCAAACAACACAGCGAGGCATGTAACTTTAGGAATATTATAATATTTTAGAAGAAAAATAATAATAAGATCCTTGAGAACATAGGGAAAAAAAAGTGTTTTAACACTAATGGATTTCTGTTTTGTAAGAAATCCTTTTTCCATTTAGAGTTTTTTCTTTAGTGCGTTTTCTTAAATTTCTGCATAATATTCATTGATTTCAGTGTAAGATCTGTTCGTTATAATGTGATTTGATGGCAAAAAATTAATTTCCTTAATTTTGTAATAAGGATTCATTTCAAGAAATTTAAACAATCACTTAGATTACAATTAGGTGAAAATAAAATCTACAAGGTATATGTTTGTTCTTGATATTACGACTAAAGAAAAGTGTAAGGTTCTTCACACCAAATTCTTAATACTTATAATAAAAATGCCTGGTTCTGTTGTTTAAATAATAATTAATTTTATTTATTTAATTATTTCGCTGATGTTGTCCGGAAGGGACCTCTGTTCACAACAATTGATTTAATACTACTCACTCGTTATAAAATGTTATTATAAATACATGACAATGAGATAAGTTACAAATGAATATGAAACGAATTGAATGAAAAAGCTACAGTATGAATGAGAATGAATAGTGATGATTTGATTCTATACATTTATTCTGCCCCGTTGAACTTGTTCAAACCTCAATTGGTAATATGCATAATTTTTGTACTGTTCGCTGTAATGTTCCTGTCTGATGCTGGACGTCTACCCTACGGATTATACCTGCTTGATCTGGATAAACATTAATAATTCTCCCTAGACGCCAGTATGCTGGAGGAAGATTCTCGTCTTTGATAATAACCATTTGACCAATTTTGATATTTGGTGATTGATTTTGCCATTTGGTTCTTACATTTAACTGTGTTAAATATTCGGATTTCCATCTCTTCCGGATATTCCATTTGAATTTTTCTATCAGAGCCCATCGTTTTAATCGATTGTCTGCTACTTCACTGACGTCTTTGGTTAATGGTAACTCAATGTGTCTTCCCACAAGGAAGTGACCTGGTGTCAATGCATTGAGATCATTTGGGTCATCGGATAATGGTGTCAGAGGTCTTGAATTAAGACATGCCTCAATGGATGTTGCTAATGTTTCCATTTCTTCGTATGATAAATGTTGAACACCAACCACTCGCTTCAGATGGTACTTCGCTGACTTGACCGCTGCTTCCCATAATCCACCTTGATGTGGTGATGCTGGTGGAATGAACTTCCAATCTATTTTGAATCTACTGAATTCATCTGACAGTTGAATGGTTTGCCATGATGCCAAAATTTCTTTAAACTCTTTGTTTGCACCAACAAATGCTGTTCCATTGTCACTCCACAATTCCTTGACACTACTACGCCTGCTGCAAAATCTCGAAAAGGCACTAATAAAGGCTGCTGTGGATAAATCACTTACCACTTCAAGATGCACTGCTTTTGTTTTCATACACACGAACACTGCAATGTACCCTTTGACAAATGTATTGCATCGACCATGAAATCTTTTAAGTTCAAATGGACCACAATAATCAACTGATGTAGACACAAATGCGTCGTTGATTGTCACTCTTGCCTCTAGTAATGAACCCATGTATTGTTGTGCTGTCACTTTCTTCTGTTTGAAACATGTTATACATTTTGATGTAATTTGCTTCACAATTTTTCTTTGATGTATGATCCAATATTTTTCTCGTAGAACTTGTAACATAAGTTGAACACCACCATGTAATGTACTTCGATGAACATCTTCGATCAATAATCTTGTAAACATTCCCAGTTCTGGCAAAATGATAGGATGTTTTTCTTCAAATGTTAAGTTAGCGTTTGCAATTCTACCACCAACTCTTAGAATCCCGCACCCATCAATGAATGGACTTAGGCCGCATAGTTTCGATTCTGTTGTTAACTCTTGGTTGTTTGTACAAGATTTTATTTCACTTACAAAATAAACTTGCTGTTCATAACGAATCCAAATAAGTTCTGCCTGATTTAATTCTAATGATGATATAATTCTAATATTTCGATCGTGTAATAATTTTCTTGAATTTGAAATGAATCGTAGAACATAAGAGGTTACTCTCAATAATTTCAACAATTTTGAATATTTTTGAAGTAAATTAGAACCCTTACACACTAACAAAGGTTGAACTTCTCGAACATTCATCACGATTGGCTTGATTGCTTTCAATTCATTTTCAATTAATTTAACTTCTGTTGATTTTAAATTCACTAATGGTTTTGGCCAATGTTTTACATCACTCTGCAAAAAATCTGGTCCATACCACCACAATTTGTTATTGATTAAATTCTTTGATAAAGATCCCCTTGATATTAAATCTGCTGGATTCACCTTCGTGTTCACATGATGCCACTGCATTTGCTCGGTTAACGTCTGAATTTCGCTTACTCTATTTGCCACATAAATCTTCCAGGAAGATGATGGTTTTGAAATCCAATGTAGAACTATCATTGAATCTGTCCAACAATGACACATTGATATATTCACTTCACTGTTGATTGCATCACAAACAATTCTAAAAAGTTTGGCCAATAATTTTGCTGCTTCTAATTCCAGTCGTGCTATGGTAACCGTTTTCAATGGTGCCACTCGTGACTTTGACATAACAAGACGAACAATTATTTCACCATTTGAATTGATTGTTCGTGAATAAATTGCTGCCCCGTAAGCCTTCTCAGAAGCATCACAAAACCCATGTAATTCGACACAGCTGTTTTCCATTACACCTAACCATCTTGGAATTTGGATGTTCTCTAATATTGGTAATGAGTTTGAAAATGTTATCCAATCTTGCTTCAATGATTCATCTAATTCATCATCCCATCCAATCTTTTTTGTCCACAAATGTTGAATAAATATTTTTGCCAATATGATGACTGGTGATAAATATCCACCTGGATCATACAATTTAGCTACTTGACTAACCACTGTGCGCTTGGTTATGTAGAACTCAGAAGGCATCTGTACCTTAAAAAATAAATTATCAGTTGAAGGCATTCAGTTTAGGCCCAAGACTGTCGCCACTTCGCTTTCGTTTAATTCCAACATGTTCTTATTTTCATTGTTCAATAATTTATTCAATTGCATGTTGTTTGTTCGCCATTTGGATAATTCAAAACCGCCTTGCTTCAGTAGTTAAGCAATTCTTGAATAAGCACGTTTGCCGCTTGGATATTGTGAGCTCCGAATAATTTGTCATCAACATATGAGTTTTCCATCACAATTTTATATGCATTTGGATAAATTTCACGATGATCTTCTGCACACTGCTTTACTGCTCTAATGGCTAGAAACGGCGCTGATGTTGTACCATAAGTCACTGTTATCAAAAACCACTCTTGGATTGGTTCAAATGAATTAAATCTCCAAAAGATTCTTTGAAAATTCCATTGCTTTGGATTGATTAGCACTTGACGAAACATTTTAACAATATCCGCTGATATTGCCACTGCATAAACACGAAATCGAATTATGATCATGACTAAATCCTCTTGTAACTTCTCACCAAACAATTGTAGTTCATTTAAAGAAACACCACTTTTTGTTTTTGCTGAACCATTAAATACCACACGAAATTTATTTGATGTAAGTGCATGATGAGGTATATAATAAATTGGTGTACCATCACTGGGTAGCTTGGAAGCTGGTATCATATGGCCTAGTTGAATATATTCTTCCATGAAGTTTGAATATTTCTCTCGTAATTTTGAATCTAATTTGAATCTTGATTCTAAGGCGAAAAATTGTCTTAAAGCACGTTCACGTGAATCACCCATAATTGTTACGACTGATTTAAATGGAATGTCTACCACATATCTTCCGCTTTTGGTTCTATAATGATTGTTGATAAAAATATTTTCACATAATTCATCTTCACTTGATCTTGGTTTTTTATCATGCATCATTTCAATTTCCCAAAATTTTTGCATTGATAAATCTAATTGTTCATCTGATATTAAATTACAATTACTATTTGACGTTGTAGTAATTGGTGTTTCTCCAAAAATTATAAAACAAAATTTTGTCTTCTGTGCTACTGGTGAACCATTTTGACTTGGTATAATTTCACCTTCAATTATTTTTGACAACAAACATGCCCCAAATAAAATGTCAATATTACCTGGTTTATGAAATGTTGTATCTGCTAATTTCAATTTTGATAGATGAGGCCACTGATTGTACTCAAATTCTACTGATGGTGTAACATGAGTAATTTTTGGTAAAACTAAAACTTGTTCTTGATATAAAATGTTTGCTGATTCATGAACTGAACGAAAATTCACGGATGCTGATGCCGTTGTAATAATGTTAAGATTTGCGCCAATTCCTGTCAAATGTTTGTTACTTCTTGTTGTATTTAATTTCAAAATATCACTGCAATTTTTGGTAATTGCATTCACTTGGGAACCACTATCACATAATGCTCTGAATTGTTTCCAAATTCCACTTGAATCTTGAATTTCAACTTCTGCTGTAGCCAATAAGACATAATTTTGATTTGAATTACTGCCAGATGAACTAAAATGTAAATTCACATTCTCTGGCAACACCACTTCTTTAAAATTTATTTTGGTCTTGTCTTGGATAATCTGCCATGGAACGAAATGTCTGTTCTCTGTTACGTATTCCAGTAGATGGCGCTGCACGAAAGGGCATCTGATTTTCAGCTGCTCCTGCACCGGCGTAATTAAAAGGTTGCTGACTACATGTTGCTCCTTCACCATTTTCAATTTCTTCACCCTGTTGTTCTTGTAATGTATTCACTGAATTTGAATAACATAATAAAGAATTATGCTTCCGGCCACATTTCTGACAATTACCAGAAGTAATTGTAATTGTCCACTACGTAGACAATTAAAACATAAACCCAGCTTGGATACTTTTTGACTACGATCACGAGGTAATAATTTCAAAAATGATTTGCACTCAAATAATTTGTGTGCATCATGACACATTGGACAACCAGATTTCGTTTTTGTCTTCCCTTTATTGTCTTTGCCTGTTGGCCGTTGTTTTGGATTGCTTCTGGGTTCACTCTGAACTGAAATAACTTGATCACTCAACACATTTGCTCTTTCTTCCAAAAAGTTGTCAAATTGCTTAATTGTAGCCACTTCCCGTTGAGGATGTTGTTTTCTCCATTCCTCTGCTGATTTGGAATCTAATTTTGAAGCTAAAATGAAAATTAAAATTGAATCCCAAGATTCAATATTAACACCAAATGCAGGTAAAGCACGAATAACGTCATTCATGCGACGCTTGATTAAAGTTACTTGACTGTAACTTTCACTTGATGAATTAGGAATTTCCATAATACTCTGAATAAATGCATCAACTGCTCGACGGTTGTTGTCATAATGTGCACGAAGTGTTTGCCACGCTTGAATACAATTTGCATCTGTTGCTGGTAAACCACTGATCAATTCACTTGCTGTGCCTTGCAATAATTTTTTCAAAATTGTTAACTTCATTGCGTTGCCCACGTTATCGTCACTGTCGACTAAATTTAAAAATGTATCGCGAAACGAGTGCCATTTTTTGAAATCACCACTGAAACACTCAATGTCTTTGATATTAATTTGAACTGTTGATAATCGTGGATTATTTTGATGTTGTTGTGTTTCAGCTGGAATTTCCACATTAGGTTGTAATACATTAACTCGACGTTTTAAAATTGCCTTAGCTACGTCCATATTGTTCTCAACATCTTCTTGCACTTTGATTTGTAAATTTAATGCTGCCTGGTCATTTTCAGCCACATTCGCTAAAATTTCGTTATGTTTTTTACAAAATGCTTGCCAACGTTGTTCCAATTTTTCTAGTTGATTTTCAACTTCAACTAAATCCGATGTCTGTAATTCTGGACGCTCACACCACACCAGAATACGATGAATTGAAGCCTCGATATTTTTTCTTTCGTGGACTGACATCTAAAATAAAAGTTTATTTATTTAAATTAATACTTAGTTGCTTTTCCACGTAAAGACACTTGTAGATTTTCAATTTGATGAATTTGGTAATTTTCCTAAACTGAACCACAATTTTTGTTAATTTTTAATTTCCGCTTCTAATTTGATGATCTGCTTTTCTCAATAAATTTTCACAATTCTTCTTTGTAACTGTACTTTCAATTTCTGCTTGCTTTGAAAATTCTTCTTCAATAAAAACGTCTAACTGTTTTCAAAATACAATTCTTTTTTCAAATTAATAAATTTCCACTTGCAGTTGTGTTTTTTTTATTCAACAATATTTTTTTCTTTTTTCCCCATGCAATAATATTGCCCAATTTCAATAAACCGATGTAATACTGACATTAATACTGATGACTAATGACTCGTGCCTGGCACTGCTGACTTTACTGATTACCACTGATGACTAACACTGATTACCACTGATGACTACTGCTGACCACTGATGACTGATTGCTTACCGCTGATGACCACCGCTGACCACTGATGACTGATTGTTTACCGCCGAAAATGGCGTCATTAATTTCCGATGATTTTTTGAATTTCAATTTTTTCCAATAATCTCCAATCCGGCTCGAAGGACCAAATAATAATGTTGAAAAATCCTCTTTTAATGGACTGTATAATAAAAATGCCTGGTTCTGTTGTTTAAATAATAATTAATTTTATTTATTTAATTATTTCGCTGATGTTGTCCGGAAGGGACCTCTGTTCACAACAATTGATTTAATACTACTCACTCGTTATAAAATGTTATTATAAATACATGACAATGAGATAAGTTACAAATGAATATGAAACGAATTGAATGAAAAAGCTACAGTATGAATGAGAATGAATAGTGATGATTTGATTCTATACAAAAGTTCTTCATATTAACTTAATAACAGCACGACTTAGTGAGTTTCAAGGGTTTGGATATGGGTTTACGGTGCAACCTTTGAACAATAAATCAACAGACGAATATTTAATAATGGATAGTCGCAGAATTAACTGACATATAAAGTTGAATCGATTTATTGCTATTCCAAAATTCCAAATATTTGAAAATTTTTTCAAACTCGTTCTAGAAAATTTAAATATATATTTTATAGAAATTTTTTTATAATAACAAATTGCATTGCCACATTATTTTTGTTCTTATGCTTTAAATTTTAAAAGCTTCCTTTCTATATTATAAACGTATACTTAAGTGCTTTTTTTTGGATTATATATGCGCTATTTAAGTGATAAGGTAACCTTTGCTAAAGACTGAATTGAAGTCATTGCACGCTGTACTTGTACATAACATTATGTTTATGCACTTACCAGTTTAAAAAACACATTTCCCATTTTTTTTTTTTTATATTTTGTAAGTAAATTTTTTTTAGCAATTAAAACTATATGCATTCACTATATGAGTGCGCTATACGGAAGAAATAAAATATGTATATTATTTACATACATTTAAATATGCGATATCCTTATTAATAAAATAAATATAGAACAAAATACCTCATAAATTAAATATGGGCCCAATTTCAACTTTTTGTTTAAAGACACAATAGTTATAGCATTATAACAATTTTAGTGGAAGACGGGCGGGCGGACATTTGATGAAAATATATAGTAAATTTTAATTTTTGATGGAACATGGGCTTTCATCACTTTTCTCTATGTAACAATATAAACAGTTAACTTTTAAAAGAGCTCTAAACGGAAAATTATTTATTATCGAAATTTTTCTGAAGTTTTCTGAAGTATTTTCCTAATATCTATGTGTAAATATTATCAGGAAGCCAAATCAAAATTTTATTAAAGAATAAGTTCCTTAAATCTAATAATATTAAATTTTTTTTCGAATTTTCGATTTAAAATATTTATTTTCTTTGTGTTTAACATACTTATGATATATTTTACTCCATAATAAATTTTATGAAGCAATTAACAGAATTAGTATGAAATGGTTAAATATTTCTTAAAAAATGTTTACTACTGTATAAGTGTAAGAACATAATAATATATAAGTTGTCGTCAAAATAAGTTCAATTTTTTATGATCTTATGGCAAATTATTTAATTTTAATATGTTTAAATTATGCATGTATGTGTTAATACTATGCAACACATAAATGCTTCCGTTTCCTCTGTACAAAAATGTTGAAAATAAAATATATAAACCAAAATTTAATATCCTTGCTTTATCAAGGAAATCATAATTTTTATTAGGTGTTTCACCTGCGACAAAAACTTGTCGCTATAACTTTATTAAACAAAAATGTATATTATTTTTTTCTAGAAAATACCTATGTTTATTAAAACTCTGACTTTGATATACTAATTTGCGTTAGTTAATTAGGGTGATTCTTATTAAATTTCGATTTATTTGGTTCACACTATAGCCATGCTAATGTTTTGTACAAATTATATTATTGTACTTAAATAGTAAGTTACTGGAAATTTTGGAGTATTTCTTGGATTAAGTTTGTCGTATTTTCTCTTCAATTTGTTTCAATTAATTGCTTTACGTGTTAGAGTGTGTTGTAAAAAACGACATCTTCATTAAAAATTTTATTTTCGCAAAACAGAATTTTTTTTTTCACAAATTTCAATTAAAATCATATTGAACTATTGTTGTGCCATAAAATTTAAGTTTGGCTCTAGACTGGCAATTTTTCGTAACTTAACCCCCATTTACACAGGCTGTTTTCGAAGATTAAAATGAAGATTTTTTTTGAATGTGTGTGTAAAAGTTGTATAAAATTTTTTCATTTTATACAACAATGACAAAATTTTATACAACTTTCACACACACATTCAAAAAAATCTTCATTTTAATCTTCGAAAACAGCCTGTGTAAATGCGGGGTAAAAGTTGTAAGCAAAGTTATTTACATCAAGCTTTCAGTTCATGTTCTCATATCAATTATTATAAACTCGTAAAAGTATACATTCTAAAATCTATCTAATTTTGTAAATGCTTTAGAAGAGGCAAACCATAACATTTATCACCTTTATCTTTTATCTTAAAATATTAGACGCATAGCAAATAATATATATATTAAAATTTTATTAAATAATTACTAACCAAGATACGAAATTTTATTTTAGGCTTGGTTAGTCAAATTTTTCATAATAATTATACAAAATATCATTTAATAATATTATTCCAAACCAAACAAATTAAATTTTATGATTTAAAGAAATTTGAAACTAAATAATAAATGCATTTAATATTATTATATTTTTGTATGAATTTTTATCTTCATATTTGCAAAAGTTTTTGAAAACGTTTCAAGAAAATAATATTTATACGTCTGTGTCTGTTCCTTATTATTTGTATGCATGTACTTGTTTTCAGTTTTGCTATGAACAGGTCAACCTCATTACGAAAACAAATTTTTTTTTCAGTTTAGTTCTGATATTAGTATTTCCAGTCTAAACTAAAAATTGTTATCCTTATGATGATTGTATATATATAAAAGAAAAATTGTGAAAGAGAATTATAACAAAATTTTAAAACCCTTGATCGTAATTTTATATTTGTCTAAAAATTTATACTCCTTTCAACAATTAGTCTTTAATATTTAAGAAATTTTTATTAGGAACATACTTTAATTTCGATTAATTTCTTTTCTTTACTATTTAACAATTGTTAAAAATAAACAAATTTGAGAAAAAAAAATCAATTAAAAAAAATTTTTTTTGTTCATAAATTTATTAGGCCTTCAATAAGCGATAAAGCAAACATAATCTCAATATGATGCTGTTGCAACCCATTATATTAAAAGTTCTACTGTACAAGTTTTCAAATACCTTCTACCGAACAAAGAGTAAAAACTATACATAAAATACATAAAATACAATAATGGAATAAACTTTTCGATTATATTTATTTATTTATTTTTGTTTTCCTTTATAATTTAAGTAAATGCGTAGAAAATATTGTTTGTACATACTATTTTGTTTATTATTTCAAATAATATTATTTATGAGGAAAACTTATTTTCATACCACACTAATGATACTGAATAGTATAGTTAGTACTCTTATTTTAAAAATTATTATGGTATTTATGCACTGTATAAATAGTAATATAAAGAATTTTTTCTTAGATATCCAATTTTATTTTAACTAATAAATAACACAAAAATGTAATTTGAATCTAAATTTAACTGATTTTATTGAAATGTTTTTCTGAAGTATAATAGTAGATTATTGGATATGTAAACTAAATTTGTTATTAATTAAGAGTTCTGTATACACAAAAATACATTGACACGAGTCAATACTTATATCACGAGACCGAAGGTCGAGTGATATAAATTGACAAGTGTCAATGTATTTTTGTGTATATACAGAACGAGTTGTATAACAAATTTTGTTTACATATCCAATATACTGTTTTAATGCGTAGGGGAGAGGTAGTTCCAAAGAGAGAATATTTTTTCTTCTCATTTTTGCTCTTTTTTTTTTGTATTTGGCTGTATTGAAATATTGTGAGAGATATTATTTTTGATTAGGTATTACGTAATATTCAATACGAAACATCTAAATGATTTCATTATATACGCTGATGCATCTAAATTTTTTCATTATTTACGCAGATGCATCTAAATGATTGCATGTGTATTGACGCATATAATACTCCATTTCGTGATCTAAATTCTATAGCACTAAATACAACATAACGATCCCCAACGCATTAAAAGTAATAAAGTAATAAAGTTTAAAGAATACTTTACTTTATGTTTTGTAACTATGTATGTTTTGCATACTTTGATATATAGCTAAACATAAAAAGATTTTGTTTAATTAATTTTAAATATATTTTTTGATTAGAGCACTTAAATTTTCAAATTGTTTGCTTATGTACAATGTTATTTTTATGTAAAATACATTTTAAAGAGCGTTTGATTAGAGAACAAAATAATGACAAAAATTTGTTGCTTTCTTAAGAACAAGTATTACGGTATACATATATAATGCAATATACATTTTCCATATTCTTTTTTTTTAACTTTATTTTATTTGACTGTATATTGTTATATTGGACATAGTAGAAACTTTCATCAAAAATTTCTTTAAATGGAAAATAATATAAATAAAAATTTATAAATTTTATATACGTTTATGTTTCGATTATGCATAATGGTATTAAACATTTATTTCTTTATTTAATATATTTTTTAATCTTGTTTTTTTTTTTTTTCATTCTGATTAGTGAGGAAGTTATATTTCGTGAAAAATGTTTCTTGAATAATATTGAATTTATTTTTATACATATTGCTCAATTAGATCCCGTCAAATATTAATATATCTATGCCAGAAACACAATAACATCCAATTTGTAAAATATAATGATCCTGACATTTCAATTCATCAACTTTTTTGATTGACTGTATATATATGTCTCGTTTTTCTTTTTTGCGTTGAATTTTCATGTACAATGTATTCAATTAAAGTAGAAAATATTACAAAAACAAAAAAATTAAGAATTATATCAATATTTATCATAAATAATATTATTATATTGTCTGTTTCCTTATCTTCACATCAAATATTAGCAAGTTTTAAAAAAGCCAATTTGAGAAAAAAAAACTAAATTAACTCTAAATCTTATCAATGATTGACTTCAGTCGAGATTGCAATAGTCCTACAATCAAAACAAAACTATATATAACTTATAATTCAAAAATCTTAATCGATGAAAAAAAAAAACTAAAACCTTGTTTTCGAAGGCAGAGCTCTTAAGAGTTTAGATTTTCCTGCTGTCATAACACACAAAAAAGTTTTATGAATGCTCTGCACAACTACTGGTATAGTTCTGCACAACTGGATTTTGTCTCTGTACAATTGGTATACTTCTGCACAACTGGTATGTTGTCTCTGCACAACTTGTATAGTTCTGCACAACTGGTATTTGGTTTCTGCACAACTGGTATAGTTCTACACAACTGGTATTTTGTCTCTGCACAACTGGCATAGTTCTGCACAACTACTGGTATAGTTCTGCTCAACTGGTATTTTGTCTCCGCACAATTGGTATAGTTCTGCACAACTGGTATTTTGTCTCTGCACGACTGAGAACAAGACGAAACTTTTGAAAACTTCCAAAAAAATAATTAAAATAAACATATGCCTGCAATTGCATAATATTTACGTAGATATATATACGTATTCATAGTTTGATTAATTTATTTTTATTCTTTTTTGACCTTTTTTCATAAAATAATTCTAAAATTTTTTTATTTTATTTTTTTTTCCAATACAGACATCTAATGCTTTTTATTCACAAACTGAACATTTTTCACAACTTTCTCCTATTAACATAATTTTTTTTTTATGTTGTCTTGTTTTCTGTGTGTAATTTTTTATGTTTACATACATATTAAATATTTTATGTTTAATATACCAGCTTTTCAATATTAAATTTGTTCAAAAAAAAAATTAAAAACAAATCAGCTTATTAATTATTAAAGTTAATAGTTTTTTCAGCTCTATACAATTGTAGTACATAAAATTAAGAGCAAGACACGAAAAACATTTTTTTACATCTACTTTGGTGAGTACAATTTTTTTTTTAAATATTATTGAAATTAATACAGAACTAATTGAAGACATTAGAAAAGGTTGGTTTGATCTAATGTTGGCTTATTTTGCCAAGATTACCATATGACTCCATTTTTATATTTCCTAAATTTCACTTTGCTGAATGGATTTCCTGGTTTTTCTTTTGAAATATCGGTACGCAGCAGTCCGAGCACCATTTTTAAAGTTGTTTTTTCAATTTGCCATACAGACAAGTTAACTAAGTCAAGTAAGGCTGCAAAGCTAATTTTTGAGGGGCATTTATTTCATCCCAATAAGTCCAAGAACAAGAGCAAGAAAAAAAAATTAATTTTTGATCAGCCGGGAATAGAATCTCGGTTGTTATTTAAATCATTCGCTTGAGCCACTATACCATTATTATCTATATTTATATATTTTATATTTCATGTATAAAAGAATTTAGTCTTGTTTTTTTTTCATGGGACTACCGACTTTAATGTTTCATTTACATCTTTTGTTAAGTGAAATATTTTCATTATTCCCAGAAGAGAAAAATAATTATCAAGTTTTTTAAAAGTTTTTTGTTGTTGTTGTTTTACTCACAAAACGTTAATCATATTAAAACAGGTCAATGGTCTCATAAACATTATATTTTATTTACATTTTCTGCTAATTCCAAAACAAAAAAGAAAAAGAAGAAAATTATAAAGTGGTGGTTTATATTGATTATTTTTTTTGTGTTCAATTTATACCTTCTTACATTGAATATATATTTTAATTCCATAAGGCGCTTCATTAGTAGCTGTTTTTATGTACATTTTTTTTTTTTTAATTTTCTTTATATTTTTCATTTTCCGCATTTTCTTTATTATTTTGTCGAAACTAATTTGTTATTGTTGTTTTAATAAAAATTGAATAAATATTAACATTGTGAGGAAAAACGAGGAAATAAATAACAAAAATATAATTACGAAAAATAGTAAATAAATTTTCATTATTACAGTTTTTCATCCTTAATTTTATTTTTGCTATTATATACACTGGAAAAACAGCTTTGCGCTGCAGTATCAATATAATTTCTAATGCTAACTATCGAACTTAATGGATGTTTTTGGTGATATAAGTTTTTTGAAATAGCACCTATTTTTTAATGTATACGTTCATAAATGATTAAATCAATATTTGACAAAAAATCTTCATAATTTTTTTTTGTATTTTTAGTAACTTATTCTTTAATGATGTTTTCTTAGATGTAGATATTTATTTCAAATTTCAAATTTATTAAACATTTAATTATTTACTTAGTATTATAGTTTTTCTCTTAGAATAGCAATGAAGTATAGAAAATATAATTTATTTTATTTATTTATTATAATTATTTCATCGACTATTTTTTATACACATGTTATTAGGTATAAATATTTTTGTATCAAATATCTCGTAAAAACATAAGATTTGGAGTGCATACTGTCAGAAAATAAGACGGTCTTAGTTATAATCCTTCCTTTTAAAAAGCTGATTTTCCATCCAGTTTTTTTTTTCAGTGTACATATTTTCATTTAAAGTATATAATAAGAAAAGAATACTAGTAAAGAAAATAAATATTTATTTTATTTACCAAAATGAAAATAATTTTTTTTTTTTTTTTGTGAATTTTGTGGGTGAAATTAATGAAATATTGGGTATAATGAAATAACCATGGACTTCTTGTCTAACTAAAAGTTTTAATATATTTTTAAGAAACCTAGAAGTTTTTCTTTAAATTGTCAGGTTTGGATATTCATAGAATTGTAATGAAAAAAAAAAGTTGTTTTTTTTTTTAATGAAGATAAATAGACAGACATCTGTTTGTAACTTTAGACATGATGTGAAATCTTATCAAAAAAAATATAATTATCATCGATTCAAAATAATATTAAAAACAACCAAAACTGCACAATTTCCTTGTAGTAGGAGTTTTAAAATCATATTTTATTACTGGTTAAGCTTGAAATCATTAAGAAATTAAAGACACATTTGGACATAGTTCTATGTAATCCGGTGAGTTATAAATTTTCTCATTTAAGATATACAGAATTTATTTAATTTCTTTTCTGATAGAAAATTGTACAATTTGATTTTGTTAGAATACTCAAAGTGAACGGGCTCGAAAAGTGAAAAATTCTGATTAGATATTGCATTCATGGAAAATATTTTTCCTAATTGAAAAAAAATAAAAATAAAATGATTATCAAAATAAAATTATATTATATTATGTATTCATTTATATTTATATTGCATGCTAAAATTTTTCAAAAAAGAAGAATCTTCATTAAAATATGAAAAAAAAATTTAAGAACATTTTTCCAACTGTTTATTAGTTGTTACTTCAACATAAAAATCACAAAAATCGCATACTTCGCAATATTAACATAATAGATTCTTTAACTATACTATCATTCCTAAAAATATTTATTAAAAGTCATATCAAGTCCTTCATTGGAAAATTTTTTTAAACTTCTTCTAATATTGCATGTTTTATTTAAAAAAAAAAAAACCCCGAACATAGCAAAATAATTCATTCATTTTAAATGCGTTTACGTGCCTGTTAAATTGAATTATGCACATTTATTATGTACAATATAATTTTTGTTTATATTTTCTTTATTGCACTAAATATTTATTATACTTTTATTTTTATTATATAGTAGTATAGTATAAATTGAGCTTATTTGTTAATGAAACGAAGAAAATATAATAAAAAATAAAAATTAAATTAAAAATAAAGTTTAATAAATTTACATTTATTTCCTATAAGTTGCACGAAAAACTATTTTCCTACAATGTTTATGATGTCATGAATGAAACAATTATCGCGCCCAAGTTTTCTACTTAATCATTATTATTTACTTTCTTAAGCTTTATATTATTATATTACTAGCTGTACCCGCACACACGTTGTTGTGGAACACACGTTTTAAGTGAAATGTTTGTTGTCAAATTGACGAACAATTAAAGGAGCTAGTTATTTTATAAATTTGGGAAAATATATAAGAAGAATTAATTAATATCATTTCTACTTATTCAACACTTAATTGCATTAAATCGAATGATATCCTTCACTTAAACAGGTTTCCAAACCAAACCAAATTTGTGTTTTTATTCATTTCCGCTTTTTTTGAATCAAATTTGAATGAAATCGGAAGAACTTTTGCAGTCCTCCCCGGGAGGGGTTTCTGGGAGGCTATTCAAATTTTAAAATAGCCTATAACGACCCCGAGACAAAGAGACGGTGTAAATTTCGAAACGATCGGTTGAGTGGTTCAGTTTTTAATATTTAATATTTGATTTCTATATATTCGAAAAGGCTCCTAAAAAGAGGGGGCAAAATTTTTTGTTACGAAATTCGTGTGTTTAATCATTTTTATGGACCAAATTTAAATGAAATCGGACAAACTTTTGAAGTCCTCCCCTAGGGTAGGAGGTCAATAAATTTTTTGTTACGAAATTTGTGTCTAATCATTTCCTATTTTTACGTGTCAAATTTGAATGAACTTTTGAAGTCCGCCCCCGAAGGGTCGCTGAGTTGAAGAACAAATTTTTTGTTACAAAATTTGTGTGTAATCAGTTCCTCTTTTTACATACAAAATTTGAATGAAATCGGACGAACTTTTAAAGTCCGCCCCGAGGCGAGGTCCCTGGGTAGAAGGTCAAAAAATTTTTTGTTTCGAAATTTGTGTGTAATTATTTCCTCTTCTTACGTACCGAATTTGAATCAAATCGGACGATCTTTTGAAGTCCGCCCCCATGGGAGGTCCCTGGGTAGGAGGTCGCTGGGTAGGAGGTCAACCAATTTTTTGTTATGAAATTTGTGTGTAATCAGTGCTGTTTTTACATACCAAATTTGAATCAAATCGAACGAACTTCTGAAGTCCGCCCCCATGGGAGGTCCCTGGGTAGGAGGTCCCTGGGTAGGAGATCCCTGAGAAGGAAGTCCCTGGGTAGGAGGTCCCTGGGTAGGAGGTCCCTGGGTAGGAGGTCGCTGAGTAGGAAGTTAACAAATTTTTTGTTACGAAATTTGTGTGTAATCACGTCCTCTTTTTACATACCAAATTTGAATGAAATCGGACGAACTTTTAAAGTGCGCCCCCCAGGGGAGGCCTCTGGGTAGAGGTCAACAAATTTTTTATAACGAAATTTGTGTGAAATCAGTTCCTCTATTTACGTACCAAATTTGAATGAAATCGGACGAACTTTTGAAGTCCGCCCCCAGGAAAGGTCCCTGGGTAGGAGGCCAATCAAATTTTAAAATAACCTATAACGACGCCCGACCTGACACAAAGACATGGTGTAAGTTTGAAAACGATCGGTTGAGCGGTTTAGGAGCCTATTCGGAACAGACAAACAGACAAAGATACAAAGAGACAAAGAGACAAAGAGACAAAGAGACAAAGGGACAACTTCTGCTTTATATATTAGATATTATGAAAATGAAAACAAAAAAAAATAAAATAAAAAATTTAATAATTTTTTTATTCAGTTTAAAAATAGTAGATTACAACACATGTTAAGAAAATTTATTATTAAAACGGATTGTGTATACACAAAAACCCATAGACACGAGTCAATACTTATATCACGAGACCGTTAGGTCGAGTGATATAATATTGACAAGTGTCTATGTGTTTTTGTGTATATACACAACGAGCTGTATAAAAAATTTTATTAACATATTTTGGATACTGTTTTAATGTGCATGTGAGAGGTAGTTGCAATCAATACATTTGCAATGCAAAAAATAAACAATAGTTCAAAATGAAGAAAGTAAATACGGAGATTGTAAATAAAATTTACTTAATTAAATAATTACATGTGTATTGACGCATGTAATAATACTATTTACCGAGCTAAATTTGCGATTGTAAATACAACTTACCGATCACATGCACATTAAAAATTATTACTAAGTACAAAAAAAAAATGATAGAATAAATATTCTTTGTAGATTCGTAACGCAGTCATTAGTTTTGAAGAAAAAATTATTAAAATAAGTTTAAAATTTTTATTATTTCCGTCTTTTACTTCTAAAATCGAAACATGACTGATCAATTTTTGGGTGCAAACACAGAATTGCTTTCATCAAAATACTATATGAGAACGGAAACTTTATTTTTATTTAATTAATGATTGGTAGCATCATGTAAACAATAAAATAAATTAAATTCTTTCATATTTATTCATTGAGTTAATTAAATTGGAAAAATTGATCAGAAAAGAGAAATGATTTATTCGCAAAAACTATTTGTTTTTTTTCACTTACAACTTGAATTTTTTTTCTAACCGTATGTTATCCAAAAGGTCAATATTTCCTAATTAAATTGGGTAACCGTGTTTTTTTTTTTTCCACAACATATATGTCAATAAAAACATTGATTTTTCATGTTTCTGTAATTGAAAAAATATTTATATAGAATCTTCATACAAGATTGAAATGATTTTGATTATAATTTATATTCAAATCATAAAAAAAAATTCATTTTAATTTAGAATCATTTTTCAATTTTTTTTACGAAAATTACATAACAATTAATTGAATTCTTTCCAATCATTAAGATTCAAAAAATTCTTACTGAAACTATAATTTTTCTTTGTCACAAACGTTGAACATTGGGTGGTGTAGTTGATTGATGGTCTGTTCATCTCGAAAATATCGCCAAGTCGAAATTTTATTTATTCAAAATAAAAATTTATAATATATAAGTACATTATCCGTTCAAAGATTTACACATTTTTTGTGGACATTTTCTTTCAACATTGTACTTATTAAAATGAAATTCAAATATTTTCTATACTTTTTATAGCAACTATAAAATCTGTATTTTAACATTGTAAGAAATGTTGCAATCCTATAAAATTGAATTTTCAAATCCAATTCCAAATAAAATGAAGGTTATTTTACTGTAGTAAACATATAAAACTTTCACATCACTCAAAGCAATTGTTATTAATGTACAAACCAACTCAAAAAATTTGCTAATTAGTTACATTTTCCTATGATTAAGGTGCAAATATCTTTGTTAAAGTAAAATTTAACATCAAAAGAATAATTCATTTATTTTCGTGGAAAACTTTATAAACAACAATAATGTGTTCAAAGATATAATGGACATGCAGATCTGTGTATAATGTGCAGAGTCAGACGCATGAGTAATTTAATATTCATTAATTAAAATGACAGAATAGTTATTTTTAATGTCATATATACCATCTGGAAATTTTTTTTGACAATATTGTTTTAAAGTTAAAAATAATGAATCATTATTGTTATGATGATTACTTCAAAGTGTCAATATTATCAAATCCTATGTAATATGTTCACTGTCTATAAAAAAAATACAACAATAAATTAAGTACAGCCCGTTCTCAATATTTGCATTAAGATACTTTACTTTTAAGATACGTTAGTTAAAATTGGGACAATTGACATTTATACTCATATACGATTTTCAATTCGAGCCCTTAGAAACAATTTAGTTGTAACATATAAAATTCCAATTTTATTACTACTTTCATATAAACCATTCTACGTTTTCCTTTACTCCAAAAATCTAGTTCTTTACTTAGATTTGCTAAGATTTTTGGCTAGAAAACTAATTATTAATCTTATTTGCGAATAAAATTAAGAATACCTGTATTGTTACAATTTTATTGATGGGCAAATGTCACATTTAAAACCAATGACAAAAAAAAATTTTTTATTTTTTATTTTACCCGATTAAAATTTCAACAGAAATACAAGAATGAAACTGCATCTTTATACAAAAACAATGCATCGTAGGATTCACATACATCTGCATTTCATAGAAAAATAATGCTTTTACGTTTTACCAAAATAAAAAAAAAATAACTAAAAATAAAAATCAAACGATGAAAAGCCATTTCCTCATGAAGAATGTAAACAGTGTAATTTTTCAATTTTTTCATTTTAGGAAGCATAAAAACATAAAACTGAAATCAACAACATTTCGAGAATTGTTTTTTTTTCTTGTATTTTCTATTTCTTTTTAAAAATTTACTTCTAGTAATAAATTTTATAGTTACGTGTACTAAACATTTCGTAGACAGTAGATTATTCCTGGACACGTATCATTTGGACAGTTGGACAATATAATGCCATCGATTTTCTGATTTAAAGCTTTGACTTAAAGTTAGATATCTCATTTCAATATTGTTTATTTGAACATTATGACGTTAAGGTAAGTGCTTGCTAAAAATCTAACAGAGTTCAGACCTAATCAAAGTTACTGAATCGCTTCAGATATTGACTTCGAATAGTCGTTAGGATAATAAAAATAATCGTTGGGATAATAATATAGAATGATAACAAATAAAGACATATCATAATGTAAAATAAATAATAATATTGGGGAAACAAAAGTTCCCACTTAAGGGAATAATACCCCATTCTTATATTTTTCATTTGTCTGCTTTTAATACAAAAAAAAACATTTATTTTTCTCTACATAGGTAATGTGCAATTGAAGTGAAAGCATAGAAAACATAATTTTTGTTTTAATAAAATTGTAAGCAGCATAGCAGAGAGTTTTTTGTTGGAAACTATGTATATACATAAGTGCAAAAGTTGATACCTTTAAAAATAACAATAATAATAATAAATGATATTTTTAGAAGTTTATTACAATTTTATTTTATTTTTTTTTTTTTTTTTTATAATATAAATTGATAATGGAGGATAATATAATTTCAGTTTGGATTGCATTTAATATTAAGTTTCATTGAAATTTATATTTTTAGATGTCGTTTATGTTCAAAATTGAATTCCATATTAAATTACTGCGAAAATTTAAAGATACAAGAGCTTGTGAGACTTTAATATTAAAGAAACTTTATGCTATTGCGAGAATTAGTTTTTTCGTGGCTGACTGACTGGCAACTTCGCCCAGCATTTAATTACGGTTATTATAATTTAAATCAACTTCTCGCTAGGTTTCATATATTTGCAAATAATATAACAATAACTTTTTTTTTCATACTCACGCACAACGCATCCAGATTTTTTTCTATGTACATTTTTCTAAAAAAAACAAAGAAATATAAATATTGTTCTAAAGCAATATGTGGTAGAAAAAAGAAAATTGGAAAAACCTTTTTTAAAAAAAAAAAATTCTAGTTTCTAATTATTGCATTGCATTATATTTTATGAAACAATAAGTGCACTTTTATATTATATATATAAAAACAATTGTTCCATATTTCAAAAATAAAATGTTTTCCGTTTCAAAAAATATTTTATATTGGAAGAGCCTTTTTTTTGTTTAAGTACAATGGAAGCTACAATCACAACTAACCTCTATTATTGTTATTTTTATTATTTTCGAAGGGAGAAACAAAAAATGGTTATACCTAGACCTATCGTATTTTTTTTAATCCATATTATGTATTTTATTAAAAAAAAACCCGAGACAATATTATTGCCGTTCTCAGAATAATCCTGTAATATCTACAAATTTTTTTTAAAATCTCAAATTGAATAACTTTTCGAGTTTCTATTTTTTTTTGGTTCAGACAGATTCTAATGCCTTGTTTATAGCTACCACAGTAAAGTAATTTTTGGAGGAATGTTCCGGCAGCCTTTTCACAGCTAATTATATCTGAAAGTAAAAAATCAACTGCAAATAATATAAAAAAAAAAAATTTTGACAGGAAAAGGTATCTGAAAAAAAAATTCAGATAGAAAGGAAACGTAATGAAAAAGAAACAAAAAAATTATTTTGTGAAGTAATGAAATTTTTCAGATAGCAAAAAAAAATAAATTCAATTTTCTTAATTATTTGAAAATATTTTTTAAAAATTCTTTTTACGAAAAATAGATAAAATTAATATCTTTATTTTCAGTAAATTTGCTTAAATATAAATAGAGTAATAACATAGAAAATCGGTTTTTACGGTACCTATTTTCAGTTAGGTAAATTAGCTATAAACAAGGCATAAGAATTATCGGTACATTTTGGTGAAAATGAGGAATTCAAAAAAATTTTAATTTCATATCAAATAGACAGCAAAGTTTTAGTAACAAACTAGAAAAAAGTCATGCGAATTAGTAGATACACGCAACATAATCCTAATCCTTTAATAACTGTTAGTTAACACTGTGTTATTCCAATGTAGATTCAGATGAATAAAAACAAAATAGTTTTTTTTTATGTTTATTACAAGTTTTTATGTAAAAATAATTTATTCAAAAATATGAACAAAAAAAAACAAAACATTCTTGTTCACCTTTTATTTATATTTCATCACTTTATTATGAACATTACTTTTGTATACGCGAATAAATTTTCTCTAAAGCATGAACGATATTCCGTACACTATATTTTATTTTATGCATTAAAAAAAAAATAAAAAATTTGATTCAGATTGATTTTTCTTAATAAATTATTAAATTGAGAAAAAACAAATTATAATTGTGAATAATTGTGAATTTGACTAATTGAATTGTTTAGAGAAGTTTTACTTATGATTTCTTCGCATTTTTTTTTTCGCCGTAAAAATAGCTTAATAACGAGTTCATTTGAACTCTTTTCCCTTAAATCCATCAAAAAAAAAACAGGAAAATTAATTAAACAAATTCCCAGTATTTTATCAGATTTTTATAAAGAATAAAGCAAAACAAGGATAGTTTTATTTCAATACATCATTATTAAATGTGAACGATTTCAAATGATAAAAACAATTATGCTTTTATGCTTTACGCATTGCTATAGTGAAGAATTTTTTTTAAAACTATACATATTTATTTTCTGTACATTGAATTGAATGTTAAAACCTAAGCCGTTGCACTTTGACAATGTTATACTTTGATTTAATTTTTTTTTTACAATTCTTTCTTTTATTTGAAAGATACCCGTTGAAAATAAAAGAGAAAAATGTTGTAGTTTTTCCCACAACTTTATTCTTTATGTTTGTGACTATTTTGGTTTTTTTTTGTTGTGACTTTAGCTTTTAAAGAAAAACTCTGTAGGTAGGGTTTCCATACTCGGTTATCGAGTACTCGGTTACTCGGTTATTTTCCTGTTTTTTACATTACTCGAAAATCGGGGTTTCGGCTTTAATACTCGGTTATTATTTAAACAATTTTGCAGAGGCAAAATAAATATCAAATGAACTCAAATTGAAAAAAATTGTGTAAGTACTAGGCTTTAAAAAAAATTTAGTTTTTTGTTTTAAAAATTGCAGTCCAAATTCAAAACTAGTGAAAGCAAGTAAGTAAGCTTTTCAAAAAAATTGTTTTGGTTCTTCTTTTAAATTTGAAAATAAGTTTATTAGACAAACTGGAAGCTTCGAATGGTTAGATGTACTAATTTTTTTAAAATGTTTTAATTAATGTTATAATTTTAATTAAAAATTAAAAATATAACATAAATTACATAACATAAATTTTTTTTTTTAAATACTCGGTTAATCGAGTACTCGGTTAATTTTCCTTAAAGATACTCGAAAACTCGGTTAATTGATTTTGCCGAGTAATTGGAAACCCTATCTGTAGGTATAGGTTTCTTTTTTTATTGTACCACACTTTATAATCGGATTTATAAACATTATTTTTTTTTCTTGTTTAAGAGGGACTAAATTGTTTTGCTTCACATAAAAAAGTATATATATGAAAATAAGAAAAAAGAATACACATTCATGGCCTACAATGAGAATGTGAACCTATATTTAGTTTCTATCATTGGATTGGAAGAGATCTAAAAAATACAAAAATTTTTTATATTTTTGTTTGTTTAAGTTAAAAGAATAATAAAAAAAAAATTAAATCAATAAGATTTAACTGGACAAAACATAAGCCTTATACATGTATGTCATCATTGAATCCATTTTATGCATCAAACTGTATTTTATGTAAAATTTAAAACTTTGAAGTATTGATGATAAAAGGAAAAGCATAAAATTACCTCAAAATTATTTACAAAAACTTTGTTATCATTGTTGAAATGAAGGAATCGGGTTTCCCATCTCCAATCCATAAATTTTCTTATTTTAACGAAATTTTTTGTGCAATCTTTTTTTATATGGAAGAAAAGATATGAAAACTGAGTTCACTAGTATAAAGTTATTTTGGACAAGATTTTCGTGTAATTAGAATTCCTGATAAATGTAAAGATTTTCGTGTAATTAGAATTCCTGATAAATGTAACAGGTACATTAAAAAAAATATTTGTAAAATAAAAATAAATATAAAAACATATAAGTATTTCAAATTCAAATATAAATACTAAGCATGAATGAATATAAAAATAAATCGTAGCGGAACAAAGAGTTACATAAAGCAATTTAGATGATGGGAAAATAAAAAAATTCTAGTTAAAGTAATAAAAATTGAAGCACGTATTAATCTTTTTTATTTATTTTTTTTTGCTCCCAGTTCTATCACTATAATAGAGTTATTATATACTAGACAGAATAAAATGTCTCTACTGAACATTTGAAATTGGATTCTTTTTTATTTCACTTTTTTTCTTTTTTTTTTAATTTTATTACTTTTTTATTTCATTTGGAAATTTTTAAAATTATAATGAAAATAATATCCAAGTGTTTCCAAAGTATTCTGCTAAGTAGGTATAGTGTCCTTTTGAAAAAAAAAACCCATTGTGAGAACTTCAATTTTAATATTCATTTTGAACTGCTATAGAATTATTTTTAATATGTAGGAGAATTAATAATTTTTCATACAATTATTTTGTATATTATTATTTGACAATTAAGTAGCTTCGTTTGTACCATTTATAACATAATTATGAAACAATTTATATTTTCCACATTTTAATACACTTTCAAATACTTAAAAAAGTAGTATAAAAGTAGTACAACATCAATAAAATATTAAAATTTCCAATGATTAAAAGTTTTTTTTTAAGCATTTTTTTTAATAATTAATATACATTTAACTGTGTATTTTCGTGATAAAATAAGCTATATGATTTTATACTTTTAGTATGTCATATAAATACCAACAACGAACCAAAACCTCGTTTTTGGGAATTAGTTCCATCCCAAAAAACATATATCTACTGGACTAATATTTTTGAACAGCAATATGTGCACCTATTCCTAAAAATGTAAAAATTCATACATTTATTATATTAATTTTCATCGTAATGTTGAGAATTTTTATTATTTATTTTTAATATACAGAATACTATGGAAATAAGAAAAAAAGTAATGATCGATGAAAAAATTTTATGGAAATTCTCACTCCTTTTCTATTAAATAACTTTCATATATGAAATGGATTAATTTTATATGAAAAAAAAAAAACTAATAATAATAATTTATGACATAAGTAAACAAGCATCTATCAGACATACTTAACATATTAGGGAACAAAAATTTTTATTTTTTATTTTTTTATTTATCTTTAGGTATTCCCACAAACCATAATTTAATATATTTATTATATTATTTGATCAATAGAATACAAATTTCTTAAATATTTTTATTATTATTTTTTATTTTATTTTTTTTATATATATTAAATATTATTTTAGTACTAAATAAATTTTCAGCACGTATTAAAAGGTTAATATAGGTTCTCTTTTTCATGAATATTATGAAAAATATAAAAATACCTATACTACTAATACCATTTATTTAAGTTATATGTACCTAATTCTTGAAAATATAATTTATTTATTTTTTATTTTCGGTTAAAAAGATAATATTTGTATGAAAATTACTATTAAAGTGAATATTAAATATTTTATGTCAATTACGTTCTAATCACTATTATGTTTAATATTAATATCTAGTGGATAAAAAAAAAAAATTGTGGTCATATAATAGTAATTGATTAAATGAAAAACATTATTTGCTGGGTGTTTGATTAAAATAAAATTTTTATTTGAAGCACACTGGCGATATGTAAATAGTTAATCATTTACGTTTGATAAAATAATTATACAGTTGATAAAATATAAAATATAAAAAAATTAATTTTCATTAAAACTTAATTAATCTATATATACATAAACATAATTATATATACTAATTCTTTGTTTACTATTGAAAATAAAATTTTATATTTGTAAGTATATATAGAAGAGAATAGAAAAAAGAAGCGTTTCTTTGATAGATAACTTGTTAATGTTATTCGGATTCGGGTGGAAATCAATAATAGTTCTGCAGTTGATTAATAAGGTATGCAGAAGTAAATTAATTTTTTTTATAGTTAATTTAATACAATAAATAAAATTTCTTCCTGACAATGTAAAAAAATATATAAAAAGAGGTTAAAAATAATTTTTCTGCACATCTTTTGAAACTATAAAATTTATTTTTATGCGTAAAATTTTATAAGTATTTTCTGAACATATATTATGTTCTAATAATTCGAATATACATAGCAGGACAATGAAGCTGAAAGCGTCCAATTGATGGCTAAAATAAAATAATTTTTTTTTTTGATTAAAATTCAATTGAAATCATCATTAAAGTCAATATTAAATTTTATAAATTTAACAAAATTAAATAATCATTCTTATTTTTCTTCCCTTGTTTTTTATTTCTGAATTTATGAAACCTTAACCAAGCATAAAAAATGGCAGCAATATCCATTAATTAAAAATTACATAATTATGCCGTTACAACAATCATTATGAATAATTTTCTTTTTTTTTTTTATTAATTTTAATTCACAAACACTCATAATAATTATAAATAATTATTATTCAGTATTTATGTTACATAGGTATATAATTTTTTTATTTTATTTTTTTTTACTTTTAGTATTATTATTATTTGAATTCTTTTTTTGTTGTTTTTAAACTCTATGTTCATTTGTGCGAATTCGAACAAATAATTTTCCGCATTGATTTCTGGTATATGTATATAGAAAAGGACTCTCTGAATAAAAGGAAAAAAAAAACACAGTAGATATAAAAGTAATTCTGAATTAATGGTTATGAACTTTATTATGCTTTCATAATAATATAGCAAAAAAAAAAAGATATTTATTTATTTTTTAGCTGTTCGTATCAATTTTTTTCTTGCTTGCTTGCCTCATGAAAGAAACCACACAGAAAAAACCACAAAAAATTTTGATTGAACTGAAACATAAATACAGAATATAGACATAAACGAATGAATAAGCTAGGGTGGCGCAGGACACTGTCTTATAAATTTATTTAAATTTCACAGAAACAGTTAATTCTAAAATCGTCAAGTTTTTGGTCTTTAATAATGGCATACGATTTTCTTCAATTTAGTTTCTCTGTAAACTTTTGAAACCAGATAATTCAATTCAGAAGAAGCGAAAGTTTTGCTGTACTGGATAGAAAGTTCTTGTATAAAAAGTGTGGAAATGAAAAAGTCTGAGTGCATAAACGGAATGTATAAATATGTACATACATACCTATATTCGTATAATGCAGTTTTTTACAAGAACACTATTTAATAAAATAACATACAAATAAAATATATTAATCCCAAATCAGTAATAATGTAAGATACATTTTATTACACACTGTAGAATAACGAATTTTTTTTTTAATTTCAAATTACATATTATTCCACGCACTATTTCCTTATTGCATCAATAAAATAAAATTTATATATATCTTTGGTATTGAATGCGTTTTTTTTTAACTAAGGAATTTTTCCAAATATCTAGCTTTGCTTTAGATTTTTTCCTTTTTTTTTGCAAATATATTATCAATTTATCCATAGCTATATGATTGACTACAAGAGATGATCCCATGAAAAATTAAGTGAGTTTTTATCAATTTTAATTGATTACAGCTTGCATTCTTCTTTTCGAAAATACTCAAAAGTTCATTTCAAATCAAATCTAAATTTTAGAGATAGACTTATCTTCTTTTTCGACTGTATCGCAAACTAAAATATTTGAAATAAAAAATTCCGAAAATAGGCGCTTTATCTACTCTGTTGTAGGTACAATTCCTTAATTATTCCTTTATAGTTCATATTGTTATTTAAGGTTTTTACCTGTGCACATTAAGAGGAAGTCATGTATTTGAAATTATAATTTATAACAAATAAAATATAATTTAATTGCATATATGTATTTTGAATAAAGTTACAAACTAAAATAATTAATAGTCAAATTTTGTATAAAATAATTATATTAAACACATAACATTTTAAAAGATGAACTAAATAATTGTCAGCCACATGTCAACAATGTTTTAAAAACATATATATGTATATAGTAAAAACAAAACAACAAAAATTGTGATATATTATTATGAATATTATAGAGAAATGATTATCATAACGTAGTTAATAATTACAATTTAATAATAATTTTGTATTCATAAAATACGGTAATATGCAAATTAATAGCAATAATGTTGAATTTTCATATTTAAAGTTCAATATTTTTGATAGTTTTCTTAAGTTTATATTTTTATCATTAATAAAGGGACCGTCACGTCGTTACAAACTTTTTGTTAAACAAAATTATTATTTTTTAAGTTTAAATTTCAGTCAAAGTGTCAAAAATGTTCAATGAAAGTGTAAATTTCGATATTAAAAAATCGTGGAAACATTGTATAAAAAGTATTAAAATTGAGTGCTGCTATTAATTTGCACACATCTATGTTGATATGTTTATTAGAGGGCAGTGTTATTTACATATCAGTAAAGTAAATATAATGTATTTTATATTAAAAGATAAATAACCACTATAATTAATTAAATAAATTTATTCATTTCGTTATGTTTTGTTTGTTGCAATTTATTTTATTTATTAATTCCGATTTCAAAACAAAAAAAAATTACATTAAATGAATAATAAGAGACTACTGTTGCATATTAATACAATAAATTACATTGTAATAGTTTTTGATTTTACATTGCAGTCGCATACATCTGGTTCATCCAATATTTCTATTTACAATAAATCTTTGTCTTAATGTTAGTACAAAAGTTTATAATTAATATAATGTGAAAATCATACAAACTTCTTATTATAAATATTCAGAATTAAATTTAGAAAAAATCTGTTAAATCATATATTTTAAAAATAATTCATCACAGTTGTTGTACTAGTCCTGATAGCTATCAGGATTAAAAAAAGAACTATATAATATTAAGTCAATATAAACTATAAAAATAAACGAATCAAATTCAAATGTTATTTTTAAATACCTAAATATTGGGAAAAAAATTAATAAAAAAAATTGTGGTTATGATTAAATGTGTAAAAATTTTACGAAATTAATTTTTTGCTGTAATGAGCACTAAGAACTGCAGTTAATTAAAAATTAATTCTTATTGAATGAATACTGAAATAAATATTTCGTTTAAAAAATAAAATCATAAATTTTATTTATATTTACATAGTTGAATAATTTTATTATTTGTTGCAGAAATGAATATAATATTGTTATAGAGATATGTATAAATTAAATTAATTTTTGTGTCAATTTTATATAGATATTATATATACATATAATATATATTTTATATGTAGACTTTGATTAATAGCTGTATTAAACGATTTGTATTAATACGTTTATATTTTTCTTAAAAACTTATAAGAACTTAAAATTACATATTAACCTAACTTTAATGACATTTCAAAGGACTTATCAAATTAGACTCATAATGTAATATTGTACATAAATTAAAAACAAATTAAGGTTCAACAAAGAATATTGCTATTAGAGTCCAAAATGAAAACTTTTATATAGAGATTTGAAAAAACTAGAAGGGATGATCATCATTATCGAATGTTTTATCACAAAAAGATTATGTATTCCGAAAACTATAGGTAAGTTATTTTCTTCTTTTTAATTCGAGAAATTCTACTAAATAAGTTGTTTAAGAAACCAGTTATAATGCCCCTATTAAATCTGACCTCTTAATGTTTACTAAATTTTGGTAAAATTAAAAAAAAAAAGGTTAACAATCATTCTGTTGATTATTATAATTTTATTTTTAGGTTATTTTCACACGAAAGATTTACTAAAATTGTCAATTTTGTGGGACAAAATACAAATACTGAATAATAATTGTTTCTATTCAAGTGAACTGAACCGTATAACGTAAATAATCAAATTGAAATTTATGTCTTTCTCTTGTGTTGATATATTAATTATTATTATCATCATCGTTATGGTTTTTCTTCTTTTTTCATGTGATACCATGTATCATCTCATCATGTGCAAGGCGAGTGAGTACTTCTATCACTATCATCATTATAAAAATAAAATAATAATTATCTTTTATGTATATATATATAGTATGTTTATTATGAACATTATATTCATCATCTGAAAAAAATATGAAGATTAATAGGTAGAATATGTACATAATAACGTGTTTTTACGTAAGCAGGTGAAATTTCAAATGTTTAAAATACAAATTAGTAAGTTAATCGTACTGTCCTATGAAGAAAAATTCGTTCCACCAAATTGTATGTTTTAACGCTTTCTTTGCCATCTAACATAACGCACACAATCAAGGTAATATAACCCTTTACATATATTTCATAATACTCATTATTTTAGCTCTTGCCATATTAAGTAAGTAGGTATATTAAGAAAAGAATATGGCAATAAATTTCCAAATTAATTAAAAAAATAATGAAATGTCCACACACTTATTCATAAATTTAAAATAATTGAAAAAATAATCTCCTTTATGGTCATTAATGTTCGCACTCTAAAATATTATTCATTTAAGTATTTTTTTTTGTTCAAAGTTTTATGAGTTCGGTATACACCGAAGTTACGCCAATACATTTTTACATGCACTTAATGCATAATAAAGTGGACATATGGCTACAAAGTACAATAAAAGATAAAATACATATTAAAAAATGCGTAAAAAAAAAGTTCAGGAATATAAAAGTAGTTAAAAGTAATTAATAAATTAATTTTAAACAACCAATTAATGAATGTAAAGATCCACAAATGTCGAAAAATATGTAAAATGATGATGAAAGTAATATATATATATATTACCATATATTTTCATTTTATTTCACTGAAAATTATAATTAAAATATTTTTCATTTTAAATTGTTAATAAAAGCCCAACATTTTTTTATATTTCGTTAAAGTGTTAAACACGGCGTCTAAAGTTTGACATAGTGCCATTTTGCTAATTTTTTTGATTTTAGACACAGTGCCATTAGACACCTTGCCATTAGACACCGTTCCATTGCACCAAAATTAATTATAATATTTAGTTTATTTTGGGCAAAAAATTTTACGAAACTGTCTACAATTTGAATTGTTACAGCTTATAATTTTTTTACACTGATAGTAATCCTGAACAATTCGCATCAACAAAACTAATTATATTTTAATTGTAAATGGACTAATCTATCCGTTAGCTGACAAATAATACGGAAAAATGAATTATTGTATTTTGAAAACTTTGATTTTAATTCTTAATTGTTTATTATATGATATTAAAGTCATGAGGGAAAAGAAGGAAATCGATTGAAATTTTTCAATTTTATTTTTATGATTTTAATGTACATTAAAAACTTTACAAAATCAAATTATATGCTTGGGGCGTTTCTGACTTTTCCGACCATCACACATAGATCGAAATAAAATAAAAAAAAATTAGATTTTTTAAGATTTAAATATTGAAATACTTTAATGGCAAAAGTCTGCATTTGAGTAAAACGTTATTTTGTTTTTCTATTTTCTATTTATTTATATATTTCTTTAAATAAATAAATTCTTCGAAAAGTTTTTCTTTTAGTTCGTTCTTTTTTTTTTTAAATGAAAATATGTTCTTCTTTTTTTTTGGGAAAAAGACTCTATAAGTTTTTGTGGTTTTGTCTCTTAAAAATATTTTTTTATACCATGGACGGATATAAAAAATAGTTCTGAATCAAAAAGAAAAACTGTTCGGCTCAATTTATTCTACATTTCTGAAATTAATATAGATTTTTAACTTTTAGAATTTGTAGACTATATATATATTTATTTTTTATTCATCACTATACATCAGTGGTCGGCAAACTTTTTTGGTCGTGGGTAAAATTCGCCTAAGATGAGATTTTTTTAAACTTATAGTGGGTCAGTGGCAATTTTATATGAAAGCAATTTAAAAAAAATAGTTAAATCAAAAGTTAATTTATTTATTATCTAAGACTAACAAAAACAATTGCTATTTTATATGCAATTGTTGTAAACAAAAAATTTTTATATGCAATTGTTGTAAGCAAAAACTATATTCATTGATTTGGGAACTACTTCAAAATTTTGAAGCGGGTAACATGAAATGATGCTTTGGGTCACCCCGTGACCCACGGGTCATAGTTTGCCGACCGCTGCTATACATTGTTCATGCATATTGTTGTGATTATAAAAACTAATCAAAAAATCAATAGGCGAAATATAATGTTCAAACTTTAAAATATTTTATATAAATACGTACATGTGTATGTAAATCCAGTTTAAGTCATATATTACTATGAATAGAATCTTAAGAGTTAAATTACGAGCCATCTACTAGTTATAACAAGTCTAGTTATACCAAGACACTAGTTTGATTTGAATACAAAAATTGTAGGTACTACAGCAATGTACCTATTATCGTGATAATATTAATCAATATTATAACGATAGAATATAATACAAAGGCATCAGAATGAAATTTTAATGTTTGAATTTCATAAATTTTGTATTTTATTATTGATAAACCAACTGAGTAATGTAGGAACTCCCAAAAAGTACATATTTTAAATAATTAATTAATAATTAAACCATCATTATTCTGGCACTGTTTACACATTATGACATTGTATCATTTTCAACATTCTAAATGAATTACTGAAATAAAAATGAAGCCGAAAACAACACTCAATGCTGAAAAAAAGTATCTACACAATGAATATTATTGATTTTTTTTTAATGCACTACATAGTCTGGCATTACATTTATATCACTTTAACTAATAGCTTTCCGCGCTAAAAAATTGTGAAAATAAGTTTAGAAAAAAAATTTCATTAAAGAAAAATAAACTTCATTGTTGGCTTTGCTGAATTTTATGAGGCGTTTATTTTGCAATCAAATTAAATCTTAATTTTTTGTGTTTTTTTGGTCTGTTAGTCTTTTATTTCGTTTGTCACAAATTTTTACTCATATAATGAATCGAGAACTAACACAATTTTTTGACATGCTTTTGATTTCTTGCATTGCTTTCATTAATTTTAATTTAAAAGTAAACCTCTTAAGTTTAATTTGAAATTAGAAAAAGATATGAGATTTTTCAGCCTTAGTGATCCAAAAAAAATGTGCTGCTTGCAAGTACGCAAAAATATGCTTTAAGCAAGTACGCTGCCCAGGATCTTCTTAATCGAATGTAATATTAATCTTATTTACGTTAAAAATGAACCACCCATCAGAGAAATTTGTCTTATTTTCCTTTTTTCATTAAAAAAAAAAAACATCAATTAAGATAGAATTACAAAATTCAGTTTTAGTGCAGGTATTTTAACTTTCCTTTATTTATTTGGCAAATATCCAATAAATTCTGATGCTGAAGAATTTCCTTTTTTTTTATTATTTTTTATTTTTTGTTTTCATTTGTAGTTCAGAAAAATAAAACTTTGTTTTCTTGCTTTTCGTTTGTTCAATTGTTTTCTTTTTTTTTTTTTCTTTTTTAGACTTCCTGCATTTAAACTATAGGTCAACTAAAGATCAACCTGCATTTAAACTACATAATATAAGAGAAAAATAATTTTATTTTTGTTTTAAAAATTGCTGTAGGAAAAACAAATAATTAAATAGGGACACTTAAAAAAAAAAAAAGCCAAAAATTTAATAAGAAATTATAAATGTACGACTTCTTTCAAATTAAATTTTCTTGCCCATTAAGTTGACAGAAAAAATAGAACCAAAAACAGAATGTGAATAAATAGAGGCCGTAAATGTATTTAAAAACAAGAAAGCATAATAGTTTATTTTTATTATATTTTTGTCATAACCATTACAGACAATAATTGTTTACGTTTACGCAGCGAATTTAAAAATACAACCAATGTCCTAAATATTGCACAACTGAAAAATTTACATTTCCGTATTACAGATGTGGAACTTTTCAAGGACAAAAAGCTTCCAATCGCCCCAACAACAACAGGACAATTCAAAATTACATAAATTAAAAGAATTTTCTTACTTTACTTTGACTTAATGCTACATTGAACATTATTTTGAATTTTGTTCTTTTTTGTTCATTCTTCTTCAACAAGAAATCTACACTTTCTGAAGAAAATGTGAAATAATGAATGTATAGTTTTTCTATAATTTTCTTTCGATATAAAAACTATAGTAATACTAAAGATAAATAAAAAAAGAGTTCAGTTTTTATCTTGTTGTAATTTCCAAATGTTTACAGTGATATCAAGATTAATTTTTCTTTATAGGTACTTTTTCTAAATTTAATTTAAAATAAAGTTGAAAAAAAGTTAAAACGATAGGAGAAAAAAAATAAAATAAAATCATGCAAAACAATAAATTAAATTAAATGAATTCGATACAAAAAAAAAAAAAACAATATCAAATAAAAAAGAAATTAAGAGCAATTTAATTAATTCAATTAATAAAATAGTATAAAGAATCAATACTCTTATATCGAGAAGAAAAATTTGTATTGATCTTAATTATTTATTTATGTTTTGTTCGGAATATTATAGAATTTCTTTTTTTTGCCTGCTTTTAATTCGATTTTTTTTTCTTAATAAAATAAAAATGATTTTCTTTTTAACCTGAAATTCTTATTTATATTGCAAAAGTTAAAAGAAAGATGCCGAGAAATAACATTAATTTTTTTTTAGTAGAAAAATTTCGAAACGATCCAAAATTTTCAAATCTCTAGTAGTATCGAAAATAATATTTTGAAGCCGGGGTTTATGTTGTGCAAAGTATAATTATTAATAGATCAAGCTTCAATTTTAGTTGTTTTAAAGTTAATTTTATATAAAACTCCAAATGTTAGTCAACATTGCTATTCGTCTATAATTCGTGTATAAGCGGATGAACATTATCAAAATTTTTTCTGAATGGTACAAGCATTTTAAATGTACAAGCATTTTAATCGTAGAAGCATTTTAAATGTAAGGTACCAACTACAAATTTAATAAATTTAATAAGTTTAACAATGCAAACGATGAATATACAATCTTTAATCTAGATATAAATAAATAATACTGCAATATTGATTGAATGTTTTATTTATTTTTTATTATAGTTAATTTTGGTTTTGATATTAAACATATTTCTTTGATTTGAACTGATTTCGGAAAATTTTATAATTTGGTTACTAAATTTTCTCTCTTATGTGATGATAAGTTTGCCTTAACCACTTCAAGTAAATGTCAATTTTCTCTCTGTTTTTAATTATTGAATCGACCAGATGCAGCACTTACTTTGCAGCCCAACATGATATAAGACAATTTACGAAAAATCACCGATATCGTTGTTGATGGTTGCCACCATTCATAGTGATGCTTATGTGATTTGGATGTCTTCAACTGAGCACTCGAATATGAAGGATCATGTTGCAAAAAATTTTATATTCAATGATGCAGTGTTCTCAATTGACTTTATATGTTTATGTTTATAGTATTATCCACCTATAAAGAGAAAAGCAAATAAAATAAATATAAATGGTATAACTATTCATAAAATTTTCACTGTATAAAATTAATTCTTAAGTAAAAAAAAATATAATTATTATAAAGATAATGAAATTAATTTTAATCATTTATTAATTGATTCTATTTATTTTAAATCTGTCCGGCTGTTCCTCCTCTAAGCAAAACAATATAGTTTTACCTTTATTACCTTTATTGATTTTAAAATTTCATTCAAACATTTTAAAATAAATTGTCAAATTTACATTCAGCAATCAATATCTTAATAAAAATTACAATTTCTATCTATAACTTAAGAAGTTTGTTAGTTGTTCTTGTTGTTGTTAATTAATATACATATCAAGTTTGTACATTATTTTCAGTTGCAAAATACATTTTTATCCTTGAAAATCATATTTTAATTTTAACTACATTAATAAATCCCAATAAAGAAGTGAAAAACTCATAATAATCAGTATTAATTTCTGAAACCATCACTATTCTGTCGCTTTAAATAATCGCAGCATGAGGTGTTGCATATAAAAATATATTTAATGTGATTGGATAAGCTTTAAGAAATAGAAAAAAAAACAGAAATAAAAATATTATAAAGATTCGATTTTACATTAATTGTAGAATGATTATTTTTTTTTTCTCTATCAATCAATCAAAAAAAAATGTAAGTGAACCCTAAAGCGTTTTAAGAAATAAAATTCATAGTGTGAATTGACCACAATGACTTAAAAATTATGTTATGTTTTATGACATTAATATATTTTTTAAATTAAATAAAATGATTCAGTTTTATTCTTTGCTTTAAAAGAAAAATTTGGACTTTAATTAAACAAACTGATGATGCAATTTTAATGCAGATTTTAAACGAATAAAGGAAATTTACTGTACTGCACAATTAAAACAACATCACTCAAAATAGCCTTTAAATAGACAGTGACCTAAACATATATTATAATAAATATTATGTTAAGAAAAATTCCTTCTAAAAACTTTTTCATTAAATTTTTTTAAACCAGAAGCGAATTTTATTCAAATCCTAATTTCAATAAAAGGAAAAAATATTATCATCAATGGATAATAAATTTTAATGTTCATAAAATATCAGTCGATTATTTTTTAATAATTATTTAAAAATGAATAAATTAGTAAAAAAAAGATTATAATTAATTAAATTCAATTGATTATGGTACACAGCTTTATACAAAATTAGAAGTATTTAAATATTTATTTAAAGCTGTCATTTGGTTTTTTTTTTATTAAATATGAGTTATTTATTCTATTTTTAAAGCACATAGACATGAACAATAAAATATATCAATTTGGGGTTATAAAATATACCCAGTATTTCATTTGATAGAATATTAATATCTCTATAAAAAATAAATAATTTAAATATCGACCACCATATACATAAATTTAGAAAAATTTTACCTAAAAACAAATTTTCCATTAAAATTATAAAAAAAAAAGCTATTTTTTTCACGTTTTTGTAACGAGAAAAACTTTATTTTTGACATTTTGAAAGAAAATGTTTTTATATACAATTGAAGAACTTGTTTTGATTTAACTGTATCAAAAAATTGTTGCTAAAGCAAGCAAACTCCAAGAACTGTCACAATGGTAATCACCAAAGCAACCATGTCTTAATTCACTCCTACTGTCTATCTTTATAAAAGGAAAAGCATTCTTAAAACTCAATTCCAATACAAAAGTATTAAGTTTTCTTATAAATTTTGTTATTCGAAAACATTTTTTTCATGAATAATTTAATAATTGTTTTAAATGAAGGAAAATGCATTTAATTTCATAAATTTTTAACTTAATCATAATAAAATGATTAGGGAAATAGAAAAAATCACCTTACGGCATAAACTTTATAATTAATGTTGCTAATTGAAATTTGATCTTTACCCAGCGGGTTTTATTTGTAAATAAACTAAGAATTATATAAATTTAATATTCAATTTTCAATTTAATAAACATTTTAAAAAAATTTTCCACTATTTTGTTTTATTACTTATGTATAATCTCTAATAATGTAAAATTTAGATTTTTAAACTTAAAAATAAGGGGAAGAATTCAAATAAATCATGATATTTTACAATTTTGAATTAAGTAAATAATTTCTACACTTACTTTTTGCATGTTTGAATGAAATGTATCTGGAGTATCCAAAAATATCCCAAAATATAAAAAAAGATTACGAGCCCCAACTCTTGGGACGAAAAAAATAACTTAAAACTAAATTTATTTAGACAGATTATACTTATTCAGTTCTTACTCATCTGGACTACAGTTTTTAATATCCATCACATTCAGATAGAAATATCACATCAGGTTTAAATTTTGTTCTGCGTGGAAAGCCTTTTATTTTTTGAAACAAAAAATTGCATTCCATATAAACTCATTTAACCAAAACCAAGACGATATTTTAATTTTTAATATTTTATTCACAATGGCTATATAAATTATACATTTTTGTATTAATATTATACACAAAATATTCTTGAAATAAATAAATTATTAAGAAAAACAATTTTCTTAAAGATTTTTTGATAAATCTGGTAATCTATTTGTCCTTTTTAAGTCTTTAATTTTTTATATCAATGTATTTTATATAAAAGAGGAGATTTGTTTTAATTTTTTTGTTTAATTTTTTAAAAAATTTTGACTTCATTTTAAATATTTTCTAAAGGGTTTTCAAATGCATTTCAAATCCGTTTAAAAAAATATCTGAGGGAATAAATTTTTTATGGAAATTTCCTAGGCGGCAGCCCTGTCGAATTTATGTTTAGTATTTAACATCTGGGTAAGTTTACGGTCATTTGGAATTCATCCTTAAGATAGGTAATTTTTCTCAAAAAGCTAATAATGATGAATTTTAATAAATATTTAAAACGGTTAAACAAATATATCGTTAACAAGAAAGAAATGACTATGTAAACAAAAAATTAAAAAGACATTAGTTTACTTTATCTACCAATACCCAGCGAGGATTTAAGAAATAAACAATAGGATTTGTGAGTGATCCCACATGTATATATTATACTATATATTGTTTTCAATTTAATCAATATTTTTTTAATATTATTATTATTATTTTTTTTTTTTAATTTAACTTTTTCTTAATAAAGTTCAACTTTTAAATAGGGTAATTTGGGGTTTTACAGCATAGCCGCCTAAAATGTCATATTTATTTCATTTCATATCTTTTAAATTTAATTTACTTGATCTTCTTGCATTCTTTTTGGAGAAAGATGAATTTCTTTTTTTGAAATCAGTAAAATTGGTTGAAATGAAATAATTTCTAACGAAGTTACCATAGTCAGCATATAAATAAAAAAATATAATAACGATTCTTTCTGACACAGGATATTACGAAGAGCTAAATTCAACAAAATGAAGATTTTCCTCGTTTAAATAAATAATTTTAACAATAAATAAAAACAATAAACTAATTAAAAAATGTATTTAAAAAAGAGTATACCTACTCCAAATTACCCTATAACAAGTGGTCGCAATTGTACGCTTTCTCACGATAATAAATTATTAATTTTGTTTGAAATTTATATTTCTTTTGTTTCTTTTTTAATTTTATTTAAAATAAACTTAGTGAAATAAATGCCACCGTCGAAATGACATCGCTTTTAAGTTTATCCAATCCAGTGTTTGGGAATTTTCTATTTTGGAGTGGTCTTTTATGCATTAAATTATTATTAATGTCTGTTCTGACAGGAGTTCAGAGATATCGTTTCAAGGTAGAATTTTAAATTAATTTTTATTATGTAGCTTGCTAGGGTATTGTGAAATAAATCCTTATATAATAAAGCCCTTTACGTTGAAAAATAAAGCCATACTTTTTATTTGTACAATAAAACCATATAACAAAAGTGTAGCTCAATGAGGTCAAAAATGGAATTAGTGTTTCACAGAATAGACACGATTTAAAATTATTTATTTCATGCTGTGCTATCAATATTAAAGCTAAATTATTAGAATAAATATATGTTTTATATAATATAATTTCAATTTTAGGTATTTTCCAGTGAAGAAGATACTAAAACTCCTACGGATTCAGTTGATCAACATGAACCACATGTTGACAGAGCACGAAGAGCGCATATGAATGATTTGGAGAACATTTTACCGTACTTTTTTATCAGCTTAATGTACATTGCTACAGATCCAAATGCAATTGCAGCTACAATTCTTTTCAGATTTGCTACATTAGCCCGAATAGGCCATACCCTTGTCTATGCATTCCGTCCAGTTCCTCAGCCTGCCAGAGCTATATGTTTTTTTACACATTTTCTAATTACTCTTTATTTTGGCTTCACTGTACTAGTGTTTGGAGCTAAACATATTTAAATAAACGCTTAAAATTAATTGTATATCCTTTTCAAATCACAAATTGATTTACATAAATCATGAAAATAAAAATTTAGTTCTATTTTATATATTATTTCCAATTGATGTCTCATTTTGTTTTTGTGTCGTGTAGATTTGCCTCATATTTTGTATTGGGTAAATTGACTAATTGTAGGTATCCAGTTCTAATAAGAACTTTAATAATAATGATGTAATTTTAACTAGGTTCACAGTACGTTGTGCATTAATTTATTTTGCGTTATTCCAAATCTGTTACTATAATATAATTTCTATTATACAATTTTTCTAGATTATAAGAATTGCATTCTACGATTTCACAATCTAGAAATAATGCAGAATATATATTAAGTATTGATTAAAATTCACCATTTGTAATCACATTTTAAATATTGAAAATAAATAACAATAAAAATTATTTAATTAATTAAAATTCATTGGACTTATTATTTAAAATATTAACAGAGGAATAGTATTATTTGATTTGGGTATGGTTCAAATAATTGGTAAGGGAGTTCTGCGGAATTTTTTACCATCTGTAGGCAAGGGGTTAAAAAGGGTTTCGTTACATAATTTGTCAACAAATCCAATACGAAATATTTCTGACATTAAATATAGAGTTTTCTTTTTTTTGAATAGTTTAAATAAATAATATGTAGTTTCAAAAGGTGTTTAGGTTGGAAGGCAAAAAAAAAATAATAATTTTTCATTTTTAATATTCAACACAAATTTAATCTATTTTTTTTTTTGACTTTTGTTTAAAAATTTTCTTAAACAATTTTAATTTTTTTCTTTATCCTCAAAATTTAATATTCAAAAGTTGTCTTTCACATTTCTGAGGATTTTGTTTTTTGTACTTAACTACCTATTTTGTTGCTCAATTTAATTTTTCACTTTGAAATAAAGATTTTGCTTGTTTTCATTTATTTTTTGTGAACATTCACTTTAGCTTGAACTATTTCCTTTTTGTATTTTTTATTAATTTTCAGAAAATATTCCCAAAGAAACTTTCTATATATTTTCTTTTATATGTCATGAATAGTAAAAACAAAAAAAATAAAAGATTGAAAATATAGTTTTGTTGAAGACTATTTTTTTTCTGTATATATAGTATGTATGTACAGTATGTATATATCTATACTATGTGTGTGTAGTATGAATGTTAAGTATATATTACTTTTATTATAATATTAAATTCAAATTACCCAAATTCTTGTTCTGCCAAGAATAAAAACAAATTATAATAGTAATATTTTTTGACATTTATAACAAGAAAAAAAAACGAGAACGACCTCAATTATTCTAAAATTGTCCTTTGACAATAACCTATGTTTTCTTTTTCCATACATTTTGTGTTGATTTTTTCTTTGGAAAAGCATAATGCTTAAAATAAAAACATTATTAAACGATTTCATAAATTTTTCGCTTAATTTCGATTGAAATTAAAAAATCAGACAATATGTTTTTATTTATTTTCTTTCTGTTCAAGACGTCAAGGGAGTAAAAAATAACATTTTAGAAATTTGAAATATTTGTAAAATTTAAATAGATTTTGATGAAAATTAGTTCAAGGGTAGATAGATGTCAATAAGAGGATTTTTAACTGAAAATTTGTATGTGAGTAGATGTCGATTGAGGGAAAAATTAAATGAATAGAAAAAACGACTATTAAAAAATTTAACCCAAAATATTTTAAATCGGAAACGAATTACATATATAATTTTTTTGATATTTTTAATTAATCAAAATGGTAAAAAAATTTTCTTTCCAAAAAAACAAAACAAAATCATTCTTAATTCCAAAAAGTAATTTTCGTTGAATAAAATTCGATATATTCAAATACTGTTTTAATAAATATTAGATTTATATATATTGTACCTATATAGATATATATATTATGTTTTATAAACATTTACAAAATGAACATCATATTATTAATTATTTTTTATTAGATTTAATTTTCATTTTAAAAATTTATTATGTTTTTCTCGATATTTCTAATTCTTTTAATTAATATTATCATACATTTTCCTTTGATTCAATTCAATTTAAATTCAAAAGATTAAATATTATATGATATAATATGATCCTTTGTTTTTGTGTTTCATATGAAAAACATAATTATTTTATAATCCTCTTTGAAAATTTACGTAAGATGATTATTGTTAAATGAAAATTTGTTGTTTCTTTTTAACTCGTTTTCTATCAAGAATGAAAAAAGGGACTACTTATATGCTAGTTCAAAATTAATCATCGATGAAACTAGTTTATTTATTTATTTATTTATTGCTTAGATCAAACAATTTGCAATATTTTTATACTAATTAAAACAAATATACATACGATTTACGAATAATAAATTTAAATAACATTAATGTTTTAAAAATTAAATTTAACAATTAAATAACTCATTTTTTAGAGTTTAGACACTTTAGCACTAATTTTCTCTGTACTGAATTTTAATATAATGCAATATATTAATACATGTCCTTGCCAAAGATCTTATATTTCTATAATTTTTCATTTTGATCTAAATATTAGTGATTTTTCAAAAGAACTTGAACATTTACAAAGAAGTATGCCTCATCTTTGCATACTTTATTCTACTACTATGCTTACTCTAGTATAAACTTCAAGAGAAATATTTATATTTTCGAATTTTCATAAATTCAATTAAAATTATACCTTAAAAATTGAAGTTATTATTTTAAGATTTATTTTTTGTATATTGATCAATAATGATAGAATTTATATTGTCAGGAATATTATTTAATATATTATATTAAAATTACCATTCTCAGACATAACACTTCTGTCTCACATATACAAAAAAAAAATATTATATATAAAATAAAAAATTTATAATGAAAATATAAAAGTTAAATTAGCAATCAATCAAATCATATTCAAAATATATTCTCTTCCACAAAAATATACCTCAGTTCCAATTTCTAACAAGAATAATTTAAATCATAACACTTATAATTTGTGGAGGGACTAAATAGAAGCAATAGCTTTCTATTCTACCTTAATTTGATTTTTTTTATATCTTCTTTAATTTGAGCCTCTTCCTCTACTAGTATCCCGTAATTCTAAGAATAAAAAAAAATGTTTCAATACAATTTTGAATCGATGTCACCCACATGGGCCACAATGTTTCAATATTTGCTATATAAAAAGAATGAAGATTATATTTCCCTACGCATAATATAAGAATTATACCTATTTAAAAACAAATTTAAAAATTTATCTAAAAATTCTTATAATAATTTAAAAGAAATCTATGCGATGATAAATTATTCTGTCTTGGGGAAAATTACGTGGGAAAATATAATAAATATTAATAGCAAAATAAAATGATTTTTTTTTTTATGAAATAAAATAATAATCTTTCATGTAAAATTTTTTTTGTATTTACAAAAAGTTATAATTAAAATTAAAATCATTGTAGTGTAAAAAATGAAAAATGGCATCTATTTTTTTTTTTTTTGTACTTTGAGAACTTTATATGAATATTAAGTGTATATTACTTTATAATAATTATATTTTATATATATATAACTTAAATATTTATATATGTTAATCGTTAATGTAATACTACATTAATATTACCATGTCTGCTAAAAATTATATTTCAAATTGTATTGAATATGTTTACATTTGAATAAAATGTTATCAAAATTTTACAATCAAAATTGTTTTTTTATAAATTAATTAAATTTTATAGGATTTTATCAATATATCTATATCTTTTAACCTTAACCAGCTCTTTGTACATATATTTTTCATATTGAGTAGACAATATGTATTTGTTTCAGAAGTCGATAAAGTTTCGGGAATTTTCCGAATATAACATTCCAATTGCTACTTAGCCTTAATATGAGTATTAAGAATTTTTAACTTAGAAATTCCATTGAATATAATTACTTTATTTTTACATTAATTCAGATTGTTTCATGTACATTTCATTTAATTTTAATTAAGGTAAAAAATTTACTTATCTGATTTGCTTATTTATTTAAAGTTCTTACATGTTCGCCAATTATTGTGCACACTTATAATAATTTAATTAGTACTTTATCTTTTTAAGCTCTGTGAAATGATTGTTTATAAATCCTAAGTACCGGACTTAGACCTATTAAACATTAAGAAACATCTTTGTTAAGCCATTCTATAACTTATTGTTACGGTAGAAGAGAATCAGTCTAGTTTCTTAGTTTATTTTAAGCCTAGATTCCAAGTGAGTAATCCACATAATGAAGTTATATTTCTACTTGAATATGGATCTACATTTATGGAGAATCTTTATACGAATCTAGGAATTGCTTTCATTTTACCCGTTCGGTCTCTTACAATCGTTAAAAATTCACACGCAGCATTCAAAAAATTATATTCAGTATAATAAATTATTTTTCTTTTTAGATAAAACGATACGGAATAAAAGACATAAATAATGTGTTTAAATGGAAAACCTTAATTTTTGGCCCTCTTGTCTTTTTAACAAAAAAAAAAAAATAAATCAATCGATTAATATTGATGTTAATTTATATTGAAAGCATAAAATTAAAGGATTTTGATTTACTTATAATAACAATAAATAAATTGAACATCTGTGCACGGTATTAATAATTGTTTTTTCCATATATTTTCTATCTGCGAAATTTTTTAGTTTCATACTTTTGCCATTAAATATTTTATTTCTGAAACAAAATAGTCAGAGTATTATATTTAAAATGAGTAATTATAGGTGTATTCGATAAGTAGTTTTGGAAGTATTAAATTATTATATTCATTTTAGATTTATATTTATAAAATGAAAATGTATAATTATTGCATCACAGGAGATATGAAATTTATTACATACAGATAACTCTTAAAAATTAATTAGTTCCCCAAAGATATTTCATATAATCAATTTTGATCAGAAAATGTATATATCTATATACATATTATCAAGTCCAATTAAAATTTTATTTATACAATTACATTTTATAAATGTAAAATGTACATATTATATATGATGTATACTTGTACACATGAACAAACTTTATAATATTTAATATAGCATTTAATATAAATATGCCAATTTTAAAATATTATCTGGAATACAAAAAATAAATAAAAATTTAAGAAAATATTGACTTTTTTGTGAGTGAATATTTAAATTTCGGAATTAGAACACCTTAGCAATATTTACAGAGATTCGATTTTAATTTTTATTTATTGTTTGTGTAAATATAGAATTTATTTTTTACTTACTTAAAATAAAAAATTTTAAATTATTTATAAATTTCTTTAAAGAAACCAAGAAGACGATAAAGCTTAAGAGGAATTTGTTCGATACATTTAGTATTTTTGAAATGAAGGATGAAGTTCTAGCTTTTTTTTTTTTATTTTTTGCCTACATATTAACTGAAAATCTATCTAAAGCCATTAAGGATTAAACTTCTTTAATATAATACTATTTTAAGCCGAAGAAAAATTTATTAATATGAAAATATTCTGAATACCGACATTTTGGCTAACAAATTTTTTATTGTTAAGTGACCTGGATTTATATCAGTTACAATACTTTCTCGTGAGAATGAATCTCTTAACAGTATTTTAATTCAAGATCTTAGTTAAATAGTTAAATAATAATTTCCACTTTTACAATACTACACACCGTCTATCATTTATATAATTATAATCAAATCTAATTTAATTTGAAAATAAGAAAAATAAACAAAAATATATTTGATTAAATAAAAGGATATGAAGATGTCTAAAATTAATTAGGACTTTTATTTATTTATTAGATGAACATAAAATTTAAATTGTATACGTTCTATTATATAGTTTGTATATTAAATTTATTTAAGACATAAAATGAATAAACAATTTTAATCTAAATTCAACAACGCATAACTAAACAAACTAATTTTCCATATAATAATAAATTAAATTTGCTTAATTTGACATTTATTTATCTTTGTGTAAAAAATTATATGTATTTTTTTTTTTTTTTTTTTAAATAAAACAAAAAATATTTCTATTAATTTAATTTATATTTTCATTAAGTTGAATATAGGAAAAAAAACTCTTTAATTTTATGTCCATATATTACACTAGAAAACCAAAAAAAAAATTTTTCTTCCAATGTGATTTCCTTATTTTATGCCTATTTAGTTTATATGAATTTAATTGAAATCTTATAAATAAAAATGTCATTAAAAATCAAAAGTTTCAAAATGTTGAACAAAAAAAAAAAAAGATAAATGAAATTTTATTTAGGAAGAAATGGAATGTTAAAACCTTTTCGGAGTTTTTGAATTAAATTTAAAAGAGATAAAAAAAATAATTACTAATGACCAATTTTATATTTTTTTTAATTTTATGGTTCATTAACCAAAAATATATTTGTATATTAGACAGGTTAGATTCTTATACATAAGATGTATATACAATTTACAAAAGCAATAATTAAGAAAAATGTAGGGACTGTTTTTCCTGCACTGAAATACGAAAGCTGCCGCAACTATAACATCTATATATATATATAGCATCATGTATATGTAGGTCAGATGAAATTGAACTAATGACTAATGGATAAATTTAGAAAGATTATCTATTTATCATAGCAAGGAAAAATAGATAATTATTTAATTTTTTAATACTGCTTTGTTTTTTCAGTGTCGAGATGTATTTTGTTCCTCAGACGTTTTTTTTTTTTAATTTTTATTCAGATACCCGCGATTTCGAATTTAGTATGCAATTTATGTCTTTCCGTTGAAAATTTTTATATTCTCAGCATTTTTTTTTTCTAAATGGAATCATGCAAATTAAATTAAATACATCATATTTTTTTATTTTTTTTTTTTTGAGTCAATCCACATAAGAGGTAAAATTTACATTTTGTCTGGAGTGATGTAAAAAAAAAAGTTTAAACTTTTTCCCGCCCATTTCACTAAAAGTTTCATAAAAAATAAAATAAAATTTTTAAACTTTTTGAACTTTCAAATTTAATATTTTTTTTTTTTGTTATTTTTGTTTCTTTAATTTTCAATCCTTACACTAATTCCCGGGTAAGAATATTTAAAAAATAATAATAATATTTGAACTTATTGTTTATGTCTGCTGAATTACTTACAGGTATTTCTAAGAAAAGAAAATTCTCGGAAATAAAGTAAAGAAAAACAATAAAACGATATTCTTCGACAAGGATAAAAAAAAAATTACGAAAAAGAAAAACTTTTATTTACAATCAATAAATAATTTTTTCAAAATTTCTTATGAAAACAAAAAAAAACAAAAGTAAAAAAACTTCTCTCGTAAATTCTTTATTCCTTTTTTTTTTGTAACTGATTACATTTAAAAATCTTATTTTTCAATCAGTATTGGGAAAAGTGTAAATTGATCTTAGTGTTAATTGGTAAAAAACTTTATTATGGCATTTTTCTTATTTCGTCATAATTTTTAAAATATATGTTTTAACTGGTTTTCCATCGAAAATTAAAAAAATATACTATATGTTTTCATTTTCTGTACTTATAGCTTGTGGACCAGCCAAGCGATAAAGCCAAAACATGCATAATTAAATTTGACGGATTTAATAATTTTTTTTTTCTAAGCAATAAATCTTATAATTATCAATAATTATAATTTTCACTTAGTTCTTCTAAATAACAATATCCAAGGATAATATATAAATAATATATTCCTTAAGGAATAAATAAAAAGATTAAATTGTCATACCAGTTAATATTTCATATAATTTACAAAATGATATTTTGTGGTGACCCACAAACATGTATTCAGAAAAACAAAACGAACGTCATACTTATGTTGTACATATAAAATGTTATGTAGGTACATTATATGCTAATTTTGATGTGTATAAAAATAATTTCTGACAAAAAAATATTCTTAAATGATTTATTTTACGAAAAATAAAAAAGGGTAAAACATTTTTGACATTAATTTGATTTAAAAAGAAATATTTTTTACAAAAAAAGGGACAAAATTTCGCTTCAATAAAGAAGAAAAAAAAAAAAACTTATCATTATTTTCACATGTTTGTTATGTTTTTTTTCTTTTACTATTTTTAGATTAATTTTTTGTATGGGTGGGTAATAATTAATTTTAATCAAATTACGGGAGAAAAGATTTTTATTTTTGGATTGCTTTAATATGAAATTCAAAGGTAAACAAACGAGGGTGCCCCAACAATTTAAACCATCAATCATAATCTCCATATAATTATACTAATAAAACATCAGGGTTTCATTTAAGACTTCATCTCACCAAAACACATTCAAGCTCTTAAAACTGACAAAATTTAAAACTTTTAAACTGAAAGAAATTATACTTGTGAATCTTATACTTCTTTAGTTTTTTTAGAATAATTTACTAAAAATGATTGCGAAAGATTATTAAATTGCTCGAGCATTATAATCAACACCTTTATTTATTTCACGTTTTTTCCTGGTTCCAGTCTTAGAAGGCGCATTACCTTCTGTTCTTAATATGAAAATATTTTGAAATTAACATTAAGTCGACTCGTTTGAAATTTGAGAGCTTACAAAGATAAGGCTCGCTAAAATTCCCCCCAAAACAATCTAAGACTTTTATGGAATATTTCGCCTTAAAATGAAACAAGTAAAAAGTCAAAATGATATAAAGGAAAATCTTTTCATAACTCCTGAATTCATTCAATCAAATTTAACCGCCCATATCGACGAATAAAGTTCAATCAAAAAAATTTTCCACTCTATTAAGTCAATTTATTAGTTTTTATATTAAATTTCCATCTTCTAATTTAAGCCAAAAAAAAAATATTATTTCTATTATATTATTTTTTATTTATTTATTTCGAGTATATAGTTATAATGTAATAAAGATTTTCAAATAAAAAAGAAAATCTTATCAATATAATAATTTCCCCCTTTTAAATTCCTCTGTTTTCATTTATTTTTTTTGTGAATTAAATAAATTATTCAATTTTCCATTATAGCCTGTCGAATTGATATTATTGGCTTCAAAAATATTATATCTAATATACAAAAATGTTTCTACATGTCTCTTATAATTTAACAAAAATAATTTTTTCATATTTTCATTTTTCTTTTTTTTGTAGTATTATTCCCTGCGAAAAAAAAAGTTAAAGAAAATTTTTTATTAAATTATTCTCATAATATACGAAACTAATAATATTGTATAATATTTTTTTTACACATTATGGATATTATGTATGTAAACAAAAAAAAAACAGTTTACTGTATATTATAGCATTTTGCACAAACATTTCTATATATATACCCAAAACATAATAATAATAATATAGAAAAGCGGAAAGAAAAACCCCAATTTTTTTGTATTTAATTTTCATATTATGTATATTGTATAGGTTACGATTTTCTCATCTTATGTATAGGGTTTTCAAAGATTCGGTTTTTGAAATGGTTTCAGCAAATATTCCAGAAATATTATGATGACATGAATTATTGGAGATTTATCACTTCTAATAATAATTTAAAGGCCTAAATGTGCGAGTTTTTAATGTGACTATAATTAACCTGATTAAACAAAGTATCTGTTTTAGAATAAGTTTAGTTTTAAGTTTTTATTATATTGAACACAAATAAGAAAAGGATTGTTTGTTTTTTGTAAATTTTTCAAACATAAAGTTGTAAATAATTCCTAAACGAAATTTATAAAATGTATATAGTAACAGAATATTGAAAACATAATTACTTAAATTTAAGAAAACTATCAATTTAGAGATATCCGTATAGAGGATCATTAAATTAACTATAAATTAAAGGGAAAAATTGTATCATTTTTTGAGGACACAATTCTTATTAACTCGTAAAGTAATTTGTCTGTTTATATCGTCTGCTGAGAAATGAAACAACGTATGACATTTATACGTCATTATTTGACAATAGCACCATTCGATTCCTCGTACTCGATTTTATAAGTACAACTATTTTGCAATATTCTTAATGTTGATTAAAATGTTTTTTTAGATGAAAATTGTACGCTACTTGATATTTTTTCATACGTTTTTATTAATTTTCAAATCTTTAAATTCAAATTACTCGAAACTATACTTTTCATTATACGTTGTTTCATTTCTGAGCAGACAATATATTTCTTTACTATTTTCGACACTCTCGTAGACCCACTTTTCGTCATCACAGCGATATGAAATTTGGCACACAGGTTCATGTCGCGTGACAATTGAAGTTATCAAAATTTGAAGCGTAAATTTCCATGGAAAACCCGGAAAATCGGGAAAAATCATTTGAAAATTTGGTACAAATTTTAGTAGTGATAAATCCGTTTTAGTTTTCGTTTTAGTTTTCCGTTTTAGTTTTCTGATTTTTCCGAAAAAATTTACCGGAATTTTCCGACTTTTCCGGAAAATTTTCCGGTAAAAAAGTTTTCTAAATTATGCAGGATCAAGTTCCCTATCAACTGGCATCATTACTTTCTCTCCGACAATGGTGAAAACTTGCAGAAAAAATCGAAGAAAATTCATGCAAAACGCTTTTCCGGAGTTTTTCCGATCAAGGAAGCGTTTGAGCGTTTTGCAACCTGAGACAAAGTTGTAGAGCGAAATGAGTTGCATAAAGTTGCTTTTGCAGAAAACTCTATGGAAAACCCGAAAAAGCGGAAAAATCATCGGAAAAATTTTCATCGATATGATTAGTCATAAAATTGTTTTCAAACAACCATGCAGCACATAATAACAATTTAGTTAACGTGAAAAAGGCAGAAAATAAAAATAAGTTAAAAACGAGTTTTCCAAAAAACTGAGGCCATGCCGCATGAAAAAGTAGAAAATAATTTTTACTTCACACACAGAGGTGGACTCAGATTTTTTGATTGGGACATTTCTCTTGAATATTCTTTCTCTTCATGAATCAAATCACTTACGTCCCAATCAAAAAATCTGAGTCCACCTCTGTGTGTGAAGTAAAAATTATTTTCTACTTTTTCATGCGGCCTGGCCTCAGTTTTTTGGAAAACTCGTTTTTAACTTATTTTTTTATATTTTTTATTATATGATGTAAAAATTTGTGAAAGAATAATGATTAAATAAAAAATATTTAAAAAAAAAAAAAAAAAACAAAGTATCTGTTATTTGGAGATTCACTGGTGTAATAAAAACTATATGTTTCGATTTTATCGAAAAATAAAATCGAGTGAGTACGTCAAGCGAAATATTTATAACAAAAAATTATTTTTGTATACAAAATCAATTTCCGAAATTTTTGTGTCAAATATTTTGCTATAATCATATATAACAAGATATATAACAATATTTATGTTTTCAATAAAATACATCATTCAGATTTTTTTTTCTTTCCTCTTACATTCCGTTTGAGAAAAACTTAAAGAGACTTATTTTATACTTTGTAGACATTTTGGCAACATAACCGAAGATAATAAAAGATACATTCAAAGCTTTCTTCTTTTTTTTTATGCGGTTTACAAAAAAATTTCACTCAAACATTTTTTTCCTCTCAGAAGAGAAATATCTAATTTTTATCAAGTGGACGAGGACGAATTTCACACTAATTCTCAATTAAAAACAAAACGATGAGAAAAGCAGTTTTTTCTTTTCATACCAAATCCTTCAAAAATTTTTCTAAAAAAATTATAATAATAATAATAATAAATAAATTATTGAAAATAATTAACTATATGTCTAAAGTCTGCCCCGTAAATGTTGTGCATTTTTAATGAAGCTTCCTTTTTTTTTAACTATTATTTTCTTATATACATACTTTATGTATTAAGTACCTACGTATGAAAAAAAATTATTTCTCTAAAAAGTATGCTGTAGCATAGCTCGTGTTAAACACTCTGATTACAAAAAACAAAAGAAAAAGTTATTACACAAAATTATTCTGCAAATTTTATTTTTATTTAATCACGGAAAAAAAAAACATCATTTACTATGTATCTTTTTTGAGTGCATTTTTAATTTAATTATTTATTTTTGATATAAATTTAGTATTGAAAAATAAATATTTGAATGCCTATTCTTTGGATCTTCTTAAAATTGGGGTTGCTAAACTTATTCAAAATTTAATTTAATTTCTAAATTATACTTCACTTACTTATATAGTTCTCTATTTTCCTTATTTTGTATTTTCTTAATCAAAATTTTATTTTTCGTAATTTATAAAATTTTTATACTGAATACCAGTAATTATGTGTACTTGCCTGTAGCAGAAGTCTATTCATAATTATAGACTTCTGAAATTTATTTTTTGGATTGAAAATTTATGACAATTTTTATTTATCAATCAATGACCTACATTTTTCAGTTTAAATTAATTTATTGTTGCATAAATTTAAGAGCACTTTTTTTCAATTAAACATTATTTTATTTAAAATTATTAGTGTAAAATAATTAATTAAAAAAAAATTAATATTCTACATGGTCGATTAGCAAAAATAATGCCGATATTGAAATTCGTTAATAAATTATTAAAAAAAAACAACGTCCATTTATTTAAATTCGCCGAATCAAACTGAAATCAAAAATTATCATTACCACCGATGGATATTTCTTTTTGATGGGAAAAAAAAACCTGAAATATATAACAACTTTAAAGTCTTCTCTTTTAAAAGTTTTAATTTTTTGCAACAAAGTTTTCCTGGTTGTCAACTCAATAAAAAACGCCAAGAAAAGAAAAGGAGAATTGATTTTATGCTTTCTGCAAATCAGTGCTTCCACTCTCAACCATTTGTTGCTAAATAATTCTTGAACTTTTGTTAATTTCAGCGCAAACTCGGATATGAAAATTCTCATAATAAAAAAAAAAAATAGCATAAGGCAATAAAAAAGGAGAAATTGGTTCTTTTTTGGTATTAAAATGTAATTTTGTTGCAATGGTATTAATTTTATCGCAACTGATTTTATTTAGGCTTCTCTTCGATTCCGAAATCTGTGATGAGATTAAATTAATTATAACTTTAATTTTCGAAATCTATTGATTCATTAGCTTGATCAGTTTTTACTATTAATTTAATATAATCAATTGTTCGAATCAAGTAAGAATGGAATTGATTTTAGCATAGACAAATTTAAATAACTAAACGCTAAAAAATGCCATTTTAAGTTTTTCTTATCACCCCAATTGGATTTGTATAAAAAGATTTTATGAATTTTTCACAAATGTACAATAGAATTTATATGTATGTTAAAATTTTTTTCTTACTAAGTTTTAACTTATAATTGCTTTACTTTTATAACTATTAATCTATGTAATGTATGTAATTAATAAAAAAAAGTTTTTATATTTTTAGCAATTAAAATACTAAACACCTACTTAATAATTAAAAAACTTTATTTAATGTAAGTATATTAAAAAAAATTAGAATTGAATTGTTCATTTTTCTGCATATGAATATATTATATATATATTATGTAATCCTTTATGTTATTTCATTAAATGGTTTGAACATAAATATAAAACATGAAGTTTTAGACTAAATGGGTATGTAAATCAAAAGACCCATATAAATACTGTCCGAATAATGATCGTTATGGGAATTGGTTTTTCTTCAGGCATTTCAATGAAATTTGAAACCAAAAAAAAAATTTTTTTTTCTTTAACTCTGACGTTAAAGTTAAAGAAATTATTTCCACTATATATTAATTAGATATTCGATTCTTGAAATATGTAAAAATAACTAGATACTTATTTTAAAACAGGTAACTATAGTTAAAAAAAATAAAAAATTGATAAGAAGCATGTTTAAATACCATTATGATCCATCAATCAAACTATAATGTGCTTTATTTTATGATTTCATGTCAGAAATTAACATATATGTGTGTGAATTTAGAATAAGTATCTAAACTTAGTTAATAATAATTTGTATATATATTTAGATTTGTTTGTACCCAAATCATCTACATAAATACTTATTTCTTTGTACCTTCGATTAAAAAAAAAAGGCAATTTTGGTAATTGCTAAAAATCATTTGCAGATATAGTTAATTTCATGCAGTCACGCATTAAATTATTTTTTTATTTTTTCTATGGTAAATATAGTATGTTTTAGTTTATAACATTATATGCAAATAATATATAGAACATAAATCTATGTAAAAGTAAAAATTGTATAAATTATTGAAAATTCTAAATAAAAAAACTAACAATTTTTTTTATATATATTCATTTTCAATAAATTGAAGTAATTTAATGTTATGTTGATGTTGACATAAAAGTACAATGGTAACGCATTGTCACGTGAACATTTACAAAACAAGCCTTGGAAAATATTAATAAAAAAAAGGCATTTAAATCCTAGTTCTAATAATAATTTTTGTTAGGAAAAATTTCCAATGAGTTAAAAATTATTATACAAACTAGTTAAGAATATTATTATTACTTTAGCACATATCTTAATCAAGCTTTATGTAAAAATAAAATTGAAAATTACAAACATTGTAAATATTTACAATTAAAAATTAAAACTAACCTGTATATACTTTAAATATAATATTCCTTTTCTATAATGTTTTAAATTTCACTAATGTTATTACATAATCCTTACTACTATTTTTTATTTATATACCTATAGTTAAATTCTCTCTGGTCAAAAGTACAAAATTTAAAAGCGTCCAAGTTATCTTTTCTATAAAAAAAAAATTTAGCAGTACAACATAACTACATAGTATAATAAAGGATAATGCTATTAAATAGCATCAAAATAACAAACATTTATTTTCATTTAATATTTTTATTCTTGGCACAACAATGTTTTTATAAAAACTCACTTCTAATAATTTAATTTATTACAGAGATAGGGCAACAGTTCAGAAATAAAACAATCTCCAAAAATGTGTGAAAATTAAAATAATTTTCTTTGATAAAATATGAAATGCACACGAATAGTTGTTTAGATAATGAAAAAAAAAAAATTCATAACTTTTTTGAACATAAAAGTAACTATTATTTAATAGAATTTTAATTGCGATTTTATTTTGATGATGCAATAAGAAAAATCATATGGGTTTCAATTGTTGCAAGGGTTTATAAGGATTTCTGAATTTGGTTCTATTATATGCGTACAACATAAGTTTAGCCTTACTGAACCAAATATTTCAAGTTCAGTTTCTGAAAACCATGCGGTTTGATAACATAATTTCAATACATCCAGGGATATTGTGCAGAAAAAAAGAAAATTTATTGGTTTAAAATGACAGAAGAAGTATATTAGGTATTAAAAAGTTTGATAATTCCTGTTTTTGAGAATTATCAAGCAAAATAATTGAAAAAGGTAACACAATATTCTCTACTAACACTAATAACGAGGATATTCTAAATTTAGAAAGCGATTTTAATTTTTTTTTTTTGGAAAATAAGTACAAGATTGACTGAAGAAGAAAAATGAAAAATAAATAAAAAAAAGTCTCAATATCTACATTAAAATTATCTGAAAATAATAATGTTGTTCAGTGAGCATAATATATATAAAAAGTTCACATAAACATAAATTATATAAAAGAGGTAATTTTGAATTATTATAAAAGGAATTTTTTTTCAATCCTTAATAATATAAATATAATATTGAATTCTTTTTATTTTTTCACTAAGCAACTGAAATTTTTTTATTATTTTCCACGTCGTATTTTCTTATTATATTATATACACTGAAAAAAAACAGATAACTATACGGCAGCTACATTTTCAGTATATTTTTACTACGTCCAAAGCCCCAATCGAACTACTGAATTACGTTAGATTTAAAAAGATTACATATCTGTGTAACGCCGTTTACCTATTATTGAAAAACTTTTGAATTTTAAATTAAATAATATTTCAATTAATTTTATTCATAATATTATAAGTCTTATCTATCATTCATTAAAAATATTAGGTTTAATTTCCCTATAATACCTTTCAAACTTTATACCTAAATAATTAGATTAGACATTAAGACTTATAAACTTTCAAAAAATAAATAAATGTTCATAAACATCTTGGGAGAAAAATGTTAAAATTTTTTTTTGAAACTTTATATAACCAATCACGTCTTTTCGTTAAAAAGTTTGTGTCGATTGAATGGAAAAATCACTGGAAAATCGTGATTTGAATTGAATATAACAATTCAAATAAAGCTTATTTTATATGCAAAGTAATTTTCTACAAAAAAAACCCACAAATTTTTCTTTAATAGACTGAAATATATTTTGAAATTTTTTAAATCAAATTAATATCTAATATGAATGAAAAAAAAATGTTGATAACTCAGACATAGAACACATTTCAAATAATTATAAGCTTTCGTTAATTTATAAAATCAGAATATTATCTTTATTAGAATATCTTTTGAAGTTTCGAAAGTTCTTCTTACAAAAAAAAATGTGCATAATATATATTATACTTTTATCTTTGATTATATCTTAATGGCGCACATCATTCTATAGTTCTTAATAATATTCAGGGAAAATAAAATTTTATTGGACTTTGACTTAAGCTAGCAATAAATTATCATAAAAAATGTCCGTCATAAAAGAAAATAAAGCTATAAAATCATTTCGTATTAAAAAATATGAAAAAAAAAAAAAAAAACATTTAAATAATAATAAATTATAAATTAAAATTTGAGATAAACTCTATTGCTACAATAATTTATTTTTTATATTTTTATTAATATGCATAAAACCATTATTGGGATAATTATTTTTATTTAATATATTATATTGATAGGGGAATATAAAAAAAATCCAACTTTTTAGTTTTTATTAATTTATTATATTTATAAATAAATTTTTATTAACTTTCAATAAATATTTCATAATAATTTGGAAAAAATTAAGACTTTTTTGTTCATTTTTATTATTTTATTATTGCTTGATCTATTTCAGTATTTGCTTGAATGAAGGTGATATTATTGTCACTATAGTAGCTTTTAGAACATATTATTTTACTTATTGTTTTCATTTAAATTATTTTTAAAATTTAATTATTGTTTTATTGCAATAGAATTAAATTGAATAATACATAATTATAACTAAAACTAATAAGGAAGCGGTAGATTGCCTTCCATACAACTTCATTCTTACAGCCTGTAAGTTACAGGTATTATATACCGTGACGGTGTCACAATCTTTATCGCGTCCATCTGTCGTTTAAATGATAATTATAAAGGAAAATTATATTTATTGAAGTTACGGCAAAATGTTAGGTTGCATCTAATTAATGGAAATTCATTCATTTAATCAAAATTTCCAATACAAAATTTTTTTCTAATATAATTAATATTTTCGAAATATTTTATTAATATTTTATAAAATCAAATAAAATTTAAGTTTATCAATTTTCATACAACGTTCAATAAAAAACTATTACTATTTGCCGCGAGAGGGACTGTTTATTTGCCGCGAAAGGAACTGTTTACATTTTATCAAATCATATAAAATGCGACGGCGTCGACTCATTATTTAAACTTTAAAAAAGATTGCCTTCCATACAACTTCATTCTTACAGCCTGTAAGTTACAGGTATTATATACCGTGACGGTGTCACAATCTTTATCGCGTCCATCTGTCGTTTAAATGATAATTATAAAGGAAAATTATATTTATTGAAGTTACGGCAAAATGTTAGGTTGCATCCAATTAATGGAAATTCATTCATTTAATCAAAATTTTCAATACAAAATTTTTTTCTAATATAATTAATATTTTCGAAATATTTTATTAATATTTTATAAAATCAAATAAAATTTAAGTTTATATCAATTTTCATACAACGTTCAATAAAAAACTATTACTATTTGCCGCGAGAGGGACTGTTTATTTGCCGCGAAAGGGTCTGTTTACATTTTATCAAATCATATAAAATGCAACGGCGTCGACTCATTATTTAAACTTTAAAAAAATTAACAGGTATCGTTAATATACTTATAAATTAAAATTTTTTGTTTTTGTTGTTTTTGTTGTTTTTGCAACACAAAAAAAAAAGAAATATCATAAGCCAAAATGGCACAGTATGGAAATATTTAACGCCGGCAAACGACTTGACTTGACTTGACTTGGTACCGAATAGCGCATTTATATTGGCAAAATAATACTGACAAAATTATACAAGATTTTTATTTACATTGAAATTAGTATGAAAATCTAAATTTTATTTGAACTATAAAATATTAATTAGTTAATAATAAAAAATTAATATTTTATAAATATTTTATAAAATCAAATAAAATTTAAGTTTATCAATTTTCATACAAAGTTCAATAAAAACACAAGAACCGTCGCGGGACGTCTGGTAGATGTGAAACATCGGAATTATTTTGTACAAATAATATTGATAGATAACTTTGATAGAATTTTTGATTTTTATTTCATGAATGTGTTCTTCTTTCTGTTTTATTTCCATTAATTATTAATGCAAACCAAAGAACACAATATTTATTAAAATAACTAAAAAATATTTAAAAACCTAGATGTTTTAATAGCACGAACGATTTCTTTAATGTACCATACGATTATAAGAAAATAAGTTTGGAAAGGCTATTAGTTAGTTTTTTTTTTGTTGAAAAAATCCAATTTCTAAGTTAGTTCTTATTTCATTCGTACGACGGGGCCGATCAATCTGTAATTTTAATAAATTTTCATTGTAGCATAATAAAGTCAGCCACGGTTTTGCACTAAGTGACAAGACAAGAAAAAGCGAAACAAATAGTCCAATTTCAAACTTTCAAATTTGAATGATCAAAAAAATTAAAAAAAAAAGCTTATTTAAAAAATAAAAAAATATTATTTTGCTTAAAAAAGTGCGATGAGTTGGTGGGGGCTCTTCAGCCGGACAATTCTTGGTAATTGATGTCACAATTATTGAGCATTTAGTGCTTAATTTGTGACTATTAGTGCCATAAAAACTAGAATTTGTGCTCGCTTAGTTTTTGAGAAACTTTGATTTTCGAATTTCGAACATGGGTCAAAGTGGGATCTCTGGCCGGATTCGAATTTCCAAAAAAATAAAGACGCTATTATTTAGTGCTTAATTTGTGTCTATTTGTGCTACAAAAACTAGAATTTGTGCTCCTCAAAAATTATGTGAAAACAATTTTTTTTAGATTAGTCCAAAATTTAAAATTTGAACCGAATTTTTTTTCGTCGAATTTAGAAAAAGCGAAAATGCCACCAATTAGTGCTTAATTTGTGCTTGCGTTTATTGTACTTTGTGATGATTTGTTTTATCAAAAAAAAAATATATGCCGCGCCGAAAAAAATGTAAGTTCGAAAAAATTTCAACTTCAGCTATTAGGGTGAGGTGCGGGGCGGCGGGCGGGCGAACTGGTGGTTGGTCAGTGGGATTTGCGGCGCGCCCCCCCCACCCTTCTAGTTCTGCGACACTTTTCACAAAGTACAGTAAACGCAAGCACAAAATAAGCACAAAATGGTGGCATTTTCGCTTTTTCTAAATTCGACGAAAAAAAATTTGGTTCAAATTTTGGAATTTTGGCCTAATCTAAAAAAAATTGTTTTCACATAATTTTGAAGAGCACAAATTCTAGTTTTTGTAGCACAAATAGGCACAAATTAAGCACTAAATGATATCATCATTAATTTTTCGAAATTCGAATCCGGCCAGAGAGACTCCTTGACCCATGTTCGAAATTAGAAAATCAAAATTTCTCAAAAACCAAGCGAGCACAAATTCTAGTTTTTGTGGCACTAATAGTCACAAATTAAGCACTAAATGCTCAATAATTGTGACATCAATTAACAATAATTGTCCGGCTGAAGAGCCTCCAACCAATGAGTTTTGCGTTTTATTTCAAAAAAAAATTAAATATTTAACATTCAAATAAATAAAATATAGTATAATTTTAAAAAAATTCAATATTTCAAAATTCAAAAAAAAAATTTTTTTTACTTTTTTTTATCATATGTTTAGCGACACTAAGTGTTTTATTTTTCAATAAATTTTTCCACAAGAGCGTCTGATAAGGAACTACGTTCCAAAAAACCTACAAAGTTCAATCCATATGAACATACAATACATATTTAATGGGCTACTGGGAAATCATAATATTATTTACATAAAAAAATTTTTAATACTCATTTACTAAAAATTTTTAATTTATAATTATTGCAAAATACATAAATATGAATTTCATATTAAGAAGATATCAAAAATCTTAAGTTAATGACAGTAGAATTTTTAAAATTTCATGCTTTAAATATTTTTAATGCGTTGGGGATCGTTATGTTGTATTTAGTGCTATAGAATTTAGATCACTAAATGGAGTATTATATGCGTCAATACACATGAAATCATTTAGATGCATCTGCGTAAATAATGAAAAAATTTAGATGCATCAGCGTATATAATGAAAAAATTTAGATGCATCAGCGTAAATAATGAAATCATTTAGATGTTTCGTATTGAATATTACGTAATACCTAAACAAACATAATATCTCTCACAATATTTCAATACAGCCAAATACAAAAAAAAAAAAAGAGAAAAATTTAGAAGAAAAAATATTCTCTCTTTGCAACTACCTCTCCCCTACGCATTAAAACAGTATATTGGATATGTAAACAAAATTTGTTATACAACTCGTTCTGTATTTACACAAAAATACATTGACACTTGTCAATTTATATCACTCGACCTTCGGTCTCGTGATATAAGTATTAACTCGTGTCAATGTATTTTTGTGTTTACAGAACTCTTAATTAATAACAAATTTAGTTTACATATACAATAATCTACTATTAACATAAATGTTTGTGATGTAAAATAGAATTAGTTTTATATAAATTATCATTAAGGATAAATAGAGTATTATTCTAATTTTATAAACAATTATTCATAAAAATAATTAAGCAACTTTTTTATCAATATTTACACAACTTTCCCAATGACGTTAAATTTTAATCCTTTATGAAATTAATTTTTAAATTCATTTTATTTCCTTCTAGGTATATTCTAGGTATCTTAGTGTTAATATTTGGCTATACTACTGAATTTTTATATATACCTATTTCATAAATTTAGTATATATTTTTAAGTTTAGTATTGTTAAAATCAAGAAAAAAAAAATGTTAATATAATAAAAACTAAATTCTGCATAATATAATTTATTTAATTATTATTTCTATCTATAATTTTGAATTCAAGGCAGCATTTTCCGTTTCAAATAAAAAATCTTTCGTGTGAGTGAACCAATTAAAAAAATAGAAAAAAAAATTTTTTTTTTTTATGTTTCTTTCATAATTATAATAATATTTAAATTGTTCAAATTATAGACAGAGCGTGAAAAAGGCAAGCAAAAGTTATTTTTCATAATTGGTCTTCTCCATGTACTTACTATATATATAAATTTTAGCAGGAAAAATAACATAAAGAGCAAAAATTTGATTCTTTTTTTTTCATCTTTTATGGAAAACTAGAGAAGAATAATAATTTACAAATTATATTAAATAGTAAAACAAAAAAAGAAAAATAGAATTCTTTTTTGGAAAAGCTATATCAGGAAAAATTTAAATTATATGCAATTTATTGAATAAAAAGTGTATTAAGTAAAAGTGAGTGTACAAGATAATTTCATGAGAAATTAGTGGATACCCTTAGATGTTTATAGATTTGTGATGTGTGAGTTTGTTTGAAATCTGGGTTCCAATATACCTAAATACTTTTTTTTTATTGGAGAAAAATAAAATAATACAAAATTGGTTCAAGGCAATGTAAGAAAAAATGTGGCTACAAAAAATTCATTGACGGTATCCTATCAATTTTATTTTGGTTATCCTTGACTTTAATTTTTCGTAATTTTTTTCTATATATGTATAGTTATTATTTTTGTAATGCCCTAAATAACCAGAAGTATATGTGTATAAATGATTGTTTAAAAAAAAATTAAAATTATGAGTACATTGTGGGTAAAATGGATTAACTTTGTATGAAAAATAATTTATGGCATATAAATAACTGTCTATCATAAAACATATTTTATATCCATATTTATTTATTTATTTATTTATGTTTTTTTTTTTTTGCTGCTATTCCCACAACAAACCTAATTTAAGACATATTTATTATACTTTTTGATCAATGGAATACAAATTTGTTAATTTTATTTTTTAATTTTTTTTATGTCCTTACAACATAAATTTTTATCACGTACTAGAAATTTCAATACATAAGTCATGATGTTTATATATATATAAACTATTAATTTGATTGCATTTATAATGTTCTAGTTCTTTGTTATATGTACAAGTTTTAACGATCGTGTCTTTGGTTTTTATAAATAACCATCTCCCGGCGACAAAGGTGTGGTTGGTGAAAGCATAAATTTATATTTAATAAAATATATAATTCATCAGAGCTTATTTATACCCTGGAGAGGATTAATTTTACATTACACATATAGAAAGAAATATAATAATAAATGTTTGCCACATATTTATTTATTTCATTGTGCGTGAAAGGTAAAATGAGAAAAGAAATTAATTTTTTTTCATTAGAGCAAATATAACTTAGAAACCTTCATTTTGTTTCCACCATCAAGAAGAAGTGATCAAAAACGTCCTGTTCTAAATAATTTTGGTAAAGTTAAGTTTTCTTTTGTAGAAGGTTTTGACTCTACGAACTATAAACTTAGTTGTCAAAATGAACTCTTTAAGATCTTTCCGAAAATAAAAATAATTTTTTTAATTTTATATAATAATAACTTAAAACTTGAAAATTATGTAGATTTTACTTTAAAAAATTTTTTTAACATATTTTAAAATATTTTTAATTAAAAAATTCGTAACATTTGCTCATAATTGATTTACTTTGAGAAAGTATATTAATAAATTAAAAAAACAGTTTGGGTATACATTATATAATTTATTGGTTTTTGGTTAATTTTTTCGTTATAAGAATTGCGTAATTAATTAAACAAGGTTTTTATATATACATACCTATATACAGAGATATTCTCTTAAAATTATATACTGGTGAATTATTAAGTTTATTGCGTACAATCCATTTGCTGTCTTTAATGCGTAATAAAACAAAAAAGTAATATTAATTCAATCAAAATCCAAAATCTAATTGTAAAAGTCTTCAATAATCCAAGCTCAATTGAAATTTTCATAATATTTATAGCTAGATAATAGAGTTATCCGATTAATATTCCACCATTCCAAATTAGAAAAAAAATCCTCACCTCATAATCATGAATGCTCTCTTTTTTAAATTTAACTTGATTTTATATAACTTTTATTAACTTTATCTTCATTTTAAATGAAACCAAAATTCATTCTACGATTTAAAAATTCTTACCAATGATGTACATATTTTTTTAACTGTACTTTATTTTACAGCCTTTTTATAGCTCTTTTGTCTGGATTTGGTAATTATGATAATTTTAGTGGTTATAACTAAAAGGATTTTTTTTTTAATATTTATATATTATTCTTTTTATTTTTGCTTTCCAGGTAAAAATCGCTTATTTGATTCTCTAAAGATAACTGATAAATAATCTATCCTACCATGTGAATTGAGCATTAAGTCAGAAAATGTACGTCGTACTGAGTTCAAAAGTAAAGAATTTTCCTTCAAATTCTCCAACTTGTTATATCTAAATCTGTACTGAAAAACAGATAGCTTTATATCGCAATTGCTATGTAAAACTGTCAAATCGAACTTGTTGTCGGTGACGTTAGCAAAATTTGGTGTTTGTTATCGCAAGGAAAAATAGTTCATACTTTTGCTTTTTGATATATACCTTCTCAGATGATTATTGTAATTTTCCACAAAAAAATTAAAAAAAAACACTATTTTATAAAAATGTATTTCTTGTAATTTATTTTTCGTTTAAAACAAAGTAATTTATGCTAAATTCGTTTTTGAAGAGTTCTAATAATCCAGAAAAAGGAAAATATTGCAGTTTTAGTTATAATATATTTCTGCAATATTTTATTTCTGATTCTTCAACGAGTTTTTTTTTTCAGTGTATGTATTACAAGTGCATTGTTATACTTCTTTTATCCATATTAATTTTAAGTACAAAAAAAAAAGTTTTAATTATATTTTTTGGTTTTTTTAATGAGATATCTTCTAAATATATAAGTAGTGTATTGTACTGTTTCGAGTTGTAAAAATTACTCGTAAAAATTAATGAATTTAAATATTTTTATCATCGAAATCTTCAAGTACTAAGGCTATGTATTTTTTCCACTCACATTTATTTTAATTATTTTATGTCTATATTTAATATTTTAGTATTGGACATTCAAAGTGTTAAAAGCATAAAAAAGTTATATATATAAAAAGGTATGCATACACGTAAACTTTTCATGGGGCAAAATAATAATAAAGTGACCATAAAAATGCGTAATTGAATAAATTACTTGAAATATTTTTTACAAATTTTAGCAAATTTATCTTTACATAAATTTCGTTTTGATCTTACATAATTTGCTGGACACTTCGGTCAACTTTTGGAAGTTTCGGTTATTGGCAATCTGAGCAATTTAATGCTTACAATTTCAGAAATTCTGTGATTTTTCAACCTGTAAGCTACCTTTTAACAAACTGTTATTTGACTTAAATTAAAACAATATTCATAAAAATTTTTTATTAATTTTTTTGTAAATTAATAGTAGATTATTGAATATGTAAACTAAATTTGTTATTAATTAAGAGTTCTGTATACACAAAAATACATTGACACGAGTCAATACTTATATCACGAGACCGAAAGTCGAGTGATATAAATTGACAAGTGTCAATGTATTTTTGTGTAAATACAGAACGAGTTGTATAACAAATTTTGTTTACACATCCAATATACTGTTTTAATGCGTAGGGGAGAGGTAGTTGCAAAGAGAGAATATTTTTTCTTCTCATTTTTTCTCATTTTTTTTTTTTTGTATTTGGCTGTATTGAAATAATATTGTGAGAGATATTATGTTTGTTTAGGTATTACGTAATATTGAATACGAAACAACTAAATGATTTCATTATTTACGCTGATGCATCTAAATTTTTTCATTATATACGCTGATGCATCTAAATTTTTTCATTATTTACGCAGATGCATCTAAATGATTGCATGTGTATTGACGCATATAATACACCATTTAGTGATCTAAATTCTATAGCACTAAATACAACATAACGATCCCATTAAAATTAGATAAAATTAGATAAGTTTAATACCATCACTTTGGGATAAAATAAAATTCGCTAAAAATGCATTTAATTTTAAAGTATTTTTTTTTTTTCATATTCTTTTAAAAATTCTAAAAATCCCTATCTTATAATAAAATTAAACTTATTTTTGGAATAATGTACATAATATAAGAAAAACGACCGAAATTCTGTAATGGAATAGTTAGTGAGAGGAAAATAAAAAAGGATAAAGAGCAAAAAAAGAAAAAGTATTTCTTATCCTTGAAGAATAACAATAAAAAAAATGTTTAAGAAATATTATTCTAAAAGTATACTTACTTAGTACTACTTTCTTAACAACTAAACTTTTTATATTTAATATTTTTTTATTGTATATTTTTTTAAGATTTTTAGTTTATAATGTCAAATAATAATTTTCCTTGAAATTTAATACATAATTTACCAAAATGTATATTGTAATAAAATACTTAATTTTTTTTCACAATTTTCGTTAAAAAGTTTATAATAGGTTGAAAAAAGAATATGAATCAAAATGTTGTTAATATATGTTTCAAAACTTTTCAATAGGATGAAATTTAATGAAGTTCCAAAACAGTAATTTGTTGCAACTGTATACACTCGGAAGGAGCTGGCAAGCTAAAGTTAATTACCAGCTCAATGAAAAAGATTGTTGCAACGAGAGAAGTACATATTACTATCGTATTGTTTTATTATATCAAAAATACTGCAAAAATCATGCAAGAGTTGGAGGTATATTTGAAAACGCAATATATAATTTTCATTTATAAAACTAAAAAATAATTATAAGAATCAACTTTCTCTAAACGTAGTCTGACAAATGATTACCCTGACAAAAGCTTATTCAAACATTAGTTGTGAAATCTAGACTTAAATTATGTGTATAGTGTCTTCCCCTAGTTCAAAAATGTGTATCTTCACAGCTTACATTATATCCAGCTACACCCTATCCTATATATCATATGTATTATATTATAGTAATTCCTATATATATAAAAACTTATTCATGTCAAATATAATTTCATTGATCTGTTAAAACTTATAAGAAGTCAGAAGAAAATTATTATTATTATTATTATTTTTTTAAATAAAATAAATTTTGACACAGAAGCGTTCGCAATTGGTAAATTTTTTTTTATTTAATTCCCATCGGACACTTGGAGCATTTTTCTAATTTTAAAATATTTTCCTTTAATATGCTGACAGCAATTCTCTTGTTGATTTGATTTTTCTCTTTTTTCGATTCAATTGAATAAAATTTTTAAATTAATTTTATAAAAAAAAAATTGTATCTTTTAAGCTTAAAGTTGAAACGTAATGGATGACGTAAGAAATGATAAACCTTTTTTTTTTAAAGAAATATTCAATTTAATTGATTAATGAATCATGGGAAGTCTAACACGATAATTGTCAAATATTTTGTATTTTCGAACAGTGTTCCTTTTTTATCGTTTCTCTTTTACGTACAGAATTCCTTCGAACAATGAAAAAATGAGCCATTTTAATTTTTCCGTACAAAAAATATTTAAAATTTTGTGAGATCGGAAACTAATACGCATAGGTATTTTGATTAGTTAAATTTGTATGAAACATTTTGATAAAAAAAGGCTATTTTTTGAAACATTATCAAATTTTAGATGAAATAATTAATTATAAACGAATTCCTTTTAGTACAACAAAATAAAATAATTATTTAACATTTGTATGCCTGGAAGAATTTCAAATAATTTATGCCAATTTTCACGAACTTGAACATTAACACACCAAAAGCAAAAATGTTTAATATTCCCGCTGTTCTATTTTCTTTTCATGTTTTTTTTTTAATGTCCTTCGAATAAAAATTATGTTGTATTCCTTTTTTTATTTTGCTTTGATTTAATGATGATTAATTTGATAAATTTTCTTATGGGGACTGAATAAAAATAAAAAACAAGCTTCTATTCAAAGATAAAGTTACCTCTACGCTCTATATAGATATATAATAGGATTTTCATAATTTTATCTTTATTATTGCCTAGAAACAGCAAATAATAAATGTAGATATTTTTATATTTAAGATTTTTTTTAATTATTTTAATTAACACAGAGAATGGTGTATAAATATAAAAATATGGAATTGCGGGTGAAAAGTCACATTTATCAGATTTAATATTTCAAAACTCAATTTACTTGTTTTGTTAGAATCATTTTGCTTATTTTGGTTTTTTTCTTAAGTACTTTTTTTAATTTTTTTCGAACCATTTTGAAATCAATTTAAATTTCAATAAAAAAAATTATAAATTTTGACATCTTGTTGTCAAATAATATATTCATTTTCATAATCAAAAAATTGTACAATTAAGTTTATGTATTTATAACCAAACACACTTTATACACATATTTGACAATTATAATTGTGATTTATATTTTCAGAATTTTATATATGAAAACTTTGATAATCAACTCATATTTACGCGATAATATCACTTTAAACAAAAAAGCTATGTAATAAATTTTCATTTAAATAAATGTGACTGGCTGGATTATTAAACTGATTCTGTCTAGTATAAATCAACTAAAAATAAATCTTTTTTTTTTATATTTTTTTTTGTTAAAAATAACTTCAAATTGTAAAAGAAGTAAAACCTTTTATTTATTTTACCTAATTCTGTGCAGTCACGCATTTTGCTTAGTTTTCTTATACATGCACACTGAGAAAAAAATCGGTGGAAAATAAACTGCTAGCATAAAGATTATGCAGTATTTTCTGGAATAATGTATAGCAAAAGTTTTCTGAAATTAAAAGTAAAAGTATGGTATGAGCTATATTTCTCTGCTGTTAATTTCTGTTTATATCTCTACTGGTAATCTTGCTAGGGTAATTCACTAACTCGATTTGACGTATATTTGTACATAGGAAGTCATGTAGGGAAAATATATCCACGGCAACTATCTATTTTTCAGTGTATAAGAACTTCTTGTTTTCTTTGTATTAAAAAAGAAATTGTTAAAGGAAACTTACATTATTCATTATGTACATATTGTACATATTATATCCTTTATATCCTTTGTAATCCTTTTTTTTTTGTTATCATCGTAGGTTTAAAATGATTGTGGCAACGTAAAAAAATTTTTTTTTTTTGTCACGTAAACATTATTCAGGCAAATTGGAATTGAATTTTCTTTTTAATCATATTTTCCACTAAATACATATTAGGTTTTTGTTAGAAAATCATTCCTTTAAAAATATAATGTTCATTTATTTGAATAAAAAAAGAAATATGTATTTGTTTCATCTCCTCAGAATTTAATGAACCAAATTAGAGTCTAGACCAGGCCAGGCAAAATAAAATCTTTTATTCAAATTAAATTTACAAATGTCAAGATTTTTTACCTGTGATACTCGAGTATCGAACATCAAAGCGATTGGATTTGATGTCGATATGTAAAGAATTTTTCGCTTCCATACTTCTTTATTACTTAATTTTGTCAAAGAGTTCTCAAGAAGATTAAAATTTTTGTTTTTTTTTGCACCTGAATTTTTATTATCTTCAAGTAAATTAATCTACATCTTTATACGATACTTCAAAAAAAAGGAAGAAACGAAACGAAGAAGAAAATCGAAAATTAATGTGACATTAGAATGAAAAATAACACAACAAAAAAATACAATAAAAGCTAAAGCATTGAGCCATGAATTTGCTTTATTCAAATCAAAAAAAAACTTTTCTTTCAAGTCAATTTTCTTTTTGATTTCGGACGAAAAAAGAATATAAATGTTATAATTACATATAATATAAAAATTAGTTTTCGCATGTAAATTAGTAATTAACTTATTATTAATTTTTCAGCAAAAAAAATATATTTAAAAAGTTGATAAAAAATAATAAATTTTACATCAATAATAATAATAATTATTGTGTGTTTTCTTTAAATACTCTTGTTAACAAAGTATACAGAAGATTTCATTCTCCTTATATTTTCATTTTCCATGTAAGTAGGAAAAAAAAAAACTTCTTATTTTATTTTTTCATAAAAATGAGGTGTTTTAATTAACTGTGAGAGCATAGTTTTAAAACACGAAATTTTTTTTCTAGCACTCTAAAAAGCTTAACATGTTCTAAAAAGATTTTCTTTTATAATTTGGGTAGTTTTATATTAAAGGTGTTTTTATATATTCAAAATGTAACAACAATTTGTTTTGTTTTTTTTTTAATTTTCAAGATTCGAAACATAAATTTCATACGTATTCGACGTTATGTCTACATTTTATTTACGTATACTTTTTTTTTAGAATATAATTATCTAAACTGAATATCCTTTTCATAGGGGAAAAATATTTTTGTCTAATGACAAATTATTATGTAAATAACATTACATTACATCTTTTAATACTTTTTAAACAGATTAGTTACAAAACAAATTGATTTACTTATAAATATATTTGTAGTCAATTCAACTGCCAAAGCTAAGTCAAGGTCATAATATAAGAGAAAATTTTAACTGCTCAACATATTTTTATAGTATTCAGATTTATATATAAGGACATTAAAGCGAGCTTTGTCTATTGGAGATACATCTATTGGAATTTATATTAACTAATTTGCCGGATTAAAAACAAATATATATATAAATATATAAATCAATGATATGAGTGTGCGCTGTAGGGTTTATACTATTTACTCGAATATTTCCAGTAATAATAATAATTTGTTAATAAGCCTTGAAATTCTTTTAGAAAATGCAATCTAATATATAAAGCAGAAGTTGTCCCTTTGTCTCTTTGTCTCTTTGTCTCTTTGTCTGTTCCGAATAGGCTCCTAAACCGCTCAACCGATCGTTTTCAAACTTACACCATGTCTTTGTGTCAGGTCGGCGGTCGTTATAGGCTATTTTAAAATTTGATTGTCCTCCTACCCAGGGACCTCCCCCGGGGGGCGGACTTCAAAAGTTCGTCCGATTTCATTCAAATTTGGTACGTAAATAGAGGAACTGATTACACCCAAATTTCGTAACAAAAAATTTGTTGACCTCCTATCCAGAGACCTCCCCTGGGGGCAGACTTTAAAAGTTTGTCCAATTTTATTCAAATTTGGTATGTAAAAAAAGGATGTGATTACACACAAATTTCGTAACAAAAAATTTGTTGATCTCCTACCCAGCGACCTCCTACCCAGGGATCTCCCATGGGGGCGGTCTTCAAAAGTTCGTCCGATATGATTCAAATTCGGTACATAAGAATGGGGAATATTTACACACAAACTTCGCGACCTGCTACCCAGAGACCTCCTACCCAGAGACCTCTTACCCAGAGACCTATTACCCAAAGACATCCTCTAGGGGGCGGACTTTTTAAGATCGTCCAATTTCATTCAAATTTGATATGTAAAAAGAGGAACTGATTACACACAAATTTGTTGACCTCCTACCCAGGGAACTTCCTCGGGGCGGACTTTAAAAGTTCGTCTGATTTCATTCAAATTTGGTACGTAAGAAGAGGAAATAATTACACAGAAATTTCGTAACAAAAAATTTGTTGACCTCCTACTCAGCGACCTCCCCGGGGGTGGACTTCAAAAATTCGTCCGATTTCATTCAAATTTGACACGTAAAAATAGGAAATGATTAGACACAAATTTCGTAACAAAAAATTTATTGGCCTCCTGCCCTAGGGGAGGACTTGAAAAGTTTGTCCGATTTCATTTAAATTTGGTACATAAAAATGATTAAACACACGAATTTCGTAACAAAAAATTTGTCCCCCTCTTTTTAGGGGCCTCTTCGAATATATAGAAATCAAATATCAAATACTAAACCACTCAACCGATCGTTTCGAAATTTACACCGTCTCTTTGTCTCGGGGTCGTTATATGCTATTTTAAAATTTGAATGGCACCCTACCCAGAAACCCCCTCCCCGGGAGGACTGCAAAAGTTCTTCCGATTTCATTCAAATTTGATTCATAATAAGCGGAAATGGATAAAAACACAAATTTAGTTTGGTTTGGAAACCTGTTTAAGGGAAGAATATCGTTCGATTTCATACAATTTAAGTGTTGAATAAGAAGAAATATTAATTCTTCTTAGATATTTTCCCAAATTTATAAAATAACTAGCTCCTATAATTATTCATCAATCTGACAACAAAAATTTCTTTTAAAACGTGTGTTCCACAACAACGTGTGTGCGGGTACAGCTAGTATCTGTAATAAAAATAAAACTCACCATTATTTTTTTAAATATTTTCTTCTTTTTTTTTTCGTGCGTGCATACATAAATAAAACAATAAAAATAGTCTATAATGTAGCTCTATAATTTAGGCACTAATGCTCTCCAGTTTAATTTTAGGAATAATTATGACATGTTTGAATTCATTAAAACAGATATTAAGTAAGGTTTTTTTTTTGTCAGGGAAATATATTTTATTATGTTGACAAATTGAAATATTTAACATTTAATGCAATTTATTATCTATCCTATACTTAATATATAATGATACTGTCAGTTTTTCTTTCTGTTTATTTTATTTATTTTTTTTTTTTTCGTAACGATTTTGCCTATTTTTATACCTATATTTTGTATCAAATCTATTTAATCTAATTTGAACATTATGTCATTAAGAATTAAAATAAAATGTTTGCATGTAATTTTTCCTAATGCTACAAATAACTTTTTTAGCGAGAAAAGTGTATATAATGTTAATGATTTGAATTTAGTTTTTTTATTGTATGCACACATAATATGTTAAATCAAAATAAAATAAATTTATTTTTGCCTACAATCGTATCATTTTTGAAATTGGACAGATACGAGTCTGTGGATTTAAAAAATATTTATATTTTGATATAATATGCACTTGTTAAAAAAAAAGATAGAAACTTTTTTTTAGCTCTCAGTCGTACTCCATTAAGCAGAAAGAGACCTAGTTAATTTTATACAGAATGAAAGGCATACAGATTGAATTAGTTAATCAGAGACAACATACTTAATAATAATATTATTTTAAAATTAAATGGTTTTGAACATAATAATTTTTTATACAAATTCTTTAAAATGATATAAATTATTTTCTTATTTAATGTCATCACTTATAGTTAATTTAGAAGTTTATTTATTTTTTTCTTGTTTAATGTAATATTGTAGCCTTAATGTCTGAATTGAATGGCTGAAAAAAAAATTTTTAGTATACAGATTATGTACAAAATAACAGTTCATAACCCATGGCCACCATGTTTATATTCTCAACACGGCAATTATTTTTACTTAAGTTTTGGTATGAATTACTATAATATATTTCTTGTTTTTTTTTATACATTTTCAGATAAATTTTTTTTTATTATAGAATGTACTGGAAAAAATATAAACCAAAATTTATTTTCTACTTTATATATATAATTTTTGTTAAAGGATAAAAAATATGAAATAAAAAAATGAAGTACTAAATAAAATTTGTGATTATTGCTTGTTTATAATAAATTTACTGAAAACAAAACTCAAATTGTCAACTGGGGCTTTTATGAAAATCTAGACATTATTATAGTTTCTATAATAAAACTAAATAAATCAGGCCTATGATTTTGACTTTTATGTAGAAAGTTGACATAAATTATACAAAATTTAACGTATTAAAGAAAATATTTGTAAAAAAAGTTATTGAAATAACAACAAAAAAATTACATGTCTCCCAGGATTTTAACAGGCCACCACCCTGAAGAATAGTAAGTTAGTTCTAGGCTGATAAGCCTCAAAAATTAAATATCGACTATATTTAAGATCGACCTACGACTAAAATAAAAATATATATAAGTACGTTTAAAAAGAAATAATAATTATAATAAATTTCTTTTTATGGGATTGATAAATATAGAATACAAATGTCCTATTTTCATAATAACAAACCTAGGCTAGACCAAAAAAAGAAAAATTACATGAAATGAATATACAAAATAAAAAAGGAAAATTATAAAAATATAAAGAAAAGTTTGAAAAAGTTATTATTATGTTATTTATTTATTTTTTTATTTCAACTAAGAAAAATATTCGTAAATATCAAAAATTGCAAAAAAAAAAAAAAAAAAGTTGAAAATATTAAAAAACATACTTAAAATATGTATATCCCTGAGTCCCGAGAGTAAAATAATACCAAGCATACACATGAATAAAACTTTTAATCATAAAGATTGTGTTGCTATATTATTATCTTTTTTCATTAAACCATAAAGGAAGTATAAATAGAGAAACTAGTCCCATACAAAAAATTCGAATAAAAAAAGTTAAACAAAATTAGATCAGACCCCCAAGCTTTTATTTTTGTTTAGAATATATCGCTATAACGAGAGAGCTTTATAGCTTTTAAAATATTTTTTATATAAAGCTTTTAAAAATAAACAAAATATTTCCTTTATTATAATTGTATTTTAATGTTTACTAGTATTTGTTCTCTATTAGATAAACGATAAATGTAAATAAAAAAATTATATTTGAAAGCAGACGTCGACGCGATCATATTTTTGGTCGCTGCGGCAACAAAAAAAAACACAAAAATTTTCGTCGCTGCTTGGTTTTTTTTTTTTTTTTAAACTTCTATGACTGCTAGCGATCGCTTTCACCTAAAAATTTGTCGCTACTGTTAGGTTAAAAAACGTCGCTGCGTACCTTGCGGTTGCTCAAAATCTATGATCGCGTCGGCGTCTGTTTGAAAGCATTAATAAATTCATTTTATTTCATGTTTATTTACATATCGTCGGTCTCGTGCAAAAAGCACGAAACTGTAAGTTTGGCCGTTTTGAACTAATACTGTACAAAAAACATAAAAAAACTAAAATATGAATATGTTCAAAGTCGAAAGTTCTCATAAATTATCCGCAATGACTATTTCTATTTTCTCGAAAGTACCAAAACATACTACAAAAAAAGAAAAAAAAATTCAAAACCAATTTTCTCAAAACTATGTTTTTGCAGTTTCGTGATTTTTGCATGAGACCGACGATGCTCGCATTAATTTATATTATTGGAATTATGATTTTTTTTGTTCTTTTATTTTGGTTTGTAAGGATACTTTCACTTTTTAAGAATATCCCTTTCAAAAATTTTGAGCCTTGTGTTATTAAAAGTGTTAACAAAGTGTTAACAAACTCCAAAAATTTAAATTAATGTTCATAACATTCGTCTGTTTCGGTGAACCAGAAATCATATTTTTTTGATAATTTTGTTGCGTCCAAACAGCAATATAATTGTATACTGTTTGTTAAATTTTTTTTTTATAAACATTTTGAGCAAAATAGTTATCAAAAAATTTTTTTAGTTAACTTATGATAAGAATTTTATAAATTTCAATGAAGACGAAGATACTAGTTTTTGAAAAAAAAAAAAAAATCATAGATGCAAAAAATTGATATTAGCACATCACAACAATACATATTTAGACACTTATTTTTTCATTTATTCATTATAGTTATGATTTTTCGCACAACTACATTCGAATTTTTATAAGTTGTGTAATTTTAAAACTAAACATCCTCAAAATTGAAAAAAATTAATGAGTATTAGAGAGAATAGAAAAGCTTTTTTGTATACATATGTTTTGGGGGTCTGAAAAAATAGGAAAAAAAATAAAAACGATATTTTAAAAAGTTGTTTGACATAGTTACTCTATATTATACTTCCTTTATGATTAAACAGAAATAACAATCGCAAATACGTGCTTATTGCGCTTACTTAAACTTTGGCTATATAAAAAATTTATTAAATCACATAATACATGCTTGCATATTTATATTTCCTGCTTTTTTTTATTATGGATGTAACTGGATATATTTACCGTGTAAAATAGTTATAAACATATGTGTTTCTATAAAACATTCAAAAAACAGTCATCCTTAGCTTATGTATAGTGCTTTCCCAGACAGTACTGCCTTCCAAGTAAAATCTGTATGTCATATGTTGGTATCTATTTGTCTTTTTTGTTATTCAACTTACTAAAAGAAACTGGATTACATTGTGGTAATGTTTGTAAAAGTTGAAGGTGGGTATTTTTTTAGTAGTTTTTAAACCAATAATTTTTTAAGTAAGTCAAATTAAGTCTTTTATACTATCAGTACTATCAGTGACTAAAATTTGTGAAAACCTTGAGCTTATCAATTGGTATTGAATATATTGAAAATTTCCATTTTAAATCAAATTTTTTCGTAACTTTTATCATCGAAGTGAATTTAAGAACTACTATAATTCATTTGGCTTCCGAAGAATATTTCAAATTCGAATAACAATGTAAAATTTTATTATATATTGTTGACATGGTTGAAGTGCATAATGATGCAACAAGAACAAAATTTACATAAAACTCCTGTAAAAAATAAGAAAAAAAAAAATAAAATCCTTATTGTCATCATTGAGATAATAAAGAGGGCCTCATAATTTAAATGAAAATACACTCAAGAACGCCAAGAAGTTATTATTTATAAGAGGGTTGATTGTTTTTGCAACATTTTCTTATGTCAAGTTTTTTTGTTAACGGAGAATGTACACATTAATTCTGCATTTTATTGAGAAAGGAAGTATGTATATACAAAAATGAAATAAAAAAAGGATTTATATCATTCGATAGTAAACAGCATTAACTTTCGAATGCCAAAAAAAAATGTTTTTTAAATGATTACCAAAATCGGTTCTGTTTAGTAACATTTTGAACCTTGAAGCGAATTTATTCTTTTAAATTTTTATGTTTATACTATCTTTTTAACTGTAGAATTATGGTTTACAAGTAAATTCTTGTTTATAAAATATGAATAGTGTGTATTAATATTCCTTTGTTTTTTTAATTTTTGAATAAAGATGTCAGATTTTATTTCGATATTTCGGATATCAATAATATTCTACACTAGCAAACTATAAAAATATCTTTCATTGATAGTTCGTACCACATTCATGGATTAAATTCATAATAATGTTAACAAAAATAGAATGAAATAAAAAAATAAGGCACACCATATATGTAGAATCAAATATGACATATTGTGGCAATAAAAGTTAACTAACCATTTATTTTGAAAAATACAAAATAAAATAAAACTTTTTATGCAACTACTGTAAATTAAAATTAAAAAGTTTTCAAGAATTACACCATAAAGTGCTTTCAATTATTTAGTTTTAATTTTAATGTAAAATAATTTTTATTTTTCTTTTGGTTTAAGTCTCTTATAATATATTTACTGGTGAAGTAAATAACTAAGTTTATTTTTTTTAAAACTTTTTTTTTTTTTTTTGAAATAAATTAAATTCAAGAGAATTATTTTAATGAAATGAATAAATACATTTAGAGAAGGTGTACTTTTATATATACACAAGTAAAATTTTTTAAAGTTTTCTAACAATTTCAATAAAAATTGTATAGAAAATAAATAAATTGCAGCAAAGTTTTCTTATCTAAGATATTTAAAAGATTTATATGTCAGTTTAATTTTGACAATATAGAAAAATTAAAAGTTAACATTATAGTCTACCGCCTTTTATAAAATCTAACTTTAGATAAATATATTATATTTATGATAAATTCATTTGACTTGGAAAAAATAGACTTAATTTACGATAAATACACTTTTATGATTGTGAAGAATATAATATACATTTCGCTTCAAGATAAATATTATTTTAATTATTATATCCGAATATGCGGATTCCAGACTAGTCTAGGATCAAATTTATCATTTTGATGAGTCTAAGAGGAAACTTAAAATTAAGAACCAGGCAAAAAGAACAACTTCATGAATTATATTTGTATAATATTTGTATCAGGATACATACAATACTACTAGGTACTATCTAGAATTATTTAAAATATCAATAAAATAAAAATTAAAAAAAATTTTTTTTTATTTTTTGATAAAATAATAACTAATATTAGTATGTATGTTAAAAATTGTAAATTAATACAGAAATAAACAATTTCAATGTAATTTCAAATTCGATAATAAATTTATTGCAGAATTTATGTTGTGTAAAAGTTTTCCGTCTTCATTAAAATAATTTTAAATTTTTCTCATTTCTGCGTTTTTTATTTATGATTATTATGAAACACCCTTGAGGCAACAAAGTTGACGTTGTTAAAATTGAAAAAAAAAATGTTTAACAATAATATTTTTTTCTTTAACAATAATATGCAGAAAATAAAGAATTATGTGAAAAGTGTTTATAACTTCTTTTATATAATTTTCTGTTACTTATGACATTTGAAATTTTCTTCGAAAGAAAATTTTGAAAGGAAATCCATTTATTTCCAATTTTTTTTTTTTTTTTTGTGTTTGTTGTGTGAAGAATTTTTTGTCATAAATACATCAAGACCTAATTATGCAAGAAATAACTTCCTGGTTTTATTATGTAAATTTTATTTGAATTTTTTTGCACGATGTTTTTCATTAACTTATGATATAAAAATGGAATATAATTTTATTTTATTTTTTATTGTAAAATTTGTACAATTAATTATTCTTCTTTTTTCTCTACATATATATTTTGTTCATTTAATTGTTGTATATTGATGCCAAAATTGGAATATTTGCGATTATACTTCATTCAAAAATTAAATCTAATTAATTTTTTAAGTTAGTTTCTTTTTTGTATAATAATTGTTATATGATTTTATTATTATGGTACTAAAATTGTGAATTTAGAATTTTCATTGCAACATTCTGTTTGATATAAATTATTATTTTTTTTAAATCGATTAATAAATTTTTATATAAAAATGGTACAGCAAAACAAAAAAAAATGTTGGAACCTATGTCAACTATTTATAAGAAAAGTTAATAAATAAAGAGAAATGAATTTAATGTATAGAAGAAACAGTATATTATTTAAAATTGAATAGTTTTCTTTATTAGGAAAATAAAAAAGGGTCAAAAACTTGAAGAAACATTATGAAATGTTATTCCTTTAACAAACAACTCGGTCGAGAAAATGACCGAGAAATTAAACTCATTTAGTTTAATTTCTCGGTCATTTTCTCGACCGAGTTGTTTGTTAAAGTGACTTGCAAAAAACTCTAGTTAAATTCATATGGGAAAAAAAAATACTCATATTCAATAAAGTTATTCAGAAAAAGTATAAACATAAGCACTGCAATGAGCAACAACGATGTATCAACGAGAGCACAAGTTGATGGTAATTTCTAGATTTAGAGTAACGAAGGATTTATTGTTTTTTTTGACTGTTCTATTTTTCATATTTTTATTTCATTTCTTTTTATTATTTATCTTTTTCATTTATTTGAGTGATATTTGTGTTATAAACATTTTAACATATTAAAATATATAAATATACACAGAGTAAAAAATCAATAATCTTTCTAACTGTGGTAATGTGATAACAACAAACCCATTAAGAAAAGAAGAATATTTTATATTCTGGGTACAAAAAAATAAAAATAAAATCCTACAATGTCTGTGTTTATATTTAAGGACACGGAAAATTGAACAGTAAAATATAAAATTTTTTTCGTCATTTTTGATATTTAACAACGATGATTTGACTTTTCATTGGTCACATTTTATTTAATTTTTTGCTCAGTACTATAATTTTTAAGGATAAATCCTCAGATTTTTTAAAGAAAATTAAGAATAAATAAAAAAAGAAAAGAATCACTAAAGATATTTTCTTTTGTGTTCACTCTCTGTAAATCGAACTGAGAATTTATCTCAAAGCAAATTTTTCTGAAAATTAAGATAATTCCCTTTGTCGAAAAAATGTATTCTTAATTGCTGGTCATTCCTGAATATTTCCCTCTTTTTTTTACAATTATACTAAATTCGAAATTTTAATTCATTTTTAAAAGTTTACCTTTTGACTGACTAAAAATATTATCTACCAAAACAAAAATATTAAACTTCAAAAACCATCAACATTGTTTTTTTTTTTACCAAATTTTCTCAATATATAGAAAAACCACAACATTAAACCGCAGCTATTTATGTTAAAATAATGTAAATTTCCATTCTCATTAAATGAAGTTAAAAAAAAAACAAAAAAACAATTATTAAAGTAAACTGAGAAATTTATAATTTTATGGTTAATTAATTTATTATTCCCACAATTAATTCTGTCACTTAAAAATCTTAATTGTAATTGAGTGGATGAAATATTATAATTATATTATGTACCTACATATATTTTCTCTTTTTGAAAATTAAAACCGCCGACATAATATGTGATGTAAACAAAACCAATCTAATATTAAAAATAGTTCCATAATACCCTTATCTCAATTATTAAAATGAGATTCAACTTCCAAAAAGGTGGATAGGTACATCGATAGGTACATGGATAAGAATTTTTTATATGATTCCCTTTTTGAAAGTTGGTAATCAAAAATTTAAATAATATAATCAATAAGATTGCAAACTTGAGATATAAAACAAAACACAAAAATTTTCTATTCGTCGATGATTCTTATATTAAACTTTTTTTTTCCTTTTTTAAATTCACCAAAAGATTTTTATACTCATAGCAAGTAGTAATAAAGTCTATCTTTTTTTCCCTGTTTTCCTGTTTTTGCGATGAATAAGTGATACAGGATATAAAATAAAATCAATTTAAAATAATATTTCCTATGCAGTGACAGTACTACTGTTCTATTATGATTTTATGGTGATAAAATCAAAATGTGCCATAAAATTACAAGTAGTAGACATGATTCTTTTAAAAGGAAATATATATGATTGTGAGAGGCAACAAATAGATTTGCAATGCAAATAATTTTTTTTTGTTTTTTAGTTCTCGTTTTTTTTTATGATTTTCTTTTTTTGTGACCTTTTTACAAATTGGCAAAGAAAAATTAATAATAAATATTTGTAATTTTTTTTTCTAAACTTAAGTGAAAATTTTCTTTATTTCTTTAAAAATAATTTCAAGTGAGATTTTGTGATTCAAAATTATATATAGAAAACATAACTCATTAGAAAACAACTTCCCCTATTTTGCTCCAATAAAATTTAATTGAAATAATTCAAAAATTTTCTCGGATTAGCTAATCCGACCTGAAATTCCAAAAATTTTATATCCGTAAATTTGAGTTCATTCCTACAAGGGGAATAATGACATATAAGGAGTTTAATATCCACTGAATAAACAAAATTAAAAATAAAAAAAAATTATAATAAATTTTTTGTACTAATAAATAATCCATTCACATATTCCCATGCAACGTATCTGAAATGAAATGTAGATTGCAGTAAGAATAACTTTTATGGCATTAAATTATTATACATAGTTTTATTTCTTGATGTCAAATAATTTGATATATTATTTTCTATCCTGTTTCATGCTTTTTTTTTTAACATTATAATCTACTTAAAATTGCTTTTATTTTTCGTGAAATAAATTGTAAATAAATTTTTATTTTTGAATTTTTAAATATAAATTTTATTTCTAATTAAAAAAAAAAACGTAATTTTGGCTCTAAGGAATCTCTTTTTATTTCAATTTCTAGAATTTGTATTTTTCAGCTTATTTTCATTCATTCAAATCAAATTTTTATATTGATTGCATCTATAAATTTTTTCTTTCTTTCAAATTATTAAATTTTAGTAGAAAAAAAACAAAATTAATAAATTTGAATTTTAGAATGAAAATATATTCAAAATTTTGACAGTGAGATCTTACCATCTTAGGCCTGTAACAGTTGTACCAAATAAACTTATATCAATAATTTCAAAGTTCAATTTAGATACTTTAAGCATAATATAATTCACAGTGTTCAAGTATAGCGTTAGTGTAATTCGTTGTAAAGTAAAATGTCTTTTTGTGAAATGTCTTTAGGCCAATTGTAGTTAAGTACCCAGCACAAGTGCATTATGTTCATTAAGTGTATCACATAATTGTCGTCTCAGAGGGATAAAATAATTTGTTTTTTTTATGATTATACATTATATTTCGCATAATTTTTGATTTTTATTAAAGAAGAGATAATAAAATTTTGATGATGATGTACGAATTACATTATGTTCACATAAAAATTTCCACCCATTTAAATTTGTTTTTTTTTTTACTATTATTATGTTCATTATTTTTTATAAATAAATAGCTCACATTAAAAGCATTATATTACATTATATTCCGTCTGTAATAACCATAATATAATATTTGTCATAGAAAAAATATTACAATAAAAGCCACGAAATTACAAAAGGTTTATGTTTAGAGAAAATCTTTTTTTTTTCTCACTCAAAAGTGATAAAAATAATCATTCTTAACATATTATACATAAATGTAAATGAATACATAATGTATGTAAAACATCAGAACTTTGAAAGGTGAAGGTTAACTGAGTTAAATGGCAAAGAAATATACATTTGATGAAAAATACTATTTTATTATTTATCAAAGCTGAATTAGTATTAGCAGTGGAAGCTTACTATCTTAAGTTTTTAGAACAAAAGCAAAAAGTGAAGACTTTAGTTTGTGATCGATTAGAACTATTTGAGAAATGACAATGTGTAATTCTGTGCCTTGGATCCATATGGCCACTTTGGGTTATTCTGGGAGGATGTCGATTAAAGGACCTCAAAAAATGGTTAGACACCGAGTAACCAATTTTGAAACTAAAATCATATAATTTTTATACCATTCTAGAAACGAATTAAAGTTTTTTAATTTTTGAGGAACCAATTCTTATTAACTTGGAAAGTAATTTGTCTGTATATTTCTTTACTATTTTCGACACTCTCGTAGGCCCACTTTTCGTCATCAAAGCGAGCTGAAATTTGGCACAAAGATTCATGTCGCGTGACAATTGAAGCTATCAAAATTTGAAGCGGAAATTTCCATGGAAACCCCGGAAAATCGGGAAAAATCATTTGAAAATTCGGTACAATTTGAGTAGCGATAAATCCGTTTTAGGAAAAATGCAAAGTTTTCTGATTTTTCCTAAAAAATTTTCCGGAATTTTCCAACTTTTCCGGAAAATTTTCCGGTATAAAAGTTTTCTAAATTATGCAGCCGACAATGGTGAAAACTTGCAGAAAAAATCGAAGAAAATTCATGTAAAACGCTTTTCCGGAGTTTTTCCGACCAAGGAAGCGTTTGAGCGTTTTGCAACCTGAGACAAAGTTGTAGAGCGAAATGAGTTGCATAAAGTTGCTTTTGCAGAAAACTCCATGGAAAACCCGAAAAAGCGGAAAAATCATCGGAAAAATTTTCATCGATTTGATTAGTCATAAAATTGTTTTCAAACATCCATGCAGCACATAATAACAATTTAGTTAACGTGAAAAAGGCAGAAAATAAAAATAAGTTAAAAACGAGTTTTCCAAAAAACTGAGGCCATGCCGCATGAAGAAGTAGAAAATAACTTTTTACTTCACACACAGAGGTGGACTCAGATTTTTTGATTGGGACATTTCTCTTGAATATTCTTTCTCTTCATGAATCAAATCACTTACTTACGTCCCAATCAAAAAATCTGAGTCCACCTCTGTGTGTGAAGAAAAAGTTATTTTCTACTTTTTCATGCGGCATGGCCTCAGTTTTTTGGAAAAATCGTTTTTAACTTATTTTTATTATTCTTCTGGGTCCGTCAATAAGAATTGAAAAAAAAAATAAATATTATGAGAATTCGTGACAGATTTTTGAAATATGAAATCCAAGGACAATATTATTCTGTTATGTAATAAATCATTACATTTTTATGTTGTGTAAAATTTTTTTAACTTTTTTTCTTGGAAAATTAAGAATGTCCAAAGCAGTTTTAATGTACAAATTTTATACGGAAAGTTATTTTAGCACTATATTTTTTTTTGTCCTTAAAAATCTTTTAAGAAAACATTGTTCAATAAGAAATAAAATTCCAATAATATTTTTTTGCGAAAAAAATAAAATAAAATACTTTTCCTCTATTTAAGTGTAACATTTTTAATCCATTGAGTGTAGACGTGCCTTGCTTTGTTAAGTAGAATTTATAACTCCAAATAATGATAGAATTCTTTCTTTACAGATAATCTGTTCAATTTCAATTCATCCAAAGAAAATTCATTCAAAACAATTAATAATATACAAATTTCTCCAATAAACAAACAGACCCATTTCCATGCCTTTTTGTGTATTTAAGAAGTACAAATATTGAACATTACCTTCTCTCTCAGGGAAATAAACATATTATCTAGGTTCCAATTATAATAATTTTTATACAATTATATAATAATTATGGACGAAATCCAGACCTTGGAAACAATTTGGATCTAACCATTTTTTATCTATATCTATATAATAAGTATTACAAAAATTAGTGAAGTCAAAAATATTGAAAGTAATTAACTACTTGTCTATCTGAAATAATAGTTTTTATAAAAATTTAGTTTAGTTCAGTTTTCGAAACCAGGTTATATCCTCCTCTTGACTTCCTGCAGGCAAATATTCTATAAAAGTTTAAAAAAAAAAATAAAAAAAATTTATCTTTTTTGTTAACTGCCTATTTTATGTCGACATTAATCGCATAATAATAAAATTTATTGATAATATTTATTTTTATAAAATAATAAAATAAAAAATTTATTTTCAGGAAAATTGTTTTTTATGAAAAAAAACAAAAAATGAAAATCATAATATTTTCCCTTTTATAACTTTATTTTTTCTCATCTGTGTATATCATTTTTATAATACACAAAAACTTGACAAAACGAAGAATCTAAAAATAAAATGAAAATTTTATATATTTTTTCTCAATTTTCACACCTATTTTAAATCAAAATACATTTTCTCAAGATTTTCATTTTATTAAAAAAAAAAAAAAAAAGTCGATTCCTTTTTTTTTTCCTCTCAAATTGTATAAAAGGGTTATTTCGTATAATTTAATTTAATCGATTGTAAAAAATAACAATATTAAATAATTCATTGGCATCTGTTTATGTTTTACTTTTGTTTTTTTTTTTTTTTGTATATTATGCTTTATAATAGAAATTTTATCAACCAATTTTTTTTTTTTTAGGTTGTTAAAATGATCGAAATTTATTTTGTTTTCTTTAGCTTATACAAATTAGTTAGTATTAAAATAAAATGGGTTAATTAGAATGATTGCGCCTTGAAAAATGTTAAATATTTGTTTGGGAAAAAACTTGTTTTTTTTTTTATATATATATTTTCTGGAATATTTGAAAAGAAAAATTTAAGTAAAGTATCTAATTTCCTTTTACAATAAATTTATTTTGTTCTTTTTTTTTATTAATCAAACAAAAGCTACAAACATAATTGAGTGGGTCCTTATAACTAAAATCTTAATCAGATGAATTAGTTCTAAAGAAATGTAGACCTCAGCCTTATATGTCTAAAAATAACAAAATGTGACGAAAATATAATCATTTCTATAAAGTTATACGACAAAAAAAATTATTTCTATTTTATGTGAATACTTTATGCCTTTAAACTAATTAAGATATCATTATCAAAATTGTTGTAACTAATGACTGTAATAAAAGTCAATAATCATTATTCTTGAATTTTCTTCAAATGAAAATGCTACAAAAAAAAAAAATTGGAATTTTATTAACTATATTAAGAAAGAAAAATGTAAGGCACACATTATATTAACTACTGTGTAATTAAGACGACGACTACCAAAAAGTCAATAATTTTTACGATTTCACATAATTTTTGATTTTTATTATAGCTTCAAGTTTAATGTTATTATTTGAATTTTGTATTTAAAAATTGTGAATGAGAAATGAAGAAAAAAGAAAATAAGTAAATGAAAAATTCACAAAAAGACCGATGTAGGAAAAATTTCTTTTTAGCACAGGAGTACAAAATATTTTTTATAATTGTTCTATACACTGATGTTTTTTGGCATTTTTCTGGAGGTTCATAAAAACCATATACAGTTTATTGGTTATGAAAAGTGGAATTTTCATGAAGACTTGTGATCTTAATCCAACTCTTAGCATTGTATATGAAAAAGTATATAGTAAGGTCAATTTATATTACCAACCATCAAATTAAATTTGGAACATTCCACAAACCTCAACATAGCCAAAGCTTAAGCATAAAAAATGTTAATGTTTTATAACACTGCATATAAAATAATTTTTTGGATAATCTTTTTCCAATTTTTTTTTTTTGCTTGTTATGATACTTCCTATTAGTTGATATACCATGTTTATTATAATTTTGATGGTGGCCGGTCGACCTCTAATGATTTCAACAGAACAAAGTTCACAAACATATAGTTTTTTTGTATATATTCTTCTACACCTTCATTATATACTCGAATACAAAATTTTTGTCTGTACGTAAAAAAATGATTGTAGACCTAACAAAAAAACACAAAATTTACCATAATAAATATTTGGCACAATATATACCTAAATATTAAAGAAAAATATATTTTTTTAAATATTTTTTAATTCAGTTTTCCGTATTTTTTTTCACATGAAGTAATTTTTGTAATTTCAATAATTAATAAGCGCCTAATTGTCCTATTGGAGAAATTATTTTACGGAAACGACTGGTGCGACGACCTACGACGATTATGCAATTTTTGAATCTTTTGTAGACCAAGAATTTTTTTTTGTAAGCAACCACATAATTGACATTATTTATAATGTCGAGCCTTGTGAAATCTACATTTTCAAAATCCATGATTTTATGATAATGTATTTTCTTGTTATCGTAATAAATTTTAACCAACTTTAAATTCTTACACTCAAAAAAAAACAACCGTAAAAGCTATGTATTCTTCCGTTAAAGCTAACGGAAAAATCATGTGAAAGTGAACCAGTGGAAAATGTTGTTGGAAATAACAATTAAAAATTGTTGAATTTTCCGTAAAAAATAAATTTTAAAAAGTTAACGAAAACATACGTAAACTTTACGGAGTAGTCCATAAAGTTTTAAGAAATTGAAAAGTACGGACGAAATTTTAAGGAAAACTCCATAAATCTTATCGATGTATGTTGTTAAAATTACTTTAAAGGAGTACCCGTAGAATTTTAATAAATTTTCTTAACTTTAAGAGATTATCCCGTAATATTAATTTTACGGACTAAACCCTTGGTACAACAAGAAAAATGTTCAAATTACGGTTTTTTTTTTGTTGTTTTTTTTTTGTTTTTTTTTTTGTTTTCTGTTTTTTGTTTTTTTTTGTTTTTTTTTTGTTTTTTTTTTTGTTTTTTTTGTTTTTTTTGTTTTTTTTTTTGTTTTTTTGTTTTTTTTTTGTTTTGTTTTTGTTTTTTTGGTTTTTTCTGTTTTTTTTGTTTTTTTTTTTGTTTTTTTTTTGTTTTTTTTTGTTTTTTTTTTTTTAGTTTTTTTTTTTTAGTTTTTTTAGCTTTTTTTGTTTTTATATTATAGTTTTTATATTGTTTTTTTTTTATTTGAATGGTCACCCATCTAAGTTCTATCACAACGAGGCGTTGCTTAACCGCTTTGTTCAATGTTATGAATTCTTCCACTGAGCTATGTCAGTGATATACAACAATGTATTAATAGAGAATATAAATTCGGTTTCTATACATGCGAATTAATTTAAATTATATATAGGGGTTAAGGAGTTTCCCGTAAAAGTATAAGAGTATCCGTAGATAATAAGGAAACATAAAACGTTAATATTTTATGGGCTTGTTATTAAACTTATTAAACTTATATATACGATATATACGATTTTTTTCGTTGAAATTAATAAATTGTTGTTAGTTTTAACAATTTCCTTGTTACTCTATCAGCTCAATTTTAAGGACTTTACTTCATCAAGTCTTACCGTAGTCCGTAGTTGAATTTTTTGATGAAACATCCGTAATACGGTTAAAAATGGTATCTTTTAACGTAAAACCCGTTGAATTCAACAACTTTTAGTGAATGAAATTTCAACGGACATAAAACATTAGCTTTTTACGGATGTTTTTTTTTGAGTGTAGTTAAGAGATGTTCAAACATATTTAAAAGCCCAGTTCAATCTAATTTCAATGAACCGTATTTTCAAAAATTCTTTAGGAACATGACTGATCAGTCGAATCAAATTAATCAATTTTGAATGAAAAAATAATTGTTGTAAAAGCACTGGAAATAAATCAAGCGTATTGATCAGTAAACTCGAACAAACATTTTATCTTAAAATAATTCTTCTTAAAGCTTAAAAAAATACTAGTTAGATATTATCTAAAAAATTAAAAAAAAAAATTAGAACTAAGAAAATGGCATTTATTTAAATGATGTTAGAATAAATGAAAATTTTCTAGGCAAAGAATATATAATACGTGTATATTAATTTTAAAAATATAATTTTATGTATATACATATAATGTTATGTTTTACATATATGAGGATTATTTACAAAACAGTGTTATTAGGCCTAATGAAAACCCTATATAATTTCTTTTTCTTCCTATTTAAGTTTACAAACAATATACTAAAAAGTACTTATTTTTGATAGCTATTCTAATATTATTAGCCTAAATTGGTTCATACAGAAAATTTATATACATATTTATTATATGTATATGATATTACTTTTCTAAGTTTATAAGTAACATACTTTTCTTATATCCGCAATTTAATGAAAATTGAGGAATTTTCGGTTTAAATTTTTTTTTTTTTTGGTAATAATAATTTTTTTTTACATCCATCTATCTGTAAGAACAAAGAATTTCAACATTACATATAGGTTCTTGTTTAACTAAAAAGGGATTTTAATGTTTTAAAATTAAATTTTACATTGAGTTTTATTTATTGTTATTATTAGAATTTTTAATCGGTATATTAAATGAAGCATTAAAGTATATTATTATATCATATATAGAATAGAAAATTTTTAATAAAGTGATGTGTGCGTAGTGAGAAAATATATAGGAGATAGTCGGCAATGATAAAGATTGTTAAACATAATCTTGCCAAAATATCATGTGTATTTTGATTGGTCACGACTTTTCCTACTATACTACATATTCTACATCTTTATAAAATTTATGACAAGAATTATATATAAATAACTAATTATTAATTTGAAGTTATTCTAATATACTGTTTGTGATGAGATACTTTTTGCCTTAGGGTTCGCCTGCTGAGAAATGAAACAACGTATAATGAAAAGTATAGTTTCGAGTAATTTGAATTTAAAGATTTGAAAATTAAAAAAAAAGTATGAAAAAATATCAAGTAGCGTACAATTTTCATCTAAAAAACACATTTTAATCAACATTAAGAATATTGCAAAGTAGTTGTACTTATAAAATCAAGTACGAGGAATCGAATGGTGCTATTGTCAAATAATGACGTATAAATGTCATACGTTGTTTCATTTCTCAGCAGACGAATTATTCCCTCTAATCAATATCAATATTTTTTCTGAAAAATATCTTAAAATTCACCTTCAGACCATTAGCAGGTCTATGTATATACTGCAACAATTACTACAATGAATCCATTAAAATTACACTCACATTTAAAAACCAAATTTCTAGTAATTTGGTTGCTTTCCATTCATTGTGTACGATTTGCATTGAACATTTTTATAACCCCTTATACCTATTTCTGTTCCACTAATACGGGTTGTAATATGAGTTTAACAAAACCTAAACTTTGTATGCTTGTATAAAAACCATGAACCTTCTCTATCGTTTCTTTTCTACATAAAGATTTTTCGCAGTCAAACTTTTTGGAAAAGATTAAAGATCTGTTTATAAAAATAATATTGTATTAAATTTTTTTTTTTGTTTATTTCGAAATATGTAAAACTCACTATTGATACACAAACTGAATTTGTTTTTTTTTTTTAATCTCAATGATTTCTATAGAGATTCCTGTTTCAATTACATTGTATTTGTAATTGTTATTCGAGATTATATTGTTTGCGGAACTTTAATTTTATAATTATCTGCTCTCAAGACTTTTATAATTTTCTCTCTTTCACTTTTTTCACTTTCTATTAAAATTTCAATGTTCAAAATTTTGGATCAACTTTTTTATTTAAATTTTAATTAAATCTCTTTTTCTCATTTTTTTTACACTTTGTGTTTATTTTAGTTTTATTAATAGCAGCGGATCTTTTTTCAACGACATTTGTTTAATTTTTTTTTCAGTATAATTTGCAATTTTTTTTATTTCTTTATCAATTATTTTATATTGTTAGTACATATTAATATTATTACATTTTGAGAAACATTGTAGATTTGATTCATTTGATTAACTCTGTTTTCACAACATTCCTGTGCTGTTTTTTTTTTTTTTTCGTAGATTTTAGAATATTTAAACTCTGTCTAAAGAATATCAATAGATTCAAGCATGTATTTTGTTTCATTTTCACTGGTTTATAAATAAACTGGCACATTCGTCAGCATTGTGCTGGACTGTACAGCATTATAGGAGTTCGTCCAGTATGGAAAATCGTCCAAAATCATCAAAACGTCCAGCATATCACAAAAAAATCCTAATTTATTCAGCATTTCATAATTTCTTCAGAAAACTATCGAATTGAAATAGGCTTGTTGGTATTTAGGGTCTGAAACGCTTTTTTTTGCATGTAGGGTCTATCTATCAAAGTGTCAAAGTTACAACGTCTATCTATCAAAGTGTCAAAGTTACAAGAAAATTGTAGATAACGCATGCACTATGTTTAGGGGAGACAAATTCGGCGACACTACTGCTATTTGCTCTTGTTAACAAAATTTGGTCAATCAAGAAAGTCAGCTTTCAATAAAAGGCAATAATTAGTAAAACTCTTGCGAAAAGTATATTGAAAAAATTGCGATAATAATAAATTGCTAAAAAAAATTCATTCCGCAGAAAAATATTTCTGATAATGTTGTTCATAAGGTGATATGATTTTATAATTTCTTGATTAGTATTATACATTTAGTCATTGCTTTCAGTTGTTGATAGCATATTATTTTTATTACAAATTGAATTAAAATATTAGCTCAAAAAATTTAATTTTGATTTTTTTTTGTACAGTGTACAGCATTAAGTTGGTGAAAATCTGGTCAGTTTATTTTAAAAAATCGTTCAACCTCATTTTATATTTTTTTAGAACCATTTTCACGTTATGATTGTACTTTGTACACCATGATATTAAAATTATGTTAAAAATTTTATTTTTAAGGATTGTGTTTTTTCTTTCTGATTTTAATTCTTATTTAATAATCAATGATGCTTTCATATAAATTTGTTTAAAATACTGTATTATTGCATTGGTACTTACATATTTTTGATGACTAAAGATCTTCTTTTTTTTCTAGACTCTTATCATTGGAATTTTGTATATATGCATATCAATTCAAATATTTTATGGTGGTACACAGCAGACAAGAAAATTATTCTAGTTGTTTAACAATTAAAAATATAAGTCCCTAATAAAACAGAAGATAAGATCCAAAAATTATTATTTTCATTTGAATATTTAAGAGAAAAGAAATGGAATTCGAAAGCAATAGACAATTAGAAAAAACTTTATATCAGTGCAATCAATATCGAAAGGAAAATAAATATTGTGATTTAGAATTGGAATTACCGAATGGAAGTAACTTCAATGTGCATCGTATTATTTTAATATCTGGTTGCAATTATTTTGAAAAATTATTTAATTTTCATAATTCAGAAGACCGAATTAATGAAACAACTAATTCTATCAAACTGGACAGGGATGTACCAGAAAGTTTATTCGAGAAAATAATTGATTTTATTTACACCGGTAAAGTCGAACTTTCATTTGAAATCGCATTAAAATTACACGAAAATGCAATATTTTTTTGTATGAATGATTTAAGAGATATTTGTTCCAAGTTTTTAATCGAAATATGCTCAATTGAAACCAGTTTGGACTGTTGGCGACATTCACAATTCGATGATGAATTGAGACAAAAATCGATGGATATTATTTGCTCAAATTGTGAAGAATTTTTGAAATTAAATCTTTCAAAATTAAATTTTGATGAGATGAATGAAATAACAAAGCAAGATGATATTATTTGTCCAGAAAATAAGCTTTACGAATATGTTATTAAATGGGCTGAAAAAAATTACAAAGAACGGGAGAAACATTTAGCAAACCTATTTAGCAATCTTCGACCAGGTGTAATAAGTGATCAACTCAAATTGCATTTAGTAACGACTCACAATAAAAACCAAACCTTAAATTCTGAGTTGGTGCACCATTTTGGTCAAAAAATAAAATATTTGGATTCTGCATTTTTACAACGAAAGACTTCAAAATTTGATGAAGCAAGATTTTTTGCAATAACCGAAGATTCAATTTTAAAATTAAATAACACAAAATTTGAACATGAAATAAAAGTAAAAAATTCTTATGCTTCTGCATGCACGTCATTTGGTTCAAACTTTTTACTTATTTCTGGATGTAATGGTTCAGCTGGTTGTAAATTTTATCATCCTTCTTTCAGTGATGTAAAAGATTTTCCATCTATGAATCAAAAGCGTGCGCGACACAATGTTGTAGGAATGAATGATAAAATTTATGCTTGTGGCGGTCTTCATACTAATGAAACATTTGAAATTTTTGATCTGAAAGCAGAAATTTGGGTTGATGGACCAAACATGAATGAAGGCAGATATAGGTTTGGCATGACACAACATGAAAACAGTCTTTATGTTATTGGTGGTACAAATGTTGGAAGCATAGAAAGATATGATCCTCGTGATCGTGAGAATAAATGGACTAAATTGATTGAAATAAAAGAAAAGACGAATAATTTTGGAACATCCTCAGTCTCTGTTGGACAAAACATTGTATCCTTCAATCATAAAAGAATTTTAGAATTCGATGTAAGAGCAATGACGTTTACTCAAGTCACTGATGTTGTGAACAAGCCAAATAAATTCACTTTTCCTAAAGTTGCTTGCGTTGACAGCGTGGTTCATGTTTTTAGCGACTGTGAGGCATGTGTCGATCCACATTGCTGTGAGAATTGTGGGAATAATGTATTTTGTTCTAGGCCAAATGTCAGATTTATAAAATCTAAATTTAAAGATTATAAATTTTATGATTCTGAAATTTTGACACCAAATATTGGACACAAATACGAGTTGGTTGTATTGTATTAAGAATTACTATTATATTTGTTAAATAAGAAAACATAATTCAATTCAATTCAATTATTTATTTTGTCCACAGAATATTTACAATGCAATATACAATTTTGAAATTTTATTATTTAAGGGAAATGTGGAATAAAAACCCTTCTTGTACAAGAAAACATAAAATCAATTAATAATATATTTAAAAAATAAAAATTATGTTTTTTTTTGTTTATTTAAACCATCAATAATAAGAGAACAATAATTTATTTTTATGATACTTTAAATAGGCCATTTCATTAATAAATAACATTACATTGAATTTGTTGATACTGTGTATTTTTTTTTTTAAATACTTAGATCAAGTGGACAATTGAAAAATTCACAAAAATTCCAGCCCGAGGTGGGAATCGAACCCACGACCGATCACACTGTAGGATAATGACAATACCACTACACCATGACGGCCGACATTATATGTGTAGGTAAAATTAATTATTATTTCTAAAATTGAGTTAAAGTTTTTCGGTTATATTAATATAAAAAATAATTTTATTGGTAATTTAAAAAAATGCAATGAAGTAAGTAAAGTATTTATGCGTCAAAAGTAATATTAATATTATTAAGATGCAAACGATTTATTTTAAATGATAGAACATAGAAATAGAGAACAATATCTATAATTTAAAATTTTAATAATAGAATCACATTAGTACCAAATACATGAAAATAACAACATCTAAGATAAATGAATATACTATTATATAGAGCTCAAAACTCCTACATTAAATACCACAATAGGTAAATTTTACGATATTAAGAAGATGAAAAGATGACAGTGAGATTTCTCTTCAGTAATTTAAAAAATTATACTAAATCACAATAACATCAATATGATTTATGGTTCTAATGTTACCTAAATTACTTAAATATTACACAAATATTAATTTCTTTTTTTATTAATCACCAATTAATTTAAAAGAATTAATAGCGACCGATTATGTATTATTATCATGTTTTTTTTAATGAAATTTACTGTCACAGACAATTTAACACATTCGATAATCCACATCATAGATATTATGTATAATTAAAAGTTACAAGAATTTTTGAAATTTAGTTTTTTTTAAGGCACTTATTTACATTTAGATAAATAATGGCTCGGAAAAATTATGACAGTATAACGTGTAATTAGCATTATTATTATTGACATGAATAGATTAAAAATATTTTTGTTTAAAAATATTTTTTGTTTAATCATGGTTCAGATTTTACTTAAGAAATTTTAATATTATACAGAAACTATAACCCATTATTAAAAGGTTCAGATGCAACAGTTTTATATGTAAAGTTTAACTATAGTTGGAAAGAAGATAGTTTTTTTTTTTTAAATTTTCAGCTAATAATTTTTCGTGTGATAATTTCGAATAAAACATTATCTTTCCGAACATTTCTCTTTGTGTTCTAAAACAATTAATTTATTCAATTAAATAATTATTATAATTTTTTTTTGTTTCTAGATTAGATTAAGATTTATTATGAAAATAAAATTCCATCAAAATGAAAAACATAAAATAGAAAAAGGAAAAAGTCAATATTTAAAATCAAGTGAAAATAAACAATATTATTCCTATGTACATATACACTTGATCTCTTTACCAAATTTATTTTTTCTTTTATTTTTTCAAGAAAAATTCTTTTCTATTTTTTATTTTCTTAACTCTGATGTAACTTATAATCAGGAACTTAAATTTCCGAACTATTTATAAAATGTTAAAGTATGATATTATCATCTTTTTTTTATGCAAAAATATTTAGTTTTTTAAATTTTTACATGATAAACAAATTTGTACTTTGTATACTGTGTAAACGGAACATTTTATATAGTTTTTATTTCTTTTATATATTAAATTTTGATAATAATATTACAATTTTGTTAAATATAGTTATTTTGGTACAAGTTCTTAATTAAAATATCAGTTTTCAATTCGGGGAAAGTTTATGACAAAAATAAAATCATATAAATTTTAATTCGTTAAATTTCTTAAAGTATATTTCTTTATAAATGAAATATAATTCTTAATAAATCAAATATTTTCAGTAAAAAATGTATTTTAACTTTTCAAAAAAAAAGAAATCTAAAAAGAAAAATTTTATTCTATTTAAAATTAGAAATTCATAGTTTTAAAACTAAGAACGATTATTGCCCTATATATCATAATTTTCAAATAGACTTTTATAAACTTATTATTAGTATTTAGTAATTTCTTTTCACTACGGAAATTAATTATTAAATTTCAGTATAAAAATAATTTGAAAGTAAAAAAAAATAAAATAAATTGAAATTAATTCTTATGTACGTATAATACTATATTAATACGATATATTAATAAAAATACAAAAAATTAAAATAAAATATTAAAAATTTTCATTCATACAAAATGTACAAAATAATATCTATTATGTAAAAAAAGATTCTGTAATTTAATATTACATATTTATTGATTGATTTGTTTCCTTTAATAAATATTTTCGTTTCATATGGGAATTCAATATAAAAATATTTTATATATTTTAATGTGTTGGGGATCGTTATGTTGTATTTAGTGCTATAGAATTTAGATCACTAAATGGAGTATTATATGCGTCAATACACATGAAATCATTTAGATGCATCTGCGTAAATAATGAAAAAATTTAGATGCATCAGCGTATATAATGAAAAAATTTAGATGCATCAGCGTAAATAATGAAATCATTTAGATGTTTCGTATTGAATATTACGTAATACCTAAACAAACATAATATCTCTCACAATATTTCAATACAGCCAAATACAAAAAAAAAAAAGAGAAAAATTTAGAAGAAAAAATATTCTCTCTTTGCAACTACCTCTCCCCTACGCATTAAAACAGTATATTGGATATGTAAACAAAATTTGTTATACAACTCGTTCTGTATTTACACAAAAATACATTGACACTTGTCAATTTATATCACTCGACCTTCGGTCTCGTGATATAAGTATTAACTCGTGTCAATGTATTTTTGTGTATACAGAACTCTTAATTAATAACAAATTTAGTTTACATATACAATAATCTACTATTATTTATTATTATTTTTGCTTTATGTGCTCGTTTTTTTTCTCTTACACATTTTTATTTATATTCATATTAAATTATTTATCAAATTATTCACTAAGGTCATTAAGTCAAATTTAATAATATTATTGCAAATCGAGAATCAGTTAAGGGTGAAAAAATTCAAAACTCTTTCCTTATAAAACTAAATATTTTTTACATATTTTTGTTCTTTGATTTCAAAACAATTAAATAATATTAATATTTGAAACGCTTCGTCTAGAACTCTCAAACATCAAAATTTATAATTTTTGAACTACACTAATTTTCACATATTTCAAAAATACCCATCCATCCTTCAGGTACTGTACTTATAACACTTATATGCTATTTTTAACTTTTTTTTTAATATTATAATTTTAAAGTTTTTGTTCCTCGTACATGTAACCCTCAATTAGCACGGTCGTTATAGATTATGCATGGTTGGTTGAGTTGATTAAAGCTGCGGAAACCCATTAATTGGATTACTGGAACCTGCTAAATATAAACGTCATAGCGGTTAGCTAAGGCACCAGATTTTAAGAATTTTAGTGATGAACTCATATTCCTTAACTTCATTAACAATCTTCCAAACTTTCAACAATATTCCTATTCGCATCGAAATCTAGGGTTATCTGTTATTTGACACTTGTGAATAACGCAATACAATTGTATGATAAAAGAAAATAATTGCACAATATCATATAGTGAAGGTAAAAAAATAAAATACAACCAAACTCAAATAAAATGAGAAAAGAAAAATATATCAATTTCTGATATTGTAGTTTGGGAAATGAAAATATAAAAAAAGAAGTGAAATTTACTTTCTTCAGTTTGGAAAAAAAAAGGAAAAAATTTTTTAGAGTAAAAGTTTACATTCTACCTCAAGTATTGTATGTAACGTTCAAGTCAAAAAGCAGCCTTGTTATTTGAAACTATTCTTAACTCATTTTGATTTTATTCTTATCAATAAGTAAATTGAATTATGTTTAAGAAATGCTATATGGAATAATTCGGAAAGCATCACAATATATACAAAAAACACAAAATTAAAAAATTATAATTAATAGAAGAAGTAATATAATATAAAGAAACGTAATGCATCCACAAATCAAAGGTCTTCCGTATAATTAAGCATTTTCACATTCAGACATTTTCATATTATTATTAATTTCTATTTGCGGTTTCTAAAGCAAAAACATTTATCCTTTTATTATTCATCTACAACACTTACTAACATCAATATTATGGAATAAATACTTAGACGCTGAAAAAAAAATTTACAATTGTAAGCACAAAGTGTCAATATTGAATTCCTTAATAAAATTTTCTTTTATTATATTCTTTCTTGTTTTGTGTAATACATAATCATAATAAATTTTCCTTGAATATTTTTTTTTGTGTATAAAAACCAGCATTTTGATTTAATCAAAATTATTAAGAAATTGATTTAGTGGTTTTTTCTTGTTGTTGTCAAAATTTTCTTTTTTACCATGATTATGAATTCGGACGGCAATCAAAAACAAATAATAGAATAATGTACTTACATTTATAATGAAAATCGTCTTAATACGGGTTTGAACAAACATTTGACTTAAAAATTACTTAATTGAATGAATATCAAAATTTTTAACAATTAAAATGAAAATTAAAAAGATAAACGAAAATGGTAATGTAAGTTATTCGTTTGGTATGAATTAATTATATACACTTAACTTGCAGCTCGTCCTAATATAACTGCTACATCTTTAGAGAGAACAGTGTTTCATGAAATCCCTTCAAATCTCAAACGCCAAAGGATTTATTATAATCAATTCAATTTAACAAGAATTATAAAATTATACTACATATAATAGAGCTCCAGAGCTGATGCCTTATAGAAGCTAATAAAAGGAATATAAATATAATTTTTAGGCATTTAAAAAGGTGAAAAACTGTCGTTTCAGCTTCCCAGGTTTTCTATTCATAGACGTAAAAACAACTTGCGGCCAGTGTAAAATAAAATACAATATAAGTGAAAATTGGTCATTTGTAATTTTAAAATTGTACAATTCATGCACATAAATGTCTATAATGTACATGTATAGACAACATATATCTTTTTTTCTGAAACTTCAACCATACGAATATTATGGCGAAAAAAAAACAAGATAAAAACCGTGATATCATTTTATTTATTTTTCAGACGGACATGAATATAAATATAATAAACAAAAATCAGTTTATAAAAATAAGAACTATTGTGTTAAATTTTTTTTTGTTTATTTCGAAATATGTAAAACTCACTATTCATTCACAAACTGTTTTATATTTTGTTTTTTTTTTTATCTTTCAATTATTTCCAAAGAGATTCCTGTTTCAATTACATTGTATTTGTAATTGTTATTCGAGGTATATTGTCTCCAGAACTTTAATTTTATAATTATCTGCTCTCAAGACTTTTAAAATTTTCTCTCTTTCACTTAAGTACATTTTCACTTTCTATTAAAATTTCAATGTTTAAAAATAAAAATTTTTTTGAATCAACTTTTTTATTTACATTTTAATTAAATCTCTTTTTCTCTTTTTTTGACACTTTGTGTTTATTTCAGTTTTATTAATAGAAGAAGATCTTTTTTAAACGCAATTTATTTAATTTTTTTTTTTATTGATTTGTTAAGTATTATTTGCAATTTTTTTTTATTTCTTGATGAATTATTTGATATTGTTAGTATTATTTAATTCATTTTGAGAAACATTGTAGATTTGATTCATTTGATTAACACTGTTTTCACAAAATTCCTGTGCTGTTTTTTTTTGCATATATTTTAGAATATCTAAATCTAAAGAATATCAATAGATTCAAGCAGATATTTTGTTTCATTTTCACTGGTTTTTAAATAAACTGGCACATTCGTCAGCATTGTGCTGGACTGTCCATAATTTTAGGAGTTCGTCCAGTATAGAAAATCGTCGAAAATCATCAAAACGTCCAGAATTTCACAAAAAATCCTAATTTATTCAGCATTTCATAATTTCTTCAGAAAAACATCAAAATTGAAATAGGCTTGTTGGTGTTTAGGGTTTATCTGTTCTATATCAAACTTTCAAAGCTTTGTGGAGCAAAATTATTGAAAGTTCTAGATAACGCATGCACTATGTTTAGCGAAGACGAATGCGGCCGCACTACTGCTATTTGCTCTTAATAACAAAATTAGGTCAACCGAGAACGTCAGCTTTCATTAGAAGGCAATGGTCACCGTTCGAATTAATTTGTCAAACTTTTGCGAAAAGTATATTAAAAAAATTGCGATAATAAGAAATTGCTAAAAAAAATTCATTCAGCTGAAAAATATTTGTGATAATGTTGTTCATGACTCATGAGGTGATATGTTGTTTATAATTTGTTGATTAGTATTATAAATTTAGCCTTTGCATTCAGTTGTTGATAGAATATTATTACAAACTGAATTAAAATATTAGCTGGAAAAATTTAATTTTGTTTCTTTTTTGTACACTGTACAGCATTGAGTTGGTGAAAATCTGGTCAGTTTATTTTAAAAGATGGTTCAACCTCATTTTTGTATTTTTCTAAGCATTTCATTGCATGTTGTGATTGTACCATGTTGGAATTTATATTAATAATTTTATTTTTAAGGGTTGTGTTTTTTCTTTGTGATTTTAATTCTTATTTAATAATGAATGATGTTTTCAAAATAATTTGTTAATTTACTAGAAATCAAAAAAAATTATTTTGAAATAAATACTGTATATTATTGGAATTATAGGTTTGCTCTTTTTTTTTTCCAGAAACTTATCATTCGAATTTCAACTTACACATCAATTAAAATATTTTATGGCATACAGAAGATAAGAAACTTATTCTAGTTGTTTATCAATAAAAAATATAAGTCCCTAATAAAAACAGAAGATAAGCTCCAAAAATTATTATCTTCATTTGAATATTCAAGAGAAAAGAAATGGAATTCGAAAGCAATAGACAAATAGAAAAAACTTTATATCAGTGCAATCAATATCGAAAGGAAAATAAATATTGTGATTTTGAATTGAAATTGCAGAATGGAAGTAACTTCAATGTGCATCGTATTATTTTAATATCCGGTTGGAAGTATTTTGAAAATTTATTTAATTTTCATAATTCAGAAGATCGAGTTAATGAAGCAACTAATTCTATCACACTTGACAGGGATATACCAGAAAGTTTATTCGAGAAAATAATTGATTTTATTTACACCGGTAAAGTCGAACTTTCATTTGAAATTGCATTAAAATTACACGAAAATGCAACATTTTTTTGTATGAATGATTTAAGAGATATTTGTTCGAAGTTTTTAATCGAAAAATGCTCATTTGAAACCAGTTTGGACTGTTGGCGACATTCACAATTCGATGATGAATTGAGACAAACAGCTATGGAAATTATAAACTCAAAATGTGAAGAATTTTTGGAAATAAATCTTTCAAAATTAAATTTTGATGAGATGAATGAAATAACAAAACAAGATGAAATTATTTGTCCAGAAAATAAGCTTTACGAATTTGTTATTAAATGGACTGAAGAAAATTACAAAGAACGAGAGAAACATTTAGCAAACCTATTTAGCAATCTTCGACGAGGTTTAATAAGTGATCAACTCAAATTGCATTTAATAACAACTCACAATAAAAACCAAACGTTAAATTCTGAGTTGGTGCACCATTTTGGTCACACAATAAAATATTTGGATTCTTCATTTATACAACGAAATTTTTACCACGAAGCATCACTTCTTGCAATAACCGAAGATTCAATTTTAAAATTGAATAAGACTAAATTTGAACATGAAATAAAAGTGAAAAATTCTTATGCTTTCGCATGCACGTCATTTGGTTCAAACTTCTTACTTATTTCTGGAGGTAATGGTTCAGCTGGAAAAACTTGTAAATTTTATCATCCTTCTTTCAGTAATGTAAAAGATTTTCCATCTATGAATCAAAAGCGTATGCTACACAAAGTTGTAGGAATGAATGATAAAATATATGCTTGTGGCGGTCTTCATACTAATGAAACATTTGAGATTTTTGATCTGAAAGCAGAAATTTGGGTTGATGGACCAAACATGAGTGAAGGCAGATATAAGTTTGGAATGACACAACATGAAAACAGTCTTTATGTTATTGGTGGTGCAGATGTTGGAAGCATAGAAAGATATGATCCTCGTGATCGTGAAAATAAATGGACTAAATTGATTGAAATAAATGAAAAGACATGGAATGGAACATCCTCAGTCTCTGTTGGACAAAACATTGTATCCTTCAATCGTCAAAGAATTTTAGAATTCGATGTAAGAGCAATGACATTTACTCAAGTCACTGATGTTGTGAACGAGCCAAATAATTTCACTTTTCATAAACTTGCTTGCGTTGACAGCGTGGTTCATGTTTTTAGCGACTGTGAGGCTTGTGTTCGGTGCAACAATCCACATTGCCGTGGAAATTGTGGGAAACATGTATTTTATGATAGGGGAAATGACAGATTTATAAAATCTAAATTTAAAGATTATGAATTTTATGATTCTGTAATTTTGACACCAAATATTGGACACGAATACGAGGTGGTTGTATTGTATTAAGACTTCTTTAAAAATAACAATTACTATTATATTTGTTAAATAAGAAAAAACTAAATTAATTAATATATTTTAACAAAAAATTATGTTATAATTTTTTTTACTTAACCATCAATGAAGTTTTAAAATTTCAGAACAAAAAACATAATAAAAAGAACAATAATTTATTTTTATGGTGCTTTAAATAGGCCATTTCATTAATAAATAACATTACATTGAATTTGTCGATACTGTGTATTATATGTGTAGGTAATAGTAAATTACAACACATATTAAGAAAATTTGTTATTACAACGAGTTGTGTCTATACACAAAAACACATGCACACGCGTCATACTTATATCACGAGAAGGTCGAGTGATATAATTTATTTATTTATTTATTTATTTATTTATTTATTCATTGCTTAGCTCAAACAATTTACAAAAATTTAAATTTTCAAAAACTTACATTTAATTAAATTTATAATATTAACTTAAATTTAATTTTAATTTAACATTTCAACAGTTTATTTTTTATTGTTTCTTTGTTAAAAGTAAAATCTAATACATGGCTGTATTTATTACAGTTCATGAGCATTCTATTTACGGGTTCAAATTTCCCGTAGTTTGTTCGATGAAAAGGGATGGTGAATAAATTTGTAGTTCTAAGAAACCTATTATATTTAAAATCAATTCTAGAGGACGAGATTTTATTGTTAATAATATCAAAAATGAAGGTTATATCAGCGATTTCTCTTCTCTTTTCTAAGGAAGTCAAATTTATAAGTTTAAGACGATCATTATAAGGAGGGAGTATAAGATTATTCTCCCATGGAAGATGTCGTAGAGAAAATCTAAGGAAGTTTCTTTGAACAGATTCAATTCTAAGAATATGGTCTTTATAATAGGAGGACCAGACTTGAGTTGAATATTCTAGATTAGGACGTACAAGACAAGTGTACAAGGATTTCAGGACGTAAGGATCATCGAATTCCTTACTCCATCGTTTAATAAAACCTAACATAGAACTGCCTTTGTTAATGGTTGTGTTGTAATGTTCTCTAAATGTCAATTTGTTGTCAAATGTTACACCTAAGTCCCTAATTAAATTTGTTTTCGTTATTAAAAGAATAATTATTTAGAGAATTAGCACAACGAGTGTAACTAACATAAGCACATTTGCCAACGTTTAATTTAAGGTTGTTGTTAACACACCAGTCAAAAAATTTATTTAGGTCACGTTGAAGTTTTGCTGCATCTTCACTTGTTTTTACCTCCTTTAATATCTTCATGTCATCCGCATATATATTTATGTGACAGTCAGTTATCATAGATACGACGTCATTGACTGAGATGACAAAGAGTAACAGTCCTAAATGGCTACCCTGAGGCACTCCGGAAGTTGTACAGAAGGAAGATGAAATGGAAGATCGAAAAACTACTTTGTACGTTCTGTCTTTTAGGTATGAGGATACCCATTTTATAAACAAAGAAGGAAAACCTAACTTAGTCAATTTTAAAATTATGATATTGTACGGTAGTAGGTCAAAAGCTTTACTTAAGTCTGTATAAATAACGTCCATTTGGGTCCCTGATTCCATAGAATTTAAGATTAATGAGGTTGTTTCAACTAAATTCGTAGTTGTTGATTTACGTCTTACAAACCCATGCTGATTTGGAACCAGAAATTCTGTGCAATTCTCATAAATGGCATCATATACCATCAGTTCAAAAAGCTTAGGAATGTCAGAAAGTTTAGCAATTGGACGATAATTGTTGACGTCTTTTTTTGGTCCTTTTTTATGAACAGGTCGAATAAAAGCTTCTTTCCACATATTAGGAAAATATCCTAAAGAAAGTGAGATATTGAAAATCAAGGAAAGTGGAAAAGAAAGGCTATTTGAACAATATTTCAGAATAATTTCCGGAACATTGTCAGGTCCCGCATATGTATTTGTACCAAGTTTATCAAGATATTTTTTTATCAATTCCTCATCAAACACTGGATTATGTGTGAGGCTAGTCTTTGGGTAGTTGTCAATATGAGAGAAATGGCTTTCGTCAGGGATAAAAACAGAGTCTGACTAAGTTTTACTAAAGAATTCTCGAAAGAATTCAGCTACTTGTTCCGAGATATTACTAGTTTTATCTTCGAATTGTTGGGAATTGATCACCTTTTTTTTTTTGAGTTAACAAACTTTTAGGATGAGATATAAGTTTTGTGGACATTTTGTTGATGTAGTCAGTATAAGTCCGTTTTACAAGGATTTTGAATTCATCATAAGCCAACAAAAAATTGTTATGATCATGGTTATTCCTTGTTAATATTGACAAGTGTGCATGTGTTTTTGTGTATATACACTAAGAGCTGTATAACAAATTTTATTAATATGTTTTGTATACTGCTTTAATGTGCATGTTGAGGTAGTTGCAAACAATACATTTGCAATGCAAGATATAATCGAAAGTTCAATTCCCTTTTTTCCTTTTATCTCTAAAAGAAAGGGAAATTGAAGGATAATTAACATGGAAAAATTCCCTTGGCTTCTTTTACCTGTAAAAGAAAGAGAAATTAAAGGATAATAAACGTGGAAAAATTCCCTTTGCTTCTTTTATTTTCATTTTTATTATAAATTATCTCTATATTCTCTCTTTGCAACTCCCTCTCACATGCTCATTAAAGCAGTATACAATACATGTTAATCAAATTTGTTATACAGCTCGTTGTGTATACACACAAACACATAGACACTCGTCAATATTATATAACTCGACCTTCGGTCTCGTGATATAAAAATGACTCGTGTCTATGTGTTTGTGTGTATACACAACTCGCAAGAATAACAAATTTTCATAACATGTATTGTAATCTACTATTATTGGTAATTTAAAATAATGCAATGAAGTAAGTAAAGTATTTATGCGTCAAAAGTAAAATTTATTTTATGATTACAAATAAATATATCTTTAAATGATAGAACATAGAAATAGAGAACAATATCTATAATTTTAAATTTTAATAATAGAATCATATTTGTACCAAATACATGAAAGTAACAACATGTAAGATAAATGAACATACTATTATATAGAGCCCATAACTCCTACCCTAAATAGCACAATAGGTAAATATCACGATATTAAGAAGATGAAAAGATGACAGTGAGATTTCTCTTCAGTAATTTAAAAAATTATACTAAATCACAATAACATCAATATGATTTATGGTTCTAATGTTACCTAAATTACTTAAATATTACACATATATTAATTTCTTTTTTTATTAATCACCAATTAATTTAAAAGAATTAATAGCGACCGATTATGTATTATTATCATGTTTTTTTTTTTTAATGAAATTTACTGTCACAGACAATTTAACACATTCGATAATCCACATCATAGATATTATGTATAATTAAAAGTTACAAGAATTTTTGAAATTTAGTTTTTTTTAAGGCACTTATTTAGATTTACATAAATAATGGCTCGGAAAAATTATGACAGTATAAGGTTTAATTATCATTATTATTATTGACATGAATAAATAAAAATATTTTTGTTCAGATTTTACTTAAGAAATTTTAATATTATACAGAAACTATAACCCATTATTAAAAGGTTCAGATGCAACAGTTTTATATGTAAAGTTTAACTAGTTGGAAAGAAGATAGTTTTTTTTTTTTAAATTTTCAGCTAATAATTTTTCGTGTGATAATTTCGAATAAAACATTATCTTTCCGAACATTTCTCTTTGTGTTCTAAAACAATTAATTTATTCAATTAAATAATTATTATAATTTTTTTTTGTTTCTAGATTAGATTAAGATTTATTATGAAAATAAAATTCCATCAAAATGAAAAACATAAAATAGAAAAAGGAAAAAGTCAATATTTAAAATCAAGTGAAAATAAACAATATTATTCCTATGTACATATACACTTGATCTCTTTACCAAATTTATTTTTTCTTTTATTTTTTCAAGAAAAATTCTTTTCTATTTTTTATTTTCTTAACTCTGATGTAACTTATAATCAGGAACTTAAATTTCCGAACTATTTATAAAATGTTAAAGTATGATCTTTTCATCTTTTTTTTATGCAAAAATATTTAGTTTTTTAAATTTTTACATGATAAACAAATTTGTACTTTGTATACTGTGTAATGTAAACGGAACATTTTATATAGTTTTTATTTCTTTTATATATTAAATTTTGATAATAATATTACAATTTTGTTAAATATAGTTATTTTGGTACAAGTTCTTAATTAAAATATCAGTTTTCAATTCGGGGAAAGTTTATGACAAAAATAAAATCATATAAATTTTAATTCGTTAAATTTCTTAAAGTATATTTCTTTATAAATGAAATATAATTCTTAATAAATCAAATATTTTCAGTAAAAAATGTATTTTAACTTTTCAAAAAAAAAGAAATCTAAAAAGAAAAATTTTATTCTATTTAAAATTAGAAATTCATAGTTTTAAAACTAAGAACGATTATTGCCCTATATATCATAATTTTCAAATAGACTTATTTTCAAACCAACTTATTATTAGTATTTAGTAATTTCTTTTCACTACGGAAATTAATTATTAAATTTCAGTATAAAAATAATTAGAAAGTAAAAAAAAAATAAAATAAATTGAAATTAACTCTTATGTACGTATAATACTATATTAATACGATATATTAATAAAAATACAAAAAATTAAAATAAAATATTAAAAATTTTCATTCATACAAAATGTACAAAATAATATCTATTATGTAAAAAAAGATTCTGTAATTTAATATTACATATTTATTGATTGATTTGTTTCCTTTAATAAATATTTTCATTTCATATGGGAATTCAATATAAAAATATTTTATATATTTTATTTATTTTTTTTTCTCTTATACATTTTTATTTATATTCGTATTAAATTATTTATCAAATTATTCACTAAGGTGTATTAATTAAGTCAGATTTTGTAATATTATTTAATATCGGGAATCAGTTAAGGGTGAAAAAATTAAAAACTAAATATTTTTTACATATTTTTGTTCTATGATGAAATGTATTCGAAAACAATTAAATAATATAAATATTTGGAACGCTTCGTCTAGAACTCTCAAACATCAAAATTTATAATTTTTGAACTACACTAATTTTCCTATATTTCAAAAATACCTATCCATCCTTTAATTGGATTACTGGGACCTGCTAAAGATAAACGTTACAGCGGTTAGCTATAAGGCACCAGAATTTAACAATTTTAGTGATATATTCATATTCCTTAACTTTATTAAAAATCTTCCAAACTTTCCTATTCGCATCGAAATCTAGGGTTATTTGTTATTTAACTGAAGAATGTTTATGTACACTTGTGAATAACGCAATACAACTGTATGATAAAAGAAAATAATTCCACAATATCATATAGTTAAGGTAAAAAAATAAAATTCAACCAAACTCAAATAAAATGAGAAAAGAAAAATATATCATTTTCTGATATTGTACTTTGGGAAATGAAAATTTAAAAAAAGAAGTGAAATTTATTTTCTTTAGTTTGAAAAAAAAGGAACAAATTTTTTTGAGTAAAAGTTTACATTCTACCTCAAGTATTGTATGTAATGTTCAAGTCAAAAAGAAGCCTTGTTATTTGAAACTATTCTTAACTCATTTTTCAATCATTCTTATCAATAAGTAAATTGAATTATGTTTAAGAAATACTATATGGAATAATTCGGAAAGCATTACAAGATATACAAAAAACACAAAATTAAAAAATTATAATTAATAGAAGAAGTAATATAATATAAAGAAACGTAATGCATCCACAAATCAAAGGTCTTCCGTATAATTAAGCATTTTCACATTCAGACATTTTCATATTATTATTAATTCCTATTTGTGGTTTCTAAAGCAAAAACTTTATCCTCTTATTATTCATCTACAACACTTACTAACATTAATATTATGGAATAAATACTTAGACGCTGAAAAAAAAATTTACCATTATAAGCACAAAGTGTCAATATTGAATTCCTTAATAAAATTTTCTTTTATTATGTTCTTCCTTCTTTTGTAATACATAATCATAATAAATTTTCCTTCTTGAATATTTTTTTTTGTGTATAAAAACCAGCATTTTGATTTAATCAAAATTATTAAGAAATTGATTTAGTGGTTTTTTCTTGTTGTTGTCAAAATTTGCTTTTTCACCATGGTTATGAATTCGGACGGCAATCAAAAACAAATAATAGAATAATGTACATTTATGATGAAAATCATCTTAATACGGGTTTGAACAAACATTAGACTTAAAAATTACTTAATCGAATGAATATCCAAATTTTTAACAATTAAAATGAAAATTAAAAAGATAAACGAAAATGTTGATGTAAGTTATTCGTTTGGTATGAATTAATTATATACACTTAACTTGCAGCTCCTTAACTTCTATTTCTTTAGACAAAACAGTGTTTCATGAAATTCTTTCAAATCTCAAACACGAAAGGATTTATTATAATCAATTCAATTTAACAAAAATTATAAAATTATACGGCTACATGACATAACCGCGAACGTCATAACCGCGAATGTCATAACCGCGAAACTTTTTTGTCATAACCGCGAAATAAAAAATAAAAGTGTCATAACCGCGAAAAATGTCTTATATTTTTTTTTGTCATAACCGCGAAAAAATATGGCAAAAAATTGAAAAAATTTCGTTTCGCGGTTATAACAAAAATTTTTGTTATAACCGCGAAACACAAAATTTCGATTTATATCAATTCGCGGTTATAACAAAAATTTTTGTTATAACCGCGAAATGACAAAAATCGAATTTTTGTGTTTCGCGATTATAACAAAAATTTTTGTTATAACCGCGAAACACAAAAAATCAATTTTTATCATTTCGCGGTTATAACAAACATTTTTGTTATAACCGCAAAACACAAAAATTCGTTTTTTTTCATTTCGCGGTTATAACAAAAATTTTTGTTATAACCGCGAAACACAAAAACTCGATCATTTTGAAAAATGAAATAAGACCTCGATAAAAAAATGTTGTGTGGTAAGCACACAGGAGGGGGGGCAGCAGGACGGCAGGCGGGCGGTTGGTCAGTGGGATTTGCGGCTGGCGCCGCAAATCCCACTGACCAACCGCCCGCCCGCCGCCCTGCTGCCCCCCCTCCGTGTGCTTACCCCACAACATTTTTTTATCGAGGTCTTATTACATTTTTCAAAATGATCGAGTTTTTGTGTTTCGCGGTTATAACAAAAATTTTTGTTATAACCGCGAAAATTCGATTTTTGTGTTTCGCGGTTATAACAAAAATTTTTGTTATAACCGCGAAATGAAAAAAATCGAATTTTTGTGTTTCGCGCTTATAACAAAAATTTTTGTTATAACCGCGAAAATTCGATTTTTGTGTTTCGCGGTTATAACAAAAATTTTTGTTATAACCGCGAAATGAAAAAAATCGAATTTTTGTGTTTCGCGCTTATAACAAAAATTTTTGTTATAACCGCGAAACACAAAAATTCGATTTTTATCATTTCGCGGTTATAACAAAAATTTTTGTTATAACCGCGAAAAACTTAACATTTTTTTTGTCATAACCGCGAATTCGCGGTTATGACAAAAATAAAATTAGTTTCGCGGTTATAACAAAAATTTTTGTTATAACCGCGAAACTCATACAAATTCTAGTTTCGCGGTTATGACAAAAAATTTTCGCGGTTATGACATTCGCGTTTATGTCAGTTCACCAATTATACTACACATAACATAGGGCTCCAGCGCTGATTCCTTATAGAAGCAAATAAAAGAAATATAAATATAATTTGTAGGCATTTAAAAAGGTGAAAAACTGTCGTTTCAGCTTCCCAGGTTTTCTATTCATAGACGTAAAAACAACTTGCGGCCAGTGTAAAATATAATATAAGTGAAAATTAGTCATTTGTAATTTTAAAATTGTACAATTCATGCACATAAATGTGTAATATAATGTACATATATAGACAACATATATCTTTTTTTCTGAAACTTCAACCATACGAATATTATAGCGAAAAAAAAAACAACATAAAAACCGTGATATCATTTATATATATTTTTCAGACGGACATGAATATAAAAATAATAAAAAAAAATCTCAATTTTTGGGCACAAGAAAGAACGATGTCAGCAATAACTGAAACAGCACGTTTCAACCTCTTGTCATTAAACTATCAGTTTTTAGTTTTTTTTTTTTATGTACATATACGTATTACTTTTATCCTCTTAGAAAAACATTATTATATATATAGCATATTGCTATACTGTATATATGTATGCTATATTGTATATATGTATATAATCCATCCACACAGGAAGAACATTTTACAACCAAAAAGCTTTTCTGTTATAGGTAAGTTTGTTATACGGATATCATGATGATGATGATTATTATGATGATATAATGATTATGATGATATAATGATCATAATAAAATATTGATAAAAATTGCATGAAAAATGAAATGAAATAAAATCTAATATTACAATATGTCGAATACATATCTATGTCAAGTCAATAACGAATATATAGTTAGTGTGTTATGTTCATGCTCGACAGGCAATCTTTTTCTCGATCATATTTTGTAGAAAATTTTTCTCTATTGAAACTTTTGGTTCAATACACCAAAAATACTGAAAATCGAAGAGGTAAAACATCTTTGTTTTTAATTTGGTTATAGTTCCACGTATTCGTCTACCACATTTATTTTTAACACATAGATATACATTAATTTATCTTACAAAAATTGGTTCTTGAAATTAAACCAAAGAAACAAAAAAAATAAACCAAAAATCAAATGTTAAGACCAACTTTATGTTTTTATTTGTTTTTTATTTGAACTCATCTACTATTATTACCTAATTCTCATTACGTTTGAAGTCCTAAGAAAAAAAAAAGGATATTGCCATTTCTTTTCTCACAGGTTTTTTTCATGTAGAAAAATTTAAATGAACCGGAAAATTAAACTGAAATATCTTTTTTTAACTTTCTAAACTCTTTAAAGTTGAATCATATTAGGAATTTCTCCGCCTTTATTTTATTCAAGTGCCAGAAAATTATACTAACTATTTATATACAGATAGAAAATTAAATTTTCTTTCTTACAACAATTACAAAGTTATTATAATTATAACTTACTGATATTATTTTTTTATATTTGTTATTTTGGTGTCAAATATACTTGCAATAATATTATAAATTTGACATTTTATATATATTATGTTAAAACTTAAATCATTTCAATTTGTTGTAAGTACAATGTCCAATTAAATCTACATTTTAAATTTGCAATTTATTATCATCAGGCAGATGATTTTATTTTTGTGAATATATGTAATTGCATATAATATTATATTTTAAATGTAGAACTTAAATATCTTTCATTGCATTAAAAAATTTGAAACATTTTATATAAATCGAATAATAAATGACAGGTCAACATTAAAAATGTATCTAATTTTAGTTTTTCTTTTTTTTATGCAAATTATACATTTAATTTAAATACACAACATTATAAGCTCAAAAGTACAACATAAACATAATGTCATTTTGTATGAACTAAATAAAAGATATTATTATGCATTTTAACCACTATGTTGTTGAAATATAATATTATATATATAATATATATAATATAAATATATATGTAGAAAACTTTTTATATTTTTGTTTATTTATTGAAAAAAATTTATTAATTCTAGAATCTATTTATTTTTATTTCATATCGACCTGTCGATTTAGGCGGAGTACGAAAAATTTCCCAGAAGTAACGATTGTCTTATTATCTAGCAAAAAAATATACTCGTGTTCTGTCCCAGTGGCAAGGCTTCAAAATATTTTTGTTTAGTAATTTTCACTTTGCTTCAAAATGTTTATCAAAAAACTTAATATTTTTGTTGAGCCTCCTTAATGCGGTTTTATAATAAACAACATGACTTACAACTTACAACATTTTCCCCATCTTTATAATCATCTTCTTTATAATCTTTTTTTTTTCCATATTTTACAAAACCATATTCTGAGAATGATTATCATTTTTATTTTAGACAATGCTTTTATTATTCATTCAAAAAAAAAATCTTTAAGCAAAAATCTATTAAAAGATTTCAGACTTTCAGATTTTCAGACAAAATATTATTAATCATAAAATAAAAGAAAAATTGACAGTATTAAACACGCAAAACTTTTTTCTTTTTTAATAATCTAAAAATTTTCATGTATATTTTATTTATATGATAAATTTATTTTCCTTCATTAAGGAAACAAAAAGTCATTTAAACAAAATCAAAATGAAAACAATAATTGAAAACGTCCTTGCTGGATGTTTCGATGAAATATTTATTAAATATAAAAAATGATAAATTCGCCTTACGTAAAAATGTCTTATTAATGGTATTTTAATTATTTTAATTATATTCTGTTAGAGTTAGAGTCGATTAGAAAAAGTAATAATTGAAAGAGTTTAATATTAATAGCTATATGTTTATTTAAACCAAAATTCAAATTACCGAAAAATAGTTGTGCTAACGTTAATTCGACAAATAAATCCTTTAAAAATATGTTCAAAAATAATTTCTTCATTCCGACTCTAGGTATAAGTTATATTCAGTTTTATAGCATACTTATTTAGTATTGAAAAAAACAAATAAATAATTCTAACTAACTAAAATTTTATCAGTTTAATTTCGTGACGTTTATTTTCTCATTATCAAAAATTTTCATTTCCATAAATTAATATGTCACAAATTAAAATTAAAAAGAATAAAAAATATAAAAAACAAACGGAAATGAATTTTTCAACAAGTGGTAAATTTTCACTTTTATTTTTTTTTTGTTTCAAGGGTGAAAATATTTTTCCTCTTCACACATTCCAAAATATGGGAATGGTATACATAATTATTATGTACAGAACGGCATTAAAAACATAAAAAATATTTTTAAAATAGATTTTTATTTTTCGGCGAGCAATAAAAAATTTGTTAACGTTTGAATATGTATAATTTTTTTAGATTCTAACAAATTCTTCGAAGAGAGTAGATCATGTTGTTAACAAATTGTTATATTTTTTATAATCAATTGGTCCCGTTGATGGCTTAATTGATTTTCCCGATATTTATAAGAAGTAAAAATTGGCCAAGTTTCCGTCATTCGATTGAGTTGCAATTTTGTAATAATCGATTTCAGCTCGTTTTAAGAAAGAGTAAAAATAGGTCTGAAACACCACAAGAAAACACTTTAAAAGATCCAATATAAAAGATTTATATTAAAAACTTTGTTTTAATGGCTTGTGTTTTTTTTTAATTTACTCTGAAAGCAATTTTATGTCTTTCAAATTTAATATTTATAGTATAAAGGACAGCTTTAAATAATAAACCTTATTCTGTGAACTTATTTTTGTTCATAATCATTACGATGGAAAATACTACAAAACGCGTTCTTAAAAAATTAATTTTTCCAAAAATTGATTTTTCACAAATGACAATCCGTACATATTCGTATATAGTTACTACAAAAAGTCATAATTTCATAGAAACGAACACGCCTAAAAAAATAATTATTTTTTTCAACAAAATAAAAAGTTCGTTATTTGCTTTATCAATAGACTTCAAAATGAATATATTCAGGTGAAATATAGATAAGTTAACAAAAAATTTAAAATAAATAGATTGTTTTGATAGAAAAAAGACAGCAAGTCAGTCGTACTGCTGAACAAACGATTTCGACAGCCAAATTTACATAAGTAAACATAAAGTGATATTAAGAGGCTACAAGCCGACATGCCGACAACATGCCGTATGTAAATAAACAATTTTGATAGACAACATATAGGACTGAAAATAGTCAAGCCATTATAAAAACGATTGTAAAATAAGCTTGTGGTTATATTAATATTAACTATAAAAATTTAAACAACAAGAAATATTGTAAATAAAATAATTCTATATATTTTTCCTATATGTTAAAATTGTATATAATAATCGAAAATTAAGAGCTGGTGAGTTTATCACACCATTATTAAAACTTTATTAAAACATGCATTTCATTAAAAAATTTAGAAAAAAAAAATAATAACACTTAGTTCACGTATAATTATAATAAATTAATAATCAAACAATTTTACCTGAACTTTCATTTATATAAAAGTTAATTGGAAGGATTCATACATTCGAATTTTTGTTTTTATGATAATGAGGTGTTTTAATTACCTCACAGTACTACACAAACATTATTTTATCGCGCAGTCTATGTAAATTAATTTTTTTCTAAAGAAGGATGTGATTTTATTTTTATATCCTCTGAACAAGTAATTCCTGTATGTTGAACAAGAACGTACCATTTTTATTGCAGCAATTTATTTTCTTATCCTTAAGGATATTTGAAAACATTTTTAATAGACACATTCATAAACATAATAATATTTTGTGTTAGTATCTGCATAAGGCACTTAAATCTAAATATATTTTAGAAAAAAGAAAAAGAAAAATTTCAACGTGATTGTGCATCCAAAAGGATAAAAATGTACCATTTTTATTACGAAATATTTATAAAGAAAAAAAATACATAAGATATATTCACGTTTGTGAACTTATACATAGCAATTGATTATGGAAATACTTGGAATGTGGTGAAGAAAACTTAAATATTTTTCATTTCATATTTTAGATTTTTTTATCAAAATTTTTAAGATTATTCCTTTAAAATATATGTTCGAGTACTAACTATATTATACATATAATTATGTAATTATGCGTAACTATTGCTCAATAAATATTACAAAATAAAATTAATTGCATTTCCTCTCATCTCATGAATGGGTTTTTTTTCTTTCGGGAGGATCACAATCACATAATAGGGTTATGCCTTGTGATGATGTTATGTCCCTGCGCCGTGAGCTTAAAGCCGAATGAACACTTTTCATGATATATTTGAATGCTGTGCTTTATGGCTGCTCTGCTTTTTCACATTTAAATTAATCAAAAAGGCAAATTTCTTTTTATATAAAAGAAAATATTTTATGCAGAAAAATTATACTTATTCTATTTTTTTTACTTAGAACAATAAAAAGAAAATCATATTTTTTTTTTTAAATTGAAAGAATGAAAAATAAATGTATAAGTACATAATATTTTTTATTAAATTGAAAATTAATTAAAGGGAGCAGCCCTCATGATTATTATTCCTTATCGAATAAATTTTAAAGGTCAATAATTTAATAAAATTGCATAGTTTAATAAATTTATATAATAAGTAAAATTATGATTTCAAAAATTTATTATAATTAATTGGGTAGAAAATATTTAATAAAATAATTAAATGCAAATTTGCTTTGGCAAATATATAGCAAATAGTAATAATTATATACATTCAAATTGACCATTTCTTTAAATTTCCTAAACCTAAAGAACCAGTAGGTGTAGACGGGTAAGAGATTGAAAATTACAACATAAAAGGATATACATACACTTGATATGCTCTGCTGTATATATTTATCGTGGCAAATACACAAATTATGCAGCAGTCAAATAGAAAATACAAAAATTAATCATTGAGATTCTACATTAATAGATCTTCTATTGCGAATCATAATTTTCTTTTCTATTGCCAAATTTATAATAAATTTAGTATTCTAAGATACTTAGGTTTGGGCGTTCTTCGCTTGAAATATAAAATTATTTTATTATTTTTATACTTTATTTTATATTTTTCTTATTTTTACACAGATTCAAAATATCAGAAATTCAATTTTATTTTGAATTCACAAATAAAATTTTATCTTTCGCAGAAATAAGTACAAAAAAAATATATAAAACGAAAAATATTGTGTTTAATCAATCATAAACACAAAATGGAATAGTTTACCTTTCAAATTTCAAATTTTCGTTAAAATTTTCCCCATAACGTAAATTTAACCATATTTACTTTCTTCTTTTTTTTTTCTACTTGATTGCATAAAAATTTCTCTACTTTTTTTTGTATGTAGAAAAGGAATTTAAAATCATTTTCAAATATCATAAAAAAAATAAAAAAATAAAATTTAAATTTCTTTGAAGCCTTGAATATTACATTTTTATAATGCTCTGTTTGAATTTCTCATGCTCAGTCAAAAACAAATATATTTTAAATCTATTTTACATTATATTCAATTTTGATATAAAATAAATATTATGCGAATCAAACCGAAAAAAAATATGTTTTCAAGGTTTTCAAAATTTTTTTTACCATATCTATTTTTCAAATTGATAAAAAAATGTCAACAACAATTTTGTATTTATTTTAATAGAAATCCGATTAGAGCTTTCAGTTCGAATTTTCCCAAAATATTCCAAAATTGAAATGTAACTCTTAAAGAAATCTAAAATGCTCCAAAAATTTTCATTATTATTTTCTTGAAATATATAAAAAATTAATAAATTGATTGAAAGATAAAATATGTATGAGTCAAATTTATGTTACAAGGCTATAAAACTTAATTGAAAGCCTCTAATGAACATAACTAATCGATCTTAAAATTTTTCAAATCAAAATATCCCTAATCGAAGTTTTTCTACGAAATGATATGGAATTCATCTGCACTTGAATTAACTTTAAATGACATCTGTGTCTCAATCTAAAAATCAATATTTTTATATCAAGCAATATTTTTATATTAAAAAAGTTAAAGAAAAAAATGTTTACAACATAATTAGATATTATAAACGAAAATTAAATTTTTACATAAAACACAGTTTTAAGCTAGAAGCGAATTATGTTATCAAAAAAAAAAAAAAACATTAAATATAAAGTGAAAATCTTTGAAAATTTTATTTATAAATTTTTTTTGTAGATTTTCAAAAACAAAATTCCTATTAAGTAGAAAATCACTAAAACGTGATCACGATTTTAATATTGCAATACTTGTGGAGTTTTAGACTATACAGTTTCACTATTTTACAAACAACAAGGTAGGTATATATCGTCATAAATCTTTTCACGTGTAATAACCAAGTATTCAAACTTGGAAAAGAAAATTGTGAAAACAAAGACTAACTTGACTATTACATTTTCAGGCAAAAACCCATCGAAGAAAGTATAAATTGTTTTTTAAATAAATTATAATGGAAAAACAAAAGATCGTTTGATTTTGCTTTATGGGAAAACGTTTTTTGTTTTCCAATTCAAAAGATTTATTTCTTTAAATTTTCCATTACAAAGAATAAATAATACGTCTGAATTTTCTTAAGAAAAATCGTGAAAAATTAATATGTGATTACATTATGCATTTAACAAACAATATAAACTAGTACTTCACCTTTCTGTTAAGTAATTCAATATAAAAAAAAAAATATGTTTATACGTTGCATTAAACATTCCACAATCGGCCAAAGAAAGATTTATTTAAAATAGTAAATTTTATCGAATAAAATATTCAGGATATGAGTATAGCAAGCACATATTTAGATTTTATTTCTTCCAAATTACGTGAATTTAAGAAAATATTTTTATTTTTTTAATTTTTCTTGTATGTTTTATTTTATTTTTCTTTAGACAGAATAAGTTGTAAGAAAGAATTCATTTAAGTTAGAGTGTTGCAAATATTTTTCTAAAAATAATTTATTAATAATTAAAAAAAAAAATTGAATATATAAAATTGATATAGGTATATATGTATGTTTATAGTTTAATCTAGAAAAGTTTATACAAAATTTCAAATGTCAATTCACTGAGATTTTATCGTTTTAATGTTGTGTGTACGCGATTTTCTTTTCAGATACAAAAATCATTGTCGCAACTTGTTAGTCTGGAGGAGTGATTAAACATTTCAATTTAAAATATACTTTTTGGCCAATACTATCAGCAAATATTTCAGTGTTGAAATTTATATTATAAGAAGGTATATATTTCCTTAAAAAATGTAGAAATTAAAAAAAATATTCTAATTGTGCAGATTTTAGCACAACAAGAAAAGCGTCCCTAACGTATGTAAAAATACATATTAAACTTTTTTATTTTCATATGTAATATTTTTCCATTTTCACAGTGAAACTAAAGCTGGATAGTAAGTAATCAAAATGAGATATTTTATTACATTTTTTATTATATAATCTATATAATAAAAGAAAAGTTATAATAAAGTTGTTGGCTCATTTTTACTTTAATACTAATTAATTACAATTTGTAGAAAAATAAAGTTTATTCGCGCCAAAACTAAATTAGAATTAACTATCACTTTGAGAATTGATTGTCATCGGTTTATTTGTATGGTTTTATGTTATGCTTTTATGCTCACTTTGTTTTTTACTTATTTTATTCCATTATTCCCCTTTTTATATTATATATTCTATTGAAGGAAGTAGCAAAGAAAATTTTTTAGCTATGTTTATTGGGGTTTGAGTCTGCTAAAAATAAATTCTAAATTAAGCATTTAACTTTAACTACAGATATATATCATTTTATATATTATCTGTAGTAATTAGTATTCCGAAAATCTTAGGTATTCTTCAAGTATCTATGTAGATAGTATATCGCAGCGAAAATTTCTATAGAGACAACAATCATAACTTAGTGAAAAATACAAATAAAACACATATAAAATAAACATTTATGTTTTTATTGGATTCATTTTGGAAACAATATTATAATTGTCGGCCGTCATGGTGTAGTGGTATTGCCATTATCCTACGGCGTGTTCGGTCGTGGGTTCGATTCCCACCTCGGACTGGAATTTGTGTCATTTTTCAAATTTGTCTCACTTGAATTAAGTGTGTGTGTTGTTTTTTTTATAATTGCCAAAATCTATATAAGCACAACATTCAAAATGTGAATTCTTCAAAACTGCAGTCGTTTGGAGAGTAAAATGCGACTATTTTCATTGTTTTAGTGTAAAAGTTTATTTTTTGGAAGAATGTTCCTAGCATTTATTAACATAATAAATATTATTCCGTTTTTTTCCATATTTTAAAAGTTTATTATTTTGTTTAAAATATATTTTTTTTACGCAGCAACAACACAGCAGCAGTTTTTGACTTAATAATCATTTGCAAATTAATTTTTGATCAAAAGATATGAGATTGTAATGAACTTATTAAACAAAATAAGAATTTCGTTCGTTTTAAGAGATATCTATAATATTCTTTCCTAAAAAAGTTAAATACAAAAGCTTAAGTTTATATTATTTTCTTGCAAGTTTTCAAACACAAATAAAGCTGTTCAAATAAAATTAGAGTTTTTAATTTGGCAGTTGAAAACAAAGAAAATTGTTCATATAAAATAATAATAATTTCCAAAAAAATTATTAGTTTTGTTAAAATAGTGCAAAGAATATATAGCTTTTATAATTTATTAAACTAAAATTTTATTCTCAATAACAATATGATTAAATTATTTTTAATTGTACTGACAACTTCTATGATTTGTGCTTCACCAGATTTTCGTAAAGGCGATCGACGATCTAATAATAATAGAAACCAATTTGACAATAAAATCATTAATGGTCAGAAATCTATTAAAATGGTACCGTTTTTATGTTCCGTGCGAGAATTTGATGAACACATTTGTGGTTGTTCTATTTTAAATGAAAAACTTATTTTGACGGCTGCTCATTGCTTACAGAAAGGTTATCCTGCTGATGTATATAAAATTGGTGTTGGCAGTGTGTATCTTGAAGAACAAACATTGTACGAGGCACGCAAATATTTATATCATGAGAAATATAATGAAATTTTCAAATATAATAATGATGTTGCATTAATTAAATTAAATCAACCAATTCAAATGATATTTGGTGAGATTTCCCCAGTAACATTATATAATAAGTGCGATCAGGGTATTCCCTATCATGAAGTATGCACTGTTGCTGGCTGGGGTTATCTCAATGAAACTCATGATGTTATTGCGGGACAATTATATGAAGCTGATGTTACTGTTTTAAAAAATACAGATCGCGGTTGCTCGCAATATCAGGAAGAGAATTTATTATCAGAAACTATGCTTTGTTCTGGTCATGCAAATGGTGAAAGAGATTCATGCAAGGGTGATTCTGGTGGTGTATTGTGGAATAAATTGAATCAACAAATTGGTATTGTTAGTTGGGGCAGAGGTTGTGCTCGAGCAGGTTTTACGGGAATTTATACAAACATCTGTACAGTTTTATCTTGGATAGAAGAAAATATTAATTTTTAACTTATAAAAATAAAAAAAAATTGTTTAAATTTTAGAAGCTGTTGTGATATTTGATTAATTATTTCACTTTATAAAATTTATTTACGATATTTTAAAATTTTTCTTTATTAATTTATTTTTCAGTATTATTTTTATTTCGTTCAAGGCAATTAGAGTTTATTCTTTTTATTAAATAATGTTTAAACATTAAAAAATAATTTTAGCGTACTAATCGAAATATTCTAACTAAATTTGTCTTATTTTCTGACAGAATGTGGTCAGAATTTTGCATTGATTATTATTACGAAATTATCATTAATAAGTCATATATATATAGTACCGAATATTGCTGTAAATATATATGAACAGTACAATCAAAACCAAAAAGTAAATTGTAGTTTTCTTTGCTTTGTCAAAAAGATAATATTACCAACATCACTAGTTCGATTTGACTTATGTATACAAAGCAACGATTATACAGAAGTTATAGCTGCTGCTGCTGCTATATTTTTTTTCAATGCAGATTTAAAGTTGTCTATGGGCTTAATTCTTATTCTCTGTGAAAAAGAAACATACAGCCCGATAGAGCTTTAAATTGTTTAACAATAGCGAAAAAAAACTAGATCTAAAATTTTTTTCATATAATGATTGCCCAGAGTATACTGACCATAAATTTCATACATAGTATTACAGTAGCTTCTTGTTACAGCTAACCCTTTCGTAAGTTCTATCATTGATTAAGAATACTAAAATTTGGACTCTTAATAAATGCTTCTATCCAAGCGAAAAACACCCTTAATATCTAATTTTGTTAGGAAAAAATATTTTGCAATATTTAATATAACTGAAATTCCTTGTTTATAAACTGTAATTTTTATTCCCAAAAGCTCCGCCAAACTATAATGATGATGAAGTGGAACTGAAAATAATTTTTTTTTGCACATTTTTAATAAAAAAATTATTTGTTTCTCTCTGTTGGATAATTATTTATTTAATTAATTAACTTATTCTTTTCGACTATATTATTTTTCTTTCACATGTTCGATTCCAAAACTGCATAATTATTATTATTAATATATTTTTTTTTAATCTAATTTAAATTCAGGGAATAATTTTTAAAATTTTCGCCTGAACACTCCAATTAAATAAGAAATAAAAATCATAAATTTTGTTTTTACCGCCTCATAATATTTAAAGTGTTAAATCTTATACACAAGAGCTTGAAATCTAATAAAAGTTATAGATTTCATAATTGGTCTCTGAAGAAGAACAAAACTTATGCAAAACATCTTCATGTTGTTTTTTTTTTTTAACTTTGAATGCTAAACATAGGATAGATTACTCGGTACCCTGTAAACCAACTTCTTCTTATTGAAATAACAGATTGTTAAAAATAAAACTTCCAGTCCTCGGAAGTCCAAAAATGATTAAAAATTTCTTTAAAAGTATAAAAGAATACCTCACAAATGAAGTATATGATTTAAGATAATTTATTTTGAAGATATTTATTTAGAATTCTTAATCACAACCAACCCAAAACATTTTTGATGCCTCCTTCAATACCATATGTACCAATATATATACCATAAACAAATATTATTTTTTTTTATCGAAATCGAGATCCTAAGCTCGAATTCCTGGAAACAATCGGGAACCAGTCTTTAAACTTGCGCCTTTAAGTGTGCTACCTAAAAATTCTATAAGAAAAACCAAAAATTGTATGCAAAGAAAATGTTTATTAAATAAATAAAAGAATTTGTAGGTTTTATTTGATCAAAAATAATAATTTTTCATCATTTTTTATTATATCTATAAAAATGTTATGAAGCAAAGAATATTTTGGTACCTAAAAATACAAACCTTAATCAATTGTAAATTAAATAGATAATAACTTTTATTTTTCGCATAGTTAGTTAAATAATAATTTTTCATAGTTGTACAAAATATTCGTTTAAAAATTATACTATTTCCAAACCAAACAGATTATAGTTTTGATTTAAAGAAATTTGAAACTAAATAATAAAATGCATTTAATATAATTTTATATTTATTGTTAAAATTTTTATCTTCCATAGTTGCAAAAGTTTGCAAAAGAAAATATTATAATTTAAGTTTGTGTTCATTTATTTATGTTTTATGAACAGTGAATTCTCGTTATGAAAAATAAAATAAAAAATTTATTATAAATAACAATTGTATTTTCATTAATATTAAAAAATGGAGTCTCAAACTCCTAAGTTGGAACTAACGATAATTTTAATGAAAATACAGAAGACAAAAGCTTCAGAAAATTGGGAAGTCACTAAAAGGAATATTGGAAGAAAAGGTCTATATCTGACCACAATCCATTAGAAATTGAAGAATCCATCTTACAAAATTAGGATTCAAATGAAAATTATTCAACTTTCCAAACAGGGCCAAAAGGCCTACCAAGAATTTAAACTGACTATATACTATTGCCTCTCATTATATTCACAGTTCTACTGTGAACACCTAATTTTTTGAAGCAGCTTCTAATGGTCAAAACAAAGAATGAAAATTACACATATAATTATATAGAATAGAATAAAGTTTTTGGTCCTTTTATTTATTTATTTCTATTTTATTTTTTATTTTTTGTATAAAAAGGAAAATTTTTTGGTTTTTAACATGCATATATAATATCAAAGTATGTATCAAGGTAGGTATAGGAAAAATTGCTGGTGCAATTTTTGTTTTCTTTTTATTTAAAAGAATAGACTTAAACAAAAGTATACTTAAACAAAAGTATACTTGGTAATATTTCTCATACCCTAGACATTATTATGTATACTGTACAATTTGCATAGGACATAAAAAAATCTTTCATTGATATACCCAATTTTATTTTAACTTATGACACAAAAGTGTAATTTGACTCTAAACTCAAATGGGAAGCATTATTAATTTGAAAATATACAAAATTAAATTTTATTCAGGTCTTTTGCTATAGATTAGAAAGTAATTAGATTTAAAGATATTTCTTTAAATTTTTATTTTTTTTTTATATTTATGTAGGTTCTATTTTTATGTATTTTTATTTGCAAATTTGCATATATAAATAGCTATAAAGTGTACAAAGTTTTTGCTGCTAAATTTAATTTATTTCTAAAATCTTTTTTGATTTGAGTACACAAATTTTTTAATGAAATATACAAAACAAACATATATTTTGAGGACAATTTGATTGGAAACAAAATAATGATAAACATTGGTTCATAATTTAAGTACTTAAGTCTAAAGGAAAAGAAATTATTAGGTTTTTCATTTATAATTTTCATAGTATAGTTTATTTCAAATTTGGGTTTTTAATAAAAGCTTTGATTAAATTTTATTATTTATAGTTCTGTTTACATTTGCCACGTAAATCGACCAAATTAGAACAAATTATACAATGTTCAATGACGAGAATCAGTCAGCTTGAATACATTATTTTTTTGTACTATTTTTGAAAATTTATAAAAATAAGAGAAAATTAATCAATCAAATCGAATAGTATTTTAGCAGATTAGATTTTAGATGAAAAAAATTCATAATATAATAGACATATTCACATTTAAACAATTTTATATTGAAATCCACAGAAAGATTTCACCCTATTCACCCTTTATATGCATCAGATTTTTTAGAGTTTCCGCACAGTTACATTTTTATTAGAATTTTTATTTTTTTGTATCCTTTTTGCATTCAATTGAATGTTAAACCTAAAGCTAAACCATTGCATTTGAACAAAGTATAATTCTTTTGAATGCATAGAACTTTTATTGGTAAAAATAAAATGAAAACAAGGAAATGTTGTATTTTTGTCCCACAACAACTTAAATATTCTATCTTTGCGAAATAACTATTTTTTTTAGTGACTATAGTTTATACATCTAAAAAAATAATGCTTTACGTTCTTTTTTTTTTGAGTACCACACTTTATAATCGGATTTAAATATTTTTTTTTTGTTCACGTAGGACTAGTTTTAATTCCTGTAAAAAATTTTTTTACGAAAATATTCGATTCCTATAAATAATTATATAAATTCGAACATATTTTGTTGTTTCTATAATGCTGGATTGGAACAAAATTTAATTTTTTTATAAAAATGTCACCAGATAGATCTCACCCTAAATAAGGGATTTGTAGAAAAATAAAACATTTTAATCAATGAAAACATAACTGAAAGTAAGCCTATGTTGTGACATTAATTTTATGCATCCTATAAAAAAAAAGGTTTATATTTTTATGCTTATATTATGTTTATGTTTTTATACTTATTTTTAAAATGTTTGTTTTAAATATCTGTGACTTAGAGGCAAAAAACATAAATTCCTCCATTTTCTATTCGCAAATTTGACGGACTCTTACTACCAACTAATTAAATTTTTTTAAGATAATAATAAAACTAGTATACAAAAAATTTCATTTAGTAAGTAATTTACAAAATAATTAAATATACAATTCATTAAAAATTTATTAAAACAGTTATATTAATTATCATTATTTTGTACATTTTATTGCTAAAAAAAAGTTTAATAATTAATAATTAATAAAAATGTTCTTGTTTCTTTGATATATTTTAAGTATCCTCCGTTTTATATTCTCTTGCATAATTTATCCAACTATTTACTATTCAATTTAATAAGAATTTTCCTGACTTCTAACTTCGTTATATACCGATCTAAGAGGCATATAACGTGTTATTAGTCAATGGTATAACTTATTTTCGTATTATCAATTTCGTGTTGCTGTAATTTGATTCTCATTTAATTTACAATGTGAAAATATTAAATTTAACCTTTAAAAATGTATACATATGTATATATAATTATATATATATATACTATTAATTACACTTTCAGCCTTTATTAATAATAATCATTAAATATAAAATATTATTTTAATTATAATTTTCATAGTAAAATAAAATGTAAGTAGATATACTACGTATATGCATTTGGGTATAATATAATAATATACTTTCTTTTTTTAATCATTTCACATGTTTTTTGACATTTATGGATCTTTATTTTCAATAATTGGATATATTTAATTTATTAATTACTTTTAACTACTTTTATATTCATGATTTTTTTTTTCACATTTTTATGTGTATGCACTTGAATGTGGATTTTAACTTTGTGGCCACATGTGTGCTCAATCATGCATTAACTGCATGTGGGTAATTATATATCGGCGGCGGAAATTGGGTGAACCGAACTCATAAAAGTATGTACTGCTTAACATTATTGACCATAATACAGTTTTTAATTTTTATTTTAACTTTTTGAATAAGTATGTGCATAATTATTTTTGTTTGTTTTTATAATTAAATTTGCAAATTTATTGATAAAAAACTTTTCAAATTTACTAATATTTTATAGTATCGAATACGCTAAGTTTCGAACTAGTTGAAACGATTTCGTGGTTGTGTTTTATATTCGCACAATTAGAATTAACAAGACAAATTTAGGATTTTAATTTTAGACCAAGGATATTTTTGATTGAATTTGATGATAATTTTCATTTGCAAACAGAAATAGGCATATTTGAGTCTCATCTTTATTTCAGATACTCGCAAAATATTTAGTAAAGAGAAAAAGGAACTTGATATAATACTTTTGTTTTTTTTGCAAATTTTTATAATTAAATGAGGTTATTGAAAAATTGTCCTAGAGAGTGATGTTTAAAATTTATTTCACTCTGATTTTTAAAAAATTCAAAATTTTAAAAAATTTGGCTTTCACCAGGTCTTTTATTTTCTTTTATTCAGTCAATAATGGATTAGCCATATAATAAATGCAAAACTAAAACCTTATTTACGTAAGTGCTCAAAATGACTATATAATTTTCTTTGCAATGTAAATTTTTTTATTTTCATTAATCAAATATTTTGTATAATAGTTCTCTATTTTGCTTTAATTTTTCAACTAATTTTGAAAAAAGATTGTATATCGGGGTAAGGCCTTTGTCCTCTTAAGGCTTTTCTAATTTTTTTTTTATTTTCCATTAATGTAATATTGTTTATTGTTGTTTTCTTTAACATGTGTTTGATTTTTATATTAATAGGTTTTCTTCATTGACATTTAATGGTTCATTATTCAGTTGAGCAAAAAAAGGAAACTAAGAAAAGCTTTCTAACAAAACCATAAAAGATTTGAATGAGTTTATTTTTTATATATATCTAAATTCTTTACAATTCAATCGACAAAATCGATTAAGTTACAATAAGACGTGACAAACTTTCATTCAACACTATACATACTCTATTTTAATCTTTAATCTTTGTTTAATGATCTACTTCATTCGTTAAACATATACATTAATTTATTTATTTTGTGTGTGTTTTCAATTTTAAAGAAGGTGTGTTGAAGTTTTTCCCGACACCTCTATATAAAATTATAACGAAATAAATAGGAATCGCATTATCTCCTACGTTCATTAAAATTATAATTTTTTGATCGTTACATTTAGTCTAAAATTTATTTAGGTTTTACAGAGCAGCTAAAACTACATAATAGGCACTATTATAAGATAACGAGTAAAAAAACAATTTTTAACTATTTTAAAAATAAATACAACGTACGTAGTCTTGACTTGTTTAATATGAAGCAGAAGACATATACTTAATTTTATATTTTTATTTACCAAACTTGTATTATAAATGTGTTTAAAAGAATCCATGCCAGAAGTGTATTTAATAAATAAATAAGGAGGAGATGATTAATCAAGCAATAATTTTTATTTTTTTTTTCAACCCCTCTTCTTGTCTATGAGACAAAATTTGTGTCCTGAATTTTAAATTGATATCGCATTGTGATAATTGATTGACAAACAATCGAACTATTATACATTTATTTTATTTTCGTTATTTATTTTGAAATTTTATTATCATTGGTTTTCCTAATCTCAATTTTTGAATGAATATAAATTTTAATGGGCATGTGATCGGTAAGTTGTATGTACAATCGTAAATTTAGCTCGGTAAATAATATATTACAAGCTTCAATACACATGTAATTATTTAATTAAGTAAATTTTATTTACATTCTCCGTATTAAGTAAATTTTATTTACTTACTTCATTTTGAACTTTTTTTTAAATTTGCATTGCAAATGTATTGATTGCAACTACCTCTCACTTGCACATTAAAGAAGTATACAAAACATGTTAATAAAATTTGTTATACAGCTCGTTGTGTATATACACAAAATCACATGGACACTTGTCAAAATTATATCACTCGACCTAACAGTCTCGTGATATAAGTATTGACTCGTGTCTATGTGTTTTTGTGTATACAAAACTCGTTGTAATAACAAATTTTCTTAACATGTGTTGTAATCTACTATTAAGCTTCTAAAATAGATTGAGTCTTTTTGTTTAAAATTAAAAAAACATAAATCCTTTTTTTTAGTATAGTTTTGTTTATTGTGAATGAATTTGGGTTCTAATGCAGTTTATTTTAATTGTATTTGATAGATAGTATGCATATATAGGTCCGTGAAATAAATTGTTTAAAATTAAATAAATTGTTTGTTTTCCAGTACCTAATATTTTATATTATTCTCAACTAGAAAAATACATTAGCATATATTTAAAATTCTCATTCGAACTAGGAAGTTTTCAATAATCTAAATTTAACGAAAAAAAAATATGTACACTGAAAAAAATATAAAAGTAGAACAATGTATAATGTTTTCCCGGCTCATTAGATTATATCTGATTACTTTCTAATAACTAATGTTGCTGAACTTAAAATTATTATATTGATGTTTTTATTTTTAATTCTGGTTTAATATATTATTTTTTAAAAATTATAATTATTATCAAATTGATAACTATCATAATAAATTTCATTTGAAATTAGACAAAAATATTCAAAATTGAGAACAAAATTATGGAAAAAGTTTAAACACAATTCTGAAATAAAATCGGATCATAATATATGTTTTTTGAAAATAAAAACTATAGATTGAAAATTTTGTGAATAGAAAATTAATTTTTTAATTAAATTTCTTTTTTTAATCAAAATATAATTTCGAATATTTTTGTTTTTTAATTTCTTCACAAAAACATATGTCTAATGGAGACTTCTTAAGTTGTTGTTATTGAAAACAATCACATTTATAGCATTTACATATGCGTATATGTACAATACATTCCTACAACATTCAATAAACAGAAACTATACATAAAATTTTCCACCTTTTAGATTTAATTTTGTGGCTGAGTTATTTTCAAGGAAAATTAAATTTAACAAAATATTATTTTTCGTATAGCATTTTCTTAAAAAGAGAATTAATGTTTTATATATGTATACACATTATGTTTGTGAAATTGCGCATGCATTTGTTGTGTTTGTATCAAGTGTGTTTGAGTATTTTAGTATATACAAATATGTTTTATTTAAATAAAATTTTATTAAAAATAGAAGAATTATTAAAGGTAAATATAACATATAATATAACTTAAATTACGGTTAATATAATTTTTTGAGCTTCTTCAGGTTCTGTTCCTTAAATGATGGTTCCAATTAAAAATAGTTCTTAAGAATTAATTTCAAATTTAAATCCGTCGCTGCATAAATTACCCGAAAAAAACTTAATAAATAAAATAAAAAAATGTTATCTTTTGAAAATTTATTGAATGTATACATGTATGTATTCAAGTATTTTTTTTGTTATTAAGTGACTGTCTTTAATTTTTAAATAATAAATAAATAGTTTACACATTAATTTTGTTATTCATCATAATAATAATAAAATTTTTTATGACCTATACTTACCCAATTACCCACCTTATTCAAGGTTCAGGAATTCACAACATCAGAAGAAATTAAGCCAAACAGAAACTAGTGTTATTACTTACAGTTTTAAAAGTTATACATTTATTTTGTATATTATACTTGGAAGACTCACACTGTTGAAGAAAGGAACAACATATCAAGAAGGAAACAAATTTCAGTAAAAATAAAATATAATATCTACATCTACACTGTCCAGTGTCCAACTATTAAAGATTTATTGCTATAAAAAAGAAATTTTTTTTTTATGAGCAGCACAAATATCTAAAAACTAAAAACGAAAACCAAAACCAAAACGAAATATTTCATGAGAAAGTATTGAGTTTTTTATTTATTATTATAACAATTTTATTTTTTTATTTCTTGTAAGTTATAAATTTGTTTTTTTTATTAACATGATTATTAAATCCACTATATAAATCACTCACTCGCCATACCCATCATGTATCTATCATATTCAATTATCATGGTATCACCGTGCTGATGAATTTTGGATTTTTAGATTAATTTGAATCATCAATATTACCACTACAACGACATGTCTTAAAGGATTTGAATGTCTCTTACGGAATACCAATTTGATTCGAATAATGTATTGCACGATTTATATAGAATTGGTATTCAATGCTGTTCAGCCACCTTTTGTATGTTCTACAGAATACATGCATCTGAGGAAAATCAAAAAAGAAAATAACTAAAAATTAATATATGGTTAAATTTCATACAATCATAGAAAATATTTGTTTTCAATTTTTATTTTTTATTTTTGTTAATTCTGTACACAGTTTTGAGTCCAAAGTTAAGAGTCATCAATTAATTTGTTATATTATTAGGCTCAGAAGGGATTATCATGGCTCCATGGTAGATTGCTTGGGAAAAATTAATTTTTAACTATTATTAATAACTATTTATAAAAAATAAAACATGTCGAATGTGTGTACATAACGTTTTATATATTTAAAAAATTAAAATAATATAGAAATACAGTCAAATATATATTTACAGTCAATTGTATTTAGAGCAATAGTGCAATGAAACGTCCCCAACCCAAAGAAGATTTGTTTCTTTTCCCCAACCCAAAGAAGATTTGTTTCTTTTAATTTTCTTCAAATGAAGAAAAGTAACTGATAAAAAACATCATAATTATTTGTTATAATTTAAATAAATGTCTGTAATGTACATTATACACCTTAACATCATTATTTTAGTGAACTATATATAGTCAATGACTATTGCACATTTACTTATTATTATAATGAGCTCATTTGAAACCACCTATGAAATAAAAAACAAAAAAAAGGAAAAGGAAATAAATTCTTTAATATACTCTTACATAAAATGTACGATGGACGTACACAGAACACATAATCGTATATTAAGTCCAAAAAAAAAAGACGAAAAAAGGAAAAAAGCATAAAAGTTGTGGCACTTTAAATTAACAGCATGAGGCTAATTAATTTTTTTTTCCTTCATTTTATTATTAAATAATGTATTTATATACTACATATATTTAATCCGGTTGGATGAGCCTTATGAGTCAAATAGAAAAAAAAACACATATAATTTCGTAGATTTATACAGATGAATGAAAAGAACTGTGTGGAATGAATGAAACCAGAACAAAAATAAAAAGGAAATATGATAAAATGTCAATCTTACATTTATCTAAAAATCATATAATTATTTTCTTTAACCATTTATCAAGAAAAAAAAAACTTAATTTACTTCAAAGAGTTTTTAAGATATAAAATTTATGTGAAAATTACGCTGACGAGACTTTAAATGTTTTGATGACATAATTAGATTACAAAGATTGATTGAAATCAGTGATTTGAATGCAGAGACTTTGAAACGATAATAAACATAATTCATTATGCTGTAGATTTTCAGCATCATCGCCAGTTGTTGACGATTACAAGAACCAAATTAAATGTTATTTGTTGTAAAACCATCTTCATAAATTAATTTTGAAAGGTATGTTTCTGTCTGTGTTTTGGAATATGAAACTAAAATATTTTATTCTTGAACAAAAACATAAAAAATCAACAAAAAAAAAAACCTTAATATTTGGAATTGTGTTTAAAAATATCCTGTAGGAGGTTCTAAAAATTTGTTAATGATGATTGAAAATTGTTATTATCAAAATGTGTTTGTACCACCTGTTATATATATAATATGTACAATATGATATGTATTACAAGTGTTAAACTCATGTTAACATTTTATTTCAATAAATTTCAATTTCAAAATTATTTTATTTTCAATATTTATTTATTTAAGTTTTTTTTTTGTTCAATAAATTTTTATATATGTATGTGAAACAGATAAGAAAAACATTTTTAAAGTAAAAATGTTTACCTTTAAGGCGCCCCTTTATTGGTTATTATTTTATTTGATTGACATTTTTTAGACTAAAGATAATTTCCTCTTGGGTAAATATTTCAAATTTTATACTATAATGCGAGAGACAAGAATTTTATAATTGCGATGTCGAGATCTATTTTGGATACCATCTTATTAAATTTTAATATTCCCTCTATTCAACAGCGTGCATTTATTTAACTCACTCGCTCGCTTGAATTTCACACAATATTTTGAAATTGTTTTGCTCATAGGATTTTGAAAAGATGATGAAAGAGCCTTTCAATTGGAAATCGAGTGAAAAATACATGATTTCTAATTATCTCTCTGTAATTTTAATTCAATTAATTTTCAAATGCACAAAGTTTTTCTAATGAATTCTTTCTGTTCAATTTAAGATAAAATAAACAACTCCAACATCAACTAGTTGAATATTTATGTAAAAACAAAAAAAAAATGCATACAAAAATATCTCTAAACTGCATTTCCTAATTTCCTATTCATAAAACGACATAGTTTCCGTAATTTTTCAAAAATTGGGAAAAAAAAACTTATATGGTATTCAAATTTATATTTTATTTACAGCAAAAAGTTATTTAAAAAAAATGCTTCAGCCGATTATTCTGCTCTAATTAAAGTTTAAAATTCACTAGACGAATATAATATTGTTGATAGTATTACTCAGAATTTTTTTGTTTTTTTTTTCGAATAACCATATTTCATTTGGAAAAATAATTTAAATAATTTGAAAATTGAAATGAAAATCACAAGCGAAATTCAAAAAAAAACTTTTTACATAGCTCAATGTAAATATTTTTAAAATTTATTTGTGAGAGAGGAAGTTTTTCAAATGACAGAATAATTGTATAGTCTTGTGTTTCATAGGCAAAGTTTTTAATAATTGTATTTTCTTTAATAGCGAAATTTTTTTCAGAAAATGATTTGGAAATTATTGTATATTAACTATATAAGTTTATGTTAAATTTGTTGTGGTTTTCATAACTGAATCTAGAAGATTTTGGAGAATTTCTAAATTTCAGGGTTGATGGGATTATCAAACAAAGTCCGAGAAGAAATATAAAATAATGTAGTAGTAATGAAATGATAATATAATACGAACGGGAAAAACCTTTCACAAGAAGAAAGACAAACATTATCGCAATAAAAAATACCCACCACTAGTAAAATTTATTAAATTTTCAAATTCTTTTTTTTTTATATAAATGATGTATAAATGTATACTGTAAAGTATTTTCCATTTTCATATTATACACATGAATTATTTAGTTTTTTATTTAATTTCATATTTTTTGCTCATCCCACAAATTTTTGTATCTTCTAATTATCAAATTTTTTTTTCATATGTATTTTTGTTTCCAAAAAACATTATTTCTGAGTTTTTTTTTTTTAATAAATTTTACATCCTTCAAAAAAATAATTATTTCTTATTTTAAGATGACAGTAATAGCTTTTAAATATAGAATTTTTTTTTAGAAAAAACAAAAATAGTTCATATATGATTAATAGAAAATAAAACATCATTAGTATTGCTCTATTAAAAAAAATTTTTTATTAAACTGGTCGATATAAATAATAATTTTCTATGTTCGTTTTCTATCAAAATTGAAAAAACCGTATTATATATTTTTATTTTGTGTCTGCCCGTTTGTCTGTACGTTCGTCTGTCTGTGCGTCCCACTATGCAATTACTTTGCGGGTTTTGATAGTTTGAATGTAAGTTTAGCTGAAAATTGAGATTCTCCGATGACGGATTTGGGAATTGAACGATCTTAACTGATCAAGGGGGTCTTAATGATTTTCATATAGAAAAATATCGAATCTGAGTTTCTATCTATTGAAAATATTTTAACTGCCCATTTATATATATCAGATATTCATTAAATTTTTTTTTATTATATTCGAACTTACCAATTTTTTTTTGTTTTTTATTTTCAATATCCATATTTAATTTTACTTTTTTTTTTCTTTTAAATCCTATCATTTATTACTCCGCTGTTAATTTTAATTAATCCCTTGAATTTAATAATATTTTACTGGTTTTATTTTTACCGGGAGTGATAAAAAAAAAAATTATAAATATAATTTTAAATTCATTGCAGATTTTAAGCATATAGAAGCTCTTATTTGATCGAAAGTAATAGGCTAAAAATAAAAATTAATTGATATTTCAGAATATTTTTTTATAGTACGTTATAACTTTACAACAATTTTGAATTTTGAATTTTTTGATTCATTGAAAAACTAATTTTTCCATGAAAACCAAACAAGTTACCTCCATTTGACTGAAGGTATAATATCATTTTGAAACAAAAATTGTATTTTTTTATTATAGTCTAAAGCACCTTCGTCAAGATTTTCGTGCACATCTCTATCACCGCAAAGAGTTTTCCATCACTCTTGCTCACGAAAATTTTTATTTTAATATTAATTTTATTTTGAAAAAGCTAGAAAAAAGCAATTGCAAAATGAGTTTTTCAAAAACTTAAAAAAAAGAGTTTATAAAGAACTTATAAAATTTAAAATTACAACAAAAACATATTTCGCAATTTTTCTGCCTCGATTATGATACAATTTTGATTCATATGAAATTTATATCACAACGAAAATAATATTCACATATTATTCTTTATTTTTGAAATTTTTTTATAGAATTATTAGCGTTAAAAAAAAAAAAACTAGAGCCCAGTATTCTGTGTATTTATTTTGAGGTCGATATATTAATTTACCGAATAGTAAAATAATACCTTTATTGAAATTCGCTAATATTAATATTAAATGATGAAAAATAGAACGTCCATTTATAGAAATCTACCGAATCAAACTGAAATCAAAAATCATTTTACCATCGAAGTATATTTACTCCAATAAAAGAAGAGAAAAAAAAAATTCTGAAAACTCTCTTGTAAAGTTTAATATTTGTTTGTAACAAAATTTTCCCACCAGCAGCTGAAATAAAAACAAACAAAACGAAAAATTTTATGTATTTATGTGCTTTTTCTGCAAATTCTACCATTTGTTGCTAAAGATTGCTATTTCTTGCACTCTGTTTGTAATTTCAGCGCAAACTCGGATAACAAAGTATAATATCATCTCTTAATTTATATATACAAAAAAAAACGAATAAATACAAAAATATAATTATAATATTAATACAATACATAATATTAATACAAAAATATAATTTATATTAATTCATCTTGTATAATGCGTTAATTCAACCACGACTTGATAATGTTGTATTTGTAACACTATGTGCTTCACATTACTCTAAATTTTTAAAATTATAATTATACCAAATCTAACCAAGTCTGACCAAATTTTAAATTTTTATTTAAACTTTTATTTGCTAGTCAAACCTGGCGAGCAGCCATGATTCAAAAAAATCTCTGGAATGGTTGGAGACGAAAAACATCAATATTGTTCTAAAATACCCGAATCCACCAAATATTCCCAAAGGATCGAGCGATCAAAGATTTTTCAAAGTATGCATAGTATGCATCGGAAGCCGAATCAACTGTCCACTGTCCATAAAGAGGTTGATTCAAAAATTGGTTTAAAAAAGAAAATCATTTTCCATTATTTCTGTACAAAAATTAAATGATACTGATATTTTAATATATTATTAAAATAAAATAATAGTTATGCTAAGAAAGTTAGAAATATATTGTAATTCATATTTTGAATTTGTCTAACTATATTTACGCAGTATACGTTATATACATTTATTTATAATAATACATATAAAGAATTTTATCCTTTCAAATTTATTCAGGTTAAATAAAAATATAGGAATTTTATAAAATACCTCAATACAGTACTAACCAATTTTGATTTAAAATAATAAAATTTTTCACATTTTCATATTTTATAGCACATTCTTATAATTCTAAATTCTTATAATTTTAAAAACATTGTTATTTATATACAAATGCACATATAAAATAAAAATAAAAATTTATACTGCTAGTATATAGAATGTATAAACTTTAATATTAATATTATTTTTTATAAATGTTTTTAATGTCACTAAAATGTTATTATTACACCACAAGTCACTACTGTATGATCACCACAACTATATTACTACATATTTACATAATACATATCTATATCTAATATATTTTTCAACACATAACTGTGTAAATTTTCTCTGGTCAGAAGTACAAATTTCAAAAGAGTCCAAGTTAAGTTATCTTTGCTGCCAAAAAAAAAATCCAAACAAAAAAAATTTTTTTAATTTAATTTAATAGGGACAACATAACTATATAATAAAGGACAATGCTATTAAATAGCTTTAAAATAACAAACATTTATTTTTATTTTATATTTTCATTCTTGGCACAACAATTTTATACAAAAACTCACTTCTATTCCAATCAAAAAAAAAATAAAAAATAAAAAAATAAAACAAGCCACATAGCAAAAAGACGGAATTAAATTTATTAGAAAAAGGGCAACAGACCAGAAATAAAACAATCTCCAAAAATGTGTGAAAATTAAAATAATTTTCTTTGATAAAAAAAAATATAAAACAATTATATACTTACATGAATATTTTTACAAAAATATATTTTACATAAAACAATAAAAGGGCTTATTTAATAGAATTTTAATTGCAATATAGTACTGGTCTGGTTTGAGAAAATAAAGCATATGCGTTTTAAAGCTTTTGGTATAAATATCTATTTTTATCAAGATTCATAAATTTATTTTAATATAGATATAGTATTAAAAAATATATTATGGCAAGAAAGATAGTACAGAAATATTCTATTTTTAATTGTAGATTTTCAGGATACATTTTTATAATCGAATTTTTGATCAAACAGAAATTATTTAGTCGTAAGTAATAACGAAAACGAATATCTTTGAAAAAAATTATGGAAAAATAAGCATGCGGAACTGTATTTATATTTAAAGTAATTGAAAGCCAGGAAACAATTTTTATTTTTCTCTTCATAAAAGTATATATATACGTTTAGTTTAAGTCTAACTTACAATACTTTATTTTTTTTACCATAAACGTATTTTTACGGTTTTTCGACATTTTATTGTCTAAACCCAATTTTAATAACAAAAAATTTTTTTATAAATAAAATTGTTTAATGACTAAATAAACGCCATAAAATTTATTAAGTTGCATATCACTGTTACAAAAAAGCGAAATCGTTATCACTAAACTTGTTAAAATAAAATATAGATATATATAATTGTAAAATATAAATTACCATTATCTACGATACATTAATTTTTATGTTTCAATCTCATTATCAAAGTATACTAAATACTTACGCATTTTAACTTTAACCAATAAGTTATAACCCCTCGCATTAAAAGCTTTACATATTTTCATTATCATGCAGTCTTTAAAAAAGTTAACATAATTATTTAAATGTCAAGCTTCGTTGGATCTCGATATTTTTAGAATTTTCTTAAAACGTTAATTTGGAGCATAAATAAATATATAAAGTCTAAAAATATTTTTTTTAATAATATTCATAATTTTACAAAAGATACAAGGGTTAAAATTTTATAGGTTTTTTCTTTTCTTAATAATTTTTGAATTAATTAAAATTAAACGATTATTATAAACCTTAGAGCTTAGAATGAAAATTACATCGATATCAAAACACTGTTTGTGTGTGTGTGTGAAACATAGCTATGAAATCATCAAAATTTCCTATATATATCCCTCTCTTCGGAATCCTGGAATCTCGGGAGGGAGACTTACGACATCCACACAAAATCATAAAAATTAATGAAAAGTTAAGTTAGTCGTAAATAAATAAAACTTAGATCTTTTTTGTAATGCCTTGTTTATAGCTAATTTACCTTTCTGAAAAAATGGTACCGTAAAAACCGATTTCGTAAAAAGAATTTTTTTAAAATATTTTCAAATAATTAAGAAAATTGAATTTATTTTTTTTTTTGCTATCGGAAAAATTTCATTACTTCACAAAATAATTTTTTTGTTTCTTTTTCATTACGTTTCCCTCTTATCTGAATTTTTTTTTCAGATAACTTTTTTTGTAAAAAAATTTTCAGATGATTAAAAAAAAGAAATTAAATGTAATTTTAATTTCAAAAACAAAATTATATTTTTTAAATTAAAAAAATTAAATCTAAATTTTCTAAATAAAAAAAAAAAGATGAACCCATGCAGTTGATTTTTTGCTTTCAGGTAAGATTAGCTGTGAATAGGTTTCCGGAACATTCCTCCAAAAATTACTTTACGATGGTAGCTATAAACAAGGCATAAAACTTTATTTTTATTTATGACCCGAAGTGAGAATGAGACATAAACGATAGCGATATCATTTTTTAAAAAAAATTAAGATAAGATAAGCATATTTCCGATAAGAGAAATATTATTGAAAATATATCAATATGAAATAAAAGTTCATACAACGGTTAGCTGAGTTAAAATTATTTGTACATTAAAAAAATTCAACTACAAAAAAAAATGGAATTTAAAAACGATTGCATTAATAATGATGGTTTCAAAATAAATAATACATTATATCAGTGCAATGAATATCGGAAACAGAATAAATATTGTGATTTAATATTGAAACTGCGGGATGGAAGTGTGTTCAATGTTCATCGGATAATTTTACTATCTGGTTGTAAATATTTTGAAGCTTTATTAGATTTTCGTGATCCAGAAAATAAATCCAATGAAAAATTGACTAAAATAAATAATTTCATAGAACTCGACTGGAATGTTTCAGGTACTTTATTCGAGAAAATAATTCAATATATTTACACAGGTACTGTTGAATTAACTTCGCTCGATATTGTGTTAAAATTACATGCAAATGCAATTTTCTATTCGATGAACGATTTAAAAGATCTTTGCTCAAAATTTTTAATACAAATATGTTCATTTGAAACTAGCTTGGATTGTTTGCGACATTCACAATTCAATGATGAATTGAAACAAAAATCTATGGAAATTATTTGCTCAAATTGTGAAGAATTTTTGGAATTAAATCTTTCAAAATTAAATTTTGATGAAATGAATGAAATAACAAAACAAGATGAAATTATTTGTCCAGAAAATAAGCTTTACGAATTTGTTATTAAATGGACTAAAATAGATTTCAAAGAAAGGGAAAAACATTTAACAAATCTGCTTAGTAATCTTCGACGATGTTCAGTAAGTGATCAGTTCAAATTTAAATTAATAACGACTGAAAATGAAAACCAAATCTTGAATTATGCGTTGGTGAAACATTTTGGTCAACAAATAAAATTTTTGGATTCTTCATTTTTACCACGAAAGAATTCCAAATTTGATGAAGCAAGATTTTTTGCAATAACCGAAGATTCAATTTTCAAATTGAATAATACAAAATTTGAACACGAAATTAAAGTAAAAAATTCTTATGGTTTCAGATGCACTAAATTCGGAGCAAATTACTTATTTATTTCTGGAGGTAATAGTTTTTCCGAAAATAAAACAATTGGTAAATCTTGTAAGTTTTATCATACTTCTTTTAATGATGTCAAAGATTTTCCATTAATGAATCACCAACGAATGAATCACGAAGTTTTAGCGATGAATGATAAAATCTATGCTTGCGGAGGTTTTTCTAGTTCAGATACTGTTGAGATTTTTGACTTGAATGCAGAAATTTGGATTGATGGCCCAAACATGAATGCAGGAAGATATGATTTTGGGATGACAGAACATGAAAATTGTCTTTATGTCATTAATGGGGTCGGCATTGGAAGTGTGGAACGATATGATCCACGTGAAAATAAATGGAAGAAATTGATAGAAAATGACAGATCAAACAATTTTCGTACTTTTTCAGTTACAGTGCGAGAGAAGATTTTATCAATCTCTCATGGGCAAATTTCAGAATTCGACATACGAGCAAATAGTTTTACTGAAATTCATGGAATTAAGCAAACCCCCAATACATTCATGCCGCGGCATACGGCTTGCATTGATGGCGTGGTAAATGTTTTTTACTATTGTGAAGCTTGTCCTGGATGCAACAATTCATATTGCCCTGGAAATTGTGGGTGTGAAACACGATTCCCTAAGCCAAACAAAAAGTATATAAAATCAAAATTTAAAAATAATCAATTTTATGATTTCGAAATTTTGACACCATATATTGGACTCCATGAAGTTGTTGCATTGTATTGAAATTTTTTTAAAGTACAATATTGTTCTTAATTTCATTAAACATAAAATTTCTAAATAATCAAAAGAAAAATAAAAAGAAAATTGTACGATAAATAAAAATTTCTTTTACATTTCTTACACCTTACATCATTGAAACAATCATAATTGAAAAATATGCCAAAAACTAGTTTTGTTTTAAATTTCAATATCTGTTTAATTACTAATTTTTCAAGATTAATACGCTGTCTGTCTAAATCTAAGTATCCCTTTTAGTAATTATTCTTAATTGATTTTAAATATAGTATCTTTACTACCTGAAAAAGAAACTTACTAATTTATATTTAAGTGTAATTTAAAGCATTATAAAAGAAAAATAATATTGGATTTATTCTTCAGATCGATTTTAAAAATCAAAATATTATATATTAATAACATTTTATTTACAACATCCTAGAATTGTGGAAAGAAGCTATTCATAATTTAATATTTTCATATTTAATAACTCCGTTAGACATTGGGATTAAAATTTTAATGGTTTTAACATCATATTTTTCATCATATTGAAATTAATAAATTTGAATAATGAAAATTTATATATATTTGTACTATGTTATAAATACATATGTGTACTTGTACTATTTTATTATGCATTTTACTAAACTTATTTGAATATGGCATTACGATAAATTTTATATTCTATAATGTAATTTTAATTATTTTATGTTTTATTTCTTATAATTACACTGATTTTACAATCTGTAGCATATATATTTTGTTATTGTTATTTAAGTGGAAAATGCCACTAAAAATCGATTTCTTTTTCTTGTTTTTCCGCATAAGCGGATGCTTTGCAGTTTTCAATATTGATGTTGTACATTTTGTAGTATTTACTATGGTAAAATTTTGGGCCGAAAAATTTTAATAAACATTTTTATTCTGTTTTAATCATTGCTTTTTTTCAAGTTTTGTTTTAATCTACCCAAGAAAAGTTAAGTCATGCTCATGATTGTAAATGACAATAAACGTAGAATTTAAAAAAAAAAAAACTTTTAATAGGTAGACTATTCAGTGTTTTGTTTTGACAATACCTCAGTGGCAGTTTATGAAGTACGAACAGGAGTTAAAATTTTTATTTTCATTGAAATTTGTATGCAAAATAACAAACTCAACATTTTTTTTCTATTTCTATAATTTTTCTTTTCTTATTGATTTAGTTGATTTAGTTTCTTATTGATATCAACTAAATCAATAAGAAACTAAATCAACTAAATCAATAAGAAAAGAAAAATGTAATTACTAATTTTGGCCTTTGGATTTACTTCAGCTCAATCATTTTCGGTATTTATTATTACATAATCTACAAGCGTTTATTAATTTGAAGTTATTCTAATATGCTGTTTGTGATGAGATACTTTATGCCTTAGGGTATAATTATTTCCTCTAATCAACATCAATATTTTTTCTGAAAAAAAATTAAAATTCACTTTCAGACCATTAGCAGATCTACGTATATACTGGAACAATTACTACAATGAATCCATTAAAATTACACTAAAATCGAAAAGCCAACTTTCCAGTAATTTGGTTGCTTTCCAAACATTTTGTACGATTTGCATTGAACATTTTTATAAACCCTTATACCTATTTCTGCTACACTAATACGATTTGTAATATGAGTTTAACAACTAAACCCAAACGTTGTGTTTGTGTGCTTGTATAAAAACCATGAACCTTCTCTATCGTTCCTATTCTACATAAAGTTTCGCAGTCAAACTTTTTTGAAAAGATTAAAGATCAGTCAGATTAAAAATAATATTGCATTAAATTTTTTTTTGTTTATTTCGAAATATGTAAAACTCACTATTCATTAGGGCTGCCAGACGTCCCGGAATGTGCGGGATTGTCGGTGGCACTTGTCCCGCGAGACGTCCCGCAAACGTTTTTGTCCGCAAATTTTGGCAAATTTACAAAAAGTTTTGTTTCTTTATACTGAAAACAAAATTAACAAAAAACGCGCGTGAACGCCGAAAAAAATTAAATTATGTTAATAATAATAATATTTTTAAATATATAAAGCCTTTATCATTAACATCTATTCTTCCTGAAATGGCAGACTTGGAATTAATTGTTGAAAAATTTGGAATTAAAGATATTGACATTGATATATTATTTGAAGAATTTACTAAACTTACAAACTACTTTTCCATCAACAATTTAGAGATTTCCAGTGATGAAAAGTGGGTAAATTTTTCTATCATCATCAGTGTGGTAATTTAAAAAATTGTGTGTTTTGTGTATTCAGTACCAAATTCAAATGCGAGCTAGGAAAGAATTTTTAGTTTGATTAATATAGCCTGGAGAAAAGAAAGACAAATTATTAATTAATTTGGAAGCAGAGTTAATTTCAAAAAATCTGCCAAATGTTTTTTTTTTATATAAAATTGTTTATTTATTTGAAATTCATTTGCATAAGCATAATGTTATAAAATATTACAGAGCTTAGGCTTTTCTACTGAATACAAAATTTAATATACTTATTACTAGTTTTTAATTTCATTATAAAATTTGAAAATTTGAGACCAACAGTTTCGGCTTTTTTGGAGACAAAAGAAGGGAAGCATTGGTTTAGAAAAGCGATGGGAAATAAAATATATTTAATTATAAATTTATAATACTCATTTTTAATGTGCAATTCAAAGTACAAAATAATAAGGCTGTTTTTTGTTATACATTATATTACTATTATTATTATATATTATATTATATATATAACATATATATTACAAGTAGATATATAACATTATATATATTATTATATATTATTGAAACGAATTAAAATCTTTAAAAATAAGAGGTTTTTTTATTAACTTCTTTTTATGTAAAAAAAAATAAGTACAACATTTTTTTATTAACTGTTTTTTAGGTAAAAAAAATAAACACAAAAATATTTTTATTGTCACGCAGACCTTTCCGACAAATCTGGCAGCCCTACTATTCATACACAAACTGTATATTGTTTTTTTTTTTTAATATTTCAAAGATTTCTATAGAGATTCCTGTTTCAATTACATTGTATTTGTAATTGTTATTTGAGGGTATATTGTTTCCGGACAATATAATTATCTGCTCTTAAGACTTTTATAATTTTCTCTATTTCTTTTAAGTACATTTTCACTTTCTATTAAAATTTCAAAGTTCAAAATTTAAAATTTTTCTGGATCAACTTTTTTATTTAAATTTTAATTAAATCTCTTTTTCTCTTTGTTTTTACACTTTGTGTTTATTTTAATGTTATTAATAGCAGCGGATCTTTTTTTAACGACATTTGTTTAATTTTTTTTTTTTATTGATTTGTTAAGTATTATTTGGAATTTTTTTTTATTTCTTGATCAATTATTTGATATTGTTAGTACATATTAATATTATTACATTTTGAGAAACATTATAGATTTGATTCATTTGATTAACACTGTTTTCACAAAATTCCTATGCTGTTTTTTTTTTTTTTATATATTTAAGAATATCTAAAGAATATCAATAGATTCAAGCAGGTATTTTGCTTCATTTTCACTTGTTTTTAAATAAACTGGTACATTCGTCAGCATTGTGCTGAACTGTTCAAAATTTTAGAAGCTCGGCCAGCATGGCATTTCTTCAAAAAAAAACTAAATCATTCAGCATTTCATAATTTCTTCAGAAAAACATCAACATTGAAATAGGCTTGTTGGTGTTTAGGGCCTGAAATACTTTTTCTTTTTTGCATGTAGGGTCTACCTATTCTATATTAAAGTGTCAAAGCTTTTTGCAGCAAAAACTTATTGAAATTTTTAGATAACGCATGCACTACGTTTAGCGGAGACAAATGCGGCCACACTACTGCTATTTGCTCTTGTTAAGAAAATTTGGTCAATCGAGAACGTCAGCTTTCAATAGAAGGCAATAATTTGTAAAACTCTTGCGAAAAGTATATTGAAAAAATTGCGATAATAAGGAATTGCTAGAAAAAATTCATTCCGCAGAAAAATATTGATATGTTGTTCAGAAGGAATAATAATTTGTTGATTAGTATTATATATTTAGCCTTTGCTTTCAGTTGTTGATAGTATATTATTTTTAATATTTTTAATTTTTAATAATTAACTGAAAAAAATTAATTTTGATTATTTTTTTGAACACTGTACAGCATTGAGTTGGTGAAAATCTAGTCAGTTTATTTAAAAAGATGGTTCAACCTCATTTTTATATTTTTTTAAGCATTTCATGTACATGTTTTTTAAAACCATGTCCACGTTGTAATTGTACACCATGATATTTAAATTTTGTTAAAAATTTTATTTTTAAGGATTGTGTTTTTTCTTTTTGATTTTAATTCTTGTTTAGTTTAATAATGAATAATGTTTTCAAAATAATTTGTTTAAAATACTAGAAAATTAAAAAAAATTATTTTGAAATAAATACTGTATCACACAAAAAAAAAACTCAGTATTTCTAACAAAAATATTTCTGTTGCCATTTAACAAAATTCAATCTTTAATTTTAATAAAAAATTTGTAAGAGGAACACAATATTTGTTATTTTAAGTGGATAGAAATTGTTAACGTTAAAGAAAGCTTCTTTGTATTAACAAAAATTAAAATTTCTAAAATTAACAAATATGATCGTTAATTCAATAAATAAGTTTTTACTTTTAACAAAAAAAATTTCAATATTATGTGGATTAGATAAAAAATTACATTGTTGTAACAAAACTAGCATTTGATTTTTTTTAACAAAATTTTTAATTATAACAACAAAAAGATTTAATTTGAAATCTCTTAAAGTAACAAATACTTGTATCATATTAACAGAATGTTTTTTGGTAAAACAAAATATTTTTTTAACGTACAAAATATATTCTGTGCGAACTTATATTTTCCATTTTACACATTGCCGTAAATGTAGTTCATAGCTCAGTGGCAGAGTTCGTGGATTGCAATGTTTAGGACAGTGGTTCGAAGCTACAAGCGGGCATGAAAAAATTATTAAATAAAAAAAATTTTAAAAATAAATAAAAAAATAAGAAAAATAAAATAAAATAAAAAAAAATAAAAAATAAATTAAAATTGAAAAAAAAAATAATAATAAAAAATAATTTAAAAAAAATGAAAAAAAAAAAAAAAAAAAAAATTAAAAAAAATGAAAAAAAAATAAAGAAAATTAAAAAAAAATAAAAAAAAAAAAAAAATTGAAAAAATTAAAAAAATTAAAAAAATTAAAAAAATAAAAAAATGAAAAAAAAAATTAATAAAAAAAAAATAAATAAATAAAAATAAATAAATAAAAAATTAAATAAATAAAAAAAAAATTTAGTCTAGTAAATTTTTTTTTTGCATTTGCGGTGTTTTTGCTGATGAATTTGAAAGGTTTTTGGTTTTGGGGTATAACAAACTTTGTTTTTGTAAAGATACAAATTATTTGTAAATTTAACACTATAATAATCGTTAATCTGACAAAAGTTTTTTTCTATCATAACGAAATATTTTATTACATTAACACAATATTTTGAAAGCGATTTTAACATAAATAATTTATCTTTAGAACAAATATTTCTGTTGGCGCTATACGAACAAAATATTTGTTGTTTTAATCTACATTTTTAGTTCGAAATACTGAGTTTTTTTTTTGTGTGTATTATTGGATTTATAGTTTACACATTTTTGGTGATTGTGATGTAAAATATCTTTTCTTTTTATTTTCCAGAAACTTACCTTTCGAATTTAAACTTACACATACATCAATTGAAATATTTTATGGTGGCATACAGCAGATAAGAACCTTATTCTAGTTGTTTATCAATAAAAAATATAAGTCCCTAATAAAAACAGAAGATAAGATCCAAAAATTATTATCTTCATTTGAATATTCAAGAGAAAAGAAATGGAATTCGAAAGCAATAGAAAAATAGAAAAAACTTTATATCAGTGCAATCAATATCGAAAGGAAAATAAATATTGTGATTTGGAATTGAAATTGCCAAATGGAAGTAACTTCAATGTGCATCGTATTATTTTAATATGTGGTTGCAAGTATTTTGAAAATTTATTTAATTTTCATAATTCAGAACATCGAGTTAATGAAACAACTAATTCTATCACACTTGACAGGGATATACCAGAAAGTTTATTCGAGAAAATAATTAATTTTATTTACACCGGTAAAGTCGAACTTTCATTTGAAATTGCATTAAAATTACACGAAAATGCAATATTTTTTTGTATGAATGATTTAAGAAATATTTGTTCCAAGTTTTTAATCGAATTATGCTCATTTGAAACCAGTTTGGACTGTTGGCGACATTCACAATTCGATGATGAATTGAGACAAAAATCGATGGATATTATTTGGTCAAATTGTGAAGAATTTTTGGAATTAAATCTTTCAAAATTAAATTTTGATGAGATGAATGAAATAACAAAACAAGATGAAATTATTTGTCCAGAAAATAAGCTTTACGAATTTGTTATTAAATGGGCTGAAAAAAATTACAAAGAACGGAAGAAACAATTAGCAAACCTATTTAGCAATCTTCGACGAGGTTTAATAAGTGATCAATTCAAATTGAATTTAATAACGACTCAGAACGAAAACGAAACCTTAATAGAGTTGGTGCACCATTTTGGTGAAAATATAAAATCTTTGGATTCTTTACAACGAAAGACTTCAAAATTTGATGAAGCAAAATTTTTTGCAATAACCGAAGATTCAATTTTAAATGTAGCATCATTTTTTGCAATAACGAAAGATTCGATTTTAAAATTGAATAACACAAAATTTGAACATGAAATAAAAGTAAAAAATTCTTATGCTTTCGCATGCACGTCATTTGGTTCAAACTACTTACTTATTTGTGGAGGTATTGGTTCAGCTGGAAAAACTTGTAAATTTTATCATCCTTCTTTCAGTGATGTAAAAGATCTTCCATCTATGAATCAAGAGCGTATGCGACACAATGTTGTAGGAATGAATGATAAAATTTATGCTTGTGGCGGTTATGATTTTACAGATATGGAAACTCTTGAGATTTTTGATCTGAAATCAGAAATTTGGGTTGATGGACCAAACATGAATGAAGGCAGATACAACTTTGGAATGACACAACATGAAAACAGTATTTATGTTATTGGTGGTACAGATGTTGGAAGCATAGAAAGATATGATCCTCGTGATCGTGAAAATAAATGGACTAAAGTGATTGAAATAAATGAAAAGACGGATAATTTTGGAACATCCTCAGTCTCTGTTGGACAAAACATTGTATCCTTCAACAATAGAAAATTTTTCAATTTCGATGTAAGAGCAATGACATTTACTCAAGTCACTGATATTGTGAATGAGCCAAATAATTTCACTTTTCCTAAAGTTGCTTGCGTTGACAGCGTGGTTCATGTTTTTAGCACCTGTACGGCATGTGTTCGATGCAACGATCCACATTGCCATGAGAATTGTGGGAAACGTGAATTTTATGATAGGCCAAATTACAAATTTATAAAATCTAAATTTAAAGATTATGAATTTTATGATACTGAAATTTTGAACCCAGATATTGGAATCCATTACGAGGTGGTTGTATTGTATTAAGACTTCTTTAAAAATAACAATTACTATTATATTTGTTAAATAAGAAAAAATAAAATGAATTAATATATTTTAACAAAAAATTAGTTTTTTTTTTTCTTTATTTAAACCATCAATGAAATTTTAAAAATTCAGTATGAAAAACATAATAAAAAGAACAATAATTTATTTTTATGATACTTTAAAAGTTTAAAAATGAAACTGGCGGATAAAAACAATATTTAGGGTATATGTGTCGATGTTTATCAAAACTCGTCAATTCCACTTTTCAAAAAAAATGAGTATAATACATCGTTGGATTCGTCTTCGAATTTGCTATCAGTTTTTGCTATTTTTAAATTTAAAAAAAAAAATGGAATAGACGCGGTTTGATAAACATCGACACATATATTCTAACCGTTTCATTCAAAAGTAAATTATTAATTACTTTTCCGATGATGAAATATTCTTATAAAGTCGAAATATCACCAGAACCATGAACTTGGTTTTAATGTGTACTTGGTTTAAACGATGTAAAAAGTTGACACGAAGAGTTTTTAATTAGGTTTGCGGTGCATAGATATAATCATTATGTGTATTATTTAATTAATATTTTAATCAGTTATTTTTAAAAACTCGTTTACTTTCTCGAATCACACTTCAAACCTTCAATTCGATTACATTCTCCTAAAAATTTATCTATTGATTTTCTTTAGTTTGGCTTTTAAGAAATTATGTTACAATCTAAAACTCTGCGTTTTTGGATGATTTTAAACCCTTTCACAAATACTAAACACTTTAATTGATCTTAAGGTAAAATCAGATTTTTTTTTTGAAATTTTTACATCTTTTGTTCACTATAGTTTTTCGTAATAAAATTTTGTGATTGACTTTTGGCTGTTTGAAGGCAATTAGATCTAGTGCGGTAAATTGATTCTGCATGCCCAAATAATATACTTAAATTTTTTTATATTTCTTAGCAAGTACGTTATTTTGTGAACCAGAAGAAGTAATTTTTATAAATTTAATAAAAAATGTTCTTTCAATTTAAACTTGAAAAATTATTGTACATATTTGTTTTTTTTTTTATATATTTTGTAAATATAATATTGAGAGTATTCCCGCTTTAATGTTAATATTAATTTTATGTATCCTATTTTGTTTGATTTTTTTTTGTTACAAAAAAAATAAAAGAATAAAAATAAAAATATATCTTTTGCAGATTATGTTGCCACACAAATAATATAAAAGTTGTTGAGAATTTTGAGCTTATATGGGGTTAAAAATTATTCATAAAAGTTTTTATATTTTCATCAATTGGAGAAGAACCAGAGATTTTTAATATTCTCACTGTAAAATTGAAACATAAAAGCTTTTATTTTGGACAAAACAATTTATGCATTTATCATTTTTCAAAAGTTTTTAGAGTTAAAGTAAACAGCAGAAAGCCCCTGGTCCTAAATGTCATGTCAAGAATTTAGATTGATATATATATAGTTCTTTTTCCGATTATATTCAATAAATATATAGTTATTATATGTATACGATTATATATATTAAGATTTAATGTGAAATAAGTCTGAAATCCTAAAATCGTCAACAAAAATTTAAAAACATTAGTAAAACTGTTTTAGAGGAAATTAGTGACCTAATATCTATATTAGTCATACTAGTCGAAAGATAAATCATAAAACAACTCCGAACGAGATCGAGACTAAAAGATTAAAAAACAGATCAATCATAATTCTGTAGTACATATTTTAAAGCAAAGATATCTGTCAAATTTCTAATCTCAATTTTATCCGGATAATTTCTATATTTACTTTTAGGTATATTTTATTTTTCAATAATTAATATTATACAAGGCCGCATAATGTGATAAAATTTATCAAATCAAAACACCACAATTTTGTTTTCAACCCGTTTGTCTTTCAAAACAAGCAATATATATTTCCTTTAAATGTCCATCCGTCCGCCCATTTTAGTTCTTATAACTACTGAACTGTAAAATGTATTTCAGTTCTTTGCGCTGTTGATTATATAGGATTCGAACTGGATTCTACATTTCGTTGGAAATTCTTATATTTGCATATAGGACTAAATGATATTCAAAGAATCTAAAATATATGTTTAGTTCTTGGTTGTGACGAAAGTATCTTAAAATAAAGTATTGAAGTATTGGAAATGGGCCCACTACTTCTATGTTTTTTATTATATATAGCCAAGCCGTGTGTTTCTCGGCAGCATTGTCTAAAATATATTTTCTAAACGCTGTGAAATTATTTTTTATTAAAAATAAAATTTCTTAATAAAAAATTTCCCCTTCCTCATCATAATACATATACATATAAAATAGTTAAAAGAAAAATTAATACAATTATTATAAAGTGCCATAAATGTAATAAACCTTATAACCCCTCGTCATTCTGTTGTTACCTTGTATTTTTCTCTATACCTAACAGGTATTTTTGGAACAATCACTTAATCAAAATATCTAAAATAAAACAAATATTTGTTAAGTGATATTTCAATCATTTATGCTTGAGCTTTTTTTTATGTGAAAAACATAAATACAAAAAATGTTTTTTTTTATGTTACCCAATGGAAACAAATATACATAGCTAAATTCATATTTTCAGTTAAAAATATATTTACATAATATATAAAAATCTGTATACATACATATATCTTCTTTTTTTTTTTAATTCAAAATTAATTGCTTTAAGCTCAAGGTTATTTCGATATGAGAAACAGGAGTTTATGTATGGAAATATTAACATTGATACATAAATTTAAAATATATGTGTATATTTTTATATTATACGTATTTTTTGTTTTTAGAAAAAGGAAAAAGGAAAAAGGAATAAATTTAAATTAATGTGTCTACCCACGAAATATATTTACCTCATATTATTTTGTACTGGATGCAAGACTTATATATTATTGATGTAAGACTTCTAAATTATATGCAGATCTACAGTTTTATTTAAGAGTCATATAATCAAAATAAATTAAATTTAAGCTCAATTTAACTGTTCGTTATTCTTTAAAATAATGACTTCAAATTTACTCGCCGTTTTTTCGAATTGAAATAAATATAAAGTCTTAAGTCTTGGTCGTGTTTGGCAAGTTACTTTTTCAAGTGGCGAGTAATTTAGTAGTCTGAACAACCAGATTTTAGTTCATTAGTTTAATAAATGACTAAACTACTCGACTAAATACTGAATTACTTTTATTAAATATTTTCGGGCGAGTAGAATGTTATTCGTGTAGAAAGTTATTTATCTTGTAGTGTTGCCAGTTCTTCTTGCGAATTCAGTATAGCTACTAATGTATACTGTACACTTTAGTACAAATAATTTACGGTACAAATAATTTATGGTGAATTGGTACAATGATTTGGTACAATGTGTTGTTAAATGATTGGTGATTCTATGAAAAAATTTGTCAAAGACTTTTCCTTTTCCTGAAGCCAAAGAAGAAAACGATCAAATGCTTTTAACTTTTTCAATCACGACAATACTCTACTTCACCTTTAATTTTAGTATCTTTTTAAAGACTAACCGTGTCGATTTGCGTAATAAGTCGAACTTTAATAAAAACAGAATTTTTTCTTTTACATTACGTAAATAATTTTTTCGCAAAAAAAGCCATATCTTCTAAGAAATAAAAAATTCGAAAATTAAAATTTACTATCTGAATATAAACAAGATATAAAAAATCTCCTTTTGAAATCTTTTTCCATTGAAACGGACTAAATGTTTTCATTGTCTGTCTGTCCATCGAGTTTTTTTTCAGTGTATGATTAGATCCATGTTGCAATGTACATATATTAAAATGAAAACATTGATGGACCGAGTCACATCATTATAATTTATCCGCATCCAGAACTTACGAAATTGTTATTCATACGTACGATATACCGATATGTGTATGTGTGGGTTATAGGTTCTTAAAGATATTACCTAAAATTAGTTAAAAACATAAACATGTATGTATATGCTTACCTACTTTATATAATGTAGATTGTACAATAATAACAATTTTTTTAAATCTGTTTTCTCAAAAAGGCAACTCATTCTTTATGTAAAAAAAAACAAAAAAACGAAATAAAAAAGGCAATTTTTGTTAAACTTCAGTATTTCAATCATTTGTTTTCCTTAATTCCATGCAGTCACGCATGGAATCCAAGACGAAAATTTTTTTATAAAGAAAATAAAATAAACAAAATCTAAACAAAAAAAAACATAACAAGAACATAATATAGCATTAAACAAAAAAAAAAAAAAGGAAACTTTCATTATTCAACGTAATGTATCCTTCAAGTGATTTAATGTCGTCGTTGACGAAGGTATAATATGGTAACACGATGTCACGTAACTTTTGTTCAAGCCAGATTACTTGTCTAAAATTAAACTGGTTATTATAATTATTATTATTATTATAATAATTCTAAAAGAATGTATTTTATTTAATTTTTTATCAATTTTCCTGAACAAAATAAATATTTTTAAAATTAACAAAAACATTTATCAGGTTTCTAAATTTTTCCTAAAAATATTTCATATTATTAACAAGAAAAATAATTATATAACATAAAAGCTGAATTCTTAGTTGTAAAGGTTAGGTTAAGTCTAAAACTCTATATGTATCAAATTGTAAAAAAATGAAATATTAAATAAATAAATAAATTGTTGTTAAATGAAAAAAATAAATATTTCAACACTGAAGTTGAGTCTAATAGCTCTGTTTAACTGGACGCGACGGACGTGACGCTAAAGACGTAAGAAATATTAAATGTATGGAAGTGTATGGAGACGGTTTAACTGGACGTTGACGTTAACGACGCGACGTTGACGACGTAAAAAATTAAATGTATTTTAACTTTTTACGTTAAGGACGTTGATAATCAAAGCATTCTGTTTTAATGCCCGAATAAATAAAAAAAAAGTTTAAACAGAAAACTTAGTACCAACCGTTTTAAACAAAAAAACAACCAAAAATTTTATTTTCTGTAAATAATTTCAACATGAGTTTCGAAGAGAAATTAATTAAATATTTTTTCGTTTTTATTTTTTTTAATTTATTTGAAAATAGTAGTGAAAGTTGTTTTGTTTACCATAGCTTACTTTTTAGTTTTACAACGTTGAAGACGTCCAGTATAACTGCAAAAAAATTAATCACAACGTCTCTCACGTTTGTAACGTCACCGTCGCGTCCGTCGCGTCCAGTTAAACACAGCGGTAAGACATATATATCATTAAACAATCACTGCCCTCAGTAAATTAACAAATAGGCCACTCTAAACAATCAATACCTCCTGTTCTGATAAAAAAAAATTACAACATAGAAAGTAAGTTGAATATGAGGTCTAAAACTTAAATTAACTCAAGATTTAAATTTCGTTAAATATGAACAAACAGGCGTACGCATTATAGTTCAAGGTCTAAAATATGTATGTAAATATACGGGTACGCCGAAAATTGTGTATTGAATTAAGACATTTTACTTGAACAAGTAATTAATTATAAATTTAAATATATTGAGTATAATTATGTAAATTTTTAATTTGAAAAGTTATAATTTGACTAGAAAAGAGTTGGTGAGTAAAAACATCAGCTTTTGTAAGTAATTGTAGCACAAGTGTTGTAAGATCGTCGACAAAAAAATTTCCATGTACAATTTTCTTCTTTACTGCGTGATAGTCAACCGTTTTCAATTTAAAAAATATACACTTATTCTGCAATTTAAGCCGACGAAAGAACAACAAAATTATATGTTTTTAATTAGTAGGAGTGACATATCTGATATTATTTTTTGGAATAACAATGAAAATTTTCTGATTTATGTTTTTAAAGTTAATATTTTATGTTAAAAAAATTAAAAAAAAAAAAAAAAAAACGTTTTATTTTCACATAAATTTTATTCATATTTTTGTATCGGTTTATTCAAAAATATTTACAATGGAAATTCCTTAAAACTAAATATAAAAAAAAAATAAAATAAATAAATAAACAAAGTTGTATTTATTTTTGCACCATATATAACGATGACCCGTAGTGTTTAACTTATATAGAAATCGTCCAACAGTGTTTTTACATAACAAATACATATATAATTTTTATGGCCATGATAACCATTTATTTAATATTTCAAATGGTCATTGAATATTTTTCAGCATTCCATACAACAATCTAAATTTATTGCCCATTTTTCCTAAAAAAAAAAAATAGTTCTTCGTTGAAAAACTTTTATTCTATAAATTTTTACTTTTTTGCTTTCGACAGAAATGTATTTTTAAAATGATAAATATCGTTTTATTTTTATTTAATTTTTTTAAATTCGATGCCAAAATAATATTAATTTATATGTAATTGAATAACTAATTTAAAATATTTTAAATTTATTTTAATCCAATTTTTAAATTCTGCAATAAATGAAATCTAATATTACGAAAAACAGGACAAAAAAACTTTTAAAATTAATATTATTTAAAAATTAAATGATTGTCTTAGTTTTATAGGTACTGCTTTCTTGTAACTGCGATATTTGAATTAATTCTCTTGATTTTAGTGTTATTTCTTAAGATGGATTATCTTTTAGCACTCAGTGGTTTAACCACCAAATGACTTTGAGTTACAATTAAATATTAGATCCATTGGATTTTTTTATTTAAATGCAATGCTATACAATTAACTTAGAGAAGAAAGTAAGCTTGATATACAATGTTATACATATATACTATTTATATATATGTATAGTAAATATTGTACAAATAAACCCGTCTTCGATGACATTATGAATAAAACTGAACGACAAATATAATCTCTTTCAACTCTATAGACTTGAAATATTATGAAGTTGAAGTCTATCTGGAGATAAATTAAAATTATCATGCCAATTAAGATGCCTTAAAGACGACTCCACTATAAGGATTTAAATTATCCTGCGAAATAAGACGCCTTAAAGACGACTCCACTATAAGGAATTTATTCCATTTCAGTATATCGAAATGGGATCTTAACATTCTCTTAATTGCCTCTTGATAAAACCAAGAATACGAAGAGACTCATTCGTAAAAAAACCAACATTTTATTTAACAAAGTTCAATTTTTAATGTTACCTTCATAAGAACCGATTGACGGTATGTTCCAATCGAATTAGTAAAAGGTTAGTAAATAGTTTTTAAATTTTTTTATTTTATACTTTATATTTTGATTAAAATATATTTAAAAAAAAATAATTGACGATAAAAAATTTAATTTAATATTTTTATTCATTTCTATTTAATTTCTATTTAATTTAATTTTTTTTTTTTTTATTTATGTTAGTTATACATTAAAAAAATAATTTTTATTTAAATAGAAAATAATAATAATAATAGAAGAAAAAATGCTTTTATTTGAAAGCAAATGTATTTTAAAATTATTTTCCTAAAGCTAAATTCTCATGGGTCGATTTTTGTTTTGAACATTTTAAAGTCAAGATCATCGCAGACGAAATTATGGGGACAATTGCTTCTTTGAATCAATTAATTTAATTATAAATGATTCAAAAAAAAAAAAATTGCAAGATTTTGTGGTAGGTAGATGTTTCATTCAAAACTTTTAAAGTTCATGAAATTAAATCACGAGTAAAAAGTTAATAAATTGAAAACCTGCTTGAAGCGTTTGAATATCAAGTTAGTCGACATCCCCGAAATTATTTAACGCAAAAGATTTAAGTCATATTCAATTTTTTTTTTTTTAGTTAAACAACACTAATCGTTTAACAGAAATCGACTCGTGAGAATGCGCCTTTAACTATATTTCTTATTTTTAAGAACAATGAAAAGAAAATCATATCCTATTTCAAAATTCAAACAATGCGAAAAATAATAATTTTATTATTAAAATTGAAAATTAATTAAAGGGAGCTCTTTCTCTTCTCTGCGAATAATAATAATAATAATAATAAATAAATTTTAAAGGGCAATAATTTAATAAATGCATAATTTGAATAAATTTATAAAGTGTGCAAAAGAAAAAAAAAATGGGAAAAGAAGTTAAATTACGCTTCAAAAGTTTATTATTACTTGGGTGGAAAATTTTCAATAAAATAATTAAATGAAAATTTTCTTTGGCAAATTTTCTTTTCTAATAATTATACAGATTGACGTTTTCATTTATTATTTTCTTATAAGTGCAAATAATTTTCTGTCAGGTTGTTCTATATGTTTATTATACAAATATGTACACATAAAGAGAACAAATTTTTATTCATTTTAAAAAATTTTAAGTTATAATTAAATCATATTTGTTAATTAAATTTTCGAATCTCACAGACAAGGATACTGTATCGGAGATAATATATATGTGACTTATATGAGACACAATGAAATAATTCAATATCAGTATATGCGTCTTACTATCAGATATTATATTCTTTGTGATTTTTATCCTAGATTTTGGCAACTAGTATCGACCATCTCCAATGAAATATACAATTCATTGTAAATCAAAATTATTTACTTTATAAATCCATTATAAAGTTTTTGCAACAAAAAACCCTCTGTGCAACCTGACTTAAACGGCATCGTCGCTTGGCATATTTATTTCAAAACTAAATTTTTATTTAAATATTTATATTATTTTTTTTTTTTGCATAATATAAATATTTCATGATTGGAACATTTTACAGAGATTTTGAATAATATAAACAGGAATTCAATTTTATTTGAAATTCGCAAACAGTTTTATCTTTCGCTGTACAAAAAAAAAAAAAAAAAGATATAAAAATATTGTGCTTAGTCAATCAAAAACACAAAATAGAATATATATAGTTTACCTTTCAAATAAGTATTTTCGTTTAAAATTCTTCCAAAAAACGTAAATTTATATGTACAGAATTTATTTTTTTATTTTATTTTTTTTTTGTAACTTGAATTCATAAAAATTTCTACGGGAAACGTATTTCAAAATCATTTTCGAATAATCATAAAAAAAGAAAAAATAAAAAATAAAATTGAAAACACTTTGAATTCAATCTTTGAATATTGCATTTAATATAATGCTCAACTAAAAATCTGTAATGCTCAGTCAAAAAGAAATATATTTTAAATCGGTTTTATAAAATTTTGATGTAAAATAAATATTATGCAAAGAAAAAAGAAAAAACAATGTTTTTCAAGATTTTTTTTTTTTTTAATTTTCTATCATATCCACAAAATTGATAAAAAATAAGAAAAATTTTCTGTTTTTTTTTTTTTTTTGGAAAATTCCACCAAATTCAAAATATCGTTGTTTTAAAATGTACGGACTACATATTATGTTTTCATTTTTAGTTAGTAAATAACAGACTATACTTGTAAGCTAGTTCACCAATTTCGATCCTATTGTCCTATACATATATGTGCAAATTCATCCAGTCATGAGATTCTCCAAACCCGTAATCCGGAATTAAAAATCTAAAAGGTTCGAAATTTATATAATTTTCTGAAAATAGGTCTTCATAAAAATTTGTATATAATGAGTTAACTCTGAAGAAAACTAAAACAAATGTTTAGAATTTGATTGTGACCATTGATTCGAATTCTGGACTGAAAACTGATTTCGATAAAAATTGAAAATTGATGGCCATGGTGTTTAACAAGCAATTTAACTTTCAAAATAATTTACAAAAAATAAAAAAGTGGTTTCATTTAAATGAGAAAAATATATAGAACTTGAGATTGTTGAAAAAAAAATTTTAAATTAAAGCGTTCGTAACTTAGTAATAGGTCCTACAAAAAAAATATATATTTTATACTTTTGAAATAAAAGCATGTAAAATATGATATATTCGAAATAAAAAAATTTTGTTGAGTTATTTTAACCCGAATTACATAAAATTGATGTAGCGAAAGTTTTTAAATAAAATATTGATTTTATTATTATTATTTTTTTTTTTACTTTTTTCTCTTCTTTTTCCAATATCCTTAGGTTATCTACAATGTTTCGTATTATTTTCTAGATATAATAAATTTAATAAATTTTATATAAGAAATTAAATTATTTGCATAAATCCTTAATTTTTTTTTTTATTTGTTAATAAAAATGTTATTAAAAATAAAAAAAAATATTGTTGACTATTATTTTATCAATTGAAGTTTTAAATGAGAAAAACACATATGTAGTTAGAATGAGGAAAATAAGCCCGGATAATGATTTAGTGATAAGTGATCGTATTCACTTTTAGCGACCATTAATTAACTTATAATTGATCTCAATCAATTGTCATTATTCTATAGAAATAATTTGTAACTTAGTTTTAAGTTTGATTTTCATTGTTGGTTGATTTTCTGTTCTTTCACTTGAATTAACTTTATAATTAGTTAAAATAGATAAAATTTATTTAATATAAAAACAGATTTGGAAAAAATCTTTGAAATTTTTTCTACAATGTAGACAGTTATGCTATAATACATATACTTTAACATAATTAGAAATTTTATTTTATTTTTTTTGTTCAATCACGATTTTATGCTAGAATAAAATTAATAATGAACATAAAACACGAGCTCTATAATTTAAAACCTTTTAAAATTTTACAACTAATATACACACTTTTAGATTTTCAAAGTAAAATGCCAAACCAATTCAATATAGAAAATCACTAAAAATCGTGATTTGAATTAAAGGGTTGCAACATATATGTTTGGTATTTTGTATGCATACATTTCTACAAATACATGCATAAAATTTTCATTTTCCTTATAATATTTTCTTTAAAAAAAAAATGGAAAAAGAACATTGTAAGAAAAATGTTTTAACTTTCTAAAATTATATTTAACAGTACTAGGATTAGGTTTGTCTCTAAAAAATCTTAGTATAGCATGCATAATATACATTTAAAATTCTATAATGTTAAAGTATAATGCAGCATTATATATATAGCATAAATAAAGCATACTCTGAATATAAAAAAAAAACTCATTCAACTTCTTTTGGAAACTTTTTTTATGGAAACAAAATGAAAACAAAAAAACACTAATTTAATTTAAATAGATAGATGTTGTGTAAAATACTACAATTATACGCTTAAACAGTTAGTTCTAGACTTGTTGACAAAGAAAACTTATTAAGACGGATTTTCAAAACTGAAACACATAATATAGATGTATATATAAAATTTTCCTATACTTATATTCTATATAAATCTTTTTCTTATGTAAAAAAAAAAGTTTTTTCAGGTTAGTTTATTGTAAAAGTTTTATTAAAATTTGTAACAGTTTTTACTAATATATATATTTAACGTACCAGTGATTAAGGATACTCAAAATGTGTATTCTTAATCGGTGAGTTGTTTCTTAAATTTATTACAATGAAACTACAGAAATTATTTGACTCATATTTTCATACACTTTTAAAATTATATCCAATTTTATTTCCCAAAAGAGTATTTAAACAATCTGTTGCTGTATTGACATTTGAAAGAAAATTTAATGTATACTTCGAATTTTTCCATTGATGATCGTGTGAATGCAATACTAATTCTGTTTGAGATTCAAATAAGTTAGCGTTCAAGGCAATAAAATACTGAGATTTTTAATTTTATTTTACACAAAATAAATAAAAAAAAAATCTCTACTTATTTACCATCTGAAAATCAAAATAAAGCAGTTGTAAAAAAGCACTTAATAAATTAAAAATGTGAAAATTGTATACCAACTTACTTAAATTAAATGCGGCCCCCTATTCGCATAAAAATTTTAAACACCTGGATATTGAAATATTTAGTTTTTTAAAGAAACTTTTCTTATTAAATTTTACATACAAAAATATTATTAATTTATTATAGAAATAATATTTGATTCAGCAAGTTTTGAAAAGCGATCAATTAAGAATGCAAGATATATTTCTTTTAACCATTATTCTTAAATTTTTGATTTCCCGAATTTTCCGTTGATTAAATTTATAATTTTTATTTTTTTCTTAAATCTATTTTCATGTCCTGAAATTGATTTTTTTTTCAATTTTTTAGCAAGGTTGAGAAAAATATATCTAACGATGGCACAATCGGCAATCAGAAATTCTTATATAGAGCTTTTTTAATCGATTCTAACCAAGAAAACAAAAGTTCAGAAAGTTCTTACACCTACTAATTACATAATATTGATTTTCAACTGCTAAAAGCATAAGCTTATATATATGGTCAAACATATACAAAAATTAGCACAACTGGCCATAAAGAAAAATCTTTTTCCCCTTTTAATATCAAATACTGAAATGAGAATGAGTTTCATTGAATTTTCTTTGTGTAAAATTTATAAATGAATTTTCTCTACAATATTTATCGCTAAAAATTAATATGCGATTACATTATGAAGTTAATAATATATACACACAATGCATAATGTTTCACCTCTTAATTAATTCAGCATTAGAAACAAAAAAACTATTCGTAACATAAAAGAATCTTAACAAAAAAAGAGAGAACACGTTCATAAAAAAAAAAAAAATTAAAAGATTTATTTAATAAAGTAAATTTTATCGAATAAAATATTCAAGATGTGAGAACCAAGCACATGTATTTTTAATATTTTATTTTATTTTTTTTTTGAACATTACGTGAGTTTAAAGAAAATATTTTCTTTCCTTTTTTTTTTTGTTTATGAAAAAAAAAAGTTTTCCTTTTTTTTAAGAATTTCTGTTTTATTTTGTTTTTCCAAAAGATGAAATTGTATGAAATTTTATTCCTCCAAGAGAGAATTCACTTAAATTAAAGTGTTTTGTGAATTTTGTTCTGAAAACAAAATTTATTAATTAAGAAAAACAAAATTATTGTTTCTTTTTTGTTATTCAATTAAAAATTTTGAAAACCAATTTTTTTTTTTTAAGTCTGTTACTAAATCACTATTACTGTGTACATATACTTTATGTATATGAGTATAGCAAATTAATTTGTTCTTATATTTTGAGTGAAAAAAAAAAAAATATATATATATATATATATATTAAATGCTCATTGATTAAATCACTCTGCATGGTTTCACATTTAACAAAACTTTATTTAATTCTACAATTGCTCTAATTGTGAAAAAAAAATTTGGATAATTTGATAATTTTAAATTAACTCAAGCTACATTATGGTATTAAATAAAGATTATTCTAAGTCTTTTGATCGAGTGTGGCACTCGGTCCTGATTTCTAAAGTTAAATGAATGGGTCTTGGATCAACTTTTGTAAATTGGATCAGCAACTTTTTGTCTGGCCGTTCTATTCGTGCTGTTGTGGATGGGTACCAGTCACATCTTTATAATATCAACTCCGGTGTACCTAAGGGTGTGCTCTTTCTAAGCTGGAAAGTTCATATTTTCGAAACGGAAAAAAAACGCAGCGAAATGTCTTGGTTTTTTAAAAAAATGTAAACAATACTTTCCCCCCTCTGATCTCTTAAACATTTACAAATCCTACATACGACCAAAGGAACGAATACGTGTTCCTTGGAAGTAAAAGGCCTACTTCCTCAACTTCAAGTATTTTCACGCCAAACACGTTCCGCCTCAACGTCACACCCATATTTCGTAAAAATTTCCAGATGTGATAGAACGAGCTTCGGAGATTCATTTTCAGTTCGTACCTCGAGAATGTGGAATGTTCTCACTTCAAAATTGTTTCCAACTGCTGGCGACGTTTGATTTACGACTTGCGCCGCTTCAAGAAGAGTGTAAATGATTACCTCCTAACTGTTCCACTTTTTAACACCGTCTAAACTTCCTAACCTCCTTACCACATCCATCTTTAAGTATAAAAGGTATCCCACGTAGTGATTTGGTAACTATAGTATAAAAAAAAAAAAGATAATGTAAAACCACTTCCTAAAATTAGTTCGAAAAGTCTACTGCCTTTTGATTTTAATTTCCTTCACATAGAAAATGTAATTTCTTTGTACTAACACAATAAATTGTCGTTTCCTGAAAGAATACTACTCCGTGGACTTTAATTTTCCAAGAGTTATATTGTACAAATTTTCAATATTTTAAAATTTAAGACGAACTTATTATTTATTCACTATGTTTTTGAAGTTAGTGAGAACGACGATGATATTTTGATTTAATTCCTATTAATTGCGAGTCAAAATTCTTGAATAACATTACAATATTGCTGCTGTAAACTAAAAATTAATTTTGTTAAAAGAAATTTATTATTCTTTTTTTTTTTGTTTTTTTTTGAATTTTTAACTTTCCTTCATAACTTATGTTGTATATAAACCAAATAATAAAATTTTAAAAAACCTTCAATACAAAGCAACGACTTCGTAAGGTTTATCAATATATGGTGTCAAAATTTCAAAATCATAAAATTCATTATTTTTAAATTTAGTTTTTATAAATTGATAGTTCGATTGAGAATAATTTAAATTATTTCCACATTTCCCATGACAATATGAATTATTGCAAAAAGAACACGCTGAGCATTTACCTATGACATGTACTACGCCATCAATGCAAACAGTTCTTTGCGAATAAAATCTGGGGAAATTTTTAATTTCAAGAACTTCAGTGAATGTCATTGCCCTTGTGTCAAATTCTAACATTTTCTCTCCTGTTATTGATAAAATCTTTTGTCCTAGAGAAAATGAAGATAGTTTATTCGTAAAAAAAAATTTCTGTCTATAATTAATTAATTTAGTCCATTTATATTCACGAGGATCATATCGTTCAATACTTCTAATATCGTCACCACAAATAACATAAATACAATTTTCATGTTCTGTCATACCAAAGTCGTATCTGGCCACATTCATGTTTGGTCCTTCAATCCATATTTCAGATTTCAAATCGAAAATTTCAATGGAACTTATATTTGGATAACCGCCACAAGCATAAATTTTATCTTTCATTTCTAAAACTGCATGCCATGCACGTTCTTGGTTCATAGTTGGAAACATTTTTACATTATTAAAAGAAGGATGATAAAATTTACAAGTTTTTCCAGAATTGGCCCCACCAGAAATAAGTAAGTAGTTTGAATCAATTTCCGTGCATCGGAAACCACGCGCATTTTTTTCTTTTATTTTATGTTCTAATTCGCTTTTATTTAATTTGAAAATAGAATCCTCGGTTATTGCAAACAAATGTCTGAATTCTGAATTTTTTCGTGGTAGAAGTGAAGAATCCAAAAAACATTTTTTTTTACCAAAATGTTTCACCAACTCATAATTCAAAGTTTGGTTTTCACTCTCAGTCGTTATTAAATGCAATTTGAACTGATCACTTACTGAACATCGTCGAAGATTACTAAGTAGATTTTTTAAATGTTTCTCCCGTTCTTTGAAATTAATTTTAGTCCATTTAATGACAAATTCGTAAAGCTTCTCTTCTGGACAAATAATTTTATCTTGATTTGTTATTTCATTTAACTCTTCAAAATTTAATTTCGAAAGATTTAATTCCAAAAATTCTTTACAATTTGAGCAAATAATTTCCATCGATTTTTGTTTCAATTCATCATCGAATTGTGAGTTTCTCCAAAAATCCAAGCTCGTTTCAAACGCGCATTTTTCGATTAAATACTTAGAACAAATATATTTTAAATCATCCATACAAAAAAGTATTGCATTTGCGTGTAATTGTAATACAGTTTCGATCGTTGGTAGCTCAATTCTACCAGTGTAAATATATTCTATTATTCTCGCAAAAATATTTCCTGAAACGTCCCATTTGTGTTGTATGAAATGATTGATCGATTTTGCATTTTCTGAATCATAAAACTCAAATAAGGCCTCAAAATATTTACAACCAGATATTAAAATTATTTTATGGACATTGAAAACACTTCCGTCAGGCAATTTTATTTCTAAATCACAATATTTATTTTGCTTGCGATATTTATTACATTGAACTAAAGTTTTTTCAATTCTAATGTACTGATTGTAATTACTGCACTCGTTTTTAAATTCCATTTATTTTTTTCTTGAAAGTACCTAATTTTATGCGACAAATTTAAGTACGTTGCTACTTTTGTAATATTTTATAAATAATAAACTTTCTTATCTGAAATAATAAACTTTCTTATCTTGTCAAAATATTTTTAAGCGATAAAACAAAATAAAAAGCAAAGCTTTAATAGTAGATTATATATGTTAACTAAATTTGTTATTAATTACGAGTTGTGTATACACAAAAACACATTGACACGAGTCGATACTTATATCACTAGACCGTTAGGTAGAGTGATATAAATTGAAAAGTGTCTATGTGTTTTTGTGTAAATACAGAACGAGTTGTATAACAAATTTTGTTAACGTATCTAATATTCTGTTTTAATGTGCATGTGAGAGGTAGTTGTAGTCTATACATTTGCAATGCAAAAAATAAACAAAAGTTGATAAACAAATTTTTTTTTATGTTTTGTTGGTATTTGTCTGTATTGAAATATTGTGAGTGATATTATTTTTGTTTAGATATTACGCAATATTCAATTTGAAGCATTTAATGATTTCATTATTCACTTAGAAGCATTTAAAGGAATTCATTATTGACTAGGAAGCATTTAAAGGAAATTTTTATTCACAATGCAGCATTTAATGATTGCATGTGTATTGACGCATATAATATTCCATTTAGTGTTCTAAATTCTATGGTACTAAATACAACATACCGATCACATGCCAATTAAAAATGATTAACACATCATGACTTATTTTCAGTATATTATTACTACACTTGGTATTAAATTCCAATTATTTTTGTTTTCTGCTTACGACAACACACTAAAATCAGCACCACAAACTATCCTTATCTGAAACTTTCATACAAAATAATAAATTTCTATATAAAAAAAAAAAAAAATATGTGAGTCTCGTGACACACGGAAGAAGTGAAACTTCATGGCAAGTAGTATTTTCTGGGGAGGCTAAATAAATATTTAAAATGGCCAAGTGCACATAATAGCTTGTTCACACCTAGCTAATTTAACATGTTCGGACGACGAACATGTTCCGTTGGTGTTTTTGATGTTGTTTTTTCATAGTAAAAAAATTAAAACAGAAACACGTTCTTCAACATGTTTCTACAAAAACATGCCCAATATACCATCGCGCCAGTTCGCAAAGAAATGTCAAGTATTTGTACTGGCATGGGCGTCGATTACTGAACCGGCCTACAAGTTCACTCATAGTTAACATATTTTTGGCACACCGGCTTAAAATATGCCTCCGACTTGTTTGTTAGTTTTGAAACTAACCTGAACACCAATAAACAGGAGTTTGTCCCGGCCGCCAGTTTTAAGGTCAGCTGAAAAGACCAATTTAAATTACCGACTTTTGTGTCGGATATTGAACTATGTTCTAAGTCGAAACAAATATTTGACCTTGCAGTCTATCTTATTTTTGAGTGTAAGCGACTTATTACGGTAATCTTTCTCTTCAAACAGTTACTGGTTGTACATAAATGTCAGTTTACGTAAAGCTGACAGCAACGTGAGTTATTTTTGTACAAATAACTATTATAAATTGCTTATTATATGTTGCTAAATCAAAGGAAATTGCAAGGCGTACATAAGCGCCAGTTTACGTAAAGCTGACAACAGCGTCAATTATTTGTTGCTTTGTTGACTTTGTTGATAAGTTGACATTTATAATTTCATTATATTTTGAAAAACAAACACGTGGTGATGAAAAAAATTTAAATATTAAATAACAATAAAATAAAATAAATAAAAAATAAAAAAAAGGTAAGTTTATTTTATTTTATTTATATTTTTTATTTTATTTTTTTTTAAATTATTAAAGCAAAAAGAGTTAAAAAAACAAAAAAACATAATAATAAAGAAAAGAATTCTACATAGGATATTAAAAGAAAATGGACAAATTTTTCGTTTTTCAAGGATAAAAATTTGAATGAAAACAAACTTTTTCAAATTATAATAATTTTTTTTTTGGTTTTAAATATTATTATAATTTATAATAATAATAATAAAAAAATATACATAAGCAAACCCCATGGTAAATTTTCGGATATAAAAATTAAATTTAAACTTACACTTTTTATTTAATTTTTTTTTTAGATAAACAGTAGAGCCGTCTTTTGAAGAATTTCCGGCCAAGTTTACCAAGAATTACTGATCTAGATCCATATTTGCAATGTTATAGTTCAGATATAGTTAGTGATTCTGAAAATTCCGAAGGTCAAATTGAAGAATCTTTGGAAAACAGTTGCAATTCTTTAAGGAAAACAATTCTTAAAAATGTTTGTCATCACAGGAAACACTTGAGGTAAATTGAAGTAACTATAGAAACGGAAAAATTTTTATTGGGCTCGTACTTTTCAGATTTGAAGCTCTGAAAACTCTTATTGTGGCTGATAATTTGCTTACTAGAATCCAATTATCAACGGACGACGTAACAACATTTGAAGAAGCCGATGTCGATTGGAATGTTATAGGATTGACAAAATCTAAATTGGTTTTTCCTAATTTATCAATGCTAGATATTAGCAATAATTGCCTCAAGTTAACAATTTTTAATTTTAACTAGATAAAAGGGAAATCAATTTATAAACAATCGTACGCAGATACAAAACAATACCAAAAACTCATTACACTTCTACATTCACTTCGAGAACACAAAACACAAAACACTTACTTCGAAACACATCGATTTGATGGTGCTATGAGTAAAATAACAAAACTAATAATTCAAGGGATAAACATTTTGTTTTTTTTTTAGGATATTCCTTCGTCAATAAGTGAATTAACTAGTCTTAGTGTCCTCAACATAAGTGGGAATATAGATATAACGGATTTGCCAAAACATTTGGGATTATTGAACAGATTGTGGAATCTAAATATGAGAGGTTGTTCATTGCAAGATCCGTGGAAAACAATGGTTGAGAGTAAAAAATACAAAACAATGGACATAATTGGTTATTTGAAATCTATTTATGAAGGTGAAAAATAATTTAATTGAAAAGTTTTAAAGTGCCAGTTCCTTCATTTAGTATTTCATAATTTTACCAAAAAATAAAAATAATTTATATAGATTTATCTATTTTTTGATTTTTTCACAATTACATATTATTTTTTGTGAGAATTATGGAGTTCTATTATTCTAGAAAATAGTTGTGTAAAATTGATTTATTTTAAAATAAATTTCAAATAATTATATTTTTTTTGTGATAGATGCTCAGCCGTATGCACGAATGAAATTAATGGTAGTCGGAGTACAAGGTATATTCATTATTTAAAATATGAGTTGTAAGTTTTATTTTTTTTTAATTTTGTGTTGTTTTTAGTATGTAAATAGTCTATTACGCAAACGCAATTTAGATCTAGAATTTATTTTAATTTTATGTATTACCTATTTTAAAAAAATTCTCTAGCCCATTCTGAACTTATAATTATCATACATACTCTTCTCTGCATATTATGAAAACTAATTCAAAATAATTCAACAATTATTTATGCGGAATTTTTGACTCAACTTCGATAATTGTTTTGAAATGAAGGACTTAATGTCCGTTCGATTTATACTTATTTTGTTACTGCCTGTTTTTGTCGAAAAAATACGTCGAAAAATAAATAAACATAAACAAAATTTTGCACTTTAAGGAATTGGAAAGACAACTCTTCTAGAATTATTACGTAAAGAAGATGCTCAAAAATCAAAACCCCCTGATAATTGGTCAACGCGCATGAGTAAAAAAAATTCAACTAGTTCAAATAAAAAAAATAACTACAATATTTCAACTGTTGGTGAGTACACAAGTTTTTTAATTTGTAAATATTTTTCAAGTTTTTTTTTGTAACGGAATGTTCTGTATAATTTAAAATATCTTATATTTAATTTTAGGAGTTGATATTGGAACCTGGGTTTGTGATAAAAGAAGAAGAATCTCTCCATACTATGGACCAGTTGTGTTTCGAACATGGGATTTCGGAGGACAAAAAGAGTATTAAGTCAAATTAATCCTTTTTATTTATTTTTTATTACAATATAAATATTTCTTTACAGATATTATGCAACTCATCAATATTTTTTGTCGAAAAGAAGCTTGTATTTAGTGTTATGGAAGATAACTGACGGATTAAAGGGTTTAAGCGAAGTATTGTTGTGGTTGGGAAATATACAGGTTATTATTTTTAGAAATTAAAATTAAGCACTAAAATCTCTGTGTAAATAAATGTAATTATCAAAAGTTCAGTCGAAATATTCATTCTCATTTCCTGAAAAGATTGCAATTATGGGTTATACCAACTGGGCACTGTCTGAAAGTAAAAAACTATCATCACAAAAAAAAAATGATGATCCTAATTAAATTTTATTTGTCTCATTAGGTATTAAGTATCAATGTATAGTTTTTTTTTAATATTCTAGACAAGAGCACCAAACTCACACGTTATTATTGTTGGCACACATTACGACACTGTGGGAGAAAATTTTGCATCTGAATATGCGGAAGAGTTGCAGAGAATTATAAAGGAACGGTTTATTTCTGTTCCAGATGCTGAAAAAATTGGTTTACCTAAAGTTGTAGACACTATTCAAATAAGTTGCAGGTAAATGATTTTTAAAGATTGTTCAAACTTATTAACTTATTAAGATTTATTTTATTAAAAAAATTAGCTGAAAATATCAATTTTATAATAGGTATCGTCGTCATTTGAATAGGTTCGACATATTTTCATACTTTTTTTTCAACATTTTGATAGTTTTCTTAAGTTTTATATTTCTCTCATTTAAAGGAATCTTTTACCAACTTTTTTTAATTAGTAAAAAAAAGTTGGTAAACTTAAGAAAACTATAAGCACATTGAATGAAATATGAAATTGTAACGAATCTATTCAATTGACAAATAATGTACTTTTTATGCTAATTTGGTTAAAAAATTGTAAAAATTTATTTGTATTACCTAAACACATACCTATTATAAATTCTTTAGAAGATGGAATATTGTAACAAAGATACAATTTTATAATTTATATTTAAGATCATTTTTCAACATTCGAATTCTCTCTGATTTAATATACGATACCGCGTTTTCAATGCGATCTTCATCTTCCAAGCAACCATTATTATTACAAAAAGTACCAGCTAGTTATATAGCTTTAGAAGATGTTATAGCTAACATAGTTTCTCATATGCGGATTTCTGATGTCGATCCAGTTGTAGATACAGATACTTTTAAAAAATTAATCACTGAATATATGAACTTAAATGATCATAAATCGTTTCGGTAAATTAAATAGAATTTATATTAAATTGTCAATCAATGTAACTTTAATATTTTGGTATTTCAGGGATTGGTCTGAATTTAATCAAGCAGTTATGTTATTACACGATAATGGTGTAATTCTTCATTATGATGACTCCTCATTAAAAAATTTTTATTTTCTTGATCCGCAAAGGTTGTGTGATATGTTGGCACATATTATTACAATAAGAGAAATTAATCCATTTGTGAAAAATGGAATTATGCGTTTAGATGATTTAGATATGTTGTACAAACAAAATGCAACAACTAATTTTAAAAAGTAAATAAACAATTAATTTACAATTTTTTTAAATTAATTTTTTATTATAGAAATTATCCCAATTATTTCGAAGTTTGAAATTAAAATTCTTAAAATGGGAAAATTTTCATTAGAAGATTGAAATTTCCGCATTATAATATAACTCCTATTTTTAAATAAAGAAGCAAATAAGAGCCATTCTAATTAGATATTAGAGCTTGATTGAATTGCAGACTTTTAGAGATAAATTTGCCTCAATTTTTATTTTTATATATTTCTCAATAAATAATTTTTTATTTATCATAGGCGGCGGGTGGAGGACCACTTCCAAAAAATGGCGCAGAATGGCATGATCTACGCCAAGGAAAAGTTCCAAATGTACCATTATTGAGTAGTGAATTTAATGATTGAATAAAAATAATGACTCATCCGGATCCAAATGTCAGACCGTCTTCTTCCGCAATTTTGAATCATCCGTAAGTTTTCTAAACATTATTATTTAATAAGTAGGTAGGTAATTAGCAAAAAAAATTACACGTACTAAAATCTATCTACAATACAATATTTAACACAGAATACAAAAGTTCTATAACAACTTAAAAAGCACCCTTTTCAGAATTTCGGATATATAAAAAATTTTAATTCCGTTTTTAATATATTTTTAATATAATACACAATTTTGAAACATAATTTTTAAATGTGTTATATCATATATTTTGAGGCGAGAATTTTAACTCACACAAGTAATAAAAATTTGTATACAAATTTTGTTGCTGGAATAGACTCAAAGTCTCAGGATTTAAAATGCTCCTTTTTTTGAAAAACAAAAATTTTAATATTAGATTTGCAAATTTTGAATAATTTTCATTTGCTCCTGTTTATAGTTTATAGAAATAAAGTAACTGCAATAATTTTTTTGCTGCAATCAAAAAATCTATATAATCTTCTATAACCTAATCATTTTAGCTTTGGAACCTGTTTAAAATTCTATCCAATTTTTCAGTAATTTGTGGTGCTTTTAACTCACTCTCATCATTAAAATATAATATCCGATGAAATAGTGGTACATAATAGTTCAAGTACATATTTGCACTATTAAAATTCATTTAATAATTGAAATCAATATGGTTTTATTTATAATTTCTTGTTATTTAATTTTTGATAAAGTTAACATTCATTCAAATTACATTCAAATTACTGAACTTTTGCTCAATATACTTTAAAATAACTTTCAGGTTTCTTATTTCTATCAAATCTGATAGATTCATGTCTTTTATAGCAGAGATTGAGTATTTTAACGCTGAATTGATTGCAGATTTTTTTTGTGACAATAATTAGTCAAAAAATAATTAAACATTTCTTAAATTGCAGAGTGCATATTAATTTTCAGAGCTATATTATTTCTTTAATAATTAATATATTTCCACTATTAGTTTAGTAAAAGAAAAAATTATTTTAAGGCAATTTGATCAAATAAATAATTTTAAATATTTAATTTTAATAATTGATCTTCTCTATGAATATTTTATGTTTAATTACAAATAGTATAGTATTTAAATTTTATTTAAAAAAAAAAAAAAAAAAAAAAAAAACACGTATTACGCAACCTGTATGGATTGATTTTGACGAAAATTGTTTATTCAAAGGGAGTGGCTACAGTTACGGTAACCGTAACTTTTTTTTTTTGTTTAGTGATTACGGCAAAGTTTTTTTTTGAGCATTATGACTTTTTTTTTAAATAAAAAGTTGTTATGCTGAATGGGGGACGGCAGCCGCCTCCCCCAAACCCCCTAGGGCTTCTTTTTTTTTTATTTTGCTTTGGCGCTTCGCGCTTTTAAAACTATTTTTGTATAACGATGTAAGGTTTTACTATTCTTGCATTTTTTGTATGACGATGAAATTAAATTTTTTTTTTTTTTTTTTGACAAAAAAAAAATTGCCGTAACTTTAAGCATTGCCTAAAAGTTACGGTTGCCGTAACTTTAAAAAAAAAAAATAACTTACGTTAACCGTAACTGTTAAAAAAAAAAATAAGTTACGGTTACCGTAACTGTAGCCACTCCCTTAAATTTTAGATTGAACTATACGATTACCTATATTACCTAAAAAAAAAAAATTTTAATTCAAATTTTATAATTATTTTCTTTGTAGGTATTATAGGTACAAATAATTTGATTTCGATAACATAACAACATCATCACGATAATATAAGAAATTTAGCAACCAATATTTTACATTCAACTCCAAATAATAATTTGAATACAACTATTGGTGTTGTACAACCAACGACATCAGGAAATATATTAGTTGAAGAGAGATATCAACAACAGCAACAACAAAACAATAATATTGTAGCATCAGTAAATCATCAGCAAAATTTATTGAATGCTCCCAATTTGACAGCAACAGAGCAATCAAATAAAACAGTTGCTATAAATCAGGGGAAATTTGAGCTAAATAATACGGATTTAAGTTGGGAAGAACGTTTCAATTTAATTCAATATTTTCTTTAATTAACGTCGAAGCAGAATATTAATAATAATAATGTAAGTTAAATTGATTATTTTTAATTTTAATATTTTATTAATTTCTTCTTTGTGCAATTTTTATCATTTTATGTTAAATAATAATCATATAAAGTACATAAGAAATGTATTTTCCGCAAAATAGATTCATTCGATAATTTTAATATTAATTACTAAAATCTTTCGTTTTTGAAAATTTATGTTTTGTTTTTTTTTTAGAGAATTTATGTTAATTTGTATTATTTTCATGTTAAATAATAAATAGTAATTCAACATTAACTATATCTGATTCTTATTTTTGCCATTTTGGTTACAACAGTTTTTTTTACTTTAGCAAAGTTACCATTAAATGAGCTGACATTTTGTTAATTGATGTTAATGTTAATTGTAAAATATACTTTAATGTAAGCTCACCATTTTTGTCCTCCTAAAAGGAGGGCCTATTCAGAATATTTTTAGTTTTTCGCAAATATCTCGAAAATATGAATGGGTAAAAAACGCACCGTTTTCGAAATATTTGCGAAAAACTAAAAATATTCTGAATAGGTCCTCCTTAGGAGGACAAAAATGGTCAGCTTACATTAAAGTATGTTTTACAATTAACATCGACGGCAGTCATAGAATTGTCCTTCGATGTCCGTCATATAAGTGACATTTAAGTAAGATTTACAACTAGCTTAGTAGTCAGCCTGATAACTGATCCTGGAGACAGTTTTAATTCTGACTTATATGTTAGTTTCATAACTAACGGCTACGTCAGCTATATTCTTTACCTTAATGCTTGTCGTATACCTAACGTTCAGTCGTAATTTACGGTTACAAATAACTAGCTCGAAGGCACTTGATGTATGGGCAATGTCAGTTATTTGTCACCTATATACGATCCATGTCGTACTTTTTATATATCCTTGTGGCTAACGTGTTCATATCATTAGTATACTAAGTTAGTTAACAAATGATGTTTTTTATTTCCGATGAACTAGACAAATAACTGACTCGTGGTATATTGGGATGTTAATTTTCAGGGATGAATTAGTATTTTTTGAATAATATTTTGTTAGGCAATATTCAGTATGCATTAATTTTTACTTGGTATGTCATTTTTGACTTTGAAATTTTATTAAGGTGGAGATACACTCAAGATAAATGACGCGCGAGTTCTTAACCTTGACACAACTCATCACCAACACTAAGATAATCAGCCGTGTAGTTGAAAAGTAAACAAAACTTTTCGTAGGGATAATAAATAAAAAATTCCCATTCCCACTAGTTTTCAAATTTTTGTTCGCTTTGTTGGTCGGCAGTAATTTTTTTTGGCATTTTTAGTTATGTTTTAAACATTAAAAATAAATTTAAATTCAATAATAATGAAGATAAATTAATAAAAAATAAGTTTTTTATTAGTTTATTAAAAAAAATTAATTTTAAATGTCGAAAATAAAATAAAAATCCTTCCTAGGACAATTTTTTTCTTAATAACTACAGATTACAGGTGGATTTTTACTTGTTGTTTTTTGTTTTTTACAAAAATGGAATGAAAATATTTAATTTTAATTTACCTATTTTCATAAATAAATTAAAAATGATTTTAAAAAAATGATTGAAATTTTGAAATAAAAAAATTATCAAAAAAAAAATTGTGCTATACCTAATCAAAACATTTTTTTTAAGTGGAGTATTTTTTTTAATGAAAGTAATTTTCAATGGAAATTTTTAATAAAATTCATAATGTGAAGTAAAATTTAAAATTATTTTCAATAAATAAATAAAAAATATAATTTCAAATACAAAATATAAAAAAAAAAACTTTTTTTTTGTACAGATAGACGGTAGGAAGATACCTACATAAGTATGTGGGTCCCCAGGTAGAAAAACAGTAAACGTAAATGCGCAAGTTCGATTTGTCCGAAACTTGGTGAGATAGTAGGAGCGGTCCTCAAATCCTCAAATCCTTACATCCCAGAAGGTTTCTACCGGTAAACTCTCGTTTCAGGGATATGCAGCCCCATAGTTTTCATATGTTAGGTAGGTATACCTAGGTACTTGCTTTGTAGTAACCAAAGCCTTTTTTTTTTTTCGTAATATGAGTTTTTCTAAATAAAAAGTTGTCTTTTGAAATGGAAGACGGCAGCCGCCTACTCCAATCCCCTTAATTTTTTTTTTGTTTCGCGATTCGCTTTCATTATTAGGTATTTTTAATGTACCTGATCTGATAAGTATACATATACCTGATATATGAACTCTTTGGGGGGTCATACCTCTGAAATAAGAACTTATCGGTAAAAAACGTATTGGATTTGAGGGTTTGGGTACCACCGCTACTCCCCCAACAAGTTTCAGCAAAATCGGGATTGTACACGTTAGCTGAACTTTGTCCAAAACATCTAATAAGAACTAGGTACGATAGCTAAATAGTTTTTTTTAGTTTATGTAAATTTTAATTAAATTTTAAAACATATTTGAATTTTTTTAAATTAATTTAAAATTAAAGATAAATTAGGTATAATAGGTACCTAGAGGCTAGAAATTATGACAAAAAAAAATTTAATTTACTTTACCAGCAAGAAAAAAAATTTATGGATTAAATTTGCTCGATTTTTGTAATTTTTTATTTTAAACAAATACGGTTTTTTTTCTTAAAAATTAATATTAATCCTGTAATAAATCACATTTAATAATTAAATTATGTTTTTTTTGTTTTTAATCCCATTTTACAGATTAATCTTTAGCTTTTGTATAGGAAATCTCATGTAGTTTCATACATTTGTTATGATTTTTATGCCTACGAGATGCTGTCTATGTATTGTTTTTTTTTTTAATAGGGGGCTTTTAATTTATGTTGGTATTGCACAACTTCATATATTTTAACTTTTTTGGGCGCGTCAGTTCCTTTGAGCTTATCTCCGGTATTATTTGAAATTCTTTATCTGACAGAGCTAAACATGTTAACATCAAAGAAATTATAAGTCAAGAATGGCCTTATGAAAAAAAAAATGACCCCAGTTTTTGTTTGCAATGATGTTCCCAGTTTAATCTCCGATGGCATAAAAAATGTAAACCAACTAAAGAAAATGTGAACCAAATAAAAAAGGAATATGTTATTATTACTTTTTTATTATACCGTAATAAAAAACAATAAAGAAAAAATAGTTTTATTTTTTTTTAAATTCAATATATTTAAACTCATCAAAACAATATTTTGAAATGAATTAATAATTCTATAAAGCTTGGTAGGAATATTTTAATGAATTAATTTAAAATAATTCTCGAAAAAGCTAAACATTCAAAAAATAATAAATTGAGTAGCAAAAACTTTTATTTCAAATTAATAAATATTATCATGAGAAATATTGGTAATACTATTTTCGATAACTTCGATCATGATTTAGAAGATTGCGATATTTTAAATAATCACCGATATTATTTGATAAAATTAATAATTGAACAATATTTAACCATAAAATTATTTGATTTCGGGAATCAAATAACAGAAAACATTAAACATTCATCTAAAGTAAGCCGACAACAACATAACAAGTTAATAAAATTTACAGGACAATAGTTAGTTTTGTCACTTGAACTTTTAAAATTTGACTTTGTAATAACGGTAGAACTAACATTTTTTGTTCTATTTTCAGATTGAAATTTGAGAACATAAAAATTATTTTTCAATAACATATGTTATTTTATAATGTTATTTTTTCCTTATTTTTGTTTATATAGTTTATTTTCATTAATAAATTAAGTTAAAACGTACTCTCCTCTATGATTAATGGAAATAAAATTGCAATTATGAATATTTATTATTCACATCAAGAAAAAAAATTATTATTTTCACAAATGTTAAACTATTGTATTCATTTTTACTAGAAAATTTGATGTTTATGTTTTTTTTGGAACATCATTGCAAACAAAAACTTGACCCCCTAGCTTTTTCTCTTTCTTTAAATAAATATATATGAAAAAAGAAAGGGACGAAAAATTCAAAGGCCATTCTTGATTTATAATTTCTTTGGTTAACATATGAAAAACATCGTCGTAGAGACAAAAACATTTAAAAATTCTAAAATACTTTTAAGCTCGAAAAGTTTAGTGGCATAATGGCTTTTAAATTATTTCAAAATGGCTAGAATTATGGATGCATGGCAACACTGATTGCCAGATGATTTCTACTATATTTTAAGCTGTAAACACAATTCCGGTTACAACTACATTATTAGCGACATTAATGTATTAAAAAACAGCAGCGTGGCATGTTTTATTTTTGTTGCCCGAAAAGTTTAACCAAAATAACTTTTTAAATATGCCTGAAAAATTTCATGTTTAAGTATTACTACTTCTTCTGAAAAGGAATTGGAATAAAAATATTCTACATGCATTGCATTAATGGAATTTAATGGCAAAAATAATTTATACTAACAACTCAATTACAAATTACTTAAAAAAAAAATCTGTTTTAGTTAAAAGAGCATTTTCAAATATGCCTGCAAAATTTTACATTAGTATTTCTTCTGAAAAATAATTGTAATAAAAATATTCCTCCTGCATTTTATTAGTGTAATTTAATGTCAAAAATAAATACACTAACAAACTAAAAATTACATTAAGAAAAATTAATATCAAAAATAAATTATCTACAAAATAGGTGCATGTGGAACATTTTTATTCAGAATATATATTTGTATTCCAAAAACTTTTTGAAAATTAGCACTAATAATTAATAAATGAAATATTTTTTTTATTATTGTTTAAAATAAATTTCCCTTTCAATCGAAAATAAAAAATAGTATTTTCGACTTTTATTTTGAGCCAATATAGAGTAGGTTATTGCGCTGATAAGCTTCATTAAGTTGCTAACGGCTGTCGGTTTTATCATCAGCTGACACATAAATTTTTTCTTTTTTTTTTTGCTTTTTTTTTTGACAATAATCGAGGTATTTTTGACAATAATCGAGGCATTTTTGACAATAAACGAGGCATTTTTGACACTTACATTTTTTTCACTCTCAATCACAATGCGTCTAATGAAGTTTCACTTCAAAAATTGATACATATAAACTAAATAAAAAATTGAAAACTATGGCTTGTATGTTGTATACCCTCTAGGCTATTTTTTCTTATAACAATATGACAAGATCAATCGAATGTTTATCTACTCTGAAACATCATAAATTTCCATGTGTTTTTTTTTTTTATAAATTTTCAGGAAAAACTATTAAAAAACGAAAATTGATGAGAAAAATTAAATTATTTTATTAGAAATTTTGAGAATATCCCACCTCAGGTAAAAATATTATTTAATTAGTATAAGGATTGAATATGAAAGTTTCCCGCTTATTAGTTAGTATTCCAGGGAATAAATAAAATATTTATTTTAAAAAGAATGTTAAATAATGGAAATCGTTAATTATGACATTTTTGAATTATGGCATTGAGATATACTCGGCGCATATAATGTGGTGGAATTAAAAAAAAAGAAAATAAGACACAAATTTTTAACAACTTTAAAAAGAAATAAGAGCGATCTAATGGAGATATAAGATTTTGAAGATCCTTACAGAAAAAAGCAAAAACAGAGTCCTTAGTCTTTAACCTAATGTGTTCAGGACTCTTTGGAGACATAGAAGAGATTGTGCTGAATTCACAATTTGTTTGTTTCATATCCTAATCAAAAGTTTACTATTCATTTTCTTATAAAAAAAAAAAACAATTTAACTAAAAATTCAACAAAAAAAAAAAACAAAATTTTTCAAAAAATTTTAATATTCTAACTCATTTTATTAAAAATACTCAAGCTGACAAAATATTAAAAAATAAAAAAAAATTAAAACAGAAAATCAAAATATTTTAGGTATATAGTAGCGAGAAGAAAAAAATAAAAATAAAAACGATACAAAAAAAAAAATAATTTGACAAATATTCATTTTTCTCGTATCATTTTTATAAAAATAATATTTCGTTCTACTCAGTTGAAGTAAAGTTCTTAAACGGGCAGTATTTCTGCATTTCGACGTTGTGTAAATTTTACTTGGACGATTTACGGTAAGTGTCATTTTAAATTCGTTTTTTTTTTCAATTATTATTATTATTTATTTATTTTTTTTGTGCACTGAAAAAAAAAACATAAGTGAGATTTTAAGTAAATAAAAAATTAAACTGTCAAAAATATTAAAAAAAATAAAATAAAAAAAATTAACTAAAAACGCAAGTTCAAGAAAAAATTAAAAAAAAAATTAAAAATAAAATTCAAAAAAAAAAATTCATTAAAAATTTATATAAATTTTTTTTTTTTTTTATTTTTTTGAAGTAAATATGTGCTGCAAAATAAAAGTTTATAAATTTATGTCAAGTTTTTATAAAATTTTAATAATAAAAATTCTGTAGGTGTAAAACACGCATCGCTCACGTAAATTAAAACAGAAAATCAAAAAACAAAAAAAAAATTAAAACTCAAAAAATTAAGTTAAAACGTTATAATCTATTTTTTTTATTAAAAAGAAATTAAATTTAGAATTTTTAGGTGTTTTATATACAAATTTACACATGTATATTATTTTTGATTTTTCCATCGTAAAAGTGATATATTTATTGACTGTCGACAAAGAAATTTTCGTCATTAATATAGTTATATAAAAATTAATAAAATGGAAGAAGTTGCTGTCAGTAAAAACAGCAGGATATGTTTTTGAACAAAAGTAAACATGTGTAATTTTTAAGCAAGATTTAGGCGGGTTAAATGTTAATTCAACTTCTCTTTCAACATTAAAAAAGTTTCGCGGCAGACGTATAGAAAAACTTATCTTTAATTAACATTCAAAAGTCTTTCAAAACCGACGTTAAAAACTAAGTTGGAAAAATTGCATAATCGTACAGAAATTTTAATCCAACTGAAATATCATATAATTTGACATTTTTATACTTATTCTCATTCTACACTTATTTTATAATAAAAAAATAATAATTATTTTTATTATGCGAATTTATTTTATAAACAACTATACAAATTTACTGACGTCATAATGAAAATATTTTTTTTTTGATATAAATAAAACGCGTCGTCGGATGAATTCACTTTTGCTCTGGACCTGTGAGAATATCTTTGGTGCACCTTTAGTGCACCTTTAACCTTTAGCACTACTTGATATAGTATAAGTGCATGTCATTTAATAATCCCATTCAGGAGAAGATAATGATACCATATTAAAAACGATAATAATGATTTTTACCTAAAAATTTTCCCTAGAATATATTTTTCTTATTAATTCAATTTTCTCATTTTATTTTTATATAATACAAATTCCATAGAATCCTTTCTATAAAAATCCAAAAAAAAAAAAAAAAAGATGAATTTTTGAGTTTATTTCGCTACTTGAGAATTTTTTCCTCATAAAATTACAACAACAAAAAAAAGAAGTAAGCACTTTTAAAAAACAACAATATGCGGTTGTACGGGGTTTAATTGAAAATATTCACATTTTATACTTTTGATGGGAAAATGAAAATATTTGAAATATTTTCTTTAATCAACTTTTATTACTTTATACTCGTTCCATTACAATTAAGACATTTTGAAATTTTATATACAAAATTATATATTGTACATACATTATATGCAAACATATATTTATGTTCTTATCATATTACATTTATATGTATTTTATTTATTTATTTTTTCTGTTAATCAAGAAGAATATTTTCCATAAATTTTTTTCTTATGTTTTGCGTAAAAGATTTGCTTTACAACTTATGATACGAGTTCAAAGAAAAATTTTATACATATTTATATTTATTTGAATTGAAAAAAATATATTTTATTTTTGCTTAAGAATATCTCAATAATGCAATGATTTGTAATCATCTTTCTTGTAACAAACTTAAGTTTCCAGCGTCATAAAGCTCAACATACACATTATTTCACTTTCATTTAAAATTGTTAAATATTGTAGCTTCTAAGCGTTAATCGTCTTGTTATAAAAACTTTTGAATAAATTATTTCTTGAACAGCACCACTGTTATTTTACGTTATGTAAAATCGTCTTAAAGTCATCTTAGAAAAATTATTGTTAAAAACCCACCTGAAAAAATTCATTACACAACTATTTAAATTCAATGTCAATGTTGTCAAAATACATAAAGAATATAAAATAAATACATCATCATACAAGTAGGTAGAATTATATGTAGAATTAAAAAAATAATTTGCCATCAACTTCTCTACATGAGCATTAAAACTATTTAACCTTGTCTTGTTAATAATTTTTTGTTTTAGCTTTTTTAATGAAATATGAAAACAAAAAAGAACTTTAATACCACACGGAACTATAATATTCCTTTTTATATGAAAAAAAAGATATTTATGTAATTGGCAAATAAATAATGACTTTATAAATTAACACACTTCGATTAAAATTACCCACATTAAAATTATAAATACATATATGTATATGTGAATAAAAATAGATTTATTATTATATTATTTTCTTAATGATTCATAGGATATTCTCATCTTGAAATTCTTTTTCTTGAATTCACCTTGATGAGTGATTTTTTTTTTCTCAAATAAAATCCAAAAAGAAAATTTATTTAAGTAGGAAAACATAAACATTTTAGTCTAAAAATTTTCTAACACGAAATTAAAGATAATAGTAATTTTTTTTTTGCTGTCATTTCATTTCAAAACATCAATAATATTAAAATTAGAGAAAATTGTTTATGAATTTTGCTTAACCTATGTCGTTTCTAGTTCTTAATTTCAAGCGAAGTCTTTTATGAAGAAAATAAGAGCAATCCTATATTCAAAAGATAGTCGCACTGCAAAAATTAAAAATGATAAGTCCATCTGCACGGCATTTAGTTCAATTTTCACATATTACGTTAAACTAACAAAGATGTAAATTTGACACAAAATTAAAATGTTTTTAAATTTTTTTTTTTTTTGTTCTAAATTACCTTCGCGAAAAAAAAATAAATAAATAATTCATTACCGACAAAAATAGCTTCTCCCACAACAAGTTTTTATACTGAAATCAGAATTTCGTTTTATATTTTCCACAAGCATAAAATAATTTCTCTTTATAATTTATTAAAATATTTATTTAATTTTTTTTTCTATATTTTTGTTCAATATTTTATAAAACAAATTTTTAAGTACCTATGTGAAGAAAAATATTTTTATTGAAAATAGAAAATTATTAAAAATAGAATTATGTCTAATAGTCTAATATAAAATATTTATGTGAATGAAAATTTTTTGTTAAATCTGAAACTTTTCATATAAATATATGAATATATATAATATATAAACATTTTACCTGAAAATATCTATATTGTATATTAATGGACAATAAATTTAGACAAAGCGTAACGAAAAACAATGAAACAAATAATTAAAGTTCTAAATAATAAACAAAGTTGATTTTCAATAAATATTCAATTGTTATTCAAAATACTGCCACTTGTGAATTTCTGGGACATTCAATTTCTTTTAAATGACAATACAGGTAAACGTGACGTGACCTTGAAAAGTTGAAAAAGTAGATTTTTGATAAATTATTTTCCGATCAAATCTTAATTTTAGGGTTTCTTTCCCTAATTTTTTTTTCAAGAATAAACTTAGGCATTAAAAATATTTTTAATGTTGTTAAAGACATTTCAAACATTTATTTGACGTAAAATTATTGTCCATTGCGTTGAAATTTTCAGCTGTAATTAATCAAATTTTAAAAATCGTTAAGTGGCCAGATAAAGGGTTTTCCAATAAGGACATAACAATTTCAAATCTAAATAAAACACACAATGATTGAAATAACGAGTTGAAATTTATTTTGGGTGTTGTGCACATATTACATTTTAGAATAGAATTCGACATCGGTCATATGACCACCACGAGCACCTTTACAGCGATTGATTCTTTAGCGCCAATTTCCCACCAGTCGCAAAATATTGGACCATATTTACACCACCAGCATGAACTGCACACCACACAGTCACTTTTTGTGGATGTAATGTGGTTTCGTGAAGCACTTGTTGGTTTTTTGTTGTCCAATAACGTATATTTTGCTTGTTGACAAAACCATTGAGCCAAAAATGAAATTTCCAACATTCCGGTTGATATGTGTGGAAGAGTGGTGGAAAATTGGCGCTAAAGAATCAATCGCTGTAAACGTACTCGTGGTGACCATATGACCGATGTTGAATTCCATTCTTAAATGTAATATGTGTACAACACCCACAATAAATTTCAGCTAGGTATTTCAAACCTTGTGTGTTTTACTAAGATTTGAAATTGTTATGTCCTTATTGGAAAACCCTTTACAAGTGCTCTTCTAAACACAGTTAATTAAGATTATCCATTTTATAAAATTTTTTCCCTTATTTTACTATTAATCAGAATATGTCGTATATGCCATGACGGATATTCCTTAATCATCAAATTTTCGAAGAAAAAAACAAGATGTTTAATAAAAAAAAAATATTTATGTTTTGCATATCTAGTTGTATGTAATAAATAATATCATTGTAAATAAAAATAAAAACGAAGCCATAAATAAGTTTGTAATTGTAATATACATTGGGGAATAAAAATTTATTTCCAGAATTCATTTTTTACAATTAAATTAAAGATTGAACAAATCTATTGACCTAATATCAATTGGAAAATTTTACTTCAACATGAACAATCCAAATAAACACACTCTTCCTGAACTTAATAAAATCGTGTAAAAATAAAAGTATTTTTAACAACTTAAAAATAAAAAATAAATCAAGAATGACAAATAAATTTTTAATTTTTTTTTTCTTTAATGTTTAAAAATAAAAATAAACATTTAATGCTATGCAGTTGAAGCGAATAGATTTATAGTTTTCCAATAAAGAATAATTTATAATTAATCAAATTTAATTATTTTTGTTTTTTAAAAGTATATTCATATTGGATGTTTTTTTTATTGAAAATAAAATACAAATATTAAAGATTTACATTTAAAAGAAAAATAATATTTACAAATATACATAAATAAAGGTTTGTAATGGTATCACTAATTTGTAATGATAGCCACAATTATTTATTTAACCTTTTTTACCTTAAATGAAAATTTTACATTAAATAGAAATGCAAAATCAATCTTATTATTGAAATTTTTTTCTAACTTTTATTTAACATAATTTCTCTTAAAAAGAACAAAATTTGTATTTACTTAATATTCTACCACCTTAACATCAAAATAATAATAATTATTTTTGCATTATTCAACTGTGAAAATAATTTTAAATTTCTGTTATTTTTTATTTCAACTTCCAGCAACAATTTTAACATTTTTATTTTATTCCTTTTCTTTCAACTTATCTGCTGAAAATTGAAAATAAAATGGTTTTACAAATATTTTTTTATAAATATTTATGTTTAATTGTGATGTTTGTCCCAAAGAGACATTTTTTTTATGTTGTTGTATAGATCAATAAATTTAAAGATTTCCATGAATAAAAAGTCATAAAACTAATGTACCATAGTACCAATGAATAACAAAGAAAAAAGAAATTTATTCCATATTAGAACTTTTTACCATATCATAAAGAAAATTTCTGTAGATTGAAGATGTACAGATGTAGATGTGTAGATTGTAGATGTAGAACTTTATTCAATGCAATCCAATTTTTTTTTTTATATAAAAAATTAATAAAAAAATGATTTAATAAATTGTTTTATACATTTGTTATGATTTTTATTTAAGGTTTGAATGTTTTTTTTTTGTTCATCTCTTAATTTATTAATATCTAAATAATTAAATTTTGCAAGATGTAAAATTCACATATAGTTATATAGTACGTAGTATATATAATTTTATCCAATTTTCTATTAAGTTTAAAGTTCTCTTTGGCTTACTAAAGTTTAATTTGGGCTTTATTACGCTTACATCAACACATAAAAATTAATATTATTTCTTATTATGAATATATGTATTTTTAAAATCATTAAATCATTCTAATATAAATAATCGTATAACGCAAAAAAAAATGTGTAAAATTAATTCTCGTACCATACATATACCTACTTATATTATACTTAAAACTTAAACACAAAAGAACAAAAATCTTAAATTAAAATGAGTGAAAAAAAAAAACATTAATGAGATTTTTCTTCTCTGTAGTATCTACATAGATGTAAATTCACATATTTTAGCAAAGTTATTAAATTTTTTTAATTCAGTGATTTTTCCCATCAAAAATTAAGAATTTCTATAATATATACAAATACAGCATTTAATATAGATTTTTCAAAAAAAAACAAATCATTATATTGTGTGCAATGCACCCATATATTTTCGTTTTTTTTTTTTTTTTAAGAAAATCGAATAAAAAAAAATATTTTAATCATATTTTTGGAGGACTATATAATTTTATGTACATAAATTCATAAATATGCATACAAATACAAGTACATTTAAATGCAAAGTACCTGTACATAAATTCAATATAAGTTATACTTTTGATAGCTCTCTGTATGCACTTAGCATAAGCATAATAAGTTTTAATGACATGTTCAACAAACTCATTAAAAGATAAAATAAAAACTTATATTTTCATTAAATAAATTTTGCAAAAAAAAAAGTAATAATAATAATAATTATCAGTTTTAAAAATTGGAAATGTTAAATGCAATAAATTAAATTAAATATTTATAAATTTTATCAGAAAATCATCATTATTATGTTTCGAAAAAAAAATTCAATAATTATAAGCTAGAAAAAAATATGTAACTATATTCAAATATATTTACATAATTAAAAATATTTATATCTGATTTTTTTTTTAATTAAAAGTCAAAAATATTTGCGCTTAGATAATAGGTAATTTATTATATATTTTTCATAGAATTGTATATTTCATAGGGGAAAATCTTTCTAATTTTAAGTTGGAAAAAGGATTTCGGAATAAAAAAATTTCTGGAAAATCAATTTTATGGCAAAAAGATTTTGATTTTTATTTTAATGGTATTTCTTTTTTTTTTTAAATACATATTTTTTAACAGTATTTTAATTTTTATACTTGAACCTTTCTAATTTTTCGCTGATGTCATCTTACTTTTTCCAATATTTCTAGACACATTTTATTTTTTATATTTTTACCAAAATAATTTTATTTTAACTTGATTAGGAAAAAAATAATTTAAACTTCAAAATTTATTTTTTTCCTATAACAAAGAGTACTTGCCGATGATCTCGGAACTAATTCAAGTAAGATAAATTAAAACATAAAAATATACAGTAGACCTTTGAATTTTTTTTTTGTAATGTTAATAGGAGATACAGTAGGAAATAAAATACAGTGCATTCGAAATGCACTCTAACATAGTGATGTTCAAAAATATTATGTGCATTCTTTGTCTCCCACTGCAACATGCATTTTAGATTACAAAATGCAATAATATACAAATATTTTATATATTTTTAAAATAAACAATATTAAAACAAAGCACAAAATTTGCAAAAATTTTAAATATTAGCAAAAAAATTTTCAAATTGGTTTAATTGGAATAAAAATTTTCACGTTGAAATTTATTCAACATTTGTTTAACATGAGTTCTTTAAATAGATTTTTCTTTTAAAAAAAAACTACAAATTCTAGAAAAACACCTGCCGAAATTCATATTTTCAATGGTGTTTTTAATATTAAAAATTACAAATTAAATAAATTTTGCAATTCCCAGGCAATCTATTTTTATGAAAAAAAAAATGAAAAAAAACTGAAAAGAAAGAAGAGGAGAAAATTTTGAGTGAAATTTCATTAAATTTATTTATTTTTTTTCATTATAAAATTTTAAATGATAAATTAATCCAAATTAAGAGCGTAGGTGATTTATTTGTAAGGTATTTTTTCTTAACATGTAAAATTTATAAATGTACCATCTATTTTAAATCCTAATATGAATTATGTACATTAATATGTCCATTGTAATGAAATTAATTTAAATTTAATGGTTTTCAACCAAGTTGAAGGACAAGTCTTCAGATGAGGCCAATTCAAGTTGAATACATATCAAACTCGTCTGCATTACGTTGCATTACCTTTTCACTTTAAAAAGAAAAGAATTGAGCCGGTTTTCAACAATTTGATTTTATATATACTTTAATTTTAAGATATCTTGGCCAGAACACAACAAATTCGTAGGTTCCTCTAATACCATTATTCCAATGACATTTAGTCATTCTACAGTACACAGATATAATAATCCTCATTGAAAGTAGTCTTCGGAAACAATTAGTATTCTGTTAAAAAGTTACTTAATTGAAAATTATTTGTACCTCTTATAACTCCAATTAACTGCCATAATTTCACACATTTCAAGCATTTGAAGCCTTTAAATGAATGTAAATAAATGAATATTATTATTTTTTTAATAATAATTATTCTGTAATAAATTTATTCATAAATTAAAATTTGTAATTGATTCTCAAATACGATAATATCTAAATACTGACAAACATAATTGCATTTAATGACAATTTTTTTTTTTATCCTTCCATAATATTGAACCATTTGAAAAAAAAACAGATCAAAGACAGATATTATCATTTTCTTATTTTTTTGACAGTAAAAAATAAAAAAAAAACATAAAATAAAAGTTAATATTTGCAGTGGAAAAATCCGGATATTGAATCTTTTATGCTTAAAATCGAGGGTATAGAAAAAAAAAACTCATTCTATATATTTATTTTTTCTCTTTTCCGTAAATTTTCATTTTCCGGTTATATAAGAACATCACCTATCTTCTTTTTTTTCTATTTTATGTAGTTCATATATAATACGAGCTCTACATACATATATATAGTTAACATAAATTTTGTAGGAAACATCTTAAAAAAATAGTAAAAAAAAAAAAACAGAAAGAAAAACTATCAGAATGAAGTTATTGACAAGAATTCAAAGAATTACATTGGAATTTTCTTTCATCAAAAAGCTTAAACTTATTTTATGATATTTCTATATCTATTTTTATAGTACGAGTTTTAATTTACCACATCAATTGGAAAACATGGTTTCTTAATAAAAAATTTAAAATTATATTAAAAACAAAAATAACATAAAAATTAAGTTACCTAAAAAGACTTTATATGCAACTAAAGGTTTTTAAAAAGTTCTTTATATGTTGTCACAACATAATGCAAGAAATTGTACTTAACTTAGTTATAAGTACCAGCCAAAAAAATCTCGTTGTGATTGTTACTCAGAAGGCTGTTTTAAAGTCAAAAAATTAGTTCTGATAGACCTAAGTAGGTGAGAAATAATATATAATTTAAAGCAAATTAAAATAATATTAAAGATGGATATAATTGTTGATAACTTGAGTGTGATTTTAATTATTGATTAAATCAAAAAAATTAAAGGAAAAACCTTTCAAGAACTGTTTTAAAAAATGTAATCCGAAAGGAATGGATTTTCAAATATATAAATTAATCTGAATAATAAGATCATTAATATCGGTAAAATTAAACCTTCAAAATCATCATTAAATCAATATTTTTATGTATATATATAATTTTAATTTATTTCGACCACTATCAATTCCAACAGTCAATGAGAAAAATATGGGAATTGTTTAAAGAATAGTAGAATGATTTTTTTATCGAAATTCATGTTGCGGCGGTTTAAATTTGATTAATTCTTACCTTTTTCTTCTCTATTTTTATTTATATAAATTGTAAGTAATAATATGAACATACCTAATATGACATTTGAAATTATTAAATTTTTTTGTTCTTTTTCCACAAGATATTCCCTTGTGTTTGCAGAAGATACAAAAAAAAAGAAACACCATTTCCCTTTTTTATATGGTTATATGTACAATATACATATAATTTCTGTCAACTAATTTCATGTTTTTTTTTTCTCTTAAATTACTTTTAAAACAAATTATGATTTTGACAAGAAAAAAAAAATTGTACATACTTAGGTATAGATAGTATGTACACTTGTTGAAACATTTTCATTTTCATTGAGAACGCAAAAATTATTTTTTTTTTTTTTTAATGTTAAACTTATTATTTTTGTCACATGACAAGTTTCTTCTTCCTCATCAAAAAAATCGTTTTAATTAAAATTAAAAAAATGAAGAATATGTTTTTACTTTCTATCTTTCCGTCTGTCTGTCGCACATTAAGATGCTTAACTATTAGCAGATTTTCATAAAATTAATAAATCTTTAAGTTAAGATAAGTATAATTCTATTCTTTACTAAGTCCACATCATAACTGACTATCATAAAGTTCTAACATTTTAACAAATTTATTTGTTTTCACTCAAGGTCAAATAGTTCAGTAAATTTTTCTATTTCTATTTTGATGTATGTATATCTTTATCCTTTTTCCATTTTTTATTTCAAAAAATAAAAACCTTATGCATACATGACTCTTGCAGATGAGGTAGAAAAAAATATTTTCATTTTGTAATTCTGTGTAAACATTAAATTACTCCAATAACATGACATGGATGTATTAAATGGTCTTAGAATATTCTATAACGAAAAATTCTTTATTGAAAAAAAAAAAATATATTAATTTTGCACTTCAAAGGTTTCCCGTCCTTAAATACAATAAAAATAGTCAAACCTTCCATAAGATCAGGACTACTATTGTATATTGGTAGAGAATGTTGTACAAATGTTTTTTCTTTTAAAATAAAAACTTTTAATTTCCAATTGTAGTAAATATTATTTTCATTGTTCAGACTAATAGTTGAAAATAAAATTTCAGATCTCATTTTTCGTCACCCTCTACACACTTCGCTCTAATTGAGACATAATATGATTATACACTATATAATTAAAACATAGTTAATGGAACCCTCACATTCAAAACACTTTTTTTGGGGCTTTTTGAATTGCTTATTTCGTTTCAGAATCCTTAGCTCAATATGAAACCATAAAACCGCAGTTTCTCTTTTCAAAGCTAAAAGAAAACACTTTTTTTTAAAGTCACGTGCAATAAGAAATTTTTTTTTCATCCTTGTTCCTTATTCTCATTAAAAAAAAATTTCTTTATGCAAGAAAACAGAAATTGTTGGAATCCTGATCATGAACACCCAACTAACATGAAACCTATAAATATTCACTGCTAACTGAAGGTTTTTATTTTATTTTTTTGCACTGAAATGCAATTTAATAAACTTAATATATATTCATTTCTAAGTTTTCTTATGAGCAAACAAAAAAAAAGAACCATATATGAAAACAAATATATTTTTTTCGAAAATATTAATTTTATTTTTTCTAATAACTTCGCTACACTTCAGGTTACAAACACAGAATTCCGTGTTTTGCAGAAAAAAATAGGTTCGTTCTGTGTTTGGTACTTGGTTTGCCATATAAAATTTTTTTTTTTTTTTCATGGTTTGAAAGTCGGTTCGACACAAACCTAGAAATTTTACTACATAGTTTTATTGCATTTCAAAAAAAAAAAGGTATAACCTGTCAATTTGCAGAAAATTTATAGAAAAAATCATACTTTAAAATGCTTTGATATAAAAAAAATAATAATAAATTGTAGGTTGTCAAAAAAGAAAATAAATTAAAATATTTTTAAAAAAAAATTTAATATTATTTTTATTTTCCATTTTTTCTTTAAATTAAAAAAATTCATAATTTAAGAAAAAATAAAATTTTATTTTACAAAGAATTTTTTTTTAATTTTACAAAGAATTTTTTTTTTAATTTCAAACCAAACCATCTTTTATAAGTGTGTCACCCCATTCGCCAACCTACTTTCAAACCAAGAAATTCATGGTTGCTAACCTGAAGTGTAGCGAAGTTATAACGCAGAAAAAAAATGTAGTGATTATACGTACTATACATATATATAAATATAATAATTTTCATCGAAATTCGAACCCCAAGACCGAATCTTTGAAAGTAATTGCGGTCTAACTATTTTTTCTTGTTTTAACTACATCTGGCAAATTATATTCAAAATTGTTTATTTGAACAGCTTGAAAACGCGCCACTAAAACATGCATATATGTCACGTGAAAGAAAACAACTTAGAAAAATGTACATAATAAATATTTTTTAATAAGTTTTCAAGTCAAAAACAGTATACCTATTAATTTGCTTGTTGGATTAACTTTCATTATACTCCATATTAAATAACATGCAAATAAATTTTAAAGGAAAATATTACACAAATTATCTTAACAATAATTTTTTTTTTCACAATGTATCCTTATAACGATTTTCATCAATCCACGAACTAACCGCACAAATATTCGTATAAATACCAGCAAGATTCTCCCGGCCACATCCTCTGCCCCATCCAACAATTCCAACTTGTTCATTAAAACTGTTAAATAGACCACCGCCAGAATCACCTTGACATGAATCATTTTTATGAATTAATGAACCAGCACAGAGCATAGTTTCCGATAATTTTCCTTCTAAATAAAAAATTTCACAACTTGGATCCGTAAAAGGTAGAATTTCAACTGTTGTCTCGAACAAATCATCTGTACTTTTACCATAAGTTTCATTTAAATAGCCCCATCCGGCTACCAAGCAATTAGCTCCAAATGGTATTCCTCCTGCTGTACCTGTACAATCATCATACAGAGTGACTGGTGCAATTAAACCAGGTTTCATTTCAATTGAATTTTCTAATTTTATAATGGCAACATCATTATTATATTTTTTAGTTTTATTAAATTCTTCATGAACTAAATAAAAGTCAACTTCATAAATTATTTGTTCAGCAATTTTAGTTGAACCAACTCCAACATTATAGGCAGCTGCTGGTAATTCATTTTTAAAACAATGTGAAGCTGTTAAAATTGTGTTTGCATCTAAAATGGTACAACCACAAATATGTTTATCCATTTCAAGAAGTGAACATAAAAATGGTATCATTTTATGAGATTTCTTTCCATTGACAATTCCTAAATCACCACCAAGATCAGATCTTTTTTCATCATCGTTAAGTTTTCTTCTTCGTGGTAGCGAACTGACTGTAGCAATTAATAAGTAGAAATAAATTAAATTCATTATTCTGATTATGAGGGACGGTATATTATTCTTTTATGAATTCTTAATTGAAACTGGTTTGTTTTTTGCGATTATATTGATTGCCATAGTTTTAATGTACAAAAACCAATTTTTTTTAATATTTGAACAGTTTTATCAAATATTTTAGTGTTGATTTATGATTTCATATGGATGTCGTTTGATTTGAACAATTTCTGAATATATAAAAAAATCTACATCTGTACGAAGTGTTACATAATAAATTCTACGTAATAATCATATGATTTCTGTAATACAAGGTCGAACGAAATGTTTTCAATTTGCTTATAGCTACTTGCAGCTATATTCTGTAATTATAGCGACAGGCTAATTTATTAAAGAAAGACTTCGTCATAAGTCTTCTTATACTAAAAACTACGAACTTCCTTAATTAAAAAAAAAATAACTATTTTATTAATGAAAAAAGAACCTAAAATTTTCATTAAAATATCGTTCCACTATAAAAAAAAAAAATTTTTCTTTTCTTTGAACTATCTTTATATAGCAAATTTATAAAGTTTGAAAAATAGTTTAATAAAAAAAAAAAAAATTACAGAAAACTTTGAAAGCTAATAAACTTTATGCATGTAATTATTATTATTATTTGCTGCACACAGTGTGTTGTTCATTCATATACCTACTAGCAACTACCTACCTACACTACAATTATGAATTTGTTAGAATGTTTCGTTATATCATGAATAGTTTTTTACATTCCTTTATTGCTTTCAAAAATTTAATATTCCAATTTAGTGACGAAGCTAGAAGTTGATAATATTTATTTGTCAAAAAAGAGTTTAAAAAAATTCTTTAACGTTTTGATTGACGGCAAATAAATAGGAAAATGAAATCAGAGAAATTAATTATCGATCATGCAGAACTCAATTTACCTTCAAATTGCTTCACGATGAGGCAGCAAAAATTTTGTTCCTTTAAGGGAACCTCTGAAATGAGAAAAATGTAAATGAGTGTGAATATGTTAAATGTATGTATCAAATAATTATGTTAGAACCAACTTATTGAGCATTTTAATGAATTCTAAAAGTTTTAAGAAAAATATCAGAAAGTCATTATGTCTACTTTTTACTTAAATAAGTATATATAGAAAAAACAAAATTATAATAATCTTATGGGAGTAAATTAACACATAGTTTTTTTTTTTTTTTTCTTCTTTAAAACACTAAAAGCAATTTAGGAAAAATATAATAATAGCCTTTAAGATTTTTTGCTCCGATATTTTTTTTGTGGAACAAAAAAAAAACTTAAAGTTTGGGCTATTAAAAAATTAAAACTCATAGTTAATTTTTATGTCTGAAAGTTTTTCTGCAAAATCACTTATAAACTTATAATGTAAGCAAAATATGGAAATTTTGTTATCTTCTGTCAAAGATTTTAAGTCGAACATCAAACATTATAAGAATTTTTTTTCAGATAAGCCTAGGTTTTCTGGGTTTTTCTTACTAGTGCGATAAATTTACATCTAACTGCATATAAATTCTCAAAAATTATACCCTTTACATACATTTTAGTTTAAAGTAAACAGTGAAATTTGAAAAAAAAAACTTCCCCCGAAAAATTTTCTTTTTATTATGTTCTTTATTTAGAAAGAAAGATTTCAAATATTTTAGCCACAAAATCTTACTTCATATGCCAGTAATTATGTAAATGTGGGCTTACAAAAATATATGTACAATAGTAGATTACAACACATGTTAAGAAAATTTGTTATTACAACGAGTTGTGTATACACAAAAACACATAGCCATGAGTCAATACTTATATCACAAGACCGTTAGGTCGAGTGATATAATATTGACAAGTGTCCATGTGATTTTGTGTATATACACAACGAGCTGTATAACAAATTTTATTAACATGTTTTGTATACTGCTTTAATGTGCAAGTGAGAGGTAGTTGCAATCAATACACAAAAGTTCAAAATGAAAAAAGTAAATAAAACTTACTTAATACGGACAATGTAAATAAAATTTACTTAATTAAATAATTACATGTGAATTGACGCATGTAATACACCATTTACCGAGCTAAATTTACGATTGTAAATACAACTTACCGATCACATGCACATTAAAAAATTGTCATTCAAAAGTTCGGAATTGGTATATATTATGATAGTTATCCAAAAAATATTATTGCAAGGAGAAAATTATAATTTTAACTAGAAGAAACTTTTTCCAAAGAAAGAATTTTTCACTGAACTTGAAAAATATTTATAATGATTTCTATACTACTACCAGAATTTAATAGTTTTACTAGTAGCTGGCACAAAAAAAACATTTTAGAGAGCTCTGCAAGCTTGATAGCCTTATCATAATTTTCAATACTCAGAAATGAAAATGACGACAAGACAGTGCGAAAATTCCTATTTGGAATATTGTGTTCGTAGAAATTTTTTTTTTTATTAATATCTTTTACAAAATATCCTCATCTGAAACGCAAAAGTCTTATTTCTCATGCAATCCCTGTAAATAACTAGAAATATTTTCTTCAAAATCTAAAAATATATATAGAAAAATTTTCAACAACAATTTAGCAAAACAACAAGAAAACCATCCCCTTAGGTATTTTGAAAATATATATTTTATTTTTATTTTCATCTGCATATAATAATATTTTTCCATTATTCACAGTGCACTAAGCTGGATAGTAATCAAAATGAGATATTTTATTACATTTTATTTTTTATTTTATTTTTTTTTTTCCTTTAAAAAACCCAAGTTATAATAATAATAAATTTTTTTTGTTTTGTTGGCTCATTTTTACTTATTTTTTTTTATTTTTTTTAATACTAAAATTTAATTAATTACAATTTGCAACAAAAATAAAGTTTATTCGCGCGCCAAAACTAAATTAGAATTAACTATCACTTTGAGAATTCATCGTCATCGCTTTTTTCTAGCCCCTTTTTTTTAAAAATGTTTTTATGCTCGCTTTGGTATTTTGAAAAAGAAAAAAAAAAAGAAAACAATTTGCCTTCAGTTTATGCACATGATATTTCTTTTATTTTTGTTTTTATATTTTTTGAAATAAAAAAAAAAAATTAAGAAAAATCGCTATTATGTTCCAGCTGGGTATAAGTAGTCTGGTAATATATAGTAATTCACAATTTGGCCAAAAACAAAATGAAAATAAATAAAAATAACAATTTAAAAAGATACGTATGACTAAAATGTAAAAATATTTTATAACTTTTGGGGAATTTTTGGGGGCGAAATAAAAATCATGAATAGAAGATGTAAATCGACTTTAGAAGTTTATTTCCTAACTTAAGAATCTTGTAAACCAAAAATTATTTTCATTTGAACTTTTGATGGAAATTTAGTCGCTTATTGAATACCCATTTGACTTACATTGCCGTATTGAATTAGATCGCAGTCAGGACTAAGATGAAAATTAAAATTACAGAAATATCGGAAAATAAACAGCCATTGAAAAAAAGCGACAGAAATATTATAGGATAGAATTTTACAAAACAACACTTGTAAATTTATACTTTATTGATAAATGTTTATAATAAAATGAAATTATTTAAAAATTTGTTAAAAAAATAAAAGAAAATCAAAGTTCCACATCATACATAGAGTCTTTATTCTCTTACATATTAAAAAATCGATTCACATGCGATTAGGTAGTGCAATACCGGGATCCCGGGATCTCGAAAACCGGGATCCCGCAAGTATATCTTCCGGTATTCAGTACCGGTATTAAAGCTTTAATACCGTACAATTTCGGTATTAATTTCTTAGTTATCAGGAAACAAAAAATACGTGTATTTTAATAAAATATTTAAAAAAATCAAAATATAATTTTTTGATGACTTAAAAAAATGTTGAAAAAAATTTAAAAAAAGATAAAATAATAGTCATTCTTTTAAAATTATATCTATTATCTATTAAAATTATTAAAATTATTAGTTTAAATTTTTTTCTTAAGAGATGTTGGTTTCGGTATTGAATACCGGGATTCAAGTATTGAAATTTTTAAATACCGAAATACCGGTATCAATTTTTCGTTACGGTATTGCACTTCCTACATGCGATTGTATTAGCTGCTCTACAGTCAAACCAAAACCAAAACAATTTTTTTGGTGGTAGGACTCTTAATAGTTTTTTTTTTTTAATATAATATCATTAAAAGAAAATTATAACACCGTTTAATCTGTTTTTTTTTTTTTTAATTTATTATTCCGCCCAACTTTATTCAAATATATTTATAAATAATTAAATGTCATAAATGATAAAAGAAAAGTACCTACTAATATTACTTAACTAAATGCTTTTATTTATCTACGGTAATTAATATTAAAATGTTTATATATACATTTTATACATTAATAATATAAATGTTTTATATTATTACATAGCATTTATAAATTTCTTATTTTTATATTTTTGCTTTAAAAAAATGTAAAATGTAATTAAGCCATTAACTAATAATTACTAGACAATTTGTTTTTCCGTACAAGAACAAATTTTTGAATATTATGCTGACAAATGCCGATTCGACTTCTATTTTTTTTTTTTTGTTAATATAAATGAATGTTCCCTCTAAATATTTATTTGCACTTATCAAGGATATTTTGAATTATATGTTTTTTTTATATTATATCCTTAATAAATTATGTATATAAGTATAATGCTTTTATTATACGTATTTAATTACTGTCTGGTAATAATAAAATCTGGACAAATGAATATAGATGGTAATGATAGGTAATTAAATGAAAGAAAATATTTTTAATTTGTAAGTTGATTAGACACTTTTGTTGTATATATAGTTATAGAATAAGTAATGAATAAATTTTTATTTCGATTAAAATCTATACCTCTTTATTACCTAGAACTAAATAGTGTGTTTATATTAATTAATCTTTTTTCAAATTCACTATAGTTCAATTTTATAATTTATCTGATTTCGCCGATTAGGTGTTATAAGATAAAGGACCATAGTGGATAAAAGGATTATAATGGGATTTGAAGTTTTGGAAGGATTTCAGTAAAGTTTTGTAAGCCCTCAGTTTTATAAGTAGATGGATTTCAGTTTATATTGATAAACTGAAAGCAAAGCAATTATTCATAATCATCCAGTAGATTATAAAATCTATAGCTCAGTTATTATTGGATTACACAGATAAATTATTTATGCTTAAACTAAATGAAATTTATATTTTAGAGCTGTGCGTTTAATACTTGAATATATTGAAGTTCAGTTTATTCCTTTTAAAATAATTTTAAATTTCTCTGTTCTAGAAGTCACATTACTATCTGCCATATACAAATATTTTGAATTTAACACTAAGTCAACCCAATTTTGAATCTTGACTTGAATAATTATTCCGCTCACAGAATTTTCTTTGAAAATATGTATTTGAAGTTTTTCATAATATTCTATCAAATATAGGTTCTATCTATATACATTTAACTGTTTCAATCCTATTTTCTAAAGGAAATTTTATTGCAATAAAGAAATATTGTATTTGACAGTTGTCAGTGTATATTAAACTTTATAAACACAATACACATAAATATACATAAATTTTTGTTGTTTCTATTCTAGAATTTGGTAAACAATTGTGACTTAGGTAGGTAGGTAGGTATATAAATCTCCATAAACACAACAAAGTTTTTCTTCAATCATAGTATTGCAAAAATGTATATGAATTGTTTAAAAAACTGCAGTCATTGGAGAGTAACATGTGGCATTTTTTATTGTTTTAGCGTAAAAGTTTTGTTTTTTTTTTCTATTTTAGGAAGAATATGTCTGTAACATTTTATTAACATATAAATATTATTCCCTTTTTCTTCATGTTTGCAAAAAGTTTTTCCTTTTATTTATTTTTTTTTATTTTTGTGCAAAATTTACCAACAAAATATTTTTCTTTTTAACGCAGCAAACAACACAGCGGTGCTTTAAAAACAAAAATTATTATTCTTGTAATTTTATGAATATATGATATTTTAGAAAAAAAAAAAAAAAAACTAACATCCTTAAGGACATAGAAAAAAAAATAATAAAAATATAAAATGTCTTTTAACTCTAATGGTTTTCTGTTTCGTTAAAAATCCTTTTTGCATTCAGAGGTTTTTTTTTTCAGCCAGTTTTCTTTCAATTTCGCATATAATAGTTGGAGTAGTGTAGTTAGTCTAGTTTGAACTGTCTGCAAATTTATCGTGACAACAAAGAAAAATAATATAGTCTTTAATTTTGTATAATTAGAATTCATTTCAATTGTTAAATTAGCATGGTCGTAGTTATTAGAGAAGCATAAGTTCTTAAGTATACGTTGTTACTAAACTAAAGTACTTCTAATATAACGATTTAATAACCATTAAGAATTTAAAAAATACGAGATGAAATCATGAAGTCCAATTTTTCTTTTTTGGCGGAAAAAAGACTAACAATTTATTTTTTCGTATTAATTTTTAGTCAGTTTTGCATCATAAATTGAAAAACATTCTATGATATTAAATAATCGATAATGGGTGAAATAATTCAAAATATAATTTTGAAAGAAATTGTCATATTGTCAAAAACTTTGAGCACTGAAAAGTTTCAATATTTTTCAAACCGTTCTAGGAATATCTGCATATATATTTTATAGATATTTTTCACTAAAAAAATAATAATAACAATAATAATAATAGTATAACAAAATGCATTGCTACGATATGTTATTTTTTGTATATAATTCTTAGGTTTTAAAAGCTTCTTTTCTCTATATATATAACTGTATTCTTAAGTGCTATTTTGGAATGTATGCTATTTCCAAGTGATAAGGTATAACCTTTGCTGAAGTCTCTGAAATGAAGTCATTAAACGATGTACACAACTTTATGTTTATGCACTTACCAACCATAGTTAAAATAACACATTTCCCTATTTATTTTTCTTATATATTTTCAAAGTAAAAATTCTTAGCAATTAAAATATAGGTATACATTTACAACATATTTACTCTGTATGCTTCGGAAGAAACATATTTACATATATAAAAATAAATATGACATTTTTATTAATTTAAAAAAAAAAAATAAATATGAAAAATTCTTTGTCTGTGACAATATAAAAACATTTTAATATTATTATTATGGGTAGATCAGGGATTTTCAATATGTACTGTGCCATACATCTCTAATAGAATTAGTGCATTCTACAATTAAGTTATGTTAAGACCAAATTATAATTATATAATTATTTCTCGATTCCCTAACAAGTTTAATGAAAATGTAACCATTGTATCTTTTTTCACAAATTTTAATCACAAAATTATTTTATATGAAACAATTAAGGGAAGCTTGTAAAGGTTAACTACTTCTTTAAATAAATATAAAATTATGCTATACTTTTGTTTACTTATACCCATAACTATATAATAACATAATACTGTAGCTAATGTAAATGTTTTCGTGAAAATTATTTCAATTTTCTATGCTCTTATGGCAAATCATTTAATTTTAACACATTTAAATTATGTATATAGTATGTATATATGAATATATGTATTAATATTATGCAACACCTAAACGCTTCCGCTTCCTTTTAGCAAAAAAAAAAAAAAAGTTACAAAATTGTAGGAAAAAAAAATTAATATCCTTTCTATATGAAGGAAATTATAATTTTTATTAGGTGTTTCACCTGCGACAAAAACTTGTCGCTATAATTTTATAGAACATATTTACATACTATATATGATTTGAAGTAAATGTCTATGTTCACAAAAATATCAAAATATACTAAAATAATAATTTGTCGCATATACAAAGGTATAATTAGGTTGATTCCTCAAATAATTTCTTGACTTCACATTTTGCGTTTTACTGCAAATTTTCATTGAGAATTCAACTTTCTTAATAAAAGTTTTAAATAAGTACATATTTTACTTTAAAGTTCATTTTTCATGTATAAAAAGAAAAATGTAGGTGACGAGTTATTAGGCACCACAACAAGTTGGAATAAAACGCTTCGACATTTTTACAGACAATTTATAATGTTATAATGTTCAATACTACATTATTATCTGGTCACATGAGATATGAAAAACTTTTACAATTTGTTAGTTTCCAGGACGACCTAATATTTCACATGCTTAAAATATTTATAATATTTAATTTAAAAATAATTTTCATAATTCTACAAAAAAAAAAAAAACTGATAAAAAAATGTAAAATCAAACAAATTTTCTTTTTAATCCACGAAAATAAACTTTCAGATCGTAAATAAAGAAAAAAACAGAAAATTTTCCATCAACTGGAATTATTATATAATTTATTAGTGTCAAGGTGAATTTATATAAATGAATAAACTACTGGAAAAATCATATGCCACCTACGACATCCACATATAAATTAAAACGAAATTTTATACCTACATATACAATATTTTAAATTTAAAACTCTAAATCCGATTAACAGAAAAAGATAAATTAAAAAAAAAAATTAAATTATTTTTAAGCACACAAATAAAACTAATTTCAAAAACTCCATTAATTTTAATCCTAGTTAGAGGAGAAAAAAATAAAAAATAAAAAAAATTTAAATATCATTTTATTTTAATATATTTTTTTCATCGTGTTAATAAAACACTTGCGAACGAAAAAATAGAATCGCTCTATTTTTATCATATTTTTTGTTCAAAAATTTATACAATTTTCATAAGAAAATCGTTTGCAATTAAAATTTGGTGGGAAAATTATTTTTCGGAAAAGTCTATACATTTACGCATCGAAGAAAATTCTAATTGCAATACCATTTCAGAACGGCAACTGAATGAAGGAAAGTATATAAAAACAAATATCCGTTGATAGTACAACAAGTAAAGAACAGTACCTTACCAGCCCGTTTTCCAGATTTAGGTTAAGATACTTTAATTTTAAGTTACCTTGGTCAAAACCAGGGGCTAAACGTTTTTAGGTTCCTGCAATACCATTCATTCATTCAATACCATACATATATAACAATATTCACAGAAATCAAGACCCCAGTCCAAAACCTTGGAGACAATCGGTATCATTCTATAAGTTCCTCTAATAGACATCTTTATCGTTACCTATTAAAACTTTTAAAAGCATGTTAAGTATATACATATAAGATTTCTATATGAGATAAAGAACAAAAAATATGAAAATATAGTGCGTTGCACTATCTATGTTTTTGCTCGCAAAATTTGTAAATATAAAACCTTTTAAATAATTTTAAAATAAATTTTTTTTTCTCTCTCTCTCTCTCTTTGCAGAAAATTTTCCGAACATATCGACAAAAAAAAAAAACTTAAAAATCAAATAAAATAATAAATTAAATAAAATTTAAAACGAATTTTTAACAAAAAAAATTAAATAAATAGAGTTGCAGTATACAGATATCAAAAATAAATAGTATAACAATAAAATAATAGTTAATAATAAAAAATAAATAAATAAAAAAAATCGAGGTTAGATATAGAAAGAAAATTCATTCAAAAAATAAAAATTTTTCCAAATTGTGAAATCAACATTATACTTATACAGAGCAAAAAATAAAATATACTGACCCTCTATACTGGACGGGCGACAAAAAAAAAAGGAAACAAAAAACTGAATTCAATTATATAATTCTTCCAAAATTTGTCCTTTATTTTCCTTTTACAAATTTTTAATTTAGTTTTTTTTTTTCTATATACAAATATTTGCCATTTATACAAAAGACCAATTTTCTTTTTGGTCGTAATCCAAAAATTTTCCAAATTAATCGTTTAGAACGCATTCATAAAATAAAATAAAATGAAATAAATAAGATTTGTTTGACAAATAAAAAAAAAACAAACGAAAATAAATATATTGAGAATGTTAAAACAAATTAAGATCGGACTGTTTAGGCTTATAGACGTTATATAGGGCTTACTAGCAAATATTAAAAAAAAATTATGTTTAACTCAATTTCATATTTTATGTTTTTGAACTACAAAATCTTGAATTTCTATTTAGTTTTTATTGTTCAACCCAATTCCAAAATTAGATAATCATTATGACAATATGTGGCTATAGAGTTTAGTTCGCATTGAAACCTCGGAATATCTTTCTAACATTGATTTCGTTTTATATACATATAATGTCATTGAAGTGAAATTATTTTAAATTTTCCAACTTCCTGAATTTTATTTTAATTTTATTTTATTCTTTTTTTTGCAAGGTGATTGAGGTGCAAAAATTTTTCCAATTAACTTATATTTTTTTGTCATTTTTTATATTTTGCCTCTTTGATAATTAAATTTTCTTAACAATTTAATTTCTTCTCCTTTTTTTTTTTAATAAAATGCAAAATAAAACAAAAAAAAAAAAGCGAATTAATTAACTTAGAAAATGAAAAATTTTTTTTTTTTTCAAAATTTAATTAACGAAAACTACAGAAAATTTTTCCTCTTAAAGTATCCTTGAATGGCGGGAAATACTTGCAATATCTTCTTTTTTTTTTCTACATGCAATAATTTCCATACACAAAACTACAAAATAAAATAGGGGTATAAAATAGGTTTGTCAAACATAAAAAAAAAAAAAAAAAAACTTAACACTCTAACTTCGGCAAAATTCATTGACAAGAATATAGAAAATTGTGTAGGGAAAATTTATAAACTTTTTTTCCAATTTTTATTTATTTTTTTTTTTTTTTTTTTTTTAAAAAAAAGAAGAAAATAGAAAATAATTTCACTTTATATCACAAGAGAAGAAAATTTTATTATCCAAAAATCCACAAAAAAAAAGAAAAAATTTAAAAATAAAAACTTAAAAAGGAATAATATTTAAAGAAGAATATTCAGGAACAAATTTGATAAATGGCAGCTGTAGAACGAAAACTTGTCCACAAACAATTTAATTCACCAATTGGCTTATATTCAGATCAAAATATCAAGGAAACTCTTGATAGAGAAATTAAAGGATTCGGTGGTTCTGGGTAAGTAAAAATTATTTTGTTTTTTTTTTTATCTGTCTTTTTATTCAAAAATTTTTTATACAATTTTTTTTTACCCGCATATATTTGAAATATAAGTATGATGACAAAAATTTTGTCTTCTTGTTTCACTTCTTTTTTTTTTTAATAAAATTTTTAAAAACATAATGATAAGGCAAATTTTGTTTTGGGTAAATTTAGTTTTAAGATCATTTGCAAAGAAAATTGACCAATAGAGTGAAATAAGATATTTTGCTCCAAATAGTGCCTCCAATGGCCAAAAAAGGCACACACTTATGGATGGAAAAAATGTAAATAAATGGGTTGTCAAAACAGTCAATATTGGATACTAGAAATTAGCATAGTGTAGTTTAAGAACCTTGAAAGCAAAAAAAATCGTGTATTTTGTATTATTTTACATTATGAGATAGTGTAGGATAGTGTAGTACAGTATAGTATAATATAGAAGAGTTATAGTACATTATAGAATAGTACAGTACAGAAAAGTATAGACTATCGGCAGTGAATTGGGTCTTATGGGTTCACCCATCAACAAAAATTTTTAAATATTTAATATACATATAATATCGTCGGTCTCGTGCAAAAATCACGAATCTGTAATTTTGGCCGTTTTGACTCAGTATTGGATATTGTATTTTCCCGAAAAGTATGTTCTTGCATCAGTTTCATGATTTTTGCATGCAACCGATGATATATTTTCAGATCTGATATATATTTTTTTTTGGATAATTTTATTTTCTTAAAAAAAAAATTTAGTTTTTCCCTAATGGATCATGAAATTATTTAATTAATTAACTTTTTCTTCAATTAAAACATTCCATTCCCCCTTGAAAATAAAAACAATATTTTTTTTTTTTTTTCAACTTAAAACTGCATAATTATTTAATTTTTATTAAATCTAATTTAAATTCAGGACACAATTTTCTATTTAAAAATAAAAAAAATTTCGCGTGAGCGAGCCAATTAAATATATAATTTTTTTTTTTTCAAAATTATCCTCATAATATTTGAATTGTTCAATTTTATATATATAAATATATATAAAAGCGTTAAAAAAGAAGTCTAATAAAAATATTTTTGATAATTGGTCTCTGAAGAAGAACAAAATATTCTTATTCAAAACTAAAGAAGAATTATTATAATATTGAAAAAAAAAACTTTCTTTTTATTTTTTAAATAATAATGAATAATTTTCTTTTTTTAATTTTTCTTTTATTATTTTTAATGATAAGCATGGAATAGATTTTTATGTATTTATTAAACTTCATTGTGTTAACCTGCATTGAACATCTTCTTAGTTTTTGTAAATGAATTTTATAGAAATTAAGTTTTTGATTTTTGAAATTGATTAAAAAGAACACAAACACTTGCAATCGCCAGTCTTTTTTTTTTTACTAGTTTATTTACTCCTTACCGAGAAGAAATTACAACTATTTAGATTAGTACTTCTTCTAAAGCAACAATTTTAAGACTTTTGTAATGGTCAAAATGAAGAATAAAAATTGTACCTAAGATCTACAATATAATAAAGCTTTTGGTCCTTTTTATTTATATATTTTATTGGAATCTTTTTAGTTTTTAATATATAAGAGTATAACTAAATGTATAGGAAATATTGCCGGTACAGTTTCGTATTATTTTTTTTTTTTAATTTCAAAGAATTTAATATAAGAAACAATTATTTGTTATATAAATTTTCACTTAGTTTATGCTTATTTATATAATACTGTGTACATAGAACATATAATACAAAACTTTTTTCTTTGATATATACCCAATTTTATTTTAACTTATGACACAAAGTGTAATTTAACTCTAAATTCAAGTGGGAAGTACCTATTATTAATTTGGAAATATACAAAATTAAATTTTCACTCAAGTGTTCTTCTCGATTCGAAAGTATAATTAAGTTTAAAGATATTTATTTTAATTTCTATTTTTCATTGTAATGTATATATATCATGTTTTGTATACATTTATTGGGTATATATTTCTGATTAAATTGTTTTTTAAAAATCTATTTTCATTAGAACACATAAATTTTGAAATTATTTATAATATAAATGTGCATTTGAAATAAATTTTGAAGAACTTTTGATTAGGAAATAAATTCGATGATAAAATTTCATTTAAGAATTGTATAATAGGAAAATAAATAATTAAGTTTTGAATTTTATATACATAGTTTTCTTATATATAAAAGTAAAATTTATTTAGAAATTGCATATTCAATATCCTTGATTTTTTATTCAATTTTCTATGAAATCAATCATAAAGAGAATTACAAATAACAAAATGGTTCATATCGGCTTTGCCAATAATTTTTTTATTTTTTTGGTTTGCAAGACCATATCACCATTCTTCTCAACATAAATTTGAAAAAAATATTTGTAACCATATTTGCAACAACAAAAAAATTAAATAAAAAATTTTTTGGAAAACTTTTTTTCCCTCACATTTAAATATAATATTTTATTAAGGATAGCTTTTCAATAAATCAATAAAATCTACCCTACATACATATTTTAGTTTCGAATAAAAAAAAAATATTCAAATTTTCAATAAAATGATTTTTCTTTCTTTCTGATGATAAAGCTTCTTTTGATGATTCGTTTTCCCTTTTTTTTTTTCTTTTTTTTTTTTTGGTAAAATATCATATTTAATATTATATGATGGAAAAACAAAATAAGCATAAATAAATATTAAGGATACCTAAACGAAATCATAAAAAATTCAATATTTTGGAATAAAAAAAATACAAAAAAAAACACATAATACCCAAATTTACCCACATATCACATAATATCCTCAAGTATATACATGTTATGTCATTTCTGTAGTTATATACATAGGATGTTTAAAGATATTGATTTTGAGTCACTGACTACGACTATTTATATATACATATAAAAATATTGTCTACACACTATGTTTTACATTATAACGAAAAAAGGAAAGATATAATTTATAATATTTTATTCCTCTAAGAGATATTAAGAAATCAAATTTTATCTTAATCTTAAATAACAAAAAAATTTATAAATAATTTGATTATATGTGAACATAAATGTATTTTTATCATAAATTTATTTGGAAAAAAAAAGCATTAATCTATTAGAAACATACATAAATACGTGTGGCTTAATATAAACCATGTTGAATATATTTAACTTAATTTATCTAAGTATTCAGATTCAGATTCAATATTATTTTTGTTCTGATTATAGGTATATAAATGATGCATTCATAATTTTTAAACAGATAAAGGTAAATTCTATAAATCATCGGAGTCGACCAAGAAATTGAAATCGCGATTGTCTTCATCTGACACTAATTGACTGACTGATTCTGAAGCAAATGAACTCTGTGGAGGAGACAAATAAATTACAATAACAAAATATAAATAAATAACACTTTAAAGTTTAAAAAAAGAACTCAAAATATACATTTCGATAATACATATAATGATAAAAATTATTATTTTATGTTTATATTTTTCTTTTCTTGTGTATAGGGATTAGGGAATAAGTTATTTTTCTGTAAAAGTTTCTTGAGTAATATTGAATTTTTTTTTTTCATGTATCTATCTATATTCCCCAATTATATTCCGTCAAAAAAATATTAATCTATGCCATAAACATAATAATATTCGATTTGTAAAATATAATGATTCTGACATTTCAATTCATCAACTTTTTTGATTGACTGTATATGTCTTCGTTTTATTTTTCTTTGTGTTCAATTTTCGTACACAGTGTACTCAATTAAATTAGAAAATATTAAAAAATTAATATTTAATATTATTAAATTTTTGGAATTGAAACGTTATAATATTTAAGATTTCATAAAAATGTAAAATTATTTTGTGAAATTAAATGTATTTAATTTGCATTTAAAAAACTAACTTAAACTAGAACAAACTATGCAGGCAATTTATTTACATATATGTTCAATGTATGCCTTAGTTGAAAGAACTTATAATGACACCACCAAAATTCTATGACAAACATATAATTTCTTCATATTACAGACTGTAGTATAAACAGTCTGTAAAAACTAACTCTATGCGAGTAGGTACATTTTGACAAATTCTTTTATATTTCTTTTTTGACCTTAAATATTTTTACTCGAAATCATAGACGTCTGTCTATTATGCTTTTGTGAACTAATTGAACATTTTTCACAAAAAAAAAATAAATAAATAAAATTAAGAATAAAAATCACTTTTTTTCCATTTGTTTTATATATACATATACGTAATTCATGATGTTTACCTGTTAAAATATTATATATGATTCTTTTCAAGTTTTTTTGAAATTTTTATACTTTTCTTGTTAAAAAAGTAAATAGCTAAAAAAATAAATCAAAATAAAGCTAATCAATTATTAAAATTGATAGTTTTTTTGCTTCTAGTCTATATTAAAATATATATTTTAGCAAGACAAGAAACATCTAGCCAAGGGTGTAAATAATTTTTGCATTAAATTTAAATATTTCTTTCTTATGAAATTCGATGAAAATTAGTATGTTGGATAGGAATATCGATTAGAGGAATATAAAAATTATACCATTTTCTAAAAGTATCTAAAATCTTGAAAATTCTTCATTTATGAGGTACTCTTCTACATGTTTTATTGAAATCAATAATATTTCTGTGGATTGTATTTTTTTCGACTACTCAATTCAATTATATTAAATTTGCGGGTTTAAGTGAATTATTAATCCCTAAAGAGGAAAAAATTATGAAGTTTGTTTTTTCCTGTACTTTAATCATAAGACTTTAATCATATTAAAACAGGCCAGTGATCTTATAAACATTACATTTTATTTACATTTTCTGTTAATCCAAAAAAAAAAGAAGATAATTTCTTCAAAAAATAATTATAAAGTTAAAGTGGTTGTTTTATATATTGGTTTATATATTTTTAATTTAGCCCTTCTTATTGAATCAATTTAATTCCATAAGGCGCTTTATATTAGCTTTATTTTTTTTCCGTTTTTTTCTTTTTAATTTTTCTTCTATTTTTCATTTTCCGCAAATTTTCTTTATTATTTTGTCGAAATTAATTTGTTATTGTTGTTTTAATAAAAATTGGATAAATATTAACATTGTTGTGAAGAAAAATGAGGAAATAAAAATAACAAAAACAAAATATATATATAATTACGAAAAATAGTAAATAAATTTTCATTATTACAGTATTGGCTTTCATTTTCAATTTTCTTCTCTTTTTTTTTTTCTTTTCTTTCCTGTATTTAATTTTCATTTTAATAATATTAGGAAATTGTGTATATAAATTTTTATTTTTTTTGTGGATTTTGTGGGTGAAATTAATGAAATATTATGGGTGTGTGTTGTATATAATGATGGACTTTCTAGTCTAACACTAAAAGTTTTAATAAAATATTTTTTAAAAAACATATAAAGAAGTTTTTCTTTAAAGTGTCAGGTTTGGAATTTAATAGAATTTGAAAATGGAAAATACATTTTTGAAGTTAAATATTTTTTCTAACTAGACAGAGACCTCAGGATTGATTTGAAATCATATTATAGTAATCTAGGATATAAGATAAAAATAAGGTTTTTATATTAAATTTTCAAAGCACTCTTTTATTTGATGGGGTTTGTAGTGAAACAAACAAGGTATTTCTTTCAATACTCATCCGTAGCTTTTACAACGTGAAATTACTATAACCATTTTTATCAAGTTTTTCGCTAGAAGAGAAAACAGTCAAAAAAAAAGCGTACACAAAGATCATCATCAAAGTCATTTTGCAAAAAAAAAAACAAATTCAAAAAATTTAAAATTATTTTCTTGACAAAGTGATAATTGTAATCCTTACTTGCATTCATATGTATAGAAAAATATATTTTCCTAGTCAGTTGAAAAAGAAAATTGATTAGCAAAACTAAATTATAAAATATATATGTGTATACATGTACTTACATACAATTTTTGTTGCATGTCTAAAATTTGTAAATGAATTAGTTTTTTAACAAATTTTCAACTTATGTACAATTTATTAAGCTTGCACATTATACAAAAATAAAAAAATATAATAAATGTCTTATTAAAAAAAAAAAAAAAACTACAATTATTTATTATTTTCTTTCTTAAAAATTAAAAAAAAAAAAAAAAACACTAAATAGTTTTACTTTTTAACAATATTACATTTTTTGGTATTTTTGCTTTCTCTGCTGACCAGCAATGTTGCATGATTAGTTAAATATGTTTTCGAAAAATAATATTAAACCTGCTATTAAAGATCTATGGATAAAGGAAAAAATAAAAAATAAATAAATAAATTAAAAATGTTTAACCAATAATTTAATAGAAATTATCACATTATGTTTTCTTGTAATTAATATTTTTTATTAAATTGGATATTTATATGTACATAAATAATAATTAATTTATCAAAAATATATTTTCCTATTAAAGGTATAATTTCTTGGCTTTAATTAGCCGAATCGTTAATTATTGATGATCTAATGATGCAGTTTAGTATAAGAATATATTATGTAGTCTGATGTATGAACGCGTGTACAGTGTCTACTACAGCATATAGTCATAATATAAAAATAAATTAGTTCGATTTTTTATTTAAATTTTCGTTACACTTGATTTCAAAGTATGTTTATTCACATAATATAAAATTGAATAAAAGGATTGCATTCAGTTTTGTCTCTAAGTTTGATATTGTAAACTTTAAGCAGTTAAATATGTTAAAAAACAAAATAATTAAAGGTTTTTTATTCATTTAACTTTTACGTTTCAATGACTTAATAACACCAGGATAGTGATATTGTGAAGTTTAAATAGAGAATAAGGAATATATTTAAGAACATAATATTTTCACGATTAATTTTATACTCCATTCAAACATCTTGCACAGATTTCATACTCCAAAAGAGAGTGAATTAAAAAAAAAAAAATGTTGACACGATGTATTTATTTTCGTGTCAATCAACATATTTTTAAATTCATATTCCACGAAGTATACAAACTTTGTAAACATTTTTTTTTTTGTTTTTAATTTTCCACGATTTAAATTGCATACTTTGAAGGCTTGAGTAGCGTATGTTCTTCTTCTTCTTAATAAAATGCATTTATTAAATATGAAAATCCTTCTTAGGGCAAACAAAAATTTATAAACTTCATTAAATACATTGCATGTTTTATTTTCATTCAGTATTCTATATGTAAAGATGTATATAGATGTGTGTATATTATAATTATATTTAATTTTAAATGCGTTACGTGCTGTTAAAGTGAATTATGCACATTTATTGTGTACATATATGTACACAATATAACATATTTTTTGTTTATATTTCTTTATTGCATTAAATATTATTATTTTTTTTTTTACTTTTTTTTATATCAAATTTCATATAAATTGTTTATTTGTTATAAGAAAATTAAAAAATAAAAAAAAAAAATTAATAAATTTACATTTATTTACTATAAGTTGCACGAAAAGTGTTTTTTATTTTAACATAAAATGTTTATGACCTCATGATGAATAAAACAATTATCGCGCCCAAGTTTTCACTATATGTATATATGTAGTATACTCTTAAATCATTAGGTTTATTTATTTTTCTTGCAAGCTTTATGAAAATTGGAATATAAAATGAAAGAAAAGAAAAATTATAGTTTCCACTGAAAAAAAAATATTGCTTAATAATCTCTAACTAAAGCATAAAATATAATTTTTAATTAGATTTTCTTTAATAAACGAAGAAAATATTGTATAAAAATTATGTTGTTATTGCAATTGCTTATTAATTTATTAACTTTGACAAAAAAAATTATTCATTGAATTTAATCAAAATAGAATTCAAGAATAAGATTTTCCATACAGTTGACCAGGATTAACAGATTAACAAGAAATTTTCTTTCGAGAAATCCAATTGTTTCCAAAGTACCGAGAAATTTTCGTTTCGAAAAATTCTAATTAATTAAGAACTTTTTTTCTCTTTATAAAATTTCCAAATTCTATTGAATGCTCAATTGAGCAGAAATTTTTTTCGGTTCAATTTGAAAATTCAGTCAAAATTTTGGGAAACCAAAAATACAAAATTATATACACTTATTGATTTTTCTCCATGTCCCAAATATGGAACATTGGTAACTCTGACCTAATTAAAAAATCCTACATATTAATAGTGAATCCCAAATGTATTATTATTCTTTGCTCTGCTGTGTCTCCATAAAATCACTAAGTCAACCAAAAATTTCATCGTTTTTCATTCATTAATTCCAAAAATAGTTTTTAATTACTACATATTATTATATAATATACATATCAATATACCACACAATATATTATCAAAAATTGTTTATGTTTAGAAAATTTCTAAAAATAACTTTATGCGATTAAAGTGTGTACAATGCATAAAAAATATTTCATTTAAAAAAATGAATAAAAAAAAAAATATGATCTTGAACTTGAAAATATATGTATTTTGTTTTTTTTTTATTTATTTAATGAAATTATGTGCACATTTTTTTAAATTTATTTCATATACAAAAGAGATTAAAATCATAATAAATAATATAATATGTACTTCATATATTCTACATAAAATATATATTATATACGTAACATATCTAAATTTCAAGCATATAAAGCATTGCAAAAATGAAAAAAATTAAAACAAAAATATAAATAAAAAACAATAATTTTGTTAAATAAAAAAAAATTTTTTTTATTTCTCTGATGGCACATTTATTGTATCGAACATTTTCCACCTACATTTAACTTATTTATAGGATTAGCCTTCCTCAAAAGCAAAATGAAAATGATTTACTTTTTCATATACTTTTTTTTTTGTGTTTAAAATTTAAAAAGAAAAAAAATTTCTTAAAAGATATTTTGACATCTTGAAATTCTATAATTTACAAAATTCGTAAGAAATTTTTCGCATATCAGCTTGAAAATTTTTTTAATTCTGGAAAAGTATAATTTTTTTTTTTTTTTTGTTTAAATTGTCGAAACGTAGATTTTTGTTTGAGGAGTATTACGAAATTCAAAAGTTAATATAATTGTATCTTAATAGCTTAGAACTTCACTGTTAATTCTTATAAAGTCGAAGAAAAATTTAGCACATATTTATGTGAAGATGAACATAACATAATCTTATATAAGCAGAATTTTGTAGAAGACCGATTCCTTGCATCCGTTGACTGAGAAAAAAATGTTTGCCGTGTAATTTCAATATATACTTCATATACACATATATATACTTGATATACTTCATATATATTTTCCTATATGATTAATGTGAAAATCTCTTTGTTAAAATAAAATTTAACCCACAAAAAAAAAAGTTATCATCAAAGAATTCATTATTTTTTCGTACAATTCTACAGCAATGATAGACAGACAGATGTTATTATGAACCTACATAATATGAATATATAATATTATATTCATTAATTAAAATGGAAAAATCGTTGTTTTTCGATAATCATTTAAAAAATTATTATTTTTGACATGACGTTATGTAGGATCAAGCGAAAACCGAAAAACCTAAAAGAATAATTCCATTATCAAAGTGGGTTAATCTTGAAGTATTTTGTAGTTAAGATGAAAACAATTGCCTTCTATATTATATTGAGATTCATTATGTTTTAATTCATAAAGACTAAATAATATTTATGTTCTGATTTTCAATGCTAAGAATTCTGGTCATAGAAACCTTATTAAATTTACGCATCTACCTGTAATTTTTTTATTTTACTTTCAATTGTATAAATGACGAATACCCACTGTTCCAATTTTATTAATGGCAAATGTCACATTTAAAACCCACCAAAAAAGAAAAAAAAAACAATTTTTGTTTCTCTTATTAATAGATTAAAATTGCAACAAAAATATAAAAATGTGTATTTGCGTTTTTTTTTTGTTAAATAAAATGATTCTACATCACAGGATTCACATAGCGAGAGTACATAAATCTTCATTTCATAGAGAAAAAAAAAATGTTTTTAACGAAAAAAAAAAATAACACAAATGATGAAAAGCCATTTCCTCTTGAAGAGTCACAAAAAGTGTAATTTTTCATTTTTTTCATTTTGATGCAAATTGATTTAAGAAAAATATAGGTATACCTATACTATATAGAAAACTTAAATCAACAAATTTTTAGTAATAAATCGGAGGTTTATCTTAACATTTATAGTTAAAGGCAAAAACTAAAAAAATATACTGCAATGCCGAAATTTTCTCAATTTTCTTTCGTAACTCAGAAACTAACTGAAAGTTAGATCAAAGGGACTTAAGTTATTTTCTCATTACATATGGTATGATCATTTCCTCGGCTGTATATATGCATTTTCCGAGATAATTATACATTAATCACTGACTCACTAATTCTATAACTCTTATTGCGTCTTAAGGCAATTTAAGCAATTCCAAAAATATTACAAATATCTCATACTCGAAATTTTCGAGTAAACAGTCGAAACCCATAAAAAAATCGACGTTCTGAATTAAAAAGCTTCATTTGACAGTGCTTCAAAATTAGTTTTGTAATAATGAAGTAAATTTAAAAAATTTTTAAAAAAGCATATAAAATAGGTTCACAAAACAGAGTCTTACGTTAGGGTGACAGGCGTTAGCGCATATTTTAAGTAAATATATAGTTGGGATAATGATAGCATTAAAAACTTATCATAATGTCAAAATGATAAATAATATTTTAGGGGAAAAAATAAAAACTCCCTCCTCAAGAAAAAAATAAAGTGTAGTTATACACTTTTCTTCATTTATATACCTTTTAATTTTTTTTATATAAAGAAAATATTTTACTTCTTTTTTTTTTTTGAAACGTGTAATTGAAGGGAAAACATTTAAGAAAACATACTTTTTGTTTTAAAAAAAAAAGAAAGAAAATTTTAAGCAGCAATAGAGATTTTTTTGTTTTTGAGAAATTTTATAAGTGCAAAATTTGATATCTATATATACCTTTAAAAATAATATTAATAAAAATAAATGATATTTTTTAAGAATTTATTACATGTAATTTAAATTGATATAAAAATGCATTTAATGTTAAATTTAAGTTATAAACTGCTTTTGATTGATGTTTTTTTTTTTGAATTTAAGTTTGTATTAAAAAAATTTCGGTGGAAACTTAAAAAAAAAAATTTAGATGGAAAGTTCTGATGTCAAAATTTGTATTTTTAGTTTTTAAGCTAGTTTTCGATCAAAAATGGAAAAAATGTTCGTCCGCCACTAAAATGCTTATATAACTAATAATTAATTGATTTTCATTCTTTTAATGCCAAAAGATGCGCAATGTCGTTCACTTTCACCTCGACTAAAAGTTGAGTTGAGATTCTATATTATTTCGAATTCCGGACTTAGGGGATCTCAACCTGCCAAGGGGCTAAATAACTTTAGTATAAAATGTACATATTTCCAATTATTGGGACTGGGGTATATTTGTATAATTGATAATTGACTAAAATAATATAGATAGAACCTAAAATATATGTGAGAAAAATAGCAAAAAAATAGAATGTTTTCTAACAACAAGGATAATATTTTCTTTAACAACAACAATATTAAAGTTCGATGACTTTTCTAAATTTATTTGTCCTTATTCATATTAAAGTATTCCTTTATTTTTTTTTTTTTTTGCTTCTCTGAATACATTTTGTTGAATCAAAAAAATTTCTATTTTGTACAATCAAAAATATTGGATTCTCTGAAGTAGTTTATACTATATAGTTAGAAGGACAAAAAAAAACACAAAAATTGAAAATAACATTTGGGAATTTTTCTTTTTTCTATAATTATTATTCTATAACTATTATTATAATTTTTTTTTTTTTTTACTAAAATATCCATAATTTCGAAATAAAATGTTTTCCGTTTTAAAAAAAAAACATATTTTATATTGCGGAGAAACCTTTTTGTGGAAAGTATAATGAAAACACTATTGAATCACAATTTAACCTCTATTCTTTTATTATTATTTTTTTTCGTTATTATATGCTCGGTGTATTTTATTACAAGTTTTTATGTAAAAATAATTTATTCAAAAACATTGAACAACAAAAAAAAAAATTGAATTCATAAAATTCTTGGTCACCTTTTATTTCTATTTCATCACTTTTATGGCGATAACATTATTTTTATATATATGAATATTTTCCATGGCATGAATGTAATTCCGAAGTCTATCTGAAAAAAAATTTTACTATAAATTTTCAAAATTAAATTTATGATAATTTGAAACGAGTAATCAAGTATGGCTTTTAATTTATTTTTGAAGCTTTTGTTCATATCCTTCCATCTCTATTTCATAAATTTGCAGAATTTAGACTTTTATTACTAACTCAGCGTAATTACTCCTCCTTTCGCGGTTTTTTTTTTTTTTATTAAAGTTACCAAATCACTAGGTGGGATACCTTTTATACTATAAGAAGTATGGATTTGGTAATGAGGACAGGAAGTTTAGACGGGATTAAAAAGTGAGACAGTTCGTAGGTAATCATTTACACTTTTCTTAAAGCGGCGCAAGTCGTAAATCAAGATTCCGCCAGCTGTCGGGGAACAACTTTAATGGGAGAGCATTCCACATTCTCGAGGTGCGAATTGAAAACGAATCTCCGAAGCTCGTTCTATCACATCTGGGAATTTTTACGGAATATGGGTGTGACGTTGAAGCGATACGTGTTTGGCGTGAAAATACTTGAAGTTGAGGAAGCAGGGTCTTTACTTCCAGGGAACACGTATCCATTCCAACAAGGTATTTATAAAAAATATAAAGTGAACCTACATTACGACGGTGGTTGAGTGATGTTAATGAGCTGGTGGTTTGGTGATTATCGATCAATCTAATAGCCCTTCTCTGAACTTTGTCCAGATACTCTAAATCAAATAAATTGAATTTGATTATGAGGTCCTTTGAACTATTTTTAAATCACTTTCAAAAAAACCAATAAAAATGAGTTGTGAATTAAAAAAAAAGGAAAACAAATCAATCAAATCGTAGTCTTTTAGCAGATTATTTTATAAAAAAAAAATCCCAATACAAAAAACTAAAAAAAAAAATCTTTTTCAATTTTATTTTATATTGAAATACATTTATTATGGAAATCATTTTAACTATTAAACAACAAGAGAAATAACAACAACCTCCCTATAGTCCCTATACGCATTTCAAATATTAGTGGAAAATTAAGACAACCAGTATAGTTATTTTTTTCATTCCAAACTATTATTTTGCTTTTTTCTTGCAATTTTTCTACATTCAATTGAATTTTTTAACCTAAGCCATTGCATTTTAACAAAGTTATAGTTTTTAGTTATTTCTTTTTTTTTTTACAATATTCTTTCAAAGGCGAAGAGCTTTTATGCATATTTAAAAGAACCCTCCTAAACAGAAAAACTAAAAATAAAAACATGAAAATGTTATATTTTTGTCCTAAAACAGCTTTATTCTTTGCGAAATAACTATTTCTAGGTAGGTTTTTTTTCTGTGACTATAGTTTTATACATCTATGGAATGAGTGAAATAAAGGATTTTTTTTTTAAACCAAACAGAACACTTTATATCCATTTTTTTTTTTTACTCTTTTTTTGGTACCACACTCTATAATCGGATTTATAAATTTTTTTTTTTTTATATTCAGGAAGGACTAAATTGTAATTCCTGCAAAAAAAAAATGAATAAATAGACGAAAATAAGAAAAACAAACATTCATGTGTGTATTTATTTAGTTTTTTTTTTTCTAAATGTTGGTAAAGGATTTTTTTTTTTTTTTTTAATAAATAAAAATTGTAGTCACATAGATATAAAATCCCTTCTGCCTAAAATTTATTTTTTTTTTGTAATTTCTATGTTGACATTCATTTTATGCATTGAACTGTATTCATATCGAAATTGAAATATATTTCTTTTTCTTATAAAAGTAGATTATTTTGAAACTTCTGTGTAGGACTCGCTTGATGGTATCTAGAATTTTCGAGAAACTATATAGGACCAATACAAGAACATTATTGTCTACACAATATTTCTTTGGTATTTGCGGGCTTCAAATTTGAAGTTTATATGATTTTATATGCAAAATAATTTTTAGAATGAATATTTAAGGTTTATTTCAAAACAGATGGTAATGCAACTTCAAGACTAGAAATCCTCATAAAGGAATAAATAATATGAAATTTTCAATATTATCAAATAAAAATTTTAAGTTTAATTTTAATATATTATATTTATCGAACATTTATTTTATAAATTCTATATTTATTTTATAAGTTCTTTTTTGGTTCAACAGTATACGGAAATTAGATTTCTGTATAATGTCAAAATTTTTCGATACAGTCTTTAGTTTTTTATTTTTTTTTATATTTTACTTTTTTGAATCTATTTAACATTTCCTCGTGTACAACAACAAGAAATGGTTTCTTGACATGTGATTAACATACCAAAAATAAGCAATATTCCTTTAGTCACAGAGAAAAAAGAAGACATAGTTTCATCATCGATATAAATATCTAAAAGCTAAAAAAAAAAAAATTACAAATAAAAATCTGACAAAAAATATGTAAATCAAAGGTATGTTTAATTATGTATGTAGCCGACTATGGTATATACAAGTTAGATAAATTTCCGAATTTTTTTTTTGCATCTCTCTTCTTTCGTGATGGGAAAATCTATCTATCTACGATATGCTTTATAAAAGTTATACTTTATCTATATCTCTATAGACTTTAAGCAACCACTAAATATTGCCTGCACATGAATCTTTACGATATGAAACATAAAAAAAAATTACAGAACTTCAAAAACTATTCAAGCGTTTATTTAATTTTTTGTTCCCATTCATCCTTAGTAAAATTTTCCGCAAAATAAAAAACAATATCAAAAAAATAGATACAACAAATATTACAAAAAAAAAGCACTGAACAAATAAAAGTTTAAAAAATTCTAAAAAAAAAAAAACATATTTTTATTTATTTATTACTTTTTTTTTATTTTTCAGAGTAAAAATTAAGGTAGATTTTGTTATGTTCAATATGCCGTAACTTTTCTTTTTTAAATGAAGTTTTTTATTTGACCGATATTATGGCTCCAAAGAGGACTATCGTGAAATAATGTAATCGACTTACATTTTCATGTACAACGTTATAATCAAAAATGAAAAAACGGACTAAATGACCGTCCATCAGTCCGTTATTTAATTTCAAATTTTTAAAAGCAGGGCAGATACTATAGAAGTCAATTAGACTAATTAGAGGACATAAAAAATATGGTTAGACCCCGATTGATAAGACTAAACTTGTTATATTTGTACAGTATATAAATGATACCGGTAGATGGTATTGGAGGATCCTAGAAAATATGTTTAGCCCCTGATTGTGATAACTTGAAATTAAAGTATTTGAAACCGAAATGTTTATAAACGAGCTCCATACTTCATTTACATTCTATATTTTTTTCTTAATTTGCTGCTAAAAATTTCACTTTTTTTTTATTTATTCTTAGTTACATGATCAATGTAACAGGTAGATCTAAAAAAAAAAATAGCAAACAATTATTATATTATTTCTAAATATAAACATAGATATAAATAATTTATCGAAGCGGAAACAAGAGTAACATAAAACAGCTTAGATGGTGGAAAAAAAAATAAAATAAAATAAAAAAATTCAGTCAAAATGGTAAAAAAATTGAAGCACGTATTAATCCTTTTTGTTTTTTTTTTGTTGCTCCTATACCTTTAACACTACAAATCTATAATAGAGTTTTATAGCAGAGACATTTCATTGTAAGCATTTTTTTTTACGAAATCGTTTTTTTTTTTTTTTTTTCATTTTATTACATTTTTATTCCACCTGGAAAATTTGAAAATTATAATGGAAATTATATCCGAGTGCGAGTGTATCCTTTTTTTTTTTTTGTTTAAAATATAGGTATAGTTTCCTAAAGTAAGCTTTTTACATTGTGTGAATTTTGATTTTTAATATTCATTTTCAAATGGAATAGCATTATGTTTTATATTATTATTATTATTATTATTATTATTATTATTATTATTATTATTATTATTATTATTATTATTATTATAGGATTATAAATTTTTTCTTTTTTTTATAAAATTACATATTTTATGATATTTTAGTTTAATTTTTTTACTATTTATATAGTACTTAGTATATAACGACGATAGAAAGATAATAATTGTATATTGAATATTGAATTTTAATATTTGGTTACATAAAACAGATTATTATGTGGAAAATATTAAATAAATATATACTTGATAAATTTAAAGACTTTAAATATAAAAACTAAGTTCTAAGCCGGATAAAGCTTGATATTCAAAAGTTAACTCCAATTTTGGGTATTTTTTTTAGCACTATTGGCACTATTGGCTTTGACGGTCGAATAAAATTTTCTGAAAATTTTCTTTTCTCTTCTAAACTCTAAATAATTTTATATTTACGACATGGAATTAATTTTATATAAAAAAAAAATTAATAATAATAATAATAATTTATGACATAAATAAAAGCATCTATCATGTAATAAGATAGAAATTTGTTTTTTTTTTATCCTTTTTGGTATTCCCACAAACCGTAATTTAATATTATTTATTATATATTATTTGATCAATTGAATACAAATTTCTTAAATATTTTTATTATTTTTATTTTATTTTTTTTTTTTTAACTTTTTATATTAATTTAATATTATTTTAGTATGTACTAAATAAATTTTTAGCACGTATTAAAAGGTTAATATAGGTTTTCTTATTTTTTTTTTCTTTTTTTTTATGCGAATATTATGTTAAAAATATACATATTTTTATTTTTTTTTTTCGATCAAAAAGTTAATATTTGCAAGAAACTTACTCACTTAAAATTAATATTAAATAATTTATTTCAAATATTATCATTATGTTTAATGAAAATTTTGAACTTTGATTGTAATTGATAAAATCATAATGTTTGACTGAAACTGCGAGTTGATAATATCGAAGGCGCTCGTGATAATTTATTTGATAGGAACATAATATGTTTAGTCGATAGGTAAATAATCATTATTATTGATTGAAATATAGCTGTTTGATGGAAAACATCAAATTATCAAAACAGGAAATATTATTATGTTTCAATAGACTATGTATTATTTATAATGTGTTTAATGTTCATTAAAGTGACAAGACCGTCAAAATATGTTAAGTAACCACTACTATTAAGATCATATAATTATTTAACTTTATATGTTTATTACGTTTATTATGATTATGTAATTTTTTAATGTCAGTCAATGAAAATAAAAATTAAGTTGATTTTTCTTCCAAAAAATGCTCATTATAGAAAAAAAATTCTAATAATAATAAAAGTTATTTTTATAATAAGAAAAATAACAGAGAATAATACCATAGTATTATTAAAAAAAATTATATTAATATTCATTAAATTAATGTGCGGTGGTATGTTTAGATAAATTTTTTCACAATTTCAGGCATCCAAATATTAATCGTTTATTATATTTTCAAATTGACTGCAAAATATACGAAATATTTTACATTATATAGTGTATTAGTAAACTGTTACAGTCTTTTTTATTTACACATAAAAGAATTTTATCTTAAATGGAGAAAAAAAACTCCGATTTCAATGAATACGTTGAAAAACTTAGTCAATTGAGGAAAAAGCCAGATTTGAATTCATATAGAAGCACCAAATTACCTTGAAAGGATTGCCGAAGTTCAATTCGTAAAATCATTATATACCTTAATCTTTCTGTTATAATTATTTCAGGTTATTAATTTTAATGTATTTTTATTCAAACACTCATAATAATAATTATAAATAAATATTATTCGCAGCATTTTTTTTTACATTATTTTTTATTATTTTATTTTGTTTTTTAATTTCATTTTTAAATCTTTTTTTTTTTGTTTTTTAACTCTATGATGTCCATTTGTGAATTCCATGTAAATGATTTTTCATGTAATGCACATTGATTTCTCCCATATGAAAGGACTCTAGAGGGCAAAAAAGAACAGTATAGAAATAATTTTGAATTTCCATTAATGAGTTATGGATTTTATTGCTTTCAAAAATAAAAAATAAACAATATTTTTATTTATTTATTTTTGTATTCATATTTGTTTCGTGGAAGAAACAAAAATTTTTGAAAAAAAAAAAAAATTGAACTATAAATAAAACTAAAACCACATAAAATCATTATTATTGTTCTTTCAGTTGCATATAACAATATTTATATGTATATTCAGGTTACATATGGTAGTCGTAGTACATTATAGTGAACATAATTGAATAAACATTCCATTTCTCTGCCGTTCCTTCATTCATACTCTGACAGTACAGTAGTTTTATTAATTGGTAAAGCTACTATTATCAATTTTTTTTTATCTTGATCGAAATCATAATTCTAAAATATCAAAAATATTTTATATTAATACAAAATAATGTAAACTTTATAGTCATTTATGTATGTTGTCATTTTTATGTACACCAATATAAGTTACATTATATATAGATTTAGGCTTTTAGTTTAATCAAATCGCACGATACCTACAGCAATATCAATTAAATTAACGAAAGGAGAGAAAAAAATTCATTTTTTTATTTTTATGATTCAAAAACCAATATCAATAAAGTATACATATTTTGGTAAAATAACTTGAAAATTTTCATAACACCATAAATATAATATATTTGTATATATATAACTATTGTGTGTGTATATAATGTACTTTATAGCAACACACGATATATTACATTTTTAGTTAAGTGTATTTGAAAAAATAAAAAATATTAATCCCCAATCAGTAATAAAGTAACATATACATTTAATTACTCACTGTAGAATCAAAAAAAAAAAAAAACATATTAGTTTTTTCTTTACTTTCAAAAATTATTATACCACGCACTATTTCCTTATTGCACATCAATAAAATAAAATTTATATATCTCTGGTAAATTATACGCGCTATTATTTACTTTTTTTTTTTTTATGCTAACAAAAAGTAATAATTCTTTGGCTTCCCTAAGTTTCCTAAGTTTAATGCCTTTTTGTTGTGTATAAATCTTGCGTATATCCCCATCCCATCTGTGTTATATGGTGAACTCTAGATACAACGAAAAAGAAGAGTGAGCTTGTACAAAAAACAAAGATTTCTTTCGTTCGAGATTCAAAAAGATGCGACAAAATGCATAACTTAGTATTAGGACTTAATATTAGGACATACAAAAATATTAATAATAGTAGATTATTGTATATGTAAACTAAATTTGTTATTAATTAAGAGTTCTGTATACACAAAAATATATTGACACGAGTCAATACTTATATCACGAGACCGAAGGTCGAGTGATATAAATTGACAAGTGTCAATGTATTTTTGTGTAAATACAGAACGAGTTGTATAACAAATTTTGTTTATATATCCAATATACTGTTTTAATGCGTAGGGGAGAGGTAGTTGCAAAGAGAGAATATTTTTTCTTCTCATTTTTTCTGATTTTTTTTTTTTTTGAAATATTGTGAGAGATATTATGTTTGTTTAGGTATTACGTAATATTCAATACGAAACATCTAAATGATTTCATTATTTACGCTGATGCATCTAAATTTTTTCATTATATACGCAGATGCATCTAAATTTTTTCATTATACACGCTGATGCATCTAAATTTTTTCATTATTTACGCAGATGCATCTAAATGATTGCATGTGCATTGACGCATATAATACTCCATTTAGTGATCTAAATTCTATAGCACTAAATACAACATAACGATCCCCAACGCATTAAAGTAATATATTACATTTTATATTTTAGGATATTAATTATTAGCAACTTGTTAAACACATTGTTAACGCGCTCAAAAATTTTATTTCTAACATCAATATAACGAATAATAATATTGATTTATTTTCTGGGACAAATACTTAAAATTATAAAGAGCATCCTTTTATTATTTTTTTAAAATTTAATTTTTAAATTCTATCCAATTTTTTTTTGGTTTTTCATTTTTTTTTTATCTAAAATAAATTACTTCACAAGCCAACAACATAACAGCGAGTGGTTTGTTTTTTTTTTTTTTATAAATATATAAATCCGGAAAATTTTTTTTAAACACGTTAAACAAATCCCTGTTATGTACGGAAGGACTGTTATATCCGCTGTTTTTTTTTTTAATATATTTTTGTGAATTTTCCAGATGATTTTATATACAGTATGTTTGTTGTTGTTTTTTTTTTTGCTTGTTTATTTTTTGCATTTTCATAGTGGGTCAAAAACAATTTTTCTTTCTTTTTTTTTTTGCAACGGAATGATTGTAATGAAAATTGTTTGAGTTGTAATCATAAAAAAAAAGAAGATATTTTGTTGATATAAAAATTTTTTTAAAAATTTTTATGTGTTAAACGCCAGACAATTTTTCACAATGATGAATAAATTTATTTTTAGAAAGCTTTATCATCAATAATGACACGTTAATTTCTAAATTTTTTTTTTATTTATTTATATGAAAATGTAATTTTAAAAGTGAATAAGAAAATTTGTTTTTTTTTTTGTTTTTAGCTACTTAAAATCAAAAAAAATTAACGTAGAAAATTGACACATAAAAGACAAGAAATTAAGCATGAAACAGGGTGTTGATGTTTCTCTTTTAAGTTCTCATTTCTCTAAATATTCATAATTGTGATAATAAATTGTTTTTATGTTAAAATTAAAGTCAATTCTGTTAATATTGAACAATTGCTTAAGAATTCCACAATTGAATCGAAAGATTAGAATAAAGGGTTGCTGATAAAAATATTTTTCTTTTGACATCTAAAAATATTATTTAAGTTATATTTTAGTTACAAAAGCTTTCTGAAAACTACAAGGGTGTAAATAAATGATTTTATTTTCATATTTAAACTCATTTTTACTTTAATGTTTGAAAACGAAAAAACTTATCCTTTAGGTATATTTTTTTCAAACCTTTGAATATATATCTTTTCTTATTTCCTTAAAAATATTTTCTAAGACTACTTTCCTTTCTCTTTTAGCTAATCAATCTCATAAAAAAGGTATCAAGACTAAGGATAGATGAAAGATATTCTTATACTTTTATGATACTTTATAGTCCTCTTCGTAAGAATTTCAACGCAAAAAAAAAAAAAATTATAAAACAAAATTTAAGTAAATACACCTTGTAATTTGCAAAAATTTTCGATTTCTTTCTTTTAAATTTTCTTCTTTTTTTTTTTTACTTCAAATAATCATTAATACGGAAAAATCACAATTTTTCTTCAGTTTTATTAAGTTTACCTAGAAATAAGCAGTGCGATAAAAGTGTTTCAATCAAAACAGAATCAAAGATGAAAATAACTACGTGAGTGTGTATTTGTTATTTATTCTGAAGTTTTGTGACCTAAAAAATTTTACAAAATATAGAATATCACATCACTTAATTTGTAATTTGAAATAGACTTAAGTGCATATTATGTCATGAATTATGTTAATTTTTTTACATACCTCCCAACTTAAATAGAGATATAAAATTTATCTCGGATAAAAAGGACTATTTTTCTGAAAGATAATTTCTTTTCTTCGAGATATTGCTAGGCATTAGTATATAATGGGAAATGTTGATGAAGTTCGACAAATAAATTAAAATATTTCCAACTGGATGGCAAGTGTTTCGATTCGGAATGTGAACTGCACATCTTGAAAAAATTTCAGATTCTATGTCTTATCATTTTCATATTTATTTTGTCCATTATTTTTTTATATGTCGCAACATATTGTTAACTATAATTTGTATTTATGTATACCTAGATAATAAAACAATTTATTTTTTATTTGAAAAGTAAGTCATAATATGTATTTTAATTTTTAATTTATATATATAATTAGATAATTTAATTGCATAAAATTTTGATCGTAGCAAACCAAAATTATAATAATGAAGAATATAATATTTTCTATATTTATTAATGTAAATATAAAATTATTATTATTAAATTCCATCACATTTTCAAAAGATAAACATATAATTATTATTGTCGCAGCAGCCGCATATCAACAATGGTAATAAATTTGTTAAAAAGGCAACAAAAAATTGGTGTATGACAGTATTTCAGAAAACAATATCATAATAGTTAATAATAACAATAATAATAATTTTGTATTTATTCACTATGCTATGAATAATTATTATATATATTTGTATAAATAATGAATTACATAAATAATCATAATAATTAATTAAGTAATTTTATTCATTTCGTTATGTTTTGTTTGTTGCATTTATTTTGTAATTATATGTATATATTTTGTTAACTCAGTTTTTGCATAACAAATTTTTTAAAAAAAAAGGACATAAAAAGATTAATTAGAGACTGTTGCACATCAAAAAAAAACCATAAATTATATACTTTTACATTGTAATATATTTTTGATTTCAACTATATTACAATCATATGCATTAGGTTCACACTATATGTCACAATTTTAATACAAAAGCTTAAAATTGAAGTATCAATTATTACTTCATAGTAAAATATTAAAACAAAAAAAATATGCAATTATTCTTTTAAAGTAAGGATTTATATATGTATTTTCGGCTAAAAAAAAATTTAATTTATGAATTTTAATTTACGAGTAGAATAATTTATATATTATGTTGCCGGAATTAATATTATAACGAAACGTCAATTACAAGCACAGATACTTTATTTAGAAGGAAGCCTTGCTCGATGACTTAAATACAACTTTTTTACGCATCAGATAAGATTTACCATTTAGTAGACACTCACTATATATAATTTAAGCACTCTGAATCTTGTCGCCTCTATAAAGGAAGTATTGTCAAAGGTCGCAAAACAGAGTAAAAATCCAAAAAAGGGAAAAAAATTTAACAAATTTTGAACAAAAAAATATATAATTCATTCTTCAATTCAAAAATACTGTAGTCCAATAACAATAATATATTATTATGCTCATTTATATAAATTCAATGTTATATCATTATGTTTATATGCTCAAAATCGAAAATGATGTAAATTTATTGTAATTTTTTTTTTTAATATCCTTTTCACAATTTGACATTCTCTTTGATTATTAAAATTTTTTTTCATGTCAATTCATGTAATTCATAATGTAAATTTCGTAAAATAAATGGTACAACAACTCTCTTTTACAAAATAAGTAACTTTTATTTTGGAAAAAATAAAAAATATCATGACCTGAAAAAATAAAATATTTTTTTAAAAATTAACCTCATTTCATTTTTTTTCTTTTCGCAAATACGGAAACAATAAATGCACCAACAATTTCGGATTTAAAACACACTTTTATATATACACTTTTATTCCTGAAAAAATTTTTAAATTTAAAAAAGAAAACCATATTTATTGATCAATTCTTCAGTAAAATATAACTAAAATTTGGAAATGATAACTTTTGCAGTTGGTGCTCAAATCAACATTGGTCTTAATAATTGTTTGTAACCTTGTTGGGTCCTTGTAGTGATCTGAGACAGTATCGATGAAAAAAAGTGTTGAACATCATTTTCCAGTTTATTTATCTTCAAAAGTTCAAAAATCCAATTAAAAATATTTTTTTTTTTATTTTCAGAATTGATACTTCTGACCAGCAAAGGCAAAACGTTTTAGCCAATTCTGAAGTTTTAAGAATGTTGCAAGAAGAAGAAGAACAAACTTATACGGGTATGATCTTTTTTTTTTGTATAATTTTTGTTAATTTTATAATCTTTATAAAATATTAAAAAAAAAATTATTATTAAATACACACTAACAAAATACACTAAAAATATCATAATAATAAATTTTTTATATATTATTTTTAAAAAAATCAATGCATTTTCATGCTTTTTTTTTATTACACAGTACATTACACATCCAAAATGTAAATTATTATGTTTATTATTTATTTTATAAGTTTGTCGATTGTTAAATTCAAGTGCATTTAACATCGCCAGAGATTTAAAACGAAAAATGTTAATACATTCCTATACATATTTTTGTGGTTATTTATATGTTTTTTTAAATTCTCATCAAAAAATATGAAATACACTAATTTGCAAAATATGGGACATATGCATTGCACATATGATAGAAAATAGAGTTAATTAACATTTTGATATTTGTTGTGACTTAAATTTATGTTTGTTTCGCAATAAGTTTGACATTAAAAGTTGTATTACAAATTTAAAAAATAATATATAAAATATCGTATATATATAAAAACCAGTGTCAGTAGAATGACTGACAGACAATAAATATGTTTAAATGAACATTTAAGACTTATTTTTTGATCAAGTAATTCATTCTTCATTATAAATAAATCCAATCAATAAAAAAACGGTCTATAATATAGACTCTATATCATTGTATCATTTTAAGTCCATCGGTCCACCCGTCTACTAAAATATTTAGTTATAAATTAAACAACTAGGTCGTTTTCGACCATTATTATAATGCCAACATAATTTATTATTTTTAATAAATACAAAAAACTGGTTAATAAAAGCAATGCTGTCATTTGTTCATAGAAAAGGTAATATACATTTATTATGTATAACAGTCTGCTGATTATCATAATTTTGTTTTTAAGTCAATTTTCACACAAAAAGTCCTTAATAACAAAAATTGTTAAAAAAAATAAAATAAAAACAAATATAAAATAATAATTGTTTCTATTCAAGTGAATTGCCCTACCACCACATAGCATATAAAATAATAATCATAGATTAAAATTTATGTCTTTCTCTTATTTTAATATTATCATCATCGTTATATATAGTTTAATTTTGTGTTCCAATGTATCATCGTCATCTGCAACATTGCAACAGAAGTTTATATTGTTTTACTATCATCATTATAATAACTAAAAAAAAGAATAATAATAATTATGTTTTATGTTTTCTATGTACATATGTTTTATGTTGTTCTCTATATACTATATTGTATAATTCATCATCTCAGCAAAAAGATTATAGAGGTGTAGTATATGTACAATAAAACATCAAAGTTCATAAAATTATGTTAAATTTTAAAATTTTAGTTAAATGTATGTATATATACAAATTAGTGAGTCATTTCAGCTGCCCTATTAAAACGATTTTTTTTTTTTTGATGAAAATTCTTTTCTATCGCAATAAGGTAAAATAACCCTTGTGGTTTAACTTTATATATACAAAATTTTAATAGCACAACCGACGCGAGACTGTCGTTTATTTCTCTTGAAAATTAGGGAGATATCCAATTATTAAGAGCCCTGGAACTGAAAATTAAAAATATTTTTCTGTTTTTTTATTGTAGTATGTATGCCTCTAACATATCAAAATATCACTTCAGAGGAGATTTTATTAGACCCACAATCAAACTAAAATTAAAATTTTGTTTTCGGAGGAAAGAGTCTTGAACAAACATGATATCAATTATTTGTAGAAATAAATTGACCATATTTTTCTTCGTGTTAAAAATAGAAGTTACGTTATGCAAAGATAGTATCAAAATCAAAATTGATGATCACGTAAATTAAATTTTATAAGTTATATAAAATTTATGATTTAAATAAGCTTTACAATTAATTTATCAATTTCAAGGTGTACCTATAGCTGATCAATAATAATGAAGAATTTTCCCTAAAACTACGATCGATGTTTTTTAGTTGTTATCAAAATGTTCATTTCTACCTTAGAATGGCATTTAATTTATTATTTTCTAATCTGTTAGTCAAACAAGCTGTCTGTAGTGTTTCCCTCATTATGTTATGTGTACAAAAGTTTTGTATTTATATATAAATATGTACCTATCTACACAGACAACACATATTTATGTTATAATAATTATGTATTAAGTAGTTTTATTTTTGTACTAAATTGTTATCTACGGTGACCAAACGTCGCGCCATCGGTCGATTGCTTCAAAATACATACTGTTCCTTTAATTAATATATAATGCAGAAACGAACTATATAGTTAAACTAATTGCTAAAAATTATCAATTATTCAACTTTTTTGTATTCGAAATAAATATTCGGCTACAATCCAGATATGAATATATTTTTCTTCTAAATTTAAAAAAACAATTTAATAAAAATGGATTTTAAATTAATATTTTAATTCCTCTTTTTGTTAATTTTAAAATATATTTTTTGAATTTTCTATTAAACTTCGTGGCTGACTGCAGAAAACATATGTATATGAAATATGACATTTATATTATATTTTTCTTTTTTCATAATGGTCACCGTAATTATAGTTTATATTTGTATGATGATGCACTAAAAAACTATTTATTTTTAAATTGTACATAAATATAAACAAATAAAATACAAAAAAAAACAAATGGTTTTTATTTTAATATTTATTTTTAAATTGGCACTCTTTAGTAATTTAGACAAAAAAAAAACAGATACAAGAAGTACAAGAAAATCCTCATTAAAAGCCAACAAAAAAGAAAAACCTAAGAATCACTATTATTATTATTACACTTATATTATACCAAGTTGGAAAATTATAAAACTGAAATATTCATTTTCTTCTATCCCTAAATTATACATATAAAACTTTTTTATATATATTCTTACTATGTACTATTGCTGAAAAATATAAAAATACACAAAATACAGAACGAAAAAGTCGTTCACGACAACGTACAATTCTCGATAGAAATGATGTTTTAAAAATAAATCGAATTCATTTGGATCGTCGAGATTATAGTTGGCCACCATCAGAAAATGAACATATTTATCATTCGCCTGAACAATATATTGTTTCTAGATATGACAGAAAACGTATTAATAATGATCATAGTATTGAGTTTTTATCCCGGAATAAAAAACGAATGGAAGATTCAACAAGATCTAAATCGGCAACTAATAATTCATATATAAATCACAATTTTCCAATAATTTCCCGAGATGAATTTCTCAATGAAGTTAATTTAAATGAAAATTCAAGTGATGTTCAGCAGCCAATAGAGAATACTACAGAAAAAACTGTCAAAGCTATACCGAAACGTTATAAAAGTTTCGAAAATTTGAATATGTCTTCAAAAGAAATGTCAAATAAAAATATACCTGAAATACAAGTCAGCAGAAGGAGCAGTTCTGAAATTGATTCATCAAAATTAAATAAAACGAAAAGTAAAAGTGTGAGTGAACTGCCACCGCCCAAACCACGATCAGACAAAAAGAAGTCAACAAATCAAAATAATAATAATAATAATAATAATAAAAATAATAATAATAATAACAATAAAAATAAGAAAGTGAATGAAAAGTTAATTTTAAATAATTCTGAAGGACCAATTCCAATAAAAACAGATGAGAGAAAAGAAGAATTTCATTTGGGAAATGTAAGTTAATTTCAAATTTGGTATTCAATTACTTATATGTTCATACATATTATTGATTATGAATATATCCAATTTTCATTCCCCATTGTCACCACAATATTTATTTTAACAGTGAAAACATATTTATAATACCTACGTATAATTTCTGTGACACAAATTTAACGATTTAAGTTTAGGTTTTTTTTTTGCATAATATTTACAATGTTTTCATAAAATGTCCATAATATTTTACCATTAATTACTGAATAAAAAAATTTATATATGTACCTAACTTATAAAATTGAACCCCACCCCAAAAATTTTTTAGGCAAAAGCAAAACGAAGTACAATAAAATTTCAAATTTCATGTAATGAACTTGACAGCACCACCACCACTAGCAATAAAAGACCAATATTGCAGCAATCTTTTTCATGTCCACTACCATCAATTGATTTGAATAATAATATAATAAACGTTGATGTAAATTTTAAAAATTCTGGAAATGATTTTAATTATACTAAGGAAAAATCAAATTTTCATAGTAGCGATAGTAGTGGCTGCGAGAATAAACAAAATTTAGATATTGCCCAACAACGAAATTATGTTATCGTTACTAATGAAATGAATAATGACATAAATAACATTAAAACTAAAATATCATCATCAAAAACAACATCGGCAGCAACAACAACAACAACAACAACATCGGAAGAGACATTCAACAGCAATAATGAAAATATCCAATTAACAGGATGCACCACAAAATTTGTTGATAATAAAATCCAGAGTAATAGAAGGAACAATAATAATAATATCAGTAGTACAAATTGTATAACAAACTTCTCCAACACCACCACCAGAAGCAATAACAATATTTCATCAAATGCAATTAATGAAAATTTAAATATAAATGCATTATTATGCACTGATGTGTATGTTACAAATAAAAATTTAAATGAAATTAGTACAACATCATTAAAACAAAATTTTATAAATTTCAATCAGGATAATAATAAATTGAATTTGAATCAGCAGGACAGTAGATGTGAAATAACAACGACTACATTAAATGATAAAAATCGAAATAATGAAGAAATTTCTAATCGCAAAAAAGAAATTAAAATTAATTCAATTGATCTTGAAGACACTAATTTACAGAATACCTATCAAAATGATTATCAGCAATCAAAAATACATTCTACAGATATAATTCAAATTGATAATGAATTACCTGATGATACTGATAAAGCTGAACAACTACCAATTCTAATTATGTCACCTATTCAAAATCATATAAATCAATATTATAATGTTGACGGCAGCAACAACATAATAAATAATTTGCAACCACAACAAGAAATTGATATTACAACAACAAGTGGATTAAATTCAGCTAAAACAATTTTTAGTGGTCAAAATTCAATAATACCAATACCAACAACAAATAATAATAATAATAATAAAGTTGATGAGCATGAAATAAATTTTGATAAAAATTTATTTGATATTAAGCCAAAATTATATAATTCATTAAGTCAAATTGAAAATATGCCAATAGTTGAAAATGTTCTATTAGATTTATATAATGTTTCATTGATATTGGGTGATGTTAATGATGAAAACAACAATAATAATAATAATAAAGCTCGAATTGTTGATATAACTAATGAAAATTTTTTAAGTAATAATGAAATTGATATTAATTCACAATTTGATAAAATATTTGATGAACATCAAATTCTAAATAATCGACCATCAGAATCCTCAAATGATGGTAATCAAAGTGATAGAAGTGGTAAAACCACAACAACAACAACTACAACTGATAAAAGTAAAAATGATGAAAGTACGATTTTTTATTATTTATTTATTAAATTACATTAATTATTATTCTTCTTTCTTACTATTGATGAGCAGGGGCTTGAGCCTTTTTTTTACTTTATTTTGAAATTTCTAAAATAGAAAAACTACAATGAATAAATTATTTCCTGAATAGTTATTTAATTATGACGACTGTTATAATGTACAAATAAATGGACAAAACTGATGTCCTAATAAAGGCACAAAACTTATCATAGAACGAAAAATTAATTGAAATAATGAAAAAGTAATAAAATATTTGTCGTTAGAGATTGTACATATTTTATTATGAAGGTGATGTCCTAATAAATGGACAAGTCAAAAAGTAAAACAAATTCCGTTTTTAAATAATTTATTTATTATTAATTCAAAAGTTTGCTCAACTTTTTAATTTCATAGAACTAAAGTTGGTATTTTATTTTATTTTTTTTTCAAAGTCTCATTACGTGCTCATCAATATCAGAAACATTTTTTTTTTTTTAAGAAATTAGAAACTTTTTGAATGAATGTTATAATACTTTTTTTACAAAAAAATTATTTGCAAAATTTTAAATTAAATTTCATTCTATTTTTTTTAATTATCCTTCCCATTTATTAGGTTTAAGTGAAAGTACAATTAGTGGAACAAGTACACCAGAACAAATAATAATTAAAAGTAGAAATATTCCTGGTGGTTTTATTATTAGAAATCATAGTCCATCATCAAATAATGATTTTGATATAATTAATTTATTATTTGGCAATAAAGAGCACACTCAAAATTTTCAAATAGATAACAAAAATAAATTTTTAACAGATACAACAAATAAATTAAATAATAGTAATAATAATGTCAATGTTATTCATTCAAATGAAAATAATAATAAATCAAATTATCAATTAAAAAATAAACAAAATGCTGATAGTAATAATGATTGTATTAGATCTACTATTACTACTTCTGCTGATGCTGCTGCAATACCTTCTGCTTTTGATGATAATAATAATTATGATAATAAACTAAATAATTGTAACAATTCATTTGATTTAAATAATAGCAATGAAATTTATTTACAACAGTTAAAAGAATCTAATGAAAAAAATATTTATTCTAAAAATCAACAACAACAAGAATACCATAAAAATGAGAAGATTATTGAAGATTCATCAATAGATGATAATATGCTTCAAGGTCTGTGTTGTATAATAATTTTTGTGAAAACAATATAAAATTAATTAAATTTGTGTATAAATTGTACATTATGTACATATTATATTATATACATATTACATACTATATATTTATGATAAAAGAAAAATTCTATGAAACCTTTTTTTTTTTATTTTAGATTTTCATTGAAAAAATGTTTATATATAATTATTGCCTTTGCATACTATGCATACTTACATTATGTATAGTTATTATTATAAGGAAAATTGTAATAATTTTCATACCGAATATAAATTTTTTCTTTTACATTTTAGTACATATCTCCTTACAGAACATTATTATATTGTATAAATTGTCATTTTCGATTCAATATGTTAGATTTTTTTATAGCAAATATAGGATTTTAGTTAAGAAGAATAAATAATTATATTTAGATTAGGAGAATCAAACTTATATATCGAAATCAATCAGAAGATTCTTTAAGACAGATTTCCCAAAGTGGACGGTAGGCGATAGTTCGAACAAAAGTGGGACGTTCTACAAAAATACGAGAGCAGACGATCGTCATTATCCACAAAATTTATTCTAATACTGAAAAAACTGAAACTTTAGCAAAATTAGCTATTTCTCATTGCAACGAAAAATAGCTCTAACTTTTACTTTTTAATAAATCTATTCATGTGAGATACAGCAGTATTTGCCATAAATGTTTCAGAAATTCATTTTATATAAAAAAAAGTATATATTTTCTTTTAAATCTGCTTTCTTTTTTCGAAAAAATTGTATTATTTTCATTTTACAAAATTAGATGTTATGTAGGTATATTTAACATTCACATATGCGATGATCGACCACATTACTGATTTAAAAAAAAAAATGTTTTTCGTGGTAATGAAATTAAATTGTACTATTTCCATCCATATAAATATGCAAATTATGTTTTCCATCTCTATTGTTGGGATTTTAACTACATTATGCGTATGAAAAATAATGATTAATTTTATCACCTTACATTATGTTCATTTTCATTTGCATAAATAAAATGGATAGTAGTGAATCACGTAAATGCATCATGGAAATATAATATGCATCTATCCACCAAAAATTTATTTTAATTATACATACTTTCATTTCAGTTAGTTTTCAAATGCACTGAATGAAAATGAATTAAAAGTGCATACAAAATTTGGCTTTAAGTTAAGTTGTGTTTTTTTTTTAACAATTTTATACGAACATAATGTTTTTATGTAAAGTAAATTCTAGCACTATATGAACTACATACTACACTACATGATTAGATTATGTTAATTAAAAAAAAAAATAAATTGAAAAAAAGAACATCTGGTTAGCATGAAAATTTCTATTTTATGATGGTGTGCCTTTTCTTTTTGATTTACAATGTTTGCTCTACCTATTATATTTATTCGAACAATGAGCTACAGACACTAACTATATAGAATAGAAAAACAATACTTAAATTATTTCAAAATTACTAATATTTTTGTTTTAATGGAGAAAACTTTATATTATGTACTTCATATGTACAAGTCGACCTGAACAACAATAATCCATACGGCCATCAGCATAGGTTAGATTGGATCTGATATTTTCTTTAATTTTTTTTTTGGAGTTATTAAGAGCGCACGCTTTTAAATGCCCAGTCAAAGGGGCTACTTTTAAGTTATAGTATCCAGTTAATATATGTGGCATATCATATAGTCACGCGGGAAAAGAAATTATATACTAGTTATCAAAAATATCAGAAATTTAAAATACATAAATAATAATTATTTGTTAAATAAAATATAATAGAAGCTGGTACAGGAAGAGGTCGCTTAAGAACTCGATACTCTAGCGATAATGGTTTCAAGACTCGCAGTATTTCACAGCCTCTACCATACAAACCAATTGATGGAAGATTACAAAATTTAACTTTTAAAAAAATTGATGAAAATCAGTATTATTCTAGTTTACCACATTTAGCTGAACGTGACCCTCGTTATAATTCATGCAATAATTCTCAAGGTAAAAAATGTAATATTATATTATTGTACAAATAATTTTCTTTATGTGTATCATTATTGGCGATAAGAATAAAATTTCATGTCTTATTTGTGATTGAAATAACTTGTCCGCATCTGTTTGTTTTTTTTTTTTCAGAACTTTCAAATTGTTTCCACTTATCAAGTATGAATAGTACTTCTAGGAGTGGAAATTGTGATTAATTTCATAATATATAGGACATCATACTACAGGCATAGGATAGAACAATATAATCGAGATTCGTGAATGATTATTTTTCTTTTAAAATTCAAATTAAAAATAAAAAAAAAAATTCCAACTATAGAAGAAAAATTTATAATTATATAATTTTTTATAAAATCAAAATTATACCTAAAATTAGTTAATCCAATTAGAAAAAAAAATTACTTGTCATTTATATTCTTCCTATAGAACTGAAAATATTCTCTGTAATGCGGAACCCATTAAGATTGATTGACCTTACTATTTCAGTATTTTTGTATTATTACATTATTATTATTATGTTTATAAAATTTTCTTATAATAATAATAAGAGTTAGAAAATACAATTTTCAGAATCATTAAATTTTCCCTAGAAAGTCAACTCATAGATAAATGTTATCCAATTTGTGAAATTACTCTGTGTGTAACATTGAAATTTGATATTCTTTAATTTATTGTAGTATTTTATTTTTTCTTAAATTATTAAATTTATATATAATTTTTAGAAGAAAATTTTAATAAAATGCAAAAATTAAGTCAAGATCATCATTTGAATGTTGATCGTTCCACAGTTTTGAAAATTAATCGCTGGCGACGTAAACGTGAATTTCAGTGGCCACCATTAGACCATGAATTACGCTCTCGAAGCAATTCTGCAGATCGCGAAGGTATATTGTGAACATAACAAAGGCATATAAGATTATTGTGATTTAAGATGTGTATCTGTAAAATTTCAATAATAAATGTTTAAATGTTTTAATCGTCAGGTCGAAAAGGACTTAATGTAAAGCAAAGGCAGCGATGGATTGGTAAATAGGCATATTAGGTTCAAGCTTAGGATGGCAAAATATTAGAAATAATTATTGAATTTTATTAAATAAAAACATTATGTATGAACTTTATTATGGTTATAGGGTACTGCTCTATATTTTTTTTAATTTAGAGCATTACTAAATAAGCTAAGATGTTGATCCCATATTCGGAAAGCATATTATGTGGATACGGGAAAAATGTGTTAGTCTTACAACACGACACGTGTTAGTCTTACAACACGATCGATATTTAATAAAAATTTTAAGGCAGTTCAATTCAACGGGGCTAAAAATATTAATGCTTATCACTTAATACTATTATTAGCAAGTTGAACGATTAAATTCTGTACAATATCTTTGGGATATGATGATTATACTCGATATAAAGCGTAATAATAATTTTTTCTTCAACTCAACAGGACTAAAAATATTATAAATTTATTATTCAACGATTACAGTCTACAAAAAATGTTAATTATCTCTTCGACTTTGAAATTTTGAAAATTAACAATAATTTATATTAACTAATTTTACTAATCTAAGAGTTTTTTCATAAAAATTTTGTTTTTATGTGAAAGTCTTTAACAAAAAATAATCACTAACAATACATAGTTAATTTAAAAATTTATAAGGTTTATTTTATGCTTGGTTAAATAGTGGTTAAATATAATAATCAGTTTCTATTGGCGAGGATATTTCTTTTTTTTTATTATCAACAATATTTCTATTTCAGGATATAAACGTGTAGCATGGCCCCCCTCATCCGAAACAAAACCATTTGTTCGGGAATTCACACCACAACCTCAATCACAAGATGGCCAGGTATTTTTGGTTATATAAATTCTTAAACATATACTAACCCACAAAATAATATCCTTAAACTCTGTAATTTTATTTTTATCATATGCACACACGGTCAGTGTTCAAAACCAGTAGCACATGATTTGTAATTTTTGTAATATACGAGAATAGAAACAAAATATGATATGTAAAATATTGATCCGGGTAAAATTCGTATTACCGAGTAACTCATACAATTACTTTGCATAGAAAAAATTAATAAATTATTCATTTAGTTTGTAATTTGTACATATAGTTATAAAGTTTTTATGTAAATAATGTACGTATGCTTATGTACATGCAACATAATTATTTATCCCCAATTAACAATATATTATTGAAAATAATTTGGGCTATCTAAAAATACCTAAGCCGAAAATTTTCTTATTTTATTTACGATTATCGTACTATCAATAAAATTGAAAATAATATTTAAATTTATTAATACATATTACATTTTTATATTTAATACTACATATAAATGTACTTAATCATAAGAAAATTAAATTTTCAAGAGAAGTACATTTTCATTTGGATCGTCGAAACTCATAGAATACAAATAAATGTAGCTAAAAAGGATATCTGGAACTTCAAAATTTTTTTATCTGTAAAATAATCTAAAATATGATATATAGGTTTAATAAATCAAGTTACAAAATGAAAATGTACTAAGCCTTGTTATACTTTTAATAATTTTATTATATGTAAATTATAATTTTTTTTAATACACAGTTTTTTATTTTATAGTTTATAGTTTTGTAAATATTTTTCTTCCAAGAAATTATGCCAAACAGTTTTTTGTTCTTTCTGTAATTATTTTATATACCACAACCAAGTCGACTACACTTCTTATTACTTCATAATTCTATTCTAAAATTTTTGACACTTAGTTTATGTTATTGAATCTTTTGTAATACATCAGCTTTGGTTGTTTATAATTAAAGGGCTGAAAACGATTTATAATTAAGCTAATCTCCCTTTCACTTTTTTTTTCTATAACATATAAATAATTTTCAAACCAGAAAGGTAAGATTGTCGAATTTCTGCATTTTGTTACTTTTTTAGCCGAATAATATTACGAGAGCTCTATAAGTCTATAGGGTCATGATTTTTTTTCCCAAGAACTCAGTTAATTACAAAATGTTCAGCTAAAACAGATATATAGTTCTTATTATTTTCAACTTCACTTACAGGGCACTTATCAGGCCAACCAATCAAGCCCTAATCAATATCCACAACAAAGACATCCTCAACCTTCACAACAACAAACCAATCCTTCTTACCAATCCCAACAACAACCTAATCAATATCCTTCAAATCAAACATATTTGCATCCCAGTAATGTTCAACAACAATCCCGTCCTTCTTATCAATCCCAACAACAACAACAACAACCTAATCAATATCCTTCAAATCAACCTTATGTACATCCTAGCAATGTTCAACAACAACAACATCAACAACCACAACAACATAAACAACCAAACCAATATCCATCAAATCAATCTTATGTACATCCAAGCAATATTCAACAACAACCAAATCAATATCAAGCTAATCCTTCTCCATCAAATCCCCATAACACTAATTATCCTCAACAACAAAAAACTAGTCCATATGAATCCAATTTGTATGATGGTCCCAAGCAATCGGCTTATCCACCACAATCTACTCCATCATCTCAAAATTCTTATCACCCTCAACAACATCAGCAACAGCAATATAATAATCAAAATGTTCTTAATTCGAATGAACCGCGACCCCAAGGTCAAACACCGTACGCGTCGCAATCAAAGCCGCAATTTGGTCAACAAAACCAATCCCAACGTAATTGGTCTTCTGTACAGGGGCCTGGAAATCGACAACAATATCAACCTTCCTCTAATGAGGCACAGGTACCCCGCATTCCGAAATTTCTGCTTAAATATGCTAAAATGGCAAATATTGTCTAGAGGCAATTATTATAGTGTTTTCAATTTCATTAAACTTACCTTAGTCGTAACAGTAGTAAATTGAGTATAATTATGATGGCATAAAAGTGTATTTTTTTTTTCCAAATTACTAAATGCTTTTAACTTTTATTAACTGCACTATAAAAAGTGACACGCAATTCGCAAAATATTAATAAGTTATTCTAATAAATATACTCTTCAGGATTCATGACTTTTCGATACCTTCAGTATCGTTAACGATGGATTATTAATGGATTTGAATTTCTGATACCTATAGGGAAGTTAAGCTCTATATTTAAAAATCTAATAGATTTTTGTATATATAAGGCTGCCTTTGAATTTAAAACTTTATTTTTTCTAAAAAGATCATTTTGATTTAACATTTGCAATTATTCTGATCAGTCCCATAAAATTTAATATATTAGAACTAAAGTTAAACTTTACATGAAGTAATATTGTTGTTTTTGTTACTCCTTCTTAAATGTTTTTTTTGGCCTTACTTCATAATATCTTTCCTCAATTATGAAAACTTAAATGGTTGAAAATAAATGTAAAAATGTATAAATGGTTAATATGCCTTTCCTTCTTTTCTTGTTGAAGCATATGACTGAAAACGATGATGTTAGTTGTGTAGATAACAGAGAGGTACGTATTTATAACATTTTTAACCAAAAGCAAGCAAAAATCTAGAAATTTTTCCCAGCTTACCTTATTTTTAAATCCCTATTTAACGTTTATGAATAAAACTCTTTTATGCTCCTTACTTATATTTAAAATATTCTTCTTAAAATACTAGACCCTTTTATTTTATTAATTCATCATTAATTTCATGAGTTAATAAAAAATAAACTGCTCTGAACGAAAGTTGATTAAGTAGTGCCGAACTTTTGAGGGTACCTTCATACCCGGTTTGTGTATAAGTAAAAGCATGTTCATATAAATGTTTGTACCTTCAAAATAATTTGTAGATGTTTATTAAAATAACAAAAATTTTATGTTTTTCTAATAAAGTTTTCCTGCAGTTTGTTGCGTTCTTTTATATTAATAAAAAGATGAAATATGTTCTCACCTATCTATATACTTGAAAATTTAATTTTTTGTGTTATTTCTTTGCATGGTACCTGCGTTCTGTACCCAACCTTTTTGTCATCCATGTGTATTTTTAAAAAAAAACATGAAACTAGAATAATATGGGACAAGAATACACATCACCACAACCTTCATATGGTCAAATGCCCCCACAAACAGGTACCTCAAACCCATACTATCCTCAACAACAGCATGCTGGTGTTCCGCAATCCTATAACCCACAACAAACACAGTCTCAAACTGGTGCTGTTCCACATCCATATTACGGTCAGCAATCACAACAAAATCCAAATGCTCAAAGTAATGCTTACCATCCCCAACATTTGCAACAAACTGGTTCATCTTATCCAAACTATTCGCAACAAATTGCCCCAAATGCTTATCAATCTCAGCAACAATATAATCAAGCACCTCAACAGGTAGACACTTCATCACCAAATCTTGGAACTATAAAATTACGCCAAGAAACACCGGTTTCACAACAACCCGCACCAATTATTCAATCACAGCCAGCAGCCAGAAGCTTTAGAGGTAATAAAATATAGTTTAATATTTTATATTTTTGTAATTTTATAATGATTATCAAAATAATCATTTAGGAGGCTCCATAATGAGAGGAGACTTGAAATGGCCACCGGCAGACACTAGAGATCGTATGGAAGCAGAAGCTGAACATGAACGCAGTTTGGCAATGGGTCCACAATTTAAACCGCGAAAAATGCACAAGGTAATTTTTTACTAAAATAGTATTTTTTTTTAAGGTATTTTTATTTTGGTTGATTCGAATTAAAATGATTGCAGAAGCAGACATTTTTTTCCATAAAAAAAAATTACTCAGACGAAACTGAGCTGAACATACATAAATTTTCATAACATTTTTTTAAGTTTTTAAGAAAAACATCCTCATCACTCATCAGTAAGCTAATAATCTATGTAAAGTTAATTTTGATTGAATTATATATAAAAAATCGGGTATAAATTATGTGACATTAAATTTTAATGGCTCAAAAACATAAGCTATTTTACCCTTAAATTGATTCAAAATCGAATACAAAACTCTTATTATTTCGATTTTGAATAAACATTATGATGAGTTCTACCATAAAAGCAATCGATAAATTCCATGAAACATGAATATTATTGTAAACTATACTCGTACTCGTATTAGTGAACTTTCGCTCTTCCGAACTCGATAAAGAAAATTAATTCAAATGATTTTATTAAGTTTAACCTAATCATAAATTCTATTCATTATTTTTTAATATTATTAACATTGTTTTTTATTTTGTTATTTACTTGTTGTGTTCCACTCTTTGCTCACATAAAATTATGTCTACATTATTAATATTTGTAATATTTTTATAGGATTATTCGCAATTCTTTGCTAAACATGCTCTACCACACTATTGGCCAGGTTATAAAGTGCCTCCGGGTACTCAACATATGAAATAAATGTTTCAATGTTATTTACGAAAATCTATATGTAGTTTTTAAAATCCTTCGTTTCTAAATATATTTATAATTTTTTTTTATAAAATAAATATTAATCATAATAATTTAAAATAAATAGTTAATCAATTTTTTTTTTCCAAATAAATATATTTTATTATTATTATTATTATTTTGTTTAATATAGGATTATGCTCCATTCTTTGAAAAACATGCTTTACCACATAATTGGCCAGGTTATAAAGTTCCTCCTGGTACTCAACATATTGAAGCCATGTATTAAAAAAGAAAAACGATAAATTATAGCGAAAATTATATTTTTTTTATATAAAATTATTTAAATATTGTGAACTTAATGTTGATTATATATTTTTTAATATTTGTTTTTTATTTTAATTTTATTAATTGTAACGAAGAATTTATATAATGCGATCATTAAGGAGAATTATATGTTGAATATTATTAAAGTTTTAAAGATAGGTATATACTTGTACTTACCTACATTTTTACAATAATATTTGAATAAATTTTTATATATTTTTTTTTCAGAAAAAACGAAGTTCAGAAATTATTTTAGTATAGAAAGAAAAAAATTTAATAATATTAGAAAAGAAAACATATAATTCTCTTTTAGACAAATTTAGGAGCGAGTTTTTATAGTTTGTTTTTTAATAAAAATTAATTCAATTTTAATAATATATTAAATTATACATAAATTAAGTATTCAAAATATACAAAAAAAAAAATTGTATTTTATTTTAAAAAAATAATTATTTATTTATATATTTTAATCTTTTTATACTCCGCTGTAAAAAGAAAAAAAAATGTTTTTTTGCAGTTTACGAAATTTAATTTTTCTTAGTGTTTTTTTTATTATGTATATTTATTTCACGAAATTTTTGAAAATACAATTCTAATTTATATTTATATTATTATTTTCTTTTTCAATATACTAATTATATTTTTTATTTTTGAAAATTTAAACAATTTAATTTATTCACAAAAAATGTAACAACATAAATTAGAGGATGCTGAATTTAAAATGTTTGAATTTTTAAAAAAATAAAATATAAGTATGAAATTATATAAAATTTGTAAATATTATAAATGATGTTATAAATTTAAAAACAAAAAAAATGTTAAAAAAAAAAGATATACTTTATTTTTTAAAAAATGTTGTAAAAAAATTATTTAATAAAGAATTTATCGCTTGCTTAAAAATACAATTATTTTAATTCTTCTTACATCCCAGCGAGATTTACTATTTTCCATCGATTCTAAGTTATTTCTGTCAAAATATTCTTAAAAACTTAATTATAGAAAGAATTATATTTAAAAAATATAAAAAAAAACTAAACTCGAAAAATTCAGAAAATCAAAATACTGAAAATTGATGTTGAGAGAAAAATGGAAACTTCTAAAGCTCATTTATTTAGTTTTTTTAATTGATAAACACATCTAAGTTATTCAGCATGAACTATGTAATTGCTTTTTTTATATTTTATTCATTTATTTTACAGCGTATAATTAATAAATGTAATAAAATTTTAATTATTTTTATCACATGCAAAATGATATTCAAGAAAAATCAATAAAAAAAAAAATTCTTAAATGTGAGACTGTTAATTTTATTATATTTTAACATTAAATTACTAAATAATAATAAAAAAAGGAAAACAACCAAACTTTATTATACTTTCTAAATGTACATTTTCATGTCTCACTACTAAAAAGTGAGGTCTAAATATTTATTATAATGTATATTATTAGTAATTTCAATTGAAAGGAATTAATGAAAAATAAATTAATTTTCATGATCATGGCTTAGAATTTTCACCAGTTTCCTGTTTCTCCAGTTTCACCAGTTCTTGCCCTTCTGTGTCCATACTTTTACTTCCTCCAGAATCATCTGTATTTCCTATTATTTTAACTGTAGAGTTTTCTTCTTCATCATCATCATCTTCATCTAAAATTAAACAAAAAAACAAAATTGGATTCATAATAATGAAATGAAATAACTAAATAGCAAAAATTATAAGACTTGTAGAAGACAACAAAAATATATCAATATTTCATAATTTAATTGATAACGTATCTACACAACAAAAACAGTATAAATTATATGATATTTATTCTTATAAAATGTTACAAAAAAAAAGTCATTTTGAAATATTGATGTGATTAAAAATAGAAAACACAAAACTTTACATACCATCCTCTTCTTTTATAAGTTTTCTAGCTAACCTCACTGCTTCGAACTCATTGTAGTGCGCTTTTCTTCGTTTTTCGAATTCTTTCCTTCGACCTGAAAAACACATTATTTGAGATTAAAATTTTGTTTCGATTAAATCTGAAATTGATTGAATTACATATTTATTTTGAGTAATGTATCAATAATAAAATATTATTCCATTACTAAAAATCAAAATTGAAAATTAAAAATCTGTGGGTGATTTTTTTAAATTTTTTAAAAAAGAAATATGTACCTCTTTCTTCATCTGTTTCCTCTGTTTCATCATCGGAAGAATCATCATAATCTTGGGAAGACGATCTCGCAGCCATAGATAATCTAAAATAAAATAAATTTTTGAAAAAAAAAAAATAATAATTTTAATAAATTTTTAATTATTTTGATAATAAACATCTATTTATCAATAATAAATTATTGATGTATCTAAATAACGGCTGAACTGGTTTTAATACAATTAAGTCTGAAACATCTTTCGAAATAATAGTGAATTCGAAGGCCCGTTGTATTAAAGTATATTGATTTTTTTTAACTAACTAGTTTAACACTTTAGACAGACTATAGATTAGCGACAATGAATTTCACAGTTTGTAGAAAATTTTTATTTTTCAACCTATTTCGTAACCATCAAAGTCATGATTACTAACCTATAGTCTACGGTGTAAATTAATACAAAATACTAACTTTTCTGCTAATAATTGGGGATCTAATTGATTATCTCCAATTTGATCTGGATCGACATAATTGTATGGAGTTTTTGGTTCTTCGATTTTCATATGACCATAATCCTTAAAATAAAAAGAAGAAATTATGTAATAAAATAATAAATTAGAAATTCAAAGAATAACTATTTTGAGAAGATATGAAGATTTTGAGTGTTATCAATAGGTATTATCTATTCGCAACTAACTTTTTAATTTAAATAAATTTTATTCCCGGACTGCCATTCCCTTTCTTTTTTGTTGTTCATTCAATCAGAGATTTATATTAATATCACGACGTCATCCCAGACTTTTCTATGGTACCTATATTAAAATTTATTAGAAGTAGGTAGGTAGGTAGGTATATGTAGGTACATATACTTTTAACAATTTCTCTGTTGAATATTAATTTATTTTCCTTTTCATCTAAAATTATTGGAAAATAATAAATTTATGATTTATTTTTAGCCCCAAAAAAGTTGTCGTTTTCTAATTTTTTTTTATTTTTATTTTACCTTTTAAACTTTATTTTTAGTTTTAATTTAGAAATTTGCACGACGACCCCCTTTGACCTACACCTTCATAAACAAAATATACTGAGAAAAAAAAATAATACATTTTGCGGTGGCACAATTTTTCTTTTTCGATTTTATTTCCAAATTTAGAAAAGAAAAAAAGAAGAGTTGATTTAGGTCGGAAGGTATGCAGGTAGGTACCTCTGTATAGTAAATGCAGGTCTTACCTTATTCGGTGGATGGTAAGTTTCCAACACATTGTTTTCGTCAAATTTTGCACTTTTTCTGTGTGAGCCAGAATTTTTATCAAAACTTGATGAATTTTTTAGAATTCCTCTCGGTCTTTTATTACCAGCTCCTTGCATTTCAAAAATATTTGGTTTTTATTATTAATTAATTAATTAAAAAAAAAGAAGATATTTTTTCTTCTTTTTCTGCGTTCAATTTCTTTTTTTTTTTACTTTTTTTCGGATCAGTTAGGTAAAATCTGAAAAAAAAAAAAAAAACAAAAAAATATAAACAAAATAATTAAAATTAAATTAATCGAATTATTTTAAATCAAAAAACAAAGTTATTAGTCATATTTTTAAATTATTTTACTTCGTTTTTATTTTCTTTTGTATTTTCTCTTAAAAAAAATAATAATAAAAATTATTAAGAAAAATTATTTATATTTTTCTTTCTTTTCGATTTTCTATGCTGTCTGTTTAAAAATAGACTTGTACGCTGAATAATTTTTTTTTGTGCGAATATCATACACTGGCAACTGGCTACGTTCAATATTATATGTTTACTTTCACTCAGGTTACAAGGACTTTAAAAATTTTATTTAGTATCAAAAATTTCCAAACAATATTTTGAAGTCTTTGTTAAGCGTTCCCCGATAAGGGGTATATAATTGGTATTTGCAAATAAAAATGTTTACATAATTTAGCACAATTAAAGTGATATTAAAGTTTCAAGGAATTTAAATAGAAATAATAGTAAAAGAAAGGTGATTGACGCTGTGGTAAGAAGTGCGTGTTGAAAATTGAAAATGTACCCCCCCAAGAATAAAAGTTAGTTTCCGATTGCAATATTCCCCTTTTGTTAAAACTTTTTTCATATAAACGGAAAACTATGATATGGTTTTTTCGTGGTGAAAGTGAGTGGTGAAAACTTGGTGGGGTACATTTTGACAGTTAAACAACAACAACTTTCACTTACTTAAGGAAAAAAAATGCAATTGCCAGGCTGTGACTTGAATTCATTCTCAAAAACTGATGAGCGCTCAAGTCACACAAAGTTACGCCAAAATAATTTATGCCTTGAATATTTTGGCATTATTTAATCTGCTTTGGAATTATTATAAAATAAAAAATAAACTATTTTGTTTGCACTCAACTTTTTTTTTTAGAAAAATGCGCTAAAATTATACTTTTAAAATATTTTAACTTCATTGATTTTGTAATTTAAAATTTAATTAATTAAAAACTAATTTTGATGACCAAAATTTAAATTATAATTAAAACGAAATTAACAATAAATTGTAATTATGATAAATAACTCTCGAACTCAAGCTCAAATTCATCATCAGCAGCAGCAGCATCAGAATCGATATGCTCAAAATCAAAGCTAGTAAGAAAATTAAATAAAAGTATTTGTCGGAGGTCTTCGAAGTCGAAGCTCATAATAAACAGGCTCTATGACTTTTAGTCTTAATGTTTTTTTTTTCATCAATTTCAGTTTGAACCGAAGCAATTTTGTTGAAAAAGGTCTCGACATTAAAATGCGAAAACATGTATTACGAAATTGCGTTAAATGGGGTTGCTTTAATGCCTTCGTTCTAGCTCTTGTATTAATTGATGTATCCAACAAATGCCCGTATACATATTCAAAATGGTTTTATTTAGAATTTTTCATAATGGCAATAACTATCGTCAGTATAATATCATATTTCTGCAAATACTGTTATTATACACTTACATTTTCACCGCTGCAAGGTACGTCAGCCCAAAAAGATCTGCTGAAATTCGATGAGACTGACAAAACATTTTTAGTGACGACGAAAGAAGAAAAACCTATAGAAGTAAAAAATTTAAATATGAATGCAACATTACTTAGTTGGCATTCATCATTCTCAAATGACTCTGAGCGATGTATGACGCCTTTTCGAACTACACCAGGACGTACATCATTAAATAATTCATGGAATTCATCATTTGATAAGTCATCCTTGAATGTTAGCTCATCTAAATCTCCATTCACCTCACCATATTCAAAATGTTCTCGCACCGATGATGCAATGATTGATGAAAGGGAGCTGCAGGCTTATTTAAGGTAATACTTTTTTTAGTTCTAAGTACTTACCTAATTTGAATTTAATTTTTTTTTTTAGTAACATATCAAAGAGAAAACAATCAGTTGACGATATTAGCCAAAGTATGTTCAACAATACGACATTTAATTCATTTTGGTTTTATTGTAATACAGCTGCTAGTTTATTGAAAAGCTCTCTTTACCAGCTGGCTCCATCAGCTCGTTAGTAATTTTAATATTATTTTAAATAATATTAAAAAAAAAATTTTAATATAATTTTTTTTTTAGCAAAAACTCTTTCTAGTCAACATAATAAAGATGAAGGTGGCTGTATAAACAGTGATTTAGATACAAATTCAGAAATAATTAAAAAAATTCCATCTGCAAAATTATCAAAATACGTTACAAATTTAAGAATGTGGATAGCTATAACAATTTTACATAGATTAGAACATGAAATAAATAAGACGGACAAAATATTTCAATCTAGCGGATCAACAGAAATGAAAATTGGTGCAATGGGATTGGAACGTTTAAAAAAAACTGCAGAAAATCAACAATTTGTGAATATACATGTACCATTACTACCACTTATAATACCATTTCTTGAAATTTCTCCCAATCAAGAATATTTAGTTCAAAGAATCAAAGGTAACAAATATTTTAAATATTTTAACCTAGTATTTGCAATTATTGAATTTGAAGTCAATTTGCATTTTTAGTAAATTAACTAAACTTTCATTAGAACGCAATACTAAAATCATTTACCTACTTATTCAACAATTTTTTTGATTCAATTTTTATAAAGATTTAGCTAAAGGAAGCTGCATTGCTAATTACCAATCAAATACTGGTGTTTCCTATCAAGGATTAAAATGGGATTCAAATTTACCCACTGATGCCTCAGTAAGCTCCAAAGTTGAATTGTTCATTTAAAAAAACTAAGAGAACTAACTTTATTTGATTTTTAGATATTATTTCATTTATTTTGCACATATTTTGATGCCAATCTTTTACCACTACCTGGTAGAAGGCCATTTTTTGATCGCTATGTCATAGTCGGAGATAAAAAATCAGCTCAAGAAACATTAAAAAATCATCCAATTAAGAATAAGTCTGGATGTGCTATACTCGTATCAAATACTTTGGATCCAAAATTTAATTTTGTTAATGATAATATTATTCATAAGTGTGCTTATGATCGAAATAATTTATTTTATGTTATAATTCAATTTCTTTTTTATATAAAAAATTTACATGATGGTGTATTAGAAGGAATTAATTTGGGAAAAAGTGGAATTAATATTCTGTGCATTATAGACGAGTGAAGGTCCTAAACTATTTCATATATAAAAAAATCATAAACTTAAAACATAATAATATACTTTCATTCTAATTTAAAAAATTGTTTTTAATTTTAAATGTGATTTTTCTTAAACATTAATTGAAGGCAACAGAATCTAGTAACAACTTTCTTGCAAAACCAAGATAAAAAAAATTGTACGAGATTTGTTTTAAAGAAGACAAAAAATGGCCCTTATCATGGAACTCGCCTTCATTTTCGACTCGATATGACGACACAACCAACCAATTTTATTTTTTTACCCAATCTTTCGATTTTTTTTTTCTAAATTAAGTAAAAAAAAAAATTAATCAATAGGAGCCCATAAAATGAATCAACAAGTAAAAGTTGAATAAAGTTTATTTTTCATTTCATTCTGTTTCATTTTAGTATACAAAAAAAAACAGATGGCGCTTGAACACTATAAGTTCCAGATTGTTTGGATATGATCCCAACTGCAATCGCAAGCCGGAAATATAAAAATCTACACAAATCTGAAACTCCCATACTGTTTTCCTTGAAAAAATGTAACTTCTATTGAATCCAAATAAACATCTGAATCCCAAACACTTCGAAAACGAAATAATTATGCATTATTATGGTATTATTCATCGTGTTCTTTGCATTATTTCTATATGATGTGTTTTTAAAATTTCACAGAACATCGTACACAGTATGTACAATGTTCACAAAATTTTGTGTAGGTTGGTATTAAAAGGAATCGGGTTTGTCTTATTTCTAAGGTGATTTGATTCACCTGGGACTGGACGTTTTTTCTCGCTGTTTTTGGATACAATAAGATTTTTTTTTGTTTCATGTTCTTCATATTCGTTAGTTAATTCATATTGGCGTCTATAAAATATTCAGCTTGAAGTATTTTTGACATTTAATTACAATATTAGTGATATTTTTATTCAGAATATTTTTATTAAAAAAGTTTTCGGGAGAACCACTTATATATTAAAATTTTGACTTCAATTTTTAACTTTATTTTGATTCTAAAATAATTTCTTCTTAATGCAATTGAAAGTAAACCATCAATCTATAGTTTCTTGCACTCACTTCCAAAGGTAATTCCAATCACCATCACATTTCTACAGCATTATTGCTGTGACTTTAAATTGTCGTGTCTATGGAAAAAAAGTCCGAGTTTTCTTTGTCTAAATAAATTTTTTATTTTATTTTTTATTTTGTTAATTTCAAAAAAAAATAAATAAAAATATTTAAAACTAAATTCATTTTTTTTTTATTAATTTAAATTAACAAAAATTCAATTTTAGAAAAATAAAAACAATATAAAAATAAATTAAAAATAATTTTCAATAAAGCTCGTAACAAAATAAAAAAAAAAAAAAGTAACGAAAGAAAAAAAAAAAAAAGAAAATTTAAGACTTCTTATTTTTTTTTTTCATATTTTTACAAATAAAAAAAAAACCTTCACATTATTTTTTTGCAAAAAAAAAAAGTTGAGATTTTAAGCTTTTTTAAAATCTTATTGAAAAAAAAAATAAATTTTTTTTGTTTCGATCGTAAAAATCAAAACAAGCATTTTTTCTTGTCTTTTTTTTCTAAAAAAAAATCAAAAACCAGTTTAAGCGAAATTTTTGGTGCTGATTTCGTCTTGCTTGCTGATGTCTAATGAAAAAAAAAAATTGCAAATTTTCTTTTTTTTTTAGTTGATTTTTTTCCCGTAAATTCGTAATTATGAAAAGTTTGACCAAATTTGATTGAGAAGAAATTGAGATTAAAATTAATCTTGTCGAAGCAGCTCCAAAAAGATCGCTATAAAAATTTACAAAAAAATTTTTTTTTCAAATTTTAGTAAAAAAAACCAAAAAAAAATGTTTAGTTTTTGACATTTTTGACAACCACACATTATTTTTTTTTTTTTAATACTTTTAAATAAATTAATAAATTGTTTAAAAAAGAACTGATCAAATAAATTTAGTAGATTAGAAATTTCAAAAGAAACGTCATCCAATTTAAAAAATCAAAAATTTGTAAAAAAAATAAAAAATTAAATCTTAAGTTTTTTTTAAACATAAAAATAAAAATAATTATTAAAAATAAAAAAGAATTTTAAAATAAAATACCTAATAAAAAACAAAAACAGTTTTTTAGTTTTTTAAGAAAAAATATTGCCTACAAAAAAAAATAAAAAAAACAAAAAAAAGGTAAGTTTTGGATTTGGGGTTCTTCTTATTAAAAAAAAAAATTATAAATTTATTATTTAGGTCAAAAAAGAAAGTGCTTAAACCAGCACTATTGAAATGAAAAAAAAAAAAACCAAAGAAAAAATTTATATTTTTTTGTTTTTTCTTTTATCTTTTTTTCTTTTAATATAATTTTTTTTTTCTGTTATGCCTGGAATGCGAAATGTTCCCAGGTACGTAGGCCTACTGACTTTGTTAAAAGCCATGAAATAACAAATTTATAGGAATAAACGCAAATGAGAAAAAAAAAATCTGGATTCATGGGCACTGTTTGCTTTTTATATGTAAAAAAAAAATTAAAAATAGAAATTTCACTACAAAAATTAGTAACAAAATTTTGAAATTTAATTTTTAAAATTTTTTGGTGGCTCTTAAATTGATATAGTGTGACTCGCTTATTAGTGGTAGAATTCAAAGTGAAGAATTAACACTCAGAACTTTAAAATTAAAATTTTAAATAGAATAAGATTTTGGGAAATAGAATTCAATGAACAGATTTTGGGTATGAGCCGTCATGGTGAAGTGGTATTGTCATTATCCTACAGTGTGGTCGGTCGTGGGTTCGATTCCCACCTCGGGCTGGAATTTGTGTGAATTTTTCAATCGTTCATTTGATCTAAGTGTTTGTGTTGTTCAAAGGAGTTCTAATCGCCTGAAGTTTTCATAATAATCATAACAACTATTAAACTGTCGGCTAATTAAAAGTTAAAGTTTGCGGTTAGTTCGAATTTTGATACCATGGCATAAAGTTTACGACAAATTTATAAGAAAATAACAACCTAATTTATTATATAGATTTCCGTTTTTAAAACATCATAACAACTAACAAAAAAAAAACAAATATACAAAAATGGTAGACATTATGTCTTATTTGTAGACCTCCACTAAAAGAACTGGTTGTTAGCTCATCCCACTACTTACATTATACAGTTTAAAAGCAAATTAGGCATAACAACATAAAATGTTTTCAAACATGGAATAAAAAAATTTTTTTTTTTTATTTATAGAGAGGTAAAAATGTAAAAAAATAAAATAAAATAAAATAATCATAAATAAAAATAAAATAATAATACCTATAAAAAATCTTGTATTTAATCAAGGCTATTTCAAATAAAATTAATGACGGCGAAAATATTTTTCATTTATTTAAAAAAAAATATTTATATTTTTTCAATAATTTTTTTTATTTTTGGTTTTACCTTACCTGATTTTTAAAATTAATGGTACCTAGTAGGTTCCTAGTTTTTTTTTTTTAATGAAATTTAATGAAATGGAATTTTCAAAATGATGAAGTTGTTAACCTTTGCGGTTTTTCTTCTTTTTCTTCAAACAACAGCAAAAATTAAAACAAAGTGGGATCTGTACGCATTAAGTCAAAATAATATTAAAAAAAAAAAATATTATTGTCCTGGCAATGAGACAAAAAAATAATAAAAAAAAATTACACACTCTTCTACACAGTAGTGTGTAGAATAAAAAAAAAAAAAGATCTATGACCTTGCATGACGTTTTATGCTGAATTGGTTGAATAAAAAAAATATTTATAAGTAGGTATATTTTTATTATTAAAAAAAAAAAAATTTGAAAAGATAACATTAATTCGTCGTGATATAAATTTTGAACTTAATATTTGTTTACCGAAAAAAAAATATAAAAAATACTTAATAATAATAAATATTTTATTTGAAATATCAATTTATTTCATTTTTGTTTTCATTTTTGTTTTTTTTTTTTTTTTTTTTGAGAAAGTGTAAAAAAGCTTCGAAAAATAAAAAATTTATTGATTTCGAGAAAAACAAGTTATTTTTTATTTTTTTAAATTTATAATTTATTTATTTTTTCTTTTTTTAAGAGATAAGGTTTTTTTATATTTTTTTGTAAGTTTAGTGTAGCTTCAAATTATTAATTCACTCTTCATGAAATTTCATAGATATTGGATTTTTTTTTTTAATCTTCGAATAAGGAACTGTTGTATTATAGACTGTGTAGTAGAAAATTGTTAGTTTTAAGCGAGGTTTTTAGGTTTTTTTTTTGACCTACCTAAATCACGATTTAGACGGAATGTCTCAACATTTTTATACATACACAATAACTAGGTACTCAATTTCTCTATCAACTTGTATATACTCATACAAAATATCAAAATGGTTTGATGTTTTTCAACAAGGTACCTATATTTAAGTATATAAGTTGTTGATTCGGTGCCGAGAAGAGTTTGTGTGGGCTCTCTCTCAATGCAAACTGAAATTCAGTTCCGAGACGAGAATTATAATGTTTCATAACTGTGAACAAATTTTCAATAATCAAAACAAGTTCTTATGAATACAATTTTAATTTATTTAAATCACACCCAAATTTCGAGAATCAAACTAACAGAAGATATTTTTTAACCCCAGTATTGAAGTATATACTTAGAAGTAAATTGATTTGATTGATAATATCTCAAGATAGATAAATTGGGTACACTATCAACCTCAACAAAACAGCATTATAATACTTAATCATATATTAGATTTAGAACAGAACAAAGTAAGAACTACAAAATCATTTAAAAATCAGAAAAAAACTAATTGCACCTCGATTTGCACAAAATAACGAGATTAGCGCTTAATAGTGCATGGTAGTGCTAGTTTGAATGAAATTAAATTGTACAAATTTTTAATTACAGCAATTTCAAAACAGATAAAACTTTTTATAATTCATTTTACTTGCAAAACTTAGTTTAAAACAAAATGTTTGCTCTAATGAAAAATAGTTTAACTTATGCATATGGTGCTTCGAAACAAAAAAATTAAAATAAGCAAAAATTTTGGCAGTTTTAGAATTTCCGGTAAAAAAAAAAATTCGACCATTGAAATTATAAAAATCTCATCATCATCTCTATACATATATTATTCGATAGAAATTTCATAAATTGCAAAATTGCTTTTAAAAATCTTTTCTTTCGAAAATGATAAAAAATAATTATTATACCGTTTCAATATTAAGATTTCAACAATTTTAGAAAAAGATAAATTATGTTTCAATTTTTTTTTTTTTATAAATTAAAAGTCAGGAGAGAAACATAAAAATCTCGCATATGAAATTTAAAAAAATAAACCGGGGAAACATGAATTTTAATTCATCATCATTTATCAATAATTTTCTGTTAAATTATTTTTTTGCGCCAAAGTATTTCTATAAGCAAAAAAAAAGTTATGTTAGGTAATTAAGGAAAAACTTATAATAATTATTGTTGAATTGTAGGTAAAAGGTAGCGAAATCAGAATAACATTTATAATAAGTAACTAAGTAAATTTTCAAAATATTTCACTTTTCTCTGCACTTATTTTTATCATTTAAATAAGTCGTTTTGGCAATAACATATATTAACTAAGCTTACTTAATGTCTAAAACGTATGTGGGGTTTTAAAATCGTCTTGGTTAGGAGCCAAATTTAAAGGTTTTACAGAATTTTTTATCCTAAAAGAATAATGTATAACATATGTACACTTAAAAGAAGCAATTCTACATGTTGCTTCGAGTGTAACTTATAATATATTCAAATTCCGAAAGGAATTATAAATAAGATTTATAATTAATCTAATTAGTTCACCCAATTTATCAAATTCCATTCATTATCAAATAAACAAAATTTTTCATCAAAATAATGTAAAAACATTATAATTGTATAAATTTTCCATTTATCTCATTCTAAGATTAAAAAATCGGGGGGAAAAAAAGTTATGTTATCGCATAGCAAATCTTATTTAAAATTCATTTTCGTTTTATGTGGATGATGTTATAAAAAGGACTCGAGAAATAGTTGGGTATGAGGGATTTATGAATAAAATAAGTATACATATATTAAGTATATATTTTTTTATTTTTTTCAAAAACACAAAATAAGTAGGCGTCGCGTCGTAGGCGTAAGTTAATAGGCGTAATAAGTAGGTATGGTGAACATTTATTTCTAATTATATATTTACAGCTGTTTGATTAAGCCTTAGGATAAATTATAGATTCATAAGGATCTGCTTTAATATAATATCCATAATCTCACGTCTGTGAGATCTTAATAACCTTGTTTAATAACACTAAGTATACACTTATGCTCCCCCTCAGTAAATATTAATAATTTTTCATACAACAATACTCAATTAAGTACAAAAAAGTATCATTAAAAATTAAATTTATTTAACTATGTCTAAATAGAAAACTTTTATTTTTCAATATTTTATTACAAAATGTCAAATTAGTTTTTTTTTTTTTTTAAATAAACGTCTCGATTTTTTACAAAAAAAAAACAAAAGCTTTATGTATACCTACCATAAGTTTATGTTTGTATATCTTACTATACATAAGTATATTTCTAGGCAATATAAACATTATAATCAGGTCCATGGCCTATAAATAAAGCAAAAAAAAAATGTATTATAAAACGCATAAACTTAATAAAATGTTGGCATTAAAATATTAAAACGAAATAAAAAAAAAAAAAAAACGAAAAACTTAATAAGACCCAAATATTTTAGACATACTTACTTGTTAAAAGAAAAAAAAGTTTTTAAAGGCAAAATATATATCGTCGGTGTATAGTAGATAATGTTTATTATTATAGTATTATTTAATGTTGTTTATTTAAGTAAAAATTACATATAAGTATATATTGTTTACAAAGTACCAAAAATTTACATTGGATTATTATCATTTGAGAACATCAAATGTGGGAGCTTTTATATAGAAAACCCACAGACTGGCTCCGAGATAGAATGATATCGTACAAAAGTGTGTGATTGTTGGTTCTGTTTCTATATTGATTGGTTGATATTTCTGTTCCATTTATTCATCTTTAATTTGTAATTAAAGTAAAAATAAAAAAATATTAAGAATTATTAAAGGAATAGTTAAACGATAATTTTAATTTAATTTTAATAAAAAATAAGTACTATCGATCAAAACTTCCATATAACTTGTTTCAAATAATTCTCCATATTCGTACAAAGTACACATGTGATACTAACAACTAATCAAAATATTTTTATTCAAAGGTAGGTGTAAAATCGGCGTATACATACTTAATTTTAATTGACGATCTTACTTTCCAGCATTCAGGAGTTGTTAAAAAATATATACAACATTCTGTAAAATATAAATAAATTTGCAAAATTTCGTTTGTCTCTGAAAATATGCTAGTACTCTTTGGAACTATCGACTTTACATAATTAATTATTATCAAACACTAAGTATTTAAGTAATATTTATTATTATCTATAATTACTTGTTAACTGTTTATTGAAAAATTTATAACATAATTTTTTTTCAAAGATCATTTTTTAAAGTATCCCTTGTTAACTAAATTCGTCAAACTTAATGTTATAATTTTTTTTATCTTAGGTACCTATATTTTTTTTCTTTTTTGCTTCTTTAAAAATATATACGATAAGATAAGAATAAAATATCGATATTGTTATCATTAAAAAAAATATTTCATTGACATTTTTGTTAGCCGTGTGGGAGAAAATAAAAATTCATAAACTTATGAATTATTAATAAGAACTTAATTCAATTTTAATTAAAGTTAATTATTATATTTAAAATTTAAATTAAAATTGTAATGTAATACGATTAATTATCTAAAAATTTATTCAAAATAGTTGTAGTATGTATTCATAAATTTAAATTAATATATTCCTAAAATAAGTAAATAACTTTGATTAAATGTTGCAAATATTGAAGAGTACGACCGTCAGACATTTCAGACACCGTCAGACATTTAAAAATCGTAAATTCCTCCGCAGATGCTCATCCAATAACAATTTGACATACTTATATATATATTTTAATTTTTCCATTCTGTTCTTATCGTTAATTCAAAACAAAATAAAAATTTATGAATTTTTATTTTTTTCTTTTAAATGATAAAATTAAATTACCGCATTTATTATATACTTACTCATAATTTAAATATTTTTAAAAAATAATTGTATATAATAGTAAGTAAAGTGAGAAAACTTTTTTTTTTTTTTTTGTCAAGTTCATAAAATAAATATTTAATTTATGATATTTTATTTTTGCGCGTTTTTGTTTTTGTTGTTATTATGTTATCACGTGAAACCTATGATTTTATTGATTTCTTTTCCACACAAAAAAAACAAAAAAAAATAAAAGTAATAATTCGTCTCTACTGTGTACAAATAATAGGCCAGTCAGAGGGAGGAATAAAAAAGTTATGTTATGTATAGGTACGTTATTTTTGTGGTGAAACCTTAAAAACATAAATTTTTGTATTTAACTTGTTTTTTTTTTTTTTTTGTTTTAAAGAGCTCTTTGGAAAACCCTTGAGTTCACTGACTAGTTATTTTTGTATTTCAATACATCCTTGAACAGTTCAGTAATATACATTTTAAAACTCTGCAACTCCATCTTTCGTAAATCGTAGGGCAAGACACCTTATTGACTAGACTAATAAATATAAATTTTAAAGATTTTATTTAAAAAAAAAAATTATATTATTATTAACTTGAAAATTATGTGAACAATGTTTTAACTTAAAAAAAAAAATAATTTAATTTTTTGCTCGTATATGACCTGAAAAATAAATAAATAAATAAATGAAAAAAATTAAAATTTTAAGGACAGCACACTTTAACCGATTGCTTCATGCATTTTTATTTTTTTGCTTAAAAAAATTTTATATATTTATAAAGGTCGTTTTTTTAATTGACCGAATTTTATGAAAAAAAAAAAAAAAGGTTCAAATAAAAAATAAAAAAAATAATAACATTTTTTAAGATCACAGTTTTTCCCTGAAATTGACTGAACAAAAAGAATTTTAAAGCATTAATATTTGATGTTAACAATCTAGGTATAAAGATCCTAATTGATTATATAAAAAAATTGATTTCGTATTTTAGGTTTGTTCATTCCATTTATTATAAATCACATAAAAATTACATGATCGGCATTCACTTTTGTATATTTGTATACTTTATAGTAAATATTGAAGTTTTTTTAATTTGTTTATGTCGAACATTTATTGAGCTGTCTTAAAGAAATTAATGAACATTTCGCACTAATTGACGACATTATGAGGCTAGGGATTAATGACATTTCATTTCGTATTTTGTATTTTTCGTTACTTCCGAATTGATTTAACGCGTATAATTTCACACCGGTCTTATGTGAGGGCGTTCTCTATTTCCGTCAAAACTTTCGTTAATACATTTAGTTTTTTCGCTAAATTTATTACTTTATTCTCATATTTTTAATTGCTTTTTACTCGTTTCTTTATATATTACCTACCAAAAAAAAAAAAAAACAAATAAAATTTTTTTTTAAAACTTCCTTTCTCTATAAACAAGAATATAAAATGTACAAAAAAAAGTTTACACCCGATGAAACAATGTGAAATTTAAAAAAAAAAACTTTTTTTTTGTTTAATCTGCATAATAAATAAATTTTGTTTATGATCAGCATAAAAATATAACACTTTTTTAATGAACACCATCGTATAAAGTTTTTGCTCTGAGAAGTTGAAAAAAAAAGTAACACTACATCTACATCGGTACACTACGATTACTAATATTACATATATATATACTTTTTTTTTTTTTAATTTAATTATAAATTTATTTTTAGCTCAAACTTAATCATAAAATTCTTCAAGAAGACATTATGAGCGGTATTATGCATTATGTACAATCATAATTCACTATAATTTTTATTGTGATATATGTATATCTTAAATCAGCTCTACCACATCAGTAAGTCGGTATATTGTAATAAACTCTTACTTGAAAAAGAAAAATAGAAAGTATAAATATTTTTGTGAGTCACTGTAAGTTGTTGAAAGAAAAAGTGTTATTTCAATTAAAAAAAAAATCCGATTATAATTTCGAATCAGTTAGAACACTTGTTATTGAGATCCATAATTTTAAAAGTTCTACGAAGGTTCTTTTTAAACAACTAGAAGAATTAAACAAAGTAGAAATTAGAAAAAAAAATTGCATCTTTAGTTAAATCAATATAAGTATTTACATGTATTTTTGCTGTTATGAATAACATTAACTTTTAAATATATATGAGTAATAAGTAATGTTATTATTTTTATGACTTCACTATGAATTTCAAATCAATTTATACTTACTTAAATTTTTATTGTTTATTTTGATTTTTGATATTTTTTTAAGATCACGTTACTAATGATGTTGATCAACTGTTTTGAAATATAAGTTCTGATCTATAATTTTCCTTCAAATTTCGTTAATCAACTTTATTCGATGAGAACAGACCTTAAAATAATATTTTGTATATGAACAAAAATTGACAATTATTTAACTCAAATAAATTAAAGGCTTAAATATAGGTTTATGTTATCTAGCTAGTAAAAGTTGATATTTTCCATTTACACTCAGAATTTTCTTAAGCAGAAGCTACCTGACTCAAACAATAAAAACTTTCATTAAATGGAAATTAAAATTAAATTGAATGAAAATTTTTGATTTTCACATAACCCACTTTTATTTTTTTTTGATTAAATTAACAAAAAAATTAAAATAACTTCGAAAGTGAAAACTCATGATTATATTGTAAAAAATTGATTTTGTTCATTTTTTTTCTTTTTGAAAAGAATAATACTTCGCTTGATTCAAAACAAGAATAAAAATTGTTATATGTATTTTATACATAGGTATAAATTTCTTTATTACGATTATAATTTGTTCTTTTTTATCAACAATACCCTAGAAATAGATTCAAGATTTGTTTTTGTTTTTTTTTTTAATTTCTTATCTGCTGGTAGTTTTGGTTATTAGTTAGTTATACATTATATTTTTGTCACCTAATCTCTTTTAAAAATATATATACATATATAAAATTTTAATAAAAATGTTGATGACTTATTTATTAAGTTCTTTTCTTCAATTCATTGAAATCGATAGAACAAAAATTGTCCAAATATATAAAATTCATTTTCAAGCAATTGACATTCCTTGAAGAATTGGCGGACAAAGCTTTTACTCTAACACAGAATCGCAAAATTCTTAAGATTCACTAAAGAAATTCAATATCAGAAAGAATTTTTCCCTCGCCGAAATTAAAAAAGAAAATATACTATGAAAAATTTTTTTTATTGAGCTGCAATTCAATATAATTACTTATGAATAACTTAGCAAGTATTCGTTACACCATGACAAATGTCATACAAAATAAATGTATTACTTTGAATAATTAAAAATGTTGATTTATAATATGCATCAACATTATCTAATCATAAGATCAGACTTAAAGTCGTCACATTAGAAAAATTTAACGAATTATGTACAATGTAGGTACATATGTTTTATATGTAGGTATATTTTTATTTTACTTATTCGAAATTCTTTCTTTGTTTTATTATATATTCTTTATCTTTGCTCAACTGTTTTTTGCACTCATGTTATGAAAATTTAATGCTTATTTTTAAAATGATAATCAAACACTTTCTATTTTTAAAAATCAAATATAATAAGTAGGTACCTAATACTGTAATACTGTATAAATTAAAAATTAAAAAATTATAATGATAGGAAGAATTTCCCAAAGAATATTAATTTTTTTTTTTGCTTCAGTGTAAATCAAATATTTTCCAAAATTCTGTATTCCTTAAAATTAAACCTACAGCTCAAAGCACTTCTAAAGTACTTAGTTAAACGAATTTGTTCAGTTCAAGTATTGTATTGTACATATTGTAATCGTTTTTTTTCACAAATATAAACCATAGTTAACTTCAAATCAAATTTCTCTAATTTAGCTTCAAATCTAAATTTAAGTCCATTTAGAAATCTAAGAAATGAAAACATTGTTAGTATTTAGCTTAAACGAGAACGCAAAAAAAAATTAGGCATTAGAAGCAGGGCTGTGGAATCGTCAAAAAATAGTTCCAACTCCGACTCCAACCGCTCAAATTTTTAGAGTACGACTCCGACTCCAACTCCAAAGCTAAACGTATGTGGAAATATATTTATAAATACTAGTGAAAACTATGATGTGAGTAATTAATGGAAGTGAATTAATTAATGTAATATAAAGCAAGTGCATATACAAAATTCTTGGAGTCGGAGTCGGAGTAACGACTCCGACTCCAACTCCGATACAAACACCACAACTCCGACTCCACAACTCCGACTCCAACTCCACAGCCCTGAAGATAGGTGTTTATCTAATTTTATTGATGATTTTACTTATCTCGTTTCATACTATGAGTCTTCAAAAAAAATAATCTTATTTCCTTATGTTATTTTTCGCATCAAATTTTCTTATCTGTGAGTATGTTTTTATTTTTATTTTCAAATATAGTTGTTACATACATATCGCTATGTTTCACTAAATGCTAAAAAACAAAAAAAAAATAAATTGAAAAATATATTATAATATATAACATATATATTTCTCTTCTGCTTCCGTATATAATTTGCATCCGCAAAGCGGAATAACTAATAATACCGTTAAATTAGTAGCAACAAACATCATTATATAGGTACATAAGTATAACAAGTTTTCATTAGCATAACTTTTTTTTTTTTATGCTTTTATTTATTTTTCATTTTTTTTATTTGTAGGTAGATCGTAGGTACTTTCAAATTTCAATTTAAAAAAAAAAAAAGCCAGTTAAATTTCTTCTCTTCTAAAAATGACAAAAAAAAAAAACTACTTATAAGATAAAATTTTATAAGTATTAAAAAAACAAATTGTGAAAAATATTTTTCACTTTTTTTTTTTTGTTTGTAGATCTTTTTTTTTTTTTTTTTAAAGAAAGTTACATATGTGAAATTAAAATGATGACCTATAAAGAGGCACAATATTTTTGTTTAAAAAATTATTTCAATTTAGCACCGTAGTAGTAAAAATTATTTTAACACAAAAAACAAAAAAAAAAAATTAAAAGAGCTTTATTTCCTGAGATTATATTGAGAATTTAACAGAAAAACAATAACATTTTAAACAAAAATTTTGAATATTTCAATTTTTATTTCATTTTTTTTTTTGTGTTTCTTTTTTGTGTACAAAAATACTTGTTTACACTAAAAAGAAATCAAGTTTTCTTCTTTTTTTTTCAGTTTCAACAAAACACAGAGAACACAAATACAAATGTGACTGTCGACATTTAAAGAAAACTACACATAATATACTATTACCGAGACTATTTACTTAAACAAGCATTTTCTTTTAAGCTGAGACAGAGTATTAGAAAGGATAAAATATTTGGGACACTCAAAGCTTTTATCGATACTAATAATAAGTATGTTAAAACTGGGAACTATCGAGACACTTCACTTTCGTCAAAAACTCATTGGCGCCATAAGAAATTAATTATGAATTTTGTTTGCTACCAATTAAAACTAAACAAAGCTTCGAAATGATATTGAAGCGAAAAAACTAACACTATTAATAATACAAATGATATTAGGTGCCAAGAAAAAATTAAAGTTAAGCTTAACTAAGCCAATAAGTATGTTGCTCAGTATTTTGTAAAAGAAATAAATTAAATTAAAAAAAAACTTAAATAACAATATTTTTATTAATTTTGAATGTCTTTAAAGTTCAATTTTTCTCTTTATTTCTTATTCAATAATATCATAGATTAAGAATATACATAGATTGTTAGCTTCATACAACATTATTTTTGCTATTTTTATGTGAATGTTTATTAAAACAAAATAAAATAGTGATAATTATCAATATATGAAAAGAATTTTATTTAGTTTTACTAACACCTTCACCTAAAAATACCAAAAACGATTGAAAAAATGTTGTATGAAGCTAACAATCTTTCTGTATTCTTAATCTATGATAATATCTACGAAAATTGGGAAAGTTTGTAAATATTTTTTTAAATCAACTGGAATTGAGCTTTTGGCATAAACACATAGATCAGTCAATTCAACTTTACATTTACGTTATCTTTTGTTGATAATATTTATCATTTAAGTACCTACATGTTTATAAGAAAAATATTAAGTAATTAAATTTTTTTTTTATTTACCAAGGTACATTATGTTCAAAACTTCATAAATATTGTGTGCAAAATCTAAAATTCACAATTGAAAGTTTCTGGCATAAGTTTTAACATAATATACCTTGTATTTTAATATGTGGTTGTGAATACTTATTCTCAAAAATTGTGCTTATTTATTTGTATGATACTTATATATATACATATATATTAAGAAATTGAGGTCATGTTCACGAATCAAAACATTATTTTATTTGAAGGAAAATTAATACGAAAAAAATATTTGTCTTAAAAATTTTCTTCTTTATTTTTTTTTATGCAATTAAGACTCAATAGTATTGTTATAATAATTTTTGTTATTATTCATAAGTTTTAAGATTTAAGATTAGAGATAACAAAATAAAATTGAAAAAAAAAGAGCAGCCTATTATTAAAATCATTATTTAATAGCTTTATTTTTAATAATTTTTGTTTTTATTTTTTTTTTTGAAACATTTAAGTATTATAATGTTTTCATATTATGTATACTTCTAAAGATATATTTCGTATTTTTTTTTTTCTTGTTCCATTTTTCATTATTTTATGTTTTTAGAATTTATGATGCGTTGCTTTATTTTGTGAACTATTTTATGGTTTTAAGCACTATATATATACATTGTTCTCATATTATATTCTTCGAATCATCTAAATAAATTTCAATAAATTTGTGATTCAAAAAAATAAAATTCTTATAAAAGTATTGCTCACATTTGCACGAAAAAAGTTAGGTCAACCTACATATTATATATACTTATATTTAAAATATAAAACATTAAAAAATATATACATATTTATGTTATGAAATTTTTAATAACAATTATTTGTTTTTTCCTTATTTAAGTTGAATCACTTTGTGACATGAAGGTAAACACTTTCAGACACCGATTTTTAGTAAAATTTTCACCATTTAAGATAAAAGAATACGTATTGTTAAATTGTCGATTAAATTGACATCAATATTAGGTTTGCCATAAATTTTGCAAAAAAATTCAACATTTATCATAAATTAAAAAAATACTTATCTTTATTTTTAACATAATCGTGATTTTCTTTTTATTTTTAGTTTTAACTACCATTGATGAAAAATGAGCATATTTCAGCCCAGAACATTTTAGCACATCGTCAATTCATCAAAAAAAAAAATTATATATATTTAACTTGAAATGGAAATTGATGGTTCATCTCTTGATAGAGTAATTAAGCCAGAAGAAAAACTTATTTGCACAGATAAAATTGATTTTGATGAAACCGATGACAACAGTTATCAAAAAATTTCAGATAATAAATTCGATAATGTTTTAATAAAATTGGTCGACGAAAATAATGCCCAAATCGTTGTCAAAAACGAAGTTGAGTTTGAAGAATTTCAAGAAATTCCAAAAATTTCAAAAGAAAACAAAAACAATGATACTCATATTAACACTACCAGTGTGCTAGACAAATCATCAAGTACCAAAGAAAACGGCAGCAGCAGCAGTATTAAATTTGTTTGTGAAAAAAATATTGTTTTGGTTAAAAATAATGAAGATAATAATCAAAATGTTGAAGATTTTATACCAGAAAATAAAATTTCAATTAGAATTGAAAAAACTGCCGGCAATAAAAATTTAATTAAAAATATAGAAATTGTTGTCAATGATACAACAGAAAATATTCGAGTAGGTAGTAATACTGATTCTTCAACAAAATTATTAAAATCTCTTGAAACAAACGTTCAGTTTCCAACTGAAGAAGATAACGATAATAATGAGAAAAAATTAAAGAAACAGCATTTTGAAGAGGCAACTTCTACTATAACCGATGATTTGAATTTTACTACTCCACAGAATACTTCAACTCACTATTTGATTGCAGAAAATAAGCCAATATCAGCATCTGAAAATGAATCAACAATTAATTATACTTCTGAGGAGAGAGATGGCAACAAGATTTCTAAATCTAATAAGATTATGTCAAAAGATTCAGAAGATCAAATAACTAATAGATCATTGGAATTCGATACAAAAGAGGATTCTAATAAATTTGGTATTACTAGTGATTTAAAAGCAGAATATTCTTTGACATATGAAACAAATAATAATTTCTCTAAAGAAAAATATGATCAAAACAATAAAGATAATAAAATGTTACCAGTTATATCTGAAAGCTGTCTAAAATTGCTTGGTACGAATAAATCTGAAATTGTTTTTACAGACAAACCTACATCGGGAAATAAACCACAGCATTCAAAAGTGAATTCAATTGATTCTGAATCATCTAAAACAATTTTTGATAGTAATTTATCGCAAAGAAAAATCACGGCAGCTATTGTAAATAATCCTTCTATTGATTTAAAAGTGATGCGAAATGAAATGAATTCATCAACAACTATAAATATTTTACCACAAGAAAATAATATTTCAAAAATATCAGATATCGTAAGACAAAATAATATTCAGGGAATTATTCCCCATAATAGTCATAATAATGAACAAAAAGATTTTTCTGATAATTCTATCAATTATTTAATTCATGATTCTATACGTTCAAATCAATATTGTGCTTCCAGTTTAAACAAATCAAATCAACAACAGCAAAGTTTGGAAGCAAATGTAGCTACTGTTGAATCTGATGCAAAAAATAGAATAATGAATAAATCAAATAAACAAACATTAAACAAATTCTATGATTTAGTTACAAAAACAACTACAACACAAGAAAACTCAAATTCTGAAAAAATTAAACCCTTTCAGTACGATAATCCATTTAAACGAATAAACAGCGATGGCGGTAATTTTAGAGCTCATCCACAACAAAATGAATCTCTTCACGAATATCAAAAGAGTTTTCATAATTTTCCAGAATCATCTTATAATAAAAATGAAAGTGGTATTCAAATAAATTATCAAATTCCTGAAACAACAACATCAAGAAATACCAATCGTATTAATCCAAACGTAAATGATAAACAAAATAAAATTGAACATTATGATGAATATCAAAAAAGTTTTCACAATTTTCCAACATCATCATCATCAGCCAATAAAAAAGGAAATGAAATTCAAACTTATCCAGAAACAATTTCAACAACATCAAAAAATAGTCGTACTAACTTAAATGATAAGCAGAATAAAATTGATTATCGACATTTAAATACTGCCACAACTACAAAATCTATACACGAATCAATTTATCCTGGGAAAAAGCATCATTTAGATAGTGGAAACAGATTGAAATCAGAACCATATTCTCAGGAACCTACAAACAATATTACCACAGCCAATTCAAATTATTATCAACAACATCAACAGCAAACTAAAATGTCTGACTTTAATGCATCAACAACGTCTAAGCATCTTATGCAAACAACAAGTGATGCAGCTATCAAATTAAAAATGCATAAATATGCACCATACGAAATTAATTCAAAGAATTTTGCTGAAATAAGTAAGAAATATAATTATATTGAAGATTTGCAGTTGAAAAATCCAGATAAACAATATCAAATGACTGGAAAATTAACTAATTACATGGAACACGGAGGACAACAACATCATTTAGAACAACATCCTAACAGTAATGTAGCTTTGCTATCGTCTAATCATTTAAACCAGCAGGCTCGAAATCTTAACTATTTGAAGCCAAATCCAGAAGACTCAAAAACCCAATATGATTTTAAAGTGCGTCAGCCGTTCAATTATGATCGTCAATTAAATGATCAGAAGCATATGGCACTCAATGATACAATGATTGCTCAACAACAACAACAACAGCGGAACCAACAAATGTATTATTCATCAGAAAATTTTAAAAATAAAGTTGGAACCAGATATCCAGTTAGCGGTGAAGTAACAACATCATATGATAGAAATATAAATAGCAACTACCATACTTCGTATTCTTCTACTAATTATAATTCAAATTGTTTGGGAATGCCGGCTTCATATCCATCAACGGAGGAATATAATAAATATCATTCATATAATGGTAATAAGGACCAAATGCCGACAGACGTAAAATATTTTCAAAAAAATACTGATAATACTAACTCTTCTTATGCAACTAGCGGCGTAAGCTGCAAAACTGTTGGAAGCAGCAGCAACAACTTTGAAAATCAAGATAGAAATTTTTACACATCAAATAAAACTACTAATGACAATTCATGGCCACAAACATCACAAACCTACAGTAACGAAGCAGCGAGTACAACATATTTTCCAAGTAGATCTAGTTTTATTAAAACGGAACAACAAAATTCTTCATATGAAAAAAATATCCAACATAATACTGGCTATAAATGCTCACCACCAATATCATTTAATCAATCATCCACCGAAGAAACGTATGCTGCACCTAAAAATATGGCAAACTCAGTCCATCAAACGCAACTGCCACAAAAAATGCCATATGTACCCAACAGTGGCGAACACGAATCATATTTTCAAAAGTACGATTCTGGAACAAAAAATTCAATTAATATGTTAGAGTCGTATCGCAAATTAAATAGTGCTGCATACAATCCTGTAGATTTTTTATTACAACAACAAAATCAACACAAAGTAATTCCAAAACCACAATTGGATCATGTAAAAAACATATCACCAAAAACTCAATCAAGCACAAATGATAATTACGAATATGCTGCTCATTCGTCATCATTTAATGTCGGCCAGCAACAACATCTAGGTACATATTATCCTGAAAACAGAAATTATGTACCGGAACAAAATACAAAACCAATATTTGCTCATCATCAGCAATATGATTCATCTCTGGTAAGTTATAATAATAAGCAGCAAACAGCACAAATTCCACAGAACCACCCGGCATTACAAATTCCATTGTCTGTTCCATCCTCATCATCGTCGTCACCATCGCCAGCATCATCAACAACATCCATTAAACGACGAATAGATAGTGGTGCTCAAATTGGTAGTTGTAGCAGTTCTATAAACAAAAATCAAAAACCAAATTATCGTGAACTTATCAACAATTATTATGCTATGAAACAATCAACAACAGAAGATGATTTAAATTTAAAAATAATACAAAGAACATTAAATTTCAATCCTCCTAAACAGAATCAAACTGATTTGGAATCTAATAATTCAAAGAATCTGCCATCATCAGAATCAAAAAATCAAATAATCAAATGTGTTACACCAACAGAATTACAAATTTCTCAACTAAAAATGACACCAACAGAAGTTGTATCAAAAAATAATGATGGAGAAGAACAATTACGGCAACAACAGCATCAACAAGAGCAACAACGATTGACTCCACAACAATGCGATAGAAATAATGAATATGTCACTGAAAATAGTTTCTTAAAAAATTCCTTACATAACGATATAAATGTGACAATTTCACGTGTAAGTCCATACCACCTGGTAGTTGGCAATAATAATAGTAAAGTAAATAATATGAACATTAGTATTGACAATACAAGTAATAGTAAAACAAATAAAACTAATAATATGAATGATGGTAACAAGAAAACTCCAAAAAATAGCAATAACGAAGTAATTTCACAAAATAGAATATTACATTTACAACAACAGCATCAGAAAGTGCAACAACAACAGCATCCGAAACAACAACAACATCGCCAACAACAACAACAAAAACAGATACAACACAATAAAGAAATACCATTGATTGTTCCTACAACGATAACAAATCCAGAGAATATATTAATGAAAACAAATCACAATGTATCACCCTTAGATTTATCTGTAAAAACTGTTAAAACAAAAGCTGATTCAACTGGTTGCTTTTCTGATGTGGTTAGTTCATATCGACAAAAAAATGAAAATTCATCAACGATATCTGTGCCTAAAATAAATTTTTTACCAAATTTTGCTAATGTTGGCCAAAGTGGTGGCAGTCAACAAATGCCAACAATACCACACTATCAACAACAGCACAACACAAATAATGATAATAATAAGAATGTAACTATTAATGCACGAACTGTAGTTAGTAAAAATTATTATAGAAATGATTCAGATAATAATAATAAATATCGACGAGATAATAATAATGTTTCAGCTACACCATACAGTCATATGATAAAACACGATAAATTACCATTACAACATCAACTCCACCAACAACATCAAAATGAGCCAATATTTAACTCAACTGCGACAACAACTGTGAAAACTAATAAAATGAACAATTATGATCCATATATTTATAAACAATACCAATATCAACAACAACAACAACAACAACAGCAATATCAACAACAACAACAACAGCAATATCAACAACAACAACAGCAATACCAAAAGCAACAACATAAAGATTATTATAATAATAATAAATCTCAGACTCCTTCTGATAATACATATAGTTATACTGATTCAAAGATATTACAAAAAAATTGTCAATTCGTTAATGTTATTAAAAGTAATCCTGTGATGAAGGAAAAAACTCCAAATCCACAAAATTTTGAATCAACAACAACATCCCATCAACAGCAACTTCAGCATCATAGTATTTTTTCAGCAAATTTTGAGGATCAAAAGGTTTCTGTATATCCAGTTCGACGAAATGAAACTCTCCCAATAATTAAGTCAAATACTCCCTCCAATACTGATAAATTGAAAGCTACTTGTACTGCAACAATTAATAATAATAATAATAAAAGTAGTTATAACAGCCAAAGTAATGATCACCTGCAACAGCAAAATAATAATAATTTACATACTTTTAAAAATGAAAAACCGTTTCTGACTAAAATTGGTGTATCCGCTCCTGATCAATTAAGTTACTATTGTGATGGCAGTAATTCTGTCAAAAATTCTTATTTACGTGAAAATGTTGAAAATAATCATTATACACAGCAACATGTATTATTACAGAGGCAGCAGCAACAACAGCAGGAAAATCAGCAAATCCATTCATCCAAAAATTTCAATTCTGAATCATTAACTCAGAACGTTTTAAAATTAAAACAAACTGAAAAAACTTATCCACCTGACATGCGCCGTAAATTTTCCGTCATTCAAACAATGTCACAATTTTCCGATAATTCTGATAATTCAAAGAATAAAACATTGACAACTGAGACTATTAATACTAATAATACAATTTCTCACCAATATCAAAGTAAAATGCTAACAGAAGCTGAAAAAATACAAATTCAGAATTTAAATATGTCGAATAATATAAATTCATACAATGATTTCAATAAATATGATGTAAAAGCAGGATTAAATATGAACAAAACAGAGAACAATAGAATTTCGAACTACGAAGTTGGTGGTAGCGATGTTGTTGTTCCATCAGAACATAAAAAATCGGACATTGCTTCACTTTTGGCTGCAAGAATACGAACCAAAGGTGAGCTCAAAGTTTTTGTACCACCACCGATAAACTCAACAAGTAGTAATTCTAATACGTCGACAAAAGAGCAAGTTACATCTACAACAACAACAATTACACCTCCTATTTCATTACAATCATCTCTAAGTCCGTCATTGAATATGATGACAGAACAAAATAATGATGACTTTAATGGTTTAAATTTAAATGATTGGAATTTTACTTGTAATGATTTCGTAGAACAATTAACAAATGGGTCTGCAAAAAAAAGAACAAAAAAGCGTAAACTTATATTACAACAACAGCAGAAGAAGGAAAATAAAGAACAATCGTTCGTAGAAAACAGTACATCAACATTAGAAAATTTTCCTGGTATAGAATATAATGGTGATGTTGATAGAAAATTAATTGAAGAACTGAAACTAACAGCAAATCTATTAGATGAAACTGTTGCCAATGAAACTGAAACAGATGAAGATAAACCCTTGAATTTATTGCGCCAACATCATAACCGCAAGCCTCCTCAAGTGTTAGATGAAGTTAAATTAATTAAAAAAATTAAAGAAGAACTGAACGATGATGATACAACAGCCCCTCCATCAATTAAAGACGAAAACTCTTCAACGCATCATAGTACCGATAGTAAGACCGAAAAGCTAGGAAGGCGAGAAAAACAAAGAATCAAGCAAGAAAAAAGACTTGCCGCTCGTATTGGTAGGAGTAGCAGTTCAGAAAGTGATCAAGATGATAAGACTCAAAATCCAACTCAACAACGTAATAAAAAAATACGTAAATTTCCTCGTAAACCTAGAACAACTATTAAAAGTGAATTACAAATTGGCAACAATGACAGTTCTACGGTTAACGAAAATGAAAGTTCAAATGATAGTACAAATGAGAAGAAAAATTGGATATTTTCTTCAGTCACCAAAAATAATAACAACAAAGAAATTAGTATTGAATCAAGGAAACGGAAATTAACTGAATCTACTTCGCTAAAAGACAGTTTCGAACCATTTCAAAGAAAACGTAATAGTCTTTTGAAACCATTTGAAACCGCTATGATGACAAAAGCTGAAATGAAATATATAACACCTGTAAAAGAGGAAGAACTTTCACTTGTTGATCCATTAAAAATTGATGAAACTAGTAAGAATTTAGTTGAAACAACAACAACGGATTCCAATGAAAAACCTAAGAAAAATTCTAAACAAAAGTCTTCATCAAGTAAAAAATCTATTAATGTCACTGACGATGATGATATTGAGGGTGATGTTAATGATGAAAAGAAACAATTACCTAAAGAAACAATGACTAGATCAAAAAAACGGAAACAAATTGAAATGCAAATAGCAAATAGTAAAATTTTGCGCAATTATAAAGTTATTGGTAGTAATTCAGGGTTAACGAAAGCAGCACTAATGGAGGTAACCACAAAAACTTCACCCCCGTCGATTGAATCAATGAGATTACGGTCAAAACGTATTCAAGATCAAAATAAAAGTGTCGGAAAAAGTCCATTAAAATTGAAATCTAAAGAAAAATCAAGTGTAACAAAACAAAATGAAAATTCGAAAATTATTAAAAAAACTAATCGAATATCGTCGGCGTCATTTTCTACATTTCCACCTGGGTGGGAGCATCAGGTCTACGAATATAAAAAGTCATTAAAAGTACCTCTTAGTTTAATTTCGGTTAAAGGGCCACCAGTTAAGAATTCTTCTAATATTGGAAGCAATAGTAGTAATAAAAAAAGCAGTACGGCAACAATGTCTTTACCTGATTTAGATTCACATTCATCAGATTTTTCAGAAATTTCTGAAAAAATTCAAGAGAAATTACTATTAACACCACAAGCATTAAGTGTTAAACGACAGTTATTTACCGAAAATATTGCTGCTGTTGGTGCAACATTAACTACATTAGATGATGAAGATGATGAAAAGTTATCTAAAAATAAAACTGGATCAAAAAATAAACCAGCGTCCATAATTGATTTACTTCATTCGAGAGTGGTGCCATCAAAAATTGCTAGAAAAACGGCTAATAGGTTAGCATTATCTGCATCAACTGCAGCATCAACTAATTCATTGGGTGGAAAAAAAAATATCCAAAGTAATGAAACAGAATTGTTATCAGCACCTGTTGTAAATTCTACAAATACAGATGATTCATTAACCAGCAACGTAATTGATGGTAAAAATAATGTTTTTAAAACTGAAGTATTGAAATCAAGAACTCGAACTGAATCGAAAACATTGAAGCGAAAAGAGCTAATTAGAGAAGTTTTTGGAGGTGATGATCGACCTGCATCAGCCCCACCAGATATTGAAAATGTCTCTTTTGAAGAAAAATATCAACAGTTTTTGAAGAAACTAAATACCGACTTCGGTGGTGGTGATTTAGACAGAGCAGTTGATCTGAATATGTTGAATGAAATGTCGAACTGTAAACTACCATATGAAGAAGGAATACATAATGTACCTAAAAAATTTGTTAAATTAAAAAAAGGCAATAAATACAGAAATTTTCGAAGAAAAGGTAGTTCTGGTTTTGATTATATACGGAAAAAGAAAAAAACTCCAACATTGACAAGTTCAAGTCAAAATTTAATGAAAAAAAGGAAAATTTCATCAATTTTAGAAGTGTGTCAACCTAGAGATGAAAATGATGTGAGCAAAGAAATTCAAAAATGGGTTTTAAATAAAAGTGTTGGCCAAAGTGCATTACATAAAGCTGCTCGTTTAGGTTATTTAGATGTTATTGCCTACTGTTTAGAGAGAATGTCGATGAATCCAAATTCAAAAGATAATGCTGGTTACACGCCGTTGCATGAGGCTTGCAGTAAAGGTCGTTTAGATATTGCTAGAATACTTTTGGAATATGGTGCTAATCACTCTGAAGCAGCACACTCTGGTAAATATTTTTATTTTTTTCAAAATGATATAAAGTTCATATTTGAACTTTTTACTTTAGGAATTCGACCACTTCATGAGGCAATAGAAAATGGTTTCGTAGAAATCGCAAGATTATTACTTTCATATGGTGCTGATCCATTATTAACAACATATGCAGGTAGTTAAACCCAACACTCTATTAAAAACATTATGGTTATATTCTAAAAACTTTGGATTATTAATGCTAATAAATTATTTTGTATATAAATTTTAAGGACAAACACCATTAATGATGGCTGAAGATGTTGATATGGAATATTTCATTAAAAGTCATCTTAATGATGTACAACAAAGGTCTATTAAAAAGGACGTACATAAATCAGATAAAAAGAATGTCATGCAAAAGTTTGATAAAACATGGAAATTTCCTGGTGCTTGGCAAACTTTTGGTAAGTTTTTTTGTAATTTTGTTTAGATCATAATGTTTTTTAACAATTTTAATTTTATTTTTTATTTTCAGATCCTGATGAAAACGGTTTCAATATTTTTGATGGTGCTTCCAATCAAGATGATAAATATAGTGCAGTGAATAAAATTAGGACAACTAATTTAATTAATAAGTCTCCTCTTGAGAATAGCGGTAGAGCTGTAGAATCTAAATTGTATGAAAAATTGAAAATGAATTGTTATGTAACATTATGTAAAAATATTTCTGATTCAAGTGAAAAGCGCTCTGTATTGATAGAATCTATAGATAACACCGAAAATGAAGATATTTTTGAATTTGAAGAATCAGAAACTCCTTTGCCACCATTATACACATTACGTGATGAAGGATTAGATAAATGGATACTTTTAAATGATCTTTGTGTTCTATTAAAAGTGAAATCGAAGGATACTCTATTAAAACAGGTAATTTCATTTAATTAAATTTATATATTTTACTATTTTATTTAAAAAAAATTTTTTTTTAGATTTATCCTTGTTTACCACCTCCGGCTGTTAATAAAGATGTACTACGTGAATTAAAAATTTCCGAATTTTTAGAAAAAGCAATATGTTTACAACTATTGAGTGCAGGAGAAAAATTAAATATTCGTTCTTCCAAAATAACACTCATTAAATACAACGATAGAGTTAAGGATCTACTGGGTGTGACAACTGTTTCAATGAAAGTTTAAACAAAAAAAATATATATAAATGAAATTAGTAAATAAATTAGGCATAATAATAATAAAAATATATATTATATATTTTAATATTTTTTTTTTAAAAAACTTTATTACAAAAAAAAAAAAAAATAGTATCTAACATATAAGTATTTTAATTCGACTATATTTAAAATATTAAAAATGTTGCAAACTCTCATTAAAAAAAAATCATTATTATTATTTGTAAAATGTTAATTTTTTTTACTTAAGTTTTTTTTTTTTTTTTAATTTTTTCCTCCTAGCTTTAACATTTTACTTTTTTTATTATTAATTAAAATGATAATAATGTAATGTTTAGTATTTAGAACAAAAAAAAAAAAAAAAAAAAATTAAGTGATTTATTGTTAATACGCTAGAAAAAAAAATTGGATATTATGGAGATAATGAAATTGTTTTTTATTCAAAAAAAAGAAAAAAATTATTTACACATTAAAACATAAAAAATTTAGTAAATTTTAATTTACATCTTTTAGAAAAAAAAATCACATGAAAGTTTGTTTATATGGTTAAAATTCTGATTATAGAAGAAAGATTTTAGGAAATAATATCATATTGTTTTAAAATTTTTGTTTTTATTTTTTAATGACAAGTAATTCGATAATGTTTAAATATTTTTTTTTTTAAATAAAGTATTAAATACTTTATTATTTTAATTAAAAAAAATTTAAGAGAGATTAGCAATGGAAAAATATAAAATTATAAATTAATATTTTATTTATTTTTAAGCAAAACTATACATTATTTTGATTATAAATTTACGTCCTTACATTTATTTGAACATTGAAATTTTTTTCTATATACTGGATAGAATGAGACGATGTTAACGTCAAGGTTTGTTTTTTCTTTTTTAATTTTATCATGGCTAAATAAAATGTATTATATTATATAATTTAGCATCAATAAAGTTAAAAAAAAAATAAAACAAACTCATTGTTTATCCTAATACCTAGTAAATTCTCAAAAAGTCAAATGTATTTTTGTTTTTGTTCGACAATCAAAAATATATATATTTTTTTTAATTTACTTTTCAACAACTTTTATGGTTTTCCTCGGCACGTAGCAAAACTGAAACTACATTTATGTACATTTCAAAATTATTATAGTATTCTTTTAATAATATTAAGTTTTTAGCAATTTTTTGCTCAAATAAATTTATCTATATATATTAATACATATAGTGAAAACATAATTTTTTTTTTCCAAAAATTTGCTAATAGACTCTTAAAAAATAATATTACTTGTTTCATTTTATAATTGGGATGATGAGTGAGTGATTATAGACAGAAAATAGTATTGTTATTCAAAATGAGAAAAATAATTAAATTTTTCTCATAAATGAAATTTTTGTACATTATTTTTGTTAATAAGATATGATGGGAAGAAGAAAAGAGTGTATAAATTGTGCAATCAGATGTGATTTTCGCTTTTTATAACTGGGAAAAGCAATGTAAATATAATTATATTAAAAAAAAAAAAAAAGGAAAATAAAATATAATGTAAACATTTTTCTTATAATTTTGAAGAAAATTTATATTATTAATTTTTTTTTTTTCTTAAATATAAATTGGTATAATTGTATATAAATTAAAAAATTTTTTACTTGAAATAAAAATAAATATTTTTATATTGCATATTCAATAAAATGTTGGTTTTAGTTTAAACTTTAAATTCTGTTATTATACAAATGTATATGTACATTTTTCATTTTATGCCGGTCGGTATGTCTGATCTACGCTAAGATGCTTTTAACTATTGAGCAGATAAGAACTGCCGAAGCATGTCTCAAAATCACGTAGTAAGAATCTCAAAATTTTAATTGATCTTAAAAGTTTAATTGGAATCAATGTCGATTGTAGCAACCCAGATCAATATTGGTCTCCGGTTTATGTCTACGGATTCGAAATGGATCCTGAAAATAAAATGTATAATTTTATTGTTCCTTCCGCAAATATGAACAGTATGGCAACATTGATGCGACAGTGTAGATTTCTTTTCTGCTTTTTTGCAGCTTTTGTTTTGTAGGAATCTAAGAAAAAAAATTGATCCAAATTTAATGTGAGATACTGTTACATTTTTTTTGAATTCACCATGATCAATCAACAAGTCGTAAATTAAAAACTTGTTGATCATGTTAAATGATTTTCGTAAATTGTTTTTAATTGGACAAAAAAACTAGATGGCGAAAATTTTTGTTTAAAAAATAAAAACAACTTGCATCAAACTCTGGGGATCACCAGATGACGTTAGTTTATGTTCTAAAATCTGTAAAATTCTATAAAGGCTTTTTGCAGCTTAGTTGCAGTGAAGTCCTGAGTATTAAAAGGCCATTCACACTTACATATAATTCTGGCATTAAAATGTTCCAGAAAATTTTTCTCAAAATTTTGGAGCTTCAATTCCTATCAATATTCGCAGCGTTATTTTTTTCGGAAACCTGAAAAATCTTTAACGAGAATACCAGATTTAACGGATTGGATAGCAGCTAGGCCAGCAAACCAAAAGTGTTTTTAAAACCACAATTGGGATTTTAAAAACCATAGTATGAATTCAAAAAATTAAAAATAATAAATATTTCATTAGTTTGGTGTGATTTTTCCATTTCATTTTTCCTACAATCAAAAATCTAGATGCTATGTATAATTTTATTGTTCCTTCCGCAAATATGAACAGTATGGCAACATTGATGCGACAGTGTAGATTTCTTTTCTGCTTTTTTGCAGCTTTTGTTTTTTGTATAAAACAGACAAACTACATTGTCTATACAGCAGAAAATTTCTTCACATTAAAAAGTCGGGTTGAGTTTTTTCATCGTCGCCCGTTCCGTCAATACTGCGGTAAAAATCAAATAAATAATAATTAAAATAAAAATAAAAACAAAATAAAAGAAAAATTTCTCAAATTATAAAATGCTTTGTAACATGAAAGTTCCTTCCAAAATAATATTTTTATTAATTAATTTTTAAGAAAAAAAAAAAAAAAAATTTATAAATTTTTAATAAAAAATTCATGAAACTTGTGCGCAATATTTAAAAAAAAAAAAATATTCATTTTTAGTATACAAAAATAAAAAAAATTAGGTGAGTTAAAAAAAACATTAAACTTAGTATGCTGTTAGTACTTTTTACTTACTAAACACCTAGAATAAATTTAATTTTAATTTAAAATGAAATGATGAAAAGAAATTTTTGTAGTGAAGTTAGGTATTATCTTTAGGAACCTGGTACATATCTAGATATATCATGGGACTGCAGAGGATGCGCAAAGGAACCGGAAACGATATCGTACATCCTCTGATAAATGTTTAGCGATAGCTATAAAAACGGCCATAATATTCAAGTAGAGCCCCCCAAGAACATGATCCGGAGAAACTACTTAGATTCGTAAACAGGATTAGGTAGGTAGTTCGAGGGGGATGGCTAGCTAAGCTTATCAGATAGTGTAGTATAAGTCAACGGGCCTCGGTGTAACAGGGGATTTTCGACATTAAGTCCGCTCAACCAAATCAAACCTAGCGTATGTTGTAATATTGACATATACGACAAAAAAATATATACCTATATCAGAAGGATTTTACTCACAACTCTAGAGATTTATGGAATTGATTATAACACCTAAGTACCTACATAATTAATATAATTTCATATAATTTACCTTTTTTACGGCATAGGTGAATTGGTTCGAGATGTCTTACACATAACACTACTATCAACAGTAAGAAATTTTTCTTTTTTTTTATTTTTTCATAAATTTTCCACCCCAAAAAAATTTTACCTGATAAGTTTTTCCTTCCATATAAATTCAACCATGTACCTGATTATTATATTCATTCCTAAGAGGATATCATCTTTTAAATGAACAAAAAAAATATATTTTTTATTTGATGAATTTTTATTTTTAAGTAATAAATTATTTTTTTTGTTTTTTTTTCATCCTTGCTGCTATTTGGTATTTTATTATGTTTTGTCTGGAAGTAATTTTAATTAAAAACAAAAATAGTGGTGTTGACAAAAACAAAATAAAAATAATCCCAAATTTCTATTCTTGTTAGAAAAAAAAATTAACCCACCAAGGATTTGAAAAAGTAAAAATAAAGAAAAAAAAACAAAAATTGATTTTTCAAAAAAAAAAAAAGAAGAAAACTAATACTAACTTGTCTGGAGGAATTTTCTTTTTGCCAAAAAAAAAAATTTAAGGGGGGAAAATTCGAAAAAATTCTGAAACCTGTAAAAAAAAAAAAAAAATTCTCGCCAATTTCTAGCACTTTATTTTCATACAGGCCCATTATTGCCCAAGTCGATAAGATGAATTTCCGGTTTGCACATAAAAAGATTTACCTAAATACCTACACAGAAAAAACATATGGGAACGGAAACTGGAAGGATTTAATTTACACTTCTACCTAATTCAAATAAATTGAACTCAAATTTTAATGTTCATCTAAAAATAATTTTGCAAATTAAACTTAAATAAATTTGGAAGTTTTAATGGGTACTAAGCCACTGCTGCTGATCCTTAAAATGTGAACAAGAAATTGTTAAAATTTGGATACTTTGTAAAATAAAAAATCCCGAAATAACTTATAGGTATATTCTTCTACTGAGACGATCTCTTGCGCAGAAGTTTAAATTTAAAAAGCAACAATATTCTTCTACCATCACGAATTATTATTGTATTTTTGAAGTTGCCACTATCTAATGTGATAAACTGGAATTCAAATTTGAATATTTTTAATCGTGAGAATTCAATCAGTGAATAAATGTTCCATACTTAGAGGCTGCCACAGATAGGCATAGAGTCATAGAATCTTCGATTAATTTCGAAAAACTTTACAGAAATTTTTATTTAGAATACGTACTAGGTATATACTGTATATTATGTCCTTGTACTTACTTACCTATTTTTTTTATCCTATTATTTATTTAAAAAAAAAAGTAATTGATAGCCTAGTATCTATAAGTACCTATGTACGCCTAAAATAAGAAAACAACAGGTGGCAATATAATTTTGTTTCCATTAGAGCTGTATTGTTAACAGTGTGCTAAATATTGTAATGTTGTAACACATTAGTAAAATTAACTTCCAAATATTTCGAAGATCTATTTCCAAGAACGTTTTCGTTTCAAAATATTTTTTAGTAATTTTCAATTTTAATATATACTTATATCTACAAACGCTCTCTATGCAAACTAAATATTTTTATTTGGCTCCTTTATAAATGCATTTTTAGCCCTTCCAGTCCGAATTTTTAATCATATTCGGGTCATCATATTTTTTGGAATTCTCTAATCGACATCTATCATCCCAGGTATATGCTAATTTTCATCAGAATCTATAAAACTTTTTTTTATCAAAATGAAAATAATTGGACAGTTGAAAGCTCGGAAAATCTCGTGTTTTAGCATGAATAAAAATTAATTAGATTAAAAAGATCACAATCGGCAAATTATTTTAATATTTCTAAGAAGCATTTGAGAGTGGGAAGGACCTGTTAACAGAAAGCATATGCATATTAAGTTAATTTTTTAATTTTGATGAAAAATGGTTTAAAATAAAATAAATACTTAGGTATTTGAGAAAAATTCAAGTTTTGACTTCTAGTTTTTTTTAGTAGTACTTAAGTAAGTTAAATGTAGGACTGAAAAAATTGATCACTTAATTAAGCATATCCTTCTAAAATAAAAATTTTGAAGCAGTTTCTTGATTTCATTAAATTATCAAAAAATGTATTTCCATAAACTTAACTTCTTTTTGTGTTTTCAAAAAAAAAATGTTAACATTAAAATTACAAAATTCTAAATTTAATATTATTTGTAAGAATTTAGATATTAAAACGATTAACGTGAGAAAGATTGAAAGGAAAAATCAATCTAAAATTTGAATAAGTTTTGTACCTACATATATTATATAATATAGTATAGATATATAATATATATTATAATATATTTTTTTCTAATATATTTTATTTAATTTTTTTTCGTCTTTCTGATTCTAATAAATATAGATTTTTTCGTGTTTAGAAAAATTTCAAGCTAAAAGTTATTATTACCATCTGCGCTTTTTTTTTTGTGTGCAAAATAACTCACATTATATTATACTTATTTTATATCAGTTATGAAGAAAATTAATAGGGTGTTTTACTGTCTAAAAATCTGTCTGTGAAAGTTTGAAGTAAAATAAACTTACGAAAGATCTATTACGACACATAGGCGGGCAGATTATAAAGTTCTGTTAACCGTTAACAATCAATTTTAACTCTATTAAGGATTTCGCTAGGACCAGGCTGCTTGTTAAAGCAAATGTTGATTAATATTATTTTTTTTTAATATTTATTTAATTTGTTCATTCGAGCGTCATGATGTAGTGGTATTGCTATTATCCTGCGGAGTATTCGGTCTTGGGTTCAATTCCCTCCTCGGATTGGGATTTGTCAATTTTTCGATTTGTTCACTTGAATTAAGTGTTTGTGTTGTTTAATTCAAAAAATTAAATCTGTTCTCAGTCAAACCATAGATTAAGAATACAGAAAGATTGGAAGCTTCATACAACATTTTTTCAGTCTTTTTTGGTATTTTTATGTGAAGGTAAAACTAAATAAAATTCTTTTCATATATTGATAATTATCACGTATTTTATTTTGTTTTACTAACACATTCACTTAAAAATACCAAAAATAATGTCGTATGAAGCTTCCCATCTTTCTGTATTCTTAATCTATGGTCAAACTAATTCTATATTTGTAATCGGAGTGTTAGTTTAATTTATATACTTTTTTTCAAAGTACTTATGTATGTTTCAATCAAGTTGATTTATAACCGATATTATAATTATTATTACTACTGATGGTTATTGCTACATACTACTTATTTCCAGTTTGAAAGATTAATTCGTAAATTCTATCAACTTATTATATAATTAATAATTATTTTCTAAATTTAAAGGTGTTTAAATTAAAGTGTATGAACTCTAATTGTTTTTCTTTGTCTTTGGTGTAATTAGCTTAAGATTAGATAAGACGGTGAAAATGTTTCGAGAATGTTCATAATACTGTACGATTATCTCAATTTTGACGAATGTACAAATGCTTTGGGAGAACAGTACGTAGAGACATCTAACCTTTCTGATCGTTTCTTAATAAATAATTTTTATAAATTCCTAATCCGAATCAATTCTTATATTAGATACTTTGAAAAATAAATTTTTAATATCGAATTTTGAATATTTTTATTTAAAAAAAAAATTTATAGTCAAAATTAATTTAATGTCGAAAAACCAATGTCTTTTTTAACAATAAATTGAATTACTTAAATACGTTAAAGTACAATTTTTAATTCACCCTGAAATTTCTACATAGAAGAACACAGAATTATGAAATGTTCAAGTAGATTCTTTTTATATTAAAGTAACATTTGGATTTTATTGCATTTCTTAAAGGGTGGAATAAAAAAAAAAATACTGTATCTTGCAAAGAATATATAAACATTTTTAAAAGTTAAATATATTCACGAAAAAACGAAAATTATATTATTTTTGGTGCTTGCCATACTTGTAGTCAAAACGCAAAAAAAAAAAAATTATATTATATTTTTATCCTCGCGTTTGTCAAATATGTACAAAATATTTATACAAAAAGTCCTGTAAAAAAACGTTTTCATTGACAAAGCTTTATTTTATTTTATTTTTTGTGTTTTATTTTTTGACCAACTCTATATTACGGAAATTATATTGAAAATTTTTCTTTTTTTATTTTTTCTTATTTTAAATCTGCAGTATTTTAATATTGAAAATACATAGATACATATCGCTAATAATAGTAATGTATGAATTTTAATATTTTATTGAAGAAAGATCATGTGAATAGCTCAATTTTAAGTGTTCAGTCAATATATTCAGATTAATTTTTAAAATCGGTTACTAAAAATTATTTTATTTTATTAAATTTTGTTGATAAATTTTCTAAGATTCATGAATGTAGTTTGTAGGCACACTGAGAAACGTTAGGATTAGACTGAACATAAATAATATTTATTAGAAGATATCAGGATCAAAGAAAAAAGTTTCAAAATCACAAGTTTTATCGCAAATTTTCAATAGTTCCCTTTTTAAAACGAGACTTGACTTCTGAAACTTAACAGTCAATTAAAACAACGTTATTTCCAAAAATCTAAAATTTAATATTACCATTTAGAAGCGATTTGTAAATTCGAGTATAAATAGTTTGCTGTGTAAATAACTTGTCTGCACTTGCACTTAGCTCAAAAAATAATTACAATAAGGAAAAATATTGAATATATATATGTACTTAAAATTATTTCTGATTCTGATTAGCAAAATAAAAACGGTTTTGTCGTTTTAGGTCTAAAAAAATGCAAGATAATATTACAGTGCCAAATGGAGATGGAATTATTGATCAAGCGCAGTTTGAAGCGGATAAGAGAGCAGTTTACAAGTGAGATTTTTTTTTAATATTAATACATTGAATTATTTTAATTATCGGTATTATTCATTATTTCTGTTTTAGACATCCATTATTTTCACTGCTCGCATTATTGCTCGAGAAATGTGAACAAGCTACACAAGGTTACGTTTCATCATCTCAAACAGCGGTAGCAAGCCCAAATAAGGGTAATAAAAATCTAAATGTAGGAAGCAATAACATTTCTAAGGACATTGAGGTAAAATGAATAGGTTTACTTTCATAAGAAACAATTTATTTATTAATTAATTTTCAGACTTTCGTTCAATTATTAGAAAAAGAAAAACGTCCATTACTAACAGATAATGCTGAACTTGATGGACTAGTAAATATAAATTTTTTTTTTAAATATTTTTTTATATTTCGGAGTTTATATTTTTTTCACTCATTTTAGATGATTAAAGCACTTCAAGTCTTACGAATTCATTTATTGGAGTTGGAGAAGGTATAAAATAATAATAAATGATAACGGAAATATTTGTAACAGACCTAAATTTAAGATTATCTGCTTTAATTGCACACTCAATATTGAATAAATAATTTTTGATGTGGGTAAACCACATTTTTTACTACAATTTTATGAAAAAAATAAGCTCGCATACAGCTAAGTTTTTCAAACAAATAATTACTGTGATAGTTTTTTTTTTTTGGCAAAAAGATACGTTTCACAGTATCATACTTTACGTACTTTTATTGGTGTCATTTCTTTTGTTTATGAACTAGACAATAATAATAATAAGGTTCTTAACTTGAATTGTTCTTAAAAGAATTTAAAATTGTTACCTGTGGGGTCACAATTTTAATATAAAATTCTTGTAAATTAAACAAACATTTTAAATACTCATTAAAGGTAATGTGTTTTTTATTTTGTTGTAGGTTCAAGAACTTTGCAAAGATTTTTGTACAAGATATATAGCATGTTTGAGAGGAAAAATGCAATCTGAAAATTTATTACGATCTGATTATCCCTTAGAGGCCAACAATAATAATATATCCAATTCAAATAGCCCAATAAATAGTCCGGAGCAGGTAATAGCACAAATAATTATAATATTAAAAACAAAATTCCATTTCCAGTGTTTTGAAGAAAAGAAATTTATTTTTTTTAATACACAATGTCAATAGCATACTTATAAATACAAAAATTAAGTGATTTTTAATGAATAAAAATATATTTATTTTCAGGAACATTCTGCATGCCCATCAAACTATTTTTCAAATGATATATTAAATACTAGTCATGATGGTAGTGATTATAGTCAAATAGTAGGAGGTAAAAATTGAAATAATTAATCTTAGAATGTTAATCTTTAACTACTTACTTATTTATTATTTTTAGGCAATTTTAATTTACAATCCAACATTGCCATGAATGAAAACAACATGAATAACAATTCAAGCAACGTAATTGACATTTATCCATCAATATCTGCACTTCAAAGTAAACTTCCCTTAGATTCAAAACTTTCTTCTCAGCAATCGGGAGAAAATATTGAGTCTTTGCACTCTCAAAATTTTATTGATAAAAAGCAACATGAATTAATGATAGGTATGTAAATTTTATTCAAACAAATAAAGATTTTTAAAAATCTAAAGTTTATAGATGTAAAAAAAATCCTGGGTTAGTTTTTCTTTTAAGTATTTTATGTCGAATTATTCGGTCGTTTTATCAGTATATTACTGTTATACTTATGGAAGTTATAAACGGTTTGATTTTTACATTTTAGAGCAAAGTGCAAGCGATACATCAGAAATAGATTCTGATATTGATTCAAATAACGACGATCTTACATCCAATTTATCTAGTAATTCTAGTGCCAAAAGATTAAAACGTGGAATTTTACCAAAAAACGCTACTAGTGTAATGAGGGCATGGCTGTTCCAACATTTGGTTCACCCATATCCAACGGAAGATGAAAAAAGAACTATTGCAGCACAAACAAATTTAACGTTATTACAAGTAACTGAATTTTCTAACAAATGCATATCTTAAAAGTATTTATTTTTTCTTCTTGAAATTCTAGGTCAATAACTGGTTCATTAACGCTCGAAGGAGAATACTTCAACCAATGTTAGAAAATACTAATGACGGAACCTTGAGCCAAAGTATAAATATCCTCCAGATTTAAGGATTTCATAAAAATGTAAAAATATCAAATATTTCCTTTTAAATTTTAGCAAAAAAATCAGTACAAGAGCTGGCGCCGAATCAGCAAACAATATTTAATCCTAACATCGAAAATATCAGCTCAAATATTAAATGTAATGTGGACTTAAATAATATTGATCCAAAAAATAGAGCACAATTTGGAGGAACAGATGAAAGCAGCAGTGATAGTTTTTCATAAATTAAGTTTAAAGATTAAATTTAAGTACCATACCATTGAAATCAGTATTAGAAGATTTAAAAAAAAAGAAATACGTAATCCTATTATTATTACAATAATTAATCTGCAGAAAAAAAAATTAGAATTTTCACTATTAAATTTTAAGTAAGTAAATTTTTTAAATTTTTCTTTAAATGGAAAATCTTATTAGTTTTTTTTTGTTTTCCAAGCCTAAAATTCTGCGAAAATGTACTGCATTTTTAAGTTATATGAATCACATTTTAAGTTTAAGCTTCTCTCAGTTTTCTTAAGCACTGTAAATAGAGGCAGTAGACTTAAACAAGAAATATGGAAATTTAATGATATTCGATAAAACTGCCATATTTAAAAACTAACATTGATATTTAAGAATAATGAAATTTCGTAAATAAGGATTAGAGAGGATTAAAATATATATTCCAAAAAATGTCACATTACGTAGCAAAATTAAATGAATTACTCAATCGCTAAAAGCTCTCTTGTAATATTGTAGTCACAGAAATATAATTAATGTTACTTTTTACAACTTAAAAACATCTGAAGTCACGTGAACACTACATAAATAAAATTTCTGGAACAAATTACAGCACTAGAATATTATATGATTACAATTAATTATATTTTGGATAATTAAGATTTTTGTAATTTGTTAATTAAATTATCATTTGATATTATGATTTATTTTTTATTTTTCTATGAAGCTTTTTAAGCATAAATGTTATGTTATTATTCTGGTCATTTTTGTTTAAAAATTAGTTTTTTCTTTAGTTTTAAAAAAGAAAATAATTATGTTAAGTGTTTTTTTTTATTTTAAGAATTTTATTACTTTAAAAAAAATATTATTTAAGATTTCAAATGTGAAACTAATTTTTTTTTTATTTAATTTTTAATTTAAACAAATAAATTATTTTAATTTTACATCTAATGCACACATCTTATTATAAAACTTAAATTTATTAGGAAATCCTTTGAAAATAGAATAATTGCCATACTTTTGTTTCTTGAAGAAAATATGTAATAGTTTTTGTTTTATATTGAAAATATTTGATATTCTAAATATTTTTTTTCCTTTCTTTAAAAATGTTTTAATGTTAATTTTAATGTCAACAGAGAAGTATACTATTATAACATAATACTACTACTTCCATTTAAGCTTTTGGTGAACCTTCATCTAGAATAAATTCGACTATTCAAAATTCGTCATCCTATTATTTGTCTGGAAAGAAGGAAATAATCTTACATAATATTATATCAATCTAGCTAAAAAATAAATTAACTTAAGATTTTGTAATTTGTTTGCGATAAATCACAAAACTTTTGGCAATCTTCGTAAAATAATTTGGAAATTTAAATTTAAAAAAAAACTATTTTTATATTTTATATTTGCAGTTTGAAATTAAATATTTAACAAGGCTGGAGATATTGCTGTTTTCTGCTTTGACGCTACTTTTACAAATATACTATTTTAATATAAAAAATAATTATTATAATATAAAATTTAACTATATTATATTTTTTACCGTTTTATTTATTTTGTAAAAATAAAATTCACTGAAAGAGTATTTAAAAAAGAAACATTTACCTGAATGAAACCTTAAATTGAAAAAAATAACCATATTAGCGTTTAGAGAATGGTTTTTTTTTAAATACTCCAGGTATATACGATAAATTACTACATGTATACGTAAAATTACCTCAATTAAATATATTATTAATTTAAACATTAAAAATAAATAAATTGTTTTTTCTTAACTATTACGATTATTAATTTTCAGAAATTCTTTAAAATTTTGAATTAAATTCTGCCTCAATGGTCCAACAAAAAGCTTGAACTTAAAGATCGGTCAGCTTTAACAAATTCATTCTGTTTTATCTCAGATGAACACTTAGATTAAAAAGAATTTTTACTATGGTTTTATATTTTATCCAGATAAAGCATCTTTCTATTTAATAAGAATTCTGGAAGCTGTACAAAAGAACAATAAAAAAACGTATGTAGTGATACTGATACTAAGATTTTATTTAAAAAAAAAAACAAATATTTTTTTAAATTTTATGTTACAAGAAATTTGAAACACAAATGTCGCAATAAAACAAAAAATTAAATTATTTCACAGCTTGCTGCGCTTCTTTTTTAGCATTAACTCGATTTACCAATTCTTTGACTCTTCTAAGGCAATCTTTCTTAGATCTATTTGGGACACATTCAGCTATCCGGTCCCATCTATCTTTTGTCGATACAGGATAGCTTTTCATAGCTTGTTCTAATAAGGCCTGTTCTTCTTTAGTCCAAGGATTATTATTATCGGTTGTTTTTTTATTTGATTTTTCATCGTCATTGTTTACATTATTACTTTCATTTGAATTCGTAGTTTTAAATGTACTGTCATTATTGACACTAATTTCATATGAGTCAACTTTTTTTGGAGCTTTTTTAGCTTTTTCAAAAGATTCAAACGCAGCATCGTTTGCTTGAGATTTGAGAAAACTTTTCGAAAAATCACTTCCTTGCAAATCTTTGGCTTTATTCAATACATCACGAGCTTGAAAACTCTTGTTATTGCCATTATTTGAGTGCTGATTCATAAATGAAGCGATGACTTCCCACCTTTGTGCAGTTCCTGCAGGAAATAAATTTACCGCTTTTATCAAAAGCTGAACATTTTCTTTTGACCACAAGTCTTTTTTATTTGGTCTGCTATCAAAACCATTAGTGTTAACTTCATTAACATTACTTTTATTTGATAAAGACGCGATTCGTTCTTCTTCTAATTTCTTATCAACTTTATTAACTGCATTTAAAAAGCTCTCCTTTCCCTGTTTTTCCAAATTTCTATTTAATTCTTGTAATTCTAGTAATTTCATAATTTCGCAAATTTTTTCCAAACCTTCCATATTTTTTACTTTATCATCTCCATCTGAAGTGTAATAATCATGTTCTTTAACTTTGTCTCTCAATAATTTTCTTTCTTTTTTTAAAGCTTTTTTCATTTGTTCTTTCTCTATACGCACTTGTTCTATCCGTTTTTGTTCAGCTTTTTCTGCTTTCTCTTTAGCTATTTGAGCTTCTTTTAAAACTCTTTCTTCTTCAGCTTTTGCGGCTTGAGCTGCATCCATTTTTGCGCGTTTTGCGGCTACTTTTCTTTCTTTCTCCTCATTTTTAAATTTAACTATTCTTGGATCATTATTGTAAGATAGATCAACCAATGCTCTTATTCGAGACATTTCTTCCTTTTTTCGTTTTATTCGCGCGACTTTATTTTGCTTTTCAATCCAACGTCGTTCATCCCTGTCTTGCCCTTTTTCCTTATCTTCTTCATCCAAATAACTAAACTCTCGCCATGAATTAAATTCGTACCAAAATGTATAAAAACGATCAACTTCATCTCGACTTGAGTTTATATCACCCAAAGAAGGAACATTCTTCTTTTCGCTCCAACGTGCATTCAATTTAAAGTACTTGTCAAATATACCAAAGAAATCTTTTTCAATTTCGGATGAACTTGGTACAGCATCATCGAACTCAGGATCTACTGAATCATATGATCTTCGTGATTTTGAATTACCTGCAAAGAAATTGAATCAAAATCTTTATCAAAAATTTACAATTGAACATTCAGGTTTTTTTTTCACTATTACTCTACTGTTATAGTTTCTTTTATAATATTTTCATTATAAAAGTATCTACACTATGTATTATGTCGTATATATGACAACAGAATTCTTCGAATATGTCTCTTTTCTCTTTAACAATGTTACCTAAAATTTCATAAGCTTTGGTAATGCAAGTAAAATAATCCGTTTCTGTATTAACTTCTTCTCCTTTAGCTTTTCGCTTATCAGGATGATGTTGTAAAACCATTTTTCTATATGCTTGTCGTATCTCATCATCGGTAGCTAAAAATCTGAAACAATAAATATAAAATTTGAATTAAAAAAAATGATTAGGTATAAATTTTCACGATATTAAATATTTTCAGAAGTTGGGAATATAATATTAATTTAATTTAACCTTGTCCTATTTAAAAAATTTAATATTTTATTACCTTGATTTTTTCATTCCTAAAACAGCATAATGATCTTGATCTTTTACTTCTTTTGGATCTAATTTTCTTAAATAATCAATGTCAACATCAATAAAATCTGAATCTGAATTATCTTCGTTTGTGTCTTTTGAAGAATCCTGATTCCAGTTAACACCATATTTTATACGTTGATTAAAATTGAAAAATGCTTTGCCAACACGTTCAACATTTCGAATTGTGTAATTTAATTCTACGCATAACGCTGTCATATTATTAGTTTCGTTTTCCATAATTTTCTTTTTCTGCAAATAGAATAGGATTATGTTATCTTCTTATGTACGATAAGTATGCATATAGATATATATAATTTGTGACTCGTAGGTACGAAATTGAGATAGTTGAACCTGACGTGACGGAAACGAGTTGCAAGCTGGAAAAGTTTATCCATTGCAACCAAAACCGGTTTTGAATCTGGATAAACGGATTAAAAAAATCCACACTACAAAGAACTTCAACTGGAGGGAAGTGCGAGGAAAGTAAAAAAAAAAATTTTTTTGGTTAAAATTAAAACAAAGCACAGCAGAACGTGTGAAACTAAATGTTTTGACATAAAAGTTAAATACACGAAAACTCAAGTCCTCTAATTGCTGTTGTTCGTGTTCACCAGCCTTGCTGAAATTTTCTCGAATACTTACTTCTTTTGCTGTCAATTTTTCTATTTTTTTTTTAAGGTTATAATTTAATTATGAGCGAAGAAAAATATCAAATTGCGTCCTTCCTTATTTTTAAAATTCGATTTTTTATTACAAAAAAAAAATCAAAATTATTTCTAAAAATTTTTATTTAGTTTAAATTAATTTAAAAATAAATTTAACATTTATTTAATTTTATAAATAATTAAATAAAAATTTATTTCCCACACAACTTTTTTTTACCATTTTTATCTTTTTTTTTTTGATAGTACGAAGAACAGTGTTACCAAACCAAATGATTTATTTTACTTGGAAAATCTGCGGAAAAATATTTCGTAGACTGCATGGTCAACTTTATTGATATCTCCTTTGAAAGATATTAATTGGATTTGGATTTGGATATTGGATGATAAAAATTATCTACATTAAAGATGTGTGTGCAGATAATGTGTACAGGAAATTTCGTATGCGAATAGTTTTCCGAATGCATAGGGTAAACATTCTAATTGGTTCTAATTTAATTTCACGCAGAACTCTCAAAGTAGAATTATTGCTTATCACTTTTTTCGCACACATTTTTCATAAAATTTATTTTTTTTTTTTTGATTAAAAGAACTGAATTATTTTATAGTAGTATAATGCAAAAACATTTATGATTCAAATATTTTTTGTTCTTGAAAATGATAACTTTTTTGGGGGTTGGACATTTGTCCGCGGAACATTTGTCCGCGATTTGTTTTTGTATCGCGGACATCAAAATGACATTTGTCCGCGATTCGAAATGACATTTGACCGCGAAGTTTTCCATACAAATTTCATCGCGGACAAATGTCACGGCGCCGTTATGTGTGGACAGAAATAAATATTATATTTATTTATACGATTTAATCGCTCACGAACATTTATCAACGAATATTATTAACATCGTACATTGTGTGAACGAGGCTTAATACATTTTCCATTCATTTGTCCTTCAACCTATTTCGAATAAAAAGTCAACTTAGCCGAATCAAAATTCGACTTAGCTGAAAACTTGAAATTTTCTTTAGCATATTAACTTGTTTTCCATAGCGGGTTTTAGTTGTCAAAAAAAATTTTGCAAATCGCAAAATATAATTTTTAACTTTATTAATTAATAATTTTTATTTAAAAATTAAAAAAAAAAAAAATTATTTATTAAGTTTATTATTATAAAAAAAATAATATTTTAAATTATTTAATTGTAGAAATTTTGAAAAATGGTTAGTTAAAAGAAAAAATAATTACGAAAAAAAAAGTGAAGCACTGAAAAAAAAAGTCCAATGAAAAAAAACCCAATTTGAATTTTTTTTCCATTAAAAAAAATAAATTAAGCGATAAAAGGAAAAAACAAATAAAAAATTAGAATTTTCAAAATTCGAAAAAAGGAAAAAAAATATTTTTCACAATTTTATTATTTTGTTTATTTTCAAAGTTTTTTCATCAATGAATTTACAATTTTTTTTTTCTTTGCATAATTTTCCATAATTTTTTCTTTGGAAATCTTACATAACCTCAAATTTAGAAAAAAATAAAAAAATTATGTACAGCACACACAACGCAGATATTTTTTTTGTGTGAAGCTGTAAAGTTAGATAGATGGAACTTTTTTCTTGTTTTTTTTTTTTTTTATTAGGTATTTTGAAATTTTTTATTTTGTTGACCTGAATCCGAATCTAAATTAATTTTGTGGGAGATGACGATTAACCAGGGTTGAAGTTCGGGTGTTCAGTTTGATTCGAAAATTTTTGTACCTACCTACCTACCTATTTGAATTACAAAATGTCAAAAAACTGCTTTTGAGTTTCAATGTAAAAGTTTTGTTTTATCTAAAACTTAAGTAAGTACTCATCTAGGTAGCAGGTATACCTAGTTTTATAGTAAAGTAAAGACTATGGGTGGGAAAATAATGCATTTTACTTTAGTAAATGATATGAGAACATCAACCTACCCACATGTAACTAACTTCATTTGGATTTGATTGAAAACCTCAGATAAAAACCTTAAAACGTCTATTTAGAATACCTATTCCTAGTTGTTTATATCAACAATTACTGGCTGGATATAGGACAGTAATTTTCCGGCCACTACAACCTAGGTACTTCTTTAACCTACATATTTATTAATTAATTAAATTTGATTTAAAACGACACAATTTTTTAATTTTAAAAAAATTTTTTTTACCTGAAGTATAGGAGTGATTTTTTTTACTATTTTGTACAATTTACTATTCAATTTTATCCTTGTTGCATTTATTTTAGGTAGGTACCTAGTAGAAATATATTTCAATTATTTGTAAATAACTAAAATTTCTCTAAGTTTGACTGTGAGCGTCTGTTACTCAAATATTTAACAATGCTTTTAACATAAATTTGATTGAAGAAAATCTGTACTCGTTAAAAATTATACATACCTATAGGTATTCTAATATTCTGTAATTTTTTAAGTTAACCCAATTCCAAAGTTTAATTTTATTTTTAATGCATATACTCATAGTCAAATACGATTTTGATGTCGAATTTTCTCTTCAATCAACTGCACTCCTTTACGTAATGTTGCGGTTTAGATGCCTTAACATATTTAATATCTAGGTATTTATTAATGGAAGTACAATTTTTAAGATTTGAACCTCAAACATCTTTAAACCATTAAGCACATATGTACATAAAACCTCGATTTGTCAAATTAAAAAAAAGGCAAACAATTTACCATAAATTTCTATCGATTTGTACAAGTAATGTCTAGGTATCTACCTAAATTCAATAAATAAATTTATTTATTACTTTTAGGAAGTTGAAGAAAGATCGTATTTTGAAAAATTGAATTCAGTTGATTATGTTGAAATTCAAGATGCATTAATTTATTTAAAAAATGAAGTTATAGGAAGTAATAGACAAAAAGCATCAGTTATTAAAAAAACGTCAGTTGTGCCACGATTGATTGAGCTCATCACAAACAATGATGTTGATGTTAATGTTCGGGTCGATGCAATAATTATAATGGGTACAATAATATAATTAATAATTTTTACATACATAAATTCAAGCTAAGGTTCTCTTAGAGCTTTATAACGACAAATATTTTTGTAATGTTTTTTATTCATCTTTTGTTAAGATAAATTTTATTATTTATTTTTTTTTTTAGGTTCATTGGCAAAGGGTACTGAAGAGCACGTTAGGATGTTAATTGATTATGGAATGGTTAAAATACTTTTAGATGTGATATCAACTCAGAATACAGATAAACGATTGATTGAATATTGTTTAACAGTATTGAAATCTTTATTTAATTATCCATTTGCTCCTTTTGGTCTTTTATATTCAAATATTGGAGCACTATCACATCTAATAAGTAAGCACATCATAATAATGAAAGTTAAATATATTAGAGTTAAATTTTTGACATTTAATTAACATACAAAAAAAATATTACTTGGTAAAATAGTAATCATTTAGATTTAAATCGTCAAGACAATGAAAATTAACTTTTCCAGCTATGTTGGATTTTAATTCAAATGTTTGATTATGAAAGAAAGAAAGTATAATGTAGACATTTTTTTCAATTTGATAATTTGTATTTGATGTCTCACCTACCTCGAAAATAATTGAATAAAATTTATTTAAACTTTAAGTTCAGATTACAAAAGTTATCCTTCATTAAATATAAATCTAACGCATTTACATTGTTAGCATTTTTTTGCATAATTACTGTACATATTTTTTTGAAAACTTACAAAAAGTAACAACTTAAATTATGCATGTACGTTAAGTTCTCTTAGATGGTAAAACATTTTTTTTTTTTAATTAAATAGTTGGTAATTTTTTTTTTTGTATAAAAATTAGGTTTAGCCTCACCAGGCAGTTCAATTCAAACTCAATCTTGTGTTACGCATATATTAGTACCACTTTGCCATTCTTACAATGAACAAATGATACTTTGTCAAGCAGGAGCAATTCCTTTTCTGGCCAGAATGATGAGCTCACAATATTCTATATTACAAATTCCGGCTTTGAAATGTCTGGCGTCAATGTGTTTTACGAACAGAGCAGTATCTGATATTGTGTGTGTGACTAGGTACCAAAAAATGTATTTAAATTTTTTTGAAAACAAATCACACATGTGAATCTTTTTTTTTTAGTTACTGTGGGAAGTCGTTACCAGATATTTTAGGATCACTGCTTTCTCGTGTGAGTGAACCTGAAACGCAATTAGCAGCAGCGAGATGCTTAACGTATATTCATAGGTCTGGAACCTTGCCATCAACAGACACTCGCATTGTTTATAAAGCTCTTCCATGTTTGGCAAGGCTTTGTACAGATGAATTTAATGAAAATGTAAAGCTTGATTTATTTATTTTTTTGTAGTGCGTTTAAGGTTACTTTAAACTTTTTGTTTTAGATACGTGCATCATCTGCAGAAACTCTGGCTTACTTATCAGAAGTTGATTCGCAACTACAAAGATTAGCAGCAATAAGTAATCATTTAATTTCATCACTGTCAAGTTTACTGCAATGTTCGTCCCCGCTATCAAGACAAGGAGCTTTTCGATGTTTTGCCAGTTTAGGGGCAAATGATGAGGAAATTCGTAAAAGAATAATTGAAACAAAAGGTTTAATGGAAAAAGTGTTGGAAGGCTTAGGAGATCCAAGTTCAGATGTAAATAATGAAATCTATTATTTTTCATACGATTCTATTTAATTTCCCATTTCGAATCAATGATTTTTAATTTTGATAAGAAAAAATTATTGAATTATCTTGTTTTATTGATTAAGTTATAATACACTTTAAAAGTTGATTCAATTTTCATAATTTTTTGAGAAATATTGTTTATTATTCCAGGTTCGTCTGGCAGCCGTGCGATGTTTACATTCATTATCACGGTCTGTGCAACAATTGCGAACTACTTTTCAAGTATTTTAATTTTCAATCTTTTTTATTAGTTCATACAGAATAAGTTTTACATTTTTTAGGATCATTCTGTATGGCGGCCGCTAATGTCTCTTCTATCCGGTGAGCCAAATGAAATGTTAACGAACGAATTATTGACTGTTGTGACTTCGACCATTTGTAATTTACTTCTTGAATTTTCTCCAGCAAAAGAACCGATGCTGGATTCTGGAATAATCGAAATGTTATGTCTTCTAACTGAAAATGCAGATCCTGCACTGCGTCTTAATGGTAGTTGGGCACTAATGAATATGGCTTTTCAAGCTGAACAGCACGTTAAAACAAAAATAATTGATTGTTTGCGAACTGATAGAATCTTAAGACTACTAAATGATTCAGATGCTCGTGTTATAATGAAAACACTAGGCTTACTGAGAAATCTTTTAAGTAAATCATTACACATTGACGAAATAATGTCGGATCATTCTACGGAAGTAATGCAAGCTGTAACAATGGTATTGGATTCACCACATCCTGCGGAAATAAAAGAACAAGCACTATGCATAATCGGTAATATTGCTGCTGGTGCTCAAACCACTATTTATGTAATGGATGATGAAGGAATTTTATTTCGATTATCAGAGTTTCTTGTAATTTTTTATTAATGTCTTTAGTATTTGTATTTGTAAATTTATGAATTTTTGTTTCAGGTCCATAGAGATCTCAAACTCCAAGCAGGAGCATTGTTTGCTATTGGAAATTTGGTTCAACGAAGTGATTCTAATTCACATGAGAGATGCATTCGATTGAGAGATATTGGTGTGGTTAAAAAATTGGAAGAAATTTTGCTGGCAACGTCCAAGGATACTGATTTACATGAAGAAGTAAAAAGAGTTTTGAAACTTCTGCAGTATTCTTAGAAGAAAAGGATATTTTAAATTATTACAAAAATATAGAAGTGTAACGAGATGTATGTATATTTATATGTATAATTGTTTTTTAATTTTTATCAATAAAAATTATTAATTTTCGTAATTCTTTCACCTTTTGTTTTTACAAAATATCAACATTAGAGCCTTAAATCTATTTCATATTATCATAGTGTTATGACAAGTAAAATAAAAAACAAAATATCTAAATTTTTTGTGTTGGATAAACTGTGGTTTTCATTAGAATAAAATAGACAATTTTTATTTTTAAACTTGTAAAATATAAAACTTTTAATATCTCACAAAAATTATAATTCCAATTGCAAAGGTAAAATTTTTTTTAATTTAGCACTTTATTCATACAAAAAATATTTTAATATGCATCCATAGGACATTCTCCTTGATTTTGAAGGCACCATCTTGGTTGAACTGCTTCCGCTCCAATTCCATTTTCAAATAATCTTTCTCGATGCATTAACATTCTTGATTCTGCGTCTTTCCATGTACTATCTGGATCACTCCACAATCTTTCAGCCATTGCACTAGCTCTTGGCCAAAATCGTGAATCCAAAGTTGTTTCGTCAATTTGTTCACTCCAAATTGCTGCTTCAGCACCTAATATTTGTGAAATATGTTCATCACCAGCTATTAATCGTGGACTATTTTTATACACCGCCTGCCAACCGATATAAGGAGAGCACCAGTTTTGTCCCTCTGTTACCCATCCCGCACCACCACAATCGAAATATAAAGCATCGTAATTTGATAATATTAGTTTGTAACCAAGTTTTAGAAGTTGTCGCACTTTTGGATCATAACCAGTAGTCCATACCTTTAATTTAATTCAAATTATATATTTTATTCATCAGGGATTATGTGTACCTACAAATATAAAATTAAATTACCTGAATAATGTAGCGATCTTTATCCAAATATTTAGTTACATATGGATCTTCTGTTAAATGTGATGTCCACATTATAACAGGCAATTTATTTTTTGTAACTCGATCAAGTCTTTCCAATGCGTTATCTTGAAAGTGCCCCCAAAGTTTCATAAAATCAGCTTCTTTAAGGCCCCATTTTTTGTTCATCATCCAGTTTTGAATTTCCTGACTAACATTCCAGCAATTGAACGAAACTTCATCACCTCCCATATGAAAAACATCCGGTGAATCAAAGTATTCATACATTTCTCGGTATATATCTTCAAGAACATTATATAAATCATCTACAACTGGATTCAATTGACCACAAGGCGGCTCAACACAATAATTTTTCCAAGGCTGAGCATTGAAACATGTAGTCATATTTTTATTTTGCCAACCCTCACCAACATGGGCTATTAAAAATTTATGAAAAGTTATTGAATAATATATTCACATTATAAAGATAAAGATAACTCACCTGGTGCGTCAAATTCTGAAAATAGAAAAAAAAAACATTGTTAAATAATATTTGAATAAAAAGTTGAATATTTCTTGAGTTGATTTCATAACCAGAAATTTAACTAGAAATTCAACATTATTTTCAAAAAGTATAAAATTACCTGGAAGAACACGTATTCCATTCATTTTTCCATAAGATACTATATCCTTTATATCTTCTGGGGTGTAGAGTTGTTTGGATGAGTAAGCGCCTAATTTATAAAGATCAGGATGTGATTTCACTACCTATGAATTAATTAAAATTATATAATTTTAAATCAGAATCTTGTGATGAAAGCTTACCATAGGAAAACTGTGTGAATCAGTAATATGCCAATGGAAAGTATTTAGCTTAGTCATAGCCATAGCATCTGCAATTTTATTCCCATTTAAATTAAATTTTTAATTTTTTTTATTCAATAACTTACCTAACGTTCTTTTAATTGAATTCACACTAAAATAATTTCTTGAAGTGTCTAACAATAAAGCTCTATGCTTAAAGACTGGTTTATCTGTTATTTCACCTTCACTAACCATTTGAACTTCTCGTCTTAAATCATCAAAAACAATTAGTTGATTTAAAGTTTCGATACCGTGTCGTGCACCATAATATGTTTTTGCTTTAATTTCTGCAATTATTTCCTCTTTTCCTTCACCCAAAAACAATTTATATCTTTCGTCAGTATCCATAGTTAGCTTGGTATCATCACTATCCACATATATTTTAACAATTAATTTTCTACCTACATTTTTAAGTAAACTCATGTCTGGAATTTTTGCTTCTAATTGCTTTTTGAAACGTTTTTCTGCCATCGACCACATTTTATTTTCATTTTCGCTGCGAGGAAAAACAAATTCAATTGAATTCATATTTATATGAGCGACATATCTTTTTAATTTCACTGGCCCAGTTGGTTTTGGCCAAAGTGTTCCAATATTATCATCGGCCGAACAAAATAATCGGCATACCGAATGACTTATTGCACTATTGAAATTTTCTTCTTTTATTTGTACTTTGACACACTTGTTGTTCTGACATTCATAGCCCCAGACAATGCTATAATAAAATAAAATCAATTATTATTTCAGGTCTAAAATATTTTATATATATACATATTCGGGTATTGGTAAAATTAAGCTGTACAAAAATATTCCAGAAATCATAAATTACGTGGAACGCCGATAAATATCATCAAGCAAATTTATAATGGTATATTCTAATCCAGTGGTTCTTAACCGGTGGTGCACGCACCCCTTAGGGGTGCGAGCTTGAATATTTGGGGGTGCGAAATTGTAATTTTCCAAATTCACGTGTAGCTAGCAAAATAAAAAACTAATCTTAAAAATTCATTTTGGTTAGTAAATTTTTTATTCACAAAACATTTTTTAAATATGTTTGTAAATTATAAACCATAGAAACAAATTAATTTTTGTATTTTTTCTACAATTACAAAAATTCAAATGCGTTTCTATAGTGATTTTTATATTTCCTCGAAATTTTAGTTGATTGTTGCGATTATTCTTAGAAATATAAATACTGATTCGAACATTACATTGAATAAAGATTTAAAAATAATTGAATTTTAGTGTTGATTATTACAAGTTTGAATTTTTGTGTTGAATATTAAAAGTTAAATATTAATAATAAAACAATTAATACAAGTTAATTTTACAAGTTTAGTTGAATATTTATATTCTAATTATTAGAATATAATTTGGTACATTAAAGTCAAATTCAAAAGGTAAGCTAAAATATAGCAATAATAGATAGAAGTTTAATATTTTTTTAGTGTTTTATTAAAAAATTTAATTTAGTATAAAAAATATGTTTTGCATAATGTTTGTTTTTTAATTTATATAAGTCAATAATTTCTGGTAAGGGGTGCGAGAATATTGTTTGAAAATTTTAGGGGTGCCGGTAGCTAAAAAGGTTAAGAACCACTGTTCTAATCTGATTATTATACAGATTAAATTTTATAAAAACGAATGAATTTCTTACAATTCTATTTCATTGTTGGAGGAAAATAGATTCGGAAATAATTTTCCAAACACAAGGGTCACAATTACTACATTTAAAATTATAATAACAATACAAAAAAACACCGAAAAATAACAAAAAATTGCTTCAATTTTAATGCAACTTGTAAACTTCATTTTATATGTCTTTTTATTTTATTTTTTTAAGTTATTTATGCGGATAATTTATTAAATTTTAATATTAAACTATATAAAGAATTAAATTAATAAAAAAATCTATATTTTGTATTAAATGTATGAAATGCCAAACATGGCTTTTAAAAATGAAAGAAAATTAAGAATTAAAAGAAATACGAGAAGTCTTATAAATATTTTATATGAAAAAAAAAAAACGAAAAATTATGCAACTCAATCTATTTTTTTTTTGTTTTCATTGACTAAGTCTTTTTTGTTCAGTTCATAATGAAATTGATGTAATGTCAAGTACATACAACTAATTGAGAAAACAATTTTTTTTTAAAACATAAAAGACTATAACATTAAAGAACAAAGCTCCCTACTTTTCGAAACTTGTCAGCATCAGATGATTCGGACTTTTTTGAAGAATATAATGAAGGTTTCATGTTGTACACAACATGTGTAGGTTAATTTGATTCATATAATTCTACAAGTTACTACTAAAACAAAAATATAAAGAGTTAAGATTTTAATTGACTTATCAACCCAGAGCCGAAAGACCCTCTTTTTATAATATAATTGTTCGTTTCAATAAAACATAGGTTTCAGCGTTTCAGATATAATTTATTTTGCAAAAAAAAAAAACATTTAATTTCAAAATTTTTAATATTTTAAAAAACTTACTCATTTGCTTTTGTAACACTTATACTGAAGCCGAGTATAATTAACAATAATTTCATTTTAACTCCCTTTCAATCTGTAAAGAAAATATAATAATTAATTTTGAACGAACTTAACAAATTTTTCACAGTAAAACTTAAGATCGTATTGTTATTTTTTGAATGACTTTAAAATTTCACTTATAAGAAATATAGTATATTTTGAAGGTTCAGTGTTCTTTTATCTTTATTTTAAGACTCCTGATTATACCTATCATAATGAGTTTGAAAATCTTGACTCTATAAAAATATTGATATTTAATTTTCATTAATTTGGACCGCTACCGAACTATAATGAACTCCTTTTTTGGGGCATAATCTACTATCTTCGTTTAATCATTCTTTGGAAAAACATAGAGAGAGCTGATCTAGTATTCTTGCACCAACTAATTTAAGGCAATATATCTTCCTGAATCGTACTAAGCAATCAATCTTGAGACATGTTCGTGTTATTGATACTATATGTTTTTGTTGAAGTTGATTTGTATGGCACTGCTAATGTTTATTCAATTATTAGAACGGATAATAATTGATTGATTATTGATTTTCATCACATTTTTATATGTTTATTTTCATTATGACGAATATTGTTTACATTACAAAATTAATAATTTGCTTATTCATTCTGAATTTAGATATTTCGTTTATTCTGCGAATCTACAATATATACATATAATAAAAGATGAATAAATTTTCCTTGAAAATGTTACAAATATTTTAAAGATAAAGTTAGTAAACAATAACTTTATCTTTAAAATATTTGTAACATTTTCAAGGAAAATTTATTCATCAAAAAAATAATAATGAAAGCGAATCTAATAAAATTAATTGTTGATAGAAAGTTATCAAGATTTGAACCAAAAAATTTTGGTCATTACAGTGCCAAGGCGCATCGTACGAATTTTATTACCTGATTTTTGAAATCTAGTACCAATCCCTAGCCTCACTTTTGTAAATATGTATATATATATATTTTTATCGAAAATTTTATTCTCAAATAAATTCTTTGATGGAATTCAGTAATATGAACTCCCATTTTCATTCCTTTTAAATAGAAAATATAATTTTAGGAAATACATACATCAGTTCAACACAGGTTCGATAATAGGAGGGTTAATTAAAATAACCGAATTATTGATAAGTATGATAAGATATACTCTTATATACGAGTAAATTTTGTTGTTTTGAAACAGATGTTCCTTTATTATTTATATTATTATCAAAGATATTTTCAATCAATCGTAAAAACTTGAAAAAATAAAAATAAATTTTTGGAGAGTTGTTTTTATAGAATTTCTCAATTAGGTACTTTTAATTTTTTTCAACAATCGATTATTTTATTTATCAATTTTTTTTAAATTTAAATTTGGCAAATCCCAATAAAATAACGAACTCTTAAATTAAAAAAATTATTAGTAGATAAAATGATAAAAGTACATTTTTGTTTATATTTAGAAGTTTTATGCTTTTTATGTTATGTATCTTATGTATTATGAAGGTATGTAAAACTATAAAAAATAAGTTACAAAAAATATTTTAAGACTACGATTTTCTGAACAGAAAGATAATATTTGAGTATAATTATTATAAAATTCTTTGATGGGCAAAATTAATGAGATAAGTTGATAATTACGATATGGAATTTCCAATATTAGAAATCTGTTAAGTATGGAGATAAGTAATCATATTAAAAGGTATCTAATATTGTATTTCTTATTAAAATACACAAAGTGATTGATTGACACTTCTGTTAGTTTTTTAATTTGAATAAACGACAAACAAATGAAATAAGATATTAAAGATATTATTATATATTCAGACTTAACGTAGTATAAAAAATAAAATATATAACTCAAAATCAAAACATATATATAAATCAAAATCAAAACATATTTGAAAACACTATTTTTTTCGAGCTGAACTATTTGTCGTTTGGTGAATGTTGTTTTAGGAAAGACGAAATATTAAATCCAATGGTTGAGTAATGAGTTATGTATATCAACATACATTATTAATTAACTCGAAAAAAAAAATTTTGCACCACCGATAGATAATAAATTATACTTAAACTTGATTTACAGTACAAATTTGAATATTTTAATTAAAATATAAAATACATACCTTTTCCAGGTAAATTAAAAATTAAATCACAGATAAATTATTTTTTAATTTTAAAAAATCACAACTTTAAATTTATAATTTCCAATTTTTTTTTTAAATTTATTATTGTAAAAGTATTAACTTTCTTATGTCCCAAATTCATTAACAGCCTTCAATTATTAAACTAAAACAATTTATTTTGAATGCATTATTTTTATATCAAAATATTTTTTTTTTTTTTCAACAAAAATCATAAATTTACTTAAGTATGTGATAAAAATCCACTTAAAAAACTTTTGTACAAATATCTGAAAAAAATATATATATATTTCAGTGATAATATTTTCCTTAAAAAAAAAAACTAATAATATCGAATCAGACTGTATAAAGCAATCAAAAGTTCGTTTTTAATATTTTTGTGATGTAGGATATTTAAATTTATTAAGTTAAACTACTCTAAAAAACAGTAAATATATTATCTACATGTATGTAGGCCCCAGGTCGAGCTAAATGGGCACGGAAGTGCAATAATCCAAATAAAAGTAAAACAAATGAAAAGGCTTGAAGTTATTATTTGGATATAATACTCAATAAAAAAAAGGTTTGCTAAAGCTAATCAAAACACAATAAAACTTACATGTATAACTACTTGTGTATACGCCAAATAGAAAATTTGATAAATTAAATGTAAATAAACTATAAATTTGCAATTGACCTCGATAACATTTTTTATATTATTTCATTAAAAATTCAATATTCTTGAATTGAAAAAATATTTATGATAAATCTTATAAAACTGAGGATATGCACATATGTGTCATTTATTATTTAAAACATTATGTACTTAAAAAATGTAAATTTAAGTTCTATATAATTCAATTCAAATTAATGAACCTATTAGTTTCTAATTTATAATAATATATTTCGTTCAGGTTCATAGATCTTCAGATTCTGGTCATATTAAAGTGTATATTGAATTGATATGATGTTAAATATAGTTAAATAATTCATTGAAAATGAGGAAAACAAAGCACACAAGGCTGTTACAAGGTTGCTATTTAGAATATATTTAACGAACAAATTGAGAAACAATTCTATGGTGATTGATAATAATTAATTCATCAGAATTAGTAAAATGTATGTTTTTCAATAATATTAGATCCTAGGAGACTTTCGACCATAATAAATTTGAAAATAAAACCATAAATTTAAGTAAAAGGAACCGTTTTGAAACTAGTTAATAACTACTGAATTAAAGGTTATTGTTCGATATTTCTTTTTTTTTGTATACGTATATTTTACCTACCTGAGTTATGTAAATATTGTCGACATCATAGTTATTAATAAATTTATTAACTATGTAGGTGTATATATACTATCAATATGATATATAATATTTATTATACGAATTCTATATACATATATATATCTTTACAATTTCTTTTATTTTATCAAATAACTATATATGTAGGTATGTAGGTATCTATACAAAATAAAACAAGTTTTTTAAGTGGGAATTTTTTGTTTTCAAATTTTGGACGACAAATTAATGAATAATAGTTACAAAAGATTAAACACAAAAATAAAAAATAAATAAATAAATTTTTAATAAATAATAAATATTAATTAAAAATTCCGACAATATTATATGCTTTCTATTCACGTACTAAAAATTATTTTTTGTATGTGGATATTTGCAGCAGTAGCAGCAGCATAAATTTATGATGGTTAAACAGAGTTTTGTGTTGTAAATATTATTATATCTAAAATTTCTGTAAAGCTGTGCACAAAAAAATATTTATATAAATATGTGTAAATTTATATTTTTTTAAGTTCTGTTAAAAACTATAGTAATTCAATATAATCAAAATTTTAACATTTTATGAATTGGTTGGTAATTTCAAAATACTCGACCTCTTAAAATTAATCGAAATATGATGGTCATTTCTTATCCAGATTTATTTTTCTTGAGATATTCTTACTCCTTGTTCTTTTACCAAAATAAACTAATGTTTTAACAAAAATTCTGTAATAAATTATTGAAAGTATTATCAATCATAGTGTAAACATAAGAGATTTTTCGTTACAATTTAATTCTGATAATTATAATTTTAATGTTCTGGAATTATTCATCTTTTTCACATAATGAGTAATATTATTGCCTTTACTATAATATTGCAAAACATGAAATTAAAATTTTCTTTAAATACAATATGTACATACCTATTTTTATTTCTTAACTCACTTATAATTGATAACAAAATATTATAAAATAAATAATTAGGATTTTTCAGCAACGCTAACTTTTTCACTCAAAGAATTATCTTCATAAATTTCCAAAACATCGGCTAAATGCTCATTATCTCTTGGTTTCTTAAATTGTCTTTTCTTTGATTGAACTTTCTTGCGCTTCGGTATTAAAGGCTTCTTCGGTCCATGATCTTGCATTGATCTTATTCCTAAAAACAAAAAAATCTTTATTTAATAAAAAAAAATATTATTCAATATCAGTTTACCAGTGGAAATTAATGTACTATTCAATTATATTATAAACTTAAAAACTCTGAGAAAAATCTGAACACATTCAATTTGTATAAAATATTTATTTAATTTACTGATGTAACAAACTAATTTTCAATTACCTTGCTTTTCTAAATATTCATCAATTTTAGCATCATCCATTGCATCTACTGCAACAGATCTCCATTGTTTTGCGAACTCTTCATCAACCTAAAATTGGAAATAAATAATACTTTTAACACAAACATTATTTATTATTTCATTCTTCAATCAACCATCACCTCAGACAAGATGAACATAATAAAATCAAGAATTCAATATAAATAGAATAAACATAAAATTAAAAATAAAACAAACCTGAAAATTAGCAGTCCTATCATTATAAAACAAAATTTTCTTTTTATCTATTGGTCGGGTTATATAAATTATTTCATTCGCTCTATTTTTGAGAACTTTCTCACAATGTGGTAAAGATTCCTGAACATCGTCTAATAAAATTCCACCTAAGCCTTTTAAATCATGTTGCTTTAAAAGTCGCATCAAACTTTTTCCATCTTTAATTTTATATACAGGTTTATATGAAAATCTAATTTCATTTGTTACTTCAATTTTTGGATTATTTATCAACGCTTCAGTTCCCAACCACTAAAATTAAAAATTCTTTTATTACATATTTCAACTTAAAAAATGTATAATTATTAATGTTAAAAATGATAAGTATTAATAGATTCTTATTGAATCTTCTCTAACGCTATAGAAAAGTTGAGAAATAACATCAGCCACAGTTAGGATTTTTAAGATAAACCTAAGTTAAAAAGATTCGAAAATAATATTAAAAAGAAATCTACTACATTTTTAACTGATGATCCGATATCCAATTGATTTGTTTCATCTAAAATTTCATCCAATGTTAATGGATGATCATCACCATCTAAATGCCGATGTCTCATGTGTCGAACAATTTTAGCCAAAACTCCGAAACGATATTGTGAACTGCCTGCCATAGTTTTGTAGCTGAAATTTAAACAAGATAGTTTTATTAATCTTGCCAATCTTGCCATAAAGTTATTAAAAATGTACCTATTCGTTTTTAATTAGGTAAGGTAGGTACCTACGAATAGCAAACACTACTTACGTTGAGGCATCCAGTCGTGAAGGTGGTGGCTTAAATTTCTTCAAAACTTCGGGATTTTTTGGTGGCGGCATTTCAGTTTTCATTGATTTCTTTTCAATTCTAAAGTTTAGAAGAAAAAATAAGAAAAAATTACCTTTAAAATGATCATCAGATGAAAAATTAAAAACTTACGTTGGAGTGGCCATGGCCCTCTTTTTGAAAGCCTCACGTTCCCGTAATAAAGATGGATCCATATTTGTTTTATTTTTATTATTTTTACAAAATTTACGAGAAGAAAATTTAAATTGTCTTCCTTTGTAGCTCGTTAATCAAAATTAAAATAAATTTATTTCACTTGTACTTTAATGATTTACAATATAAACTGCAATCGCAATGAAAATGCAAGAAGCAGCAACAAAAACAACTATGAGTGATCTGTCTGTAGCACTGTAACAAACAGTGACATATGAATCTGATTAACTACGATTAATATGATAAATCTGTTTGACACTTGACAATACAACTTAAACGTTGCCAGAGATCTTAAAATATGAACAAGATTATGAATTTTTTTAATATTTTTTAAACATTTTTTGTGTAAATTGTTTTTCTTTTTTTATCAAAAATAAGGAATTACAATACAATCACCTCTGCAAAGGATCTACCTATCTGCACTTAAATTAAAAGTTGCGAAATTCGGATACCACCCTTGAATTTCTTTTTTTGTGTGAACGGGTGTAAAATAAAACGAAAAACAAAACAGGTAAAAGAATCAGAAGCCTGGAATCTGCATCAATAATGTAAATTCCACTATTGTGAATACTTTTATTAATCAGCTTGCGCCGTCACAGTGATTGTGAATTATTTTTCGGCTAATATTTTTATTTCGAATTTAAATAAATTTTTGACAGTAATGTGGAAAAAAAAAAAATAAATAAATAAAAAAGCAATGCGTTCGTTTTCTTCTCTCTTCAGTTCAGTTCAGTCAGGAAGACAGGCCTTTTTAATTGGTTGTATTTTGTATTTGTATCAAAATATTTTTGACAGCAATTGAAATCAAATACACTTCACACCACGTGTGTTTTTATCGTTCTATATAAATTATAAACTTTATCTAAAGTTTTGAAATAAAAAAATATAAAAAAATGTCCAGTGATAGCGAAGAATCCAACTTGTCTTCAAATTTAGAAGAAGAAAGCGGAGAAGAAGTAAGTGTAAAAGTACCACACTGTACCAGACACTCTTAATAAGTCGATGATTAATTATTATTTACTAATAATCATAGTAGTGCCCGGTTAAGTTAACAAATCCCAGATTCACGAAATTTCCTTTCATTAGTCGGCTCCTCTACAGTTCACTCGTATTTGTCGAGCTAGGTATCTACCAGGCAGATATCGGATTTTCAATACCAGCACCACTGGAAGAAGTTGAATATTGATTAAGAAAAGAAACACCTACCTCATTGTGTCATCGCTTGTTGTTTTGTAACCACAAAAGCTTTGACTTCATTATTTTACCTATGACTATTTTCTTAAAATTCAAGCTAACTAGCATTATTTGTCATTGAAGCTAGGGAGATTGGGTATTATGAATTACGATTAAATTTAAAAATTTTTCAGAAATCATTCTAGTTCGTTTACCTGCGAACGTAATTCATAACAAACTCCCAAATTTATTGAAAGTCTTTTGTGACTAGGTAATACCTAACTAACTTTATTTTTGTTTTTATTTTAGGATCAAATGGATGCTGAACAAAATGTTAGTGACGAGGAAGAGGAATCTGATGAAGAAATTGAATCTAATGAAGAAAATTTCATAGAATTAGAGCCGAAACAACAAAAAAAACGAAAAGTTAGTAAAGACGAAGAAGAGGAATTGGATGAAGAACAAGAAATGCAATCTGATTCAGATGATGATGATGATGATGATGAGGATGACGATGATGATGATGACGATGATGATAAAAACATTAAAATTGTCAATGAAAAAAATACTAAATTGAAGAAAAAACAAGAAAAAAAGCCTAAAGCTGAAACTAAAGCGGCAACTAAAAAAATACCATTTGATAAGCCCAAGTTCAATGAGGTACTGTCTAAAATGGAAGAGCTCAAAGGAAAGCAACTTTTTGCATTATTCCCAAAGAAATTACCAAAAAACAAAGATGAAGCTGAAAAATTTGTTAAGAATTTGAATAATCGAATAACTGGTATTCGTTTGCCACGTCAAAAAACTAGCAAGTAATAAATTTCACCATTCGCTAAAGTTCTTTGAAACATATTATAAAAAAAATTTTTTTTGTTAATTTTTAGATGGTGTTTTTTGGAGTTTGCTGGGCAAGAAGATCAACAAAAAGCTCTAAAAGAAATGAGAAATGTGGAAATGGATGGTAAAAAAATTGTCGTCAAATTACCGAAAAAAGAAGATGATAATTTTATGAAAACAGTTGCTGAAAAGCGTGAAATTAAATTGAAAAAAATTAAAGAAAAGAAGAAACTTAAAGCTCTTGCAAAACAAGATGTCAAAAAGTCTAAAAATTTCACAAGCACAATCATAGTAAGTAATATTTTTTATTTTTTCAACCAAATATGATAGAAAAAAAATGTTAGGTTTGGTTTAATACTTACTTAAAATAAGATTTTAGCTAATAAAGTCAAAAAACATTTAATTAAATTGTAAAAAATATTCTACACCGAGTGAATATAAAAAACTATCTGAAATTATAATATATTTTTTAGAAATAATGGGAATAATGAAATTTAAGGAAGCTAATAAATAATCATTATTTTTTTAGGTTTCAAATATTCCTGCCTCATGTACATCAGCTGATGTTTTAAATTTATTTAAAGATTCTGTTAATTTTCGATTTAATGTCGCTCAAACCATGGATCTAACTCACACCGCTTATATAACACTTCCGTCTCCAGAGCATGCATCAAAGGCTAAAAGAATGAAATTGGAAATTGGTGGAAACAAATTGAATATAAATTTTGCCGTCGTAAAAGATGATAAGAAAAAACTTAAGCAGAAGAATAAAAATAAGAAAAATAAAAAAGATGGTAAACAAGAAAAAACGGATAATAAAAGTGGTACTGATAATGTGAAAAATAAAAAAGATGGTATACAAGAAAAAATGGATAATAAAAATGGTACTGATAATGTGAAAAATAAAACTCAAAAAATCCCAAAACAAAATAAAAAAGAAGCAGTAATTAATACTGCAAAAGCAGTGAAAATAAATAAGTTACAGAAGGTTGATTCAAAAAGTAATCAGAAGAAAGAAGAAAAAATTGGAAAAGAAAAAATACTTGAAAATAAAGATGCAAAGCAAAGTAATAATCTTAAACGGCAGTTCGACCAGATAAAAACAAATAAAAATGAGCCTAATATAAAAAGTAATCAGAAGAAAGAAGAGAAAATTGGAAAAGAAAAAAAACTTGAAAATAAAGATGCAAAGCAAAGTAATAATCTTAAACGGCAGTTCGATCAAACAAAAACAAATAAAAATGAGCCTAATATAAAAAAGAACAAAAATAAAAAACAAGCTGGAAACACCAACATGAAAGAAAATTCAAAGATTAAGAATTTGAATGGACAAAATTCGAAAACTAAACAAAAGAAGAATAAAGTTAAAAATTAAATGTAATCAAAATAATAATTTTTATTTTCCAGCAAGATTTGATCAAGAGGATATTATATAATTTTAAAAGTTTTAGTTATTTGATTAAGTAAATTAATCAAGAGGAAATTTTGAAAAGTTTTTAATTGTTTGATTAAGTGAATTAATTAAGTGAAATAAATAATATTAATGTCAATATTAAAAAATTGTTTTTTATTTTTTATACAAAAATTAAAAAAAAGGCATTAAAAAAAGGTTCTTTCAGGATCAAATCATCTTAATTATTATTTTTTGAATTCATATTTTTTTATTTTTCATCTCTTTTTAGAATCTATTCTTTCGAAATGATTATAAATTGGATAGCTTTGCTTTTTAGAATCGTAATCGTTCCTCAAAATCGGTACGGTTACAAATGCGTTCCAAAAGGTTATATTTTAATTACATAAACTTCTAACATTTAAATACGGTATTAATAAATAAAATGTAGGACTTCGATATTTGGAATTTTTTTAAAGCTTGTATTAAACTTATATCTAAACTAAACTAAATACAATAAATTCGAGAACACAAGTAGTATATCATGAAAAGAATGTTTTTTTTTTTTTTATAAATTCTTGACCGGAAATTGAGTTTTATGTGTGCTTCAATTATTTTTAATAATAAGGCGGTTACTAATCCTACTTCGTTTTACTTGAGGAGTGATACAATCAATACTCAATAGACATGAAATCTTTATGTCTTTTTCAATGAGACATAAAAGTTAAGTTACGTTATGACTTTTTTTAAGTTGTTCTTAACGTGATTTAAAATAGAACCAGTGCTTAAATTCACTAAACTAATTTTAAGCTAAATCACTAACTACTACATAGTATGTAAAGTAAAACAAGAGAGGGCGAAGCGAATTTAATTCTAGGCAAGATCACCGCTCTCTCCTGCTTCTTCCATATCCTACGTAGTATTTAATTTTTAAATTATTAAAGATTCACGCTATTCTGCCCGCTCTCGCTTATTTTGATGAATACGATTAGTTCATTTACTTACTATTTGACTTTTTTTGAAAGAAAAACTACTTTTAATTAAAAAAAACTTTATTAATGGCAAATTTATAATAAGAAAAAAAATTAAACTAATGTAGGTACTACTGAATAACAATAAAACAATATGAATAACAGAAAAATATCTATAATTTTAAATTAAATCATTTTTTTTTTTCTTTTACTTTATGACATTATATATTTTTTTTTTCAATTTCAATTTTTTTGTACACTTTTATTTATATAATTATATAATCTATATATTTTTTGTAATAGTTTACAATAAAAAGTTTTTGTATAAAAAATTAATTTATATTTATTTTTTGTTTCTTTTAATATATAATTTTCTTTTTGAGTTTCAATATAATTAAAAAATTTGTATTTTGTATAAAAATATAGAATAGTTGCAAAAAAAAAAATAATAAAAAATAATAAGAAATTAATTTGTGAGTTTTCTTTGTCCGTTAAATTGTTCTTTCACTCGTTTTATACTTAATGAATTAATTATTAGTTGATTATAGCTTCTGTGGTTAGGAGAGCTTATGATGAACTACAAAACAGGTTGAATTTTTTTTTATCTTTATAATCATAATTTTTTTTTCCTTTATAAATTAAAAAATAAAATTATTGATGAATTTTATAAAAAATTACCATTGAAGCTATTTATGTAATTTGAAAAAAAAATGTTGAGGTATGCAATATGAAACATTTTATTTTTTATTTTATTTGCCTTTTGAAAAATTTCTATATGAAATTTATTTTCATATCTGTTTAATAGAAAACAGTTTGCAAAAAAAGTTAAAATCTACAAATTCAAAGGCGTTAATCTATAAAATTATGTTCTTAAAAAATCAAATAAATGATATATAAATATCAAGTAAGTGTTTTTAATCATGTAAAATAATTTTAATGATTGTTGGCCAGCAGAATAATTTGCCAAAACTACACGATATATTAACATTTTGATTCCTTAAAAATATTTAAATTATTTTATGATAATTTCAGTATTCATTTTGTTATATTAATTTACTAGAAGCGAATTAGACCTCTTATTATTTTTGATGGTATATTCAAGTGACATAGTCCTATAAATAAAATATTCAGCAACCTTTTTGTCTTGAAAATGTACTTCAGATTAACAGATGACTATTTTTAATTTTATGTCGATTATAGAAATGAAAACTTTTTAACTAAAATCAAAAATATTCCCTATGAAATATTTTGCCACAATCGGCTACTAAATGTTCCTTTGTAGTTTGGTTACTCTTCAAACTAAAATTAAACTCATTTTAATTTAAAATGTAAAGAGATATGGTTTGCAGTTTTTTTTTTAGAAATATGTATTATCAAAAAAAAATCAGTCAATAAGAGAAATAAATTGAAATATACATATTTATATTTTTCTACTTAGTCCATTATTTCGATTATAAAAAATTATGTGGAATACATTTGAAACAATAAACTATATAATTGAAAATGTGGATCGATGTAGAATTTTTTTCTTCTTAATCAAGTTGTGTTTAAATTAAGTTTTGTTTGTAATATTACAGCTTTTAATATTTAAAAATAATTTTAATAAATCAAAACAGCTTTCAAGATGAAGCTACTAATTGCTTCGATATTATATAAAATTCGAATCGAATTTTTTAGTTAAAATAGTTTTGTTTATTATAATTTTATATTTTATAAAATACTTAAAATGTAAAAATAACGAAAATTATAAAAAAAAAAAATTGGTTACGATAAGAGTTTCAGGCAAACACTGGCAACCGAAAGGGAATATTAAATAATTCCGATTGGCAAATTGTATATTATACTTAGTTTTATATTAATTATTGATGTTTCTTTGTGCCATTCATTTCATCTGCACCATAGCTTGATGCCGTTTTTATTTCAGACATCCCAATTGATTTTATCATCAAAATATAAACTAAAAAAAATTACGAAATTGTTATTATAATTATTTTATCAAGTATAACATAATTATTTGTATCCTTACATGCAAACATAAATCCTAAAATAATCGCTAAACTGATCCAGTATCCATTTAGTATTGACTGAATCATGTATCTAAATAATGGGACTAAAAATTTAAAAGAAATGCATTTGTTAATAAATCTTGATAAAAAATAAAATCGCTCTTTAAAAAGTTCAGGCCACAAATTGTATAAACTAAATTAAAAAAAAAAAAAAATGTTATAGAATTCGGGGTCAGAATTTTTTTGTAACAAAGAAATATTAAATCAACAATCATAATATATGAGCGAATGCTTTTTTAAAGTACATATTTAAGTACCAAGAGTTATTCCCATCCAAGCTACAGTATTGATCAGAGACCATAAACGAGGTTTTTGTAAGAACACCTCAGTTTTTTCGAAACCTGATGTTTTAAAATAATCTCCAGTATTGTGAAAACTATCCTGCAGCTTATCTTTTTCAACGAAAAAGTTCTGTAACCAAATAGCTGCTTCATTTTCATCATCGGGAATATTTTCTAAAGGAACTCGTCTTACATACATATAGGCAGTAACACCATTACCTAAAAAATAAAAAAAATTATTTATTTTCATTTTAATTAACTTTTTTCAAATGGTTCTTACCGTTTAGTAAATTATATATCGTGGGAGCAACTTTATCATCTTTTTTAACTGACAAATTTATGTCGTAGATGGCCTGACAACGACCTTTTAATGTTGGTAAACTGGCTGTAAAACCTTTCGTTCTTGGAATAAGATGATGTTTCAGAACAATCATATTTCGTTCTGTTGCAAATTTAACGGAAGCTTCATGTTTTTTCTCTGTAAATCGGGTACCTTCAGCATTTAATAATAACCACACTGGATCAGGATAATCAAATATTTCTTTTAATTGAACCCTTAAAAATATTATAATTATTATTATTAATATAATTTATCATTAAAATTTTGATTTAAAAATATTTTAAAATATTAAAACATTTCTCAATAACTCACTTAATTATTTCCTTATCCTTGTCAAAAGACCTCTCTAAAAATACAAACTCAGCAAATTTCCAACACCATCCAACTACTGGTATAAGGGCTATGACTTTTTTTGCGTATGCTTTACAATTTCCCAAAACTTCCATTTTCTCACAAAATATCCAACCTAATAACCAATCTATTTCATAACAATGATTCATCATCAATAATACATGTTCACGTTTAGTTATAAGCTCTGGATCAGAATAAACATAAAGTTTTGTATTTGACCACCAATCAGCTAAGAAGACAAGTTCTAAAACATAGAAACGTTTATGTTTGTAATAATCCTTTATTGGAAAATTAAAAGAAAATAAACATATTCTTGTACGATCTAAATTGATAAAAAAATTTCCTGAACATAATTTTCATATTTATTGATTTTTGTTCGCAACAGTTTTAGATCTATTGTTTCAATACAAAACATTTATTCTTGTAAAGTATATTCTTCATTATCATATAGATTGAACACTAATCTGAACTCCACCAAAATACAAGAAATGTGAATAAGCTTAATTTGAAACAAAAATTTATGATAAATTAATTATGTTACAATAATTTTCTATATATGTAGGTATACTATTATGTCATATATATATAATAATAAAATAAATACTTACGGCTATGGAGTGAATAGCATAAATAATACATTAGTTTTCGATAAATTAATTTACTAAATGGTTTCAAAAATATAAACAAAATTAATTGGATGAAATTTATAATCAAGCCAGATGTAAAAAATGAAATTGCTATGCATAAATGTATCAGTCTTGATTTTTTCAGCTGTGATAAGTCAGCCATTGTGGGTTTGAATTACTTTAATTTTTTTTTATTTTTTTATATTTGTAGCTGAAATAAAAATAAATATAATTTTTTTTTTGTTTCATGAAATGTATTTAGCAGGGGTTATTATGAATTTACTTAAGAATTTAAAAATTTTACGGAAACCCTATTCTCCAAGAGATTCAAAAATAATAATTTTATACCAAGTTAAGTATATAATAATAACTAAGAATTTGAATTTTAATAAATATTGTTAGATGTAAATTCGAATTATTTATGTAATTATTTTTTTCTTTCCTTTTTGAACTCAGATTTGTTATTTTTACCTTAGGATCTAAAATATACATAAATTAATAAAATAAAATTGAAAGATTTTGCTACCTTAAAAAAGTCAATTAAGTCTTATCTGCGAACAAATTTTCCAGTAACTACCTATTTAAGAGATAAGATTTTAAACTTTGTACTGCACAAAATCACACACAATATATTAGTTTTTGAGCTTTTATTCCGCAATGATTAGTCTTTAAATAAACTTAATAATCTTTTGTTGAAATTTATTTTTTAATTTTTTAAATAAAAGTTTTATGATAAAATGATTAGACAGAAAGTGCACTTAATCAATGTGTATTATTTTCTTTTATTAAATTTTTAGAGCGAAGGAAAGCTTTCGCTTATTAAAGACAGTGAGCTTTCTCTTATCATTTAAAGAAAAATTATTTTTTATTTTAATCGAAGCTCCTTCTCTTTTAACATTAGAATAGATTTCCTAAAACTTTAATTCTAAAACCAAATACCTGAGTGGGTACTTCATTAAATACTAAAAATTCATTTCTAGCCAATATTTTACAAGAAAATTTCAAGAAGTAGGAACACATATTTTCTAGAAAAAATTTACTCTTCCAATAATGCATCAAAGATAACATCTGTAGAAAAAGAACCACATCAATTTGAGAAAATATTTAACATATGCAAAACATTAAAATAAAAAAATCAATAGAAAAACGAAACCAATCGAATTGAAACTAAGATCCGAAAATACAAACAAGCCCCTCTTTGTGAAATCAGTGATTACATGTCAAATATTAATAGAATGCGCTCAATAGGATTAAGGCCACAGAAACATGTTAGACATACAAATAAACTTTAAAAAACGTATTAGGAGACAACGAACCAATTGATTAATTAGATATCAAATAAATTAATGAAATAAAAAACTTAACATAGGTGTAGGGAAAATATAATCCAAATTAGGTTAAAGTCCCTCTCAAAATAACCCAAAATGAAAAAAAAATTAAAAAAGGGCTCTGCATTTCAATCATTAGATACCAAGTTTTAAATCTTTCATTATCATGCCATTAGCACTCAACTTCAATAAAAACAAAGCTTTTTCACGACTTCCAATTGCAAGATGTTATTCATTTTTGTTTTGTTTTGATTAAAATTCTTTGAACTGTTCATAAAAATAGATTTACTTTATTATAATTAAGAGTTTTACCTATAATGAGAAATATTTTTATATATATAATTTATTTTTATATGAGTATAAAATACTCATGTTTACAAAAAAGAAGAATGCAATAAAATATGTCTGGGGCTTATCGCTTAAATTTTAGAAAAATAAACCATTGATTATAAATTAAGAATAAATAAGTTTGTGTGTACTTAATATTTTGACTACTCACGAATAACATCATTGTCTTATTTTATAAAATATCTGAACATTATTGTAATCGAAAATAGTACAAATGATAATATAGTGACTAAACGTACTTAAGTATTCAACGAATATCTAATCTATCGAGTGTTTTGCGACTAAAGCCTAAGGTATTATGTATAACAATCGAACTTATAATTCTTAAAAAAATTCAATTCTCATTTCCATTTTATTTGAGAGGAACCAGAAATTTTATATGCTTGAAATTCATTGAAACAGAATTTGAGAATAAGATTTTCGTATAGGATTTTTACTTTCTGTCGTAACTCATACCTTATAGTTTAAATTTAACAATCACAGTTCAAAATCTAAAATCTATAAAATAAGTATAATGAAACTAGAATATGGATTGGATTCAAGGATTTTTATATGACATTCTGCAAGCCTGTATTATGTTCAATATAAATTTATCATACAATTTTCAATATCTTCAAAAATAATAGATAATTAGATTTCAAATTTATAATTATTACAGTAATTAAAAAATTAATATTAAGTGGAACTTCATCGTTTTATTTTTTATTTTTTATGGTCACGGAAAATTTAACTTTTAAATTAAAAAAAAAATAAAAAATCATTATTATTATTATTAATGAACCTTCATTTATACACTTGAATAATGTTTCAAAAAAATTCATAGCGAAAATTTGTTTTAATTGATTAACATAAAATAAATAAATACCTACCTAATTAATTTTTAATAGAATTTTTAATATATAATGATAAAAAGAAGGGAGTGTTAATTTTTGTATTTACGTAGATACCTACTGTAGGTATAATATTTTTTATTTTAATAATGGAATTAAGGGATTACGTAAAAAAATAGTTGTATGAAATGCAATCACATTGCAACAAGTTACGTAAAATTAGGAAAAATTAAGTTAAAAAAGGGTGACCATGTTTTCCTGATTGATTAGAATTGGAAATTTTATACAGAGTAAAATCTTGAATGAGATCATCAACTAAAAATTATGATGGTTTAACCCATATTGTTCTATATATATATATATATAAGATATATATTAAAATGTATAATTTCTTTAGTGTATTTTGAAGATTTCTTTTAAATAAGTGTTAATAAGTTTTTACACATTTAATAAATTTTCAAATAATCAGTTTATTTTTTTTTTATTTTTTTTTCCTGTTTCAATTTTAATTGCGCATTGTGTATAAAATTATTGTATTATTAAAACCTCACTGTAGTAAGACAATAAATAATTATTATTCCGTACCTACCTACAACAAAAATTTTTAAAATCTATGAAAAACTATTTCCTCATTGTGTATCTAAACCGTGGTTAGGTACGCCTTGTTCGCACCTATATTTATTTTTTCCTAAACTATAAATTTTTTTTCACTTATTAAGTATGAAAAGTCCTTTTAGAAGTGGAAATTTTCGCTTTTTTTTTGGAATATTTTTAGATGCAAACAAGATAAGTATAAAAAATTTCCATTCAATTATCATCATTTTCCCTTTTCTTGGGGAAGCAAAATTTATGGCCAGCCTATTAAAGAAAAAGTCAATTATCTTAAAAGCAATCATTTTCTCACATTGACATTTCCTAAATTACCTATTGAAAATATAAGTACCTACCTACCTTCTATCTATTATTCTATACTATACCTAGGTTTATTTGAAAAAAAAAAAAAACATGATAAAAAAATTACGTAGTAGTTGGGTAAGTATATCTACATATACCTTCAGTCTTCAGTGTGGTTAGGGGAATTAAAATGTAAATGAAATCAGTGAGACGACGAGCTGGTTAATCGAACCAAAGCATGAACTACCACCTACCTAGTTAACTACGAATTATTTAAAGCTAGATGCTAACTACCTACCGGGTAGAAAGAACGAACATTAAAAATTATTATAAAAATTGTTTTTTATTACAATTATGCGTGGTCTTACCTTATTATTAAATTTCAAAAAAAAAAGTAGGTACCTCCTCCTCCTACTAGGTATTATTTTAATAATTTTTTTATTAAATGAAATAATAAAAATTATTTTTTTTTTCTTTAATTTAAAAAAAAAAATATAATATTTTTATAATTTCCTTTTTTCCGCCTTTAGTCGTATTTCTATATGGCGACTGCTGCTGTTTTTTTAAATTTATTTTCCGAATTCCGAACTAAAAAATAAAAATTAATTATTTTATGAATGAGATTTCTTTCTTCGAAAATTGTATATTCGTCGACTCGTCTCTCGCAGTGATGCCAGATTGAAAATTTAAAAATCCCTACAGCAAGCAAAAAATTTCCCTATTTTTCCCTATGTTATATAGATAATTTTCCCTACATTTTACCCTACATTTTTTTTTATAAAAATACTGATATTTAGTTTTCTTTTAAAATTTTTTAAATAAAAAATTTATTTTTCATGTTTTTTATAAGATCTTTTTTATTTTTATATATCAAAAAATTACAAATTAATTTTCAGTAACATTTAGATTTAGCATTAATTGTATAAAAAAAATAATCATTAATTAATAATAATTATAATTAATTAATACTAAATTTTACTAAACAAAAAAAAAATGCATTAAAAAAGCAAGGAACATATCGTCTGTTCAGAAATGAAACAACGTATGATATTTATACGTCATTATTAGATAATAGCACCATTCGATTCCTCGTACTTGATTTTATAAGTACAACTATTTTGCTATATTCTTAATGTTGATTAAAATGTGTTTTTTAGATGAAAATTTTACGTTACTTGATATTTTTCCATACATTTTTTTTTATTTTCAAATATTTAAACTCAATTACTCGAAACTATACATTTCATTATACATCGTTTCATTTCTGAGCAGACGATATATACTTTATAGTATTAATTATATAAAAAAATAAATATTGCGTTTGTAATTATTAATATTTGCAATGAATTTAAGAAAAAAAATATTGGCCAACCAACATGATGAAAAAATCCCTACATTTTTTAACATTTGAAAAATCTGTCCTTTTTTCCCTACAGTGTGTTTTTATGACATAATTTCCCTACATGTAGGGAATATTCCCTACGTCTGGCATCACTGGTCTCTCGTCGTTCGTTTCTTTCAAGTGTTTTATTATTTTTTTTATTTTTATCTGTCGAAATAAATATGCGAAAAGCAATTATCAAAATTTGACATTTCAGTATATTTCACCAATTTCACCACCACCAATCTGACAGACGCAAAAAACCAAAAGAAATAACATGCCCATCAAATTTTATTAATAATCAGTAATAATAATGCTTGACTGAGTAATGTTTCCTGTAACCGAAGCCAAAAATTAACCTTATAATTATTATAGATATAATATAATTATTTCTTACTATATTTTCGGTGAGCCGAAATTATCGAAATTATTTTTGTATTTTTACATAGTATTAGATATTATATCATATCGGTTTAACAATTCACGCAAAATACTAAATTTTTTTCGCATGACATTGGCATAACATTATCTATACTTCAAATTTTCTGTCAGACTTGAATATTATGACGTCACGAAGTTAATAAGTGCTGCTTGCTACATATAAAATCTAACAGGCTAGGTAACACTTTTACAGTAAAAAAATTTTTTTTTAAGAAAAAACAAAGTTCGAACTTTTTTTTATTGGAAAAAAATGTGAAAATATTAAAGGTAAAAATTAATTAAAATTAAGATTTTAATTAATAAATAATTAAAATAGAATTTAAATTTTTTTTCTAAATTGTGACAAAAAATTTCGTTGAGCTTAATTGACGGGAAAATCAAAAAAAAAAAAATTTCATCAACCAAAAATTTTCAAGGAAAAAAAGTCGAAAAAAAAACTTAATTCAAATGGTGCTTATTTGTGACTTTTGCGATTTCTTTTAGATACAAACAGAAAGCTCATACCTGCTGAGTTTGAAAAACTAAATAAGAATCACTTTTTTGTTTTCTCTTTAATTTTTATTTCAGATATTTATTTCTATTTTTTTTTTGCCTCAACTACCTATAGGTTACGGTTGCAAGCTCTTGAGCGGACGACAAAAGGAATTATCTTCATATTTGTCTGACAAAAACTAATTGACATTTTTAACGCTTATAAAATTAAGAAATGCTAATAATTTTTATCTTTATTGCTTAAATAAAAACAAATTGAGAAAGTAAAAAACGATATCAAGCACTCAACCGTATAATTTCTTGTTGAGCTGGCACCTTTAAACTTTTTTTTTATGATACCTATTTTATTTTATCCAAAAAAGAAGAAAAAAAAAAAAAGATAATAAAATTTATTAAAAAGCGAAAAAAAAAATTTGCAAAGTCATTGAAAAAAAAAATTAAAATTAATTGAAATAATTACGAAATTTAAAATTAAAAAAAAAAATAAATATGGAGAAAAGTAAAAATTATTAAAAAAAAAAGAAAAATTCTGCAGGTGATATACGCCTTTCTATTTTTTTTTTTTTTTAAATAAAATGAATATTAATTTTTTTAAATTAAAATAAAAAAAAAATTTCGTGGGTTCAAACAAAAAAGTGTACAATAAAATTTTAAAGTTTTTATTTTATTTTTGGGCGAAAAAAAAACTATACAAAAAATCAAAGCAAAAATAAAATGTTGTGTTGTGACATTACGATGGGGAATTTACTAGTGACTTATGACAGAATGGCCAGGATTTTATTATAAATTATAAATTATTTTTGTTTTGGGTTTAATAATTTAACTACTTTTGAAAATTTGTATTTTTTTGACACTATCAAAATATTTAAAATAAAATCAGACCATCTTATTTCAGAGCATCTTATTTATTTTTGTTTATAACACTTCTACTAATCGTAATCTTTTCGTAAAAAAAAATTATCCAATTTGGTTCAGAAACAAAGTCGTAATCGATTATTAAAGAAATATATGAAGATTTCTTCACATATTAATAAATATAGCTAAAAAAGTAAATAAGTCTAAATATCTTCTAAGTAAATAATAAAATAAATAAATAATTTATTTCTTTAATTATTTATATTTAGTATTTTTACTATTTATAACATTATTTATTTTACACTTTGCAAATAAAATGTCAGTTTAATTTATTTGTTTATTCGCTCAATTATTCAAAAATTTTCCTTCACATTTCCAGATAGTTTGTATATATATAATATAGGTATCATGAACTTTTTTTTTAAATATGTTATCTATTTAAAATTAATTTAAATATCAAAAAATTAATATGATAATATGAAAGTGAAAAACACATTAATCAAAAATATCAATTAATAATTTTTCTAACTATGATTGAAAAGAAAATAAAATTAGAATCAGTAGACGTTAATCTAATCAGTAGAGGTTACAGCTATATCTAAAGGTTTTTTCTTTACGAAGGAACTATTTCAGATTTATCTAAAATATCTAAAATTATAATTAAATTTTCTTATTTGATTTGAGTTGTTAGTTGTTACGTAGTAGCTAAGTAGTCTTTCTACATGCATAATTCCATACCAATTTAAGAATCCGAAAAATTTAACGTACTACCCAAGTAGAATGAATTTTTTCACTTGCTGTTCAATATGTGAAAACAGTGTCAATATTTTTCAGGACTGAGGGGGATAATTCTTTTAAATTGCAGTTTAGTTATAGGTTTTTTTTTCTTCATTTTATTTTTGTATTAAGAAGGCTTGAATTATATTAATTTTGTATCAGGTATAAAAATTTTATTTTTTATTATACATATTTTTGATTATAACTAGTGTGATTACTTATCTCGTATTGAAAATATTCCATAAGATCATAATGGGCTACAGATATGCCTGATCAATGTATGAATTTTTTAAAATTAATAAATAAAAATTATTTCAACAACTAACTTTATTTGAATTTCATGTTGATTTTCGATCCATTTTTAAAATACGTATTAGTTAGATCAAATATCAAATTACCAATTACCTGGCCTAAAATTAAAAGCATCTTATTTAGTAAGTTCTATTAACATTAATTATTAGAAAAATTAAGTATACGAAAGACATAATGTTATAAATTTCATAGAAGAAAAAAGGGGAAATGTATTAATTTTCAAAATTATTTAAATATTGAAAACCTTCCTTCAAAAAAAATAAATAAACAAATTGAAATAAAAAATCGTCACAGTCAATAAAAGATAGTCATAGAAAATACAAAAAGAAAAAATAGAAAATAATACGTAAAACAATACTTCCTTAATTTTATATTAATGGGAAATGTGAATGCGCGATGATGTTAATGACTAATTAACTAATTATAAAAATTTTTTTTTTTGTTTTGTAGGTACTATTAAGTATTATTATGTAGGTATGTGTAGTAGATTTTTTATTAAATTTTATTTTAATTTGTTTTTTTTTTTAAATATTTTATTTACTTTTTAACTTTTATTATTATATTTTTTAATGCTTTTTGAACGAATAATAACAGGATGAAATAATTTTAAATTCGTAATTTCGAAAAAAAAAAACTAAAAAAAAAGCAAATAAAAACAAAAAAAAAAGTTTCTAAAATTTTTCTCTGTCGAGTAAAATATATATTTTTTTAAAAAATATTTTCTATTTTTATTAAGTTGTAGGTTGTTGTTTTTGTTGTTTTTTGTTTCTTTTTATTTTGAAAAATTGGGAAAAAATTTTAATAATCTTTGTTGTTGACACAATGACAATATCAATATTATTGACAATTTATTATAATTTTTCTTCATGATTTTTGTTTTTATTCTTTCTCAAAAAATGATTGTTGCATTTGATTTTTTTTTTGATAATTTAATATGAAAATTTCCAAAGAAAATCTAAAAAAAAAAAAATAGAAAATTATAGAGAAAATTTTAGGTTTTTCATCTAGCTAGAGATTAAGTTAGCTATGGAGGGGTTTTAAGAGATGCGATACAATTTGCGTTTCTAAAATTTTTTTTATCAAGTACCTAGGTATGTATTGGAAAATTGACAAAATAATATCAATTTTAAAAGACAATGATATTTAATTTGTAATTGAAAATAATATTAAAATTTTGGAAAAATAATTAGGTTTATCGGTTCAATTCATGTTGATGAGTTTGAGCGATGATTTACCAGCTATCTTAACATTTGAACACTTATATACCTAATACCCTCTAATGTCTAATCAGGTCATAAAATAAAAATAAAAAAAAAAAACAAAGACTCGATTACGATTTCTAGTTCGATTAGGTAGTAGATTAGGTTTAGGTTATTTTTTTTATTTTTTATTTTACGGCAAAATTATACCGATCAAAAATTTAAAAAAAAAATAAAAATAGTTTTTTTTATTTCTACCCACTACCTACGAATTTTCTTTTTGTAGGCCTCTAAAAAAAAATTTTTTTTTTTCTTTTTCAAAAAAAGAGGGAAATTGTTTTTTAATTATTTTTGTACGAAGGCATTCTAAAATATATTTTTGAATTTTTTTTTTTTTTTGAATTGAATTTGAAATTTAAATAATTAAATATAATTAATATACGTATTTCTTTTTCTTTTCTTTTTTTCAATTTTTCTTTATAAATTAACATTAGTCATCATCCCAGTTAAGGTATTCGTCATAAGTTTTTTTTTTTTTTCATTTACTTTGTTTCGTGTGTGGTGACTCGGTGCTGCTGCTGACTTAATGAATGAATTTTTTTTTTAATTTTTTTTTTAATATGAAATAATCAAAAAAAAGAAAAAGAAATAAGTACCTACAACAAAAACATTTGAAGTTATACAAAAAGATTTCACAATAAAAAAATTTTTAAAAAAGATTTAAAAAAAACAACAACAACATAAAAACTTGTGGAAACTTTAAAATTAAAAAAAAAAAAAAGAAATCATTGACGTATCTTAAATTTTTTGTACATAAATTTACATTCAAAAAACAAAAAAAAAATCGTATTTTTATCTATACACACTATTCTTCTGTCAAAAAAAAAAAAAGAAAAAAAAACAAAAAAAAAATACTTTTTTGTGTGTCGCGTTAAAAACAAAAAAATAAAATTAATTAATTAATTTTCTTTTTCCATTAATTTGAAAAAAAAAAAAAAAAAATAAAAATCTTTATTTTTATTTTTTAGTTATAATTTTATGTAAAAAAAAAAAAAAATTAGGGTCAAATCGTAAATAAAAGTTCAATTTCAATTTTTTTCATACCTAAAAAAAAAAAAAAACAAAAACAAAAAAAAAAAAGAAATGAAATTTCATTAATTTTTCATAGCAACCAGTAGTAGGAAAGTTTAATATATGAACAAAATTGCATATTTGGCATTTTTATTTTTTATGATCATTATTATTACTTTTTTTTTTGTTTTGTTTTAATTAAAAAAATGAGAATTTAATAAAAATATTTGTAAGTTTTTTTTTTTTTTTTTTAATTTTTTTTTCCAATATATTTTTTTTTTTCAGCAGAGAGGTTAAAAATAAAATATTCTGTGCGTATTTATATTTTAGTTTAAGGTTCAAATTAATTAAGTTTTTTTTTTTTTTTCTTTGACAACTACTGTTTTTATTTTATTTTTTTACTTTTAGAGATGAATTTTTAAGAAGCACAAGAAGTTTCCTGTGTTAAATATTATACAAACAATATTATTGTTCAAATTGTAAAAATAAATATTAAATTGAATGTTCGAAAGCTTAGTATGTTACCTTGTACGTGCCTAGTTGAAGGCCGGCCATTTCTAATTTGCCTTCAGATACCTATTACTATTAAATATTGCTTTTCAAATTTAAAAAGGGTAGGTACCTACACCTGTAAAATATTAACCCAAAGGTGTACCTACCAGATACTAATTTTCAACGGCTGGACGAATACGACAGGTTGTCTTTTAAAATAACTAAAATATTTTCTTAAAATTCATTTGTAACGACGTGAAAGTATGATCATTGCGGCAATATCTATTATAAAATTATCATTTGATATCTGTCAATATTAAAAAAAAATCTAATTTTGTCACAAGAATTATAATTAATAAACGATAGAGACAACAGTAATATATATGTACATATAATATACACAATATAAAATATAACTTATATGTATTATTTGTGATTGTAAAATTCTAACTAGTATTTTATATTCACTAAGTTATTAATGTAAATTAAATTGAAAATTAGTTATATATGTTTTGTTTTACTCATTTTCAGTAATGAAGTACAAATAGCTTATTTTAAAGTTTCAATACAATATAATTCCAAATTATTGTAAAAAAAATGTTAATTAATTTTTTTTTGTTTTGAGGCAGGCAACGACCTATAAACAGTATTCGATCAGAATTCAAATCATAGAGTAAAAAATGATTGTGGAATTCAATAAGATGATTCATGATTGTTCGTTTTGAAAGATTTAATATCTATTTAACAGCTTTTTATATTTTCTATTCCTATTTTAATTTTTTATTTGGATTTATAAAAATCTACATCATACATTAATTTAAAAACCTTTTTATTAATGAAAATAATTTTTACCTGTTGGTTATTATGAATTATGAACGAGTCTAATGCTTGGTTTACACGCTCATGCAAATTGCTCATGCACATTTGTGCATGCAAATTTGTACAAATGAACTGAACAATTTGCTGTTGACAAAATTCAATAAAATGGAATAAAATTCAATTTACGTAAATGGAGAAAAGTTGGAGCATTACACCAACTCAAGCCACATTTTTTTGGCTTGCGCAAGCATCATCCTTTCGTTTATTAAAGCCTAACGGAAAAACTATTTTCATCTAATTCCAGGCTAGATTTTTTTTTTTAATTTCCTAAATAATTCTTTATAGAAGAATAAAAAATAATTCAATATATGCTTGATAACAGTCAACAAAATTTGAAAAAGAGAAAATATTCCTAAACATAATGTGCCTAAACATAATGTGATTTTTAAATAGAAATAAGAAATGCACATAACATAAAAAACAATTTAATATTTATTTTCAGAATGCCGATACAGGCGCCCCAATGGACAGAATTTTTATCCTGTCCCGTTTGCTGTCATGAATTTGCAGCGAATCAACGTCCTCCAATTAGTTTAGGTTGTGGCCATACAATTTGCAAAGCATGCTTGGCCACATTACATAATAAACAATGTCCATTTGATCAAGTAAGTTTGAAAATTTTTAATTTTTAAAATTGAAATTTATGTAAAATTTTTGTTTTTTTCTTTTAGACATCGATTACCACTGATTTAGAAAATTTACCAATTAATTATGCTTTACTGCAATTAGTTAGTAGCAGTAACGGAAATAATAATAATAATAATAATAATAATAATAATAATAATAATAATAATAATAACAATAATAATAATAATAATAATAATAATAATAATAATAATAATAATAATAATAATTGTAACAACAATGGAAATCAAAGTAATTCAACAAATGTATCACAAAATTCAAGCAATAATAATTTAAGTACAGATACTTCACAACAACAACTGCAACAACAGCAACAAAGTGCCGTATTAAAAAATTTATCATTAGAAGATTCTCAATGTTACCAGCTTGCCAAAAAATGTATTGAAGATTTAGCATTGTATTTAAAACCATTTTCAACTGGAAATGGTGGTGGGTGTGGCGGTGGTAGTGGTAGTGGTGGCGGCGGCAATTTATTATCACGACCAATGCAACGTAAATTAGTTACATTGATTAATTGTCAATTGGTCGAAGATGAAGGTCGATCAAGAGCATTACGTGCGGCACGTTCACTAGGTGAACGCACCGTCACCGAATTAATATTACAGCATCAAAATCCACAATTGTTGAGCTCAAATTTATGGGCTGCAGTACGAGCTCGTGGATGTCAATTTTTAGGACCTGCTATGCAAGAAGAAGTACTTAAATTAGTTTTATTAGCATTGGAAGATGGTTCAGCTCTATCACGTAAAGTACTTGTTATGTTTGTTGTTCAACGTTTAGAGCCACATTTTCCACAAGCATCAAAAACAAGCATCGGACATGTCGTACAACTTTTATACAGAGCATCATGTTTTAAGGTATCAAAGCGCGAAGGTGATTCATCTTTGATGCAATTAAAAGAGGAATTTCGTACATATGAAGCACTAAGACGCGAACACGATGCTCAAATCGTACAAATAGCTACAGAAGCTGTTAGTATCTAAATAATATATATTGTTTTTTTTTCTGTTAAATTATTTTCAAAAAATCAATTGATTATATACAGGTACTTAATTTCAAATTTTTTTATTTTAATAGGGCCTTCGGATTGCTCCAGATCAATGGTCGGCACTCTTATATGGAGATGCTATCCATAAATCACATATGCAGAGCATAATCGATAAATTGCAAACTCCACAATCGTTTGCGCAATCAGTTCAAGAATTAGTTATTGCTTTACAGAGGACAGCAGATCCGGCAAATCTATCTGGTTTACGTATACATTTGAAACACTTAGCTTGTATTGATCCAAGTTCTGAAAATACTGTTCCAACTTGGCAAGAAATTGCTAAGGCATTAGATGCTGTCAAACAAGTCGTAATGGGCTTAGTTGATTTTGTACAACATCACGGTAATAGGAAACTACAAGACGCATCAACTTCAAATCCTAATGAGAAATATAAAATAAGTTTATGTAGAGATTTGACTTTGCGTCGCATATGTCCTAGAGGAACTAGCTGTACTTTTGCTCATTCAGAAGAAGAATTGGAAAAATATCGTGCTAAAAATAAAAAAAATTATGCAAAAACACCCTCAATTCTACATAATGCTAAAGTACCCAAAGAAAATTCGATGGATTACTTGGAGTCTTCATCTAATATGCTAACAATGGATGAATCATCTCCCATTAATTACAATATTAAGCAAGGGAACCCATCACAGAACTTATACCCAAATTATATGGGTATTCCTCACCACCATCATCATTTACATCATTCTAATTCAAGTCCAATACCTGGTGGTATGTTTTCCATTTTTATTTTTTAACTTTATAATATTATTTTTCTATTATTAGGAGTAATGACTTCACCTCAACCTAATGCACCAAACAGGTATGATAATCAATATGGAGTCAATCATTCATTACCAAACCGTAATGTTCCACCAATGCGATCACCGAGGCCAATGCCACATTACAATAATGCTGGAAATTTTACAGTACCACCACCAATTCCGCCTACAATGAAACCTCAAATATTCAATCAACCTCCTCCACCGCCACCTCCACCGCCTCCATCTAGTTATAATATGGCGCAGGCTAAATGTGCAGGTAGTAGTGATATGTATAATTCTATTGGCAGAAGCACAAACATGCCATCTCCTCGGATGGGACATCCACATGGCTTACCACAACATTTGCTAGCATCAGGAAATCAACAACAACAGCAATCAAACTTACCACCACCATCAAATGCATTTTTTCAAAATAATCTAAATGTAATTCAAAATGATCAGAAAATACCTGAATTGATAAGGCAAGCAGCATTCTGGGAACAACAGCAGCAGCAACAGCAACAGCAACAACAACAGCAACAACAACAACAGCAGCAACAGCAACAACAACAGCAACAACAACAGCAGCAGCAACAACAACATCTGCAACAATTTAGGCAGCAACAATCGCAACCATCATTGCAACAGAATATGGACAGAAGTCCAATTAATTTAAAATCATTTTCTAACGTGTCTAACTATATTGCAGCTAATAATCTGAACAATTCTAATAACAATAATAATGATGTAATGCAACAGAATTCACCATTAAAACAATTCATTGAACAGAGACAAATTCAACAGTTCCTTAAAGATATGGAATTAAATCAAATTAATATAAAAAATAATAATAACTTTACCAATACTGCGTTAAATGGAAGAGGGAACAACAATACCAGTAAAAGCACACAACATTTTTTTAGTGGAAATACTCCTAACTGTAGTGCGATAACTGAAGATGACATAAATTATTGGTTGTCTAATAGCGAATTAGCACCAAACATTAATAATAATAACAATAACAGTAATAATAATATTCCAATCAATTATACTCGTCTAGATGTTGCCCAAAGAAATATTACTAATCCAGCAAGAGAATCTCTAATTCGATCAGATTCAATTTTGGATGATGATTATGTTCCATTTGAAGCACCAACAGCAAATAGCAAATTCGGTCCAATATCAAGAATGTCAAAAAATTTCTATCAAAATCAACAACAACCATTGCAACAACAATTACAACAGTCGAATGATGTCAATTTTAATTTTTGGTGGCAACAACCACAAACTGTAATTGACGGATTTATTTCTAATAACGATCATACATCAGATTTATTGTCAGTTATTAAAAATGGTGGTGGTGAACATTTCGATGAAGAGTTAGATCAAAAATTTAAAGATTTTAATAAATTAACAAATCAAATTAAAATAAATACCAATCCACATTACAGTCCACAGATATTGAATAGAGATCGAATGGATGATAAAGTACGTATTAAAAAAAATTAAAAATATTAACTTAAGCTAAAATTAAGTTTAGTCCAAATGATAAAAAAAAAATTTTAATTTATCTTTATTTTTTTATTTATTTGCTTTTATTTTAATTTCAAATATTCTATTTTGTTTTTAAATTTCATATATTTTTTTAGACACCACCATTACTTTGGAGCAGTAATAAACAAAATTACAATCACATACATAATTCACCTACTAAAATTTTGCAACAACAACAACAACAACAACCTCAACAAGCATTTAGTCCATCCAGTTTTTGGAATTCATCAGGTTCCTCAACAGCATTAACTGTTAATTCTACTTCATCAAAAGAAGTTACACCAACAAAAGTTCCTGAAGATAGTTATGAGGCTGGAATTGCTAATGATATGCGTGAATTAGAAATGCGATTGGAATCTGAACTAGAACTGGAAGATAGTGGTATAAGTCATTCTTGATTTGATTATTATGCAAATTAATACTAGACAAAAAAAAAAGCACAACTTAGTTTTTTAATAATTTAAAAATTTGATCTTAAAAAAAAAAAAAAATAAGTGAAAAAAGAAAATGCTTTATATATAATATATTTTTATTTTTCTTTTTTTAAAAAAGGTAAGCATCAGATTTTGAAAATTGTAAAAACAATAACATAAACAAAAATTAAAAGAAAAGCATTAAAGGTGGTTATCGATGTTAATTAAAAATTTTATAATTGAAATTTATGTGAAAATCACATAAAATATTTTTTTAAAATAATTAATAGGTGGTGTATTTTTTTCTTTCTTAACATATAGTTGTTTTTCTTTTTTATTTTATTATTTTATTTACTTAGTTCAATTTTTTTATATTTATTATGTAAAAGAAAACTTATTAAATGATTTTTTATTAGATAAAAAATTAAAAAAAAATAAATAAAAACTTGAGATTTAAAAAAAAAAATAATAATTAAAAGTAATTTGTGTGAAGAAATGTATATAGAATATTCTGAAAAATTATCACCTAAAGGAAACGTTCACTTTTCAAATAACATGTAGGTTCAATAATTTATAATTTGCTAAAAGTGAACATAAAATTTTGAAGTATAACTTTCTATTTATATAAAAATATTACAATTTTATTATAATATTGGAGATTATTATTGAAATAAAAATTATGTAAATTCTAGAATTGTTCTATGTATATTTTTCACAAAAATTTTCACTTTTAATAAGCATAAAATCAAAATAAAAAGCGTGTTGTTATTTATCGCTTAATTAAATTGTATATTTTTTTAAATTTTGACTGGTATTAGATATTGTAAAATTTTCCAAGAGAATTTTTCTTAATTTTTTTTTTTTTTTTTTATTAAACCTTAGGTAACTAGTAGAAATTTTTAATTTTTATTAATGTTTCACCGAACTTGATATGAAAAAAAAAATGTTTTTTTTTGGACTATTGTGATCACTTTGTGTTAGTCTAAAAAAAAATTTAAAAATAAATTTTGTTTTTCTATTCTTGATTATATTATTAAATTTTTTTTTTTTTAATTTCAATAATAAAAATATGTAAAACTAAGATACTTCTCTGTTTGCAATGTCTAATGTTAAACCAGCATTTTCATCCATTTTTTTTTTTAATATGATAAAAATTTTAGCTTGTTTTTATTTTAATTATTTTTTTTAGGATAAAATATATATAAAAAAATATTCTCTATTATTATATAAAAAATATTATGTATATTATGTATGAAAAATATTTTTTTGCTTAAAGTAATTAATTTTTTAATTATTATATTTATGTAATTATTATACGATGATGGTAAAATTTTACATAAAAAAAAATATTAATAAAGTTTTTTTTCTTTTAAGTTTTAATTAAAAGTAAATAAACACAAAAATATATATATTTATTATAAATTATATATTATTTAAATAAATAAAAAAAAAAAGTAAAATTTTTCATTCAAAATTCAATAAGATTATATCTTACCTGAGTATAAAGAATTATTAAGAGAGTGCAAGATTATATTATTTAATAATTTATGTGCAGTAAAACATTGAATTACCTACTCATAAATTATTAGATCAACGAACACAGAAAAAATTTATTAATCTCCAACATTAAATTATATAATTTAATTTTGTTATTAAATTTCCTCTTTTTTTTTCTTATAAATTTTGACAATTCTAGATTAAAATCACGTCTAATGTTATAAATTAGTTTTAAAATTAAAAAACTTCTATATAATATTGAATTTATAAAAAATATTATAAATTTTCTTTCGCTTAAATTAAGTGATACGTTAATAGCTTAAAAGCTTAAATCTTAATATAAATCATAATATGCTTTTGCAGTAACTATACGCCTAAATAACAATAATTTTCAATGAAAAAAAGAATACTATTTTAATTCAAGAAATCATTGAAATCTGATATTAAAAGTAGGAGAAATTTTAATTTAATTTTATTAAGACACTCTCTCAATATTCTTTCAGTGTAAATAAAATTAAAAAAAAAAATTATAGCAGAAAATTATCAAATAGAAGATTATAATAAAAATTATAGATCAAAACAAAATAAAATTTAATAAAATTTAAAAAGGATACAGTTTTATGTCCCGGGAAATTAAATTAAAAACAAAAAAAAATATATTAATAATCATTATACAGTTTAAAAACTATCAATGGTTCCAAAATAAATAGGAAACATAAAAAAAATGAAATTGAGATTTTTTTTGCAAAAAAGTTAATATTTGAAGATTTATATATATATATATATTATATTGGGCTGTTCAATCACTAGAATATACTCTTTGTTTATGATATGTTATTTTTTCTTTTCTAGTTTTTTTTTTACTAGTTTCAGTTTTTTTTTTCATCAAAATTATAAGTTATGAAATTTTATTAGAAATATCTATATTTTATTAGAAGTTTTTAAAGTGTTATTATGACAGTTGATAGAAAAATATTTTGTTTCGAGGAAATAATTAAAATTTAAATGATTCGGAAATAATTTTATATTTCCACATTTTATAGGGCATAAAAAAGCAAACTAGAAAAGTATTCGGATTATTAATAAAGCATGTATTAAAAAAAAAATACGGAATGGTTTAGTTTTTATCATCATTGTACATTTTCAGTATCAATTAACTATACTTAGTTTAGAAACAACTATGCACTAATCTATCTTATGTCTCATTGATTCAAAATATGATTTGCTAGGAAATTTGAGGAAAAAAATAGGGAGTATTGTGCAATTAAGATCTTAATCTTCTTACTTATGTTGCAATAAAAATAATGGATTGTGTCGTTAAAGGCAGAATCAAAATTGAAAAAATGTTTCAATAGGAATTTAATTTCTATATAGATTTATTTTTAATTTTTCACTATTTCAAAATAAATTGCATTTGAGAGACATTATTGTACAATGTCCCTTAGATTCCAGAATATATATCTGGTATTATACAATGTATAATTATCTTAAGTTAACAATTAAAGAACATTTAATTCAGATTTTTTAAAACTAAAGTATTGTATTTAATCACTTAAATTAGTCGATCAAATATTTTTTTCGCCTTTTATCTAAATAAAGTTAACAAAATGTGTGAGGTTAATGTAAAGCGTGGAGCAGTAGATTTTTTTAGATGTTATCAAAAATGGTTAGAAAAATGTAGTATTAACGTTTTTGTGTTTTTAGAACTGATAATTTCATAAGCTTAAGGTTTTTTTTATATTATTTTTTTTTTTTTTGCAATTAAGGTTTTTTTTATACATATATATTTTTTGTCATAATTCAAAGAGTATATTTAAATGTGGTGCAGTTTTTAATTAAACCCAATGGGTTCATAAGGAAAATTGAAACAAAATACAAAAAAAAAAATGAAATAAAATTATAAATATTAAAAAAATCATTACCTATATACATACATATATATTTTAAAATATTTTAAAAAATATTTCAAAATAAATATTATATATCTTAATTAATTTATTAATTAAAATGAAACTATATTAATGTATATATATAAATATTATATAAATATATATATTTATATATATTTACATATAAATACATACAATACATATAAATGTATATGATAAAATAAAAAAAAACATTTCAAAAATGATTTTTAAAGAAATAAAAAGTTATGTAATTATTATAAAATAATGTATTATTGATTTATTTTAAATAATGTGAAAATAAAAAAAAATTATATATATGTCAAAGCATTTGATATAAAAAGCATTATTAAAAAATGAATTTGGCTCAATTCATTAAGGAAAATAACAATTTGGAATCTATAAATGAATGACATCTTAATAAATTTTAAATTTTAAGAATCTATATATTAAAAAAACATACTAAAAAAAAAATAAAAATATTGTGACATATTTGTTAGAAAACATTTCTAATAAATGTACAATTTTCTGTCTCACTTCTATTATCAATTTTTTTTTCTTATCACAAATCAATTAAAACCTAAATTAGATAAAAAGTCTTAGAACAACATTTTTATGGGACGACATTAGTTACAGTATTCAGCCTCTATTTTTATATATAGTCCTTTTTTTTTGTGAAATAATATTTGTGGTGTGCAAATTAATAATTTCTGTAGTCCGTCTATTTTTACTTGAAAATATTTTTTTCAAAAGCGGATGACAGAGAAATAACTAAGTATGTAAATGTTTTATGTATATATTTTTTATCCTATTCTCATGTAGGAAAAGCTTTAGCGGTGCTTCTAAGATTTTTTTTTGTGAAACAGTAAGGTACAAATCCTTTAAAAAAAAGATTCTACATTTAAACTCAAATGATCAAACTTTTATTTTATTTTTTAAATTCGAAAAATTAAATTTGATATGGAAAATTAAAATCATTCAAAACACATGACAAAATTAATTTTACTTCAATACTAATCTTGTATAAATTTTTTAATTTAATTTAGTTTCTCAAATTAAAATAACCGAACTATACAAAATTATAAAAAAAAATATAAATTCTACATTTATACTGAATTTTTAATGAATTAAAGTTTTTTATAAATTTTTTTTATATAAGAAGAGAAGATTCGAAAAAGAAATGAATTAATTTTATTATTTATTAATAATTTTGTTAAAATATTAGTTCCCTTTTGTTAAACATTTCGGAAAATCAAAATGAAAGCACAAAAAATAATAAAATAATTTTTCTTACACAATAACTACTAAATTTGAATAAAATTAAAAATCTACTATTAATTTAACCAGTCTGCTTGAAAGAATCTTAACTTAAAATACACGAACTTTAGTTATAATATTTTTTTTTGATTATTTTGACAATAGTTTTTTTTATTTAAATGTCACGAAAAAGCAAAATTTTGTTTTAAATGAATTGATGCATTTTTCAAAATATTTGTACGATTTTTTTTAATAATCGAAACAATTAAATTCTAAATATCAAATACATTTGACATATAAAGTATATTCATGTGAAATAAAAATAAAACTAAAAAAAAAAGTTAACATATTTATATTTGAACAAATTTTTAATTGTATAAAACAAAGCAAAAAAAAAAAATTTAATAAATGTTTAAAATACTGTATTTTTTTGTTTATTATTATTTTTTTTGTTTCGAATATTTAATTAATTTTTTGGAACATGAAAATTTAAAAAAATAAAAAAAAAAGTTTTTTTTTTTTATATATTCAACAATAAAATGAATTATAGAAGCTACTGCTCCGTCCTTAGATTTTTTTTTCGTTGGATTTTTTTTGTTTATTTATTTCATCTTAAGAAAGAATTGAACGATAGCTTTGATAATAATTAAAGAAAAGAGACGAGCTTAAAATTTGAATCTTTGGGCCTATTTGAAGCATATCTAAAAAAAAAAAAGAAGTGTAGAATTATATGATTATAGATACCTAGTGGATATGCTTAGATTCTTAAATCGATTTTCGAAATTTTATTTACTTTTTTTTGGGAATTTTCGTGTTCTATGAATAACAATTTTGTTTTTTATCATTTTAGAAGATTGAAGAAGTTATGTCATTTTTAATTGAATGCTGAACAAAAATGATAAAATCTAAATTACCAGTTTTTATTTTTAAATTAAGTTGGCCCGAGATAAATTAAAAAATGTTATTTTTATATATTTTAATTTTATTCTGTTTCGTTGTAATCTTGTTTTTTTTTTTTTGCTAGAATGAGGGTTTTGGAAATGTTTTTACAAATTTTGTAAATTTGCATATGTCTTCAATGGATTATAAATTTCTTTGGAAGAACAAAAACATTTTATAATTTTTCGAAAGAACATGGAAAAAAATTTTAAAATTTATTGCTTTATCAAATAAAAGCTGTTAGCGAGCTTTTATTTTTATTTACAATTAAAAGTAATTAACAAGAAATACTTAAATTAAGCCTTTCGAATTGATAAAAGTTAAATTTTGCAATGGAAGGACTATTTGGGAACTCATAAGACTAAATTTTCCAGAATGAATAGAAGAGTTTAGAAAAATGAAAAGATTTTTTATGTATATAATCTCATTGTTTTTTTCGTATGTCAATAAGTAAATATTTTTATCAAAAATATGGTTTTGAAAATGTAGTAACAATTAATTATTATAGGAAGAAAAAATACATGATTTTGATAGATACATGATTTTGATAGATTTATTATCCAATCTTCGCATTTTTCTAGATTTCGATAAGAAAATACATTTTTTACATATTTTAATTTTTATTTATTTTTTCATTTAAACACAATTTTTTTTTTGTCAATAATTACAATTTTGTTATATTGAACATTATTGAAATAATATTATATCTAAAGAATAAAACAAAATATAATGCTTTTTTTCAACGCATTAGTTCTAAAAAAACAAAAAGTGTTGGGCAATCAATTAAAAAAAATATTAAGTAGCTTTAAGGTGTATAAGAATAAATAAAACCGTTGAAAATGCCTCTTGTACTGATTTTTTCACAGTCCTAATTATTATAAAAAAGAAACTAAACCACCTATTTGACAAAAAAATGGTAATTTTTTTCTCAAAAAAGAAAAAAAAAAATTAAAAATAGTTTAAAAAAGCATAAAATAAAATATATAGAGAAAAAAAAATAAACAAATCATAAAAAAAAATATGATAAAATTCATGAAATAGGAAATAGAAAATAATAACATTGCATAACACATAAATCTTACAAGAAATCATAATAATGATCAAAAACATTAATTCAAATATTTCGAATAGCGAAAAATTTTTTTTTTTAGAAATATGTAGTTTGATTGAATTTTTTTCTTTTTTTTAGTGAACTTAATGAATGAGTTCAGCGATATCAATAAAATCTGTTTACAATTATTAAATTTTATCAATAGTCATGTACACAATGTTTTTTTCAATCAAATAAAACAAATATAATTTTTACTTTATATATTTATATATATACATATATATTTAGATTATAATTATAATTTTAGATGTGAAACATAACTATCAAAAGCATAATATGGCTGATAATAACAAAAAATTGCTCTATTTATATTATATAATAGAAAATTATATTGGGCATAACAAATACTGATGTTCGAAAAATTACATTAGTTATTTATAATTTTACCGATCTATCGAAAAATTTTTATTATTTTACAAAATATTTTTATTTTTTTTTTTTCACAAAATATTGAACTAAAATATTTATAAATTTATGTGAAGCATAGATGTTATTATTGAACTTCGCTTAATATTTTATAACTATAATAGTAATTTTTTCAGTATATTAAAATATATCAAGTGATAAATTAGTTCACTGTATTATATGAGACTCTTCTTTTTTTTTAATGTTAGCACAATAAAATTGTAATATAAATTAATATGTGGTGAAAAAAGTTTTAATTAGATATAAAAATATAGAATATTGTTCTTATTTTGCAATTACATTACAATATTATGAAATGAAGATCTTAGAGCTACATTTTAAATTTTTTAAGTTTCTAAAAAACAATTTTTAATATTTTCTTCTTGAAATATTTTTAATCCTTCGTTCAAGTAAATTCATGAATTATATTAAAAAAAAAAGAATAATATCGAAAGAAAGTTTATTAATTTCTTCAAATGAAACTGAAAATATATTTTTTTTACAAAATTTCTTAAAATTTCTATTACTACTAAATTCATTTGAATCTATTATCAAAAATAAAATTATACAAAGCCAAAATTTACGGAAAGACAAAATAAATTTGAATTTTTTTTTTTTAAAAGAAAAAAAAATAAAGTAAAATTTCGCATCGAATGACAGTTTTGTAAAAAAAAAAAAAATAACTACATATTGGCAGAAATATTTTTTAATTTCGAAAAAAAAATAATTTATTTTTTTGTATAGAGAATAAAGTTAATGTTAGTTATAATTTTATGAAAAAAAAAAAAAATCGAAAAATATTTAACATAAAATTAAACAGGTGGAAATATGTAAAATTATTGATGTTGTGTAAAACTTTACATGTTTAATGTATTATAACATTTATATTAAAAAAAAAAAAAAAACTTTTTTCGAGGATAAATTGAAATTTTGAATAAGTTATGAGTTGAGTTATGAATACAAAAGCCAATAATGTTAGTGAATATTACTTCAATAAAATTTATGAAGAACTCACTTCTGATGTACGAAAGCGTAATATTATGTTCTTAAAAGCATATATATAATTTTTTTGTGTAAAAATGAACTTATCAAGAAATTGGCACCAACGCCAATATCATATTCCAATATTTTTGAATCAATTAATCTTCGAAAATGAAAAAAAAAATATATATATAAATATTTACAAATCGTACTGGCAATGTACATTATATTTATTCTAAAATTGTAAAAATATCAAAATGAAAAATCTTTTTATGAAGAAACTTACTGAATCTTAAATTATGAAAATATGGTTTTGGTTTATTATTTCCATTTTTTTTTTCGTTTTTCCTTTACCTTATATTTAAATTGTTTTTATTTGAAAAATTTATTGGAATGATCATCACATCTTTTCACAGAACTATAAATATACATTCCAAACCTTGAAAACCCATATTAGGTTAATATCGAAATAATATAGAACCAAATAAAAAATAAATAATTAATAAATTTAAAAAAAAGGTTTCGAAAACATGAAAACCCATCGAAATACCGCTATAATTAATTTTGTAAAATTGTTTTTAAATAGCAAAAACTCAGTGGAATGTATTTAATGCGGGGTAGGTATCATTCAAATATTTAAATACTATTTTCTTTACTAATTTTATTGTTAACATTTTTTATTGTTCTTTGATATCTGGTAAATATAAATAAAAAACCAATTTCAAGTAACTTAAATTTTAGGAAATTTCTAGATTTCCATATAGTTTCTTATTAGCTTATTACTATCCTTAATAAATCAATAAAAACTAAATAAGTTCATATCTTTTGTCTTCACAATAAATTTTGATGGGAGTGACAGTATGATATCGAGGTAAATAAAATAATTTCCCAATAAAAAAATTAACAAAATTTGTTATTCTTTTTGTTCAACTAATATTCATAATTTATCTATAAAAAAAAAAAAAAAAAAAAACAGAAATATTAAAATAAAACAAAAATAATTTCAACTTGTGATGTGAAATTTAGAGTTAACAGAATAATAATAATATTAAAAAAACATTACATCCTCAATGAGGAAAAAATTTACTTTATTCAATCTAATAAAAAAAAAAAGAAATATTAAAAATTAAAAATCATCTAAAACTTTAAAACATTTAAAAAAATAATAATAAATTGTAATTATTATCATTTCAATATAAAATCATATAATATATTGATTGATAAGATTATAAAAATTTAAAAATTAAAAGAATAAATAAAAAAAAAAAAATATTTAAAAATTATAATATAGCTTCATTGAAAAATAAAGGAATTTTAAAAACCCAAAAAATGTACTTAATTGTTTTCTTGTTTTGATACGCCACTTAGTTAATTCAATTTCATTCACTTCACGAAATCGTAATGAGGAATATTAAAGAAGTATTCTATATTAATTTGCCTATTGATGACATTTTAGATATAAAAATATCGATATATTTGCTATAATATATTAAGTCAAACTTTATTTATAACACAAATTTAACTTTACATTTTGTTTTGTTTGTTTGACAAAATCACAAAATTTTATTTCTCATGTTTTGTATTTCCACTATCTGGTTCTATTTTAAAATCTATTGGCTTATCAAAGCCCATAATTTTTACGTAATGCTCAGGTTCATAGAATTGTGATGGATCAATGAATAATGGTGTTTTTCTAATAATTATTGATGTGAACATTCCAGGTACTTCGGGAACGCTTACATCGTTTGCTTTAAATTTAGTCTAAAAATTAAAATATTTTTGTTATAGCTACCTATATTTAAAATTCTTGTTATGAGCTGTTATGTTTAATGTTATGATCTCATCGATAGATGTTATACAGTTTTATTGGTGAAAGCCTTTAATTCAAATTGTAAACTTTTCTCACAAAATAGTATTTATTACCAAATTTAATTTCATAAGAATTTCCAAAATTTTCTCTAATACTACATACATGTAGTATAGCACTTCCAATCCAATATTTTACTCACTCACCTCGATTTTGCGTAAAAATAATGATACAGTTGTGGCTACATATTCGTCGTTCTTCGAATGATAATAAATTTCTGTAACATATTTTTTTGTTATGAAATGCAAAAGAAATGGAGTTACAAATGTAAAAAATCCTGCAAAGCTACATATCAAAATAGCTAATCCAGTGCCGCCAAGTTTTGAACCTAAAAAAAAAAGAGGACAAATTTATGAAAATAAACAAAATTCAATAAAAAAAAGCTGAAAATTATGTAATTTGTTGAATGAAATATAAATTTAAATAAGTTGGTTGTATGTATCTTACCTTGTTCCAAGAGTATAGGTTGAGCAGCCAAACCACCAACACTGGTTGTTAAAGAAAAAATTTTGACAGCTTTCATTTTTGATTTAAGTGGACCATAGTATATTAATTCTCCATTATCGTCAGAACTTTTTCTCTGCTCCTGCTGCTGAATTGTTGAACTTAAGTTTCTCGTGGTTCTTGTTGTGAAACATATGTTTTCTGTGAAAATTCTATTTTTCCAATAATTTATTTGTTGCCTCGAAACGGAATTCATTTTATTCAATTTAAAAATTTGATTGGCAAACATTTTTATTTAAAAACTTAAAAATAATACAATATTTTTAAAATTTAATATTTTCAATTCAATCTTGCACACACACCTTGTTTATTATTGTTTATTTTTTGATTTCGATTATTGTTTATCTTTTGTGAAAACTTATATCTGTAACAGCTGACAAAATCCCGTTGATGTTGTTACTCAGAGGGCTGTAAAGTCTTTCAAAATCAAGAAGGGCTTTCTTCTACCGATGGTTGCAATCTCCAAAAGCATTGATATTAGTAGCAGTTATTTCAGATAAATATAGAGCAGGATATTATTTAAATTTGTAGCTATGTGAGGTATACTGAAGAGTTAGCAGAATGAAGTAAACATTCAATATTTATAGCACATGTGCAAGTAGATAATTTAGATAGAAAGGGAAGGAATATTTTTAGGAAATAATATAGGGAAATAATATAGGGAAATAATATAGGGAAATAATTAGGGAAATATTTAAAAGGATTTCAAATTAACAGATAATATAAAAAGAAGAATTTAAATTCATTCGTTTTTTAAATCTCTGTAAAGAAAGAAACAAAGGGCGTCGGTAGAAGTTAGTTAAATTTCTTGTGTTTGATAAAATTTAGAAAGTAAAATTAGTGAGTTTTACAGTTCAGATGTGGGGTTATACCTAAATAAATTTAGTTTGAAAAAAAAAAAACAATTTTGTGATTAATTTAATTAAGAAAAAAAAAACAATTTTGTGAGTAATTTGAAAAAAAAAAAAACAGTTTAATAAAAAATAGTTGAGAAATTATTAAAAAAAAAACAATTTTTGGAGAAAAATAATTTTGTGAATTTTTAAAAATAACCGTTGAAAAAAAAACTGAAATCATTTTTGCAAAAAAATATTGAATTTGTTTTGGATCTCACTGTGAGATTCTAATTTTAATATTTCTTTTTGGATAAATAACTATAAAATAAAAATAAATAACTGAATTTTGAATTTTTAAAAAATGGCTAAAAGAAGATTGACATTAAAAGAAATTAAAGAACAATTAAATGCTGCACAAGAGCAGATTAGAGTTCTAAAAGAAGACAATTTAAGTTTAAGGGCACAAATTAATAATAACAGAAATGAAGATTTCCCGGTGATTGGAAATATAGCCAGAAGTGATATTGGATCGATGGAAGCCGAAGTTGGCTCGATCAGTCAACCTAGGGTGAGTGATCGTTCATTTTTAATGGGTATTTCAGAGGTTAGTGTTTTGATCCCTGAATTTGACCCACAAAAATATAAAAATTTAAATGTAACTAGCTGGCTCAACAATATTGAAAAATTGAAGTTTAATTATTCTTGGGATGATAAATCGACCTTATTTTACGCATCACTAAGACTATCGGGAGCAGCAAGATTCTGGTATTCAGCATCACAAAATCAGATGCAAACGTTTGAAGTATTCAAGCAGGAGATGATCAAGAGTTTTCCTGATCTAAGAAATGATGGTGATATTTTGTTCCAAATATTGAGTAGAAAACGAAAAAAAAATGAATGCATCGAAAATTATTTCTACGAGATATTAAGTCTGGGTAAACAAATTAATTTGGGAGACGAAAATATCAAGACACATATAATATCTGGTTTGGATAATGAAAATTTAAAAAACGTACTATTGGCAGCTCATTGTAATGATTTAAGTGACTTGTTAAAACAAATAAAGCAATTTGAAGACATGGAAATTCAAATACAAAATAGAAGTAAGATAACCGGCCAAAATAATATTCAAAATAATAAATCAAATCAAAGTTTTTTTAAACAAGTAAATCGATATGAACCTTACAATAATAATAATAACAATAATAGAAAACAATTTAAAGAAAATTATCCTAATAATGTAAATTTTAATAAAACTTCATCATATAGAAATTTAAGTGAAATTAAAACCGATAAAAATTGCTTTATTTGTGGTGAAAAAGGACATTTCGCGAATCATTGCAATCGTAAATTGAAAGTCTGTTTTAACTGTCACAGAGAAGGACATATGGCGAGAGATTGCAAAGAAAAGAAGATGTCTACCATTAATGGGAGTAATATTAATGATAATGTTGATGAGTATTATGTGAAAATTAGAATAGGTGATACAGAATTGACTGCTTATCTTGATCTTGGTAGCTGCTGCACAACTATTCAAGAAAGTTTTGTTAAAGAAAATAAATGGTTGATTAAACCATGTAATATTTCCTTATATGGTTTCGGTGGAAGTACAGTTTATCCGAAAGGTAAAATCTCTAACAAAGTTTCACTGCAAGATATTAACTTCGAAGTTGAATTACACGTAGTTGAAGATTCGGCTCAAAAAGTTCCTGTCATCATAGGAAGAAATATTTTAGATAGACCAGACATATTAATAAAAAAAAGTTGTGGTAAATTTGAAATAGAAAAAATAGCAAACAATTTGGTCATTGAACGAACTGAGCTAGGTATTATAAAAAAAACGGATATAGTTATTAATGAGCATACCAATAATGAAGTTATAGAACTGGTCTTAAATTTACTTAATAAATATAGAAAGGCTTCAGCAATGCTTCCAGAAGAAATTGGCAGGACATCTTTGCTAGAAATGGAAATTGATTTAAAAGAGGATAAAATCGTTAATTATCGGCCATATAAAGTTCCTTATGGATTGAGAGATATTTTACAAGAGAATATAAGAAAATTATTGGATCTGGGAATTATAAGGCGTTCCTCTTCTGAATATGCCAGCCCTGTTTTAATGGTGCCAAAAAAAAATGGAGAATACAGGGTATGTGTAGATTATCGAAAGTTAAATAAAATGACAAAAAGAGAAAATTATCCAGTGCCAAATATAGAAGAAACTTTGAATTCTCTAGCGAATAAGAAATATTTTACAACGATTGATATGTTAAGTGGTTATCATCAAATTCCAATAGTTGAGTCATCAAAGCATTTAACAGCATTTGTAACGCCTGAGGGGCATTATGAATATAATTGTGTTCCATTTGGTTTAACTAATGCTCCAGCTGTTTTTATGCGATTAATGCAAAAAGTATGCGAAAATTTGCCTAAATGTGTAATAACCTACATGGATGATGTTCTAATTGCCACTGAGACCGTAGATGAACACCTTGATGTTTTAGAAAAAGTGCTTCAAGAATTATATAAAGCAAATTTGACAATGAATATAAAGAAGTGTAGTTTTTTTCAAACGACAATAAATTTTCTAGGGCATGAAATTTCAATTTCGGGCATCAAACCAGGTTCAGCAAAAATTGCTTCGGTAGAAAATTTCAAAAGACCAGAATGTTTGACAGAATTACGACGATTTTTGGGTTTAAGCGGATATTTTCGAAGATTCATACAAGGGTTTTCATTGACAGCGCGACCACTTTTTGATCTTTTGAAGAAAAACACTCCGTTTGTGTGGAATGATGAAAAAGAAAAAGTTTTTTGCAATTTGAAACAAATGTTGATTACTAGACCTTTATTAGCATTGTATGATGTGAAAAAAAATCATGAAGTTCATACTGATGCAAGTAGTCATGGAATTGCTGGTATACTTATGCAAGAAAATAATGGAAACTTACAGCCAGTATCATATTTTAGCCGTTCGACAAGTGATATAGAATCTAAATATCATAGCTATGAATTAGAGGCTTTGGCAGTAGTGGAATCATTAGAGCGATTCAAATATTATCTGCTTCATAAGAAATTTAAGGTGGTTACCGATTGTAATTCGTTAAAATTAACTCAAGAAAAGAAAAACTTGATTCCTCGTATTGCAAGATGGTGGTTGAAAATTGCTGAATTTAGTTTTGATTTAGAATATCGAGATAGCAAAAAGATGACACATGCTGATGCTTTGAGCCGATGTTCATTAGAAAATGATGGCCAGGTAGAACCTGAAACTGTTGCTGAGAAAGTTTATAGTGTTGGTATGAATGTTGACGATTGGTTAACAACATTGCAGAGCCAGGATCCGTTTATAGTGGAACTTCGAGATTGTCTAAATGGAAATAACAGTCATGGTAATTTGAAAGCACTAAAAAATAAAATTAATAATTATAAATTATTAGATGGTAGATTGTTTAAAGTAACAACAGATGGTGATAGGTTTGTGGTACCACACGGAGTTAAATGGAGAGTTATAAAAATGGCTCATGATGATATGGGACACAGCGGATTAGATCGAACTTTAACTTATTTAAAAAAATATTTTTGGTTTCCATCAATGAACCATGTAGTAAAAAAATATATTGCAAGTTGTATTGATTGCTTATTTAACAAGAGAGCTAGAGATGAGTCGAACTATAAATTACATGTAGTTGAACGTCAACCCATACCATTTTATACCATTCATTTAGACCATTTCGGTCCCTATCCTAAAAGTTCAAGCGGTAATATGTATATAATTGGCCTAGCTTGTACCTTCACTAAATTCATTGTTTTGAAAGCAGTTCGAAATACATCAGCAGCACCCGTTATCAAAATGTTGAATGATGTAAGTCAATTTTTTGGAATTTCAACAATTATAATAACAGATAGGGGTAGTGCATTCATGTCAAAACAATTTCACAAATACTGTGATGAAAATTTAATAAAACACATAGCTAATGCTGTACAAACTCCAAGAGCAAATGGTCAGATTGAGAGATATTTCCGAACAATAACTCCAGCAATTGCTTCTATGACCAATGAAAGTAATAGAAAAGATTGGGACAAAAATATTTCATCTATTCAATGGGGTTTGAATTCATTGATCCATGGGACCACAAGACAAACACCACAACAACTACTGATGAGTTATACCCCAAAAAGTATTTTGAAAAATAAACTGCTTTTGGCATTACAAACTGCAGAAAATGAATCGGAAAAGGAAGAAGATATTCCGTTGTCTCAATTACGTGAAATGGTTTTGTTAAGAATGAAAAACAAGCAAACAGTACATGCAGAAAAATTTAATTCAACACATAAAGAACCCTTAAAGTATAATATTGGTGACCTAGTTCTAGTAAAACAAACACCTACCGCAACAGGACAACCTACAAAGGCTCAAGCAAGGTTCCGAGGACCTTATCAGGTGAAAGCGATTTTGAATAATGACAGATATGTGGTGGCTGATACAGAAAACACCCAAATAACACAGAAACGATATGAGTCTGTTCATTCAGCAGATCGGATGAAACCTTGGTGTAAATTACAAGATTTAGATTTTGACAATGAATTGGAAGATTATGAAGAATGTGAAAACTTAATTCAAAATGATGAAAATAATGAGAAAGATGAAATGTAGGATTAAACAAAATTAGTTATTTTAAAGCATTTGAATTATATAACATAATATTCAGAAATAAAAGTCATTTTTTTTATTTATATTAAATTCTGATTTTTTTTTTTTTTTTTTTTTTTTTTTTCTGATTTAGAGAAAGTTATTTTGGAACTAATTTAGAGGGAATTAGTGTTCAGTTTTGTTGTAGTAAGTATTTGGAAATTTGAAGAAATAATTTGTGTTGTTGACTTAGTGATATATTGCTGAAACCAAGAATAGCTGTATGACTTGGTGGTGTACTTCAGAAACTAAGAATAGCTGTATGACTTAGTGATATATTGCTGAAACCAAGAATAGCTGTATGACTTGGTGATGTACTTTAGAAACTAAGAATAGCTGTATGACTTAGTAATGTACTTCTGATACTAAGAAGAGCTGTATGACTTAGTGAAGTTGATGGAAAACGGTCAAAAGTTGAGTTGACCAGAACAATTCACTGGGACAGTGAATTAGTAGGTTGGCCGAACTGTAACAGCTGACAAAATCCCGTTGATGTTGTTACTCAGAGGGCTGTAAAGTCTTTCAAAATCAAGAAGGGCTTTCTTCTACCGATGGTTGCAATCTCCAAAAGCATTGATATTAGTAGCAGTTATTTCAGATAAATATAGAGCAGGATATTATTTAAATTTGTAGCTATGTGAGGTATACTGAAGAGTTAGCAGAATGAAGTAAACATTCAATATTTATAGCACATGTGCAAGTAGATAATTTAGATAGAAAGGGAAGGAATATTTTTAGGAAATAATATAGGGAAATAATATAGGGAAATAATTAGGGAAATATTTAAAAGGATTTCAAATTAACAGATAATATAAAAAGAATTTAAATTCATTCGTTTTTTAAATCTCTGTGAAGTAAAGATGTGTAACAAAGGGCGTCGGTAGAAGTTAGTTAAATTTCTTGTGTTTGATAAAATTTAGAAAGTAAAATTAGTGAGTTTTACATATCCCTCCCTAGAAAGAAAAAGCAGGGAAAAGGCTTAATCTGAAATGAAAGTAAAATTTAGCGGACATTTTTTTCATGCACGAAAAAATTTATTTTGGGCAAAAAATAAAATTGATTGATGCAAGAGTAAAAACACAACCAAAAAATTAGTAAAATAGTACGGTAAGATATTTTATTATTTTTATTTATTTACAGAGAAATATAAATACACATAGCAGAGGAATAAGTTCATGGTTCATACAATTGTCAATTTTGATATTTAAAAATTTTGATAACAATTAGTTTTTTTGATTTTAGTTCTTCAATCTGGCAGTTCATAGGAATTTCAAGAAACAGATGTTTTTTGACATTTAAAAAAAGAGCTTTCAAATAACTTTAATATCGTAAATTTTTAAGCAGTGAGCTTTCAGTGAGACCTAAAATAACATTTTTTTACTCTGGTGGAAGATTGTGAATCATTCAACTTTCCGGTGACCCTTATGTCCTTTATTTTACAGGGCAGCCGTGTTTTTAATAGGGGGTTGGACATTTGTCCGCGGGACATTTGTCCGCGATTTGTTTTTGTATCGCGGACATAAAAATGACATTTGTCCGCGATTCAAAATGTCTTTTGTCCGCCGCGGACAAATGACATTTTCCAAAATGTCATTTGTCCGCGATAAAAATTAATCGCGGACAAATGACATTTTGCAAAATGACATTTGTCCGCTAAAAATCTGAAAAATCAATCGCGGACAAATGACTTTTTGCAAAATGACATTTGTCCGCTAAAAAGTTAAAAAATCAATCGCGGACAAATGACATTTTGCAAAATGACATTTGTCCGCTAAAAATTAAAAAAAGCAATCGCGGACAAATGACATTTTGGAAAATGACATATGTCCGCTGAAAATTTGAGGCTAAAGTGCAGATGACGTGAACCAATCAGAATCGGCACAACAAGAGAGGGTGGTGGGGGGCGGCGGGCGGGCGGGTGGACTGGTGGTTGGTCAGTGGGATTTGCGGCGTCAGCCGCAAATCCCACTGACCAACCACCAGTCCACCCGCCCGCCCGCCGCCCCCCACCACCCTCTCTTTAAGGGGCAAATCGGGCAAAAAAAAAAAAATTGCATATACAAAATGTATGAACAATTTGGGGGGACTCTACCCCTCTTCCCTTTTCCAAGCTTCAGACGATTCTGAGTGGTTCACGGAATCTGCAGTATCTCCAAAATTGAAAAATCAATCGCGGACAAATGACATTTTGCAAAATGACATTTGTCCGCTAAAAAAACTGAAAAATCAATCGCGGACAAATGACATTTTGCAAAATGACATTTGTCCGCTAAAAATTAAAAATTTCAATCGCGGACAAATGACATTTTGCAAAATGACATTTGTCCGCTAAAAATTCGAAAAATCAATCGCGGACAAATGACATTTTGCAAAATGACATTTGTCCGCTAAAGTTAGAAAATTCAATCGCGGACAAATGTCATTTTGCAAAATGTCATTTGTCCGCTAATTTTGGGACATTTGTCCGCGGCGGACAAATGTCATTTTACAATCGCGGACAAATGACATTTTGCAAAATGACATTTGTCCGCGAAGTTTTCCATACAAATTTCATCGCGGACAAATGTCCCGCGGACAAATGTCACGGCGCCTTTTTAATAATATATTCTATCGATATATTTTTTTTTTGAACTGAATGAATGTTATGTATCTACGCGAAAATCTAAAATTAAAATTTATATCTATTTTGAATTTAAACTATATTGACCACATAATATTGAACTTAAAAATATTCTAAAACTAGGAATCATTTTTTCCATTTATAGGTAATAATTATTGTTCATAAAATAAAAATGATTTAATTTTTGATGAAGGACAATACCTATATAGAATGTCCTTATTCTATAATTGGGTATAAATGTTCCATTTTTTTACACATATTTCTCATAGATGATTTTTAAATTAATACATTAAATTTTTTTTCAGTCATCGGATCTTAATAAATTTTATTATAATAATTTGCAGATAAATACTTGGTTTTTTAATGTCCTGTATTTTACTACCACAAAAAAGGTCACCGTTAGATTTCTAAATATTTTAATAATTGCTTATTTTATCGATTTTTCATCTTTAAATTTTTATTTGAACTATTTTTCATAACAATTTTTCGGCTATTTCGTTCAACATATTAGTTACAAAGTAATGTTTTTTTTTTAAGTTAAAACGTAATTAAGTAGGTACATAGTATGTATATCATAATAGTAAAAAATTCCATTAAAAATCATTAAATGTAATTCCGTATAATATATAGGGTTGCCAACATTAACCATCTCTCACCCGGAGAAATTTAAAAAAAATCAAAAAATTTTCTAACGTTAAAATTGATTCACACATAAAATTTAAAAAATGTGCAACAAAATATAAATATAACTCACAAAAAGCTGGGGATGCCATGTCATTTTCAATTTTATTTTCTTGTATTGATGCGAATCGCCAAATAAACAAATCGCAATTTTCTTTAACTTGATTTAACAAATACTGTTTTAGTGCAGGCCAAGCCAGTAATATTCGATTTAAAGCCTTTGATAAACTAAGCCATCTTGCTGGCACATTTTTGATCATTTGCGCGAACTCCATATTGGAAAATTCGAAACAAGATTTTAACTCTCTCACATTAGTTGTGCTAGTTGAAAATTCAGAGTATATTCAGAGTATATGACTAGCGTTTCAACATCAAATATCCAACCTAATTTTTTGCAAGCAAATTTAGCTGCGTTATGAAACACATGGAAAAAACAATTTTCTTTCAAAATAAATGAATTTAATTCACTAAATTTTTTAAAAACCAAATTGTTCTTTCCATAAAAAAAGAGCTATAGTGTTATAGAATTTTAAATCTATAGATCTTAATTTTTTTGAGATTCCTGGAGATTTTTTTTGGCAAACCCGGAGACTGGAGAATTGTCATCAAAACCGGAGTCTCCGGGTGAAATACGGTACTGTTGGCAACCGTAATAATATAATTAAAAGTATCGATCAGAATTACGTACAAAAGCTCGAATTTCTAATACTTCCATCGATTTTGGCTTTGACTCCAAAAATTTTGTCTGAATCATGAAATCACCTTTAGGAAATAATGATGGCAACAACCCTGAAAATTCATCATCGATTGGCAGATCTTTGATTAAAAATAATCCCTAAAAAATAAATATTAAAATTCTGCAAGATTTATTTTAATAAAAAGACTTACAGGTAAAAGTGGGCATGATCTGTTGAAATTAGAATATTTTAGTGTCCAATCTACAAGAAGTTTTGTGAATGGATTTAAAGATTTTCCTTTTAAAGCCTTGCAGCAATCGAATTTCATTTTAATTGGAAATTCTTGATAAAAATTATATTTTCTATAAGTTTTTATGAAAGCCTATGTTTAAACAAAGAAACTTGACTTGAGTTCAACATATTCGAATTATAAATTTTTTTCATTACCAAAGGGGCAATTACATGCTTCAATAATATTGCTGTAAAAACTAAAGTTGGTGTTTGATTTCTTCTCGGATAGAGCCGGCATGAAACATTTGCAAAATAATTAGAAGTTCCATTACATTGATAATTTGTTAATCTAAATTCGTTTTTTTCCTACCAATAATAATTAACCATAAAAACAAAAATTAACATTACTTCACAAAGATATTCAATAAAATTGTATTCGGGTAATGATCAAGATATACCTTTGAATATGTTTTTTGAATGTTAACATCAATAATTATTAAAATTATCAATTGCAATGGGAATATTCTAGGTGCCATAACAAAATCTGGATAAAATTTTAATGAATTGACTATTTAAATTTTAAATAAACTGGACAAGGTAAAATTATAATTGTTCCACTCGAAAACAATTATACTTGACATAATAGAAAGTAATTACATGAACCATTGTGGTAATTTTAACTTTTTAGAAATAAATTTAATTCATTCATAATTTTAACATACACTGCATGTATAGTATAGTGTAGTATATGTAGTTCAAATACAAACTGTGTATGTAAATTCAAGAAGATGTTCTCTGAGTTCTTTGGAGATCCTCAAATCCTCAATCACCAATAACAAGATTACCCATATTTTCAAATTCAAAGATTATTCATTAGTTATACGTATTTTATTGGAGGACGGTCGGACAAACATTTAATGAAAACATATAGTTCGTTTTTTCATTTTTGAGGGAAAGCGGGCTAAAAACAGAAAAAATGGATTTGTCCCATTTTGATAATTAGCGAGCTTAAGATAAATCTTTATGCTTTGGTTATTACTACACAACTAAGTGTACATTTAATAATTGTAAAAATGAAATTGTAGTAATTATTATTTCTAACTCAAATTAAAATTTTTGAAATTATTTTGAATAATTATTGTTTAATAATAAGTCGGTAATATTTATCGCAGACAGAGATTGTTTGTCAGTTTTTTTTAGTTAATTTTTTGTAATCAATAATGTAGATCTTGTTCGTTGGAATAATTACGCACAATATTTAAAAAATCCTCTCAAAAACATCCAATGAGAGCTGCTTACAAGGTTAATAATTAAACGCAACATTTTGACATTGATAAATAAGCAATTAATCAATGGTGGATAAAAAAATCAATTGAAAAGGATTAACACGTTCATCTTTCATGAACATAAAAATATATTATATATTATATTGCCGTATTCAAAAAACCGTTACAACAAGTAATTGTCATATACTACCAGAAACTAAAAAATACAACAAAATTGAAGTTCAATATATTTCTACACTTTAACAAAAAATGATTTTGAAATCATCATAATAATCGATCACAAGAATGAAATCATAATATTGAACAGTTAGTTATGTAGCGAAAAAAAAAAATTAAAATCCCCTAAATTAAGAGGTCCATGTCGAAAGACCTTCGAGAATCCCCACCCCCCCCCCATTCCGCTCTTTTGAATATTTTTGAATCAGAGATATGCAGTGGAGCGATTTTTACTTTTAAGACACATCAATATACTTTACTTTAAGCCGCATGTAATAAGTTTCTTTTTCAGCAAATATTGCAGCAGTTTTTCCGTTCCAACAAAGATCTTATTAAATTACAATTCTTTCTACAAAATTCGAAAAAAATTAATTCTATTTAGCCTTCAAATAATAAAAATATGCCTTTTTTCCTAAACAAGTTTTATTTTAATGTTGAAATTTTAAAATGAACAATTAGCATTCTGATCGATGCGGAAAATGTATCATAGAAAAACATTTCTTTCGTATAAAGAAATCATCGCCTTACATTAGCAAATAGTGATTGCCTGGTACACTGAAACCTGAAAATTTGTTCTAAAACCCTATTCTAATAATAAACTTTTCGAATAGTTGGAATAGGAATAGGCCTATAAATCGTAATATTTTTCTAAATCTTATGCCTCAGCAAAGACAGGTCTCCAAAAAAATTCTATTAAAGAAATATTGACAATTAGGTTTTCAAATAAAATTGCAATTACGTTTTACAACACAAACGCAAAAAAAAAAAATAACCGAGAATAAATATTTTAAGGGCTTTCGATCGATAAGTTGACCGAAAAACAGTCGATATTAGCTTTACTGAAAGAATTATACACCTAGTATTATTTTTTAACGCCTGACGATACTTCATCACAAAAAAAAAAAAAAATATATAATTAAGGCAAATTTTATAATGAACAGGTGACATTGAAATATATTTATTTATTTATTTATTTTTTAAATTTAAATTTTCATCTAATTAATAATTAACAATTATAACATTTATAAATTTATGAATTTATAATCAAGAAATATTCCTATATATATTCAAGTCGAATTCGTTCATAAGTTAATCTTTCATTATACCTACCTTTGTACAATATCTAAATCTAAAATATAAATTTTGAACAAAAAAAAAATATGAATTTTAAAATATTAATACTTGGTTTTGCATTACTAAGTATTGCGAATGCATATAATGTGATTGTTGAAGCACCTGGTGTAGAATATCTGATAGAAGTACCTGACGTAGACGATGAAACAAAAGGAGGTTATGTCATAAATTATGCTGCAACTGAGGGCGACTTGGATCCTTCTCAGTACGTATTACGTTTATTTGAAGATAGAAGGATGGTAATCAAAGATGACACACTCTTAAAAAGCGTTCCAATACATGGCCCTGATACAGAATATATGTTAATGGAAAAAGAAAATTAAAATAATTAAAATATTATGTTCAAAACCTTAAATGTTGAAACGTAATTGAATTTTGTAAAAAAAAAAATATAAATATTCGAACAAATAAAAGAATATTGTGGACTGTACTAAATAATGTACATTTTACACATAACAGTATATTATTTTCACTTTTCTTTCTTGTCAAATTAAATTTCTATATTTATTATGAATTAATTTCTAAAACAAAATTGTTTCGCATCTAAGTTCCGCATCTAAAAGTGAATATTATCACAAACCGAACTTTAATATTGTCTCTAATTATTCCAGTCTATTGGGTCTATGTAATAACACTGTGGTGGAAAATAAAACCCTCGGGCGTCAATTCCCTTTTGTATTGAAATCGAATTGACAATCAAATTGTTTTTTTGTACATGTTTTTTCGTTTATTAAACACTTCAATTGATTTAGTTGTTGACAGATATTTAATTTTAATAGACTCTGATTAGGTTCAGGGCAAATGCAGACAGTTTTTGATCAATTTTAAGAAAGATAACTATGCGGTAAAATTAAATCTTCGAAAACTTTTAGTATAAAACTTTTTCTCTTCTTGATTTGAAATTTTAATTTGATTTATTATGGGCTTTAAAATTTATTGTTTTATTTAATTCAATAGGTAAGTATATCTTTTCATTTTTATTTTGTCTATAGATAGTGCATACATATCTATTTATCAAAGCAAGAACATTAGAACATATAAAATAAAAAGAAAAAACTTCGATTGAAGTTAAGACTGATTGTGCACCAAAGATAAGAACTGAGGCTGAAAGCAGATTCCGGTGTAAACTAATATATGAATGGTGATCGACTATAAGAAGATGATGAAAATGGGCCCATACTTCATTAACAAGTTTCTATTCCATCTTTTTAAAGCTTACTATAAAGAATGTATATACTTGCAAATACATTAATTTACAAGAAAATATGAATTTTTTGTTTTATAAATCATCTTTATTATGTCATAAAACAATTTTCGGGTCAATTAATTAATCTATCTATCTATCTATCTATCTTCTTCTTCTTCTGTATATAAAAATTAAAGTTTGTTTGAGTACTTAACCTATGAACTTCTGAACCAATGAATTGATTTGGATGCAACCGTTGCCATTGGAAAGGTTATTTTCAGTTTTAAGCCATTTTGAAACATTTTTTATGCCAAATTTTTAAATTATTTTTGTAAACGATGTTTATTATTAATAAAGACTAAACTAGAGGGAAATAACGTTCGCGGTGGGATGAACTAGTTGAGTAATGAAAAAAGCGTTTTAGAATAACTACGAAGTAGTTGAGTAATGAAAATAAGCGTTTTAATTTTTGAATAAGTACGAATTTTTTACCGACATATGGAAAATAATTAAGAGCCAGCGGCTGAAAAATATTATCAAAATTAATACAGAAAAAAGGTTTTAGAATTTATAGTGTTTTTATTTCTGTTAAAATTTTAACTTAGTCGGCAATATCTGTTTATGTCTGTTTATGTCTTTAAACTTAAGCTTTACCTATTTCATACAATATTATATAAAATCTATTTTTAACATTTATTATTAAAAAGTCGGAAAACATTAAATTAATCAATTATAATTTTTTTAACTTAATTCTTCCGGGAAAAATTTTGATAAGATACCATAATGTTTTTCTAAGGACATAACAAACTACATTCGTCTGCTGAGAAATTAAACAATCTATAATGAAAATTATAGTTTCGAGTAATTTGAGTTCAAATATTTGAAAATTAGAAAAACGTACGCAAAAATATCAAGTAACGTAAAATTTTCATCTAAAAAACACATTTTAATCAACATTATTAAGTTTGTGCCAATCCACTGTGAATAAAATCTTAAAATTAAAAAAAAAAATTGTTCACATTTTTTTTTAATAATTCAATTATTTTTTTCTTAAATCATATATGCAAGTAGATTTATATATACATAAAAATATTAAATCATAAAAAATACATTTTATAAAAAACAACGTTTTTCTTGCGCACTAAAAAGTATAAAATAATGTTACTACGAGTTTCATTTTGGTAACAGACTTTATAACTTTTCTCCGGCTCATTCAGAGGATTGTGGACACACATACTTGAAACTGATTACAACAGTCTATAACTAGAAACGTGGGGCACATTTTTGAGGTGATACTATAAATGTATTGTAAGAATGCGCCCCACGTTTCTAGTTATAGACTGTTGTAATCAGTTTCAAGTATGTGTGTCCACAATCCTCTGAATGAGCCGGAGAAAAGTTATAAAGTCTGTTACCAAAATGAAACTCATAGTAACATTATTTTATACTTTTTAGTGCGCAAGAAAAACGTTGTTTTTTATAAAATGTATTTTTTATGATTTAATATTTATTTTCTACTTTTTAGTTTTGAAGCTGAAACAAAGCAGAATTTTTCGTATAAAATTTGATTTTCAAACTTATTTCTGAAACAAATACAACAATATAAAAGAAATGTTATACGTTTAACCATTTTATTTCAACAATTTTAAATACATAATAATGTCAGAACCTGATTGGTTTCCAAATTTTTTTTTATGGAATGTCAGGTCTACCAAGTGTAGGTCTCCAAAGGCGGTCGCTGGGTAGGGGACAAATAAATTTTTTGTTACGAAATTTGTGTGTTTTATTATGTCTTCTTTGTATGTACAAAAATTGAATAAAATCGGACGAAGTTTTGAAGTCCTCCCCAAGCAAGGTAGAGGAGGCCAATAAATTTTTTGTTACAAAATTTGTGTGTGTAATCATTTCTTCTTTTTATGTACCAAATTTGAATAAAATCGAACGTACTTTTGAAGTCCTCCCCATAGGAGATCGCCGGGTAGGAGGCCAATAAATTTTTTGTTACGAAATTTGTGTATTTAATATGTCCTCTTTTTATGTACCAAATTTGAAAGAAATCGGACGAATTTTTGAAGTCCTTCTCAAGGAAGGTCGCTGGGTAGGAGGCCAATAAATTTGTTGTTACGAAATTTGTGTGTTTAATCATTTCTTCTTTTTATGCACTAAATTTGAATAAAATCGGAAAAACTTTTGGTTGTGAAAATTTGATTGCAAAATTTCGCGGGCAGACAAACAGACGAGAAACTTTTCAAATCATGATTAAAGTGGTAGAATATTGTATTGTCATCGGGTTCAGAGCTATATTCAAAATTTCGGGGCTGTAGCTTGTCGGAAAGTGGTCTAAAATTTGATTACAGAATTTCCTGGACAGACAAACAGACAAGAAAGTGAGTTGATAAAAACGTTGTAATAAAAAAGCAAATATTTGTGAGTACTGATTTGTGAGTTAAAGGCTCTCAAATCGAGTACGACACACACTCCCTCACATTCGATTGCAACTAACCCGGAAAAAATGCGAAAAATCGTAATTTTTCATAAAAAATTATAAATAATAATACAATATAAAAAAAAAAATAATAAAGACTAGGGTTAAGCGAAACAGTCTACTATATTCAGTGGTGGGATTCAAAACATTTAACAACCGGTTCGCATCCCGTAAAAAAAAAAAAATACAATTTTTTTTGTGGTTTCGGATCCTCTAAAAAGATGTTTTAATTTTTTTAATTAAATTCTAAAGACCTTTCCAGAACATATATATACTTTCTCCTTCATAAAAACTCATAAATTTTTAGATTGATGTTTCCAAATGTTGTAATTTCTGCTACACGTTTATTACTTTGTAAACACATTTTTACTCTTATTCAGTTCTTTACTCACAGTATTCACATAACATAGTTAAAGAAAAAGGATATTTTTCAGATAAATAAGTAAAACGCTTGTCAAATTTTCCAGTATTTCTTTTATAAATTAATAAAAAAGCAAGAAAAAAATTGTTTTATTGTAAATTGTACGCGCATCACCTGTCAAGATACTCATCGTGTGAAAGTCGTTTTTAAATTTTTAGATAACACACAGACCGAAAAACAAACATCATGTTTTTTATATAATTGAAATTTTATTTTTAATACAAATTTAAATGTAAATTTAAATTGTATATTCTTTGAGTAGTTGAGAAATTGCCACGGACTGTTAAAACAGTGAATAGTTATTTCAAAACTTTTTCAGGCGATTTTCGCGAACCTACAAATTTTAGGAAACGGTTCGCGCGAATCTTAAATATTTTAGGAAACGGTTCGCGCAAACCGACTGAATCCCACCACTGACTACATATATTGCTATATATATGTGGCGTTCGCAACAAATTAACATTAATCCGAAAGAATTAAATCAATCTACCTAATGTAACGGTACAAAATATCGTATGATTTTCATACCCTTTTTTGAATTGACATTCTTTTTTTTAAGAAATAATTTTAGAATTTTACATTTTGAATTAAATAAAAATCAGTCTTAAACAGAACTTCAAACTAAAAACATTGTTTTATTTTACGATAAATAAAACATCATCATAATATCAAAAGGGATATCATTTTGGTAAGAAGTTCACGTTGGACTCAACAATGGTCTCGAATAGATCATATATATAAATGTAATTTAAATTTACCATCACATCAGTTCATTTCCGAAATTGTTTCGCTCGCTATTATGATTTTGAAAATTCATTTATTGATGTTTACATCGTTGGTTGTAATAGCTTTTTTTTCTGGTTTCACTGGAGCAGCTTTTTATACAGAGGATGCAACTGCAAAGGTGGATAGTTATCTTCGAGTTGGACCTTTAGATGAAACTGCAACTAATGAAACTAAAAAATTAGTAGTTGAAGATTACCTTATTGCTCAAACAAATTGGAACAACAAAAACTTGATCATTTTGATCCACTGAATAAAAAGATATGGTTTATGGTAAAGAAAATTTTATTATGTATTATCAAATTTATTAATTAAATTTGTTTAATTTATAATTCAACTATCTAGATCGCCCACTCAATCTTTTTTTCCGAGAAACTTAATAATTACATAATCGTTTATCTTGCGACCAAAAATAAATTTTAGGGATATTAATAGATCGTACTTTAGTTAATACTATAATAACCATATGAATATTTAAAGTACGGTCTTACTTGCTATGATAAATCGTGCTAATGTTATGGTAAAATTCAAATACTGTATAATTACTATTTTGTACAACATATTTAATCTTTCTTTGAATGTTATTCTAACTGTTACAAATATGTAAGGAAATTTTTTAAATAATTTTGTTCTTCAAAAATATTTAGCGTTATTTATCAAATAAGCTATATTTTCAACCCCACAAACCCATATTAATTTTTGTTGGAGGTGAATGGGGAATAAATCACAGATCGATCGTCAGAGGTCATTATGTTGATATTGCAAAGAAATTAAATGCATCTCTATATTACACGGAACATAGATTTTATAGACAAAGCACCCCAACTGAGTAAGTGAAATGACGTTGTTTGCTTGCGATTTCCAAGTCTCTCCGAATGAACCTTTCCATTCGAGAGTAATTCTATTTCGTTTTATTTGCGTGAAGCACTGGTATCGTGCTTATCCATATGTTTGAGTGGACTGTATTTCTTTTTGGTTTTCAGCTCAACAAGGTAAGAATTTCATAAAACAATTTCTGCTTCTTTTAAACTTGACTTTATTCATCAAAATTTCTTAAAAGACTAAATTGATACATAAAAATTCAAATTTCTTAGCGTCTAAAATCTAACTGTTAATTTGTTATGTACATTGCTTTTTTCCGAACAATGTTCAATACATATTCAATGTTCAATACATATAGTGCAAATATTCTTGAACAATTTGTTTTGATCAAATTCCTGTTGTTGAATATAAATAATTAATACTAGCAGAAAAAAAGTAATTAGCAAAACAACAAAAACTATTTCTGCAAAGAAAGTGTAAATAAAGAAATTTAAGCACTTTAGACTTGATACAAAGACCTTTTTGAACACTTTAGAAAAAAGCACAAACAGACGTACATGGAAATAGAAGTATATTTCCAGTGCTTATAAAGTTTACTGACTTTTTTACTTCAATAATTCGAAAAATTTAATTTTTTAAGTGATCTAAGCACTGAAAATCTCAAATATATTCATACAAAGCAAGCTCTAGCAGATTTAGCTCATCTTATAAGATCATTAAAATTAAATCCTCATATGAAGGACTCCAAGGTTATTTTGGCAAGTGGTTCGTACGGTGGAATTATGGTTGCTTGGTTCAGGATGCTATATCCAGAATTAGCTGTTGGTGCTTGGTCGTCAAGTGCTCCTTCGATAGCTAAAATTGATCTCACAGGTTAGCCAACCCAATTTCATAAATATTTTATTTCGTGTTAAGTATTTTATTTTAATAACTTTTTTTTTCAGAATATAATAAAGTAGTTGCTAGATCAATTCGATCAGTTTGTGGGAAACAAACTTATGAGCGCATCAATAATGGTATCAGTCAATTAGAATGTACATTTGATCAAGACCCGAAAATTGTTCTTGAAAAAATTAATATATGCCCTAATTTTAATGAATTTAGTCAGATGGATGTTTGGAATTTGTTTATCTCCATCGCAAATTTATTTCAGAATATCATACAAAGTGAAACGTAAGTAGAAAAACTAATTGGTTGTTATTGTTTCTTAGGTTTATCTTAAAAAATATCTTTAGTAATTTATATTTTTTTTATTTATCTTATTCATTCCAGATATCCATCTATAATTAAAGAAATATGTGATCCGATTGATGTATTCAAGGGCACAAACGAAGATGCTGTAGCTAATTTTTTTGTGGAAAAATTAAATAAAAGAGGTTGTAATGGAATGAATTATTATGGAACTCGATATACTCGTTATGCAAAAACTTCATGGAAATATTGGGAAAACAAATTTAATCGTAAGTGAAATGTAATTTAAGGTCTTGAAATTTGCAAAATTATAATTAAAATTTTATTCCAGGTAGAGCTTGGAACTATCAATGTTGTACTTCAGGGGTATCACATTTTAGTGAATTCAAATCGCTTAATCCAGACGAAGATAATGAAGAAATGATTGAACTAAAAACTAATATAATGAATACAATCATGAGTTGTGTTAATGATCAACCATTAGTAGTAACAAATTGTGCTAAACAAAGACAATAAATTATTAAATTGTTTATTGTTACACTGTTACATTATACATATACTGTTATTATATATTATTTTGTTTATGTAATAATAATAACCCAAAAAATATATAACTTTAATTTGTTTCTTTCTAAACGCAATTAGATAGTTAGTAATATAATGTAGTGATATTGTTATCACTAACGTTAAAATGGAACTAGATTTGTAAAGGTTCTAATTATTTTTTGAACCCAAAAATTTTATATTTTAATGGGAATTGCTGTAAATTATAATTAATTTGATTGGGCAGCCAATCATATTAGGACATAGTAAACTATTTTATATTACATGGGAAAATTGGTTGTATGGACTAAGTTGTATATAATATTTGTATATAGAATATAAGAATTTTAGTACATGGGATTTTGTATAAATAAGATTGAAATTAGAAAATTAAATCAGATTCTTACCAAATCTCATCTTTCTATAAACGGCTTCCCTGAGCTATACAATACAGGTAAGATAGCTTTCCGAGCAATATAATACGGATAACCGGCTGAATACAGCCAAAACGAAAGCGCGTCCCGCTCTAATAGGACATACGGCTGAATACAGCCTAGACAATAGGATCTCCATAATGACATGCTAGTGGTCATTATGGAATAGGGAATTCAATAGGCCTTAGAAGTCTTGGACAACATAGATGTCCAACCCATGATCCATCATAAGATGAATAACTATAAATAAGAAAGTCAATAAAAACTTTCCATTAAATAAAAACAATTTTTTCCTTTACATGGCGATCCTGCAAACCGCAAAATTTATAATATGATACAGAATTCAAGACATGGAACAAAAACCAGAAAAGAATAAAATTACAATTCAAGAATATAAAGAACGACAACAACAAAATCAACAACAACAGCAAGAACAACAGCAACCAAAGAAGAGGCAACGTGCCGGGAAACTTGTTAAATTCCGGAAAGAATTACAAAAACTACAAGAAATTTTACAAACTAAAACAAACAAGACACAACGCAAAACAATACTAGACGAAATAAGAAGAATCAAACAAGACCGACATTTACACAAAACTTCAACAAAAATAACCAAAATGTTTAACAAAAACCTTAAACACATACAAAACGCAAAAAATTTAAAATAAAATTGTCAAAAAAAAAAAAAACAAAAATTTTGTTATAAATTAAAAATTTATATTAAATTATAAAACTATAAAATATTTAATTGTAAAACAGAAATAATGAATAAATACAAAAATTTTACTTAATTATTAGTATTATAAATTACCATAAGAAAAAATTTCCAAATGTTAAACCTTATAAAAATTAAGAATATTACTCAAGAATACCCCAAAGAATTCTAAGAATTATTACGAATATAAAACTATATTATGAATACCCCGATATTCAAATAAAATTTATTATCAAAAAAAAAAAAAAAAAAAAAGAACACTTGTCTATCAAAATAATTCTACCTAGATATTTTACAAAAAAAAAATATATAAAAGAGATAAAAATTTTTGCATACCGTACCAATACATTTCAAAAAAAAAGAAAAGATGTTAATATTAAAATTGCATTAAAATTTAGCAAAGACCCTAAAAAAAAAAAATATTTTTCAATACCCTATTAACAAATTAATGAATAACCCAAATATATTTAATGATTTTAAATAATTATCATAGGAAGCAACAAAATTATACCCTATTAAGAAACTAACAAAACCTAAAAAATTTTTTTCTGTCCCTCTATGATTAAATTATCAATTAAAAGTATTTTTCGGTTTAATTCAAATTTTGCACACAAGAATTTTTTCATAGCATGACCCTTGAGAAATTCCAAAAAGAAATTGAACAATTAGAAGAACTCTACAATAATATAATAAAAACAAAGTTTAATATCTCTGCAGCAAAGGCTGAATTAACTAAGGTAATTTACAACAAATCGCTATTTATAAGCTCTGTTAGGGAATCAAATTTGAGAACAGGGAAGACAAGTTTAAGAACAGAGTATTCGAAATACGTGACATTAATTAAATCTTACTTGATAGAAATCATAAATAATAAGATGGATTTTGACATAGCAAATGTAAATAAAATAATCCCATTATTCGAAGGTTCCTATGCTAAATTGCAAGAATTCATAAGCATAACGGAATACATTCACGATAATATTAAAGTAGCAGATAGAGAAAAATTAATAAAATTCATTTATAATATAAAATTATCACAAAAGGTGAAAAATCGAATTATAAATGAGACAGAACCTACAACACTTGAAAATTTAAAAAAAATTTTAAATAATAATTTCATGAGCACTAGAACCTATACTAAAATATACAACGAAATCGACCAATTAGGAAAGAATAGGTCAATATCAGCCACAAGATATGCTGAAAAATTAGAAATGCTAATAAATGAATTAAATATGATACAGTCTAAAAATGAAACAGCTGACGCAAAAGCTGTAATAATAAAAGTTAATGATAAATTTGCTCTGCAATGCCTTAAGACAAACTTAGTAGAACCCATACAATCAGTCATTTTAGCGGCACAACCAAAAACTTTTACAGAAGCAATAAAACTTATTTTGGAAATAGATAGTAATAATAATAATAATGATAGTAATAATATAAATACCTACTCAAATCGGTGTAATAGTAGGAATAATAACAACAATAATAATAGAAATAATGGTAGAAGAAATTATAATAATAATAGAAATACTAGCAATAATTTTAATAATAACAATAGACCAAGGAATGGTCATAATAATCATAATAATCATAGTAATCAAAATAATCATAATAATCATAATAATCGTACTAGTAATAATAATATGAACAATAGTAATCATAGATCAAATACTAATCATAACTATAATAGAAATCAGCAACATACGAATTCCACTGACTATTATAGAAACAGAGACTACAATAATTCTCAACCAATTAATAATAACAGGAATAATAATTCCTATAATAACAGATATAATAACAATCGTAGAAACGATAACCAAAATTTTAATAATAGGAATGTTAACGCATTAGAATCGGGAAACGGACGGACCCCCGATTCGGGTCAAACGGTAATCGGGGAAATGAATGCTTTAAATATACAATAAATAATTTTAAAAACAATTCACCAACATTTTTTATCCTAATGCAAAGACCCAATTATTATAATCCAATTAAATTCATGATTGATACTGGTGCAGACATATCTGTCATCAAAGAACAATTCACAAATTCAATTGACATTAATAATAATAGTACTTGCAAAATTACAGGAATAGGCAATAACATACATGAATCTTTAGGCACACTACAAACACATTTTATTATTGAAAACAAAAAATGTTTTATAAATCTACACTGTGTAGAAGATAAATTTCCAATCAAAACGGATGGAATCTTAGGCCGAGATTTCTTAATGAAATACTCCGCATTAATTAATTTTGAAACAAATGAATTATCACTTACGATAAGTGATGAGGTAATAAATATACCCATTAATTCTAATTGTATCAGTCAACTGGTGATACCAGCCAGAACTGAAATTATATGTCCTTTACATGTTCAGAGAACAGAAGAGACACTTGTCCTGAGTGAAGAAATAACACCAGGAATATTCATAGCCAACACGATTATAGCCAAAAATGGCATATCGAATGTAAAAATTTTAAATACTAATGATAAAACAATGATCATAAAAAATTATAAGCCTAAAACAGTACCTTTAAACAATTATAACATAGTGAATATTGAAAATAACGATCACGATCGATTATTACATTTAGAACAAATATTAAGCATTAACCCAGACGACCCAAAAGCTCAAAATGAAACACTTAAAATTTGCAAACAATTCCAAGATATATTTTACTTACCAGGTGACTCATTAACGACTAATAATTTTTATAAACAAAATATCGCCTTAGAAAATAAAAACCCTATTTATATTAAAAACTATAGATTACCAAATTCGCAATTAACAGAAATTAATGATCAAGTAGATAAATTATTGAAAGAAGACATTATTGAACACTCTTACAGTCCATATAACTCACCTTTACTCTTAGTACCAAAGAAATCCTCTAATGACACCAAAAAATGGAGACTAGTAGTAGATTTCCGTCAACTAAACAAAAAAATTCAAAATGACAAATTTCCTTTGACCAAATTAGAAGACGTACTAGATAATTTAGGAAGAGCAAAATACTTTACCACATTAGATATGGTCAGTTCTTTTCACCAAATCGAATTAGAGAAAAATTCAAGACCTTGTACAGCATTTTCATCTAATAATGGACATTTTCAATTTAAAAGACTCCCATTTGGTTTAAAAATCTCTTCAAATAGTTTTCAGCGAATGTTAACAATTGCTTTATCAGGTTTAAATTCAGAATCATTTATTTATGTTGATGATATAATAATATTTGGATGTTCTATTAAACACCACAACGAAAACTTAATAAAAGTATTTGAACGATTAAGAAAATATAATTTAAAGCTAAATCCAGAAAAATGTAGTTTCTTACAGAAAGAAGTAATTTATTTAGGCCATTTAATAACTAATAAAGGCATAAAAACAGACCCAACTAAACTTTTTGCAGTAAAAAATTATCCACAACCCCAAAACGCTGATGAAATAAAACGTTTTGTAGCATTCTGCAATTATTACAGAAAATTTATACCAAACTTTGCAGCTATAGCAAAACCTTTAAACGATCTAACAAAAAAGAAATCAATATTTAATTGGAATGAAAATTGTACAAATGCATTTTTAAATTTAAAAAATAAATTAATTAACCCTCCCATTTTACAATATCCAGATTATTCCAAACCTTTTATAATCACAACAGACGCTTCACAATCCGCCTTCGGAGCAGTCTTATCTCAAGGAGAAATTGGACAAGATTTACCAATAAGCTATGCCAGTAAAACATTAAATTCGGCAGAACTAAACAAACCAATAATAGAAAAAGAATTGCTTTCTATTCACTGGGCAATCAATTTCTTTAGACCCTATGTATATGGCAGAAAATTCATCGTCGTAACAGATCACAGACCTTTAGTAGGATTATTTACGCACAAAAACCCTTCATCTAAAATGACGCGTATTAGACTAGATCTCAGTGATTACGATTTTGATATAGTATACAAACAAGGAAAAATGAATACAAACGCAGACGCTTTATCAAGAATACATTTAAACTCTAACATTTTAAAATCTATGATCCCAATTACGCCAGAAAAAGATATTAACGTGATAACCAGACAAGTAACTAGGTCACTAGAACAAGCTAAAAACCCTATAAATAAAAATCTACACATTTGGCACAGTATCTCAATTAACGATATAAAAAGAATTCCGAAAGTAAACTTCATAGAAACTTCAACTGGTACAACAGAAATAACATTCAATAATAATTATAAAATATATTTTAATAAAAAGAGAATTAATATAAAATCAATTTTAAATAAAATGAAACTCTTATTAGCTCAAAATAAAATTTTCACAGTCGCGATAAATAATAATGATACCTTATTTAACCACATTAACATTCAAGAATTTAAAAACATATTTAATCAACTACAGGAAAAAGATAATTCGAAAAATAAATTAAAAATAATTTTATTCAAAGCTCCTATCGAAATAACAGATCAAAATTTAATAAAACAATTAATAAAAGACAATCATAGTAACAATATAAGTGGACACATCGGTGTTAGGAAAATGATAATAAAACTTAGACAAAAATACATATGGAAAAACATGCATAAAATGATTAAAAATTACGTGAAAAATTGCAACGAATGTATTAAATCAAAACAAGTTAGAAACATTAAAGAACCATTACAAATTACTGACACTCCAAATAGACCTTTCGAAACCATACAAGTCGATACAGTAGGCCCTTTAAAAATTTGTAATAATTATAGATATATACTCACAGTTCAATGCGAATTATCTAAATACATAGAAGCATTTCCTATAGAAACTAAAGATGCTATTACGATAGCAAAAATTTTAACAGAAAATATCATATTAAGATATGGAAATATAAAAAATATCAAAACTGATTTAGGTACAGAATTTGTAAACGAACTATTTATGAACATTTGTAAAACTTTTAATATTAATCACCAAAAATCAACACCTTATCACCATCAAACATTAGGTTCAGTAGAAAGAAATCACAGAGTACTAAACGAATATTTTTTAACATGCAATCATAGCAACAATTGGGTTGAATTAATCCCATTTTTCTTATTTTCCTATAATACTACACCTCATTCAGACACTCATTATGCGCCATTTGAATTAATTTTTGGAAACACACCTGAATTACCGACAAATATTACACTTAAAAATAATGAACCACTAAATTTCATAAACTATGATAACTATTTAAACGAATTAAATTTAAAATTATCTTGTGCACTAAAATCAGCTAGAGAAGAACTAATTAAATATAAAATAGCTAGAAATGAAAAATACAATCTTAATATTAATCCTGCGAATTTGAAAGTAAATGATATGGTAATGATAAAAAATTTTAATAGAAAGAAATTAGATTATCCTTTTCAAGGACCTTATAGAATCGTCGAAAGAGACGGAGTAAATTCAATAATAGAAATAAATAATAAATTAAAGAAAATTCATAATAATAACTTAAAAAAGGTATAGAATTTAAAATAGAAAAAAAAAAAAATTTTTCTTCCTTTTTACATAAAATTTACAAAAAATTTTTTTTTTCTCCCAAAGGGAAAGGATGTAGTGATATTGTTATCACTAACGTTAAAATGGAACTAGATTTGTAAAGGTTCTAATTATTTTTTGAACCCAAAAATTTTATATTTTAATGGGAATTGCTGTAAATTATAATTAATTTGATTGGGCAGCCAATCATATTAGGACATAGTAAACTATTTTATATTACATGGGAAAATTGGTTGTATGGACTAAGTTGTATATAATATTTGTATATAGAATATAAGAATTTTAGTACATGGGATTTTGTATAAATAAGATTGAAATTAGAAAATTAAATCAGATTCTTACCAAATCTCATCTTTCTATAAACGGCTTCCCTGAGCTATACAATACAGGTAAGATAGCTTTCCGAGCAATATAATACGGATAACCGGCTGAATACAGCCAAAACGAAAGCGCGTCCCGCTCTAATAGGACATACGGCTGAATACAGCCTAGACAATAGGATCTCCATAATGACATGCTAGTGGTCATTATGGAATAGGGAATTCAATAGGCCTTAGAAGTCTTGGACAACATAGATGTCCAACCCATGATCCATCATAAGATGAATAACTATAAATAAGAAAGTCAATAAAAACTTTCCATTAAATAAAAACAATTTTTTCCTTTACAATAAGTTTGTAGTTTTTTCTGCAAAGTAAATATTCTCCGAATAAAAAATTATTCTAATGTTACAAAAATTCATGGGAAATAAATGTTTGTATGCCACCACTATATATAGATATTTCAGTTAATTTATTATTAAAAAAATATCATTTAATATGAATAATTGCATTTAATTAATAATTATCTAAAGATTTAAACGATTGATAATTTATTTTTTTTTGTTAATTAGAAATTAAGCCATAGAATAATTGTTTTATAATATATTTATTATCGCGTTAAAACAGTTAACAAAAAAAAAATTAAGTATGTTATAGGTAGGTAGGTATGTGTTTTTTTAATTAAAAATATTACTTTCTTATAAAATTTCAAGTTATTTTAAACAGTTAATATCGTTGATTGGTTATGCATTTAAAAAGTTATTAACTTGTCAATTCTAGTAAAATATCAAAAGTTATAAAAATGTGAAATTTTTATTTACTTGAAAATTTATAATAAATACCTATTTCGGAAAGAATCATTCGACTAACTTTGAGATAATTTAATGTAAACATTTATAACTTTATTTTGAAATGAATAGAAAAATTTAATATGCTTGCTTATAGTCCGGGCCTGTGAGAGATACTTGGAGGCCCAAGTTAGACAACATATGTGGCCCCCTAATATTTATTGAAAAAAATTTGCCATTGTTTTAATGAAATTTAAAAAACCAAATTGTAAAGGTTTATTCAATTCTAGAGAAAAAAGAAAACACTAAAACTATTTCTTCAAAACTTTTGAAAACGTGAAAGACTACAAGGTACTACGAACCAAGTAGGAACTTCTGCTTAATACATTTTTATACCTATAATCATTTCAACTTATGTTGCAACTGAAAGCACTATATAAATATTCCATTAAGAATCACAAGAATGAAATCATAATTTTGAGGAGATAGTTGTTTGCTGCGTACGTAAAAACGCGAAGTAAACTTTAAATCGTTTGGTACAATGTTGTTTGGAGGCCCATGTCAAAAGACCCTCCTGACCCTCCCCTCTTTCAGGGCTTGCTTATAGTCTTCTTTTTATGATACAGGAAGACTAAAAGATATTCATAGTTTCCTTTTTTGTTGAATAAAAGAAGAAAGCTGCTTTTGATAAAGCTCCCCTCATGTATACAATATAATATTTGTAGAAAATTAATAAAAAGAATTAACAAAAATAAAAGCCTTCTAGTAAGTTAACGAAACTTATAACCTTACCTGATTTTTATAATTTATTCAGTTTTCGATATTCATTACATGTATTTATTTAATTTTTTTTTTAACGTGAAGATCATAGTTAGAAATGGAATCATTTTCAATTTAAATTTTTCTTCATTTTTTTTTTTTTTTCAAAATTTTTAAAATGAAGATTTTTTCTATTTACACAAATTCTACACATTTTAAAACTTTCGTTAAATTGACCTTCGCGACGACACAAATTTTACACATTTTGAAACTTTCGTTAAATTGACTTTCGCGACCGACGACGCGCGAATAAACAAATGTCATGTGTGGTGACTCGTGCGACATTATTTCATTACGACTAGCATGTCAAACTTTGATAATAGATAAAAAAAAATCAAAATTAATCTAAAAAATTTAATAATATTATAAAATATACCTATATATATTTTTTTTTTATTTAAAAAAAAAATAAATAAATAAAAACAAGAAAAAAAGATCTAAATTTGAAATAAAAAAAAAATACGAATAAAAAAATAAAAATAATTTAGAATTGAAAAAAAAAAAAAAATTAAATTTCGTTTTTGTCTTTCCACCAAATTTTGATTGCACTATCCCCCCAGGTTGGAAAATTTGATTGAATAACCACACCACAGCAGAGCTAAGAGACCCATCTAGGCACAATTTAATTTTGTAATTTGAAAATAATAAAATCCAGAAAAAAAAACCTAATACAAAAAAAACTATATTATTATTTAGACGAAAACTTAAATCAATTTTTTCTTCGTTCTTCCTTCCTCCAATTCCATCATCAAATTTAATTTTTGTTAAAAAAAAATTTCTGACGATTGACAGACAGTAGGTAGGTAGGTATCTATCAAAACCAAATCTTTCATGTTTACCTATTGATTTCAATAAAAAAAAAAAAAATTGAACGAATTATTTTTAAGAAATCTTTAAAAAAAATCTTACTAAAGGCGAGATTCGATCCCCCGGAAAACAATGACGTAGAAATATTTTTATATACATTTTTTTGTTGTTGACGAATCAATAAAAATTTCATTAAGAGTAGGTACCTAGGCCTACCTATATTTCAATAAAAATAATAAACAGAAAAAAATAAAAATTCAAAATCAAATTAAATTAAAAAGCTCAAATAGTAGGTAAGGTATATTACCTAGGTGTAATTGTTTTTAATAAAACCCAAAACAAAAGAATAAAATACACAGTCAAATGAAAAAAAAAATTAATTTAACAAATTTTTGTTTTTATTTAATATGAGTATGAAACACTAGTTTTGATAAAACAAAATTATCACCGGAAATGATAATTTGAACGATTATCGAAAGAATATATTATAGACTTTTGACTGGCCGTCAGTTTGTGGTACCTATAATCGATTGCTTAATTAGTTCAAAGTATTGCGTGAATGCATATCTTTACGATAACGATTTTAGTGTGTTGTGGGATTTTAGATTTAGTTGTTGTCAGAGGAGACGAAGCACCATAGTTTGTAGAATACGATGGTGGACCTTAATTGAACGAATTGGCGCTCCCTATCGTCGAGAAGTTACAGAAAAAAATTTGAGATCCTACTATGCTACTGTAGTTAAAAAAACAATATTGCAATGTGCGTTGAAAAATATACGGTTCTGCGAAAAAAACAAACTTGCTTCATCCCAATCTTTAGTTCATAAAAACGAAAATTCAAAAGAAAGGATCGCAAATCGAAGTTTGAACATCGAAATCGGATGTGCACTAAATAAAGTACATATATTATAGATATCAGGTCTTGTTCTGACTCAATGAAAAAACCTTTTTTTTTTGCAATATCTATAAATTAATTTATATTTATTTTTTTATATTTTCGAATTTATCATTTTTAGTTTTTTCCGTTGAGAATGTCTGGCCCACGGTTAACAGATAATATACCAGCACCAAAAGCTGATTTTTCTGCTCCACCGCCTTATGAAGCAACAGATAGCAATCAAATTACAGATGAAATTCAATATAATACACATCACCATAGTAAATTACCCACTTATGAAGAAGTTCAAATGGAGAAAACATTGAATGGTGAATTACCACCACCGTTGACAAATCATTCAACTTCAGGAACAAATCAACAGCCAGCACTAACATTTATTGCTATTGACACAACAGATACTGAGAATTTGACTAGCGATAATAGCCTTTTAGGCTCTGACATAATGTTTGTAACAGCTTTTATGGTGGCATTTCTATTTAATTGGATCGGATTTTTGATGCTAACATGTTTTTGTAACACAATAGCAGCTCGTTATGGTGCACTATCAGGATTTGGTCTTTCATTGGCTAAATGGACATTAATTGTTAAACATTCAACAGATTTGGCTTCACATGAAAATTCTTGGTTGTGGTGGCTTATTATGGCTTTTGGTTTTCTTATTTGTGTTAGAGGTAAAAAATTTAAGTACTCAAAAATAATTTTCATTTGACATTGGTAATAGTAGGCTTATTTTGTGATATAATTCTTATAAAAACGTGAATGGAAATCAGAGAATTTCAATTATCTAATGGACTTTATTATTGTACCTTTTTCAATAAGCGTATTTATTAACAAATATTACTAAGAAAAAAGCATTTGGTATATATTAAGTGAAAGAAAAAAAAACACGATAAAAATAAAAAGCTTTTAAGTTTGTTAATTTTTTATACTTTGTGGTGTGATGTTAAATTTTTTGTAAGAATTAAAATTCCGTGATTTTTTCGGGATTTTGGATTCCGGGACTTCTAGGATATGATCCCAAGCCTTAATGATATTTATTTTCTTTATTAAACCTTTTTTTATATTTTTTAGCCCTCGTACAGTATGTTTCAATCAAACGAACATGGAGAGTTTTATCAGCATCAGCTCAAGAAAGGCTATTATTTTTTTATTGAATTGAAAATTTGGGTGCAATTAATTAATTACAAAAATTTAATGTAAATGTAACTTTATTATTATACCTATTCGATAGAACATTATTTTATTAGATTTTTTTTTTAACTTTTTATAAGTTACATTAGAATGATATCAATTTCAATGAGTATTAAAATAATCAAATTAAATTGTATTTATTGAATTTAATTTAAAATTAAATTAATCAAAACTACTATTATAAAGAACAATATAATATAATTTTTCTTGTTGAAATTCTGGATTGCGATTCAAATTAATCGCGTTAAAAAAATTTTGATTTAAGACTTCAAACAGACGTATCCAATGGTAGAAATTGTAATATTTTTATTATTTTTTTAATCAATTTTAATTAATATTATCAATTTCATTGAATTAAAAATATAATGTACATGTACAACATATTATGTAGACATCTGGATGAATAAAGACAAAATCCCTTAATCGTTATATAGTGTAATTTTCCATTTATAAAATATGACAGCTAACAGATCCCGAAAATCTTTAGTTAAATTACCATCTCCATTTAAACGGTTGTCTTTTCTATTAGCGTGGATTGCACCTAATTATTTAATTAATGAATTACATTTACAGAACAATTTCTCAGATTTTTGTAAAAAACTTTTAGTCAAAATCAATACTTGGATGCATCTTAGATTTAAGCATAAGCACAATGCACAATTTATCTTTGATCGAAAAATCTATACATTTAGTTTTCAAAAAAAAAAAATATTGTCTTTAAACAAAATTAGTTTTTTTTTATCATTAGCGAAGTGAAATAACTACAATGTAAATCAAAATTAAGCTTTTAAAAAAGAAAAAAAAATTTAAATATTTTTTTATAATTCATTCAATGTTATTTCGATCCGCAAATTATTGTTATATAATCAAGTTCCTATTTCACTTACATTTTATAAAAACCAATAAATTATTTTAAACATACTTGTGTGTATGTATATTTTTTATTACATATTATATTTATTTGTACCTCAAACTATAGTTTTTGAAAAATATTTCTTAATATAATGCCAAACCCGTTTAAAGGAAAATTAAAATTTTTATATTTTTTACTGTCAACCCTACCTACAAAATAAAAAAAATATGTGAAAGTTCATTCTTTTCTTAAAATGAAATTAATGATTATTTTGACTAAACAAAGGGTGCTTAAGATTTCATCTAACTGGAGTATGTCATTTTATTTTTTAATTATCTCTAAGATATTAACAAAGTTAAGGGTAGATATTTATTCAGTTATTTGAGAGGTTACTTAATGTCACAAGACAACCCAATAAAATTGAAAGCACTCCATTTCTACAAATTGTTAAAAATCTATAATATAATAAAAGTGAAATATTTCTTCATTAAAATTATTTCTTGTAATTTTTATTTTTGTTTTATAAAAAAATTTTAAAATTAAAAATCAAAAATATGAAATTATGTTATCAAACAAAAAAAAAATTAAATTAAAATGGCCCTTATCATGGAATTCGTTTTCACCTTTCGAATTCGCTAAAAGCGAATTTCCGAATCATGGAATTCGATAGTGAATTTCCTTATAAATTTTCAGTTTTGGCGAATGTCAATTTTCAATTTTCAATTAAAAATGCAATTTCAATTTCCATTTTTACTCTTTTATTTATTAACATTCCTATTACTAGGTGGGGCAACTTTTTATTTAAGCTGCCCCACCTAGAAATTTTTTTTTTGGGTTTTTTATTAAAATCACAATTCGCCGCGTATCTAACTTTCGCTCTGCATCTCTAACCATATCATAGAATTCGACACCTAACTGAGCGAAACGTCAAAAAAAATCGAATGTAAGAATACAAAAACAAAAACAAAAAAGTATATAATTTTTTTATGAAGAAGTGTTTTTTTATAATTTTCAAGTCTCTTTTTTTTAAATAAAAATAAAAATTGTTAGCTAAAGTGCCGTTTCCTTGAACCACTCAGAAAGGGCTGAAACTTGGAGGGGTGGTAGAGGCGGTGCCCAAACTCCCAAAACTGAAATCAGTTCTTGGGGCAAAGGCTCTGTTTCGGAGATAGGGCCCCCCAAAGTTTTCATACATTTTTGTATAGTAAAATTTTTTTGTGCCCGTTTTGCCCTATTTTTGGGCAGGTAATAGAGGTGGTCCCTGAAATGTTAAATCGGAGACGGTTTTTGCGGGAAGGCCCCCATTTCGGAGTTATGGCCCTTCAAAATTTTCATACGTTACATCATACGTTTAGCCTTTTTCCAAAAAGTTTTAAACAACTTTGACGAGAAATTAATTTTTCAAAAAACGGGGGCGGGCGGTCACTACCCAAAAAAAGGGCAAATCGGGCACAAAAAAAAATTTTTTTTTGGGCACCACCTCTACCCCCCCTCCAAGTTTCAGCCCATTCTGAGTGATTGAAGAAAACGGCACTTCGCCAGCTATTTTTATAAAACCAAATAAATTTATGTTAAAGTTCCCTTAGAAATGAAATACGGATAGATAAATTTTTTTTGGGCTGAAATTTATATCTAAAAAACTTTGCATCAGATTTATCTCAAATTTTTTTTTTTTTTTCGATTTTAAAATTTTTGAAAAGTAATGATTTTGATACTTTAAAGATTTTTAAATTAAGGATTTTCTAATTTAACATTTTTTTAAAGAGTTTTCGTCATACCTACAACCGAAAAAATGAAATTTACACAAATTTTTTTTTAAATTCTACTGCATCAACTCAGTAGAATTTAATTCGCAGTAAATTTTCGCAAAATCGAAATCGATGATACAAAATAAAAGATGTATTTTCGCCCGCCGAATGTATAATAGAACCCAATTCATAATTTTCCCTCCAATGGAAAAGTGGATGAAAATTTCCTCTCAATAAAATTTACGAATTTCTTTTTTTTAATTCATAGAAAAATGATTAAAGGGAATAACAACATTATTTTCGAGTATTTTTTTTTTGCATAAAAATTTTTTTTTTTTTTTGTAATATAATGAAAATTTTTATGTAAACCATAATTATTCTAGAAAATAAATATTATTTTTTATTTTACTTATGAATTTTAAGATTTTATTCCTGTTTATTTTTGAATATAAAAAAAAAAAATTTTTTTACACCTACACTAAATAAATTACATCTATGATAAACTGACAGATTAAAAACATTCGCCAAAAAAGCGTAGAATTCCATGTTACTGAAAAAGATTCGCAGCGATTTTGAGATTCGCGTCGAGTCGAAAATGAAGGCGAGTTCCATGATAAGGGCCAATATTATTTTTAAAGGAAAAAAAATTATTGTAGTGCACTAAAAAGAAAACTTAAAAAAAAAAAAATGTTTTAAATAAAAGTAATTTTGCTTCTTGCTTGATTAACTTGCCAAACGTTTAGCACTTCGTATTCTTCAATACATCTGTCAACTTGATCTGGCTTGTAGCCTTTTGTGGTGCATCGATCCATTATATCAACCAATTTAACAGTTTTACTCTGACCAGCCAATTCACGTACTAATGCGAAAATTTTGTCTGATGTGTTTGGTACACTAAAAAAAAATAATAAATAAATAAAATATTAACAGAAATAAAAGAAAAAACAGAAACTTACTGTCCTCTTTGATGCTCATGAATTTGATTTAGTGAATCTTTTGACATTTCCAACAACCTTAATGCTTCTCCAACATCATCTTTTTCAACTTTATCTGATAATCTCAAACGTGCAAGAGCTGTTGATAAACGTAAAATACCTAAAAGATTTCTAGCCGACGTAAAAGTCATATCTCTACTATTTCTAGCTTCTCGTCGCAATTCAACGTATGCCCCAACAATGTAATCAGTTAATTCGGTTGGAATAACTGGATTTTTTCTCTTACATAAACCTATATAACGACGCATTAAATTCATATCCAATGCCTTAATACGAGTTGGTGGTTGCTTCCCATGACTATGTACAAAAGTAATATGTTTCGCCAATCTTAAATCATTGTCTCTGTCCGGCTTATCTTGAATTAACCAAAGTAAATCGAAACGTGATAATAAAGCAGCTGGTAATTGAATATTTTGTTCAATAGTTCGCCTTGGATTATAACGACCGAATGCAGGATTTGCAGCAGCTAAAATTGATACTCGTGCATTAAGTGTAGTCATAATACCAGCTTTTGCAATGGAAATAGTTTGCTGTTCCATAACTTCATGGATAGCTGTACGATCGTTTTCAGCCATTTTATCAAATTCATCAATGCAACAAACTCCATGGTCAGCCAAAACTAAGGCTCCACCTTCTAAAATCATTTCTCCTGTTAGTGGATCGCGCATAACAGCTGCCGTTAATCCGACTCCTGATGAACCACGACCTGTTGTGTATTGACTACGTAATGCTAAACGACTAATATAACTCAATAATTGAGATTTTGCAACACCAGGATCACCCATTAAACATATGTTAATGTTACCACGAATTTTCATTCCATCAGATTTCTTATCTACTCCACCAACTAGTAATAATAAAAGTGCTTTTTTAACATCTATATGACCATATATTTCTGGTGACAGACTTGATGCCAAACGTTCATAAAAATCATCTTGAGCCAATTCAGCTAATTCTTCAGGTGTGAGTTCTGCCTCCTTTTCACTCAATTCATCGTTTTTATTAATACAGATAATTCGCTAAAATAATAGTTATAATAATTTGTTATTAATCAGAAGTTCTCAACAATAACTTTACTCACATTAGCATCTAAAAATGTTTCACTCAAAAGTCCAGAAACAAGTTGTCTGAATCCTGTTCTCACTAAAGGTAAAAATATTCCGGATGCACAAACATGATCGCCTAAAAAAAAAATAGAAGAAAAATGGAGAATATAGTACGTATTTTAAAAAAATAATAATCAAAATATAAATTGACAATTACTAGCGTAATCGTTCAAAAATGCCTAAATTTTTAAAGTCTAGCAAAGCCATTACAATAAAAAGTATAACTACCAGGTTGTCCCAATCTTGTTATTTCACCCCTGCACATAATAGTTAAAGTACGAGGAATATGACCAACCGGAACTTGATCACTATGCTCTTGAATTTTCAATTCTTGAAATTTAATAAATTTCGATCCACGAGTTTGTAAATAAAGTCGCCCACCAGCTTTATTAACTCGACAATCTTCGGATGGACAATCTGTTACCGGCATAAACGACATTGAATTCACAGGTTGATATGTTTCAGAGCCACAACGATCGCATGTATAAGTTGCAACAACCATCATTGGCTTAACTTCAGTGCTTCGAGTTACAATGCCGCGAACAGTAACTAATTTGCCAATATGCTCAGCTTTAACTTCTCGAATAGATAAAGCTTTTTCACTTGACGACGGTTTAAAAGCCACCTCAAATCGTTTCATCAACTCAGGTGGAAATTGATTTCTATCATCTCTTTGTTCCATTTGATTTCTAGTTCTTGATTGCATTAGCAAGCGATGTTCAATATAGACATCTAATGCATCTTTTGCTGTCACTTCACGTTCCTTATAATCTGGCAATAATTCCTGAATTACTTCGGAAAACAATGATGAATAACGTCTTGTGTTTTGACAAACAGCATCGGCCAATGAATCATTGAATTCTTGCAAATCGTCCAAGTCAATTGTTATTAAAACCTTAAAACAAAAAAAATTAACTTAAGTATTGCGTTTGTGGGAGAGGTTCAACATCACTATTTAAGAAATTCAAATAACTTCAAAGTTAACAACATCAGAGTTTCTAGAAACAAAAACATACTAATGCATGAGTTTGAAATTTTAAATAACTAGGTACTTATCTACCTAGGTTACCAAATTATCTGAAGAAAATAAATGACATAGTGAAGTTCAAAAAGAAGTATTATAAAGAATGTATTTTAAATTAAATAATTGATTATAGGTATAAATATTTAATTTCTCTTAGCTTGCTCTCACCTGTTCACGATGTGCCAAACGAACAAGTTGTGCAGCATATTTAAAGATTTTTTTCCCATCGTCGTCTGTGTGACAAAATTCTGCCAAAAAAGCCTTTATAGAATCTAAAATAAAATAAATTAAAATATACTTATAGGAAATTTACAATCAAGCCTATCGTTCGCCTGTGCCGAGCCGAATAAGTAAATTCATAACACAACATACCACGATCTTGTCCGTAATCTCTGGGAGCCATTTATTAAAAGAAAAATTAACCAATTCAATAAAAACAAAATTTAAAATTACAAAAATTTATTTCAATTAATTAAATTTAATTAATTTTGTTTTAAGAACTTTTAAAACAGGAATATAAATTTTTTTCTTAACAAAATAATACAAAAAAGGCGGGAAGATTTCGATAGCTATCTATAAAAAAACTTATGATGAAGAAAAAAATGAGAAAAGCTTACTTTATTTATTCAATCCTAATGCCAGGGTTTCCAGATAATAAAAATTTGACAATATGTGATAAGTATGTATAGCGACACCTATTGGAATTTATTAAAACAAATCAAAACTTTAGATATTAAAGGATTTCTAGATGTTAAATGTTAATTAAAATATTTATTCACCAAATTGCTTTTTAAGAATTTAACTTCAACTTCGGAGAATAGTTTACATCAATTTGATGGTTCAGTAAAATGGAATTTCTTCAACAAAATCAGTATCTAATTTATTTCCAGTCAAACCGGATGATTCTGATTGTAATTCCCTGACCAGGATTTCCTGATTTCTGGCAGCACTTATGCCGATTCCACATTTCAATTTCTAAATATTTTTTTTTGACATTTCTTTTTTGTAACCAACTTCATTGTAAAGAATTTCATCACGATTTTTTACACGAAAAAGAGAAATTAATTTTTGAAAAATTGCATAAAAAAAAATAAAAACTTTAATTTAAAAAAAACAATTTTTAATTTACAAAATATTTAATTTATTAAGATAAATAAATAAAAAAAAACATTTGAAGAGAAAACAAAACGAGAACAGAATTACTTAAATGTAAATAAAAATTTATAATTTTTTTTTTTTGTAAAATTTTCCTTCCAAATCCAAATTGTTTTTTTTTTTCTTTTCTTTTTGCGTTTTATTTCCTTTAAATTTTTTTTAGAACGAAAAACGAGTGATTTCAGTTTTTTTTTTTTCATATAATTCAAGATTGTATGAAAATTGAGAAAAAAATGCATACGTCGGGAGAAACTGGTGTTCCAGCTTTTCTGGCAAAATTATGGAGATTAGTTGAAGATCCTGAAACTAATGAAATGATTAGTTGGAATCCCGACGGACGTTCCTTCATGATTTATAATCAAGGTAAGCTACAGAAAAAAAAAAAAAAACAAAATAAATTAACCCTACCTAAATTTAAAATTATTAAAATTATGATGGCTGGCATGGCAGTAAATCTATGAGGTAGTACCTATATATGGAGACAGGACACAGGAGCGGTTGTCAAATCAGTTTTCTCTTTACAATAATAATAATTATCTTTGTAAGGTTTGACTGTTAATCTAACGTTTGACTGTAAGATCATTGGGCTAACGTGCAATTTACGTGTACCCACAAAATCTATTTGATTAAAACTTAGAGGATGACAAAACTCCAAAATCCAAAACGGGTTTCGCCGGCAAAATCCGGCTTGTAAATGCAATCTGATTGTAAATTACTTTCAATCCGATGAACTTTTGCTTTGTAACTGTCGTATATGAAAAAAATGCAAATTTTTTGGTCACTTTTTTATTTTCAATTTTATACATTTTAGCAAAATTTGCCCGAGAGTTATTACCATTAAATTATAAGCACAACAATATGGCCAGTTTTATACGACAATTAAATATGTATGGTTTTCATAAAATAACATCAATTGAAAACGGTGGTCTTAAATTTGATCGTGACGAAATGGAATTTTCACATCCATGCTTTAAAAGGGGCTGTCCATTCCTATTGGAACACATTAAACGAAAAATTGCTAGTTCTAAGACATTAGATTTATCCGGTGGATCTGGTAAAAATGAAGTTGTTAATAAAGTTTTAAATGAAGTTAAACAAATGCGTGGGAGGTGAGATTTTCATCGCGAAAATATAATTTAAATCTTAAATATTTTTTTAATGGTTTTTATTTTTAGACAAGAATCATTAGACTCACGTTTTTCTGCTATGAAACAGGAGAATGAAGCTTTGTGGAGGGAAATTGCATCACTACGTCAAAAACATATGAAACAACAGCAAATTGTTAATAAATTAATACAATTTTTGGTAACAATAATACAACCCAATCGAAATATGGGTGGTGTAAAAAGAAATTTTCAATTAATGATAAATGATACACCTAAAGCAGCGAAAATAAGACGTAGACAGAGTGAAAGTGATTCTGGAGCAATTATTCATGAATTAACTGAGGAACTTTTGGATGAAGTTGCAGATAGTGATTCTGATATTGAAGACCCAATAAGTCCAAAAGATATGCCATTATCACCAAATAATAGTGATAGGCCAAAATCAAATGTGAGCAATAGTAGTCCATATTACGAAAACTCACAGCATTCATTGAATAATGATCATATGGAACCAACATCAAATGAACCTCCACCTGAATTAGTTTATCAAATAAGCGAATTGCCTGAAGCTATAATACCAGATGTTTCAGTCAAAGCAGAAATTCAAGATAAAAATTTCTTGAATGTACCTATTGTTGAACAAGAAATCGCTAAAAACCTAAAATCACAGAAACAAATACAACCCGGACAAAAAGATCTTGCTTCGAAGGCGAATTTAAAGATTGATTTAGGAAGCACATGTTCTAATGTCAAAGCTGAAATAGACCCAATGATATTTTTTGATACTGCTTCTTCAGGTGGTATTTCGAATCAGTCTCTTGATGAAAGTTTAATGCAGTCAAATGTAAACAATAATCAATCAGAAGCAATAAATAATGTACAATTAGGATTAAATGATTCATTACAAACTCCACAACCACAACAACAATCACAAGCTGATAATTTATATTCTAGAGGAGGCTTTCTTCGCAATGAAATGCCACCTGATATATTTGATAATAATCCAATAATACAGGATATCAATATAACAAACTCAACAGCTAATAATAAAAATATGAATGAAGAAAATCAATTAAATAATTTTGAAACAAATTCTGGTGCATCTACAAGTCGTAATATTCCATCTGATTACATAGAAGGTGGTGATAGTAATATGGTCTTAGCAAAATATAATAAAAGAAATAATCAATCTACTGATTTTAATACTCCGCATGGATTGACTCAACATGTTGATACTATTGAAAGTGATTTAGGTAATCTTAAGGATTTATTACGTTCCGAGGGTTATACTTTTGATGCTAACACCTTGTTTTCTAATGCTAATCCATCGAATCGATTGTATTTACCGACATCATTGGATGGTGACAATGTACTTTCAAAGTTATTCAATGATCCAGAAAATTATTTACCTTCTCAAATTGATAATACAAAAAAAGAGGGTTCAGAATTAGTATCTTATCAACCATATTATTCTGATTTATCAGACATTTTAGATGATGATTCCAATTTGATAAATTGAAATTTAATTTTTTAACAAAATTAAAAATATATAACAAATAATTAGAACCAATTAAAATTTAAAATATATGAAACAATATTTCTCTCTAAAGTATTGCTTACACTCTATCATATTAACTTGTTATTGAAAAGTAATTTTTTTTTAATGAATGTTTTAGAAAATCCAACAGACATTTATTTGATTTTGTATTTCTTATTATCTCATTTTAACGAAAATTAACACATTTAAAGTCCACCAAAATAATTATTATTCATGAAATTTAATGGTTCTTTCTAAAAATTTTGATAACCATTTCTATAGCACTTTTGTTTGAAATTTAAAGCTTCAGTGTAAGGTATTGACTATTTTATTTAACATTTTTACGTTCTCGAAAAACAAAAGTTAGTCAAAAAGCAGAGGTTCTTTATCATCACAATAAAATTAACAAAACAACTGAGAACAAATTTTAGAAAATAAAATTAAAAATATTAAGATTCTCATAAAAAGATCGAAAAGGTGGAAGTTTTTTTTTTTTTAATTAATAATTGTATATTATATTATATATATTAAAAATAAATTTGTTTACTTTAATATAAGTATTTGAAAAAAAAAAAAGAAAAAAAAAGTAACATATTTTATTTTTGTTAAAAACTTTGTAAGGAAATGTTAGAACAATTGATACGTAAATAAAAATAACGTACGAAAAGAATACATTTTCTTTTATTTCAGAAGAAATCTTGTATTAATTTTTAAGTAAAATTGTTTTTTCTTCTCAAAATTTCTTTGCTGGACGTTTCTTAAAATTAATACAAAAAAAAAATATTAAAACAGATAGATGTCGAACCACTTATTTATGGATGTCGCTATATACTTATATTCGTCAATTACAGTTGATGTGATTTGTAGTAATAGTAAGTTTAAACGGACTAAGACAAAAATAACGAAGGAAATATTTCTAACTACTTAACAGTTTTCGATCAATTAATTTACATTCAATTTAATTGTATCAGCCAGCATAAGTAAACCAGCCTTTTACTATGGACTATGTAATATTTAAAAAATTAAAGTAGGTACCATGAAAATATGGAAAATATATTTGACAGGGAAACTTATTTATTCCGTTAAGTAGGTAGTCATATTCTTTTGGTTCATATATCTTTTACCTTAAAAATAAAAATAATAACACATTTTCTACCGTATTTGGAAGTGTAATAGTAATGAAAAATATTAAACATACATAGCTACTTTCTTAGCATTATTTAAAATTTTTTAATAATTTTATTTTTTCTCCAATAAGATAAATTCCGAGCACGTTTCCAGATTAATATTTCATTATAAACTTTGTTTTTATTAATTTTGTTACTATCTTGAGACTTGAAAGCTTATATCCGAAATCTAAGAAGATTGTTAAGCTTGAAAATTTTGTTATTAATTCTCAAAAAGTTAGGGATAATTGAAAAATTATATTTAAAATGATTTCTGATCCCTATAATAGTGTTTTTTTATTAATAGCAGAGAAGTCATCTTAAATTTTTTTTCTTCAAACAGAATTCTTGATTCATCCTCGTTATCATTAATTTCAAATATTGTTAAAAAATAAGGATAGTAGGTACCTAGTTAATTTTTTGTATCGAATTTGACAAAAAGCTGTAAGTTAAGTAACATACATTTTAAAATCTGTTCATAATTATAATTATAAAATGTAATATACATATAATTTTACCAACATTATATTGTTTTTGAAGTACTTTTTAATTTTTAAAATTTGAAAATGCTAAATCCAGAAGATATTCATGTTTATTTTTTTCGAACTTATAACAGCAACATATATAAATTTCCTTATATTTAATGTTCAGATTACATTATGCTAATTTTCATTTATATTAATTTATTACCAATATTATATTTACAAATGTGATTCTTGTACTTTCTTTTCTATATTTTACCAAATTTATGCTTTTGTCAATATCGAGCGAAAAATTCAATCATCGAGCGAAAAATTTAAAATAAAATTAAAAGTATGAGAAACTGAGTAAAAATGAAAGCAAAATTTAATTCGCAATATGTATACTACACATACAATATGTATTTTATCAGCAATTTCAGCAACATATAACTTACATTATGGAAGTAAGCATAATCTAAAAACATGAAGTAAATAATTCGTAATATCATTGAATTTGTTGACGGAAGTAAGTAAGTAAGTAAGTAAGTAAATTTTTATTTGAGACTTCTTTTTTTTGTTTACATTTACATCATGATATCTTATTCTTACATTAGTTAATTATAAAGATATAAATACATGGGCTGTAATGTGTTGCCCTTGTTGATGTTTTATATTATAGGATATTGCCAACATGGCTCACATTTATTATAATTGACATTATTATTTATAATTTTATTAATTAGTTATAGCGTTTAAAGTGTATGCTCAAAGACACTATTACATTTGCTTGTATAGCTATGATACATTGCTTAGGAACTAAATTAATGTTGACGGAAGTCTATAATGATCAAAGTAATGTTTTGTTTATATATACGTCATCGGTTTTGAAGTTATGATTTATATATAAAATTATTTGGAAAAAAAAATTATTTGAATTAAAATTTTAGTAATGTGCAATGTGCAATTTTCTTTTTTGGACTCAATTTCAGAATTCATGCGTAAACCAGAAATATTTTTAGTAAAAACAGCAAGATGTATAGTTAACAGTAGTCTATTTAAGTGCGATCTCCCGGCTTCCTTTTGTAAGGTAAGTTAGAATTTTTTTTATTTATCGCGTATATATATTTTTTTATTTATTTATAAAGTTTGGACAAGAATCCTAGATATTCATACAATATTACAATGTCTATAAATATTAATATATTAATAAGTTTCATCTTACCGTATTTTATATTATGTAGTACCTGGAAGAGCGAGTTAAGCTCAGGAGTCTGATTTATTTGTTTTTGCTTTTTTCGCGGATTTTGGTTTTTTTTGGGGTGATGTTTGGGGCGGTTTGTAAATATTTGAGGCAGGTGAGTTTTATTTTTCATTTATAATTTTCTCGGTTTTTGCGGGTTTTCGAATTTTCCCAGAAATGTGACCCCTATAATGTAAATTTCATCGAAATCTATCGAGCCCTTTTCGAGATCGAGAACGAGATTACATTACCTATATATGTAAGATACCTATACCTATATATGTGAGATTATAAATAAATTTTTGGTTCAAATGATTAAGTTTGATAAATGAGTCATCCGGAAGCATCATTTTACAAAATATTATCTTCTTTGTCTTAATGTTTGGTATGAAGTAGTATTTTAAACTAAATTCAGTAATTTTTGTTTGTTTCAGAGTGTGTCAAAATATAGTAATAGGACGTACAATGATTATTTGATAGCAGTGGCAATAGTACTACCATTGATACTTTCAGTCACTCAGTTTTTGAAAAACGTAAAAAATCCTAAAAGCCCAGAATCAAAGGAATCTGAGGAGACAAAGTAAACAAAACATTCTTATGGCCGAAAAGATTTCACGTGAACACATAGCACCACAAAAAATATGAAATTAAAGGACTTCCAGGCTAAAAAAAATAGTAATATACATATAAATAAAATATACATATTTTTTATTTATGATTGTTTTATTTAATTTTTATTTGTTTTACTATCATAATTCAATTTTAAGTTTTTTTATGGCTAGAATATATTAAAATTTTGTTTTTGTTAGTTCATTATATTTTCAAGCTACCTACGAATATTTTTTAAACTAAAAGCTATTTTATAATTTTAAAATTATTATTTTTTTTTTATAATTAGGTTTATAAAGCCTAAAACTTATTATTTTTGATAATACTAAGCACTCTTTTTCGATATCAACATTGTGCATAGTAAATTATTTATAAATTGAATATTATATTTTCAGTTGAATGACTTAAAAAAATGCTCAGAAAATATTAAAATATCTATAGAAAAACTTTTTGATTTAATTAAAAAAAAAAAAAAAATTTAGCAGTTTAATTTGGGTATATTCCAATTAAAAATAAATCAGCATACTAAAAATTGTACTCATTTGTATTGTTATACTCAAGGTCCGCTTAGGCTGACAAAAATATTCAACAGAAAATTTAAAAAGCAATTTGAAACTAAATTAACAAAAAAAAAATATTCTCAGAATTCGTAAGAAAATTTTTAACTTGCCAGAGTTAAATCGATTAATAAAATATTTTCTTTTTTTTTTATTTGAACTATGAAAAATGAAAACATATTCCAAGGTTTTCACCATATTAGTTATGTAAAGTCTGTTATCCTATTAGTTTATAAGGTTTTCATTAAATTATATATAATATTTATTTTCTAATATTAACTTCTTAATCATAATTTAATAAATTATTTAAATTATAATATAAATTCATAATTTTTCTCATGTATTAATTTTTTTTTTATTACATTCAATTGATAATTCCTACAAATTTAACTATTTACAATAATTTTATTAACTTTTTATTTTTTAAATATAATAATTTTTTTTTCTTAACTTTCTTAGAACTTTAAAGAGTCTTATCCATTCATATTTAAAAAATTTTTTAATTTATAACAATTATAAATTTTTTTTTGCCAAAATTCATATTAGCAATCACATATTTTTTTTTTTTTTTTTTAGAAAAATAAAAATTAAAAAAAAAAGTAAAAATAAAAACAAAAAATGTTTGAAAATTAAAAATTGATTAATTGGAATTTAAAATTGAAAATAATAAATAAAATTAATAAATAAGAAATAGAATTGAATTGTAATCGTGTTGCATCACTGCCGGCAGGTGAAGATTTCTCTGATGATTCTGATGTGTGCAATATGTTTGTATCAGCAGCACCGAAATTATTTCTCGACGAATAATCTGGTGTAGATGTTAAAGCTACAATTATAGATTTAAATTATTTTTTAATGAATTTATGCTTTGAATTTGATATTCAATTAAGTGAAAAAACTTACGTCCATCACCGGATCCATCACCTGAACCGGGATGACCGAATTCTTCATCGTCAATGTCATCACTACGAAATTTACCGCCAGAACCTTCAAAATCATCCTGTCTAGCCATATCACTTTGAATGTCAGAATATACTTTGGTATTTGAAGGTAACTGAAATAAAAAGTAACAAAATTATTTATGAATTGGGTGATAATGGACAAATTATTGCAAAATACAGTCTTCAAATTTTAAACACATTCACTTACCGAATTAACAATAACTGAACGTAGTTTAATTAATTTATCAACCAATTCATTTAATTTTGTCACTTGAGCATATGAGTGCTGAACAAATGGTACTTCTGGATTATAACGTTGTGCATCAACTCCAATTGCCATCACCGTTTGTGTGTAATCACCAGTACGATCTCCAGTCCAACAATGACGATCATCTCTTTGGTATTCGATATCTTCACATAAGCTGAAAATTAAGATAAAGAATATTTATAACTAAAAATAAATTATTTGGATTTTCAAAATTATTTTATGGTATCTCCTCATTTGTTTCCAATCCAAAAATTGAAAAATATATTATCAGGCTTGTGTCAACAATATTGAATTAATTAAATCCTGGAGAAAAAATTATATTAAATAATTCTAAACTTACTTATTAACAATTTTGGAATAGAAATCTTTAGATTTTTCAATGCTTGATAAGAATGATAACATTTCAGCATCTTCAGGTGTGGCCCATTTATTATGTTGTGTCATTTGAGTTGTTCGAATATCGGATTCATCAATGATTGGAAGCAATTTTGGTATACCACAAGTTTTTTTCACCTGAAAGGATAATGAAACATTACTTGAAATTAAAATAAAATTTTTTTTGTGTTTATTTTTTCGGAAATTAAAATTTGTCATAAGTAACAAAATTTCAAATCTAGTCTTTATTTCTTTTAGTTGAATTTGTACAAGTGAAGTATAAGTTCGCTATAAAATATAAAGTGAGAATAATTGTAAGACTATGATTTTTTGACATAATGGTTTATGAAGACGAATATCTATTATATACCTAGACAGCAATACATATTAATACTTTTTATATTAACTTTTTATATCAATTTTAAGTCAACCAAATATTCTGCATTCAGAAGTAAGAAATAAATCCAGAGACAATTTTTGCAAAAATATCATCGTTACTACGATCAAATTGATAAAACGAATAAAAAGTTATCCCAATTTTAATGTCTCTTTTGAAGATCATTATATTAAAAAAAAATTCAAATTTCATCCAAATACCGACGATAAGTATAAATAAAATGTATAAATATTTATACTTAGTGTAAGTCATTCATTTTCTATTTGTTACCTTCTAAGAAATTATAACAAATAATAATGAAAAAAATATGCATTATGTGAACGAACATTATATTATGACCCTTTTTAGATAAAAAAAATAATAATATTTTTTTTTTGTACCAAATAGTTAAACAGTTTCCGTTCATTATGTTCACTTTATCACCTGTATGTATATATTCATTATACATGTCTATCTGTATATATATCTTTATGTTAAATATTTATAAAAAATTATGATTATTTTTCTTTGATTCCTTCTTGTTCCTAAATAAACATACATATTATATTATATAAATACATTATAACTAACTATATAACATTATAATACGGCCTGGCAATATGATTTATTCTTGGTTTTGAAAATGAATCAAATCAACTATCTAACTGGTTGGATACCTTTACCTACAATTATTTTAAACAAAAAAAAAACTGATTTTATGTAATTTAAAAAAAAAAAAAAATTCTACAAATGAATGAAAAAAAAAATTACAAAAAAAAAATTAAATCAGCGCAGCGAGTGAGGAAAACGAAATATAAGAGTTAAAATTTTCTTTTTTAACAAAAAGAAATTGTGTTTTTTTTTTTTTTTTCATTTCCTTACATTTATTTAGAAAAGACGAAGATTAAACCTCTGAGGAGTTTTTAATTTTATTTATGTGAATTCCAAATTTTCTATATATATGAATTCTTATTTGTGACATTTGAAGATTATTAGATTTTATCTAAACTGTATAATTATTATGTAGTATATGTATTGAAAAAGGATTCAATGGTTCCAATAAATGTATTTCGAGTTACAAACTCAAAAGAATTTAGATATCAATTTTGTCTATATAAAACCAAAATCTTTATGAGAAATCGATAAAAAATGGTTTTGATGATCTTAGTTTGGCTGTAGCGCTAGTGTAATTTCGACTGCGAAGTGATTTTTTGATATGTTAGACTGTTATAGAATAAATACATAGAAATTCTACAACAATATTAAGAACTACACTATCCAAGAACAATCCTCTGTCTAGTGTCTAGTATCTAAGTTTGTGCACGGTACTATTTCAAAAGTTTAGTATATCGGAAATTTATCCCAAAAACTTATTTAAATTTCTTGTAATTTTTATTTTTAATTCATTCAAATTTTTATTTGAATCATTTAAGAATATTGTTATTTTAATATATAGAATTTTTTAGTTTAAAAAAAAAAAAAAAAAAAATTAAAATACATTTCACAGTCATAAAGAAGTTAAAAAATATTTACTAACTAAAAAGTACACGGAGAAAAAAAAATACAACAAAAAAAATATGAATGTTACATTCAAAAGCGATAAATGCACTAAATAAACATATAAACATTTGTATATATATGTATAACAACATAAGAATGCGCTATGCTGCATATACATACATTTCTGAATGTAAAAAAAAAAAATAAAAATAATAATAATAATATGCTTGTTGTATGTTTGTAATGTAACTTCACAGGAAAAATCTCAAAAGATAAAGGTATTTTCAATTCAATGGATTATAATTCATTTATTTAGTTTTGTTTTTTTTTTTTTCATAACGTAAACATAAAAAGAGTAGAGAGTTGTAAAATTTTATGAAAAAAAATTTTTTTTTCTTTCGTTGCATATCTACATATGAACATAAGATATATATGTGCATGTATTATGTTTACCTATGTATAAAATATTCTTTTCTTATTTAATTTTTCCACATTCCTTAATTTAATTGAACCAAAGATTTGTTTTTTTTTTTTTCTTTCACATATTTCTGCAGTGATATGAGAAATAGAAGAAAATTGAAAAAAAAAACGAAAAAAAAAGAATTATAAAAATTAAAAAAAAAAAATACCTTAAATAAATATGTTGACATCCACTTACTACAAAAATAACTTATATATATATACATATATACACCTATGTATATATTATATATACATATTTAATATAAAATTCATTGTGAAAAAAATTAATGACAATTATATGAAATTTGTCATCTATTAAAAATGATTTGTTATATTTATAAGTAGTAGGTTATTAATTTTCGTATTAAAATCGTATAAAAAGTATATATTATATTCGATTCGATGAATAAAATACCTATCTATATGAAAATGCCGCGAAGTTCATAATAATTTTGTTCAAATATACTTTCATTTTATATAAACTTCGATAAATTTGCATAAACATTTCAAAGAATAAAAAAATGGGCATTTTTTCTACAAAACTTCGTTCTAAGACATAAAAAAAAGTAAAACTCGCTTAAGTCGGATCGGATCTATTTCATATATGAAAAAAAATGTTTTTTTCTGTTCATTTCAATTGAAATAATAATATACATCTAATGTATATCTATATGATGTGTAATATTTTTCATAAAAATCAAGAATTCCTTAAATTTCGAAAAATCCTAAGCCACAATTTTCTGTGTTTTAATAGTAGATTATTGTATATGTAAACTAAATTTGTTATTAATTAAGAGTTCTGTATACACAAAAATACATTGACACGAGTCAATACTTATATCACGAGACCGAAGGTCGAGTTATATAAATTGACAAGTGTCAATGTATTTTTGTGTAAATACAGAACGAGTTGTATAACAAATTTTGTTTACATATCCAATATACTGTTTTAATGCGTAGGGGAGAGGTAGTTGCAAAGAGATAATATTTTTTCTTCTCATTTTTCTCATTTTTTTTTTTTTTTTTGTATTTGGCTGTATTGAAATATTGTGAGAGATATTATGTTTGTTTAGGTATTACGTAATATTCAATAGGAAACATCTAAATGATTTCATTATTTACGTTGATGCATCTAAATTTTTTCATTATATACGCTGATACATCTAAATTTTTTCATTATTTACGCAGATACATCTAAATGATTGCATGTGTTTTGACGCATATAATACTCCATTTAGAGATCTAAATTCTATAGCACTAAATACAACATAACGATCCCCAACGCATTAAACCTTTTTAATTCCTCTTTTTTTATGAAGCTTTTTTTCGAATTTTTCATATATGACGAAGACATATTGTGATGACTATTATACAATTTACGATGAAGCTCTAAATATATGTGCTAAAAATCTTTGGTAGAATAAAAAAAAAGAAAACTATAATTTAAGTTAACCTGGTTAAAAAATTACACCAATTTAAAAACTATTGCGTATTCGCAACTCCGTAATTATGTCAAGTTTATGGGAAAATAAAAAAAAAGGATTTAATTTGCCGGAAAAATTGTTCTATAGAGTGTACATAATTATCAAATTAAGAATAACAGTTTGTTTACAATTTTATTTATTTTTTTTAAATTTATAATTAGATAATTTTTTTTAATTTTTCGCATCTTTAATTTGCTTGGTTGAAATTAGATTATATAAATATTATGTGTGTGCGGTTGCTAGTTTATGAAAATCACAGTTTTAACATGGTTAGATTTTTATTTAATCATTTCATCATTTAAAACAAGTTCTTTATTTATTTATTTTTATTTTTTGCTGCTATTATAGCTAAAACTAATCGAATTTATTTTAATTTCAATTTGTTATAAGCGTTTTTTTTTACAAAGATTTCTCTACACTCTGCCATTGAGCATATCTGATAGTATAAAATTGTGTACTCAATGATGCTACCAAACAATTGGTAAATACTATGTAAAATTTTTCTGAGAGATCCTCAAGAACGATAAGATATTTTCTTTAACTCTTTTGGAGCAAAAAAAAAAAAAGTCAGCAAAACGAAAGACCATATCCGTTGTTGTGCGAAAAAAAATATGAAGACTTTCTTAGCACGGCTAAAACATTTTTACTTAGCTCTAAGAAGTGAGGTTCTTCTTTGTATTAAATTTTACAAGTAAATAAAAAAAAAATATCTACCGAATATTTAGAAACAAAATTTCAATTTATGTCTTTTACAATAAAATAATATTATTTAGTTTCAATAGTATATACCTATATTGTAAGATCGGTGAAAAAAAAAATTTTATTGTTAATTTAATGGTTTAGAATTCTTATCTTCACGGGTATCTTTAAAAAGATGTTGAATTGTTGAGCACGTTGTATAATTTTTATACCTACAAAAATTATACACCACATTTTTATTTTATTTTAATTTTTTTATTTTTAGTTTTCTACTACTTTTGTAAGAAAAAGTATTGTAGCAAAAAAAAAATTATAATATTTTATAAATTTTTTTAAATTATTAGATAGTAATGTAAGCTGAAAGCAATTATTCTGATATTCATAAAGGAATCTTATGAAATCTATTGCCAAGCTTACGACTCATCAGAATAATTAACTTGATATACCTATCATTGATAATTCTTGAGATGAATTATACATTTTAATTATTATATTTAAAAACAGAATTAAATTTATATTTTAGATTTTTGAATTGAAGTTGCCTGTTATTCCTTTATGAGGTTTTTAATTTTTATTTTTGATAGATTTCCTATTTTTTCTCTGGTTCTATAGTCTTGGAAATTGCATTACCATTTGTTCCTTCGAACTTAATTTAATTGATTCTTATTTTCACTAATTTGTATTTATACTTAAAATAAAATAAAATGTATAAATTATCCGGCTCGAATGACCATTCTTTAAATCTTAACACATGTCTAATATATTTTTATTTTTTACTAATGCATTGTCGAAGTTCAATTATTTTTATTTTCTACTATTTAGTCAATTTGAAAATAATTCTCATTTTCTTGAATTTACTAATTTACTAATTTTTCTGGTCTTTCGAACCGAATTTAATTATTTTTATTAATTTTAAAAATTAATGATTAAAATTTTAAATTCTTAAAAACAAGAAAAATAGAATCCTTGTTTCCTTCAACTCTTTAACCATTTTATTTTTTTCAAACCTATTTTTTAACATTGATAGTTGTTATTTTTGTCTTTAAAAACAAAAAAAAAAAAATAACTTTTATTTCTTTGGATTCTTCTTGTTTTTTTTTGTTTTTTCATTATATTTTCTGTTCTGTGAAAGGAACAACAAAAAAAAAAAATTAAATAATATTTTATGTGTGCATCTCTTTACTTAAAAAAACCTACATTAATAATTTTCTTCTCGTTCTTCTTTAACAACAAATGGTAAAAAAAGAACAAAAAAAAAAAAGCTTACACTATCCAGTCAGTGTTGCGCCGACCAATTTTTTGATTGCTTTAATAATAATAATGAAAAAAATTTTTTTTATATAACAGGCGCATAATATTTATATTGTATTATGTATTTTATATATATATATATATATATATTTACCAATGTTAGTTATAAGGGAATAATAATAATAATAACAAAAAAAAAAAGGAAAAATAGAAAAATATGATGATGATGGTGTGATCTTTGTTTCGAATCCGATAAAGACGTTGATCACGGCCATTAACAATTTAAGATTTTTATTTTCTGTTGTTGTTAATTCTTATTCTCTGTGTGTTGCTTATATACATTACATAAATAAATATAGGTATATACACATCATAGAGAGGAATTTGAATATCAGGGTGGTCAAAAGAAAGAAAAAAAAAACTAATAATTTTCAGGTGGGTTAAATAAAACGTTTTCATAATATACATATTTTAAAAGAGAAGAAGAACAAAAAAAATTACATTTTGGAAGTCAGTTGTTTCATTATTTATGGAAAAAAAATAAAAAATTTAGATCATAAAAATGAAAATATTGTTAGTTGCTTCTTTTTTTTCCCTTTTTTTTTCTGTTGAGTTTAGACAAAGACTAGGACTTGAAAATATTAAAAAAAAAAAAAACAAATTTTATGTGAATTTTAAATTGAATCATCTTCAGGTTTATGTTTTTATGTTTTTATATTTTTGTGTTTTTTTTTTTTATCTTAAAACAAACTTAACTTGTAGTTAAAGCATTTTTACATTAGAAACAAAAAAAAAAGTTAAGAAAAACAAAAAAAATTTTCGAATGGAAAAAATAATATTTTTAGCTACTCTTAATTTTTGCTTTTTTTTTCAAGATTTATTAATTTTTTTTTTTAATTATTGCAAGAAATTTTATATGTGATAATTGTGCAAACCCATAATTGTATTTAAATCCTTTTGCGTTTGAAAATAATTTCAACATTACAGAGGAAATCAATATTATATTTGTTATGGAGATTTTGAGCAGCTATTTCGGTAGTTTGAATATTAAAGTAGATACTCATATATAGATATATATTTATGAATCTGATAGATAAAGTTCCAATCTTACAAACTTTAATTAAATCATTATTAGCTTGTTAAGAAAAGTATAACTGAAATCTAATATCATAAAAAAAAGATATTTTTACATGTAAATGCGAAAATTGTATACCATATAATATAATATAACATTGTTCTATATTTACCTATTTAGAAATGTGTTAACAAAACAACAGACCTTCGGTCAATTACTAGCTATTATTTTGCTTCTATATTATTTTAAGTACATACGAAATTTATTTTTACTCTGTGGGTGCAGATTCAATTTACATATTTATGAGCAGTACTTACATAATACAAATTTTGTTTACATTTTATTAATGCACTTTATTATTTAACTATTTTTTTTTTAAATTTTTGATAGCATTTATTTTCTGAACTTTAACACAATTATTGATGAAAGTTTTCTGATTAAAATTTTAACACTCTTGCACAAATTTGTTTTATAATTTTCATATAAAAAATTTATATACAGATTTTTTTTGTTTTTTAAATAATGTTGGAAGCATAATGTTTTTAGCATAAAAATGTAAAGCACAAAAAAAAGGTCTTAAAAAAAATTATGCTTTCTTTATCCTTTTTTAAATGAAAAAAAAAATATATATATTTATTTTTTCTCGCTTCTGAATGAAAGTTCCTAGAGCTTATAATAACTTGAAATGAGTGTAGAAAAAAGAAATAAGGATTTGTAAAGTTTTTTTCTTTTTTTTTTTTTTTTAATATTTTTAACCATTTATAGTTATGGGAAAAACATTATTGACATTACGAGATTATGGAAAAATCTTTTTGTATAATTTTGATTCCCTGATGCGGTAGACTTACACATACATATTTCTAAATTCATCGTGAAATGATATGAGTTTTCTACTTATTTAAAAATCGAATTCTCAAATTCTATTTCGATGTAATTTAATGATATAAAAACATGCAGCTTAATAATTGGCGATAGGTCTCAGATACAATAAGATTCTAGAAAAATATCACAGCACCAATAGTGCATTTTTTAAGAATTTTATCTTTTTCTAATTTTGTAATATAAGAGAGAGAATTAGAAAATTAGAAATAAATATTCATTATTATATCTATCTGTCAAAATTCAAACAAAACACTCATACCTTTGTTGATATCAATTATATTATTATTTTGTGACCTAAAGTGGCTGAACTAATGAGTGTAATAAGTATTCAGACACCTTAAGAAAAACGATTCAAAAGAAAATTCCTGAGAACGTGAATTTTTTTTTTTGTATATTGAGATATTTCTTTATTTTATTTTTCATTAATATTTTATTTCAGAGCATAAATACATAAATATATAACCAAACCATCCATGTGATTTTTTTTTTTTTTACGTTCAGATCCTGAAATTTATATAAATTTAGTTTAACTGAAGGTTTTTGTTTTTTTTTTGCTGAATGTGTAACTAAAGATAAAACCTAAAATAGGTTTAAATAAAATTAGGAACTTCTCGGCGAATTATACTGTAAATAATTAGGGAGAAAAATATTACGTATATGAAATAGGGTTCAGAGTATGAAAAATAGTATGCTTATAAAATAATTGTATTTATAAAGCTATAAGTGAGAGGATAAAATTAAGTATGTCCTATCGTTGTAAAAGGTTTTAAGTTTATAAATGTGTATCAGGTACGGAATTAAAGTTTCATATTTCTTTGATATACGCTAAGTGATTGAGTATGAAATTGTTGATCGGATCTGAATGAACTATGTAGAAATCGAAATCTTTGCAATAATAAATTTTTCAATTTTAAATGTACATATTTAAAATTTTTCAGAGAAAAATAATAAAATATATTTAAAATAGTTATCCTTCAAAAGAAGATGAAAAAATTAAATTCACAACGCAGTTACTTAAACTTCAAAACGGCTTATTCTTATATTATTAACATAAAATTTGAAAAAAATAAAATAAAAAATAAAAATGATGTACAAAAACATTTTTTTTTTTTATATTTAACATTAATACTATTTGAAATGTTTGTGTGCAAACTTAAAAAAAAAGATATATGTACATATAAAACATTTTCAAAGAAATTAACTTGAAACCATTAAATTGAAATCTATAAAAAATATTGTTTTCCAATTTCGACATCGCGCAGTTTCATCATCTGAATCTGAAGTTTTACATTACGAAAAGATTTTTTCAGCTTCAATTTTATTTTTGTTTCATGGGTAATACATTCAGCTAAATACCTTTGGTACTTCAGTAGAGTTCACAATTTATGTGTCTTGCCAATTTAAATCGTTCGTTATGGAGCGAAGCATGAATAAGTTTTAGGATAGTATGCTCAACTTTTGAAATTAATGGCTGGTTCTTTCGTCTTCTTAAACAAATTTGCTAGCTCGACTAACACGATGGTGAAGTATGTGTTTATAATGGCGAATAATAAGGTTCAATATTTTTTAAGTGTTATTCAATTTTTAAATGTGAAAACATTTTGTAGTTTTTGAAATGAAAGTACCTATATTTTTGAAAGAATGTGGAATAATATTTTTATAGAGATACCTGTGCACATTTTATTTTTTTTTCTTAATTTTTATTTATTTTTATGATTCCGAAACATATAACACGTCCCATGGGAGCAAACAAACACATGGACAGCTAGTACAGCGATTATATTAGGTATATATATGGATGGGAATTTTATCTCGGGTTCAAATCTTCTTCGCGTTACACAAAATTAAAAAAAAAAAAAAATACAAAAATATAAAAATGAAAGAATTAAAAAAAAAAAGTTTTGTTTTGTACGTTTTTCATATTTATTATAAATTCAAGATATTTTTATGCGGCGCAATCAAGTGAGGATAAAGAAAATATATTTATATACCTAAAGATAAATTAGGATGGCTACGGAAACTATAAGAGTTTTTTTTTCTTCTAACTAACTACCTATAAAATTTTTGTCATTCATTCTTCATTCATTCATCCTTTTTACTTGTAAAAAATAAAATGTTTTTTTTTTTTCTAAATAAAATTTATTTTATGACTTTTTCAAAAGAATTCATTTATTTTTCTAATAATTTTTATTTCATCAATAAATTGAAAAAAAAAAAAAAAATTAATAATAATAATAATAATGGGCAATTAATCTGAATTCTTGAAAATTTTAGCTAAAGTCATATAATGCTGATAAATCACATATAAATCCTGTGAAAAATATGTTATCCCTATGTGAAAATTTTCAGAAATTGTTGTTAAGTAGGTGGTTTTGAAAAATATATAAAAGTACTTATATATGAAGTACGGGCCCCTTTTTAAGTATTTCGATTAAAAATACTTTAACTTTAAGGACCTCGGGCATTATCAGGGACTGAATATGTTTTTTTGGTTTCAAAAATACCTTTTAGTGGTCATATATTCGGCGCATACACAAATACAACAATTTTTATTGAAATCCAGACCCTAGTTATAAGCATTTTTGCTGCAAAACGGGCTGAAAAGTCATACATGACTGTGAGTAAAATTAAAAAGTTTTTAGAAAGTGAAAAATTTCATCACATTTTTAGAACTTCTTCAGGGTCAAATTTTATATGTACACAGTAGTTTTATTTTTAAAACAATTTCATAGTTGAACAGCCCAGAAAAAAAAAAAACATTAAGAATAAGCATATTTTTAATAGGAAATATACATAAAATATAAGCATAAAATACCTATGTACCTACATATATATTTTTGCCTGTTAAAGAAACAAAAAGAAGTGGAAGTAACAACGAACGTTATATAAAAAAAAATATAAAAGAATAATATAGATATGCACATATATGCAAAGTTTGAATTCATTAATTGGCGAGCTGAAAAAAAAAATACATACATATGTATATATGTTTAAGTATGTATATGCAATATCAACAAAAGAAGGATGAAAAAAATAAAAATTTGAAAATCATAAAAAAAATTTTGCAAATATTTTTTTTTATTTTTTATTTTTTAAAAATAAATATTATGTTACATAAATTAATTTTAAATGACATTTATTTCTTCTATATATATTTTATTTAAAAGTGAATTTAATGAGAAATAACATTTTTTTTCTTCTTTTAAATTTAAAATATAATCATTTTGATTATTCGTAAAATTTATTTTAATTAATTAAAAAAAATTAAATATCTTCTCACAACACACAACACACATAAACTGAAAACTTTACCTATAGTATACTAAGTGAGTAAGTATAGAATCAAGAAAAGTTGTTATATATATATATATATATAGATATAGACAGATAGATAGAAATCAGCGCAGCCGAATTAACAAGAATCACTACAATTAACTCAATTTTGGTCTTGACTGTTACACAGCGAGTTTTGATTCTATACCTCTCAAGTAATTCAAAATCTAAGCTTACAACATTAGTTTCATACTACACTTGCCCATAGCAGAGAGAAAATTTGTATAATTTTCGAATTATTTATTTATTTCTATTATTATTTTGTTCGCCCTGAGGAAGTTCTTAAAACACAAAAACATAATATTTATGAATTTGTAAATAGTTTTTAAGAATAAAATTGTTCATATTTTTTTTTTAATTTTTTCTTATTTTTGTCAACTTTGAAAAATCAACCTGCACAAAAAAAAAAGTTTATTTTATTTTCATTTAAAAATTTATGAAATTCCTTCTGATAACCAAGAGTGTTAGGAAAACAAAAAAAAAAGCATAATTACAGAAATGGAAAATAATTTTTCATCCGTTTTTTGTGTTCAAATAAGGGGGGGACTTTGAATGAGTAAAACAGGGAGTGAAAAAAAACACAAAATTGTAGAAATAGGTTCGTTTTAAATTCCACGAACAAGATGTAGGTATAATTAAAAAAAAATGTATTAAAGTTCTTAACTTTTATTTGTAAGGTATAATCTCCTTTAATAAAGTTTTCGAAAAATCTTCTTGTTTTTTGGGCTACATGACATAACCGCGAATGTCATAACCGCGAAACTTTTTTGTCATAACCGCGAAATAAAAAATAAAAGTGTCATAACCGCGAAAAATGTCTTATATTTTTTTTTGTCATAACCGCGAAAAAATATGGCAAAAAATTGAAAAAATTTCGTTTCGCGGTTATAACAAAAATTTTTGTTATAACCGCGAAACACAAAATTTCGATTTTTATCATTTCGCGGTTATAACAAAAATTTTTGTTATAACCGCGAAATGACAAAAATCGAATTTTTGTGTTTCGCGGTTATAACAAAAATTTTTGTTATAACCGCGAAACACAAAAAATCAATTTTTATCATTTCGCGGTTATAACAAAAATTTTTGTTATAACTGCGAAACACAAAAATTCGTTTTTTTTCATTTCGCGGTTATAACAAAAATTTTTGTTATAACCGCGAAACACAAAAACTCGATCATTTTGAAAAATGAAATAAGACCTCGATAAAAAAATGTTGTGTGGTAAGCACACAGGAGGGGGGGCAGCAAATTTTTGTTATAACCGCGAAATGACAAAAATCGAATTTTTGTGTTTCGCGGTTATAACAAAAATTTTTGTTATAACCGCGAAACACAAAAATTCGATTTTTATCATTTCGCGGTTATAACAAAAATTTTTGTTATAACCGCGAAAAACTTAACATTTTTTTTGTCATAACTGCGAATTCGCGGTTATGACAAAAATAAAATTAGTTTCGCGGTTATAACAAAAATTTTTGTTATAACCGCGAAACTCATACAAATTCTAGTTTCGCGGTTATGACAAAAATTTTTCGCGGTTATGACATTCGCGGTTATGTCAGTTCACCGTTTTTTGTGTCCCTGCAATTTTTTAAAAAAAATTTCTTCAGTCTTCAGTTTCCATTAAAATCAATTATAAAAGCTATGGGATTTTTTATTTAAAAATAATTGATACTCTTACCTTACATAAAGAAAATTTGCATAAAAAACTCAAAAAATAATAATAAAAATGTAAAAAGTACGAATTTGCATCTACTTAAGTTTTAATTTTCAATTCCTTTTTTTTTGCGCGCGCTTTAAATATCGGATTGGAATAATATACGTGACTATATATGAGAATATATAATAGAATAGATATAGTATAGTATAGTATAAAGTCCAAAAAGAATTTATTATAGAAAATGAATTTATTGAAAAATGAATGATACAATTTGAAATTCATTATCATTTTTGTACAAACAAAATAGTATAATGAAAATTCATTGATTAAAAATGATGGAAATAAAAAAAGAAAAATTCATATTTTTTTTTGTAGATTTTTAAAAAGCTTTCAAAACAACATAAAGGTCAAAAAGAAAATCCTAATTAAAATTTAAATCAAAAGATTTCAATTGAAATAATGTTTCTGTTTTTGTGCATATTTTACAGATTTTAATGGCTCTTTGAATTATAAATGTATGTAGGTTAAAAGGAAATTATATTATATAGAAAGTTGCTTTCTAAATAAAGTTCATACATAAAGTTCTTATAATGCTAATGTTAGGCCCGTTAAAATTAAGTCAAATTATTAGGTAAAAAATTAATGTAGGTATGTTGTCTATACGAAAAGTTGAAAAAAAGTAGCGTTAATGTCTACTATCTCACATTTGAAAAAAACAAAAAAACTTAAAACTTATACTAAGATTACCATATGAACAGATAAAGCTGTCCAAGCCACGTAAAATTAAATAGTTTATTCAGTTTAGCATATATAATAGTCTCTTTAGTATGGTTTGATTACTTCTAAATTTTATATGGCTGAGTATTCAATAAATTTTATTTTTCACAATTTTAGCATTTATTTTAGATAGAACAAAATTTTATTTCCTCATATTTAAGATTTGATCTTATGTATTCTACCCCTATAATAACTATAATAATAATGCATTTTATAACATTCTATTCACGTATTAATATTATAATATTTATTATTATCAATTTCATTTTTACACAAAAACAGAGAATTATAAATCAGAACAATATATGAAAACAATTTTATTAAAATTAGTTTTTATTATGTTTCATAATAATAATCGTTCCACGGTTCCACCAAAACCAAAACCAAATCATTTATTTATTTTCTTTTTTTAATTTTTTGTATAATAATGATATTCTTGTGCAGTTTTCAATTGTTTTTAATGCCATTCATTTGTGAAAATAAAAAAAAAATTAAAAATTTAAATTTGAATAAAATTCTGCTGGATAAAAATTATTCTATATTATTCTGTGGTCAATGTTTGTACATGTATTATAGGCACATTACATAGTTATAGGACTATGCTTTGTAAAGCTATTGAAGAGAATAATATCTCTTTCCATTTTTCTTGAGTGTTGTAATATTCTCATTCAAAAGAATCTTTTTTGTACCCTTTTTTGTTTTTATAAAAAATAAATTTTCATGCAAAATTTTGAGAAAAAATTTATTTTCGAAAAATCTACTTTTTCAACTTTTGCATAGAATGGATGCATAAAGTTTCGAATGCAAAGCATAGTTTTTATTTAACAAAATCCTTATTAATAGCTAATCCTGGGAATAATTTAAAAAATTTATTGCACTTTCGAAAAGTAATCTTTTTTCTAGATTACAATTTATGAGACTGTCATACTTTAATTTAACATACTTATGTTAACTAAAATAATAATTTACATACAAAAAAAAAATTATATACATAACGTTTCAGCATGACATTATTAAAAAAAAAAAAATAAATCTCTAATTTTTGTTTTATTTATTTGACCTTTTAAGTTTTTTTTATGGATTTTTTTTTTTTTAATAATAAGATACTTTTATGCTATCATCAAAACAAAAATATAAAGCATAACAAATCAATGATGATGAGAGAGAAAAAGTAACAAAAAAAAGTGCTCAACAAACACTTTGCCAATGTTTTGAAAAAACATTTTTAAAAATCAAACAAAAGCACCACCATGTTAAAAACACATTTTTTTTCTTTTTTTTTTTAATGACTTATATTTATTTTAATGAGCTCTGTTGGGTCAGTTGTTGAAGAAGGATTATAACTTTATAGAAGAGTGTTATGTATAGTAGTTAATTAAGTTATTATGATGAGAAAAGAATATTAAATGATTCATTAAGAATATTTTTGTTTAATTTTAATTTTTTTTTGCCAATTCACTGTAAACGAAAATTTGAAAAATTTGAAGTAAAAATTTTAAATATTTTATCTGCAGAATTTCTAAACTATCTAGATATTTTTATTTTCTTTTAAAATTCTGAAAACAAGGATGCTAAAGTTTCTTTTTTTTTAAATAATGTTCTTCTAAGACAATGTTAAAATAATATCTTCATATAGTATATAATGCAACTAGGATTTCTGCAGTTTCTTTAAAAAAAGTTAAAAACTCCAAAAATCATAAAATCACATAACATTTAGTAAGCTGCTTTGGAAGTTACGGCTCTTGGGAGATATTACATAATTGAACATTAGGCCAGCAGCACCAAAGACTATAATTGACAACTTTAAAAATTTATTTCTTCATTTAAAATTTAATATATAGTAAAATTAAACACTTTGCGTGCTATATTAGCTTTATTACGATATTGAGATAAACATGCTTATTTTAACACTTTAACTCTTATATAGTTTAGATTTTAGTGAATCTGTTTATTAAATCTTTTAAAATTTTATTATTTTATTTTCAAAATAAAAACCTATTATAAATCATTATAAAAAAAATTTATTATTCTTAATTATCGGCTTAGTTATACATATATATATATTTTTTAGAAGGCATCATTATTTTTCGAGGAAATAAATATATATATATATTTTTTTATAATTCCAAAATTTTTATTTACGGGACACTAAATAATAATCAAAATGTTGTATCAAAAATGCCAATATTTAACATTTAAAATATACTAAGTTCGATATATACACATAAGTTTTCATACAGAGTTTTGTTGGGCAGTTTTACATATATTTATATAAAATGTATCTTGAAATATGATATAAGCAGCAGGTAACATAATATATGCAAAATATTGGTTCATTTTTATGGTTCAAAAAGTGAAAGAAAAAAAAATAATTCGAAATAAAATGTGAACGAAAGAATAGAAGAAGTTACAAAAATTGTGTATAAAAGTTTATTTTCATATAAATAAAAATAAAAAAAAAAAAGGGAAAAATTCCAGCCACTTTAAAAAATTATTATATTTTCTTCTTATTATTATTTTGTGGAAGATTGAAAATTCCACACTACATACTGTACAAAAAATCCAAAAAAAAAAAAGAAAAAAAGTTTTGTTATAAATATCGGTTTCGCAATCTTCAAAAGACATGTTTAATAATTCATTTCTTATACTTCAATAGCCACAGTCAGTTTTTTTTATTAGGTTTGTGTATCTGTTTTTTTTTTTCTTCACTTTTAATATTGAAAGAATTTTTATCCTTTTCGTTTAAATAAATTTTTTTCTCTTCTTCAATAAAAATAAATTTTTTTTTTTTTTCAAGTTTTGCCGAATTAATTTAATTGACTAATTCATACCAAAAGAAGAAAGAAAAAAAAAAAAAACAACAGTAGGGAATGAGATTTTATTTATATTTTTTTATTAAAATATTTTTTTTTTGTTTTAGTGAAAGTATTTTCAATTTAATTTTAATTTTTTGGAATTACCGCGTTAGAAATTCAGGAACAAAATATGATGTTCTATACAAGTGACATCTAAAAAAAATCCATAAAGATATGCTTGCGATGTTCACAAGTGGAATTATTACTTTAAAAATTATTTTGACGTACATATCTACATATCTGATAAGAAAAGGTAAACTTATATTAAAATCTTAAATTTATTTGGATTTTTCAAGCTTTTATTAAGAATTTATTGTGTGTTTGTGACCCAGTGTTTTTTTTTTGTTACTTTAAAAGTCAAATAACATAAAATACCAAATTCTTCTTTAATTTTTTTGCAGATTTGAAAAGAAAATTTCCATATTTGGAAAATAGATTTAATTTTTTAAAAATTAAAAACGAAAGTATTTTATTGAATTATTAAGGGCTAACAAAAACTATTTAAAACATTTTAAAGTTAAACTCAAGTTGAAAGTTTTGTTTTTGCGGATTGTTACAATAAATTTGGCAAATTGGGAAAATTATTATTTTCTTTTTTTTAATTAAAATATTGAATTTGGTAAGTTTTTGAAATCTTTCAAAAGTCAATTAATCTAAATTTTTTTTAGATTGTAATTTTTGAGTTGAATAAATAAAAAATTAAGCTCTTTGCGAGCTTAACTTTTGTATGTATAAAATCGTTACAAAATTTTGTTCTTTAGTATAAATCTTATTATACTTAAATTTATGTTCAAAGTAATTAAATAATTTATAATTTATAAAGTTTATTTTATTATTATTATAAAGTTTTTTTTTGAAAGCATAATATTTAAAAATCGTTATTTTCATGCAAATCAACAACTTGTTTACATTATTTATTTTATTGCTTGCATTCAAAATGACAATTATAAAAATTTAAATCCCGTGCAATAAATTGGGTAATTTTAATTAACAATTATTATTTTTTTAAAGCTAAATTCAGGTTTACAAAAAAAAACGTAAAAAATTTATTATAGATGTACATATGTATCTAAACTTGCGGCATTTTATTGAAATCAAATTAAAAAAAGGTGTAATAAAAATTAATATTGGATATTTAAATTAATTCGGCATAACAATTATTATAGTACAATTAAAATCTATTCTTTTTTTTTTTTTTATTTACATACATGTATTATAAATATTATTTATATTGAAAAAAATAAATGAATTTTGTTACGGACAGGTATATTTAAATATTTTCCCGTATAAAAAAAATGAATTACAGAAAACTGATAATGTTAATGTTTTGCTTGGATTTTTGTGTATTTTTTTTATAATAAACTTTCTAGAAATTAATTTGATTTATTAAATAAAAATTTTCATTTGAAAAGTTATAAAAAACTCGAACAAGGAATAACAATTGGGATGACGAATGTGTCACTATAAATAATCGGAATGATGTATCCAATAATGTATTCTTATAAATATGCATAAAAAAAATGTTTGACTATTTATTATATTTAAGGCAATTCGAATCTTTTTGAGTATAATTTTTTAAAATTTCAATTTCAAAGCTATAAATAAAATAAAAAGTATTACAATCAGCTGTAATTTTAGCATAATATAAACTAAAAATCGGGAATTATTCAAGAATTTTAAATAGTTAAAAATTTAAGTAGGTAATTCAAATTAAAACAATAAATATGAGATTTCTGACAAAACCATCTATTTCATGGTACTCTTTAGTCTTTATGAATCTGAACTTATATTAATTGATTCTAATGTAATTGCCATGGAATATTGTTCATCAGGTCAAAAGAAGAATGCGATTTAAGTTTTCCCTGCACAGAAAGAAATAAATTAGAATAATTGACTAATCATAATTAAATGAATCAGCTTTCTTTAATTTAACTAATGTTTTAAACAAATTAATTACTTAAATAGTTGAAAAAAAATTCAAAATTGACTGATTTTTCTAATGCAAATTCATTGATTTGAGTTTTAAAATACAAATAATTAATTGAAAGAATTATTAAATTCAATAGTTGTTTTTAACAATTCATTTATTTGAAATATTAAAACAAATTTGTTAAAATGAAAATTAAGGTAAATTTTAAAATTATCTAAACATTATGTGATTCAACAAATTTAATTATTTGATTTGAAATAAATATTTCAATATATCAACTACAAAAATAGTAGAATTGTACAATAACATTCTTTGACAATTGTAGAAAGTTTTCATAGAAACCGATTTTATATTGTCTATTAATACATTGTTGTATATCACTGACATAGCTCAGTGGAAGAATTCATAACATTGAACAAAACGGTTAAGCAACGCCTCGTTGTGATAGAACTTAGATGGGTGACCGACAAAAAAAGCTAAAAAAAAAAAAAAGCAATGTCTCGTAGTGGATAGTACTTAGATGTGTGACCAACCAAAAAAGTTTAAAAAAAAAGAAAAAAGAAAAAAAAAACAAAAAAGTTAAAAAAAAAAAATTTAAAAAAAACCAAAAAAAACATTTGAGTCGTTTTTTTGTATTTGAGGGGTCAAAAACGGATAATGCAAATTAGATATTTCATTTAAATTATTAAATGAATCAAATAATTACGATTTGTAGCAAATCATTTAATTAAGAATAGCTGGTTCAATTAAACAGTTTAAATGGCTAAAATTCAATCACAAACATTAAATGATTTTATTTAAAGTTTAGATGAAAAGACTACTCTTTTTTTTCTGTGTGGGTATTGGCTTTCGACATACCTGCTTACTGAAAACAGTTGTAATATAAGTTTGTGTGTAATATAAGTTCGAGGTTTAACATAATCTTAGTTCACATAATTTTAATTCTCTAATTTATATCCTAGCTAGGTAGAGAGGTAGGGTAGGTGGATAGAGTAAAATGTTAAGCTCCATTTTCTTTCTAAAATTGTCGCAAATTTAAAACTTCCAAGTGTGTATTAATGTCCCTCTTATATATATTTTGAAGAATTAAAAAAAAAAACCTAAAATTCCTTAGAAATAATAATCATCAATCAAATTTTCTAAATCTGACTATAGAACTCCCAGGACTATTGATTGATGTTGGATTTATGATAGGTATATTATGTAGGTATATATAATACATAATGTTAAAAGGATTTTTTCAACAATTTTACCAAAAAAAAAAAACAATTTTTTTTTTTGTATATGAATCAATAAATTTTACTATGAATTTTTTTTTTTGTTTTTAATATTTCCCTTTATGAAAATGATTCACCACCATTCACACCGAAAAAGAATATATGTATAAGAAAAATGTATTTTAAAATTTATTTTTTTTTATTTAAGGAATTTACTTTTTGTTTAAAATTTTTTTTATTTTTTCATATAATAGGCAGAAAGAGGTAGGAAAACCTGTCTAAGCCCTAAGGACTTGAATATTATATATATAAATTTTTAATACTTTTTTATAAGAACTAAAAATATAAATAAAAAAAATTTAAAAATAAAATGAACAAAATTTTTTTATTTATTTTTTTTTTTCAGAGTGCGAGAAAAAGGTTTTATGTGATTGTGGGTTTCTCTTATTTCGTTTATTTTATTATTATTATAAAGTTTTTTTTTTTAAGAAAAATATTATGCATTTAATTCAAGTTCATAAAAAAAAAATGTGTATGTAATACATATACAAATACATATATCTGCTCATATATACGATTAATATAAAAATATTTTTTTTAGAATTATAAAAAAGACCAAAAAAAAAATATAAAAGGATGACTTCATTCATTGGAATGTTACATTATCATATATAATACATTCACTATACAAAACTATACACACTCAGTAAAGTGTACAATGTACTAACAATGTACAATGTACTAAAACCACCATATTATAACAAGTATTCATGAGATCCAAAAAAATAATTTTTATAAATTTTTATGTGCGAATAGCATCCCAAAAGTACATTGAACATTATTTTAACCACATTTTTTTTTAGCTTTTATGAGAAATTGCTCAATTATAATAAAAAAGTATGATAAAATTAAAAAGGAAGAAAAAAAAAAACCAAATTTAATCACTTTGGTTTCATTTTTATACTGGAATTTTTTTTACTTTTTAAAAGCTTGGAATTTTATAAGACAGAAGTTTCAATTATTAAATAACAGAATTAAAGATCCTTAAGGCTTTTTAGTCAATTATTCTTAACTTTGACAATTTAAGCCCTCAATTTTTTACATATATAGGTTGGACAAGGCTGTTAAAAGCTTTCAGATTCAACAGAACCTCCGGAATTGAACATTTAGAATCACCTCAATAAAATTATTAACTTAACTAAAAAAAAAAAAAATTTAAAATGCATATAAAAACTTACTTTTTTCTCTAATTCTTCACGATTTTCCATTGCTCTCATAATTCCTTCGGATAATTTTATATCTAACGATTTAATTGTGTTCGCAATGCCATTATCTGATTGCACTGAAGTTGTAACTAACCGTTCAATTGCTTCAGCAACATTAGACCAAGGGCCATCTAATATTCCTACATACTGAGTAACACAACCCCTGGAAAGAAAATTCGAAATTATTTAAAAAAAAAATTTAAAAATAGCATACATTTTTTCCCAACTTTTTGATCCCAATAATATTTCCAATATTAATATCATTCAATTTACATAAATCCTTTTTTTTTTATTTTTTAATATTAATTTTATTTTTTAATTATAAATTTATACATATTTTAATTTTCATTTTTCCTATTATCTCATCCTTATAAATTTTAATCAAAAAGCGCAATTTTTGCCATCTTTACTACTGTTTACACACAAATAAACTTTATCCCTTAAGTACAAAATTTTATGTTTCCCTAGAAGAGTGTTTAAAGTACATACCCAAAAATAAATAAAAATTTAGTTGCGTTTATTAAATTTCATAAAATTTAAATCAATTTTTTTTTTTTTTAATAATAAACTTTAAGAAAATATATTGTAAAAAATTATAAGAGGGAAATCTTTAAGTTATTAAGAGTCAAAAAAGGAAAAAAAAAATCGTTGTCTGTAAGGAAATTGCCTGAAGCAAATCCATTATATTTGGAATTACGAAATAAAGGGTGGAAAAAATTGAGAATTTTTTCTCAGTTCATTAGCTGAAACTAATTAAAGAGCTTTGAAAAAAAAAAAGGAAATATTATTTTAAAAATATTCAAGAGGATTATAAAAGTTAAAATATCTCTTTAATATTGAGTCAAAAATAAATTTAATGGCTATCATTATCTTATCTATTATAAATCTCAGTGTGATTATAAAATTAAACGTTGGTTTGCGTAATTGAAGGATTAAGAGACTAGAAATGATTCAGGGCTTTTATATTTTAAAATCCTGAAAGAAGAGGTTTTACGCAAAAAAAACTTTATAAAATGATCTTTTTAGTCTTTCAATTTTTTACACATATGGAGTAACATATCACTAAGTCTACATATTTTCTATTTCCTACGTATGAAGAATTTTCTTTAATTACTGCTTACAAAGCTATAATGTTTAACCTAATATTACTATATAATATGTATTCTAAAAAATTCTCAATAATAATGCATTAACTAACTATATATTATCAAAGAAGTTTTTATGCTTTAAGCAATTTAATTTTTCTCTATTACAATGTAGTTACTTAAAGAATATAATTTTTTTTTTGTTTTACCTCATTACATTCAGGCAATAACTATAACATGGTTTCACATTTTGTTTAACATGACCATTACAGCTTTGACAAAATGACATTTTTAATAATTGTGTCTTACATGTTGATGTTAAATACATTGAATCCAATTCATATGTACTAGCTAATACTTCGGCACCTTGTTCTAATGATCTAATGAATATATTCGCTGATATAACACTTTTTAATAAATTTTTACTTAATTCTTTTGGTATTGAACCAAATGGTGATAAATCGTCATAAGTATGCTTCAAGCAATTAATATAATCATCATGTAAATCACCATTACTTGTTGAAGCACCATTATTTAAATGCACTGCTTGATGATATGCAATTGGAAATAAATTAACAAAAAAATTATGCACTTCTAGTTCTAATTCATTATCATTTAATGTTGTTATGTGACTGCAAAAAAAATTATAAAAATTATTATTATTATTATTATTTAAAATAGATTAAAATTTATTAATTGTATTTTTTAGTTTTAAATCATAAACATATTCATTCATTTTATTTCAATATGTAGGTCATACTTGGAAATTTATTAAATAATAAATTGTTTTTGTTTATTAATAAAAAAAATAGAGTAATTATATACAATGTATATGTAATGAAAACAGATGTTGAAAATTTGCAAAATTGATGACAAAACAGAAACAATTGAGACATCGAATAATCTCAATGAAATCATCAAGCAAAATAAGGTTTTGAAATACTAAAAATTTTCCTTAAAATGTAATAATATTAAATTCTTTCGCATATAATATTGTAAATAAAAATATCTCAGAAGAAGAGGCATGAGTCCTAAACTCTGAATAAAATTAAATTTTAAATTATTGTATATACATCTAATATTAAAATAAATAAAGAATTGAATTGAATTGAAATCAAGCAAAATTTTTTTAATTTCTGCAAAGTGCGAGGATAACGTTAAAGGTTGATTGGATTAATTAAGATTTAAAAAAAAGGTGTAAAAAAATCAAAGTTTTCAATACATATTTTTATATTTTTGTTTTAATTTATCAAAATTTTTATATACATATATATACTCACTTTCGTATACTTGTGTATAAATTTTCTATTAAATTTTTAGAAAATGGAAATAATCTTCGATAAACTTGTGAAAATACGTGTAATGTTTTATTCTCTGACTGTCTGCTTAATTCGAGTATGTGATCTGAAAATAAAGAAAAATAAATAAAATAAAAAAAAGGTATAAAATAAAATCGATTAAAAAATTGTTATTGAATACTTGTAACTTATTAAAAGAAAAATATATACAATTTTTTTTTTCTATATTTTCTTTTTATTCTTTTTAATATGTATAATCTTTCAAGTTGATGGTAACAACTTTTTCTGTTCTAAATAGAAAAACTGCGTTTCATAAATTTATGGTACGATATAGTAATAAGAACTCTGAAGGTTATAAGTTGAATTAATTTTAAAGCTTATAAGTTCATCTCATCACTACTATTGGTTTTTTTATGAACATTATGAAAATCAATTGATAAGTATAGGATAAATTTCCTTTCACTCAATTACAGTGTTTTAGAATGAAAACGATAGTATAGTATGAAAGTTTTATTTCCACTGAAATCGAAAATTATTCTGAATGAGAATATGTGTATGTTTGAAATTTTTTTCCACCAAACAACAATATGATAATCAAAAGAAATAACGAATACTATATATAAAGGATAAATTTTCTTTCAATTAATTTCACAGTTTTATTTAACCCAAAAACGATAGTACAGTATGAAAATTTTATTTTCAGTCGAATTGAAATATAATATTAAATTATGTATACATAGCTATTCTATACCTACTATTTAAAATATTTTCTCAGAAAAATTATTATCTTTCAATCATTAAGCTCTTACACAGTAGTGTAGTTCTATTTAGAGCCCTTATTTTCTTCCGTTTGTTTTTATTTTTCAAAATTTTATATATATACATTTTTTTTTATAATAAATCTCTTACTTCTATCAAGTTTTCATTATTATTATTATTATATGTCTTCATTAACTGTGATTTCTTTTTACTATTATTATACAAAAAAAAAACAAAAAAAAACAAAGATTCAATAAGAAAAATACTGAACAAAAACAAAATCAATCAAATTGAATTTTTCTAGTAAAAAAGTTTTATTGAATGAAACATTTCTTTTCATTTTATTTTATGTTACTTTTTCTTAAACAGACAAAATAAACAGATTGAAAAAGAATTTTATAATTTTTGTAGTACGAGTTTTTAGAAAAAAAAAAAAATAAAAAATGAAAAGAAAAGCTTTTTATGTTATTTTTTTTTTCTTAATGAAATTCATACGAGAATTTAATAATGTTTTTGTTTTTCTTTAAAAAATAAAAATCAAAGAATAAGCCGATTTTGGAATTTTTTTTTCTTATAAACTTTTTTAAAACTAATTCTTAGGTTTTGTTTTTCGAAGAAAGCGAAAGTATAAAAAATATTTTTATTTGATTGAAAAAAAAAAAACAAAAGATAATTTTGTTTTTTTTTTTTCGCGCCAATTTTAAAAAGAAAGGGGCTCTATAAATTTCATTAAATATAATTATTCAATTTGAAACTTTTAATATACCTGCGATGATGATAGTTGAGAAGAGAGAATAAAATTTTTGTTTTTTTTTTTTGTAACGATGAAAGAAAAAATATTTTTTTTTTGAGAATGAAAATTTCTTTTCTTATAAAAAATATAGCTAGTTAACTCATTAATTTTTTTTTTGTATATATTAATTATAAAAATTAATCATCAGATCGCAGCGTGAGTAAAATTTAGATCTTTTTTTAAGATTTTTTTTTTTTTTAGTTTCTGTAACATTTTTTTCGTACAGATGCTTTTTCCTAGTGTATTAATTAAACTGTTAAATGTCCAAAATTATGGACAAATTTCACAGATTTTATTTTGATTTATAGTTAATCCTAACAAAGTTTTTGAAATTTTTATATGATTTTAAAACTAACAAATTGAACAAATTGCACAATATTATTAATATCATTCCACTGATACAGTATATTGTACTCAATTCCTATTCAATAAAGATTTAAATAAAAAAATTACAATTAATTCAGGCAATTCAAGTGATGATATGGTATTTATAATGAAACAGAAACATAAATGGAACAATTATAATTTGACCAAATTGAAAACATGGCAAAAAAAAAATAAGAACTTTTTTATATAAAAGTAAAGTTCGCAGAGGGCCAGAAATGGAACTATGGTTTAAGAATTCTAGTTTCTATCTTACAGGATACCAACGATCAACACTACTGTGTTGCCTTAGCTTTTGTACGGACATCATTGCAGAACAAATTGATGGTGAATTGTTCTATTATTATCTGATCTTATATGTATATATTTTCTGCAAGAAACACCAAAACTTTTAAATTTCGTTTTAAGTTCGCCAGAATTTGTTTTTTTTTTCCCCATCATTGAAATTAACTTTATAAACTTTATTTTTTTTTTTTTTACCATAGGAAAAACTTTGTTAATTTACTTAATTCAATTTTCTTATTCAAAATACACATAAATTTATATACATTTATAATATAAAAATAGAATAAGAAAAAAAATAAAATAAATTCTTCATGAATTAAAAATATTTATATAAAATATAAATATTTCAAAATAAATTTGTTTTATTTTTTTTTGGGAAAGTTTTGTAATAACTTTCTTTTGCAAAATTTTCCTATTGGGAATATAACATTTTATGAGTATTCCACTCAAAGGAGCTTTTATTTATTTTCAACAAAAAATAAATATATTTGTATTTTATTTTTGCGAGGTTTTTTTTTTTTGTAGATTGAAAATTGCTTTGCAGACGACATGTTATTTATGAAACAACATATAGTTGTTAATGTTATGTATGAAAAAAAAAAGGAAGGACCCTGAACTACTTAGAAATATTAGTTAATGTTAGTTTTTTACATAATATTTTCCTTTCCTAGTCTTTATTTTTCACCAAAAGCATTATATATGAAAAAAGGAAAAATATTTTCTAATTGTTTTTAGCCCGTTTACCATCAGAAATGAAAGATAAAAGACTAAATGTTTTCATTTTCTGTCCGTTCCAAACGCTAAATGTTTGCAATGTCGCTGCAAAGTATGAATTATGCCTTGTTTGGATTGAGATATCTCAACATGTTAAAATCCTAAACATGTTTCATTGTTGTTTTTGAAGTTGTTTTATTAATAGGAAAAAAAAGGAAAGCGAAAACATTTTCTGATAATTCAGTGGGTAATTTTTAATCAAAATTGTACAATGCAATTTTTCATAGACTATAAGAACATCCAGTGGATATCTTTTTTTTGACGTTTCGCCGCGAGTTCACCAGCAAAACACTATGAAATTTCCTATATTCTAATTTCTGTTATATGAGTTCATCTTCGGTAGTATTTAAAATTCTATAGTTTTCAAAGTTAAACACATTACATCGTTCCAACATTATTTTTCAAAACATGTGTAACTACTATTGAACATGTTTAACTTTTCATTTCGAACAAGGTTTTAGTAGTGTTCTACTTTTAATTTTTTTTTATTTTTGGTTGTTGTAAAAATTAAAATTATTATTTTTGTTTGTTTATATTTGGAAAAAAGAAAAACATAAATAACATTTCAAAGAAATGTCAAAAAATGTATATATGATGAATTTTTTTTTTTTAAAAACTATTGTACAAAGAAATTATTAAAAAAAAATCAGAACATGAAATTATAGAAAATAAAAAAAAAATTAAACTTTTTTCTTTCGATAGACAATAAAAAATATATTAATAATAAGCTTTTTATTTTTACTTCAAGATATTATATATCAAAAGAAACTTTGTAATTATTTAATGATCTGTCAAAATGAATGATTTGTATAATAAATTTATCTTCATATTTTATATATATTTTTTTACTATAAGAAAAATATTATTATGTCTAATTTTATTATCATAAAAACTTAGAAGAACATTTTCAAGGACTGTTTAATACATTTTCCATACATAATAACATAATTTAAAAATAAATTAGGTTTTTAATTTTTTGACTAGAATTGTGGAGTAAGTGCTTCAAAACTTTGGTAACAGAGTTTGCTGAAAAATTACAAAAATTTTAAATCTGAGGTGTCTGTTTAATATTAATTAACCAAAACCCATACAAAAGTATACGGTTTGTTGCTATAAATGAGGCAGCAGAACTGGAATTGATTCTTTGAGCTCTTCAACTGGTCGAATAGCATATTTCTTAAAGAAAAACTGTAATATGTTTTTTTTACTATTAATTTCAAATAAATAGATATAAATTTCAGTCAAATCTTTGCTAATTATATCGACAAAAAAATTCATTTGATTTTTTAAGACTATAAAAATTTTTCTACAATGGTTAGAAATGCAAAACAAAACATTAATAATAGCAAGTCCTCAATTATATACTTTATGTCATTATCTGTCACTTTCTATCCAATACCGATATATATTAATAGAATTTTGTAAGTTGAACATTTTTTATATAATTGTAATAAAAATGTAATACTAAAAAATATATATAAACGATGTAGTTAAACTGTTTTATTTATTTTATTTTTAAATATAGCGGCGGCGACACAAAATTATATTATCTTCAGAATTTACAAAAATTAATTAATGATTTAGATATTTCTATTATTCAAGATCTTTTGATGTATATCTAATCTGATCCTCATGTTACTTATGTATATTTCAATATTCTATAGTTTCCGTGGTACATGGTACTCAAATACGTAGTAATTAATCTTAAAAAAATTTAATTTAAAATATTATAATGTCGTTATGAGCATAAAAATGTCAAAATGTTCCACAAAATTAAATTCAATATTATAAAAATCGTAAATGCACTCCAAACTTTAAAAACTATTTTCTTGAAACTTCTTACTTTTTGTACTTAACATATAATAATGTTGGTTCTAGCAATATATATAATTAGTTAATAAAATTTTATTTTAATGTAAAATAAATAAAAAGAAAATAAAATAAAAATCATACATATTTAAAATCATATATATTATAGGTGGCCTTTAACAAAGTATAAATGAAAATGTAAATGAAATGTAAGTAATAAAGTTGGAATTACAAAAATAATGAAAGTAGGTTCATAAATCAATTATTGGGTATTAATATTAAGATGGGTAAAAAGAAAATAAATTAATGTTGAATTCATCATTGATTTTCTAATAAGTATGTACATACAAAAAAAAATAATTTATTCAATTCTCTGAATAAATGTATTGAATTAATATTGAATCATATATAGTGTAGAAATATATGTAATTATTATATTTTTTTTTTCTTCTTATTTTAATGTGCATAACATTTTTAATTATCAAAAATAATTGAAAAAATATTTTATTTTTTAATACTAGCCAGTAAGATAAAAAAAATAAAATAAAATAAATTTTAATGATTCTATAAGCTATATTTATAAAAAGATAAATTAAAAAAAAAAAAAAATATAATATGCAAAAAAAAAAAAAGTAATTAATTTTTTCTTAATGTGAAATAAATTTAATTATCAGACAGATGGATGAGTTGGAAAAATAGTTTTTTTTTTTATTTTATTTTATGTTTTTGTTTTACTATATTTATATATATATATAATGTCAAAGTCCTCCAGACATGGCCTTGTCTTAGGATATAGAATTTATTATTCAAAAGAAATGTTTTAATTCTATTTTAAAATACAAATAAAATGATGTTGCAGTGAAATATGTATGTCCAACAGATTTTAAGACATTCAATTTATTGTAATTATAAATTAAAAAGAAATAATTTTAATAATAAGAAAAACGATAGTTTGTCCATAATTTAAGACATTTGAACATTTATACTATACCTATACGTATACATCTAAGGAGAGAAAATAACTCTCAATAAATTATTTTTTATTATTTAAGTTTTATTCTTTTTTAATATTTTCTTTTGAAATAGTATTGATTAATCATGAATTAAATAATTAAAGCTTATTACCGATCATATGTTATGCAAATAAAACACATGTAAATAAAATATCTGAAATTTATGATGTATTTAGATTTATGAATTCAAAAATTCAATATTTAAAGTTAATGTCTATATAGTTAAGCTTTTTTGTTCCATAAACGATAATATAGTAAATAAAATAAATTTAGCTCTTATCGTTGATCACAGCTTTTATCACAGAATTATTATTGCTCCAATATAAACAAATCTGTATATATTCTGATGAAGAGATCAAGGCCCAAAGTGGTACTAGCACCGCAGCTCAAGCATAATTTTGTACTCTTATTATATGCTTAAATTAATATAAAAAATGTGTCTTCAAATTAAATTAAAAGAAAATCTTCGATTTTGATTATAATTGAAGCCACCACCTTATAATATACAATATTATAAGAAGAAAAAAAAAATAATATATTTATTTATTAAATATAATAATGTATTCAATTCATTCAACCGCGCAAAAGTCAATTAATGAGATAAACTATATTATAAAAGTCGAATGAATACAATATAGAAAAGATTCTTATTAGATGATAAGCTCGTCTTTTTTTTATTTTTTTTATTTTTTTTATTTTATATATATATTTCATACACTTATTACAATATAAATTTTCAGATTCTTTTTAATAAACTAGAAGAAAATATATATACGAGGAAAAAAAATAATCGTGATGTCTTTAAACTTTTAAGGAGTGGGCAAAAATATGATAAAAATTTTATATTTTCTCTCTGTTTATTATTTTATTGTTATTTTTTTTTGTAATATATATAAATATATAAAGCAATTGAACAGGAATTAAAATAATTTTTTTTTTCGTAATTTTTTCTTATTTTTTTTTCTTTTTACTTTTTACATGAATATTTTTATGCGCGCGCGATATGAAATTCATCGTAGGTTTTTATTAAAAAAAGATAATATTTTTATGCAATAAATTTCATTGAATTTTTTTTTTTCAAAAATATGTAACCTACGAATTTTTATTTATTTATTTAAAATTTATTTAATTTTTATTTTTAATTTTGCTACAAAATTTGCGGGAACATCAGTTTTGTGATGCAAAAAAAAAAAAAATAAATTAAAAATAAACAAAAATAAGTATATTTTAGTTGCGCCTTTGATTATATTTTTAGGCGCCTAATTGAAATTAAATTTCATATTTATTTATTATTTTTAATTGTGCTGACATAAAATGATAAAAAAAAATTTTATTTATAATTTTATTTTTTTTATTTTTTCACGATAGATATTGATTTGAATTAATTATATAAATGTAAAAAGAAATTATGTTGATAGTTAAATGCATAATGCGTACACCTAAATTTATATTTTGTTGATATGAAGTTTGGTATAGAGATTGTGGCAAAAGTTACTTTTGTGTATTTTTCTTATTTAGAGACATGTTGTTGATGTTACTTTTTTGTCATAATGATATAGCTTTTTTTAGCTTTTTTTGCAGAGATTTAACTGACTTTTATGTTTTCGCCGCAAAATTGTAAAAAATTATTCGATAAAAATTACTTCCGTTCGCCTATGAACAATTCAGATACTTTTATTAAAATTTCAATGTTCCTTCTATGATTTTGTTTGATTTTATTTTAAGTATCTAACTACTTAGTATACCTACTTAAATATATTAATAACTTTTTCAATATAATTTTTTTTCTAATTAAACTAAAACTATAGGTAGGTATTTGTTTATTAATTAAAAAAGAAAAAAAAAAAGGGCGGCAAATATTATCACGCTTTTATAAAATCGTAGGTAATTAATTAAAGTTCATCAATATTATTTATAGAATGGTAGACAAATCTAACTATCACGTACTAACTTATAAATTGCAATTACATATTATAATCTAATAATAAATTATTAATATTATTATTATTATTTCAGAGCTTTAATAGTAGATTATTGTATATGTAATGTAAACTAAATTTGTTATTAATTAAGAGTTCTGTATACACAAAAATACATTGACACGAGTCAATACTTATATCACGAGATCGAAGGTCGAGTGATATAAATTTACAAGTATCAATGTATTTTTATGTAAATACAGAACGAGTTGTATACCAAATTTTGTTTACATACCCAATATACTGTTTTAATGCGTAGGGGAGAGTGAGTAGTTGCAAAGAGAGAATATTTTTTCTTCTCATTTTTTCTCATTTTTTTTTTTTTTGTATTTGGCTGTATTGAAATATTGTGAGAGATATTATGTTTGTTTAGTATTACGTAATATTCAATACGAAACATCTAAATGATTTCATTATTTACGCTGATGCATCTAAATTTTTTCATTATATACGCTGATGCATCTAAATTTTTTCATTATTTACGCAGATGCATCTAAATGATTGCATGTGTATTGACGCATATAATACTCCATTTAGTGATCTAAATTCTATAGCACTAAATACAACATAACGATCCACAACGCATTAAAAAAAATAAATAAAAAAAATTAAAATAAATTACATCATACTTTCATAAAAAGCTAGACATTTTTTTTATATATGTACATAAATAAATATTTTTATTAAATATAAGATTAGTGAATCACAAAATATCACAATGTGTCCGAAATAAACAATAATATGTATATTGTATTAATTTCAACTTTGCAATCTGGCTTAAGTTTTTATGATTTTATGATGACGCCAAGCTGTACGATGCCGCCAAACTTAACGATGATGTCGCACAAATTTTCATGTTTCTATAGCTTTATAATAATAACTATTATATAGCGGGAATTCTTTTTTGCCGTATATTATTGTTCTGAATTCGAAACTATGAAGCTTAAAAACTATATTGGATTCTGATTCTTATGTAAAAACCATAAAAACCCACCTTTAGACAAAAAATAATTGTGTTCTTTTAAAATTAAAATAAATTTGTTTCCTATTCTGCATTTTTTTTTTAAATAGATTATTTTTTTTTGAATAAAATAAAAAGGATCGGTATCTTTTGATTTCTCTTTTTATTTTATTTTTTAAATAAAAAATTCATTATTCTAAATTAGAATAATATATAAGTACGTAAACCGAATATTATAAAATTTTATGTTATTCCGAGTCGGATATGGGAAAAAGAAAAATAATTTTCTTCTCAAAAAAAAATAAAAAACCATGCATTATTTTTAATTATATTATAAAAGATATAGGTATGTATGAGAAAAAGGTAGGCGGAAAATATATATACAAATTTTTTTTTCTTCTACTAAATTAAATTAAAAAAATATTATTTCATTTTCCTGACTAAAAACATACTAAGAATAATTTTTTTTTGCAAAAAAATATAATTTTTTTTCTAAAATAGAATCATTTATTTTCTGCTAATTTTACTCAATGAAAATTCGCTTGAAAAAAAAAAAGAAGAAAAATTTAAAATAAGTCGTCGATCGCCAAAAAGCTCAATGAACTTAAAATTTTTTTTTTTCAAGAAATTTATATGACATGCGTTTTAAAAATATTAAAATGACAAAATTTTATTCGAATTTTCTGAATATTTTTGTAATTAAAAAAATAATACTAAATTAAAATTGTTTTTCTTCATATTAAATTAAATATAAACATTTTGATTTCCTATAGGTACATATTTGTATTTCTTTCAAAAAGCATATGGTATAAAATAAAGTAAATAGAGAACATATTAAAATAAAGAGAATAATTTAGTTGTACATTGAGTTGAAAAGTTTATAATTTTTAGTCCGTTTCCATCAAAAATGAAAAAGCGGACTGTTTTCATTAAAATTGCCTTCCGTTCTCCACTTAAATGATTTTAACTAATAAACTGTCAAAACAATTTCAATTTTTTGAATGTCAAAATAAGCTCAATTTTATTCACTTTCATCTCCACTAAAGGATGAGATTATAAAATTTCGGGTTTGGGAATTAGAGACTTGCAACCAGCCGCAAGGGTCTAAATAACTTTCATATTTAAAAATGTGTCTAAAGTTTTACTGGATTCTGATTGTGTTGGGTAGATAGATGTTGATTAAAAGAACCTAAAAAATGGTTAAACTCCGGTTGTTTCCAAAAATTTAGATTTCCGTAATAAAAACATTTCAGTGCCCAATTTGTATTTAATATACTTAATACCGATAGAACATAAATATTCGGTAAAAAAAAAAGCCAAACGGACTAAAATTTGGTATGCAATTTATATCTCAATGCAGTTATGTCATCCAGAAAATATTTTGTGACTGTTCTTTTGGCATTTTTTTTTTTAAATTAAGTCATAAACTATTCATTTTATATTACAAGTCCAATAATATGTTGAATTAAATTCTGCCATCTAAATATTTGAATAAAAACTCTAATAACAACTACATTTTCAAAATCGTGATGTCAAAAAATTTTTTAAACATTATCAAGAAATAATTTTCAAATCTATTGATCAACATTTATCTTACTACCCTGACTTTTCGGTATATATGCATATAAAATTTTTACTTATATATACAACAGAATAATGTGGGAAAAATAAACTAATACGATTAGGTCGCATATTAATTTTTGTGTTCTTCATTGTGTTTTTTGGCATATTTATTTATTGATTAATAATAAAGTGGTTAATATAAACATGATGATGAAACAAAAAAAAAAAAAACATTTAGTTTTTTTTTTTTTTACTTAAACGTAGGTTATACTACGTACGGTATAAATAAAAATTTGCCAGAACAACAATTCTAAAAAATATCGTATAATTTCGCTTCAATTATGTTTCGGATGTTTGCCAAAATGTCTGAGGCGGTTCAAAAAAAAAAAAAAAAAGATTTAGTTTTTTTTTTTTTTTTTTGTTTCTGTTTCTGTTCACAAAATAATTAAACAAAGTTATTTTTAGAGATGCGAGAATGTAAAACAGATTTTTTTTTTGCTTTTATTTTGTCAATCGCATAATTTTTCAATATTAAAAGTTTCTAATTTTTATTCGTAATAGTGGTGTTATGCATTCGAATAGAGAGTGTTAAAGCCATCTTTTATTGTATATAATAAAATTTATGACCAATTAATTTTTTAATTAAGCTTTTTATTTTATAGAAAATGTTAAATTAAATTAATTTTTTTATTCAAATTATTATAGTTTGTAGTGTTAGTGTTAGAGAAATTTGTATATATTATTATGAACTTATTTGGTCTCCCTTGCAAGCAATCTTTTATCAAATTCTCTCTTTATCAAAACTCTTATGAGAAAAATTAATAACATAGCTTTGACAAAAGCTTAAAAATATGGGAAAAACATGTATTGATAAGATTATTATTTGATTTTCAGCTTCTTTTCGTTGTATCCTATTCCTTGGCAGCCGTCATCATGGTGTAGTGGTATTGCCGTCATGGTGTAAAATTTTCTTGTTTCTTGTAGCTTAGGATGAAATCTAACAAGAAAAGAAAATTCAAAAGCTCACAATTCTGTTTTGAAACCAAAAAAAAAATTTCTTTCAGTGTTGATTTGAAATTTCTTAGAAGTTTAATTTGCGATAAATTTATATTTTTAAACCAGATGGATTGAAAAAAAAAAATGTAAATTCATGTTACACAAATAAAAATGCAAATTCTATTTTAAGTTTATTGGAAAATAACTTTAAAAATAATTTTCATCAGATTTTTTTTTTATTTTCTCTATACGTACTTAAATTCAGTATTATAGCATTTATAGGTATAGTTAGAAGAAAATTCAATGAGAAAACAATAAAAGAAAACGCATTATTGATTTGTGTCGTCGTCGTCGTAAAGAACTTGTTTGCTTGAAGAGCTCTCTTATTTTTGTATTTTTTATATTTCCAATTAAATATCCTTAAACCAAAAGATATACATATAATGTAGGTATGTATACTGTGAATATACCCACATAGTTCTCATTGTATGATACACTATAGTCAGAAATATACAAGAGATATGATATTGAGGTTTGAGGATAGTGAAATATTCAAGTATTTTAATTTTCAAAAATAAAAAATAAAATTGCATTTTTTTTTTTTTAATTTATGAAGAATATAAAAATTTTGACATATTTATGACTTATGGGGTTTTCCTCTTTTGTCTATTAGTTCAAGTTTTCTCAAGTACCTACCTATAATAGTTGATTTTTTTTTATGCAATAAAATTTAAAAATTAAAATTTTTTTTAATTTTTTTTTTTTCAATGTCTGAAAATTATATTCTTGTCTGATGCCGGCCGTCTGAAGGATTTTTCTTTTGATTTAGTGCAAAAATGTTTGTGGGAATTAGAGAATAATAAAAAAAAAATCATATATTCTTCAGATACTTTTTTTTATAGTTCAGATCTTTTACATTTTTGTAAAATTGTATGCATTTTTTTCCACGACCTTTGCAGACAAACCTTTCGAAAAGTCTACTTGTTGAATTTTTTAAGGCAGCAGCGAAGTATTTTCAATTTTGTTGCTGCGATGAAAGTAGAAGGATCAAGGTGAAAAATGGAAACAAAGTTCATTGTGATAAAATTAATAACATAGCTTTGACAAAAGCTTAAAAATATGCGAAAAACATGTATTCAATTGGTACTCAAATGGTACTCGCTGAGGCAAATTTCTCTAACCAAAGCCTACAAAAATATTCAACAAATTTTAAAATTTTGGAAAATAATTTCTTTTTTCAAAAATTAACCGGAAAAAAAAAAAAGTAGATAATTGAGTATTTTTAAACCATTGTAAGCTCAAAACAAAATATAACAGAAATTATTAGAGGAAATATAAATATCCAAATATAAAAGAAAAAAAGAATTTCCAGCCCCAAATGTCAATATAAACTATAAAATCTATAAAAATTATTATATTTTTCTTCAAGCCATATTATATACATAATATAATATAGTTCCTCCGTGGTAAAGTAACACCTACCACCTTTTTAACTTGATATTTTTTATTATAGACGTGCAAGGTCAATGTTTGCATTTAATGGAAAATCAAAGGATTTTAGTATAATTTTTGTTTTTTTTTTTTTATATTTTATTTGCGATATGCACAATAAAATTAAATTATTATAATTCTTTTTTTTTTTTTTAAAGAAGTTGCGCCTTTATTCTTGGCATATGAAAATTATTTTCAAGAGTCAATTTTCTATATATATAAAATATAAAAAAAAAATATACAAGAATTTTTAATGAAAATGAACTTCAAGATTTAGTATTTTTGTTTTTGCGATGTAAGATCTAAAAGTAATATAGAAATGTTTCTTTTTCTTCTGTGCATTCAATTCCCTGAAACAGTTAAAAAAAAAGAATTGTAATTGTAATGATATCTAGAATATACATTCTAGCTCTATGTGATCTTAGAGCTTTTGTATTTTGTTCAAGAAGAAATTATCAGAAATTGAAATAGTTTGGTTAGGCGTAACTAAGCTCACATAGATCTATCTAAAACGTCCTTACTACTGAAGAATCTCCCAGGAATGTTAAGCTTGTCAATTAGATTTTATTGCGTCAAAAATCGCAGTCGCAAATTTAAGCAGGATTCGCTGAAACTTTAATTGGAGCATTTTCGAAGGAAAACAAGAACTATTTTTAACCGCCAACCTTTTCTCATTTAACTCAATAGTAAACTCCAATTATAAACTATTAATCGAATCCTTTTTTATGAAAATTCCTTTAGTTTTATATTTTTGGCCAAATAATGAAATTAAATAAAAAAAAAATTAAAAAATAAAATTCTTAATCTGAATATAAAAAATACAAAAAAAAATTAAAAAGTTGAACTGGAACTCTGGGTATAAAATATATACAAGTCATTTATCATCATATATATCTATATATCAAAAAAAAATTATTGTGACCATATAAAAATATTGGTACTATACATATTACCACATATATACCATTTATATTTTTGGTTAAAAAATCAAGTGTTACACCATTGTAAATATATATATTTGTATATTGTATATATATTGTAAATATTATAAATATATACACTGCAGCTTATAATCTGTGTATAAACAAATAAAAATTATATATAAAAAGAACAGAGTTTTTCTTCTGAATGTAAAAACAAAAAAAATCTTTTTCTTTTATTTCATCATCATGGGTTAAGTTCATCCAAAAGGAATATCCCAGAGTAATAACAACAACAACAACTACAACAGCAACAACATCAAAAATGATAATAATAATAATAACTACATATAACTATAAAAAGAACTAAAAAGTGCCAATGGAATGTAGTTCTGTGGGTAGTTAGTTTTAAAAAGCGTGGGAATGCAATTCGCGATCATATACCAAAAAATATTAAAGAAAAAAAAAATAAAAAAGAAACCATCCTGAAAAACTTCTCTTTTAAAATACTAAAAATTAAAATTTTCTTCAAAATGTCTCAATGGAAAAGACAGAAGAAATACAATTTAAAAAAAAAAAAAAAGGAAGACAAAGATAAATATTCAACATAAGAACAAACCATAAGATTTTTTATTTTATTTTTTTTTTTGTTAATGAAATTCAAGAATTTTTATATAGCCAGATATATCTATATATTATATTTATATACATTTATTTTAAAACTATATTAATTTTTTTTTATATTTTTTCGTATGGTAGGTACTATGTACCTTTTTTAAAATTCATATATAAGGTAGAGTAGAAAAAGAAAAAATAATAATAATTTTTTGTGAAAAATTCATCAATTTAGCTTTCTTCTCTTCTTGAGAAATAATTTATTTTTCAATTTAAAAGTATAAGAAAAAAAAAAATAAAATAAAAATTGAATAAAATAAAACTAAAATTTTAGGAAAAAGAAAAATTAAAAAATTTGCATATTTGTAAGAAAATATAAAATTTATATGTTCCTAAGCTTTTTTAGACTTTTAGATGGATTACTATATACATTTTCTTTATTTAATTAAATATTATCCAAAGGCCGCAACAAATAAATCACATTGGGGGATGCTTTAAAATATATTCGAATTTCATTTGCTGTTATTATTATTACTAGCCCAAGCTTAAGCATAAGCACAAGCCCAAGCCCAAGTCTAAGCTCAAGCTCAAGCAAAATAATCAATAAAATTAATTGTTTATGTATCTTTAATCCAAATCAATTTTAAATGAAAAGTATTTTCTCTGGAATGTTGAGAGCTTGCTATTACTAGTTTGAGTAATATTTCGATATGCACATTTAAGTCGACACAGAATAAAAACGAAATTATGCACAACTATATATGTATGGTATCAATAGAAAAACAAGGAGATTAAAAGCTTTAGTTTTATTATGCCTACTTCACAATTATTATAAGTTTTAAAATAGTAGTATTAGCAGTGTAAAGAAAATTAAAAATAAAAACTTGTAAATTATAATAAAAAAAAAAAAAAAATGAAAATCCCTTTTATCGACATTATGTTCAACAATAATCGCGTAGGAAATTGAATTATGCGATCAAAGAGATTTTATTTATAATATTATATATTATATACTTTATAATGTTAAACAAGTTAATAATATTTTATTAATAATAAAATCATATAGGATTAGTTTCTAAATTAGTTAATAAAAAGGTTTTCATTTTATTATTTTTTTTTTATTAAGATCCCATACGATTATTTTGTTTTCTATATTTTCTATTTGAAGTATTCATGGGAGTTATAAATCGAAATAAAATCATATAAATTTATTTTTTATTTCAAATTTAATTTTATTTGATCGATATTACTGGTTAATAAATAATAATTCAAAGTAAACTCATTAAAAACATCAAACGCTCTAAAGAGCCTCAATTAAGAGAATGAGGAGACTTTGTTAAAATAATTTCTAAAATTGAAACAGGAGTCGTCTTATAAAGAAAGTGTTCCTAATTTTGATTAAACAAACAACATCTAATTTACTCATAACTTTAAACAAAGTTATCCGATATGGCTGAAATTCGAACTTGACTTGTCTTTATACCGGAATGCTTCTGTCTGTACAATTTGTATTTGAAAGCAGTGAGAAGTATTAGAGACCTAGTATTGGATAGGCATAATAATTATTATCCCTAATGCGGATAACCCGTGCTTGTAATTTTTATTTATTTTAATTTTAATTTTTGGTAGCTGGGAATGGCACTTACGCCTTTCCAATATCTTAAAAAAAAATGCTTGTACATTCAAGCTTATTTAGTACTATTCTTATAATTAAAAAAAGTAATAAAATTAATAAATAAATAAAATCTTTATGAATTAATTATTCGAAATCTGGTTTTGAGCATTTTATATTTTTCACAATTATTATTGCCGCCTGTAATTATTTCTAATAATCTGCCACCATAAGCTCGAGTCTAATGTGGCCATTTGTATAATTAAGATTTTCAACTTAGCTATCTAATTGTTACAAAGGTATTTAATGAGCTTTTCAAGTTCTTACTAAGTATTAATAATATTTTCTTTTTTTTTTTGTTTGACTTAAATATCAAAAACCTTAAAGGACATTAAATTTAAACATGTTATACAAAAGTAAATGTATTAAGAATCTAAAAAAGAAGAGAAAGAAAAAAAAACTAACTTATAAATAATCCTCAAAATTAAGAAAGAAAGAAATAAAATTTCCAAAGAAAATTATTATTATTATGAAAATTTAATAGACCAATATTTGTAATTTTAATAATAATAATAATAATAATAATAATAATGATCCGGATACTTAGTATTTAAATAAAAAAATTTATCTCAAATATTTTCAAAATATAGAAATTTCCATAAATTATTTTTTTTTTGTTCTCAATTTCTTTATTTAAACATTAAAATTGTGTATTTATTTATTATTTAAAAAATATAATAAATTAAAAAAAAAAAAAATTTCTGTATAAGATTTAAATCACATTCAGAGTGCATCATAAGTAGAATAAATACAAAAAAAAGAAGCGAAATAAAATAAATATTTTAACGTATTTATTCAAAAAATAATACGCGCAGCAGTCCCATTTTATTTCGGAATAAAAAAAAAGATTTTTTTTTCTTTTTAATGATAATTTTTTTTTTTTTTTTTAAAGCATAATAACTTCTATTTAATCACGGTTTTTATGCTTGCTCAGGTACAATTTTTTATTCTTTAAAGAGATTTTTTTATGTTTTATTATTCAATTTAAGTGAAATGTGTACAAACAAATAAAAAATAATAATAATAATAAAAAAAAAAAAGTTGTTATTTTTTTTTTTTTTATATTTAAGTTTTTTTTTATTTTTTATATTTAAGTTTATTTTTCCCAAAAGAATTAGTTATGGAATTTCATTATGTTTACATACCTATATTTATATAAAAATATTTTTATTTTTATAAATTGAAAAAAAAGTTTTAATTAAATTCTGTAAAATAGAATTTGTAACATAATGTAATTCAAATTATTGACTATTGTGACTGCCTAAGGTTGTGGTTAAGGCTTCTGTTGAAACGAAAGTGTTCGAAAGTTTCATTCATAACTTTCATTTGATTTCATTTGGTCGCTTTCAAAAATGTTTGAAATTACTTTCATTCTAGAATGAAATAATCAATCAATATGAAAGAAACAAATGAAACTATCGAACACTTTCGATCATTGTATGTTAATAGTAATTTTAAAATTTTAGTCAATTTTTAACAAAAAAATAAAATAAAAAAATAAAACGCAGTCGAACAGAAAATAACAAAAAAGTAAATACAACATATTTTCGTTACCGCTTATACACAATTTTTGTTTTTTTTATGAAAACAAACAGGTAAATGCTTGTTACAACTGCAAATTTTTTTCATTTCGATTTTATATAGCAAAATAAAAAAAAAATTTTTTTTAGATTTAATACTCGAAACTAGTTTATTCGCGGGACGTTTGTCCGACTTTAGTTTAACAATATAACGTTTATATATACATAACGTTTATATATACAAAAGAAAATTCAAAAAAAAAATTAATACTACGGAACTTTTTTTGGTTAAATGAATTTAATACGCTGTCCGAAAGATTTTTGGTTCCTATAATCAACATCTATCTATCCACTTACGAATTTTGATTTTGATTATTGAAGTAAAGCGTTAATGTTGTTTAGCGAAAAAACTTTTGAACCTCTAAGGATTAAAAAAAAGTTATCTTTGTCGCTTAAAACAAGTTAACGCTTGACAGTCTTTTCGAAATTTTAATAAGTTCAATCATGTTGTGTTTTTATTTATAATAAGAAAATACAATAAAAATCCGTTGTATTATGTTTGAAATAGTACGAAAAAATGTTGTGTTATGTTGTGAATAATAAAAAAATGTTTTGTTATGTTTTTAATTTCATATTATTATTTTTTTGCTTATATTGAAAATATTCCTTCCAACTAAAATTCGAAACTTTCGATTATTTCGAACAAAATAGAATGAAATAAATGAAAGTGATCGTTTCAAATGAAAGTACTTTCATTTAGAAATGAAACTTTCGATCAATACAAGTTTGAAAGTAATCACTGACCGAAAGTTGATCAAAAGAAGCCATAGTTGTGGTACATATAAAAAAATTGAATTAATGTGAAATTTTATTAATATTTTTAATTCTCTTGCTGTTGTTGAGGATTTGCTCGTTTATCTTTAAACTTCATCAAATTAAATGTAGTACTTGACAGAACTCCGTGTAAACACGTTTTTCAATCCCCGTTTGTAGACCGAAAAACGAAATATTCTCGTGTAAACAAACTGACAAATTTTTAGCCAGTTTCAGACCCTCAAGGAAACTGCAAAATTGTGATTGGATTTTGAACTAATATTTGTATGTGGTATATAACTAAATGGTATTATGGTAGATGGAATTGAAGGAACCAAAAAAAATATGTTTAGCGCCTGGTTGTGACCAATCTGTTTTTAAAGTAAAGTATCTTAAGTCGAAATGTTGAGAAGAAATATGAAAATATGAGTTTTTTTTTTGTGTTTTTAGCGATATACATAAAAGATACTACATTTAAATTCATTTTGACAGAATTCTTTAAAAAAAAAAAACATTTTTTAAATACATAATGTGATGTTGTTTTTTTTTTGTATTTGATTACTCAAAAGTTGTATCACAAAAACAAGGAAACTTTTAAGAGGATGAATATGAAAAATTGAAGATAAAAGATTTTTTATTTAAGTTTTTTTTTTTTGTATAAAGTTGATACGTATGTAACGTGTGAATAAATTAATTAAAAAAAAAAAAAAAGATGAAAAAAAAAAAACTAGTGTAATGCACATAAGAAGCATTAATGTGTATTTCGGGCTCACTGCAAGAGAGATTTTTGATGTGAACATAAAATAAAAAAAAAAAAGTTAAGAAAAAAAAAAGGTTAATAGGGGTCATTATAATTTAATTTTTAAAATGAATCACACAAAAATTGTGAACATCTATTAAAATAATGTGCAATGCGTATTTAACATTGGATTTTGATATAATTAGAGTACTTCCTGTAAAATTTAAACGTTTTTTCTTTTCTGTTTTTTTCTCTACATTTTAATAAATTACACAACAAAAATTTAATTAGATTTTCACCTGATTTATCAAATTAATTTTTTTTTTTTTTTTGGGATGAATTAATTTATGTTGAACTACTTAATTTTTATTTTTTTTTCATATAATTAAGATTAAGATTTGGAAAGAAAAATAGAAATAGTTTTCTGTGTATAGTATTGAAATTAAACTGAGTGTTGTTAACGGCACTAAGTTTTTATTTTCTTCACTGAAAACCAGATAGCAGCATTAGCTATAATTTCCGTATATCCCTTGCTATGTGTTCAGTTAAATATGCTATTTTGTCATAAGAAGACAAGATAGCAAAGTATTTTGACTTTTTGATATATAATTATAGCTATATTTGACATAAAAATTTCAGAAATACAATTTGTATGAAAAAAAAATAATTTTTCTCATTTATTTCTCGCTAGAAAAACAAATAAAAACTATAATTTTGAAGTGGTAACTTTTGCTACAAATTTTTTTCTTATAAATGGTAAGACTAAATCTAAAATTTTTAGCACATATTGTTAGAAATGCAAATCTTGATAAAATAATCTTGCTGCTATCTTTAATAAGGTAACAACTCTCACAGTTAGATTTCTTTTAGATTTTCAATAAAAACTGAACTAGAGATATAGTTTTGTAAGCAATAAACCCCACTCCGATTTTTATAAACCTTAGAATTTTTTGTAATCCTTGGTAAAAGGAAATGACATAAAAATTATGTGCTTAGATATCGTCTGCTCAGAAATGAAACAACGTATGATATTTATACGTCATTATTAGATAATAGCACCATTCGATTCCTCGTACTCGATTTTATAAGTACAACATTCTTAATGTTGATTAAAATGTGTTTTTTAGATGAAAATTTTACGTAACTTGATATTTTTCAAATCTTGATATTTTTCAAATCTTTAAACTCAAATTACTCGAAACTATACTTTTCATTATACATCGTTTCATTTCTCAGCAGACGATATATTACTATACAGTTACATAAATACTCAGATTCATTCATATATTTTTATATGGGCTTTTAGGTAAAAAAAATATTTTTTCAGCATCAAAATCAAAAATAAATATAATCTAACTCCAAAATTTTGTGCACAGCGACAGCTTAATCTCCAAAAGCACACTCCACATGTTCTGTAAAATTTCAAATTTTTTTTAATTTTTATCTCTATTAATAGTCTCGTCGACTCTAAAATATTTATTTTTTTTACGTTACGTTCCTTCGAATATCAAACAATTAAGGAAGTCAAAAATAATAAAAATTATGACATAAGTTAAATACAAAAAGATATTTTCTTATGATTCTCAAATGTTTTTTTCTATTTCTAAGTATATTATGTTTTTTTGTCAATTACAAAAAGCAATAAAAAAAAAAAGATTATTTCCGTTTATAAATTTAGGTTAAATTTTTTTTTTTTTTCTTTTTTTATTTTTTTAATAGAGCAAAATCTTTTTCATATTTACAAAAAAATAAAAAATAAAAGAAAATATTCACTGAAAGAAAAACTTAAATTTTTTTTTGCACAATTTTCCCATAAAAGAAAATCCTATGGAAAAAAAAAAAATAAAAATCTTTTAAAGAGGACTCTCATTCAAAAGAAGAAATAAAATAATTTTGTAGCATTTATGTATAATTTTTTATTTTTTTTTTTTCTGCAAACAGAAAGGAAAAAGAAAATTAGTGAAGGTGAAGATATGAGAATTTTCCTTGTTTTTCTATTTTATTTTTTTATTTTCTTTCGTTTCTTTTTTTTTTGAAAAATCTTTTTAATTATATTACCGCACATAGATTAATCCGTAATGAAGAGTTCTGGTTTTGGCTTTAAATATTAAAATTGTGTGAAAATTATAAAAATAAAAAAATGATACAAAAAGATTTTCCTACGTTTTTTCTGAATAGCAAGAAGAAGATGAAAAATGCACTGATCGAAATTTCCATGATAAAAAAGAATTCATATTTTAATTTCTATATGATTAAGAAAATTTGAGCACAGTGAGAAAAATTCATTTTTTGAGTCAATAATGCGCCAAATGAGGGGAGAAATTTTGATATTGATTTTATAACTAATCAAAATATTATTTTTATATTTTAAAAGAATTTAACACTCATTTCTTCAGACGCCTTCTCAAAATAACCTTTTTCTTGTACTGCGATAGTTGTCTTTATATTTCTCTTCTCTTTTAAAGTTTTCCCATCTTAACAAGGCAAAGACTCTTATTATTGCCTTACGAAATGCTAAATACTGGAAAAGTTCTACGACAAAAAAAAATTATATTAAGAGTATTCCTCTAAGTGAGAAAAATAATTTATATAAGGAAAATGCAAAAAAAAAATTCTGAACAAAAAACATGAACTATATTTTTATGGAAATTTTGTTCAGTGTAAAGATTTTCCGTATTTCTCTGTCAACCTGGTTCTATAAATTTTTTTTTATTGAAATTGATAAGGAAAATCTTGTTTTTGACAAAAAAAAAAAAAAAATTATGTTATCCTGAAAGTTGATTCCTTTTTCTTTAATCGAATTTATTTAAAAAAAAAATTATGTGTATATTTATTATGCTTTCTGTATATATAGATAGTTAGTATTTTATGAATGAAGTTTTTCGATAAAATTCTCACTTAATTCCTATAATATAATGTTAAGATGATGTACTTGAGATCATCATTAAATTTATTTATATGTTTTTGTGAAATTTGAAGTTTTATTTATTTATTTTTTTTATACATATATCGAATGCATAAAATTTCATATTGGAATATTGAAGAATGCAAGAATTTCTTTATTTTTTTATTATTAAGTTTATGTTTAAGAATTTTTTTTTTTTAATTTTCTAAAAATAAATTTCTATGTATACCTCTAAAAGAATGTATTTGTATACATTTTTAATGCAATGAAAAATTAAATAGATTCTTTGAAAAAAATAAAAAATATATATAAAAAAAAAAACTTTAAATATGTTTGCAAATGACCCAAATTAATGTGCGTACGTATATACTTTTGAATAATATAATTTTTGTCTGAAAAACTTGTGTAAAAAATATTTTTGTAATTACTTCAGATTCAACTTTAAGGGCAACTTTTACTTTTATTTGAAGCTTGAAGCTTGTCAAAGGCAACCATCAAAAGCTTTGCTATATTTGTGGATGAAAAAAATATGTAATAAATACAACCCGTTGCCACTTGCCATGTTTTTGTGTGTGTTTTAAAACCTCCTTCCCAACTTAAAACGTCACATCTTCTCGTCAAAAGGGAAAATATTTTTTTATAGTGCCAAAATATAGAAAATAAACATTAACATAAAAACAATTAATTATAATATTTTGTTTCAATTTTATTTAAATTTTTTGAAAATTTCTTCACTTCAATTTATAATTTGATATTTCATAAGGGATTTTGATTGATTTGTGGTTTTTGTTTTATATTCAAACTTAAATAAAAAATTTTAAATATAAAAATAAAATTATAAAATAAAACAAACAAAAAAAAAAAATTGTGTAATAATAATAATATTTTTATGGTAGCGCATAGTAATTAAAGAGGTGTTGTAAAAAGAACCTGAAATATATATATGAATGTACATAAAAAAAAAATTATTACTCTTTGGTGTAATTAAAAACACAAATAATAAAAATCAGAAAATATATTTCCTTACAACAAAAAAATGTCATTTTGAAAATAATAAATAAATATAATAAAATTACAAAAAAAAAAAAATAATATGATTTTTATGCTGTTCACAGCATTTTTTTTATTTTTTTGTTGCTGTTACTCTCTCACTATCTTCCATATGAAATTTAATATTATTATAACTTCATTATAAATTCAAAGTATTATGCAAAAAAATAAAAAAAAAAAATGCAGTGCGATTAAAATGAAATAATGCATTTTTTTTTTTATTTTGTTTTTTGCTTTCCATTAATTTATTATAATTTCTTGTTGTGATCTTTAAATAGAAATATATAACTATCTGTATGTACAACATTATATAAAAAACAGATTTAAGTGACTTGAAATTGGCCTCTAACACATCAGGAGTTTTTATAGCACGAGAGTTAATTTTTATTCCTAAATGAATGACAAGGATAGTGTCCGAACTTTACTTTGTTCACACTGTTCATCCCATACGATATACATATAACATAAATTCAAAATTAATATTTAAAGGGCTTCAATAAAATTTAAATCAATTTAGTAGATATTAAAAAAATTTTCCATTAAATAAACATCTAAATGTTAGCACTAATGTCAAAGAAATTTTATATACATACTTAAATTTTTATTTAAAATCAAAAAAGTATTTTGAATATATTTTATTAGCAAACGTTTCCACAGTAATATATAGTTTGGTTGTACTTAATTTTTTTTTTTGGTATATACATTTTGGTAGTTCCATCACTTGTCCAATATCCATATATGTGAATTATATAAAATTTTGTTTTCATATTAATAAACAAAAAACAAAAAATTAAAAAAATTTTTTTTTATTTCCACCATCAACTATAGGTTATTGCCTTTTTCGAAAATAATAATGTTTAATATTAAAAATCGCATGCATGAAACATAAAAAAAAAGCTTATACATATTTATGTATGAAAATAATAATATGAACTATAAAATCTGAAAAATTATATAAAACATAAAAAAAAAAACATAATATTATTTTTGTTATTAATATTATTTATACATTTTATTGTTATAACATTAAACAATTTTTCGAATAAGGTGTATTTTATGTACTATGTACAAAAGTACATATCCTCTATGTTGCCAAATATTAAAGAGTTAATGAAAAACAAATATTTGCAATCTAAATTTTAAAAATAAAATATATACATATAGGAATATTATCATTTATATATTTAGTCATTCAATCAATATTTGTACATTATGAGTTGTATACAACAAAGTTTAGTCAGAGTGCATATAACTTTTTAGTCATATTTTCAAATATTTAATCATAAAAAAATACAAAAAAAAAATTATTATCATTAAACTCTGCTCTAAATATTAATAATTGTTTACAGAAAATTTTGTAAATTTCCTATAATAGAAATAATTTTTGCCAAACTAGAATAAAGAAACTACAAATAGTGCTGTGCAAATTAATATCGTCGCTTATATTTTATGTTCAAAGCACTTTTAATTCAAATTAAAAAAGTGAATTGACTGATTTGTGAGCTTTTGTCCACTTTTTTGACCTGGTAATGATGATTTTTGACAATTTTCCCCTCGATTAAAGTGCAAAAAAAAAGCTGAAAGGTATAGTATACATTTAGAAAATATTTTTTTTTTTAATTTTTGCATTAAAAGAGTCTCTGAAAAATAATACGAAAATTAAGCGCTGCTATTAATTTACACAGCAGTATGTAAAAACATAAAACATTAAATTATTTTGTATATTTAAGGCAATCCTTTTAGATGTGCCAATAATTTGAAGTCAAAGCAATAACAACCAAACCTCAAAATTGAAATTGATATTACAAAAATAAGCATAAAATTGCAAAAAATAATTTAAAAACAAAATATGTATATTTTTTCATTAAAAAAAAATTATTTACTTGCATTTTCTACATATAAAATATGATATGCATATTTAAATAAAAAACTGAAAATGATTACGATGCAAATATGATCAAGCTTATAATATTCTATTTCATATATTAAATATACTGTCAACTGTCATTTTAAATAAGAGAACAGAAGTAAAAAATTGTTAATAATATAAACAATAATTAATAGTTGTTTAACCTTAGTTATTTATTATATCTGAAGTGGTATTTATTTTCATATGTAGTTAATTTTTGGTTTTTTGTTATACATTATATCAAAAACTGTCTCGCTGGATGGTGAAGGTAAATTCTGTAATTATGAATTTTACGATTCGATCATAAAAATCAAACGAATGCCAAAATCTTAATAGATTCGATTGATAAATTGAAGAACAACATATTGAATTTTGTTAATAACTCAAATTTTCCGACCAAAATTAAATTTTTATGATCTAATTGTGCTTTAAAAGAGAAATAAGCATTTAAGCTTTTCGGTCCAAAAAACTGTACAATTCTTAAAATAGTCGAATTCAATTTTGAAATAATTTTCATAATTTTAATGTTAATTTAAATTTTATGAATGGAAATTATGTGCAAAAAAAAAAAATATGTAGTTAAAATTATTCATTAAAAGAAACACTGTTGGCTACTATATTAATTATATCGGTGGCAGTGAATGGCAAAAAAAAATAAATAAAAAAGTTAAAAGAAAATTCTTAGTTTCCAACCAACCGTTTTCATAAATATATTATTTTTCTTTTTAATTTATTACAAGAAAAAAAGAATGTCATAAATACTGAAATTTAATCCAATTTATTTGTTTCTTATTTTTTTATATATTAAAATAAATTATTAATAGTTTATGCTGTAAAATGTGAAAAGTAAAACAAAATTAGGTTTTTTTTTTTGTATATTATATTTGTAATTTTTATTACATACATATATTTTTCCTCATATTTTAACCGCACATATTAAAATAAGTTTTGAAAGTGAAAATTGATTTGAGGTTTTGGGCGCTACATTTGGCTTTAAGTTTCTTCTTAATTTTTTTTTTTTTTGTTTAGGAAAAGGGAAGACTATGCGATGGTTTTAAGATTATGTGGCGAAATATAAGAAACAAAAGAAAAATAAATATCTTTTTACTTTTATTTAACCCATTAAAGCAGGCCTGTCCAACACAAATCTACTTAAGAGCCAATCTGAAAATTATCCAGATTTGTAGGAGCCACTATGAAAAAAATTAAACCAAAAATTAGTGATTTAATTTATATTTTATTATATACACTAGGTAGAAAAAGTCTGCTTACGGGATCGTTTTCTTATTTTTTGTTCGACATGTTCCCAGTTTTTGATGTCATTTAAAAGGACTCTATAAAAAAAGTTGTTTGTGAAAAAAAAATTTTTTTTTCAAAATTTAAATTTTGAGAAATCTCAATTTTGGGAAAAGTCTGCGTACAGCCGTTTTTAATGCCGCGTCTCAGAAATTAACTAGTAATGTCATTTGAAAGGCAATTGAATGTAGATAATTTTGCACCATATAATTTTTTTATAGAGTCCTTTTAAATGACATCAAAAACTGGGAACATATCGAACAAAAAATAAGAAAACGAGCCCGTACGCAGACTTTTTCTACCTGTTTGAATTGTTGAATATTTAGTTTAAATATATGGTTTTATTTATTTGCTCTCATGGTGGTCAATTTCTAACTAAATATGTAATTCAGGTTTTTTTTCTATGAAATTTCGTTTCATAAGAGCCACGATCTTGTTAATCCAGATTTATGTTGAGAGCCACGAAATAAATCTAAAGAGCCACATGTGGCTCAAGAGCCACACGTTGGACAGGCTTGCATTAAAGAAATATGCGAAATGATATTTTTTTGGCCAGTTTTCCTTCAAAAAGTTGACTATTAAATAGTTTGATCAGTGAAAAAAATGATACATAGCTGAAGCAGTACGTACTGCATGACAAAAATTCTTCTTCTGCATATTTTCTACCTGATTAACCAACAAATTAACATTTTTCTGTATACCTATATAACTAAATGAACTAAAAATTTATTTGTTAAATGGTTCAATGTAATTTCTTTCTGTCTATTTCTATATAAAAGTAAATAGATATTTTTTACATAACATAGCTTCCCAAAATAGCGAACAAAATATATCCAGCGTGTAGTTAAAAAAATTATTTACCAATGGATAACATAATTCTTCTTTTTTGTGAACTGTTTCGACTTTAAGGGTTAATATAAAACCAAAAAAAAAAAAAAAAAATTAGTGTATTTTAATAGTTGGGAAAAATAATTATTTTTTATTTTAATATCATATTTTTTTTTGTGGTTTTTTGAAATTTAACTTTTAAATTGCAAAAAAAAAAAAAATAATAATAATAATAAATAACCATTAAATTTGTTAATAATTCTTATTTGTTTTTTTTTGTATATTTTTTCTCTCTTCCAATAATGGGGTTTTAAATTATTAAGCATCATGAAATTGATCTGAACTTAATATGGGACGCAGACAAAAAATAAATGAAATAATGAACCTATGAATTAAAAAAACAAATAATAAAATCAACTTTTTTTTATTTGTTAAGTTTTCTTATTTTTTTTTTTTTTTTAATTTTAACTTGGGAGTTCAATAAACCATCACGATAACAACATATATAACTAGTAATCTCAAAAATAAAAAAATAAAAACAAAATTTATGTATTTTTCAAAATAAATAATTTTTTTTTTTTAAAAGTCATTAAAAATCAGTTTATGACGACAAATTTTTTTTTCTTTACTTATTTTTATCGTCTTTACATTATAGGGTTAGTATAAATGTCAGTTATTAAAATCTATGTCTTACGACCTATTAAATTATATATTTATAACAAACTTTTTACAATAATGGCAAAACAATTTTATAATTAATATGAAAAAAAAAAAATTAAATTTAGGTACCGATATATTTAAATAACCCGTCGTGCACTTAATTTCTCCATTATTATTATTTGAAGTTTTAAAAAAAGGTGTGGCAGATTTTCCAGAACATGAAATTTTGTTAAATAAGTTGACTTAAATGTGTGATGCATTGGGACATTCAATTTTTACCTGTTAGCGCCGCACTTCTTACTTTTTAATGTGTCGAAGATATACGAATTCAAATTCCAAAATTTGTTGCCTAAAAATATGTAAATTATAGACGTGACGCGAGACATGCATTATTAATTTTGCTGATTATGGTTTTCCATGGGAAACTATATAAATTTCTAATTTCTATGTTGTTTGTCTTCGAAATTTTAATTTCTTGGTGGTCCTGAAGAATAAAAATTTGCATCAGACTTAAAAATTTATTTTATTTTATGCATCATTTCGATAAAAATTAATATGAAATCATCATCAAAACTTTTAACCCAAGATGAAAAAAAACTTCTATCGTATATTTTTTTGACAGAAAATTAAAGACACACAAAATTAAGTTTGCTGTTTTATATATTATTTTTTTTTTTTTCAATTTCAACTTATTTTTGAACTTTATTAAAGTTCATTAATTTTTCGAATACATATGTGTGTTATGTTTTGTTCATTGTTAATTAAAAATACTTCAAAAAAAGTAAAATAAAAAATAAAAAAATAAAAAAAATTAAGAATTTTAATTTTTTGCAGTTCAATGTCTACAAAATACTGAAAATTTGCTGCCACTCCTAACTATAAAAAAAAACTTCTATGTACATAAAACATATATATATATATATATATATATATATATATATATATATATATATATATATATATATATATATATATATGTAGATACTATGGAAAAAGATCAATTTGTTTTTTTTTTTTTTTCGTTTTTTTTTCAAATAAAATTATATCGATAATAAAAAAAAAAAATAAATAAATTCTTTATTTAATTATATTTTAAATGTACATATAAATAAATTTTGAATTTTATGTATTTTTAGTGGTTTTATTTATACAATCCAAAAAAATATTTCATATAACATTAAAGATTTATAGTCAAAATACATGTTAGCTATGATGGAAATCGCGAATAATATGAAAGTTTTATAAATTCTTAAATAAATCTAAAATTTAATTAAAAATAACTCTTTTTATGTACATACATACAGCTTGAAATTAAATGCCAAAATAATTACAATGCTTAAATTTAAATTATTTCAATTATAAGTATTAAAAAATAAATTTATTTAAATTTTAGCATTTAAAAAAGAAAATTATATATACGTATATTCTATATTGCCCAAATCTACACTAACTACACTAAATACTATAATGACATTGACGATGTAAATATTGCAAATAGTAAAAATAGGGATTCCATTTAGGCTCTAGGTCTAGAAAGTTATTTAGACCGTTTTTACACTTTTGTTCGATTTAGATTTTGACTGACTTAAAATCTTTCATGAAAAAAAATATAAATTCTGTATCAGAAATTAAAAAAGATATTGATAAAAAATGTTGTAATTAAAATAAAATATAACTATTAAAAGATATGACGCTGATCTTACTATGAAATGTCATTAAATTATTGTAATATCTTCATAGATCATTTTAATTTCATGAGTTCAACTCGGGGTTCCTTCACCTGGAAAACGACACAAAATAATGTCATTTTAAACCATAAAGTGAAAAAATTTCCTTGGCACTGGTGAAATTTTTGAACATTTCGACCATTTAGTTCTAATTATTAACATTATTTCACAATGAATTTCATACAACAAGACCAAATTTGGTATTAAAGCCAGTTTTGGGCTTGCGATATTAAACAATTTTAACCCCTAGGACTAGACATTTTGTGTTATTGTTTTGAATATAAGGTATATAACTAATTTTTTTTTTTTTAATTTCATATATCTTTAAGTATTTTATACATAATATGGTTAATCGTTAATTCACAATACTGACTGAGAACAACCAGCTGTTGAAAAAAACAAAATCAAACAAAGAATAACAAAAAATTTTACAAACTATTTATTATTTATTTTGATTTTAAATATTTCGAAGAAAAAAAAACAAAAATAAACAATTGAACATTAAAAACTAATAAAATACATATATAGAACTAATTTTGTATTCCAAAAAGGATCATATTCAAAAAAAAAAAAAATACAAAATTTAACGATTTTTTTAGCATAGCAAAAAAAAAAAAAAAATTATTATAATATTCACACTGCGCGAGATGACATCAGAAAAGTCTTCTTTCTTTCTTTAATACATTTTTTAAATTTACATTATGTAATTAAATTTGTTATTTTTTTTTTTTTGGTTTTTGCAATTCGCGTTTGAAATGAATATAAATTAAAAAAAAAAAATTATTTTATTTGAATGTCAATAAAAAAATAAAAAAATTATTGAAAAATATTGAAATATGAAACTATAAGATTTTTTTGCATGTACTATGCTAATACTGTATACTTGCTACTATAATTTTGTCATAAAATAAATATAAAAATAAAATTCAAATATTTTTTTTTATGTCGAATAACTTGGCTGGGTGCAATCGATAAATCTTTTTAAGTTTTTTTTTTTTTTTTTCTAATTAACAATAAATTTTAAGATACAATAGTTATTTGAAAAATTTAACATATGAATGCCTTCTACAACAAAAATCATTACTTAGTTATGATGTCACTTTTCTTAATACGGTGTGGTTTGTAGACATTTTATAAGGTTAACATTTTAAGTTTTTAGGTTTTAATGGATGAAGGATAATCCAATTAAATTAATGGACTTTATATATCAGAATATGTACACTTATGGCAATCTATATGATCGAACATAAAAGCTCTGATGTCATCTTGTTTCAATAAAGTATACTACGAGCAAAATTTTTTAGCTTTCAAATAAAAATTAGAAATAAAAATGTCAGAACTCAATTTGAAGTGTAAATTCAATTTTGATTTAGATTTTTGTCTATTCGCGATTTTAATCTATATATACCTATATAGTTAATATTATGAAGTTTGATAGCTAAGTAGGTTCTTTTGCGCTGAAAATTTGTATAGGAGTTACACATACACACGTGTTACAAAAGGGATATGCCATTTTTAGGTTGTAATAGCGAAAAGCAGGAGAATGCAGCTAGTATTTAACACAAAAGCTTAATTTTTCATACATGATTTACAAAATATAAAATTACATAAGTATATTGAACATAAGATTTGAAAAATATATAATTTGAATAAAATCATTTGTTTTTTATTTATACTTTTTTGCTGTTCTTGAGTTTTTTTTTGTCTGCTAACATTATGTTTTTCACTAAATGTTTCATTAAGCTTAATTTTATTTAAATAAATTCTTAAGATTATTGTGAAAGATTACAGAGAATTAAATGAATAATAATTAAATGAACAATTTTAGAATACTAAGTCGTTCGAACATTTTATTCATTTGGACATGCCAAAAGTTATATCAAATTTATTCTCAACTAATCCTAAGTTTATAATATTTCGTATTCAATTCAAATCTAGTTTTGCAAAAAATGAAACTTTTCTTTTTTAACCTCGGTCCAGTTTTCGCAACAATTATTAATAACGCGTTACTTTGGTGTAGCTTATGCCATTTTGTGAAGAATTTTTAAGTACTTTTAAACTTTAACGACGTGACATGTTGAAAGGAATATTGGCACAATTACCTGTATAACTATCTTCAAAGTTACGTTGTTTTTACTTATTAAGACGGTATTCTACGAATAGTCTGAATGCTAAAGACTATTGGCTCAATTTCAGTTAAAATATAACTCAAAAATTTACTTACGCGCCTTTTTTTGCTTAGAAAAGCAAAATATTCGTTAATATTAATTTATTTTATAAATTCATTTAAAAAAAAAAAATTAATTTAAGCAAAATTTAATCTAAAACTCAATTAAATTAAGCGCATTACAAAAAAAAAAGGAAATTAATCAACTTAATGTAATTTATTTAATACGAAAAAAAATTTTTTTTTTAATTTTCTCAGAATTAAACCATGTCAAATGCACATTAAAAAATTGTGACATATGTATTGGGCAAAAAAAAATAAAAAATTAAATATAAAGTAAAATAATATTAAAGTTTTTTTTTTATACTTATATATATTGGGATCTATGGGATGACAGATTAAAATTTTCAAATCGCAGCATGGTTGATTGTAATCTCCGCGCATAAGTGTTAAATGCAAATTAATCATGTTTTTTTTTCAGATGGTGACAGAAATTAAAAATTAAATAAAAAAAAATGTATATCTAACTTTTAATTTGAAATTCATTTGCATATAAAAGTCAATGTCATATGTAAAAAGATACATTTTTATTTATATGCAAAAATAAACATAAATTTTTCGACTTTTAGAGGGTGTTTCAATTATGCAGATAATTTCAAGAGAATTTTTTATTTTTTTTAATAATGAAGATAGCAAGCTTTGTTGCTGTTATTTTATGTTTATAACGAAAGTTGACCATGAATTGAATGCAGGACCGAACACATTGTGTAACGACAAGACCCAATACACTATGACAGTTGATGCGTAAACATAACAATATCCAAAAAAGAAAAACTTCTAAATGTATTCTAAATTCTCTGAAATATTTTCTAGGAAAAAAAATCTCCATCCCATGAATGATTTCATAAAAATATATATCTACATATAGGAATACTTTAATGAAAATTATGACGAATAAAATGTTCTTGGCTTAATCATCTTTAGAGTGACTGATCTTGTTTATACTACAGTCTGAACAAAGAAATATGATTATTCAATGATTATGTCAATTTCATTAATTTAATAGAAAAGTTTATATAATTGAAGTAGTTATACATTCAAGCAAAATATATTTAAAAAAGTTAATTATGTCAATTTTTAAAATATAAAACACCCTCTTAAAAAACAAAGAAAATGTAAATAAGTAAATTAATTGAAATTAATGACACGTATTTTTATTATTGAAATGATTTCTAAATAAAAAATAAAATCTTAACATTATGATGAAATTAATGTATGAAGTATACATATTTATGTATTAAAGAGATTGAAAAAAAAAACTGAATAATATGAATTTAATGCCAATTTTACTTCTTTTTTTTTATACAGAAATTATTATCATCATTTCATATGAATTTTATATTTTCAAAAATTTTTTTTTATGCTTAAAATGTAACAAGCAACACTTTATATTTAACTATGTATATATGAGACCTTGATCTTCATTCAAAAAAAAAAAATCACTGAAACACTAGCTATATAAATATTGCCGCACTTCTATATTCAAAATGTATTATGTGGTCCTGAATTATTCATTATGTTAGAAAAAAAAAAATTAATAGAAAATATTAGAAATTATTTCATGCCATTAAAAGTTAAAATATAAAATAAATTTATTTTGTCGTATGGTTTTATATGATTTTTTTAAAGAAAATTTTTCATTAAATTTTTTTTTTTTTTTTGCCACTGGAAAATTAAGTTGTTTGTTCAAAAAAAAAAAGACATGAATAATAAATTTTTATTTTTATCATAAGCTTTTGCAGGTATATATAGTCTAATATGGTTTTTAAATACAACATCATAATAATTATATATAGTTTGGCATATCAAAGGGAAAATTTTTACTCAATTAAATTTTTAAATCCAACCAACACCATTTTTTTCGGAAATACATAAATTTTTGTAAAAAAGTCCGATTAAAAATAATGCTTATTTGGGAGAAATCCTGCGTGAAATTGATCTAAAAGAATGTCACATTCACATTGAATACTGCCTAATATAATTCTATCTTGAATAACAGTCCTCCAGAACATACATTTTATAATTCTTCCCAATTGCTTTCATTTCTTATATAAAATTAGTTGCAATTATGGACGTTATGAGTAAAATGCAAAATTTTAAAACGATTCATAAAGTTAAATAAAGTTTTTGCGAACCTTTTTCCAAAGCCATACCCTAGTTGTCTATTATAAAGCACCGACATGTTCGCATAAGATATTTTTTTAATGAACAATAAACGTATAATAAATTTTTTTTTTTTTTTCTTTAATATTATTTATTATTAATTAACACAAGAATAAAATATACTTCAAATAGCTAATGCAAATATTATAAAATGCACGTATAAAAAATAAACATATCAAAATATTTGTAATGTTATATATATCAAATGACAGTTTTTACACAATAAATATTATCTTTGACAAAAAAAAAATGTAACAAGCGTGTAATCGACTGCGCCTCACAATTTAATTAATAACACTTGAACTTATTAAAAACTAATCGATATTTTAATTAATTCCATAAATTATTATCCGCATTTATAATATGTATATAATATAATGTGTATAATCGTGGATAATGTATAATGAGATAAAAAATATTATAAAAATCAATATTTGCATAGATATGAGATTAATTAAAAATATATTTTTTTTTTGTATTTTATCTTAGATTTTTATTTTTATTTAATTTTTTTTAATTTATTACAATATCAATTAAAAATATGTTGATAAGTGTAAATAAAAAGTTAAATGGTTATGTACTTTTAATATGTCATTTGAATTTATTCATTATAACATTTACATTTTATCCACCTATTTTATATATATAGTACCAGGGAGGGATAATAAAAGTATAATGAAATATTGCAAGTTGGATATATAAATAATTAACTATGTATTTTATATCATTTTTCTGATTTTGCTTCTTGTCTGAGGCGGTGGGAGGTCAAAATTGGAAGACAAGATTTGAACCACTTTCATTTATCTAATCGACTTCAAATTTAACCCATAACGTTGTAAATCGTTGCTCCCTAGTTGCTCATATAATAAGCAACTAAGGGGAAACGATTTAAAACGATATCTCTTGCCATAGCATTTTAAATATTTCAATGACTTACGACATAATCATAGTAATATTGATTTAGTATAATCTCATAATTTTGTCAATGCCTTAAACTTAAAATGTAGTATATACGGTATATTTATAATGTTATTTAACTTTGATTGACAAGGTGTAATATTTTAATTTACGCTATTCATTCTATATTTAATGTTCAAATTTTTATTTAGTTTACCTATACCAGTGTTGCTAATTGAACGAATTCCCATAACATAAAAGTACGATTTAATGTTTTTTTTTTATAGTTTTATGATTTTTTTTTATTTATTTTTTTTATGATGTTTATCTTTAATATTTATTTTATTTATAATACCTTTTAAATATCTCAATTAATTTATTTATTTATAAGGTTTTTTTTTTTTTTTCGAAACTCCCATGTTGAATTTTAACAACAATATTGTTATTGTATTCTAATTAGATACAAATAAACTTTTGAATAATATACAATCTTTTTTTGTTGGTGTTTTTTTTCAAATTATATCGCAAAAAAATTATTAATGAATTAAAATTTATAATAGCAGATAGTAAAATTTCATTCATTAAAAATTAATATCTATAAAAATTAATACAATATCCTCTTATGTATATTTTAGTAAACAAACAGGAACTCTTATTTAAGAATTTTTGTTTATAACTTAGGTTTTATGACTGACTTCAATTAGGCCTCTTTCAGGCGAGGATAGTGTATGTGTTTGAGTTATGCGTATTTTAGATACAGATGCGTTAACATTGATTTAATAAGACTTTAGATTTTAGAAAATATTTATAGAATTTGTTAAAAATATATGTACAAAAAAAAATCACTCACCTCGAAATGAATTTGATGTTTTTTCTAATGTTCCACGTAAACTATGATCTCTTAAAAACCTTTCAAAATTTGATGTGGCCTTATCTTTTAATTGAATTTCAGTTGAATTTGAGCAACAATGCCCACTACATATTGGACCTGAAATTAAAGAAAAAGAAATAAAATTACTAAAAAATAAATGTTCTGTCTCTCATGGGCAAAAAATATTAAGAGTAATTGATCCAAAATTTTTCTGGAATTTATGTATCAGCGCAGGGTCGAAAGGGTTAAGTCTTCGATTTTTGAACCTAATAGTTTCTTCTTTTTTTTTGTTCAAAACAATGTCATAAATTTGATCCCCCTCGAAATGAAAAAAAAAAACATAAAATAAATAAAGGACCATAGTAAAAATCGATAAATTAACTATTCATTAAAAAAAAAATTCTAAATCCATTTTCTGCCTACCTACTTAAATTTATTTAATTCATAAATGCACATAACAACATAACAATTTATTTTTTTCTTTTATTTTCATTAATTTCATTCAATAAAATATAAATAGATTTGTTTTTTTTTTTAAAGTGAATTGGATGAATTTTTTTTAATTGGTTACAGTATGAATCCCCCATTATTAATGAAATCGAGTATGATGATGATTAGGTATTTATATAAAGACCAACACTAATTTTCATTTCACAATCAAACATAATTAACGTGCATACAACATAAAAAAATGTCCAATATATACCATAAATATAATTCAAAAACAAAATGTATAGGAAACCTTTTCATTATTCATTAAAAATTTTAACAACAAAAGAGTAGCCGAGTTTTGAATAGAAGCTTTTAAACGGTCAGTCGCACTTAAATTTATAAAAAAAAAAAAATTAAAAAAAAACACACAAATAATGTTCACAATTATGTGCAGCAAGCATAATATCAAAAAAAGAGAAAAGTTTTTTGAATACAAATTATAAAAAAAAACCAATTTTATTTTATTTTAACTTCAATGGTTAGCTTCATTTTTATAGCCAAAAAAAAATGCATAGAAGTATGATGTATGAAAATTGACTCGTGTCCATTTTTATTCCATTCAAAAGAAAACAACATTATTATTATTATTATTTAGTAACAATAATAATAATAATAATAATAATAATAATAATAATAATAATAATAATAATAAACTATAAAAAATAAAACTTCATGAATATAACAACAAATTCTATCTGTTTGTATACTATATAATAGTTTACTATATAATACAACGCACTTAATATAGTTTATGCTTATATTTTTGTTATTTTTTATTTTTTTTCTAGATTTTTCAGTATCAAAAGTTATCAATGAAACCAACAAACTAATTGTCCCAAATAGATGGGTTCATTTATTATTATGGCACTAAAATGAATAGAATATATTATACATACGAAACAGTGTATACATATATTTAAAAGTATGATAAAGCATGTCAATTTATAGAAGAAGAATATAAAAAAAATTGATATTGATGTTAATTGTTATGATGATGATTTTCAATGCATCATTGCACATAATATATTACATAAAAATATATTAAACTTTGTAAAAAATTAAAAAAAAAAAACTAGAACCAATTTTAATTTTAAGTTCAATTTCAAAGGGGGAATAGTTTTTTCTTTGTTTGTATAATATAAATGTATTTTAATGTAAATAATTAATGAAAATTGATTATAATATCAGTTTTTCCCTAATTTATAATTATATAAAAAATTAAAATGGTAAAACTACATCAATTATCACACACATAATAGATATTACTTAATGTCCAATATTTAGTACATTATTATAAATACTGTCCATAAATATTTAATATAGTATATGTTTAATTAACGTCTTCTTCTTCGATAAAATTATAAATTATTTGAAAATTTATTATGTCTTTTATATATAAATATTGTTATAATATAATTTTGATTCGAATATCAGCAAAGCTCACAAAAATATTTAGAAAACAATAAATTTTTCAATTATATTGATTATTAAGCACATACTTCAATTTATATGTATAATTATAAATCTTCAATAAATATGATTATAAATACATATGCATAACTTGATTTCAATTCTTATCAAAATTTATGTAATTCACATAAATACACACCTCTAATCTAATTTCTATACATAATAATATCTAATATTTAGTTCATTGTATTGTTAAATAAATTTATTTTAAGATTTAATTGCAATACTGAAGTGTGTAGTTCAAAATTTATTTGATTTTTTTTTTTAAATTTATTTGATTTTTTTCTTTAAAGTTTATTTTGTTAAAGTTTAAGGTCTTAATAAAAGTATTTTTTACTTTAATGCGAAACAAACTAGGTGCAACGCCATGAACAAATATTACAACCAAATTTTCGGAAATCTTATCAATAATTTCTTTACTTTTTGTATTATTTTAACTGAATAAATTCTAATAAAAGAGGGGCAATAAATACTACAAATGTATTTCCCGGATTACAGAAAAAAATTTATATATTTACTGAAAATAAAAAAAAAATATTTAAGATGCATGTAGTATAATATTGTATAGAATAATGCAATCTGCATTGCATTTTGCATTAAAAATATATTTTTATGCAATGTATTTTTTTTTGAATTACTTAATAATATTGTTCTGGCTGATTTCAACCCTCTTTACAAAAAAATATAAAATAAAATAAAATAATAAATTTTTTTGTTATGAAAATACATATTTATATTTTATTCACCAATTATAAGATTATGCAAAATCTCGCGCTAGAGTATACTTCCGCTGTATATATAAATTTTATTAATGTTTTTGATTTCAATATTTTTTTTTTTAATTTGAAATATAATAATTTTTTTTTTTTTTTTTTTTTAATAATTCAGAATTATTTTTACTGAGTTGTCATATTTTTTGCATTATTAATCAATGCTGTACATATGTATTTTATATATTTTTATATAATACCTTTGTGGGTACTAAATAGTATATTTATCAGTGATTCCAAAACTTTTATTTTATTCCCGCCAACTGAATTTTCATCCAGTTTCTTCAAACCAAATCCTACAATTTAGTAAAAAACTTATTTTATAGGTAAAAAAGTTCTTCAAAATCTTCTATACATACTCTGTTAAAAATAAAAATTAAGATCTAGTCGAAAAACCAGTCAAATATTTAGATCAAAAAAATAGTCAAAGGGAAACCACGAGACAAATATCAGTCAACAAATGGTTTTATATAATTTTGAAATTTTACTTAAGATTTTGATTTCAATAAATTTCTCAAATTTTTCCGCCCTTTTTTTGTATAAATAAAAAAAAGGTTCAAGTTTTCCTCTTCTATCGTGTAAATAAATTTCTGCCCTTTTACCTTTATATTATAAAAGTGACGGAAAAATGCTCTGTATCTTTTTATTATAAAGTACCTAAGTACTTTATATTATTTTAAATTAAACAAAAATTAACAATACATAACATACTCCAAACGTATACATACATCTATGTATATATTAAAATTTAAAAACACTTAAGAGCATAAACTTACGATTGAAAATTCATAACTGCTCTTAAAAAAAAACTTTTTGAATTTTATTTTATAATAAATAATAAATATATTTTATGTGATGCATAATGTTATATATATTATATACTTATATCTTATACAATATAATATTGTATAATACTGCATATATAGTAATTTTTAGTTTACTAATGAATCAAAAATATTATGATAGAAATTTTTTATGAATTGAAAATTTTGTTTTTGTGACAAAATTATGTAAATTTTTATTTTTATTTTTTTGAAATAAAATTTTCTCTTTACTTGAATATACTTTGCTACTTTCTAGTCCAGTTATATAAAAAAAAAAAAAACCAACTAATGTATAATAGATTTTTCTTTAATATAGAGTAGCTATCATATAAAAAATAATTAAATACGAGGTTCTATCAAAGAAAATGTTAAATTACTAATTAAATATACAATTTAATATTATTTTCTATAAGTTTTAATTGATTTTTGCTTACAAAACTATAGAAAAAAATAACAATATTTCAATAATAACCAATAAATGTTCTAATATTAGAACATGACTATTAAAATGGAAAAACATGACTATTAAAATAAAAACAAAATAATATGAAATTTAAAAACAGGCCATCAGCTATTTTTCATTCAACAACAATGTATTGGAAATATTAAATTTTCTTTATGAAAACTATTCCATGGTTTGTATTCAATGATGACTAATATACAAAATAATAATTATATTTGTTAAAACATAATGTTTTGTTTATAATTAAAACAAAACGTGCTTTTTGTCAAATTATAAAACTTTTCATCTTGAAATTGTTTAATTTAAAAAAAAAAAAAAAATATAAATAAATAAAATTCTAATGGAAAAGAAGATTAAATTAATAAAAATGTTTTAATCGTTGCTTCTTTTTTTTTTTTTCAAATAGAATTTTCAATAATAATTTTCATTAGGAAAATTTTTTTTTCCCTCTCGAGTTGATTGTGCGATTTTTTTTTTTTAGCACAACATCGCATTTTTATATAAGACTTTATTTGATATTTATATAAAAGCTTAAAATAAAGTATATTTATTTTTTATTTTTCATTTGACCAAATAAAAGTAATTTTCGTATTTTGTCTTTAATTTGTATCTATTTTAATGGATTCTATCATTTATTGATTTAATTGGACTTAAGTCCTTGTAGCTTTTAAGTTGTCTGAAAAAATGTAAAATTTTTGAATATCAAACTCACGATAGAGAACTTCTGCTGAATAGAATATTTAATATAAAAATAATTGGATTCAGATTGCTGGCTATTGAGTCTTAATCTTTTTAGCACTGGTGAGGGTAAAAATTTTCATTTTCAATTTGAAACCACCAAAATATTATTGGTGGGCTTATTAACACCATTTATTTTTATATGATTCCAATTTTTCGAATATTTTTAATATAATTTTGTAAAATTATGTAAATTATGCTAATTCACACTGATAACATAACATAATTAACACAGATATAATGTGCCGTCTCGTACACTGAATTGAATGTAGTTTTTTATGCAACAATGTTAATAAATTTTAGAAAAACTGGTAAAATCACATTTTTATGTACATTAAATTTTTCAATTTTTTTTTTTTGCTTGATCTTCTATCGCGATAAGAAATATAATTTATAATCATTGAAATTGAAATGTAGAAAAAATAAAAATAAGTAAAAAAAAATATATATATGTATAAAATTATGTGAAATATACCATTAATTTATATTATAAAAAAAAAAAAAATAAGTAATATTTTTTTTAATGCTATTTATCTTACTTTGTAGGAATAAATTAAATTATACATTAACATTACATGCAAAAAAATGTAGGCATAATAATATAAATGTAGGCATATATATTATGTAAAAAAAAAATATTGCATTATTTAGTTATAATTTTAACATTTCAAATTGAATGAACAATATTTTTGGTACTGTCAGAGGTGACATAATAAATTGCTCATTCATAATAAAACATAAATAAAATCAATAAAATAATTCTATTTCTATGTATTTCGTTTCGTTTTTCCGGTGTAATTTATCAGGGATTGAATTTGGAATTTGGAAAAACACAGGAAAAATGGAAAATTAATTTTCCCAATTTTTTTCATTTTCGACCTACCATTTGTAGGAAAAATGGAAAATTAATTTTCCCAATTTTTTTCATTTTCGACCTACCATTTGTAGGTCGAAAATGAAAAAAATTGGGAAAATTATTTTTCCATTTTTCCTGTGTTCATTTATCCTGTATGTTTAATGTTTGAAGTTTTTGAAATGCTAAAGTTTTCACAATGTCACTACATACGAATCAAATTTCCCTTAAAATTATAATCCAACAAATAAAAAAATAAAATTATCAATTATAAATTACACTAAATTAATCTAACTTTTTTTTATAATAATCACCTAAAGGCTTTTTTAAGCTCTGATAGAACTTTATGTATAATTTGATATCTGGTATTTCCTGTACAAGTCGTATTACGATCGCCGTCAGTCACAACGAAATATATGGTCTCTAATAAAAATTAATTTTTTTAAAAAAAGATAAACAGCAGGACTTACGTATATGAAATATTATAAAACATTTTTACTTTTTTTTTTTTATTAACAAAATGTTTGACCAAAATCTTATCAACTCTAATAAATAATTTTTTTTTAATAAATTACAAAAAATACATTTTTCTGACATAATAAAATTCTATGTACAACAAAATGATAAATTTGCCATAAAAACAAATCTATAATTTTATTTAATGTAAAATACACAAATATAATATACTATATATTGTTAACATAATAAATATTGAATAAAAAAAAAAAAAAACAACAGTTATATAGATTTTTTTTTATATATATTTAATCTAATCAATTTTATTTTAATTACATTAAATTAATCATATTATAAAGAAAAACAAAATAAATGAATATGAGAAAATAAATATACATAATTTTTATGCTAATATGATGTTTTTTTTTTAAGTTTATTATGTTAAAAATATAAACGTGAAAACAAAATGAAAATTGTATTTATATGTACAATAAACACTCCTGTATAACGCGCCGGGGTTGGCAAATCTCAATTGATTAATACAAAGATTTAGTCCAAGTGGCTTAATTCGATCATTTTATATTTATAACATAATTAAAATATGAGTTTGAATTTTTCCTTAAAATATTATTTAAACTATTGTAGTTGCTACAAACGTTATAAATACGAATTTCTGCAATTGTATTAACGCCGCGCCATTTGCTGGATGCGTCTTTGTACGTTTAATTTTATCTGTAGCTTGTTAATTCATCAATGTTGTCAAATGTTAACGTTCGCAAGCTTCCGTTAATTTTTCTATATGTATACATCAACACAACACAATCGCATTCAGTATAACTCAGAGATTCAGCTCAACATATTTAAACAACAACAGCTGTTCAAATCGATGAGAATTGACTGTCTGGGTATATTTTTTTTTGTATATAAATAAATAGAACATATGAATTTCTATATTTTATGTCATTAACTAGTTCTGTATGAAAAAAAAAATAGAAATAAAATCTATTTCACGAATAAATAAAATTATTTTCCCTCGGAATTTTATTTTTATTTTATTTTTATTATTTTTTAGCTTAATTAAGCATAGTTATGTTAAGGGAAGTGAAAAAAAAAACACTTATGATAATTTTTTATCCTGTCCACCCCATTCATTAAAAATGAGATAAAAATAAACTTCCACTTTATGTTTTTTTTTTTTTTCATTATTTAAAGAAGAGAGCTTTTAAATTCAAATAAATCATAATGATGATGATAAACATTTTTTTTGTTTTTATGTTTTGAATTTCGAATATAATCACAATTTTATTACCAATTAGTTTTTATTTTTTTTGACAAGATAGATAGGGGTTGGGTAGACAACATTCGAAAAAAAAAAAAGAAAAGGGATGATGAACAGTTTTATAAATAATTAATGAAATGACAACATAAGAATATTATGTAATTTTTTTGTATTTTTTGTTATACTTATTTATACAATTTGTAAAGGACATGGTATTTTATAGAATATATACCAATGTGTGATTAAATTGGCCTACAAAAAAAAAAAGGTTCAAAAACTTTATTTATTATTAAAACTGAATAAAAGGATGCTGGTTATGAAAGTAAATGTATATACCTAATGTTTTTAGAAAAGAAATCATAATTTTTTAGCATTTAACTTTATAATATTAAACGCGAAGGATACAGAGAAGAAGCCCTTACAAGATTGAACAATGTAATTTAACTGCTTATAATTTTTTTTTGAATCATTTAAAGAATAACATTATTTAAACAATAATATATGAAATAATAAATTTATTCTAATTAAGAGCTAGACATCAGAATTAAAAATCATATGAAAAACTTAAAAATAATTATTTATGAAAGAAAAGTAAGTACTAGTAAAATTAAATGAAAAACAAATCAGATTAGATAAAAGTAAAACTATACGGCAGTTTGCCAATTTTTTTTTGCTCAAATTATTTTACTTTACATAAAAATGTATTTCTGTACTCATAATCTTATTAATATAAAAATTAAAATTGAGAAAAACATTTTATAATAAATCATATATTATGTTAAAAAAAAAAGAACCTGCAATCATTATGTAACACATTTTCATAACGATATGAATATTTTTTCAGAAATTTTAAAAATCATACTAAATAGTATTCAGTAAAAAACTTGTACTTATAAATTTATAAAATTGAAAAAAAAACATATATAAAATATATATATATGTCTAACATTTTATGTCTACATAAAAATCAAATATCAATTGAGAACATATCAATTCTTTATATATATGTATTTAACAAACAAGAACATAAAACATCTTCTTTTCTATAAAATAAGATTAATTACATTTTACAATAAATTTTCAAATATTTTACAATACTATCTATAGAAATGCACAATATAAATTATATCAAAATTTTAAATTTTATGTTGAAAATTTCATTTAAAATTGAATGTATCATACAAATGATAAGAATCATTAATATGTTTAATGTTTTTTCATTAATGTTCCAGAAAATTGATTTTATAATTATTTATATAACACTTTAAAATTAATTAATTTGAATTTTTGAACAGTTCTGAATGGTACAACGTGATCGGTCCACATATTTAGTGTTTGATGGATTTAACAGTTTAGATTTAAGTTTAAAATATTAAGTGAAAAGTTTTTATATACTAAATTTTGTTTGACATAATTTTTAAAATAATAATCAATATATTATTTTTTTTGTATTAAATATAAAGCATAAATTTATAAAGTTTTCATATAGGTAGAGAACATAAAAAAAAAATTTATTTAAAATATTCAAGGTGATATAAAATCATCCTAATGCTTATGCAATTTTATTCCCTTTTAATAGGTATGTACATGTTATTTAAATGAAGAAAAATTCTATAAACTATTTTTTATCGATTTTAATGTATGTATAGAATGTATAGTAGAGAATATTTTTATAATATGGTAGAGAATAGAGAATATATGTACATTTTTATCAAGGTTATCTATTTTATATTAAAAAATAGTTATGTGTTCTTGCCATGATAAAAAGAATAATGATAAATTTAATTAAATTCTATACAAAAAAAAAAGAAAGAAGAAGAAAGTTATTTTTTTATTTTTATTTAAATACCTCTACTGAAAATTTTGTTTAACAATTTTTCCACTTTAAAAATATCTGATAGTAAAAAATGAATGTCATACTTGATTTCACTAATAAAATTGGTAAAAAGACATTTTTTATGGTATTCTTCAAAAATGAATTTTTCAACGCCAATTATTTCTTCTTCTCTTCATTTTTAAATTTATAAGTATTTAATTATATTTTATATTTAGTTCATCACTTTATATCCTTAGTTTTAATTTAAAATCTTAAATTAATTCATTGCAGTTAAAATTTTCATATAATCTGCTTTAACACTGAAATTACGAAAAATGTTATAAAAAAATTAAAAAAGAAATCAAAATTCTGGCCGGTTCACTTGTTTAAAACGAAACCTCATTCTTAGAAACCGATTTTGGCTTTTCAGGACCAAATTTGACAAAAAAGTATAAAGCTAACTTTTTCAGGGTATCTTTGGGCTCCAAAAATCGGAGTTATTTATTAAAATCCGTTCATTTCTAAGAGAGAAACAGTCTATGTCAGTTCGTGACCTCTTTAATTTCAACATCATAAGAATATATGCAACATAAAATCCAGAATCTCATTTACTTATTTAGAACAAAATTTTTCAGTATTTGCCACTTTGTTTTTCTATTTTTTTCTTATTTTTTTCAAATGAAGTTTTTTGCCCTATTTACATATTTTCAATATACATACATAATTTTTTTTTTGTATATTATATAAAATTATTCAAGTATGTATAGTGTACTATATTTTTTAGTTTAATGGAGCGCTCCTCTAACATACTAACTAACTAACTAACTAACTAAAAAATATTATAAAATACTGCATATTTTTTAATTGTAAAATTTTTCACAAAAAAAAAAAAATAAATAAACAAAATTTTTATTTATTTAATGTGTATATACATGTATCTAGGAAACTATGTAGATCGCATAAAAAATAATAATAGTAATAAAATAATAATAATGTACATTGTTTTTCGCCATAAAATTCTTTGAGAACTGGTGGGTGCTAAAAGCAAAAAAAAAAAAAATTAAAATGATGTTCAGCATAATAATAAATTTACCAAAAAAAAAAAAATAATAATAATAAGAAAAAAGTATTTATGGTAATATGAAATAAAAAATAATAAAATAGTATGACATCATTATTTAAACTTGTATAACATAATTTTTTTTATTTTTTTTTTATAATATATAACTCTAATGTTATTAAATAATTTTCATAATGACAAAAAACATCAAGAGAGCATCAAAAAATTTTTTTTTATCATGATGATGATGTAGAAGACAAAAAATGAATATGATAGTTGTTTTTTTTTTTTTTTTTTTTTTTTTTTTGAAAAATTTTATGCAAAAATTATTTTTTTGCATTATAAGTTAAATTTGAATAAATAGAATTTGGTATTTTTTTTCCTTAGCATAAGCATAAAATGATAATATTTTTTTTTTTTTTGCATAATATTCATGTTTAGTTTTGACATTATACTATATTTATGCATATCAGAAATGCATTAAAAAAAAAAAATATATATATATATATATATATTAAGTATGTAGTTAAGTTACCCAATATATGGTATACTATGTAATTTAGTTTCTATATTATTTCTTTTCAGTAGATAAAATTTTATTAAAATTATAGCTTAAATTATAATCAAAATATAGAATAAAATTCTCGGTAAAAGCTGTACATAATGTACTGATGTACTTTTTTTTTAATGTCTGAGAATAATAATATAATTTCATTTATACAGACTTAAACACAATTTATTGGGATGATTTTTTAGCGGAATTTACTAAAGTTTTTAAGTTCTATAAGTAGATACTTAGTAGCAAGATAGCAAATTCAACCAAAAGAAGATAGGTTAAAAATTGTTTCAACATCCTGGTGTTGATCAAAATGAATAACTTGAAATTCCATTAATATATATAGACAACATGTCAAATCTGTTTAATCCAAAGTTCTTATATAGGTAAGTGCGGTTCGTTAAAAATTAAATTATTATTTGAATAGACATTTTATTTTCGTGCCCTGAGAACCTATAGTTTTAAGAGAAACTTATCGAGAGAGACAGATGTGGAAGATATTATTATTTGATGAAATAGAAAAAAATTGAATAGAAACGATCTGAAAAATATATTTTATTAATTCTAAAATGGATTATAAAAATATTTTCCTCTTTTTTTTTATTATAAACTTCTTCGGGATCAAAAATTAAGATTTTAATTTTTTCTACAAAATACTCCAACCAAACAAAATTTAAAATTTTCTGAAAATATAATTTCCCTCAAAAATAAAAATAAAATAAAAAATTGAGCAATTGAGATCATTAAAATATTATTATGTGCAGCTCCGAATGTTAAGAGAATATTTAAATAAAATTGAACATAATGTCAAAACCATTAAAATTTTTCCAATTAAAATGAAAATTTGTTTAGTTTTTTTTTTCTTAACAATTCAATTTTGGAATCCTAAATACCAAAATCAGCATATTTATACAAAAAAAAAACAACAGAAGAGGAATACATAAACAGAAAAGAAACTTTGGTACAAAATCTCAGTATTATCAGATACAATATATTATTAGACAGATTTAAAACTAAAAGTATTTCAAAAATGTTTGCAAATATGGCAAATGAATTATATATAGCAATAGTAGCTACAAGTAAATAGTTGTTTTAAGTGCCTTTTCTAATAAATCCCTAAAAAAAGTTACTAAAGCAAATATTCCATTTTTAGTTTATATCAAGATTTATTAAAATAGCAGTGCGATATATTTTTTCTTTCTGTATTAAGAACATCTAATCTTATTAAAGTCATCGATTTCAGCTAGAAAACATTGAATGAACAGAAATAGCAGCTGTTGCTACTACCTCTTTTCTCAGTGTATAAAGTTTTTATTTTGACATTTATAATATTGAGTGAAGATATGTATATGTTGTGGAAAATTGTTTTCTATGCAATGCCCTTACAAAAAAAAAATATTCTTTGGAATTTTCTTGGCACAATATTATATGCAAAATTTCCATTTTTCTTTTTCAACAAAATTTTGTAAAATGCTACAAAAAGAAAAATTTATTATTTTTTGGCAATAGAATCATCAAATAAATCACATGAATGCAATTACGACAAAAACTTATAGTTTTTTTTTATTATTATTATTATTTTGTTATCTTAAAAGCAAAACAAATACAAATAAAAATGTAAAAAAAAAAAAAAAATTTCAATCGAATTGATTTACTTTTTTGAAGATATAATTCTTGTTCTCTTTTTCTCTCTGTATCTATTCTAAAGGCGGGTTCTTACGATTCGATTTTTCTTGACCAAATTAAATTGATTGATTGATTGATTCAAACAATTAAATTAACCACAAATCAATAACAATTCTGTAATATAAGAATGCTGTGCTTGAATCCCAAATCCAAAAAGTTCTATTCGATTAATGAATGAGACGAGCGAGAACGTTTTCTTTCAACTTATCTTTATTTTTATCCTAATTGAACTTCCCTAATACAAAATTCATGTTATATTCAACTTTAGTTGATCAAATTCAATATGTGAAACCGGTACATGAGAACCCGCCTTAATGTGCAATTCAATCAACGCGAAAACTTTATGTATATGTATATACATTTTTTTTATTTTTATTTTTTTTAATTACTAAATTGAAATTCATGGAATATCTATTTTGGACACATTAAAATAAATTCGAAAAAAAATTAAAAGCAAACAATCTTAATGTTACATCAGGCGTCCGGCGAGCAAACAACAAGTAGGTAGTGTAAAAATAAAATTAAAAAAAAAATTAAAATTGATTGAAGATACAATTCAATTCAATTATTTTGTTTAATAAAGCGAAATAAATAGTGTTTATTATTTTTAAAAATGTAATTTTATTAATTAAAAATATAAACAAGAAAGCAAAAAAAAATCAAAAAATAAAATGCTGAAAATTGTAAATCGAGTAGAACCAAAAATATATGTAACAAAGTATATTTTTTTTCACACATTTTTTAATATCACTCAACTATTTAATATTTATTTTTGGTCTCTAAAAGATGAATTAAAATTTTTGCGGTTGAATGTTGTTAGAAAAATTGTAAAGAAAATAAATTTTCTATCATAATATATTGTTGGGAAAATCTTGACGATTAAAGTCTTAGTAAAACTATATACTTAGTACAAACTGATTTGCTTTCGTACAGTTTTCTAGATTTTTATATTTTTCTCATTTGAAGAAAAACATTATTTTCCAAAAGCCTTTATTTGCAGATGTTTAATAACGCCAGATCATAGAAATTTACGAATGAAAATTTAGAAAGCCCTTCTTCTTTTGTATATTATACAGAACTCGGTCGTAATGATGAGTGATTAACCAATAGACCGTGGCGTGTTCGGTTATAGGTCGCCAGCCAAGAATTTATTTATAATGTTTTTGAAAAATTGACCATTTGATCCATGTGCTTGGATTGTTTTTAATAATTTTGATATAAATTTGAAGCAAATAATAACAAGTGAATTTCTTTTTCAGCATAGTGTGTTTAGAAAAAATTATTTTTTCATTTAAATTTCATATAAATATTTTATTACCTATATGTACAATAAACATGTATTTTCATTTAAAAATTTAATTATTATTATTAGTTATTCAAGTTGAGTGAAGCATAAGTCTGTCAAGGCAAAAACTTGACTTATTATATACACATATATTTCATTAATATACAGTAAGTAGTAGGTATAATATATTTTTTTTTTATTTTTTATTTTTTTTCTAACTAACATTCTTGGTAATTAAATTCTTAATGGTAAAATATAAAAAAAAAAAAAATATTTACATAATTTCAAAAATCCTTTATTTAATATTTTAAGAAGCGTAAAAAAACAAATCTGGTATTTTTCGCACAATAATTCTACAACAACAACAACATAATCTTAACCTCAATTTTTTTATTTTTTTTTGGGTTTCGAAAATGTCCTTCAAGAAGGATCTTAAGGATTGACCGAACCGAACATTTTTTGTTTTTATCCTCCTAACAAAGCTGACGCTTAATATTTTTTTTTTGTTTTTTAAGGTTTTTTTTTTAGATTTTTTATTCTTTACTTTTTTACTTGAATAATTTTCTTGTAATTTACGAAAAAAAAAAAAAAAAAATTAAAAAAATTTACTGTTAGAAGCATGTTACACAAAGAATTTTAATTAAGTTTAAAAGTTATTGAAGTAGAATTTTAAGAAAAAAAAAAAAACATGTTATTTTATTAACTAAGAAATATTCTCGCCAAAAGAGGTTCAATTCTGTAAAATCTTATTAAGACTTAAGTGTTTAGATAAATATTTCCTGATAGTTACATTCAAAGCAAAATTTGCTAATCACACTACTTTTAGTCATAGAAAAGAACAACTAAAGGTTCAGATTCATTTTGGTGCCAAGTTTCTGTTCATAGTATATTTATAACTTTTAGAAATTAAATTTTATAACAACCTCTTTTTAGGGAGTTTAACTTTTTCTATGACATTAATATGGTTAAAATTTGTAATAAAAAAAAAAACCTTCAATAGTTCTCTATTTTGAATCAGCAAACTTCTAAAATCGGCTCATTACCGGCCTTTCGAACCTGTGATACATATAATATACCGTATTTTCTAACATTCAATGCATGCAACTTATATCTGAAACATAATTTAACAAACACAGAGAGAAGCAAATAAATAAAAAAGAAAGCAAAAAAAAATAAAATAAAAATGTTGAAAGAAAATTAATATCCAGCCAAAGTTATAATAGTCCCTTTATTAATTTCAAAAAAAAAAATTATTAAAATTTTACATATTTTTTTTTTTTTTACTAAAATGAAATTTAATATCATTAACTTATTATTAAAAAAACCTATTGAGCAGTGAAACAAAAAAAAAAAAAAAAGGAAAATTAAATATTCAAATGCATCATCATCATCGTCGCTGCTGATTTTAATAGACAGGTAGTCTACATCGAACTTTTTATCGCATGCTTTGCGTACAAGGTTAACCAGTTTTTTTTTTTTTAATTATTATTATTATTACTTTTTTTTTTAATATGAAAATCATGAAACATTTCATTATTATAATGTCTATACCTAACTAACAATTATAATTCTTATATTTTAATTAAATAAATAACTATATATAAGAATAAGCCATTAGACTTTTAAAAAGAATAAATTTTTTTGCCGTCATATATGTAGTTTTTAACTACTTTAATAAAATTTTTATAGTAAAAACTAATAATAATAAATTAACATTATTTAGGAATTAAAATATTATAAAGTTGAATAATATTTATGTATTACATATATTTTCTTTTAAAAAGCTTTAAATTTTATTAGTTCTTGCTAATGCAAAATATATTATTCTTCAGAAACTAATACTAAGTAGTATGAATATTTCAATTGTTTCTCCACCCCAACAAGACTTTTAACACAACTATATCCTAATTAGATTCGAAAAAAAACTATATAACAATATCTTATAAATGAAGTATGAGGCCCGCTTTCAATATTTCGATTTAAGATATTTTAATAACTTGGTCACAGCCATTAATAAATTTCTTAGGTTCTGTCAATTTAGCACCATATAACCGCATACGAAATTCAGATCCCAGTCCAAATCCTTGAGACAATTTTTTTTTAAATACCTCCAACATTTATCTACCCACCGCACAAATTTTAGTAGAAACGGATAGACGGAAATTTAATGATTTAATTTATAGCCCATTTTTTCACTTATGGTGCAAAACGGATTAAAAAACTATAAAAATAAATTATAACTAAGACTGCTTGCGATTTTCTTGTAATATGTGTTCAAAATTTTCCAACTAAGCAGATATAGCAAAGATTCTACTACAAGTAAATAATAATAATTTTTACTGTCTTATTTAATTTTCATTTCTCTATAAAGAATATTTAATCTTACTAAAGTTAATTTGATCAATGTTGTACATAGCAAAGGATTTTAACTAAGACTCCGCTCTTCGCTAATATACTATGTTCATTTACATTACCATGTACATGTACATAGTTTGAAAAAAAAAAAAAAAATTACAAAACCAATGTTAATTTTCATCGCATCATTAATTTATAAAAATAATACGAGTAATAAATTTAAAAAAAAAAGGATTTTTAATTTATGTTTTACATTTTTTAATGTTTTTACATGTTTTCATGTATTATACATATCAAATTGATCTACAATAACTTAAGGTAAATTTCCGGCTTTGTTGTTAGCGCGCAGTCAGAATTTTGATCTTCAAAGAATAATATGAAAAAAAAAAATAAATAAATAATTTCATTAATTTTGAATTTTTATTTCTATGAAGAATTAATTTTTTACTTTTTTTTTTTAAAGCATAATTTTTTATCTCACAACTAATAAAAATTCAATTTGATAAGCTAAATTATAAAAAAATTATCTATATAATTTTTTTTTTTAATAATATATTGTAGACACTACAAAAAAAAAAGTCATAAATAATTTATTTGTGCAAATTAACAAACAGTGTAGGCACAAGGCTATGACCGGACACTTGGAAACTTAATAAATAATAATATTATTTTATTTGCAATGAATAAATATTTACAATTATAAATATTTATAATAAATATTTACAATATAAATATAAAATTCTACATAAGTCAATTAAAATAGTTCGGTGTTTGTAAAACAAGATTAAAGATAATGGCGCTAACATTTTTCGCTGACGAAATATTTTGAGAATATATTATATATATAGAATTTCGTTTAAGTTCGAAGTTTCAAAGTGATTTTGTTTTGAAATAAAAACTTGAAAATTAATTATAACGTCATCGTTCGATTGGCAAATCCTATTCTAAAATTCTATTTTGATGAAATTCAATGAAAATTCATTAGTTAATTTCTCTCGAGTAGAGATTTTTACGATTGAATGTTAGTTACATATATATGTACCCAATTCTATGCTTTGAATTTAAGTTAAAATCAATATAATTTGCAAATAAAAAAATATTCAGACCCTGGATTTTTTTTTTTATTTTATTTGATTTTATTTTATATTTTATAAGAAGTTAATAACCTGTTCGATTAAAAAAAATACTTAATTCTGTAGTATGAAAGAAGGGACAACAAAAAAAAAATGAAAATAATTTTCTATCTTAGACATTTAATAGTAAAAGAATATACTTATACATACTTATATCTATAATAAAATATACATAAATAATAAATAATTTATTCTATTAATAAAGATTATAAAAGTTTAAAATTAAATTTATTAGCAATCCGAAAAAATGTATAATATATTTTTATAAATTAATGTATATAGATTAAAATAGAAATATAATATATATTTACATATTAATATGAGGTATACAGAGTATTTTTTTAAACTTACTATATTTTCTATATAGTATACTATGATACTAGATATTGCAAATACTAAACATAAAATTTTCTTTGATCTCAGGTGCAAGGATTATCTCAAAGTAAGATAATAAGGTTAATATACATGTATTGATGAAATATAGTGTAAATAAGTTATAGCTTAACTATTTATAAATAAATAGACAAATCAAGATTTAACAATTAAACTTTAACTTCATTTGTTAGTTTTATTATTTTCTTATATAAATTTCAAAAAAAAAATTTTTATAAAAAATATATTTCATAAATTATATTTTAATGAAATTATAATTAAATTATAGAATGAACAAGATTTTTGACAAAACTTAAAATTATTACAAATATATTTACAAAAATACTTTTCAATTAAATTTTCTTTATTATTTTTGTTGGGATTCCCCTTGTACTATGTTTCATTTTAAGAAATTCAATTTTTTAATTACAATAAAGAACATTGAAGCTGCATAAATGATTATGTACATAATGAATGGTATAAGAAGAAATAAATTGAAAATATTTATTTTGATAAAGTACAAATTGTATAAATACAATAAAATTCAAATATTTTATACTTAATTGCTACATTCCTGTATTGCTATATTATTGTTAGAACTTACAAAAGGGTTAACTATATAAAACGAGCTGTCACATTGCGCTCACTATTTGAAATGTATGATCAGTACTGATGGCAAATCTGAGTAGACTTTCGCCACCAATGAAAACCAGATGAAATCAGTCTTCAATTCGCGCAACTTATCGACTTCGTGAATTTTAAGTCACACATAAAAGCCAATCTCAGCTGGAAATCCGTCGATAGATTTCATATCACATGCTAAAATGATAAATAATCTAAAAACTAATTTGTTGCCAAATATGCATAATGGAAATTCATTAGTTTATTCTGTCAACTGAAGAATATATGCCTATGTAATTTTTTGGGTTAGATTTTCTAATGCAAGAAATATAGAAAGTCATGTGTCTCTATACTATTAAAACATTTTTCCACGTCTTTTTATTTTTTTTAATTCTCTTTTATAACTTTGCAATAATTTATTTTCATTTCATAAAAATTACATAAAAAAATAGTTTTTTTTTTTATCGAACATAATAACACTTAAAAACTGTCTAAAGACCGAAATAGTTTTTTTTTTTAAATTTATGAATTCATAAACACTCTGTTTAAAAAAAAAAAAAAATTTATATATTTATATTCATATAAATTTAAGTTGTAAGAAGTTTTTTTAGCTGTACAGTGGGATATATTTGCTAAATTTAATGGTTCAACATCAAGAACAAGTATTATGACATAATTTTATGTCGTTAATCTTATTGTATCATTTAAAAAAAACTTTTTATTCCCTCAATAATATAAAAAAAAAAATTTTTATTTTAATATTGTGCGGGGAAATTTAAAAAATAAAAAAAAAAATTTTTAAATTTTTCGAAAATGAGAAAAAAAATAAAATATTTTCTTTCCTAAACTTTATGTATTTTACAAAAAAAAAACTTTTTGGAAATCTTTGAAATTTTTTTTTAATTTGTTGATAAATTAATAAATTATTCATTTTGGCCAACCATTTACCCGCATTTCATATTATGTGTATATTGTGGTGTTGACATTTTCTTCTATTTTGCTTCCTTTTTTTTTTTTTTTTTCTTTGTTTAACAAAAGCCACTATATTTTATGGATGGTGTGATCTAGTTTATCATACTTAAAAAAATTTTTTGATTGAAATATTATTATATGAATACACATATTTCAAATTTTCAAGATATATATATGTATATCTTAATTTTTATTATATACATATACAACATAATATCTATTAAAATTAGAATAAAACTATGTATTTTCTGAAACTTATTTATATTAAGTAGGTATATGTATAAAAAATATTTTCAAAACCACTAGATACATAATTCTTGTATCATATAGATTGAATAGAAGAGATAGGCACTTGAAATATATACATTAAAATATTCAAACTATATATATTACCTTTATTATAGATATTATGTTTAGAAAATTTATTAGTACATTTTTGACGTTCGTGACTATATGGGTATAAAATTTTGTATATACCTATTATATGAATACGATTTCCTTGAGAACATTTTATCTATGATTTATTAAATATACTTATTGACATAATTATATAGAAATTAAAAATAATCATAACAATAAAATGGTGTAACACTATAATAAAATTAAGAATTATAAGTTTGGGAAAAAGTTTCTAAAAAAATGTCTTATTGCGGGAGAAATAAAAAATTATGAACATATATAAAAAGTTTCATAGTACAGGTAATTTTAATCGAAAAAAAATTGGCTTCATACTAAATGTATGTTATTATTTTTTGTTTTATGTTATTTCTTGTATAAACATAAAATCAAGTACCATCGAACTATACATAATGTTTATTAAAGCTCTCTATCTGCTTACAAATATAATTTATCGCTAAAATTTGACCCAAAAAAAATCATAAAAATCTATTTTATTCATACTAAACATACTATATTAATGTATAAAATGTACATTTTACGCATAGTATATCCTTGTTCTGTACGATTCATATAAAATTAAACCAATAAATAACATTAACTGTGATTAACCAACAATAAAGATTTTTATTTTATTATTATTTTTAGCTTGATAGAATAACAATAAGAAATAATTTTTTTTTGTTATAACTATCTTCTATTATATATATTTTCATCTGTCAATTCTTATTATTATTTTATCATCATTTTCACTTAATAAAAAAATATATATATATATTTTAACAACACTTTATTAAACATTAAAAATATAATATGGAATGTGATAAAGAGTATTACGCTTAATAAAATAATATAATTCTATTTTTATTTTATTTTCGTCCTTTTTATTTTATTTTTTTTCTATACATATATTTTTTTTTTTTTGCTCCAATAAAATCATAACATAAGCAAAATTAACATAAAATGTATAAAAGGTTATGGAAAACGTACATACGTAGCATAAAAAAATATTTTCCTTAAATAAATCAATAAATGTTTTTTATTATTATTATTATTCTTATTATTATAACTATACAGAGTTGTTGACATTTATGGATGAATTTCCTTTTTCAAATAATAACTAAAAAATAAAAGACTTATAATAAAATTTTGCTAATTGATTAGGCATCATAATAGTTGAATATTTTTTTCGGTACAATAAAAGTTAACTAAATGAAAATAAACATAAAATTTTATGTAAACATTTAAAGCTTTCATCAATAAAATAATAATAACTATATTAAGTGGATATATATACAACATACATAAATAGTTAAAGGTTTGGGATCACAAAGAGAATATAATTATTGTAGCTTATCCCATATTTAAAAACCTTTTGACATTGATGGTCGAAAAATCAATTTATTCAAAAAGAAAAAAAAAAAAATTCAATTTATTATTCCAAAGGGATTTTTATACATAAAACTTTTCCCAGAAAAGATATCCCATAAAAAACTTGAAAATATGCACAAATACACTACTGTTGGAAATAATATCAACGCTATGTTTCCTTCTTCTTTACTTTTATGAATTAAGCCGAAAAATGTAAAATCTGTGTTTAAAATTGAAAACCCAAAAAACGAAATTGAAGACCCCAGTTTTTCACCTTAGATAGGCTAAGAAAATATTTTTAGTTTCGTTAACATTTTCAGAAAATCTTACTCCGCCGAAGAATTTTTAGGTTGAATATCAAAAATCCGATGAATGCCTTTTTACCACTTCTTACATTTTTAATGAAAATTTCTATAGAGAAATATGAAAATAGAATATGTTGCTATTATTTCGAACAATTGTATAAAAATGTAGATAGTAAAAATATTTCTTCCTTGTCAAGGGATGTCAATCTCTTTGATTTAGTAAAATCATTATAAATTGTTGAATGATATAAAGGGGTTAAGCTATTTTATTTTGGACATAATTATTTATGTTTCAATAATAATTGTGTAAACACTGTAAACTATTAAACTATGAACTTTTTTTGGGGTTTAATATATTTTGAAACTATAAATATAATAATGTACATTAAATAACGTATATAAGGATATAAAAAAAAAGGGCAAAAAAAAACTTAACATTTACGAAAAAAAAGATATGCCTAAAAATATTTATTATGGTTTTTGTGGCATATGGATTTTGGGATATAATTTTTTTTATGTCCTGTCGACGCATCTAAGTTCCGACTTATATTTCTATTCTAAATTTTAAAATAAGCAAAGGTTTACTGGAGTAAATGATTCCATGGAAAGATTAGCTCTTTGAAGCTTCAATATTTGCTTAAGTCTACTCTACAAATTTTCCAAATTTTTTTTATAAAGTAATAGGATTTTATAATTAAGTTAAGGAAATTAATAAGGAAAACAACAATTTTTTTTTTTTTGAGTTTTAATTAAAAGAAGTCAATGGATTTTAAAAATCTAAAATTTTAACACAACAAGAATAATTTTTCATTCTTTAGGAATTATAATTTTGATAAAATAATATGCATATATTATATAGAGAAAATAATATTTGTATGTTGTACATATTAGAATTATTTTTTAGCTCGAAAGGGGTTCATTATATTCATATTGTGCTCTATATTGAATTTTATATAAGCTTTTTAGATATTGTACTTCAACCCAAAAAAAAAAAATAAAAACAAAAATCTAACATCCCACATTTTGTTTTGTTTTTTTTATTTATATTTATTCTTTTGGTTTTGTTTATAAAATTCAAGTTAATGTTTTTTCAAATCTCATTATTATATATATATTATATATATACACAAACATATTGTATATAAACTTAAGCATAAAAAGTACTATTTTATAGAAGAAAAAAAAAAAAACATAATCAGATTTATAAACAAATTAATTATCCAAAAAAAAAAAAAATATGTACATAGAAATGTGTATTTTCGGGTTGCGTCAACATATAGCGTACATTAACATTCTATTAAATGTGGTGTACATATTTATAAATACATAATACATACATATTATATATAAATGCTATCTAGACATTTTTTTTTATAGAAATCTAAAAATATTATATATTTTACACTATATTACAAAAGTTATACCGTATATAAATAAATATAAATTTGAACTAAGCAGAAAATAGGAATTTATTTTTAAAAGTGAGATGTGTCGGACAATAATTAAGTAATTTATAGCATATTTACAAATTTAATTTTTTTTTTCAAATAGAATCAAAATCCATGTGACTATGACTATTATGTATATTTTATCATTTTATGTATAAGTTTAATAATATAATTAAATTATGTTTAAACCTAAGTCTCAATTCAGTCGCTAAATTGAATTAAAAAAAAAATCAATGAAATTGTAAAACTATAATATTCCTAGGATAAAGCGGTACAGTACCTTATAATAAAATATAGAATGATATTGATCTTCGACATACAGAGCTACCAAATACCAAACCAGGGAAAAAAATTATAGAAAAAATTCTTATTGTTAAATGGCGATTCGAATATACTAGTTAATGTAAACTTTGTTCAAATTCTCTCAAATGGAAAGTTGAATATAGGATTTTTATTGATTTTAACTAGCGAAATGTCGTTTCTATAACGAGACCATATGTATATGGATACCATTAATATATACTTCAACTTAATGAGCTAACTCTTGAACAAAAAAATATCCAAATTAGTCCAACTTAAATTTATTTTGGAAATTCAAACATTCAATATTCTTTTTTTTCACAAAATTATAAGTAAAATGGTTGAATAAATTCATTTACCATTACGTGTTTTGCCAGAAATTTTCTACATCCAATCTATGAAATTATAAGTTGTTACTTGGATATAATACGATTATAAAATCAGATGTAATTAGATAAATTATAAACATAATTTATATATATATATATATATATATATTTAGAAAAATATATATAATACTATGTGTACTATATATTTTACAATAGAGACACAATATGACATAAATATATTGAATGATCATGCAATGAAATGTGCAATAATTTCAAATTTTATTTAATTTTTTTTGCTTTTTGACTGTGCGAGTATGTCACATGGGGGGATAGTGCATAAATTTGTATCAATTCCATAAAAAGGAAAAAATCACAATTGACCATAATTGGCAAAAACTACAATTTTTTATTTCTTTTACAAAAAAAAAATTAAATAAAATTCATTAATTCTCTTTTATTTATTACATACATATATTTATAGTAAATGAAAATTATTATTATTATTTAACTTATTTATATACCTAGTTGATTATTTTTGAGCTGAGTTCTAACTACTTACAACCAGTTGATAAGAATTTCATGAGCCTAAATTAAAAGAGATGTACATAAGGCTTTCTAATGATTTTATAATTAAAAAAAATAAATTTCGTCAAAAATTATTTATCTCTGCATTTGTGTAACACCTTAGACAGACTGTAGATTAGGAACCTTGAATTTCACGGTTCGTCTACTTTATTTTTTACTTTCAAAGACGACGTGATCACTTTCCTTCAAAGCAGCATAGAAATTAAGTTATAAAATTATCTAAATTGAATTGCTTTTCAAATGACAGTAAATCTCTTCGATACGCCACTAAAAATCTAAAAATGTACGTCATGTCAAAAAAGTTGTATTAAAAGTCTATTTAAATGAAAAACCAATGAGACCGATGCTATATTATTTTGAACAGAGCATAACTATATAGTACAAAACTTTCATAATAAAAAAATTTTCGAAAATATTTCGTAATATTTTTGTTTGTCTAAAAAATGTATGCATAATATTAATTCGTTCCCATATTTAAATTTTATGACATTTTTTTTGTTTTTTTTTACAAACTTTTAGTTATACTCCTAATATTAATTCGTTTATTTTATTTTTAATTTATTTTTTTTTTTTTTTTCTTTTTGATCTTACAATAGATGACTTAAAGAACTCAATTCATATTAAAAATTTTACAACAGAAATACAAAAAAAAAAAAAAAGTAAACTTACAAACTTGTACCCATATGTTTTTCAATGAAACTCCAAATAAAGCTTTATATTTCCACTGTGTGTAAGAAAAAAAAAATAATAATAATAAAATAAAATAAAATAACTGAATGAAAATGAAATAACCAAACAACACAATAATGAAAATAATAAAAATCTTTTAGATGAAACCGAAAGTTAAAAAAATACCATAGTAATATAGGTATATATATAGTAAAAAATAAAATTCTATAAAAAATTATATAGACATATGAAATGTAGGTATGTAATTTCTATTGTAACTAATATTAATAGAATATACATATTTTAAATATATACATTTAATAAATAATAAAATTCACCTACTACTACGAAAACAAAAAAAAAAGGTCTACGATATTTTATTTTATTTATTTATTTAACAACACAGTAAGAAAAAAAAATTTTTAAATTTATTAAGTTAACAAAAAATATGAATATAAAAGAATCTTGAAATAAACTCAATGGGAGCCCCACATAAAGTCTTTCTTAAACCCGCAGTCGTGTAGAGAATTTTTTTTTCTTTATTATTCTTGAGTCAAATGAATTTGTGACTTGAAACATAAACAGAGCCGTTTACAACCTTCAAGTCGCCGAGAAGTGAAATATCAAAAATCAAGCTCAGTTAGACTCATTTACATTTTTTTAGCTATATGGTTTTCTTTAAGTGTATAATATTTCTAAATGCAGAAAATAAAATTTTTTTATTTTTATTTTCGTAGCTTACACAATATGAATAAATAATAATAAAACCTATATGTAAGTAATATGATGATTTAATAATAATGTAGTAATAAAATATTATATTTTATTATTAATTGTATATCGATGATGTCTTTTTAATTTCGCATTATTTATATATAAATATTCATATATATATATGTATACATTTATATGATACATATATGATTAAACCTATTATTAACACGTTAACAGAGATATATTATTTTAAATATAACTACTTACTGTTAGTACTACTGATTTTATATATTGTAAAAAAATATATGTTCCTACAACATGTGTAAACATAATAAAAATATATAATTAACAATTATGTAAAATGGATATTAAACCTACAATTTACTATTTTATAAAATATTATTTAGGTATATCTATTGAGTGTGTGTAGTAAATTTTTGTAAATATGGTATATAATAGAAAACTAATATTATAATTGATTAATTAATTAATTTAATATTCAAAATTAAAATGCTACCGATTAAAAAAAAAAAAAAAACAAAATGTGAATTATATTAATATTAGATTGCATAGATTTGAATGATTAAATAAAATCTTTGATGTTTTTTTTTCGGTTTTTTTTAAGTTTACAAAATAAATATATTTTATTTAAATTGATTGGAATTTATTTTTTAATTGGAGGAAATTATATTGTGTAAAGTGTAAGCTTTTTATGAAAATTATTATTTCATTTTTCGTTTTAAATTAAAATTGACGCATAACATAAGTTAATTGGCATTTAAAATATACATACATACTAAACTTTAACTTTTTGTTTTAATATAAAAATTTCACTAAGAAATCATATTTTATGCTTAACATTTTATATTTGGATCAGTACAGTGAATGAATGTGTATGGGCAGAGATAATAAACTATGTGATATCGTATTGCTTATTTAAAAATAGAAGAAGCTCATCCCATTGGGCCATTATTTAGTGATTTGATTGTTGAAAATTCAACATTTTTGTTTGATCAATGTTGAGATGTGTATGGCGTAGTCTATTTATAGTTTATTCATTTTTATCGAAGAATTTTAATCAATTTTATCAATAAATAAAATTAAATCTCAAATTTAAAAAAAATTGAAAATACATAATATTGATGGAAAACTCATAAAAATATTGCCATATATATTGGGCGGGGTGTTTGATTTTTCCAATATTGTAAAAGCTAAAATTTTTGTCTAGAAAAGAATCAAATAGAATTTTCCAAAAGTAAGTAAATAAAAAAAAAAGTTATTCAAAAAAGTTTCACTTTGCAATAAGTGCATATTTCTAACTTTTTTATGTTGTTTTTGAAATTTTAGAAAAATTTGTTATTTTTTTGCTAAACTCAATAAATATATGTATATATAAACTCTTCATTTTATTTGAACAAAAATAATGAAATTGAAAAAAAAAAAAAATAATATTATTTTTATCAATATGAAATTTATTTTTTTTTTTATTATTTTTTTCATCATTTTCAAATCGACCTCATTTCGCTCCAATAATGCAATGCGAAAAAAAAAAAAAAAAAAAAAATTAGAAAAATAACTTAAATTAAAAAAAAAAAAAAACAAAAAATCCTGTAGATAGTTTCCAGAGAAAAACAAAAATTTTCATCTTGTTTAGCAATTAATGAAAATAGTTCAACATTAAAAATATATATACATATAGTTTATACATATATAAATATGCAACTCTGATTTTACTATAAAATAGAAAATTTAAATGAAGAAGCAGAAACAAACTCGTTACATTTTGAATTTTTAAAGTATTTTCGTAATTTTATTTTTCGCGTTAATTCAAACAAATTTTTTTAAATGTAATTTAAAACCTATGTATAAATATCAAAATTTAAACAAAGTCTAAACAGAACAGATATCCTTAAAGCTGGAAGACGACAAGAGAGCAGTTAGAAAACCGATGATGGAAGGCCGCCGCTGTGTTAATAGATACCAAGACTATGGTTTACTAGAGGAGAACTAGTAAACTGCTGATAATAGGATGATAGGAACTAGGAACATCTGAAGAAGAAGATTGGAGCAAGGCACGGATTGTAATCCCATAGGGGGAAACATTTTCAATTTCAAATAAAATTTTCAAAGCATATTTCTTCAATTCTCGAATATTCAACATGAATTTTCAATTTTGCAAAATTATTTTTATTTTTTTCTGCAATGATAATAAGAAAAACTTTAAAAATTTTTCTCTCCACAGACCTTTTATGAGTTTTATTTTCAGTTTTTTTTTTTAATTACGAAGTTGGTAGAAAATTGTTAAAAATAATAAAAAAAAATAAGAAACTTTTATTTAAAAAAAAAAAAAAAAACTATGTAAGAAACAAAAATATGTATGAAAAAGTAATGTCATGGGGCTGATGTTACTAAAATTCCATTTTTTTTTTTTTTTTTCATTTTGCAACCATTAAGTATCAGAACATTTTCAAAATACAAGTAAAATATAAATTTAAAAAAAAAACAAAAAAAAAAAAGGAATAAATAAATAAAAAAAAAAAAAAGTTGGTGGAAAACATGCCAACTTTTTTTTTTCTGTCATGTCGTAATAAAAGCAAAAAAAAATATAACCAGCAGGAAAAAAAAAATAAAAAGTATAACAATTGCAGACAAGTTGACGACTTTACGCGAGAGACAGCAAACGTCAGAAAAAAAATAAAAAATAAAAATGCAATATATGGGAAAATAGTACTTGATTAAAAAAAAAAAGAAAAGAAAATGATGAAAAAAAAAATAATATAATTTTTCCACTTCAAATTTAAACCAGCAGCAGCAGCAGAAAAAATAAAACCACAAATTAATGAAAGTGCTGTATTTTTGTTTTGTTTCCCTTATTATTATTATTATTATTACATATCTATGATTTATATTACATATAAGTTGTTATCAACTGTCGGATATTCTCTATTTATCACAAAAATGTTTTGATGAGCAAAAAAAGAAAAGAAAATTTTTTATATAAAATGATTTTTTATTTTATCTGTTTTATTTTTTTTGTTTTGAAACACAAATCACTTTAATTAGATTTATTTTCATTTAAATGACATTTCATTATAATAATTTTTATTTTTTTCTTAATTTTTATTTTTATTTTTTTAAAGAGATTGATGACAGGATAAAAAGTTTGATGTAAAAAATATTATATTGGGGTTGAATATTTTGTGATATTAAAGGCGTGTAAAGGCGCGTTCTTACGAATCGATTATAATTTCTGGACAAATTATAAGTTGATGAAAACCAAACTTGAAATAAAATTTATGCAGAAAATATTTTATTCATTCAAACTTTATTGGTTAAAAAATTAAAAAAAAGCAACCAATGAATAGTCTTCTAGATAGTCTAAAACGAACTGTAAATCAATATTGAAACTACTGGCGTACTCTTTGATTCATTGATTACCTATAATCACTTTAAGATAATTATTAATCCATTATTGGATATGCAAAATGTGTTATAAAAGTGCGATATGCACATTATGACTTAATATGGATATTTACTGATTTATTTCAGTGAGTTAAATTCGTAACTTTTAACATTAAACAATATTTCGATTTTGACTTAAAAAGCCATAAATTACCATGTTAGACCGGCCATAACTCTCAAGATAATTATTGCTAAACGACTGAGAATATTCTCATTTGTCTATAAATTTTAAAAGATATTATTAATTATTAAAATATTATAAAAATTTACAAAGTTATATTTGTTAAATCTCTTTTTCTTTTATCCACTATGGACTTTAAAGTCAATCAAAACTAAAAAAAAAAAAAAAAAAAATTTTAATATATATTCCCTAATGACTAATTCGTTATGTTGTTAAAGAATAGAATTTCATGTATCTTTTCTTTTGATGTTTTAAAATAAAATTAAATATATACTTTTATGCATATTTATGTATATATACATTCATGTGTATACGGTAATGTGCATAAGGAAAAATTATTATATCATTTTAAAGCATATAGAAACTATTTTGCCAAAAAATCTGTTCTAGACAGAAATAAAAAAGAACCAAAAAAAAAAAACACACATAAAATTTATAGAAATGAAAGCTCAAAGTAATTTTATCTTATTACAGGAATCGATGTTAAAAACATTTTAATGCTATAAATGTATGAAATTCTATTATATATAGTGTATGCATAGCGTGTGACTGCGATTACTGTATACAGCTAGTTAGAAAAAATATGAATCTTTGAAATTCTTTTAAAATAAATATTTTCATTAAAATAATTAAACCTTTTAACGAAAATCATTAGGAATATTAGTTACATCGCTAAAAGAATAATATAGGGTTGTGAAAATTTACTTAATATTAATAATTCTGGTCATTCAAATTGACAAGTTTGGCATTTTACTCTCTTTTATAAAACTGATCAAAACCTTAAGAACACATTAATTTTCCGGACAAGATGGGGTTAAATGAAATATTTTTTAATAAAAAATTATACTATAAATTTCAAAAAGAAAATCTTTTTGCCAACATTTTCTTAAACAGATAGATTTTTTACATGTCTGAAACTGATAACATTTTATAACATAATTTAACATAAGAATATAAAAATGATAGTATAATATGTAAGTACCTATATTGTGGAAAATTAAATTTTAAATTAAAAATGGTAATAAACATTTTATTTTACTTTTGACCCTAATGGGTTTTATTTTTTTTTTTTAAATTAAAAATAATGTTATTGACATTTAAAATAAAAAAATATTTTTTTTTTATAGAGTTTCTATATATGTATATATATAACATTCTTGTTATGTAATTATGAAAAACATACCAAAAAAACATAAAACATTTTTTTTTTTAAAGTTGAATTTGCGATGTTAATAAATTTTTATACAGAAGCCAAATTGTTATTTAATGATTTTTTTTTTTAATTAACTAATTAATTTATCTAAACAAAATAATAAAGGATGGATAATATTTTCAGTCTTAATATTGTCTAATTAAGAAATATAATAAAAAATAAAGAGTTGAATAGGAAACCCTTTTAAAGTTAACTATAAAAAAAATTTATTTAAAATTCCATTGTTATATCGATAAAACGAAATTGGTTGGAAATTAATTATACATAACTACGTAAATGACTGAGATTTTAATGTTTTCGTGATTAAAAAAAAAAATACAACATATTAGGGAATTTTTTTCTGTACTTTCCAGTAAATGTAAAAATCTAGCTTTAATCATTTAATTGGTACTTAAAACTTCATACTTGATGTTGATGTTGGGCATTATTTGTAATTCTAGTTTTCCAATTAAAAGTATAATTTCGCCATATAGTTTAATCCAAAATTATTTATAGATTTTCTGAAGAAGTCTATAGTTTTTATAGATTCTCGAAATTTTATTCAACATTTTTTCTCTTTTTCACTTATTTCGATATTTTCAACTCAAATCAGTAAACCTTTCTAAAATTATATCATAAATATCAATTTTCAAACTTCAATTTGTGCCACTATGACACTATACATAAAACATTATTAAATTTGACTGAACTATTCTGAACTATGTCGTAAATTATATTTTTTCTTCCGCCTAGGTAAAAATCCCACCATAAAAATAAATTTAAATCTCTTTAAAACACAAATATTTTTTTAATTTACAAATTAAATTAAACAATTTCTCAAATTTCTTAAATTTTTTTTTTTGGTTTCACTACTATTATGAAACCAAATAGAAAATTTTGATTTATAACATAATTAATTAAATTTTATTATGTTTTCTTTTAATCTAATGGTCAACTATACAATGAAATCAAATCAAAAAAATCAAAAAACAAAACTTATATTGGATAATAAAAAATAAAAAAAAAATTAAAAAAATAATTTTCATAAAATATGTCTTTTATATCCTAAAATTTTATTACTTATTTGTAAATAAAAAATAAAAAAACATATGTATTTTTTCTATATAAATTTTTAATGAAATCAACAAGATCGAGGTGAAAGATAAATAAATTATGCTTTCATAAAATCAACATACAAAAATAAAAAAAAATAAAATTGAAAGAAAATATACATAATTCTAGAAAAAAAAAAAATGCGTGAAAAATTAAAAATAAAAATATTTACATATGTGTATACACAACAGACACATAATTCGATAGTATTACTTATATATGTACATATTTATTCATTCATATCATTCTTTATGTAAATATTAAGTTATGCTATGAATAAAAAACAAATTCTGAATAAAAAAAAAATTCTGAATAAAGAAAAAATTAAGTAATATCGTTCCAGTAAAGACTAAAGGAATTACAGATTTGATTAGGTAAGTATATTTAGTGTGAACGATTATTTCCTGTCGAACTTTATACTATTACTACTCATGATCGCGACAGAAATGGATTAATATAGTTACAACTTCTCTAGATTGATCTATTGAGCCGAAATGTTTGAACCCATGATCGTTTTTTCCCCTCTTATGATCAGATATATTATATTCCATTGTTAAAACTAAATAATTCAGATAAATATATTAATATAAATTTAATCATTAATTTGCAATAAAATTCCCATTACCCAGACCCTAAATATTAGAAAAAAAAAGAATTCAATTAACGAGCCCATTAATTATAATTAACTTTTTATTGAAAATAGAACACTTTAGAGAGATTGTGATCCAATCAGTTGTTAATGTTTTTCTATTTAGAAAAAAAAATTTAAAATTATAAATATAAATAAACGAAAATAATAAATGAATAAATAAACAATTATTTTTCTTCTTTGCTATAGGGAAATTTTCATATTGAAAATATATTTTCTTATTATAATTTAATTTTTTTTTTTTTTTTTTCAAAATTGAATGAATGATTGGAAAGTTGATGAACTGTCAAGTGGATGGAATCAAAATAATTATAGATAAGTCGCACAGAAAAGTGGAATGAAAGCCAATGTACTATTGAGTGAAAGAAAAGAAAGAAATTCAAGGACTATTATTTTTTTTTTGTGTAAATTTGCATTTAATTCACAAAAAATTTTTTTTTTTGTATTTAACAGATTATTATTATAAAAATGATGCTACTTATTCAGATTCACAACACTCAATGACAATTAGTTTAGAATAAAAATCTATTATAATTCATTAATATATATTTTCAAATTATTATTTCAGATTATTAAATTGACCTAAATAAAATTTTATAATTTAAGGCTCCATTATACGGTCAATATACAATATAATTGAAGCATAATATTGATTTTGTTCATGATCGTCTGAAAGTTGAGAAACATAATATGTTCAATTATTAATGTTTATAGAAAAGATATCGAAGACAATTAAAATCCTAAAATGATTTACTTTTTATTTAAAACTTTTCATCAAGAGCTTTATTGCTGAATATCACGGCAATATGATGGTGATACCTTTCAAATCGTAGTATAAAAAGTATTAGTTCCTGACTGAAATGAATTATGTACAAAGTTATTTTTGTATATTCGTTTTCGAATAAGTATAATTTAGGGTTGAGCCACCATTTTATAAGAAATTGAGCTATAATTGTTCTTGTTTGTGTATATATATATATACAAATATTTATTATTAAAAAACAAACCTTGATGTTTTGATCATTATAACTTGATCGCATCTTGTCGTTAATAACTATTTACATTGATTATTGTTAGATCTATTTTTTATCACCATCATTTCTTCAATAATATTGAACGTCTAGAGGGGTCTTTAAGTTATATAATGTATGAATAGATGAAAAAATATGTTTATACATATATTCATTTACTTAATAATAAATTATTTTAATATAATTATTTCTAAAATATGAATGTAAAATACAGAAAAGCAGAAGGAATTTTATAAAGAATTTTGGATCTAATGAAAATGATTTAAATTAATTAAATTATAATCATTATACCGTCATTCAGAATCAGATTAAAATTATACTTTTGTGTAAAAGATTTTTGATAATAATTTAATTAATTATTTTCAGTTATAAAATTTGATAAAAAAAAACAGAGTTTTAAAATCAAGAATTTAAAAAATTTATCATCTTCATTTTACACTATATCTATAAGAGTCTGAGTAAAAAAAATATCTGTTTTTTTTTTACAACTATGCAAACGAAATTTGATAAGATAAGATTAATTTAAAAAAAAATTTCACGAAATTGGAATCATTTAAAAAATTAAAATAATTTTAATTAAATATTGTGCATATTTTTTGTTAGAGTAACATTGAAAATATTAAGATAAATTGAGATTGTTTTATTTTTTGTGTCAACATAGCAAATATAGCTAAAACTATATTAATTTGTTTCAAAATTTAACCGCAAGAATTTTTATGAATTTCGAGCCATTTATAGAGACTTTGCAGTTATTACTTTAGCTTTGAATTACAAATAAGAAATCTCAAATCATCAAAATGTCAAATTAAAGTCTCATATTGGTGTTTCAGATTGCCTTTACTTCTTTACAAACTGATAATATCAAAAAAGCGAACTGATTTCAATAATTCTTTTCATTTAAAAAAAGTTATATAAAAAGGAAGCACAGGTTTTCAATTAAACAAGAGTTAAGACTGTTTTGCGAACAGTATACCTACCTACCGCTATACTATAAGTAGTTATACTGTATTTTAAATTTTCTAATTTAAAACTCGGAAATTTCTCCTTAAAATACATACATATACATAATTTTTTTTCAGGGTCATTACTCCACATTAAATATTAAACGTATTTTTTTTTTTCATTTTCATGATTTTTTTTTTTTTTTAGTAGAACTTTGTGTGTGCAAATTATTATCTGTCAACAGAAAAAAAAAACACATTTTTATAATAACTTCCTGCAAAGTAAAAAAAACAAAAAATACTTCTTATACAAAATTAAATGATTTCAGACGGAGAAAAAGAACCAAAAAACAACATCATTGACTTCTAACTTATAACGAACGAAAGAACATATTTATTTTTTTTATATATATACAACACGTACATACTTTATGCCTTTCTATCTTAAAGTGCTATGAATGGAATAATACGCAAATGGAGAAAAAAAAATGTGCAAAGGAAATGACGATATGTTGTCTACAAAGAATATGACAAGGTGACAATGTAACGTAATTAGCTAAAGTACTATAAATTGTACATATGTAATTTTAAATTAAGCATATAATAATAATAATAATAGCATTAGAAGAAAAATCACTTAATAATAATTTTTTTACAATTAATATGAAACTTATTGATATTTATATCGTGTCACATTATTATTATTATAAAATGTTTCTTATAAATTCCAATATAACACTCGCATATAAATTGCATATAACACTATATTGTATAAAAAATGTATCATGTTTTTTTAGTTGTTTTTTGTTTAACAAATTTGTTTTAATAGTATTAATTTAAATTATGTGTAAAAACTTATTCTAATTTTTTATTTTTTTTTATATATATAATTCTGATTCATACTTAAAAATAAATGAAAAAAATTTTAGTTAAAAATAAAATTAATTGTCTGAATGAATCATACATATTCATTCATAGACAGGTAAAAATGAATATTCAGAAAAAAGGTAAACAAAATAATATTAATAAAATAAATAAAAAAAAGGGGCCATAATAAAATAATATAAAAAAAAAATAATTTAAAATATCTGAGATTTTGAGATAATCATACATTTAGTTGAACATCAAGACTATATCTATAATATAATTAAAACGAAAATAAAAAATTAGTTTTAATGCATACCTACATATAGTGTACACATAGTCTGAAGGCCGGCGTTAATAACAAAATTCCGGCAATATCCGGCAAAGAAAAACGCTTAAATCATCAAAATTTAGACTTTTCACCACTAGAGAACTTTTAAGTTTAAAAACCCAGAATAGGTGATTCGGGCGTTTACATATGAGGTATTATATCTTTATTTCTGTGATTAAAAAGTTGCTTCGAAAAAGTGCTTGCGGGTGGTATTAAATAAAACTGACCCTAAAAGGACTTCGGTTTCATAGAATTTATAGCAATTCATAAATATTTAATGGGAAGTATTTTTTTTTTTAATTTTTATTTTCATATTTTAATGAGAATAGTTACACATATAGAACCGACAGAATCAACGACGACGCTAATTAAATTATCAATAAAAAATATATTTTTTTGTAAGGTTCAAATTAAAATTACACGAGATGTATTATTTTCCCACCAACAAAAAGAGCGTAATAATTTTATTTTATTTTTTTTTTCATTTTTATGACAATATAAAAATTTAGATAACAAAAGGTGATATCACAAAAAAATTTTATGCGCTGACCCCCAATTTTGATCATAATACATATTATAGAAGATTTACTTAGTATATACCAAAGATAATAAAGTATGAGACGTTGCATTGTATTTTTAAAAAAAAATATTTTAAATTTTGTAAATTCTAAAATTCTCTTACTAACACTACGTTTGCCGTCATTTGTATTAAACATCAACAACACGGAAAAAAAAAATTATCTGAATTTAAGAAAAATTGGTGTTACAAAAAGAAAATAATTGGGTTATTTTAGAACCTACAAAGCACTTGTGTGAAAATCAGTAAAATGTGTGAAAATCAGTGAAATAAGTTGAATTTATCTTTTTTGTTTTTGTTAAATATAGAAAATAATAGAGAAAATTCAGTAAATTTGAGTGAATATAGAAAATTTTGTGTTAAAACAAAAAAAAACTAAAAATTTTCGAAAATGTGAAATTCAGAAATAGGGTTTCTTGATCTCACACCAAATATTTTTTTCCGTGAAGCCATATTGTAGCAGCAAATAAACAAAACATATAAATCATCTCGTAGGCATAAAAATCATAACAAATATATATGAAACTCTATATGAAAATTCTTATAGAAAATTTAAAGATTGATCTGTAAAATAGGATCAAAACAAAATCCTTGATATTTATGTCGTCGGTGATAACTTAAGCAAAATGTTTAATGTTGTACGACGACCTGATATAGAAATCCACAGAATTTTTATATAAAATAATGGGTGTGTTATCTTCACATCAAGGCTATTATTATTATTTTGCGACATCTCATACTTTATGTAATCTTTGATAGTTTTAGCTCTCTGTACTAAAACTTCAGGTCATTTTTATTAAAAAAAAGAGAACAAAATTATAAATGAATAACAAAAACATTCATTTTTTAAGTGAAATTAAATTCTGCATTTTAAGAAGAAAAAAAAACTAAAAAAAAACTGAAGCATGAAAACTATGAAGAATGAAAACAAAACCAGAAAAAAAAAAGTAATAACAGGTAAAAGACGTGAGAACCAAAAAACAAAAAAAAAAAACTACCTGGTAAATTATAATTAAAGTGGCTGGTATTTCTTTTTGGTTTTATTATGGGATTTTTCTTTTATTATCATCATCTTACAAATTTGTTTTTATTATTCTTTTTTTTTTATTTATGAAATTATTATATTCGTATTACGTTAACTATCGAGAGTGAGTGTAGTTTTATAGGCGATTTTTGTTTTTCCAGCAGAAGATTAAATAATATATATATACTTTTTATATAATATAAAATTTAAAATAAAAAAAAATATCTTGAGTAATTCCAAATGGCGAGAAAGTTCAATGATTTAATTTTTATTTTATTGTTTTTTTTTTTTTTTTGCTTTCTTCAAGATGATTTAACATTAAATTCTATTTAATATAAATTGTGTTTGATCATTGTTTTAAAATTATCATAAGAATGAAATTCTTTTCCGCCAAAATGAATGAAAATTATTAGTACTTTAATCAAAAGTGTAAAAATTATTTTATAAAGAATAAAAATAAATAAAAAATTCTTCATCATCACAATGTTATTTCCTGTTTTTTTTTTTTTGTTCTGTAATTCTTCTGTTATTATAAAAAAGTCTATAAATTTCATACCTAGAACTTTTTTTTACCATAAATAAAAACTTTTTTTTCAGATAATGTAGGTATCCTCCCAGTCTAATAACTTGTTGAAATGTTTTTCTTATGCAGCGCCAAGAATTCGAACTGAGGGCTGAAAATGGATTTCAATGAAAATCGGTGGGTTTATTGTATATGGATTGAAATTGACTATAGAAATATCGATTTCTTAAATCAATTATAAACGGGCTCCAATTATGTGGTAGAACAACTGTTGGTTCCATATCTTTTTTTTGACCACTGAAACAATTAACAAGAAAAGTTTTTAAGAAATTCAAAATTCCTTGAAACAAGGCCCGCAAGAATTAAAAGTCTATAAATCCAAAAATATTTTTCAATAAAATTTAATGTTAAAATAAGCTTAATCCTTAAAAGAATTTTGGGCACAGTACAAAACATATTTATTTTATGATTTGTGTTTTTTTTTTTCAGTTTAATTTAAATCCCTGTTTAAATGAGAATAAAAAATATATATATAGCTATACTATGTGTATAAATAACAAAAATATGACTAATAAATTTGGTAAATTCATTGCTAAACATAAAAATGTTGTCCTTCAGTCAGAAACAAAACAAAACAAAATAAAGATTCTTTTTTAGCTTAGAGAGACCACATAATTCCTTTTTTTTTAATACAAAATTCGTTCATCCGTTTCTATTTTCCATTTCTTTTGTTTTTTTTACTTTTTATGTTTTCTTCAAATAACAGGATAATTCATGTTTATGCTCAAAATTTTAAGTTTTATAATATTCAGATTTTTTTTTTTTGTTTTTGCATTTAAAAATAAAAATAGGTAATTTGTAGGTGTGCGATAAAACATCTTGTTTATTTCAGATAAATTTCCTTTTTCTTCTTGTTACATACATATATATTTCCATTTTCTAGGATAAAAATCTATTGAAATTACATTTAATAAATTAAAGAAATAATTTGTTAAAGAATTAAACTAAGGACTTCTCCTTAATATGTATTTAATCCATGATAGAAAATTTTTACGTATTGTATCAATACCATCTTTAGGAACTTTTGGAAAAGCATTCTGCATTATCGCGTAACCGAAGCTAAACGAAATATTTGTGGTTAAGAGTTTTAAGCTGAAATAAAAGATTTGGGTGTTGATGATGAAACTTTAAATTTTTGTGTTAATTAAATGTGTAGAATTTCGTAGACATTCTTTAATTAACAAAATACCTGTATCTATTTTAAAACTGTAGACAGAATCGTGATTACTTTCTCAATTCCCAACTAAAAAGTTCTTTGAACTATTTTTCTATAAAATTTAACTCAGTTTGGCTAATAATTACTCTATATTTTAATTTCCTGAGCCCACAAAACTCTAAAATGCTTAAAATTCGCAAAAAAAAAAATAATAATAATTATATTTACGAAAAAAAAATTTATTATTTCCTTTCTTCGATCGAAGATGAAAGAAAATGGTACTTGTAAAACAAAGAAATAAAAAGTAAAACATAATACCTAAAAGTGAAGAAGTATTACAAAAACAAATTAAAAAAAAGAAATAACTAAGTATATAAAAATAATATTTTCCGATATCCTTTTTTTTTGTTCGGCAATTTTAAGGTCGTTATCTTTAAGGTGCGTATAGATTAAATAAGGTAAGTAAGAGTATAAAAAAGGAAGGCAAAAACAAAAACAAAAAATAAAAAAAAAGAATCTCTGAAAAATATTTGTTGAACACAAGTAATATACAATTCAACACAAAGCAATAAATAATAAATCATTCGGATTTTTATTATTTTTCTCCTTTAGATTATGCGTTTTTTTTTTTGAAAATATTTTTATTGCTTGATTATGTTTTACCTTTGAGAAACATTTTTTTTGTAATTTTTTGGTGAAATTTTCCGGGTAAAAAAAATTTTTAATTTTATTGGAAATTTTTGGTGAAAATAGAGATCAACAGAAAGATTAATTTAATAACTATCATTGATATAATTCTTGAGATCAATATTACCATAGATAATAAAATATATAAGATATCGCAGTGAGTAGTTTTAAATTTTGTATCAAGTATGGTTAGCGTTGCCAGGCGTCCTCCTTTACGGAGGACAGTCCTCCATTTACTACCTAAAATATCCGTCCTCCAAAAAGGCTTAAATGTCCTCCATATTGAAGTTTACAAAAAAATATTCCAAAAAATTATCGTAGTAAACCTGCAGCTTGGAGCCAAACAACTGTTTTTCATACGGAAATACTAATAATTTTGACTTGACACTGGACATTGGACATTTTAAATTTAGGTTTTTGTTTTTTAAATTTAATTGCAACGCATAAATTTTTACTTTCAATTAACGAAATGGCTGAGGTTGATACAAACAAAAATCCAAACAAAAATCCTTTCAGGAAAACAACGTATAGGTGTGGCCGAGGTTTCAAATTTTTTTTTCTCCATCATGTCCTCCTTTTGAGTTTTCAAAACCTGGCAACGTTAAGTATGGTGGTAATTTGTTGATTGGATTTTGGAAAATATACATATTAAAAATTAAAAAATGTTAAGAATCAACAATACATGTTTATATACCTATTTAGTACCTATTAGTTTGTCCGTAGCATAAAATTAGTATATCCAATGAGACATTTCATACTTTTTTCTTATATCTGATACAAACAATTTATTTTGTGTATTGACCAATAAACCAGAAGAAATAGATAGCAAAATTTATTGATTAATATTTTTTAAAATAAAGTGAGATTAATGTTCAAACTAGAAGGAAAAAGATAGCAAAAATATTAATAGATTAGATAGATAGATTGTAACTTTTTTTGCTATATATATATACTTAAGTTTTAATAATTGTAAGTACCTACCTATAGTATTTAATAAAAAAAAAAGTTTTGGAAACATTTTTTATTAAAAATAAACTTTATTTAATAATTAAATTATGTTTTTTTTTTGTTTTAATCTTATATAGGAATTCTACAGGAATTTTTATATATAGTTTAGCTTACGATATGTTTTGACTGTTTCGTGTGTCGTTAGAACATATAAAAGCCAAGATAGTCAATCAATTTTTGTTTTTGTCACTGCGTTTAAAATTGACAAAGGCAAATATCGTCATTCCGTCGTTTCCTGTAAACCTCCATTAAGAGAAGATGTTAAAAATTATTTTTTGTAAAATTCATCATCAAATGTTAACTTAAAAAAATTTAAAAAATATATATGTATAAACATTGTATTCAAACGAAACTATTTTCAACATCACCGTTATATAAAAAAAAATTTCAATTTAACATCAATGTACAAGAAGAATTTGGCTCGTGCATATACTTTGCTTCCATTTCTGCACACCAAAAAAAAAAGTCCATACAACCAAATTGCATTTCTTTTTTTTTTGCTTTTTTCTTCTTTTTTGTATTTCAAGCACATTTCAAGTATGTTATGTTGTTGCATTTCATTTCATTTTAATTTTTTTCTTTTTGTAAGTAAGAAGCAATTAAGGGAATATCAACTTGAAAAAAAAATAAAATAAAAAAATAATCATTTTAAATAACTCTGTATCTGACCTATCATACCGAACTATAAATTCATGCATGAATAGTCCGTTACAACTAATTTTAATATATTTTAAAGAAGTTTATATAAAGTAAGTTAGTTTTTGTTTTTTTTTTTGGACTTCTTAAAAGAATTCGCGAACATATTAAAAACAAAAAAAAAAGGAAAAATTTATAAAGAAAGAAAAATACAGAGATTAAAAACTTGTTTTGTCTTTAAAAAAAAAAACAATTTTTTTTAAATAAAATACAAAAAAAAAGTGTTCTCAATAAGAAATTTTTATTAAAAAGTATAAAATTTAAATTTAAAGCTTTGTAAAATTCCAATTTTAAACCAATAAATTTATTGTGACAGAACGAAATGAAAATTTTAAGTTTTTGAATTCGAAGAGATGTACATAAGTACATATATTTGTTTGCAAGTACACCAAGGTGCAAAATAATTAAACGCTTTCATATTTTTTGTTTAAAATCTTAACAGTTTTTAACAGATGAAACTGCTTTATAAATTTAATAAAATGTATTCGATTATTTGAACGGCTTAAAAAAAATAGATAGTTTTTTTAAGTTGTTTTTCAATGATATTAGATTGATTATTTTCATAGAGCTAAGACCTTAGTAGTCAGTGCTCGACAGTTGTAATTTTATTGTAATTCATTACACTAAAATTGGAAAAATAAATAAATAATAATTATTTTTCAGCGTAGTAGAACGAAACAAGGATCTCTTCGTGAATAATATAGTATATGCACATACATTGCAAAGTGTCACACTTGTTTCATATTTTCAAACCTGTGCATTATATTGAGAACCAAATCAAAGACAATGGCAAGACATATAAGAAAATGCGCATAAAACTAAGGCCATTAAAATGTATTTATTAAATTTATCTTAAGTTTTTTGGTCCTTTACTCTTTTTTTTTTTTTTTTTTTTTTTTTGATTTTCTGGTTTCATTTTTATTATTTTTTATTTTCATATTACTTAGGTAGTTTTTTTTTTTTTGAAATGCAGAAATATTTTAAAATATCTGTTCTCAGCAGATTTAATGCAAAGATAAAAGGTGTATTAAAAAAAAAATGAATAACAGAAGAATTGCGATATATGTGTACTAGGTATATATATAAAATTTTTTTTTTGCTCAAACTGATGTATACATATGAAAATACCTCAATACAGCGCGTTTTAATTTTTTATTTCGTTGCTTTTATTTCTCCTTTCGGTTTTTGGGTAACATGCATGCTGTGTGAGATTTTTAGTTTTAAAAAAAAAAAGAAAAGATTTTTTCAAAAAAAAAAAATTTCATCATTTAAAATGAAATTTCAATGAAGAACGTTTTTCATTGCGATGATTATTTTCTTCGATTTTTTTTATTTTTACTGCGATTTCGTAAAAACTTGTAAAAAGAAGGTGATTAATCACTTACATTAGGCTGGTCAGAGAACAAGAACAATATTTTATAAATAATTTCTTCTTTTTTTTTTTTTTGCTAGATTTTTTTTCGTCCATTCATATTCACATGTAATAATAAATTTTTTCGAGAAATTTTACTGACATTTTTGGTGAGAGAAAAAAAAAAAATTAGAAAATCATTAATTTTTCAAATCGAATTTCTTCAATTAAAAAAAAAATAAAAAATTATAAAACTGCATTTATACGGAAACAGATACCAATTTATTTGAACCTAATATAAATGTATATGAAATTAAATTGTAATTCTCGATATTGGATAAGAGAACTTACTTTAATTATTATAATTATGGGTAGATTATAATGTGCAATCATTTCCTCGAATAAGAAAGTGTAGAAGAAATTATTATCAAATTATTTGATTAACTACTTATTCAGATTATTTTGTCATTTATTTAATTAGTTTTATTATTTTATTTGTTTCAAAATAAGCGTTAAATTAAAATATTTAAAATTAAATTTAAAGGCAGGCTACTGGTGCAAAAATTTTAACAGTGAGATTAGAATGTTATAGAATGTACTAATATTAGCACATCAAAATTCCAGATGCAGAGATAAGAATAAAATTATAAATTTAATAAGATTAACATTCTTGAAAAAAAAAAAACTATCCTTTCAAAGGTGATATACATACATATATGGTAAACTACTATTTTTAGGCTATTCAAAATATATTCATCTTTTTACTAAAATTTATCTCTTTACTAAAATTTATCTCTTTACTAAAATTTATATCTTTACTAAAATTTATTCCCAATAATTGTATACCTAATGCAGAAAGCGAAATTATGATGTTTCAAATCAGATTCTATTAAATTATATTACTAAGCCTAAGAAAAAATTTGTATCAATACGAAGGGTCCATCTTAATAGAAAAAAATGTATAAAATTCAAAATAATTACATATTGTCCCTATATAGCGAATCGTAAAAACAACAAGTACTACACTGTTTATTTTTCCAACTCTCAACATTATTTTTTGCTGCAAATTCAAATTCACGATCCCAGATATCTTTTTACATTACAAATTGTAGACACAATGAAAATATTCTTCTTATCTGACAAAAAACATAAATTTATATTTTAAGTTTTACTATTCTCCCTAAAAATAAAACTATATCCACCTGTTAGCAGCACCCTACTTTTTGTTTACAAAAAAACAAGAGAAACAAGAAAAATGCTTATTTAAAGTTAAAAATCCAATAAAATGGACCCACATTTTTTTTGTCTTTCCAAAACCAAATATTTTTTTTTTATATCCTTTTTCGCAAAGGAAAAACAATTCAACTGGAAAATATTTTTAAAGGATTAAAATAATAACAACAACAATGAAAGACAAAAAAAGACAAATATTAGATATTAAATGAAAAGAAGAAAAAACCTTGAACCAAATTTAGAATTAAAAAAAATAAAAAAATGAAATAAAAGAAAAACTTTATTCACAAATTGGCAATTACTCGAGTGTGGGTAGAAGAGGTTAAGTTTTGACAAAATAAAAAACAATTTTCTTCGTTTTTTTTTTTTATTTCTACGAAAAAATTATTAAATTTATGATTGATATATTTATTTATACATAAAAATATCTATATTTATTTACCTTTACAATTTTTTTTTTTACATTTTAAAAGGTATTAAGTACATATAATAGAACCTTATCTAATCTATTTAAGTATTTTAATAACAAGTTTTTTTTTCTTTATTGCAAAATAATTTTCAGTTTATAAATAATGAAAATTTGTAGAAAATAAAAAACCTTAGTAATGACCTAAGATATTTTTGTGTAAAGTAAAAAAAAGTAAAATAAAACATCTATTTTAGTCAACACGACGAAGATTTAAATAAAATCATAATTTTTAAAACCATTTGACCATTACATATTCTAAAATTGATAAACTGAATTCAAGTACGAAAGTGAGAATTGATTCTATTGTCATAATATATTAGTGCACTAGTACTGAATCACAAAAATAAAAGTATCTTCTATCTACATTATGACATTACAACACAACACAATTTGCACATTTTGAAAACTATCTCTAGGATTTCGAAAAAAAAATATCTCCTTTATTAAGAGATAAATAATACCTGTTGTCGTTATCGAATTTAATTCGGCAATCGAACTTATTATTAAATTGTTATTAAAATGAATTATGAAACTATCAATCAAAGTCACAATGCAACATCAAGATAGATAACATCAAATTTTTTCTATTCTCTTCATAATTTTTCAAAATATTACTTACTAGTACTAATTAACTAAAATTAACAACAAGATATAAATATACAAATTACTACATACATACTTATGTTTTCTTCAACAATGTTTATTTTCTTGTCTACACCTTGAAAACAAAAAATAGATACAGACATAAGGTACAATACCTGAATACTAGGTGTTTTTTTTTTTTTTTCATAAAAGGTAAATTTATTTATTTTAGTTTTTTTTTTTATTTTCTTGAATTTTTTTTGTAAAAAATAAATAAAAATAAGCTTCAAGAAGCTTTTGATAACAAATTTGCGATTTGGTTAATATTTTATTAGCCTCATAATATTAAATAATGCTCTGTTATAGTACAAGTTGAAGTTGAAGGTTATTTATTGATTCTCTATGGTTTTTTTTTATTTTATTATTGTTATTATTATTATTATTATTATAAAATCACCCACGAAAATATTTTATCTCCATTACTTATTGGTTTTTGAATAAAATAGAAAAATAAAAAATAGAAAAAAAGCATAAATATACATAATTTTATGTTATTATTATATAGTTAGTTATGTTTTTATAATGCTTATGGTTAGTATATTAAAAAAAAAAGAAAAGAAGATTTATAATGCTTATTGATGAGATATGTTAGATATTGTATTTCTGGTCTGAATTTATTGATTTCAGTTGCTTCAGGGGGTATACAAAAAAAAAAAATTTTTTTTTTATTAAAATTGGGAAATTTTTAAAATTGAGATAAATATTTTACAAAAAAAAAAAATTCTTATACACAATGTATACCTATAGTAATATTGTTGTAATAAAACCAATAATGTTCTTATGACATCGTTATATTAGTTGAATAAATTTAAAATTAATAAAATATGAAATTCATAAAAGGAAAATTTATATTAAAATTTTTGATGAGAAGTTAAAAAATAAGTTGTACTATGAAATTTAGGATTTTTTTTTGTAATATTTTGGATTTAAAGTCTTTTGTACCTAATTTTCGTTCATCATGTTCAGTTAATAAAACAATAACTTTGCTATAAATTGTCAAATTTATCATAGTTAATGATATTTAGAGTAGAACAAAATAAAGCAAATATTAGTGATAAATTACGCACATTCAGTTCAAAAATCTGTATTTATTTTTTAATGTCAAAAAGTCAAAAACTAGCCAGGTGTGGAAGCAAAATCCTCCGGGTAACGTTTCAGCTGGCTTTTAAATTGTACACACTATGATGTGTAGAGTATTTGAATCGTTTTTCCTAAATTTTTTTTTTATATATTTTTAAGTACCTACAAAATTTTGAGTATATACTTATAATTTTCAAATCTAATCACACAATATTTTTATCAATAAAAATTCGACAAAAATTTTTGTAAAATAAAAAAACAAAAAAAAAAAAAAAAATCCTTACCTTTATTATTATTATCCAAATCTAAATTAATTGAATCAAAATATTTTTTAACTGAATCACAATTTAAATTTTTTTCATTACTATTTTTTAAATGATGTTGTTGTTGTTCATCCAAATTTTTACTATTAATTATTAAAAATTTATTTATTAATATAGAAATAATGAAAAAAATTATTTTTACGATATTCATGTTTAACAAAAAAAAAAATATACTTATTTATATTTATTAATAAAACTTAATTTTTGAAAGAAAAATTTTTTTATCTTTTTTCTTATATTATTTTTAACTTAATTAAAATCGAATTTATTTATTTTTAATTTAAACATATTTTTATTATAAGTTTTATTTATTATTTTATTTTCAGTTGTTTTTTTAAATTTACGTTTTTATCTATTGGCTTTTTTTTTTGTTATGAGTACACCTTTGCAACTATCTCTTTTTTTTTTTTTTGTTTTACTATTTCATTCATTAATTTTCGCGACCTTATTATTGAACAAATAAAATTATAATGATAATAATTAAAAAGTAAATACAATAATGGGGAAAAAATGTATGTTTATTTTCTATAAAAATGTTATGCCGACGATGATGACGTTTCGATAAAATTTAATGTTATCATTTTCATATATTATCAATTTTATATAAATCTCAATTTATTTTGCTCTTTTTTGTCAATTAGTCATGTCTTTGCTTTTTTCCTTTTTTTATTTATAAATTTTATTTTTCTGCGAATTTTATATTATTATTATTATTTTTTTAATTTAAGTTAATTTTATGACAATTTTTTTTTTATTTTTATTTATTTAAAATTTTTTAATTTTTGAAAAAAGCAAAAAAAAAAAAAACAATAAACTTGATTAACCACTCTGCAAAAAAAACATTAACATAATTTTCAAAAATATAATTTCTTTTAATTTTTAATTTTTTTGAAACTTTGTTCTTTGTTGTAATTTTAATTTTTTTTTATTTTGGATATTTTTATACCTAGGTATTCATTTTTTGTCACAGAAAAATTTCGCAAAAAAACAAATAAAAAAAACAAACTAAAAATTAATTACGAAAAACAAAAAAATCAGAACAAATATTATTTATATAGGTAAGTTATATAAATATATCTTTTAAGATGTCAAAAACAATATAAGCTTTATTTATTTTATTTTTTTTTTGTTCTTTTCTATATATAAACAAAAAAAGATACTTCAAAAAAAAAAGTAGTAACAAATATCTTTTTTTATTTTATAGTTTGTAAGAAAATATAATGAAGAATCAGCTGAAAAACTTTTTTTTGTTTTTTTTTTTTTGTATTTCTTCGTTAGTAGTATTTTGGCTGTAGGTATATTGTATAGAATTTTTTCAGATATCAACCTTGTTCGACGTTTAGACGAACTAACCGTATAATAATTTTTTAGTTTTTCAATTAATAATTATAAATTAATTTCTTTTTTTTGCAAAAAACAAAAAAAAAAACGTTTTGGAAATAAAAAAAAAAAATTCGTATAAATATTTTTTAAAAAACACACACGTTACGAATAAAAATCTTTTTTATTAATTTTGTTGACAAAAAAGTAGAAAAAAAAAAAACAAATTGTATATTATTATAATAAAAAATAAATTCACCGGGAAATAAAATATGTTTTCACATTCAAGTTTCATTCAAGACTGAAATTTTTTTTTAGAAGAGATATTTTTATTGACAAAACTGAAAAAAAAAAAGTAAAAAAAAAAAAGAAATAATATTAAAAAGAAAAATCGAAAATTTTGTACAAAAAAAAAAAACAAAATAAAATTATGTGAGAGCGATGTAATAATAAATACACATAACTTTTCACAATCAAAAAAACATTAATACGATTTAATTGTAAGTCACACTTGGATTACCAACTGTTGATCATATCCGGTTGAATTAAGATACAAGGGACAAAACTATCTCTACCTTTTGAAGATAGATTTATTTTGTAAAGAAGTACAAGAAGCTTTTTGTAATTGTAAAGTTCTGTTTACTTCTGGCAAGTAAATCGGGAAAATAAGACAATTTTAGTTGCTTAAACTAACTTGAGCAAAATTGTTCTTACTAATCCGATTTATACTTGCCATATATAATAGAAGCTTAAGACGTTATTTCATCTATTGAAGAAAATTATTATCTTAACAATAATCTCTTGTACACATTTTTTACACATTATTTTTTAAATTTACCAAAGCTTTCAAAAATACAAGGCATAGTCAAAATCCAAAATACCTACTGTAAAAATGATATTGAAATTTTTTTTGCAGTATTGACAATCTTAAAAGTCCTTACTTCGAAATTTAAAAAATATTTTTCTGGTTTGTACTTTTGCACTTTTTTTTTTGCTTTTACTCTTAAATAATTAACAGAAAGAAACCTTTACTAAATTTGACTGCGAGTATTTAATGAAAGCTATTCAAAATCACTGTGTCTTCACAGACCATTAAAATTATGAACACAAAGTGGGTTATTATAATGGAAAATTACAAAACATTTCGAAAATCAACTGAAATATCCGAAAATCCACAGTCACGATAGTTCGTTCATTTCTAAGAATAACATAATTCGAAACCAAAATTGAATAATTTTCTTTAAAAATTTTAAAAATAAATAAATTAATCAGAATAAATGTATATTAAAAAATATAACAGATGGTTTATATAAACAATTAAAAGTAAAATAAATGAATGGAATGAAAGGCATACGAAAACTTGAACTAAAATAAAATATCATCTCTTTTTTTTTTCATTTCGCTATTGTTGATGTATTTTTCACATTTTTCTGAATCTCTACTAAAATCTTTACTTTTACATGCTATTATTATGATATATGGACATAGTATAGGTATAAATGTAAATAACATTAAAATATACATAAAATATTGCATTTTTAACTTAAGTAAAAAAAAAAAAGAAAAAAATTAAGAACAAACTGGCAACAGAATCAGAAAAGAATCTCACTTTTTTGTCTATTGATATGAGTCATTTACTTTCAACCTGAAAGATATAACGAATTTACAAAAAATAATGAAAGAGTAAAAATAATTTTTAATATTAGAAAAATACGGAATACTGTGAATAGAATTGTATGAGTTTCTTTGAAAAATAATAAAATATGTAAAGTGTTTGAAACACATAAATCCATTCTCGTTTTTTAACAAAATTATAAAGTGATGAGTGAATCAAGTTGAAGTTGGAGGTGCTCATTGATTATCTACATATAACGCAGTTGTAAGATTAAGAAGATGTTGAAAATATTTAATTAAATAAAAGCAGAAATTTAAGTTTTTGACAAAGGTACATTTTTTTTTATTATACCTATGTCCTATATGCCCAAAAAAAATTGTGTTGTTAAAAAGGCATATGGTTCAAGAGTTTCAAATCCTGTGTACGTTATTTTTGGTTCAGTTTAAAAAAAAACAAAACCTAGTTAAATTTTATTTTTCTTCAGGATTTCAGACTGTTTTTACTAAAATTTGAATAGCCATCATTTTAATTTCACTTATTTTCTTTTGTAAATACATTCGGTTTTTCTGTTTATTACAGTGATACCCAAAGGACCACGGTCTTATAAAATGATAATGATGCCAAAAGTGTTAGCGTTGGCCCGACAAACCACTATTATTTTTCATATTTTTTTCATTCGACAATTGAATAAAAATGTATACATATTGTATGTATAGATTTTTAACATATTATATGTATAGATTTTTACCATGTGCCTTAAAAAATGTAGTTTTAACGAGTATTGTATTGTATGACTGACTATGTAGAAAAAATACCGGGCGCTCAATAAAGAAAAAAAGCTTTTCCTTACAAAAAAATTCAATGTGAGTAAGATACTTATAGAAATTTTTATTTCTACTCAAAAGATAAATAAATTTATATACCTATTAAATAATATTTTGTTCATGATAATAATACAACCGTATGTGCATTGGATGAAAAGCTCTTGAATGAAAACTTAATGTATGTAGACTCAAAGTGAAATAAATATTTAAATCGTCATCAACGGTTATCTCTGTTCTGTGAAAACTCATTAAATCCATTATTTTTCCCTTAATTGAATTATATCATCAATTTGTAGGTACCTACAAAAAATCTCTTAGAACCTTATCTATGTAGGTATAATAAATCTTATAGTAAAAACAATCAGTATTATTTTATGAGTTGCAATAGCAAAAGGATAAACTAGAAAAACGAAGAAGACTTCCAATGTACTGAGATACTAATTGCCTATGCCTACACATTAAAAATTTATTGAATCAACATTAAAGACCAGACACTTTCATCCGGAATTTCAATTTTAAATCACTATAAGTATTTATTTTGCTTGCGATATTCTATATTCATTGCATTATGATTCAACATTTTATTTATTTTAATGTCATCATTATGAATGCAGTAATTTTTTAATTCCTTTTTTATTTTTCAAAATCTGAAAATTTTCAATAAAATAATTAGGTAAATAATTTTGTTTGTTTTCATTATTTATTATTTTTATTTTATATAATGGTTTGTTTTGATGATTTGCCGCTATTTTTCCCACTGAGCAGAAAGCTTCAATATTGACAATATGTCATCATAAGTTATTGAAGCGACATCTATTGTTTTTTACTTTAATCAGTTTGGTGGTTAAAAATCATATGGAAAATATAGTCCAAATAATAGTTTAAAGCTGTTATATGAACCTCCCGAATTTTCCCGAAAAAGAGCAAATACATGTTTGGGAAAGGATTGCATGATTCAGGTTTGCTGCAAGAAATCACAGGATGTACATTTTCGTTTTTTTTCACACAGTATCGTATCTTAGGTAGATCTAAGAATATAGTCAATAAAAAATTATTTTCATAATTTTCGTTTTTGACAATGAGTTGTAATCATAGGATCTATAATAATAGAATAAAGATCTTTAGCAAACAAAAATCTCTAAACTTCCAATAAAAATGTTAGGTTTATGATTGACGGTTCGTATAATTTCAATAATATTTATATAAATATAATTAAATTTTTTTTTTTAAATATTAGGAATAAGTAACGCATTATTGTTAGAAAAAATATGTATAAAAATTCAAATATGAAATTTAGGTATATTAAATAACAATTGTTTTTGTAAAAAAAAAAAAAAAAGATCACTGGAAATGAATAATAAATAATTGTTTGCTTTTCATAAATGTTGTACAGCTTCTAACAAAGGTAGATCCTCTCTTTTACGTTTTCGTTCACATTTAGGACACGGTTCTGATTCTGTTAAATATTTTTGAAAACAGAAATCATGAAATACGGCACCACATGGTTGACACTAAAAAATAAAAACATAAAGAATAAAAATTTAAATAATGTAGTGCAGACTCTAGAGGGCAATAAGAAAAATTATAATTTAAAATTTGCAATAAACATCTTACCCTATATGTTGTATCCAAATTAAATGGATACAATACTTTTGGACTGCTGCATATTTCACAAATGAATCCTTTTAACCGACACAAATTACAGTTAAGAACATGATCCTCTCCAAATTTTACGGACTTCTCCAGTAACTGAGCTAATTGCCCACTTTGAATCATAATTAAATCCGCAATTGAATACTTATGAATATGATCAAATAAATAATTTTTAGATTGAAGTAATTTTTGCAATTGATCAATACTAGAATCACAGCAGGTGTATAAATAGGCTCGAATAAAATTTAAACGAATTCTTAAAGATTGCAAATGTTCCATTTCTTCTGATGCTTGATAAATGTCAGGGTTCAATAACTAAAAATATATTGAACATAATCAAAAAAAAAAAAAATATTTACATAATAAAGTTTGTATACTTTCAGTTCTATAAAAGGTTGATTCTGGAATTCTTCCAAAAATTCTGCAGCTCTTTTAGAAACTGTAAAACGTCGAAAATCCCAATTGTAAATTATTTTTGCAGGAATTAAAAACTGTGTTGGCGAAATACATTGATCACAAAAATAATTACCACTAAAAGAGCACGGCCTAAAAACCAAAAATAATTTTGAATACGTAGGTTTTGAATAGAGATCATAATGACTAACTTGGCATTCGCAAAACCTATTCCCAGTGGATAGGCGCATCCTTTACATACAAATCCTTGTCTATGTAAACCATTCTCTCTAGCTAGTCGACATAAATATGTAACCATTTCATGTAGTTCTGATTTCGTAAATTTTTCTGATATATTTCTAGGTACAACCTCAAATTTCATGTCCTGAAATTCAAAATACATAATCAAGTATACATTAGTAAAATGTTACGTATTTTCAAACTATTTACAATTATTTTTTATTTATAAAATTTAATTATCATAAAGATGGAAAGTTGGATCAGTTTTCGGTTGGTTATATAAATTTTATATATATAATTTTTTTAAATTTTTAAAACTATATTATAAATTTTTTGTTTTCATAACTACTTCAAATAACAAACTTACTTCATTAAGTGTAGGTTCATCAAAAGAATCGTTATTTTCAATTTCTTCGTCACTCAAGTCTCCTAAACTTGTTTCAAAAATACTCCATACATCCTTTTCTAAATCAAGTTGTTTTTTTGATTTATTTTTCTCCTGAATTAAAAGTGTATTGAAATCAATTGGTGATCGTAGGGAAGTAAATGAATTTGTCAAACTATTTGAACGGCTAAAATTACTCTGTGTTTCAGAAATTTTAAGTTTCAGTTTCATTTCGCTTCCCGAAGGATTCGACAGCTCATCAGACCAACCATTCATTTCGCTTATAGAATTTCCGTGCAACGAAGATCGTTTTTGTTGTTCATTTTGTTTTTCTTCTACTTTCAAGATATTTGCAACTTCTTCGAAATTATTTGCATTTAGAACTTTAGTACTTTCTATATTCTCTGCCACGTTTTCATCATTTTCATCACTTTCATTGATTTGACCAATTTTGTTCAAAAAGATATGTAAATTTTCTGTGTCACTTAAATCACTAGCAGCTGCAGCTTCATTTATATCTTCTTGTGACTCAAAATCTTTGAAAGTACAAAAATTTCGAAAAGGCGAACTTGATATGGATTCTGAAAAACAATCACTTGATCGTAACGGCTTTGGAATATTGACATCACTATTCAAAGAGGAAGCAATATCTTCTCCGCTAGTAATCTAAAATAAAAATCATTTACTCTCTGATAAGTGCGATTCAGTAATTTGAATGTGAAAGTTATATTTACGGGACAAGATTTAAGTGGTGGTGTCCAAATTCCGGATAATTGTAATGGTTCATTAGGCCAATTATTTAATAAACTTGAATTTACAGGTAAATTTATTTGTATACAAGCTTCAATTCCTTGAATTATTTTTTCAGCTACCTCAACTTGATCTGAATCTTTTAAAAATGCATTCTTTTTATAATATGGATTCAAAGCATTTGAATTTTTTCGAATATTGCTTAAATATGACGAAAGCAATGATTCGCTTAAGCTAAGTCGAACCCATGATCTACATAAACCAATCTCTGATGTTATTTGTGACAGTGATTCCAGCTAAAAGGAAATTTCATTATTAGACTAAAGGCTATGTGCATATACATAAATTATTAAAAAAAAACGATAATAAGTAAAGCTGACATGAAAGATTATAGTAAGTATTGATTTTTTTTTTTAATTTCAATGTTGTAGGATTATCCACTTAGAATTGGAAGTTGGTTCCTTCAGATTAATGGTAAAGTTTTCAAGTTAAATATAAACAAAAATATCTAATCTTAATTTTGGTTCCGAACTTCAATCTTTGCGCATTAATAAGTTTACATTGATATTAAAAATTACAAAATTCAACACAAATTGAAAAAAGAATTAGATTCTTTCAACTATCTGCTATTTCAATTAAGCTTTACTTATGATTGGAAATTTTATTCAATACAAAATTTAATGATAGCTTCTTTGTCCGATAAATGATGTTACTACATATAATTCATGTTGAACTAAATTTTATTGATACCTGTTCTATTTTCTTTTTTATTTGTTTATTTTTTTGCCAACCTGTTCAATTGTATTTGAATGCAGAAACAGTAATAATACTGGCCAAAAATTTGGTTCTGGACGATGGTCAATATTATCTGAAATTATGTTCATAGTTTGCCATAAAAATGAATCCTTTAAGCCATGTAGAAAAATAGCTTCGATAGTATTACACAAGGAATTTGTTGATTCAGTTAATTCGAAAAAATCTAAAAAATATAAAAAAAAAAATTACAATTTTAATAGGAAATTTGGATGTAGAAAAATTCTGTCGGTGAGTATGTAGGTTCCTACATAGTATGTACCTATCCTTTTTTTTTTAAGAAAACAAGAAAAAAATTTACGATACCTACAGCAATAATAATCTCAAATTTTTTATACATATAAAAGATAGGTAGATAGGTAGGTATAGTTAGTAGGTATCTAATCAGAGGTGATGACTTGCTTAGCTGAATATAAAAATAATAAAATTAAAATAAATAAAAATCACCTACCTTTGTTTTTGTCCTTGAATTCAAATTGAATTTCATTTTTGTTATCATTTAAACTGTTTATTATTGTCTCTTTTATTAAATCTTCACGTTTTTCTCTAAAATTCGTGAGTTTTCTAAAAAACGACATAATTTTGAAAAAAAAAAATTAATTAAAAACAAAAACTTTTTTTTTAATTTTAATTTTTATCTACAACTGTGAAATGAATTTACAAAATCTACATCTACCTAATAATTTTTATAATTTTGTAAAATAAATGTAAACAAATATTTGCGACTTTTTTATTTATTTTCTTAAAACGTCATAGAAACAGCTGTTAACAGCCACAGTCCACTTTATTTTATTATGTATTTTGTTTTATTTTATTATTGAAAATGCAGTGGAATTGGATTATACTATATACTGCTGCTCAATCACGATGGAACTAACGAGTATTAACCCTTTGGCGGTCAGGAAACTATATATCTAACGTTTAACAGTGTTTCCAGTGGCAAACTTTGAAATAGAATAAAATTTTATGGTCTAAAATTATATACATACAAACCTCTTTTTTTCACAAATTAAGCTTTCATTTAGGATCCCAGTCTCTTTAAATGACATCAAAAACTATGAACATGTTGAATAATAAATATGAAAACTAGATTGCTGGATTGAGGGATAACCTGATTTATAGCTTGTTTACACTTAACCTAATTTAACATGTTCGGACAACGAACATGTTCCGTTGGTGTTTTTTATTGTGTTTTTCATAGTAAAAAAATTAAAACAGAAACACGTTCTTCAACATGTTTCTACAAAAACATGTTAATTTTCAGGGATGAATGAGTAATTTTTGAATAATATTTTGTTAGGCAATATTCAGTATGCATTAATTTTTACTTGGTATGTCATTTTTGACTTTGAAATTTTATAAAGGTGGAGATAAACTCAAGAGAAATGACGCGCGAGTTCTTAACCTTGACACAACTTCATATTTTTTAACTTTTTTGGGGGCGTCAGTTCCTTTGAGTTTATCTCCGGTATTATTTGAAATTGTTTATCTGACAGAGCTAAACATGTTAACATATGAAAAACATCGTTTGAACGGTCGATTTTCCAAAGATGTTTAACTCCTTTCGAACATGTTAAATTAGCGAAGTGTGAACAAGGCATTAATTTATGAATATTTTTTCCAATTTGTAAGCCTTATTTTATCATTCAATTGAAGGTTACCATTTTAATATTGCCCTCTAAGGTTTTATAACGTAAGCTTGTTTTTTTTTTCATAATATCAGCGACAACACTACTCAAAGAAATTTCCGCTAAGAAAAAATTTGTTAATAAAAAAAATTTCGCCGTTGAAAAATCAAATTTTTACATAGCGTCGTGAAGACGCTTTCGTTTTCATAAAAAGAAAAAAAAAGGAAACAATTTTTTAATTGGAAAAAATTATTAAAATTAGAAAATAAAAAAAAAAAAATCAAATAAGGAAAAAATAATTAAAAGTAATAAATTTGATCTGTGCATGCCTGCCACTGCATAGCAAAAAATAAGAAGAAAAAAAAAGAAAATGAATTTATCAAAGAAAAACGGGATCTTGTTATTTAAAAATGATTAAAATTTAAAAACAAAAAAAAAAAAAAGAAAACTTAACAGTAACAGCAGCAACTGTGAAAATTGACAATTCTATAGAGAAAAAAAGAAAAAGTGAACATAATTTTTTTTTATTTTTCTTTTTTATGAAATTTATTTTAAAAATAAATTTTTAATTTGAAATTTTTTTTTAAATAAAAATAAATAATGGAAACAATCCCGGAACAGTCCAAGTGTGAAGGTAAAATTTATTTTTTTTAATTTTTTAATTTTTACTTTTTTTTCGTTTTATTTTAAAAAATTTTAATTTTTTTAAATAAAAATTCTTTTTAATTAAAAATGAAACAAAAGAAATATTAACAGCTGTTTTGAGAAGAAAAGACAAAATTAAGTCGCAATGGGTTCGCTCAATTTCATAGCTTTTATTTTTCCAATTGCAAGATGCAAGCATTATTTTGATATTGTGTTCTACACTGTATACTAAGCTGTCTCTACTAATTGTATTGTTTTATATGAAACATTGTGACGTCAGCAATTTGGATTAATTTCTTTTAACAAAACACAGAAGTTGCTTTTGAAATAAAGTTAGGGATATCTAGAAATCTTGCACTCTAGTACTAAGTGAGACTCCGCTACCTACCTATCTAAGTGTCAAATACAATTTTTTTTAGTGTAGCAGTAGTCAATACAGTTCTGGTAATTAAACGCACTAGTATCCGGCCATTTAAAAGACTTAAAAGGTCCTCTTCAACTCTTCAAAGCAAGCATACTAAATTTTTTTCTGAGCAAATCGACTTATTTTTTTAATATTCGGCCAATCAGTGTATTGATACTAACGTTGGCCGGGCACTAGTACGTTTACTACTAAATACCTACATAAATATTTTAAAACTTCTTTTCTTTGTAGATGATCTCAAGAAATAAAAGTCTCAGATGATGAAAATGATATATTATAGACTTGATAGACATCAAATTCACGTGCGAAATGAAAATGCAACAGGTGGTTTTATCATTTCTACCTGTAGATACCTGTTTTTATTTTTTTTTTTAATAAAAATTTAATTTCAAAAAGAAAAGGAGACATAAATTCGGTTCGGCTTAATTGCTTTCATGGAAAATATTCAATTCAATTCAACATAAAGATTTCAAAGCGTTTTCTCAGCTTAGAAGTTAGCTTTAAAAATTTCGCATAGGTATATTTTTACTACACGTCACAATTAATTAAGAATTAAATAATTTTTGAAAAAATTTTCTTGCTTTATTCGATTCAAAAATAGATACAAATAAAATCAGCTTCATTCGTAAATAAAGAAATTTTTATTTCTGAAATTTTTTTTTGGCTAAAACTGGAATAAAAATATTTCGAACAATTTTTCGAAAATTAAATTATTATTTATAATTGTCATTATACGTAGATATTTAATTTTACTTATAGAAAATTTTTTTTTTGTTTTTGCTTATTTCAACAAAATATTTTAATATTTTTATTATTTATTCGGTTTTGTCTTTCAGATAAAAAAAAAAAAATTTTGTAAATATTTATCATCGTTCGCAGCAGCAGTAGCTTTGAAAAAATAAAATTTTCAAAATGAAAATTTTTGATACTTTGTAGGTGGTCTTTTATTGAATGTTTCATTTTTTTTTTTTTTTAATTTAAAAAAGCACCTTATTCAGATTTATACGGATACCTTGCAATCTACATTAATATGAAAAATTGGGGGTACTAACCATTTTTTTTAAGGTTTTCATTTGACATTTAAAAAAATTTTAATACTAACCTATTTTAAATAAAGTAGGTATTTATCAATTATTATTAAAATTTTTAATTACATTTTAATTTACAAGCTTTTTTATTTTAGGTAGGTATAACATTTATATTACAATTTATGTTTTTGTATGTAATAGCTAGAGGTTGCTGTTGTCAATTAACAAATCTTTTGTCAATATTTTTGATCATTTACTTAAAATTAAAAAACACCCAAGAAATTCAGCTCATGATTTTGTCAATTGAAGTCATTGATTTATGATTTTAATTTTTTTTTATAATCTTATAATAACCTTTACTTGGAAAATGATTGAACAAGATACAAAACAGAACAAGTTTCACTACTAGAATATTTTAGTTCTCGGCTGCAATGAAATATTGGTCATCCAAGAGATTATACCTATCTTGTACCTAGTTTTTATAATATTTGTTTAAAATTTTCAATTTGATATTTCATTTTTTTGCTTATTTTTAATGATATAAAAAAAAAAAGAAGATTTTTGGCGACTATTTGTCGTTGAATATTATTTTCCCATTTTCTGTTTTTTGTTTTTTTTTTTTTTTTTATTTCATCGTTATAAAAATTTGTTATTGAAAAATAAATTTTCAAATGTTTTTCATTTTAAAAGCGAGAAGAAAAACAATTCGAGAGAGTTTTCTTTTTCTTCGTGTTCCTTAAAAGAAATTAGTTTCTCTGTTCTCGAAAATTGTGTTTACGAATTTGAATAAGAAGTGTGCTGCCGAAATTTTTATTTCATTTTTATTTCAACAAAATAAAAAATATATAATTCTGACAAAACGATCACAACAATAAAAAAGAATTATTTTTTTTTTTATTGTTATTCTAAACAAGGAGAGTTTTTATTTTGTTTACTTTTTTTTTTTTGAAACACCTGTATATTTTTCAAATATTTATTTTTTTATTTTATTTGAAATGTTATTTGCATAAATTTTTAAAATGAATATATACCTAGGTATTTTTTTTTATTTTTTTATTTAATATTTTTTTTTTTTTTTGATATTCTTAATTTTTAAATTTTTTTTTTTTGGCATATTAATTTCGTATCAAAAACGTACGGGAACGTTGAATTATTTCGTTTTTTTTTTTTGTTGAAAGAAAGTTTTTTTTTTTTTTTCGTTTTATTAAAATAAATAATAAAATACAATAAATACAAAAAAAAAAAAAAACATAAAAAGAAAAAAAAAACATATTTTATTTATTTATTTTAAAATTTACAATATTTAGAAGTTTGTAGAAAAAAAAAAAAACAAAATAAAAACAAACACCTGAAAACTTTTTTCTTTTTTTTTTTTTGTTTCAAAAAGTTGTAAAATTTTTATTTTTCGAAATTTTAATTTGTTTCTTATTTTATACAAAAAATTGGAAAAAAAAAAAAGATTTAGGTCTTTGGAATATAAAAACATTGAAAATTTTGAGCGCTGATATAATGTTTATCCATATTTGTGATATTAAATTGACAGGTAACTAACTACTTTTATTATATACCTACAAAAACACAATTATATCGGAGATATAATAGCGCCGCAGCATCGCAACAAGAGCATCATTACATTGGGCTCAAAATGCGTCAATAATCTTAATAACTTCCCAATTCGATTTTGCACAAAAATAAAATTCTTTAAATTTAATTCAAATTGATTTAAGAATTTTTTTTTTTAATATTAAGTTGACATAAGTGGTCGTTTTTAAATATTTTTTGTTCATTGAAATAAAATACTGGTCTTTTGTATTATTTTTTTTTGCGTTTTTTATTTTTTATTTTTTTTGTAGAAAATTGTGAATGAAAAATAAATTTTATATGAACTTCAATGAACTTTTTACTTTCCTCGCGATTCAGTCACATTTCATTTCAAATAATATTAATGTTAGAGGTCAATTTATAATCGATTAAAAGGAGTTATATTGTGATTATGAATAATATGAAAATATTACACAAAAATTATATTTTTAAAAATTATACATATTTTGATAAATTTCAATGAAGATAGATTTTTAGTTGTAACTATACCTAGAACGAAATATAGAATTATTAATGATTTTCGATCAACTCTTATTTAATAATCATAATTGATGGTAACCAAACCCATCAGATATCAATTGAAATGGCAGCTAGGGCTAATCGTTTTTTCACAAATCATCAATGTTGTAATATCGTTATAATCCTAAATAGTTACTATATAATTGGAAATTTCGAAATTTATTTATTTTTAAGTGTCCATTTCAAAATAATGGTTTGCTTCTACTTTCATTTATATACTAAAAGTGTAAATAAATTGTTTTTGCATTAATAAATTGTTTAAAATAAATAGGTATATAATATTTTAATTGTTATTACATTACATTATTGTCATTAACACATTATCATTTTAATACTATCTGAAATAATTTTCTTCAATGACCTTAATCTGAAATTTAAAAATTTAAAAATAAATATTAAGTATATAATAATAATATTTATATAAAAAAAATTTGTAAATTTTATGAAATAATAAAAATATTGATCATATGGTTATTATTTTGAATCACAGTTTTTCATAGAACTGAACAGGATATGGTTGTTTTTTTTTTTTTGTGTTCACACTAACTATACATTCATTTCCTAAAAATTTTGTTATTATTGGGAAATTGAAAATAGTATTTTCTTGTTATGCATATTAAGTATGTACACCTAAACAATCTATCAACATTTTGTCATATTTGAATAAAAATTTTCCGCGAAATTTATTTTATAGAAACCTACCTAAAAAGCAATTTTTTTTTTTTTTTATAATTTTTCTTTTGTTTTTTTTTTAGGGGGAAAAATTTATTATTATTATGATAATTAAATATAGAATTAAAATATATATATATATTTTTTTTAATTCTTATGCATGAAAAATTAAAATAAATTGCTTCGTCAAATAAAATTCTTGTTCTTCTGTTTTTGTTTTTTTTTTTTTTTTTGTGTAAAATTTTCATTGCTACTAAAAAAAATTTTTTTGTATTTATATTTTTAAATTAACCCACTTATTTTAATACTTTTATTTATTTCATCTATAATTTTATGAGAATTTAAAATAAAAAAAAATAAAAAATTAAATAAAAGTTTATTTATTTAATAATTTTGTGTATATTTAAATTTCCATTAAAAAGTACGCATCTTAATACGCGCGCAGAAATTACATAAAATGTATAGTTAGGTAACTAAGAAATCTTGAATAGAATTAAGTATTTGAAAAATTGAAAATAAACTTGTATTTAAATTTAAACCAGTAGTGAATTCAACTTCGATATAAATTTCAAGCCCTTTACAAAAAACAAAATATTTTCAAAGCATTTCGTAGGCAGGTAGATAATAAATTTATACATATATGAAAATTCCTATAGAAAGCTCAAATATTGGTCATTCATTTTTCTGAAAATCGTTAACCATAAATACTTCTTTCTGTTTTCTTTGGTCTTAACGTTTTCAACTGAGCTTTAATTACAATAAGAACTGAGCTTTAATTATTTATATTAAATTAAATTAATTTTTGACTGATAGTTAGTTCAATAGGAATATACAGTTATCAATAGTTCATTCAGCACGTAGTGCAATTATTCCTCGATTATTTATTGCTTCTGGCTCTAACTATAAATCTGTGTACCTAGAAACTTTCTTTGTGTAAATATTAGGTTTTTTTTTTATTTTTCCAAAAATAAAATTTTTAATTCTCTACTAATTGTACGCTAATTTTTTGTTTATTTTGATACTGTTCACGTGATTTAACCATAATTTTAACAAGAGCTTTTGAAATGTAAATATTATTATTAGATTAATGTATATATGCGCATACAGAGCGCACTTATAATTGGACAAATATTGAAAACAAAATGTTTTGTAATTTAAAATTTAAATAATATTGTAATTATTATAATACTCGGAGTTTATTTGTATCATATTTTCATACTATTCGATAAATTAACGAAAATCCTATTCTCTTTCCCATTCAAACCAAAATAATAATTGAAAAATACTAGAAGATTTTCAAAATAATAACCCAGTTGTCTTGTCATTAATATTTTGGACCTATGTACTTAGTTTTTTTTTTTTTTTTCAATAAGGAAATTTAAATTTTTATACCTTGATTTGGTGAATACGAATAGCAACTTTATGTTCGCTATGTAGGCGGAAAATTTTTTTTATTAAGCTTTTAAGTTTTGTTTGTGAGTAAAATTTTATTGCTAATTAAGATTGAATTATTGAAACTAGAAGTGATTATGTTTCATTTTATTGACTTCTGATATAAAATTCATCATTATCAGTGCTAGGAATTAAATACCCCCCGCATATACACATTGGATACAAATCATTGTTATTCTTATATTAATCAAATTGTACTCAAAAAATTGCTTACTGTTCGAATTCAGTTCTATATATGGAAATGGAATATATGTATTTTAAATATAGGGTTTTTTGTTTTTATCTTTTTTATTAGCGTTCAAAGACCTTAATATTTTCTTTACTTATTATCTCACCAGATAAATTCCCAATTCTTTTTATTTTCTTATCAGTATTTGAATAAGATTTACAACATTGTTATTGTTCTTTCTTTTTTTTTTTTTGTCAAAAGAAAAAGATCAAGTAAAAATTCTTCCTTGAAATAATAACAAATGTTATTTTTTTTATTCACTTACCTGCAAATTTATTATCTGTCCTTGGTAACTATCATTTAAATACATTTCTTTCTCTCTGAAAGTAGGATTTTTTTTTTTAAACAAAAAAAAAATAATCTCACGATTTAAAAAAAAAAAAATTTTCCTTTAAATTGGGAAAATTACGTTGATTTTATTTACTTAATATGTTCTTTTTTTTTTTTGTTTTATAAATGGTTTTTCTAAGAATTTTTTTTTAATTATAAAATTTAACATTATTATTGTAGGGATCAATAGGTGTCCTTGTCTATTTTTTTTTTATTTATTAAAACAGAGTTTGCTATTATTATTTCTGTTGTGCATTTGCAGAATGGGATATGTTACCTTTTGGAACGTTCTTACAAATCGCAAAAAACTGTTTCAAACTCTAAGTACAGATTCTGTGAGAAAAATTGAGTTCAGAAGACCGTCCAAAAATCTATCAAAAACATCTCTCCATTAAGTTTATATTTTATAAAAATGTAGACATGTATCATTCTGCAAATGGGCGACAGAATTTCAACTATATTGTTTTATGTAGTCTCAGAAGCGAATTCGTTTTACTTTCAAATTTAAGAATTACCTAGTTTACATGGAGAGTTGAAACCGGTTTCAACTACATGTAAACGGTGGTAGAGTTAACCTGGATTAACCGGACTCAACCCAAGAAATTCCCTCGGTTAAGTTAACTCTATCCATGTAAACGGTTAACCCGGTTAAAAATAAGCAACAGCTGTTTGTTTTGTTTCTTTTTTGTTGTTGTTTTCAAACTGGATTCAACCACATGCTTTTCGAGTACATCATTTAAACACTTGACCTGTTTTCAACCACATTTCCACTCAATCACGGTTGGACTATCATATAAACTAGGTAAATTATGTTCAGTATATAAGGAAGATTTGAACTTAATGCCCGCGAAGACCAACATGTACGAATGTGTACATCAGAAAAAGTGTATATAAGCAAAAAAAAATCTTCAAATTTGTCCAGAAAAACGTTTACAATTTTTTGTAGGAATTTTTTATTGACCCCGATGAAATACTGGAAATTTAACAAAGTCAAGAAGATTTAATAATGCAAACAAAAATTTATATTTAAATGAGAATAATTTCGAATAATTAAAAGTTTTTCAAATTTTATTTTTTTTTTTTTTTTAATGTTTTCAATGTCAAGCATGTTTTTTCTTCTCAATTATTTATATTCTGAAATTGAATTTATATAAAAAAAAAAAAAAAAAAACGAAAATATTTTTAGGGGTTTTTCCACAATTTTTAAGGAAAATTTGTTTAAATTTCAGCAGCAAAGCCACTTGTCATAATTATTGAATTAATATAATTTTGAACATTTTTAACAAAATTGTTATGCACATGTATCATATAAATGTAGTATACTATGACTTTGACTGTACATAATAAATGTGTACATATTTCAAATATTCAAATAATGTATGTGAAAAAAAATAAAATAAAAATTCAATTTCCCCATCTTTTTTTAGAAAAATAATTTAATTTATTTTTATTTTTTTTGTTTTTCTGACTCAACTTTTAATGGAATATTATAATAAGTTTTGGGCAAAAGTTTTGTTTTGTATATCGTCATTATAATAAAACATAATATTTGAAATATCCACAACTTGTAACAAAATTTTGTATTTGTAACAATTGTATTTTTGTAATTATATTTTTAACAAAAATTAATTTATTCCAGACTCGTTCGAGCAAAACTGACTAAACTCAATTTTTAGAATTTTTTTTTTGAATGATATTTGATTCAATACTATTGTTAATTTTACTATTTTATCCTGTATTAGGTACTTGCACAAATGTCCAAATATGAATCTTATTCCATGCTATATCTGTCTTCTTAATTGCTTTCAAGAGCAAAATACGGGGGTTGGACATGTGTCCGCGGGACATTTGTCCGCGATTTGTTTTTGTATCGCGGACATAAAAATGATATTTGTCCGCGATTCAAAATGTCTTTTGTCCGCCGCGGACAAATGACATTTTCCAAAATGTCATTTGTCCGCGATAAAAATTAATCGCGGACAAATGACATTTTGCAAAATGACATTTGTCCGCTAAAAATCTGAAAAATCAATCGCGGACAAATGACATTTTACAAAATGACATTTGTCCGCTAAAAAGTTAAAAAATCAATCGCGGACAAATGACATTTTGCAAAATGACATTTGTCCGCTAAAAATTAAAAAAAGCAATCGCGGACAAATGACATTTTGGAAAATGACATATGTCCGCTAAAAATTTGAGGCTAAAGTGCAGATGACGTGAACCAATCAGAATCGGCACAACAAGAGAGGGAGGTGGGGGGCGGCGGGCGGGCGGGTGGACTGGTGGTTGGTCAGTGGGATTTGCGGCGTTAGCCGCAAATCCCACTGACCAACCACGAGTCCACCCGCCCGCCCGCCGCCCCCCACCTCCCTCTCTTTAAGGGGCAAATCGGGCAAAAAAAAAAAATTGCATATACAAAATGTATGAACAATTTGGGGGGACTCTACCCCTCTTCCCTTTTCCAAGCTTCAGACGATTCTGAGTGGTTCACGTAATCTGCAGTATCTCCAAAATTGAAAAATCAATCGCGGACAAATGACATTTTGCAAAATGACATTTGTCCGCTAAAAAAACTGAAAAATCAATCGCGGACAAATGACATTTTGCAAAATGACATTTGTCCGCTAAAAATTAAAAATTTCAATCGCGGACAAATGACATTTTGAAAATGACATTTGTCCGCTAAAAATTCGAAAAATCAATCGCGGACAAATGACATTTTGCAAAATGACATTTGTCCGCGAAGTTTTCCATACAAATTTCATCGCGGACAAATGTCCCGCGGACAAATGTCACGGCGCCGCAAAATACCTATCTTTTTCACTTGGTCACTTTTGCCTGAACACCAACGACGATATATGAAACAAAATAACTAACACAGAACTAATTAATTCACTGCGCTAAATTATTAAAAATAATACACCTTTTTTTGTTTATTTTATATACTAGTAACAAAAGTACCCTACTTTTATGATGCACAAATAATGCATAAAAAATTTAAAAAAAAAAAAAAATTTAATTGTCACACTTGGCGACAACCTGTTATTACACTTATACACAAACATAATAATGTAATTTGTATACGCAGAAAAGCAATTAATATATATATATATTATATTTAATGTGGGTAGACAAAAAAAAAAAGTATTGGGGCTATCTGACAATTTGTTGGCGGCAATTTATTGATTTAAATTTTATTGTTGAAAAAAGTTGTTAAAATTTTAATTAAGGAAATAGGCAAACGATTGGATAATTACTAAAAACTACAAAAGACTAAGAATATTTAAAAATATAAAATAAAAATATAATTATAATAAATTTTATGTCTAAAAATTAATAGCTAAGTATATTTTAGTTTAATAATATTTCACATACAAGTAAAGTTTAATAATTCGATTTGGTTTTATTTTGCTTAGCTGAAAATGAGCCCCAATTAAAACTGAAAAAAAAAACTGAAGGATATAGAAAGAATGATTCTCTAATCGAAATTGATTTATTTTAATTATAAGGACTTGCATTATATTTTTTTATACAAACAATTAAGTTTCTAAATATAATTTATTGTACATTGATGTCTTTCCATGTTTAAAAATTTTTTCTATTTTTTTAATATTTATGTAAATAATTTTAAGTTTATATATTTAAGCACAAGTTAAAAAATCCATAAATAAATCTTATCCAACGTTCCATTCCAACCGGAAGCAATTACAATTTTATTCCAAATAATCTTCCAGGTCCAGTTGTACCTGGTGAATTTTTTATTGATACTAGGTATTTAGTTCTTAATTTTATTATGCAGAGAACATATATAGTAGATATTATAATTTTAAATTGTATGAATAAGTAACTATATATAAAAGACCTCTAGTCTTAGTAAAATTGTCTTTAATAAAAGTATGTATAATAAAATAAATAAAAAAAAAATTGTCAATTTTTTTTTTTGGTAAAAACCTTCCATTTCTAAAAATAGGTTTGTTGAAGTTATTTTTGAAATTTTCAAAATATGTTGAATTGAAATCGTGGGCGCATGAGAAATTCTTCTAAGAATTGTTTATTTTGTATTTTTTTTTTATTTTTGCTTGAATTAAATACATAAATTAAATTAGAATTAATAATACATAATAGAAATAGAATTAAAAGTTTTAACAAATTTTATCGTTATCTGAAATTTTTTTTTATTAATTGTCCGAGTCAAACAATAATTCAAAATTTTTCAGTAGTTATCCGGATATTCGAAAAATTAATTTCTTTTTTTTTATGATCACAATTTTTCCATGGTGTGGTCATTGTTCTAAGTGTGTCACAGAACATATAAAAATATAATGTAAATCATTCAATAATATGTTGGTGAACGTAAGTACTATAGGAAACAATTTTTAGTTTCGACTGCGAGATTTCATACTTAACTATCTTTGATATTATCGAGATTTTTCTTTATAATAATAATCCAATTATATACTTAGTGCAGAGATTCCCAACCTGGGGTCCATGGACCCCTTGGGGGTACGTTAACCAATTCTGAGAGGTACGAACAGTTATTGAAAAAATATATGTACATATATCCTTTTTACGGCTTACACATAATTTCAAAATCTAATTCATAACGAAATCTTCAAAAAAAATGTTGATGTTATCATTCCTCCAACTTTTAATGTCGATAATTGGATTAGAAACGCCTTCAAAATTTCATTAGACAAGATTGTTGACACTGATAATGATAACGCAAAAGCCCATTGACTTGAGAAATAACATAAAAACTCGCAGTGATTTTGTAACAATGATGCTGGATCAATTTTGGTGCTAACAAAGCGAGGCGTATCTAATCACAACGTGCGTTAAAATTTCTTATTCCGTTTGTTATAACCTGTATGCACTCTTTTTTAGGGGTACGTAAAGATTCAAATCATTATCAAGGGGTACGTAAAGATTCAAATTATTATCAAGGGGTACAAATATTTCAAAAGGTTGGGAACCATTGACTTAGTGCAATAAAAAAAGAACTAAAGGTTAATAAAATTGATGAATGAAAGAAAACATGTTTTAAGAATATCTACCTACCTTTATAAACTATTCACATGATGTGTAATTCATAAAGTACTTAATATTTAGTAATGAAAATGAAATCTTTAAAATTTCATCATTATTACCTTTTTTTATTAATTTATTTTCAAATAAATAAAACTACCTATATGTTTTCTACGGAAATAATAAAATTTAAATTAATAAACAAATTGATTAATAATTACTAATTTTTTTGTTATTTCATATTTATTTATTTTTTGTATGAAAACATAAAAATTAGTGAAAGCATAATCATTTATTAGAAATTCATTATTTTATTTTGCTTTGAATTTGTCATTCCTATCAGAACTGCGGCGTGTTAATGTTACTATTCATAGTTTTCAAAAATTTTATATTCTTGACTTTTTTATTATTAGAAGTGTTTGTTAAAAAGAAAACTAAAAGCATGAAAGTGAACAAGATCGCGCATATTTTGGCAAATTTAAATTGATTTAGTTATAAGCTTTTTACTGACGGATAAACGGCCAGATATATTTATATATATACATATATATAATTAAAACTTACATATAAATAGACAATTTTTATTATTGATGAAAAACAGGTTAAAAAAAAAAAGCATTAATTATGATATATTTTTATGATGTATAATATAAAATTAGAGACGTTCGTAGTTTAAATGTAGTTTTGACTGGTTTGTTAAATAAAATTATTAAAAAAGATTATTATCTTAACAAAACATAATAAAATCTCTTTTAGGTTCAATGAAAAGCATCAGTTAGTGAGTGTTTTTGGAATAATATTTAAATTATTGCTACAAAACAACACAATCTAGTATTTTAAAAATAAAACAAAAAAATATTAAGAATAAACAGTTTTGTAAGTCATGTTCTGGAAAACTTTAAAATACGCTTACGATCTTGAAGAAATAACTCTTAAATATGCACTTCAAATCTTAAAATACATTATACATCTTAAGGTTACTACTCTACTTAGTGTACTAAAAATTCTAAAAAATGTTTATTAACATAAAAATTAAATTTTTTATGTGTAAAAAAGTATTAAAAATTATTAACTACAATAAGCTACTTTAAGTCCAAAAACTATTTCTTGCAAATAACGGCTGTGCTAATATTACTGGCAGAGTTCGATAGATGTATAAGTAAAACTATATCAAAAAATTGAAAACTTAAAAAGCATAATATAATTGTTGTAATTTAAAGATACAAAAATAACATTTTACAGCTGATACGATTTTTTTTGTTGTTATTCAATGAATTATTATTTTTCTCAATTAGAATGGTCTGAGAATTTTAATAGAAATTAGAAGAGGTAGTGTATCTACTTATTAATTTAGGTATATCTTTTTATTTTATTTTGATTAATATTGTTTTAAATTTTATTTTTGAATGAAAATTTTTAAATAGACATAAAAATTTATTTCAAATTTTAATTGAAAATTATTTTTTTTTTGAGAATTGCAATTTTTTTTTAACTAAATTGTTTATATTATTTTCTATATTAAAATTTATTATATCACTTTCATTCTGAAAATGTAAAAATGCAATAAAATTAAATTAAAATTATCTAATTGAAAAAAAAAATTACAAGTTTTTTTTTTTTCTAGGGTGAGTGGAAATCTTTTTTTTTATATATTTTTATAGTATGATTGATGTAGTAGTAATAATGACAATAATAAATAATTTTGAATCTAGATTATATGTCAAAATAAAAAAAATTTGTAGAAGTGATATGAAGTTCTACACGCTAGTCATCGACAATTTTATAGTATTAATCATTCCTGTATTGGTCACACGAAAACTCTCTACAGGTCCAATTGCCGTAGATTATTTAGTTGACAAATTCTAAAATCGATAATGCATTTGCAAAAATAATTAAATACAAATGTTGTATCTTCTAGATCTAGATTTTCAAAACTGCTAAATTAAGTTTCAATGGGAAATTTACAGGAACTAGAATATAGTAATTAAAAAAACGAAGAAATCATGGAGAAGTTTATTGAAGTCTGATGATATCTTCTTCAGCAAAAAAACTTTAGTTTTTTCAGTGCTATAAATATAAATAATAATTTTGTAAATTTATTAATTAATTAAACAATGCCTGTTGATAAAATATTTCAATGAATTTTAATTTTCAAGTGGAAAATTCACAGACATAATGTTTTATCGTTATTTAATATATTAAAATTGTATTCTTCTGTTTTTTATACGAGAATATTGTCTGATCAAAATAATAAAAAACAATTTTTTCTTATCACATTTATTATTTTATTTTCTTATTATTCAGCATTTTGATCCGAAATTTTAATAAAATCATTTTTTTATTATTATTTTTAGATCAGAGATAATAAATTTAAATATGAATCACATGCGAATTTTGTATGAAACTATTTTCGAACAAAAAATGTATAAAATTAATTTCGAAATTTGATGAACATTGTGTTTTAGGAGGTAACTCTTATTTTCATATTTTTTTTTTCCAAAAATTTTTATAATTTTTGTTTGTTTTTCTATATTTCTTATATAATAGGAACTCGTTGAGTCGTTGTGATTTAATTGTTTATCGTTTTGCGTTTTTAACAAATCGGCCATTTCTCTAATCACCTTTTTTAATATTTATGAACGAATGATGAATAATAAAAGAAGTAAATAGGGGTTCAAAAACTTGTTTTTTTTTTTTTTTTATTCCTACTTGTTTATTTTATTTTTTTTTTTTTTATATGTTTTTCTAATTGATTATTTTGTAACAAAAAAAAAAAAAAAATTGATTTAGTTTTATTTCAAGCGTTGATTTTTTCACAAGTAAAAGATATTTATGTAAGAAAATTTCTCATTTAAGGGGCTCGTTTAGAAATTTAATAATTAAGTTAATTGAACTGATTTAGGTAGTTCAATTTCTTACGTCATCTTAATCTAAAAATAAGACCGAAAAATTATAAATTAATAATAAATCTAATACAATATTTTTCTCTATTTTTTTTTTTTTTTTTGTAATTTTAGAAATGTCAATATCTTCAACACCATCTCCAGAAAATCTTCGAATATGTTTGGTTGGAGATTGTGCAAACGATAATGCAGTTTTAGAGGCGGCACGAACATTTGGTGTACCTGTAATAACATCAGAAAATGGTTCTGATATGATATCGGAATCATCATCATGGACAACATATTTTATTTTAAATAGTTTTGAAGGACCAATATTTGATGAAATTCATAAAGCAAATCATAGGTGAATAATAATAATAATATTTCTGAATAAATTTTAATTTTTTTTAGAATAAATAATTCTATTAAAAATTCCGAAAATGGATACTTTATAATTTGTTTAAACTTCTTGTTGATATGAAAAGAAAATTATGACATTTTTAAGAATAATTTATTTATTTTATTTTTTTTTTTTGAAAACATTGCAAATAATTATCTCTATGCAAATTTTATAAACAATATTGTGTTTATTTATTTTTAGAAAATTTAAAAAAAAAACATTTCTCTTTTTGATGATTTTAGAGGGAATCGCGTGAGTTGAAAATTCAAAGAAAAAAAAAAAAAATAAATGAAAATTAAAATCGAGTAATTATCGATTCTAAAAAAAAAAAAAATTTTAATCTCAGAGATTTTTCTAAATTCGATTTGAAAAGGCTGGTGATATTAAACTTAACAATTGTGTACGAATTGAATTTCCGATTAGATCTAAATTTTTCGTTGATATATTACAGAAGATAATTAAAATTTTTTTTTTTTGATTTAATTTTTAGAATAATGGGACCGCCGGCCTTGAAACAAGCTGCCGAATCAAAAGAAGGTTTAGTTCATAGTAGTCGTCCACTTTATAATTATTCAATGCGAGGAGTTATAACTTGTTTCACTGGCATTAGGAAAAAAGATGAATTGGTAATATAAATTTTTTTTTTTCAGTTTATTGAAAAATGAAAAATAAAATTCTTATTGATTTCTTTTGCAGACAAGACTTGTAAATTTAATACATTCAATGGGTGGATCAATTCGTAAAGATATGAACTCCAAAGTTACTCATCTTATATGCAACACAAGCGGTGGAGAAAAATATCAGTAAAAATTAAAAATTTTTTTTTAATATTAAAATTTACATTAATCTTTGATTGATTTTCTAATTTTTAGATATGCAATGACATTTAGATTAACCGTTGTAAGATCTGATTGGGTGTATGATGCGTGGAATAATAAAGATATTCCAAATTTTAAAGCAATTAAAGATCAATTTACAAAGCAGTATAAATTGAAAGCATTTGAGGGTCAAAAAATTTGTTTTTTCGGTTTTCCACCTGATGAATATCAGCATATGTGTGAAGTTCTAAAAGATAATGGTGGCATTCCAACTGACTTAGAAGATCCGGATTGTACTCATGTGGTATGCTTATAACGAAAATTTGATTTAATATTCAAACTATTAAGGGTTTTTTTTATGTTTGCATTATAAAATTTTAAAATTTCATATTAATTATAATAACGATGTTGAAACAATTTTTAATTTAATCAGTTGCAAAATAATAAAAAAAAAACGAAAAAATCGTCTTCAGCGAGATATTTGCTGGGGCGTGAAGAGTTTTTACGTTGACTAATACTTATTAAAAAAAAAAGTCATTGCTCCCACGGTTATATTCTTATTAAAAATTATAATTGAAGAAATTTTTATTTGAAAAGAAAAATTGTTTTTTGACTGAATAAATTAGATATATATTAATTATAAGGTTGTAACAAAATTTCAGGTTATGGCTAACAATGCAGAATTTTTTCCCGATAATATTCCAAGTATATCTCCTCGGGTATCACCCAAATCAAATGAAACCAATCTGAATAAGTTAGTTAAATCGAATCATGAAATAAATAAAGATCAAATTTCGCCTGAAGTTGAGCTTTATACAAAATCGACAAGTATTATGAACGAAAGTACTCCGAAATCATCGAGACAAGATAAAACTGATGGTGTTATATTAACGAAGAACGATGCAGATAATTTTATAAATCCAAATAATTTATCTCCAATTTTTACCACTCCTAAAATTTCTTTAAATTTCGAAGAAAATATAATTCTTGAAGAAAGTGAAGAGAATTCAAGTTTATCCGGAGAATCAAAATATTTAAAACGTAAACGCGACAGTTTTGACAATATGTCTATAATATCAACAGATTCATTTGCTCAGCTAAATATTAGTATTAAGAAACCGAAATTAACTCGAGCCGGTTCTATAACTAAAAGCCTGAGACGTAGTATGAGTTTGGCAGTTAAAACTCCAATTGCTAATATGTTAAGAACAAGAAGATCATCAGTTGATCCGAATGCTTCAACTTGTTCGTTTGCCTCAATTATTGACGGTGGTTCTCATAACGAATCAATTAAAAATCCGGTAAAAGATAAATTACTCGGAATTCGAGATAGAATAACAAAAAATAAAAAACGGGAAATAAATATAACTCCTAAAGTTAAATCATCGAATATGGGAACATTGAAAAAATTATGTAAGCTAAAATCTTCAAATTCTAAAACAACAGTAGAGCTAACACCGGAAAAAGTTTGCCCTGAAACTGTAGACGATTTAACTGACTTTAAAACTCCTTTAGCTCCAAGTAAATATTCCTTAGATCCTTTTAATTCCTATTGTATTCCTTCTGATTTATCATCATCGACTGCTATTGTTAATAAATTTACTATTGTGCCTGATAATAATAATATTAATTTAAATCATACAAATAATTTAATTGGTGAACTTCTGCAATGTGGTGCAAAAATGTTTGATGCTACTTTAACTGCTTCCACTACTGATGTGAATGGTATTTGTACGACTAATGAGTGTGATATTTCGTTGTGTCCCACAGTTGTTCATGATAATCCGGTACACCAACATTTTTTTTTCTCTTTTAATGCTATATTTGCTAAAATAAATTAAATTGTGTATACATATTTTAATGAAATTGTTTTCTTAATTAGAAATTTCTATTGTAGTATCTATTAACCACTATCCATTCAATTTAAAAAATTTATGTTTTCGATTTTAAGGCGTTTGAAAATTAATTAAAAATAAATTTATATAGATACTTTTGAATTTAAATATTATAATTATAAAACCGTCAAAATATCATTTAGAATGATATACGTTTTTTCTGTTTTTACACAAGCCAAGAAGATTTAAGAAGTTTTTAGTTATTGAACTTTAAGCTTAGTTCACATGCTCTATACAAAAATAAATTTCTTTTGAAATGTAATTCAAAAATATTTTATAAACAAGTTAATGTAAATTTATATTCAATAATAATTCTTTTTTTCAATTCATGTATACACAATTTAAAGGTTTAGTTAAAAAAAATTGTCATTTAAAAAAATGCAATTTGCGAGTAAACATTTTTTAATTTATTTTATTTATTTATTTCTTTATTTAATTTACGTACTTATTAAAAAAGGATTTTAAGATATAACACACTGATTTCATGAATATAATATGTTAAAAATTTTAATATTTTTGAAAATGTTTTGTTAGATGAGTTAATAATTTTATGATAATATCTTTTAACATAAAAAGCTTGTAATCATAGTACATACACAAAATAGAAAAGTAGAGAGATATCTGATCTGATACTTAGGTTTTTAGTTTTTAAAAGTGAATTAAGTTCGTAATCAGTGTATTCAAATTTAATATTTCGACTCAGACGATCATGCAATTATGTATATGAATAATGGATTGGAAAGTTGACGTCACAAACACTTTTAAAAATAAAAACTAAAATAATAATTATAATAGGCACTGTATTTTTACACCATTCATTTTTCTTTAAATTATTTTTGCGCAAATTGCACTTTTTTATTTATTGACATTTGCTTTTTGTTGCTTGTTTTTTTTTATATGCTTAAATTGATCACGAAATTTCGAAAAACAAAAATAAAATTTTTTTTATTGAAAAAATGTATAGAATAAAAATTCTGTGCCTCAATTATGATTATTATTTTGTTGAAAAATTACAGAAGTTTAACATTTTAATAAAAAATTTACGTTTTTTCAATAAAAAACAATTTTTTTTTTTTTTTTGTAATTTTGACAATAATTTGAATATAAATTCATGTCATTAATAAATTTTAGGTGGTCGATGAACACTCAACACAAAAGAAACCAGAACCTAAAAATACAAAAACACCAATTTTAAAATCGGATTGGTTTTGGTATTCAATTCAGAATGGTTACGCCGATGAAATGGATTATCTTTTTGGAGATGTATGTTTTTCATAAATTTCCAACTTAGAGTGCAATAATGTAAATATTTATTTTGTAAATTTTAGTATTTAAACAGTATGGCACATACGCCGAGTGCTGATCGACGTGAATCACTGCCTGTTAGTTTTAATAAACGGAAACGGAAACGTTTTTCACAAAGACTACAACTCGAAGGCACTCCACTTGGTTCTGGGAAGCGGCGATCATCAGTTTCTGATGCAGGATTACTGTCAGTATCGGGAAGTTTTTTGGATTGTACAGTAAGTCCTGAAAAACAAGATGTGGGCAGCAAGACTGTTTTACCCGAAAACTCAATTGAAGTGACGCCACAAAAAAATAAGTCAATGCGATACAATCATTTTATGGATTTCTATTATACTGAATCAAATTATGTTGGCATATTAGATACTATTTTGAATTTTTTCAAAATTCCACTAGAAGAAAAGGCTGAGTCAGGTGAAGATGCATTATTAAATAAATCCGAAGTTAAATCCATATTTAGCAATTTTATTCCAATACATGAGATTCACAAACAAATGTTGGAGAAATTAAAAGATTTACAGAAAAGTTGGCGCGAAGATTGCTCTATTGGTCAAATAATTTTGGAACAACGAAACGAACTAATTAAAGCTTATCCTCCGTATGTTAATTTTTTTGAACAAATGAAAGAAACTTTAATACAATGTGATAATCAAAATCCACGTTTTCATGCATTTTTAAAAATTAATCAAGCAAAACCAGAGTGTGGTCGGCAAACATTACAAGATCTTATGATACGTCCAGTTCAAAGATTACCTAGTATAAGTTTATTATTAAATGATATATTAAAATATACAAGTAAAACAAATCCTGATTTTTGTAAACTTGAAGAAGCTTTAAAATCTATTAAAGAAGTAATGACGCATGTTAATGAAGACAAACGTAAAACAGAAAGTCAATTAGCTATGTTTGATATTTTTAATGACATTGAGGGATGTCCTGCACATTTAGTATCATCACATCGTAAATTTATATCAAAATGTGAAGTGACAGAACTATCAGATTCATTAAGTGGTAGAGGTGACACTTTAGCATTATACTTATTTACAGATACAATAGAAGTTTGTAAAAAACGATCTAAAGGTTTTAATAGTGCTAAATCACCAAGTACAACTAAATCATTTAAGCATATCAAATTAATGCCATTGAATACAATTAAATATGTAATAGAAATAAGTGATGGTCCGAGAGCATTTGCTTTGAATTGTCGGCAGAATCAAGATAGCAAAGATAAATTATATTCATTCGCAATTGAAGAAGACATGGATCGAAATAGTTATTTAAAAAGTTTATGCAAACAAATCGCTGAAAATGCATGCCAAACAGATACGGTAAGTGAAAAATATTTTCTTATGTTCAAGTAAAACACGAACGATCTTCATTTCTATTTGATACAAAAATTTTTATTCGTTTTAGGATAAATCGTTGATAACCATGACAGCTCAAGACTTAGATGTAGATATTAATGATGTTAATTTGAGTACACTGTCGAAAGCATTTAAATTTGCTACTAGGACTCGTTTAAAAGTAAGTTAATTGAGTTATTAAGTCCGGCTTGTGTGTATGTTTTTTTTATCTAAACATGAACTAAATGTTATATGTTTTAATAAATTTTGTTTTTGTCCGAATTATGTTTGGCGACCTTAAATTGTCGAAACACTTTCATTAATAAAAGCAAACTGTCTTCGATAACAAATTTAACATTTTTATCTCAGTTAATTTATACCCTTGTTTAAAATGTTAATAAAAATACTTTTGATTCATTGTGTACATTTTGTCCGAAAACTCAAATTTGTAGAAAACTGAAAATTATGAACTAAAATTTGTGGGAATAATTAAATTTAAATTTAATTGTCAAATTCGTTAAGTCTTTTTTAATGTTGTTTGTAGGTAAAAAACTTTAACTTTCGAAGCTTATACATTTTTTTTTGTGTTCTAGAAATTTTTTACCATCACCATTGTACATAATATGCGTTTATCAATTCAATAAAAAAAAAATATATATTTTAATCAAGTTTTTCGACCTATAGATTTGTCTTTCTTAAGATGGATGTGTAATTGATTTGAGGGGGGAAATTTTTTTTTTACCATTAAGCCGAGATTCAAGGACAATTTTTAGTAATTAAATTTTTTTTTAAATTAAATCTAATTAGGTTAATGTATAATTTTTGAATATTTTTATATTTTTAGGTTGGTCGAGCGTTTTCTTTTAATAAAACGCCATCCAAACTTAAACGTGCTGTTTCCACAATGATGCCGTCCCCATTTGGTAGTACAAATTCTTTAACGCCCTCATCGCACATATCATCACATATAGCAAACATGAGATTAGCTAGTTGTACCAATATAAATGTAAGCATTATTTGCAAATAAATATACGTTAAAGATAGCTTAATTATTGTAACAAAAATCAATTTTAGTTTCATAGAACTTTATACGGTACTTTTGTTACTGATTGTATATATAATTTTGACCATTTTTAATCAGAATTTTATTAGTTTATTGTTCAGTTAATATCCCTAAATCGATTTTTGTGAAAATTTAAGTAACAAATCATGGAAATATTTTTTTTAACCTACATAATAATTCATTATTTTTAACTTCCCCTTTTTTTTACCTTCAGGAAGTTGGAGAAGAAGAACATAAAAACTCACCATCAAATCAATCCGAAATTTTAGTTGCTCCAATGACAGTACAACCAGTTAGAAAAATAAAAGCATCGACAATATCAATGGCAGCATTAAGACGCATATAAACATTAATTTTTTTTCTTATTTAATTTACTTAAAAAAGATTTAATATCACATTAGAATTGCTGGTCATTTCATTGGAAATATATTTTCATAAAGTCACATACCTTGTTTATAGAAATTGAATCTCAAATTGAGAAAAATAAATATTTTCATTTATTATCATCATAAAAACATATTAATCGAAACAAAAAAATTCAAATATTAGAAAGTTAAAATTTTAGTAATAGTTTTTTAAACTCATTCATACTTTTTTACTGAAAATTTTTATAATTAGTGGGTATTATTATAAAAAACGTAAATAAAATCAATTAGGTTTTCCAAAGTTATATTTGTGAAACAATTTCTTATATAAAAATGTCAAAAAATGGAAATGGTATTTGTTAAGTAGATCGCCGAGAAAAGAAAGTTAATAATAAATTATAAAATTTATATAAATGTAAAAATTTCAAAGAAAGACAATCGACAAAAGCCCGCAGTTCAAAGAGGGTAAATTTTTTACCTGTTGATGGATTACTCGCTTTACAACAAATAAAGTACGAATTAAAAGGATAATAATTAAATATCTTTTTCTAAATTTTTTAAAACATATGAATTTTATATGTTATCTTTATAAGTACATAATAAATATATTAATATGGACTGAGAAAATAAATTGAAAGCTCAAAATCATGTTACATAAAAAAAAAAACTGAATCATAAATTATTGGTAGTTTCTTTTTAAGAATCTCTTATCTTTTCTTTTTTTTAAAACTATGTTGCTTCCATTAATTCTAAGATTTGGAATTATAATTTTAATTACCGTTTCCAGGCGCAATTTATTTGCAATTAATATTAAGAAAATATATTTTTTTTATTTCATAAGAAAACTTTTTTTTATTTACAAGAAATTTTTCATTTTATATGTTTGTTCGTAAATATGTATAAAGAAATCCCACAAAACTACTGTAACACTTAAAAATAATTTATAATACATGTAATGTAAATGTAAATATGTAATTTATGTTTTTTTTTAGGAATATTATGAATATATCGAGTATATATGAATTATTATGATAAATATAATAAAAAGTTAAATATAAAATAATATAAATCTTTTATTCCAACCACCGACTTAAATTGAAAAAAAATTAATAATTTGAAGATATAAACGTCAGGGAGACTAATAATGTATTTTAATTCAATATTTGCTCGAAAATGCCTTTTTCTATTCCATTCGATTGAAACTAGAATTGCATGTAATTACAATAATGTATGAAAGCCAAAAGAAAGATTTTCGATCGATTTCGTAATCGAATCCAAATACATAATAACCCCCAAAGAGATTTATATATAACAACTTTCGAAACACAAATTCATTTCAAACCAAGAATTAAATCCTATGTTTACCATCTCTATAATAATTATCCTAAGACCCAAGACCATTGATATAAGAAGGAGAAAATTATTTGTAACATTTTTTTTTATGTAAATCATTTAATAAAAATTAAAATTTTTATCTAAATATTTTAATTGTTTTGTTTTTTAAACACAATTCGAAAAAAATTAAAATGATATTGATCTTTAATGTTAATTTATTTGAAATTGTGTGATACATTTTCTACTTTAAAAAGATACTATGTAGGTGCATATATACTTTTTTTTTAACATTAAATGCATTCTATGAAAATAATAAATATCATTACAAAACTGTCTAATGTTAATTAATAAATCAATAAAAAAGGAATGCGATTAAATTTTATTATAATGATTAGATTAATTTATTTATTTATTGTTTACCTTTTCGCGAATAAATAAAGTTTTTCTTTCAGGAATAATAACTGCTATTAAAAATAAAAAACATTATTTTTACAATAACCGGAAAATTCTTACCAAAAGCTGTAATAACAACCTTTTTTTTTCAATTTAAAAATAACAAATCTGGATAATGTGGTGTAACTATTTTATAGTGCTAAAAGAAAAAACCTTTTTCTTTTGTCTGTTTGATTTGAATATTCTGATGATGTAAGAACTTTTAATTATTATTACATCTATAATTTTTTATATAACATTTTTATTTATTCAATTTAAATATTTTTTTTTATCAATTTCAATGTTAAATATTTTCGACTTTTTTCTTCATTTTATTTCCATTTTTCTGCTTGAGTTTATTTTGTATTTTGTTATTTTGATGTCAGTTATTCGAATGGGGCACTATCAGGTTTTAGATTTCATTGGCCAAATTAACATTCAACTGATTTGGCTTCACAAGAAAATTCTTGGGTGTGGTGAATATAATGGCTTATGATTCTCTTGAAAAAATGGTCAGATTGTTTCCAAGGATTCGAACTAGTGGCTGGATTTTGCAGAAAATTCTTATATTAGTATTATATGGTATAATAGATAGAATAGAATACATATGCATATATGGTACTGAAGAAAATTAAGAAATACATGTAAAGACTGTAAAAAGATTGTGATCTTAAAAGTAAATAATCCTTAATGGAATAATAAAGTAAATAATCTTTTATTTAGTATATACTGTTCTGTATCTTTTTTAATTTTTCCATAAATGTCATTAATATTCTTGAACTTTGGAAAAAACCCAAAAATATATTTAACCTTTATCCTCTTCTAAAATCTAAGAGAAATTTATATAATTATTTTGAAAAATATATGTAGGTATATGTAGGACTATTAATTGATAGCTAAATAAATTTTAATATAATTACAGTACAACTTTTCTTTTTAAACTAAAACTCCTACGCAACGCAATAAATTTTCTCAATTTTTTCGATAAATTTTAAAATTATTCAGAAGCATGTATGCATGTATAATATATTATTCATACTGTAGTAATGATATTGATAGTTAAGCCATCTATTTTTTTTTTTTTTAGAATTATTTTTTCTTTCAAAATGCAGTTGTTTGGAACTGCAATTTTGAAAGGAAGAAGTTATGACAATACCATTTAGGTACAATTAATGGGTTAATACCGTTAATACCGTAATAATAATAATAATAATAATAATAATATTGGTACTTACGCGTGGAATTTATTACGACATTTTTCTTATCACTTTTTCTTTAATATAAATTTATAATCGTATTATTATTACGTCGACCAAAAGAATTATTTAAATTTCTTTCTTAATTAATTTGTATTATTATTTCATTAATATCTTCTTAATAATTTTCTTCATAGTTATTCCGCACGCGAATCAAATTCATTTGAAAAAAGATATTATATATAATTAACACTATTTAAGACAAAGATAATAAATTTATTGTAAATTAGTAGTTTAGAACATAAAAATGAAGTAATTTAGTAAATAATTTAGAAATTACTATTATATAAATTGGTGATTAATTAAAAGTTACATTTTATATAAAAAGAAAATGTGTACATTTGCATTTGAATAATAGGATGTTTGCTGGTTACTTTCATTTATAAACGTTGGGAAATGTGAGTAATAACAGTGCCACCGTCGCAGCCATTTTCAATTTATTCAAGCCTGGCAATATCTTTAAAAATATTTATATTATTTAAGTCAGGTTTCAATAAACTCTCCATTAAATTGTATAATTTATACAATACTGACTTAAATGACTATTGTCATTGATATACTAGTTATTGAGGTATTATGACTATTTATGACACTTTCAAAAAGAAATTATGTTAAAATTGATTAATTGACGGAGGCATAAAGGCAATTCATTTCCGGTCAGAAAATTAACTAATTTTTATTAAATACTATGTATAGTAAATACCTATACTTACATCATCATAATATAAATTATTTGATTTTTTTTGTTTAGATACGTGTATGGTGCAAGTACATGAATTTATCAATCTTATCAAATTTATAGAACTTGTTAAAATAACACTCTATTATAGGTATAAGGTACATGCTGATCATGCAATTATTATCCGGATTAATTTTTTTATCTACTACATCATATATTTATTTTTTTCTGTGAATTTGCGAAATTATTTTATATTATATTTAATGCGCATTTAAGAATATATGCTGCATCTTGTTTAAAATTAACTAATTCTACAAATTGCATTTATTAATGTAATTTTGTAAGTAATTGAAAATAAATTTTTAATTGATATTAATTTCAAAATCAATAAATAAGCTCTCATCAACAATAGTATACAGGAGAAAAATTACTTTATTTTTATTTAAAAATAACAAATAATTGAAGTAAGTAAAATCTATCTACAGCAGATTAATAATCGAGCATAATATGTGTACAATTTTTTTTTGAGAATATTGTCATTATTTGTCAGTCTTTAAAATTTTTATCCAGTATTAATGACGTTTTGCTAGACGTTTGAACTACAACAATATGTATAACTCAATGATCGTCAAAGTTTTTGAGTGAAGAGGCATGTTATAAAGTCGTAATATTTTTATTATTTAAAAATGAATAAATGAAAAAATTAGCTTTCATAGTGCAACTAAGGTTTCGTTTTAATTTATAAGCGCTTAATGCTAGTTAATATTCAAATCTATTATAAAGAGTATAAATGTTATGAACCCAAAGAAAAATGAGGATCCTATAGTTCATATTATAAATTTCCTCTAAAATATTATGGAAATTAAAATTTAGACTTCGTTTTTTTAAAAAAATTTAACAAGCCCGTGGTCCTTTGAAAGTGCAACCCCTCATCTGATCTGTAATCAATAAAACTAAGTCAGCAGTTTTTACTTTTTTAGGCATTTAAATTTTGATGTCAATAAATATTCACACATCTGTTTCTTAATTAATTATTAATTTCCGATATTAAGTTTTTTATTTTATTTTTCTTTTTATAATTTACGTTCATATAATTTTAATATAAAATTTATATAAAGACAGATCATCCAATCATGCAAGTCATTAAATTAGAATTATTTAAGTGAAATTAATACACCGTAATATCTGAATAGTTCTAGTTATTACCAATTTAATTTGGTAAAAAGAAATCATTAAATTTCTTCCACCTAAATAACCATCAAAACAATAATGACCTAATACATTCAACTTACTTATATGTTTTTAAAATCTTGGTAATTTTTGTACAATAAAAAAAAAAAAGAAAATTATGTAGGTCTAGGTTCTACCTAATATTTTTTTCACTTTTCCGTGTAGCGCGTAATTCTGTTCATTGATCTGATCAGGTAAATATTTAAATTTGTAAATGCTTCGGAAATGGAATTTAAGAATATTTCCTAAATTAAAAATTATTATATTTTTAAATTATTTTAGTTTGCTCACATAATTAATGTTGAATATAAAAATGATGGGTTCATTTACAGATCTTTAAAAGAAATAAGCTTTATTCAAAGTATATAAATATTCGTGTAAATATATCAACAAAGGATATTATTATATACTACTTGTATTTTGAGCAGAATATCACTGATGCAGTGAAAAATTTAATTAATTTTACTTTAATTTTATACGGAGAAATTAACCAGAGCATATAAGACAAAGGGTTTGTATTTTCATATCTACTATAAATTTTAAGATATTTTTTTCTAAAAATATTCTTCAACTAGACAGAATATTCAAATTTTCATTCAAAAACCTAAAAGTCTTACTAAAATTCTATTTTGATGGAACTCAGTAGACTCATTCCAATGAAAAGGAAAATAGGATTTTTGTAGGATTTTTACATCTTCGATCTTGCTTCATAATAACTCTTTTTACATAATATATAATTATCCAAAGTTGACAAAAAAATTTAGAATAATAGAAAAATTAGAACAAAATTAAAAAACCTTGCTTCTAACAAAAAATTTATATTACTAAAAAATTTTGTTTTATGTCAAATAAATTAAAACATGTCATAAATATAGTTCTAGAAGAAATTTTCATGATCTTACATTCGGAATTTTACACTATCCGAATTAATTGAGGGTACCTATCTGAGAAAAAAATATCATCATCAAAATATAAATATTATCTTAAAAAAATTTTTAATTTTATCTAAATTACTTTTTAAACAGAAGTATGTGAATTTAAGTATTCAATGTAGTTATTTAGTGTATTTTATTTTACATTATTTGTCCTACTAAAAAATCTAATTTTATTTTCGCCGTTAAGGTATAATAAACTTAACTACCGTATCTTTATTAGTACATATTTTGACATAATTATTTATAATCGCAATGTTAATAACAAGTATTAGTAAAGTACATAAAAGCGTGCTGCTATCATCGGCACTGCTGCCAATGTAAAATCGCACTACTTTACTTTTTCTTTTTTTAACCTTGCAGTTTCAAAAGAAGATACATAGGTACATAAGTGTATAAAAAACAACTTTTTATCACTAACTAAGTTCATTGTCAAAAATTTTTGTTGATAAAAACTAATACTAACTACTTTGAACTTCGTTGGAACCATGGAGATATGGTTTTAATTTGTTTTGTTTTTTGCGCTTAAAAATTACATAGATTAATATTTTAATCGAATTGTTTTAAAGATAAACTATATCGTTATCTTGAATGAACAAATTGATAAAATTAATCTAATAATTTATGCTTGACGTACACACAAAAATCAGATTAAAACCATATCAGCATCAGCATGGTTGTAAATTATGTAAAAGACGTTAAATATTTTGTTAGATGAACATACTTGGTAAATTTCAACATGAAATCGACGAAAAATTTAAATATTTTTGTTGACTTTTATGATAAGAGTATAAATGAATTCGATTGTGACAAAACACAACGAAATAAATGATTTGATATATTTCTCTGAATTTAATTATAATTAATTAAGTGTCAAAGTATAAACTATAAACTGACGTTTTATAGGTTTTTGGCTCCCGTAACGATTTCGAACCTTTAATTCTATTTACTCGAAACTTTCTACAAGATTACATACTACATCCTCAGTTGAAGATTTATTATATAAAAAATAGCTCCAACCTCTTTTCGTTCGATTGATTATATGTATTTTTTCAAAATAATTTAATCAAATCGAAATAAAAAATTTAATTCTCAAATTTATTTCTGAAAGAAAAAATATTGAAAAATTTAAATCAATAATATCTGACCTTAGGAAAAATAAAGACCGGCTGCTGATATATGTATGTCCAGTTAGTAAAACAAAGAATAAAAAATTGTTTGACAAGAAGGTCAAAAAATATAATTATAATTAATATACATAAACTTATATTATATATTTCGCGGGGACTTACACTTGACATATAAGAACGTAAATCGATTATCCTTTATTTTTCACAAAACTAAAAATAAAAACCCCTTTTTTTTTGTAGTTTCTATTTCCGTTCAAATTCTCTTATTAGGAATTCTCTAACTTCTATATTCCGCTTTTAAATTTATTCAAGAAAAACAAATTTATTTTCCGTCATACATTTCCAGTTTAACCCAGAAATAAAGATCAATTAAGAGAATGTGTGTTAAGATCAGCAAATATGTTTCTTGAAAATATTCTCTCGATAGATAGATTCTTTATTTTGTTTTTGTAAAAATATATAATATCTTTTTTATTTACATACTTACTTCTTTTATGAATGAAAATATATTATTATGATGATTATGATAGTGTAATATGGAGAGAAACAAAAAAAAATACATACATTTTTTTTTTTTATTCGAATATTGGAAAAGAAATGTTTGGAACAAAAAATAAAGAGCTTTTTGTACTTCAAATGAATTTGTTTTTTTTTCGGATTTTTTGAGTTTTAAAAAAAAAACAAACAAATTTTTGTTTTTTTTTTTTTAAATCAATCTCATCAAGTTTATTATAAAATGAATGGCTGGATTCAATTTCAAATCATTTGAATGCAGAAATTTGATCGTGAATATAATCAGTTTTTCTTGTCTTACAAAACCGCGCATAAATATTTGAAAAATTAAAAATAAAATAAAAATTAAATAAAATTTAAAAATATATTTTTTAAATTAAACGAAAATTCATATAATAAAAGTGAAGAAATAAATAGTTTTTAAAAAATTCTTAAATAAAAAGGATATTAAAGTTATTTTGATAAAAAAATATAGACAAAAAAAAAGAAATTCCTTTTTTTTTTTTTTAAATAATTTTTAAATAATTTAACGTTGATGAAATATAAAAGAAATCAAGGAATTGTATTACAAATTCAATTTCGAACATTTTTATTGGAAAATAAAATAAAAAATAATATTTTTTTGGTGAGTTACACATTTACACTTTTTTTTTTTTTAGTGTAGTCCTTCAAAAAAAAAGGATATGGAAAAAAATATATATTTTAATAACATAAATTTGTAATTAGTATAAGGATTCTTTACTTAGTATAGAGAAAAATAACATTCACACTTATTTATAGTTTTAATATCCGAAACCGAGTTATTAGAAAAAAAAAAATCTTTACATTTGCAAACAAATCCTAAGTTCAAACTAAGGGTTGAAAGTTGCGCTTTCCAAAAATGTTGCAGTAAAAATTCTGAAGTTAAAAAAAAAATTCAAATACTAAAAATTTTTTCCTAAAATTTCAATTCGATTTTTATTTTCAATTTTATTATTATATTCTGATGAGGTTTCTTAAACATTATACCGAAACTGAATCTAGGCAAGAAGAAAATGTTTTCAATATTCAGCAAAAAATATGATTTTTCTTGATTTTTAGGGAAAATTTTTAAGAAAGTGAGAAATAGAATAGATAGACATACAAGAACCACCAAAAACAATTTTATTGATTTATGAAATGCAAATAAAAATAATTCCATATACAAAATAAAAATTCCACTATGATTTTATTTATTATTTATAATTCCAAATTTGTATGTGGGAAAATAATCATTCGTTGTGTATATTTTATCTACATTTTCTTATCATTTTATGATTTTATGTTATTAAACTTGAAAAAAAATTGTCCAAAAGCCTGATTTAACAATCTCGGTTCCAAAATTAATATAATTATGCATTTTATATTTTCAATTTTATTTTAATATTTCTTTTAATTAAACCCTATTCAGGGTTTCTTCAAAGGTTGTATAGTGGTATAGTGAATTTTCTCTTTTCTCAATATATTTTATTTATATAATAGATATATAATAGTTTTTTCGTAAGATTTTAATGTTTGAGCATAAGAGCATAATAAATCTCCTAGTTTTTGGCAACATTAGGCAAATAAAGTCCTTTATTCACGGTACGATACACGGTTGGATTATATTATGTATTAAAAATTTCATATTATTTTGATATCGATAAAAATGTAAAAATTTATATTTTAATTGAAATAATCCAAAAAAAAAAATAAATACAAATTTAATTAAATGAAAATAATTATGTTTTTATTTATTTATTTGCATATGTTCATAAATGTATGTGATTTTCATAATGATTCCTCCTGATAATAATAATTTAATTATAATTTGTCACTAATTTTATTTAAATTTCACACTCGAATTCATAATGAGAAAAAAAACAAAAAACATTTTTTTCATCAAAACAAATTGAATTTTTTTTTTGCCTAGTTGTTAATTTAATTTACAAATTATTTTAAGCAATTATCATAAATTAACATTATTTAGTATAAATTTAGAGTTATGGAGTAGAAATCATAATTCATAATTTAACAAAAGTAATTTATAATATTATTAGATATTTTTTTGTTATTTGATTTAACATTTTTATATTTAACATCAGCAGAATTCAGTATAAAGTGTGATCTTAATATTTTGTTTTTTTTTTTTACGCGGAAAATTTCAATGTGATCATTTTTCTTCAAACAAGAAAATATTCGTGAATTTTGCTACAAAAAAAAAAAAAAAGGATTACATATAAAATAAAGGTTTTACAATTTATTTTTTGCTAATCTTTTAAGTATATGTATATGGCAAAAATTGATAGAATAATGTATATAGTTACAGAACCACAAAAACGGTCTTTTGACGAAAATAAATTTGCAAAAAAATAAAAATATTTTACTTTCAAATCGATAATTCTAATTTTCAAATAAAAAATGTTTAACTAATTCGAGTCCATTGGAGCGCAGTCTACATGTTTTGAACTCGTTTATACTTCTCTTGTTTGACTAAAAAACTACTGGAATCTTAATTTCGTTTTGTAAATATTTCTGAACCAAATTTTGAGATGTATTCTAAACAGAAACCAAAATTTAATTTTCTTTTAATGTATTTCCTTGCAAGCAAAACTTTATTTTAAAAAACTATGTACATACATATATTTAAAAGTCGTACGTTTAAAAATATTTCTGGACTCAATAAATAATTTTAAAAAAAATTTAAAACAATAATGTTCATTAATCTATTTTTTTTATTTTCTGATAGTCCTTAACATTTTACTATAATATTTTATATTGATGTATTTATATTTTTTTATGACTGTTTGTTAATCGGTAAATAATAGAATGACAGCTCTTTATTTTTATACCTTTAAATTTGGACTTTATGGTGGACATAATATTTTTTATTGAACAGATAAACCAGGAATTTCTAATTTTGGCACTTTTCAGTGCTAAAAGTAAATTACTTAGTAATATAATGCAAAATGAATCATTAATGTAATATTGATAATGATTTTGTTTTAGTTTTACTGCCTTTGATAAAATGATTTAATGATCATAAAAAAAAAATTCCGGTATACCCTTGTGCAATAACCTGTACTGTTATTGAGATGATGAAGATTTTATTTTGAAAATTTAGCAAATTGTTTAAAAAAATTTTCCTATTCTTTCTTATAAAAAGTTATCACCCAAATATTCTAAAAAAAATTATAATTAAAATTCTTAGATACACATACAATATACAAACTATACGGTTGAAGAAATTATAAAATTATTATTTTAATATTTAATAAGAATGAAGACAAAAGTAAACTATTTTCTTATGACTCTAGTCTTTGAGATGGCTTCGATTTGGTTTTCATTTTTAAACTAATGTAATGTGCCTATAATGTTCACTTGAACTAATTTATGAACTTTTGAGCTTGTTGTCAATTAGGAGATTTATTAAAAACCCATATCGATGTATTTCGCTTCCCTTTAAAGATTCTACTTTAATAGAATTATTACATACAATGTAGTCCCATCTAAATTAAGTTCAATCAAAACAAAGCCAATATAAAATGCAAAAAGGCCCAAAAAATTAACAGAAATATAGAACATCTCAAACCAAATTTGTGAAAACAATTAACTTTATAACTATTTCCATAATTACTGAAACTAAAAACCTACATTTAACATAATGGACATTAAAATATATAATTCAAATTCATCAAATTCCAATAACTGTTTTTACTTTGAAAAAAAAAAATAAATAAATTTATAAAAAATATTATATGAAATTTTTTTTTTAATATACGTAGCTTATGATTTAATTTAAACATATTATAAAACTCTACTGACTGTAGCAAGACATAACAAAAAATCAGAGGAAATATTTGCATGTAACTGGCTTTCGCCAGTTTTTCCGAAATGAACCAGATACAAAAATTTGCGCCAGATTGATATTTATACTTAAAGAAAAAAAAAAATCTTAAACTTGCTTATATATCTGTATCTTAAAGATACATTTTTATTAATTTTTGTATGTAGAAAGTTTTTTTTTTTTTTTTTAAGTATTTTATAATATAATTTTATGCGCGCAATGTTTTTATTAAAACTTTCAAATTAGAAATTATTAATATTGACCATTTTTAGATATATGTATAAGTTTAATTTATATACTTTTTGAATGACGTAAAATATATATGTACAAATATGTTGTATGTACAATTGTACACAAAGTTAATATGAATACATACATTTTAACTCTTAAATTTTAATATCTTTACAATTTAAGAAAAATCGCATAAAATTGATATAATTTTGATCTAGTTTTAATTAAAAAAAAAAAAAAATTGTTAGCTCCAATTTTAATTTATTATTCGTTTTTTATCAAAAATTTATGAGTTTTTTAAATTTAATTGAAATATAATTATTATTAATTTGGAAATAATACATTAATTTTTTTTTTGGTTTTAGTTTATATAATAATTTATTATAACAATAGAATACATAATATAATTCAAATTAATTTCCAAAAATTCAAGTAAAAGTGTTATCCTTATCTGTACAACACGAAAATATTTTTGGGTTTTTCATTTCTTTATAACCACTAATAGTCCTGAATAAAGATTAGAAATCCTTTAATATATAAAAATACGAAGAAGTATAATAGAAATATAATATTCTACTAAGTTGATAAACATATAGGTAAATCATTAAAATATTTTTTTATAAATCCTGGAGGATTTTTAAGGATTTTAACATTATTTGAATGTAAATTTTTCCGAACCGACTTTTATAAAATAAAATTCAACATTAATTTGTTTTATTTTTTTTTCTCATTACAGATCTAAAGTACAAAACATTTTATTAATTAACCAAAATAGGATAAATAATTTATTATTGATTAATTTATTGATAAATTGATAAGGAAATGTAAATTATTCGCATTGGTTGAAATTTTGACACAAAAAAAATTTTAACATTTTAACTAATTGCAATATATACGAATAAAAATAACATAAGAAGAAAAAGAGAACATAATAAAACCAAAAATTTAAATTTATATAAAATATTATAATATTAAACTTAAAAATGAAATTAAAAATGATAATTAATAATATTATTATTTCGATAATAATTGGAGTATTCCTGGCCTGCAGTGTTCAGGCGGACACATTGAGAGGTGAACGTTATGCATTTGGCAATGACATAAGATTAATTGATTCAAATCTGAAAAATATAGAAAAAAATACATTCGGCTCACTCGAAACCACAACAAATGATGCGAATTCATTTATTGATCAAGAACAACCTGAATGTGGTAGTCCTGAAATGTATCATGAAGGAAAATTTTCAGCATATGATTATTCAATTGTAATTGGAATGTTGGTTATATCCCTTGGAATTGGTATATTTTATGGATTTTTTCAAAAATCATCAAATGATGAAAATTCCTCATCAAATGAATTTCTGCTTGGTTCAGGAATGAGCTTATTTCCGGTAACATTAAGTTTGACAACAAGTTTCATAACCGCAATTGAACTACTTGGAAATCCTGCTGAAATGTTTTATAATGGAACACAATTCTCTCTTATTGGTGAGTAAGACAGAGCGCTCTGACCTTTTGCATTCAATTGAAGAGAAACTAATTAGTTTTTTTTCTTTTTAGTTATTCCAATGATATTTGTTGTGCCAATGGCTCTTAAAGTTTTCTACCCAATTTATTTTAAATTAGAATTGACAAGTTGTTATGAATATTTGGGTATACGATTCGGTAAAGAAATAAGAATAATGGGAGCTATTTTGTATATCATTCAAATGAGTTTTTATACAAGTGTTGCTGTACTTGCTCCAGCTGTTGCTCTATCAGCTGCTACTGGTTTGAATATTAAATTGGCTGTTGTTTTAATTTACGGAGTTTGCGTATTTTATTCATCACAAGGTGGTATGAAGGCAGTTGTAATTGCAGACACTTTTCAAGCAGCGGTATTGGCTTTTTCATTGGTATTGATTTTAATTCTTGGAACTATCTATACTGACGGATTTGACGGTGTAGTAAAAACTGCATCCGAACATGATCGTTTGGAATTCTTTAATATTAATCCAAATCCAACAACCAGGCATACTGTATGGTCTGTTACAATTGGTGGATTCTTTTATTGGACTTCATTGTTGTGCACGAATCAGGCATCAGTTCAGAAATGTATGTCTTTGAAGAAATTAAAAAAAGCCTCAATAGCATTGGGATTTTCAGTAATTGGTATGTTAATACTTTTTTTTTAAATAATGAAGAATTTTTTGTGAATTACATTTTTTTTCAGGCTTAATTTTGGTATTTATTATTAATTTCTACACTGGGCTTATGGTATTCAGACATTATTCTGATTGTGATCCATTAAAATCTGGTCAAATAACTGCCAGTGATCAATTGTTGCCGTTTTATGTAATGCATGTACTGGACGACCACATGCAAACTGTAACTGGAATATTTGTTGCAGGAATTTTTGCTGCTAGCTTGGGGTATTTATTTAACATACTATATATATATATTTTTTTTTTAAACTAATTAAATTTATTTTTGTTTGCAGAACTGTTGCTTCGGCCCTGAATTCTTTAAGTGGTGTGACATGCGAAGATATTTTAGTTAATGGTTTTAATATGAAAATAACACCAATTCAAGGTGCAAAATATGGTAAATGGATGTCACTGGGATATGGATTATTTTCTTTTGCCTTAGTTTTTGTAGTTGAAAAATTAGGCGGCGTCTTGCAAGTAACATTAACATTGAATGGCTTAGTTGGCGGTGTTACATTGGGCTTATTTTTATTGGGAATTTTCTTCAAAAAAGCAAATGCAAAGGTGAGAGTGCTTTCAATAATACACAATTGCACAAAGAATTTTTATAATTATGTTATAATATATTAATAATGATCAGTACTTTTGCCTGAAAAAATATTTTACTGCCTAAATTTTTTATTTCATCTTTGAATATGTATAAAAGAAATTAAATTTTTTTTCAGGGAGCTTTTTATGGCGGATTAATTAGTTTGGTTTTCGTTATTGTTATTGGAGTTATGGCTCAAATTTATAATACAGAAGAAACTTCACTACCCGTTTCATTAGAACAATGTAATTGTTATCTGAATTCAACAACAACAACAACAACAGAAAATAGTGAATTGACGTCCAAAATTTTAATTAATTCACATGAAACTATTGATAATATTGATTCATCATTTGATATAACCGCTATTTATAAAATTAGTTATATGTGGTATTCAATGATTGGCACAATTTCAACAATCATTTTTGGTCTATTACTATCAATTTTATATGATTTTATTCAAAAACAAAAAATATTAAGAATAACAAATAATATTAATTTAGCTGATAGTGGCAGTAAAGCGGCAGAAGCAGTTCAAGTAACAAAAATTGAACGCAAAATAAGCTTACACAATTATGGCAGTGTTGTATTACAACCAAATGATTTGGTCAATCAAAAATATGGTATTGACAATTATGGTCTAAGCATGTGTGATGAAAAATAGGGCTTAAATTATTATTATTTTTTTTTTTATAATACAGAGAGATTATTATGTTTTTGTAGTTTTTGTTTTAAATTAAAACATTTTATATATGTAATATAAATTTAGTTTTAGAATTATAGTGTAAATAATATATATATCTATATACTTTTTTTTTGTAGTTTTGTTAAACTAACTTAGAGCGAGTGATATTAGAACAATAAGATTGATTTTTACTGTAAATTTTCATGAAAAAATCAGTATTACTCAAAATAATATTATTTTTATAAAAATAATCAATAAAAAAAAATTTAATTAATAAAAAAATAAAATTTGTTTAATATTTCTATAACAGTGTGAACTTAGACAAAATGAACAAGCCTTCTATATTTTCTATGGTGATCCTTTAACGAAATGAAATATTTAGCTAATATCACATTATATTGTTTTCATAACTAATATACAAAAATAAAAACCTTAAAATGGTATAATCATAAAGGAGATATATATTAATCTGTAAAACTTTACTCACATACTTGATATTATAGAAACAACAAAAGGTACATCTGATCAAAATTTCACAAGATCTAATCAAATAATTAAATGTCGCATGATCTCATTTTCAAGATCTAATGCTAATCAAGTTCCATATAATTTATAATAGTTTTTTATTCAAGTGACCGAAACTATCTTATCTTAGTACTTAAGTACATACGTTGCGATTATTAACTTGCTTTCGCAATAAAAGTTATGCTTTACATAACTTCAGATACAAGGGCATTGAACTCATACAACTAATAAAATGTTATCAAACCAAAAGTTTTGTTTGCTATGGTAATATATGTAATTGGAATGTTTTTTTTAACGTTTATGTTATTTTGAATAATCGGAACTTTAAATATAATAAATTATTAAAAGAACAACAACTGTTTGTTTTGTTATAATTGGTCCCAGTGTTTCTCAAACATTTTTATGATTACTTGTAAAATCGCCTGTATTCGAAATTCGAGTAAAATTATTTTTATTATTTGACTATGATTTTGATAAAGAATATTATATTGTTGTTGTAAAGTAGTGCAACAAAGAGTAAAAATTTAACTATGAAGACAACAACTTTTTTCAAAAATATTTTTTTGATAGCAATTTTTCACAAAATCTTCACGCTGACTAGTTATAAGCTTGTGACATATTCATGCTTTTTTCACCAAACTTTATCGAAAAAGAAAGCTTGAAAAGTTTTGTTGAAACAAAAAATGGGCTTTGAATCGGAAAACATAAAACTTTTAACCGATTTAATGTATTTTTAATTAGCAGCTGATTAAAGCTTTTCATTTAGATTTATTTTGTTTCTATTTATGGTACAAAGAAAACAAAAATAACGATTTCTTGATTTTCAAAATGGATTTTTAAACAACGATTGAAGAAATTAATAAAATTTATCTAAAATATTTTGTTGAGAAAAATAAAAGCTTTTTATAAATTACAAAATTCATTCCTGAAATATTTCTCGGAACCACAAATTCCTCTTACAATAGCAGAAAATTTTCATACAAGAGTTAGATCAGAGCATAATCATAGAAAATTTTTAATATCCAATTATATCTTCTTTTATATGACTTATATACTTATACTTATAAGACGTCAATTTATTTACATTTATTCTCATAAGAACCATATCGTTAAAAGTTGTCAACTCTTAATTCAATTTTATTCATCCAAACATTTTAACGAATAACTAAAGTTCAACTTGATTTTTAAATTGGGTCTTGAAGCGTCACATGAAGTTTAAAATTAACATTCAAAGTCCTTTCCCAAGACAGAGAAAAATAAAACTTCTTTAGTCCATTCAAATCACCATTAGGTATAAAATAAAAATGCTGATAAAGTTTTATTTATGAATTTTTTTTTTTTTGACTATGACTTTATTTCAAATATTATTTTTATTAGAACCAAAAAAAAATAAATAAAAATTTTCTTTTCGAATATTTTCGAATAAAACTGATTTTATTATTTTTCTTAGAAACTATTTGATTACATGGTGGTACTATGGTTTAAATATAAATTATATAATATGTATAATATATATATATTTTTTTATTGATTTTATTAATAAGAAGATCTTTTTTTTTTATTTGTGCATTTATATTAAAAAATAAATAAAAATTATTAAAAATTTTTTATTATACAATTTTTACATTTTATATTTTTTCGGTCACTTTAAACGAAACCCTCTGACAGAATTATTGATTTATTGAACGAATTGTTCCAAAAAAAAAACTTAAGTTTTCATTTAACATTTAAAAATCAAATGTACAATTTTATAACATTGATTTTAATCAATATTTTCAATTATTGGTTCCTTTTTTATAGAGATAATGATTATTGAATATTTGTGGTGAAAAATTAATATAAAATATAATTTATTCCGCTCACTAGAGTGAAAAAAGTATTATGCAATTTGAAATTATTGAAATTCATCCTTTCACCATAGATGGATCGAAAATTATTGAGAACATCTGCAAGAGTCAGTGATTTTAATAGCAATTTTACTTTATATCAAAATGAACTCTAGCTTAAACTGGAAGATGAGAAAATTTCTTTCATTCTATTTATTATTGCAAAACAAATTTTTAAAGTGACACAAATCTTCGGTGTATACAAAATATTAACTGAAATCCTAAAATAATTTATCACGTTACACTAATCTCTTCATCACTATCTGATTCAGAATCATATTCATCGTAATAAAGTTTTTCTGAACTTTCTGGTCTTTGTTGCGACTGTTGCTGCTGCATTTTATTTGTGTTATTATTATTATTAAAACCAGATGAACTATTATTTCTATCACTATTATCATAAAAATTATTGAACATTCTACGTTGCCTATTAATTTCATCAAATTCAAATTTAAAACACTGATCTGGTGGTAAATGTTTTTGCATATCTTGTTTAATTTTCGTATGAATATCTGGTGAAAAACGATGATGATTAATTTCTTGATTATTATTATTCATTGTTTTATTTGGTAAAAGTGGAGGCGGCTGTTGTTGCATCCCAGTTGGCTGTTTGACATAATTACTACCATTTGGTTGAGATCTTGTAGGAGATTGTGGTAATTCAGATGGTGATGATGGTGGTGAAAGTGATGTCTGTCGATCACATCGTGCATCAGATAAATCTGGATTTGGATTATTTTTATTTGGTAGAGTTTGATCTCTGGAACCACCATTTGCTAATAGTTCACGCTCTTTAGAATTCCGCCATTTCATTCGACGATTTTGAAACCAAATTTTAACCTTTAATGGAAAAAACAAGAAGAAAAATATTAATAAATACATAATTTATCGTAAATCATCTTATATATATATTTAGGGCGTTATTGTGAGTAGTTTTTATCAAACTCAATGAATATGTATGTATTCTTAATTTTAGTCGAATGAAAGATTTTGAAGATTTTCTTCGTAAGATTTCTACGATGATTCGCAATTCATAAGAAACCCTCAGAAAATACGACTTTCAGCGTTGTTTTAAAATATAAATATTAAAACGAGTTTATTTCCTCACTTAAATATCTTATATACTCTTAAAACCTTTACATAGTCAAATGTCAAATTTTTCACTTAAAAGAGTTGATTCTTTTAGTCCTTACGGACTGCTGAAAATAACTTTCGGCGGGAAATGAACATATAAAATTTTATATAATATAATATTTTATATAAATTTCATAAATTATACTTCTCCCATTTTACTTTAAATTTTACATACTGTTTGCATAGAAAAGTAATATGAAATTTTAATTAAATTAATTTCAATAAATATAACTTTGTCCGAAAAGTTTCTACTGTTTTTTTTATTATTTTATTTCCTCATCAAGCTGGAGGCAACGGTCAAAGTTTAATTTAAAAAATGTCAGTAACAAAATTTTTGAATGTAATTAATGTGGATGAAGTGTAAAGAAGGTTTCAATCTTTATATCAAAATTTTGGGAAAAGTTATATAAATATTTGTATATAAAATTTTATCATATAAAAAAGGATGAATATTTTTAGACTAAAACAAATTATCCTTCAAAAAAATAAATAATAATAATAAAATTGAAAACTATTTAATAGGATAGGAATAATTATGGGGATTAAAAGGTTTAAAATTATTTTCTATCCTTTAAATAATTTCCACTTTAAGGCCAAGTTAAAACACCATTTTATTTAATTTCGACAACGAATTTGACATTTTATTGATATAAGGATAGCCTTGATAATTTTAAGATCTTTATAATGCTTGTATCGATTTTCTAAATGTCAAAATATTCTTTGCTATTTGATAAAAGATAAAAACCTACGAATTAGAAATTTTCAACCATTAAAGGTTCAGAATTATTTTCAAACAAAAGTTTTATAGTTGAAATCAGGACGATGTCGACTTATTAGTTAAGTAAACAGGCTCCAAAGATGTTCCATATATTTCTGAATATGAGGCATACAACATGAGACATACAATTTATTAATATATAAATTTTTCAACTTTTCTGGTTTTAAAGTTAATAGTAAGAAAATTTCTAACCAGTGCGCTTTATATTACTTGAAATATATACACGCATTCTATGTTTAAGTTTTTATTTACAAAAAAAGGATTTAATAATTGATTTTTATATATGTACAGGATTACTGCATTGTAATAAATTAATTTATTCTAATTACAAAAGTCCTTCAAGAGTTAAACAAAATAAATTTATAAATATGTATAAACAAAAAAAAAATTTTTTTGTTTCGCCAAAAAATTACCAAAAGTTTGATCTGTATTATTATTCGTTTTATAGAGATTTTAATAGATTTTATCTGATAAAATTAAATAGGGGTGGGATTTCCAGTATGTTAAATTTTCAAAATAAATTTTTTTTTTTGTGATAAAAGTTTTTTCTTTAAAGTGGAAAATTGTGCACACACAACACTCATATATAAGTTAGAATATTTAGAATTGCGAAAATGTTAAGGATATAATATACACACAGTAAATTTGTTATTGGGAAAAATTACATACAAAAAAATATGTATGAAATCTCATAAGAGATATTATATGTTGGATATCTACACATAGAAAATAAAAAGATATATATGTACAAAAAATAAATAATATACGTTCAGGAACGCATGTTAATGACATTATACAATTTTCGGCACAAGTCCTTTTTTATTATTTTTTTTTGTTTGCATCCTAGAAAAAGGAACGATATAATAATAATTGCTGTAACAGTAACATTATCGTTATGTTTGTACTATATTCATTTATATATATAGAGGAAAATTATCTGCTGTTGACATTATACGAAAAAAGGCGGGAAACTATATTTAGTGTGTAAAAAGTCGACGACAAATATTTATAATATAAAAATCTCTGTTTTTGAATTATTGCCGTGCGTAAAAAGAAAAAATAAAAACGCTTTTATTGTATTTTCTTTATTTCTTAACATTTTTTATTTTTAAGTTTAAAAAAGATTTTTGATAAAATTTTAAAATATAAAAGTTTTGAGAATATTTAATTAAAAATTTTTTTTAGTAATTAAAGGATTTTAAAATACAATCCCTTTTTGTGAATTTAATACGTACGGACAAAATAATATAATAAAGTCGTATGCCTATATAGACCTCGCCTAAGTGACTTTAATTTCCGTCATAGTTGTAATAGCAATGCTAAAAAAATATAAATCTGAATGCAAAACAAGGAAAAAATTGCCATTGGCCGCACAGATAATGTAGCTTCTTTATACATTAGAAATAAAAACAATTCTATAAAATTAAAGTTTGTGGGTGCAGCAAGTAAGAAAAACTTTTTCAATTCAAGAATATACAAATATTCTTGGAATTTTTGAAAATTAGAAATAATTTATTTTATCAACTTAAACAATTTATTTAAAAGATTATAATGATTGACAAATTTTAAAATGATTATGTCTGTTTTTGAAAACAATTAATTACCATCAAGTACATTTCGTTGACCCCAATAAATAAAATTTATATTATGTATTTGTTTTATTCAGGAAAAATGCTTTTGATTACTATTTAGGTTTTTTTGTAACCGGGAAATAAAAAAAAAAGAAAAAGCTGAAAGATTTCTTATACAAAAAAGAATATTGAAAAAAATTATTCAAATCCCTTTAGGATATTTAGTTCATATTTAATTCTTCAGCAAGAACTTTTCATTGTTAGAAAAATATTTAAAATATATTCTCCACATAAAATTTATCTATAATTTTAAAATTTTTTATTCTAAGCTTTCGGAAAATAATCAAATTTTTCGGCGGACACTTTTGATATCCTTGGTTTTAGAAGAGACAGAAATAATTACATTTGTTATATTATGTTTAAGGTCGCACAATAGTTGCAGTGGTGGGATTCAAAACATTTAACAACCGGTTCGCATTCCATAAAAAAAATTAATAAAATTTTTTTTGTGGTTTCGAATCCCCTAAAAAGTTGTTTTAATTTTTTTAATTAGATTCTAAAAACCTTTCCAGAACATATATAAAAACTCATAAAATCTCATAAATTTTTACATTGATGTTTCCAAATGTTGTAATTTCAAATAGGCTTGCTTGTTACACGTTTATTACTTTGTAAAAGCATATTTTTACTCTTATTCAGTTCTTTACTCACAGTATTCACATAACATATTTAAAGAAAAAAGAGATTTTTCAGATAAAAAAGTAAAACGCTTGTCAAATTTTCCAGTATTTCATAAATTAATAAAAAAATTGTTTTATTGTAAATTGTACGCATCACCTGTCGATATACTCATCGTGTGAAAGTAGTTTTTAAATTTTTAGATAACACACAAACCGAAAGACAAACATCATGTATTTTATTTTTAATACAAATTTAATGTAAATTTAAATTGTATATTCTTTGAGTAGTTGAGAAATTGCCAAAAAATAGTCAAAACTTTTTCAGGAGATTTTCGCGAACCTTCAAATTTTAGTAGACGGTTCGCGCGAATCCTAAATATTTTAGGAAACGGTTCGCGCGAACCGGTGCGAACCGGCTGAATCCCACCACTGAATAGTTGGGTTTTTAAGTTATATTACGTTATGTTCTGATTGACTCGATATCATATCTTGTATCCGGAAAAGGCATACTTTTTACATTACATTTTAAACATACCTGAAAATATTAAATTTGTATAAAAAAAAGTGATTCAAAAATTATGAAACAGTGATAGCTTAATATGTATATTTTTTTTTTATAGTGAATAATTTCAGTGATCACTCGATGACTTTTAATACACATTATGAGAATTTTGTATGATTTATTCATAAATTATGAATAATTTATTATCGAAAATATTTTATCTGTGAAATAAGTTTAGTATTTTGGAGAAAAGAAAAAAAAAAACATATTCTTTTCATTTAATTGTCATAAAAAGAAATTCGTCATTATTTTCACGCTAATTAATATTCATTTTTCTTTTCATCGACGATTCATTTTTTCTGAATCGTATTCGTATGACAGATGATTTGAGGCGTTGTTTTTTCCTTTTTTATTGTCTGGTAATGAGAATGAATGAATATAGTTAATGATTGATAAATATATGTAATGTTAAAAATGATCGATGGAATTTTGACATTTTCATTATTGAAATCATAATTAGTAACGCATTATGTTTTTATTTTTTTCTTATTCTATTTTATATTATTTGTCACAAAATATAAAAGTCGGTTAAAGCAATTCTTATAAAAATAAAATCATTGCTGCAACCCTCTCTGTAACAAAAAAAAAACAAAACCTATATACTTCCATAGGAAATTATCATAGTAATTACTTTTTAGATATTTTAATGAATGATTTTTACTAGATCTGGAAAATTTGTCTCTTCTATTTGAACAATGAAAATTTTCTTGCAAAAAAAATAAATAAAAACGAAATCATAAAAAAAATATATTAACAATTATAAAGAGAAATCAAAATATAAAAAAAAAAAAAAAAATAAAGTGTAAAAAATCAATATGAAACAGAAATTGAATTAAATTTTTTAGGGTTTTTCTTCTCTATAATATTTTTAGTATACTAGGAATTGTACCAGTTTAGAAAAGGCAATAAATAGTATCAACAAAACTGTTCGTTTCAGCGAGACATTTATAATTTTTTTTTAACCTTTTTAACAGAAAATAAAGCTACCGCAGCTACCTGTTTTTTTCAGTGTATCTATGTTAATACAATTGTAAGTTTTTTCACCATTACATTTTTCATCATAAAGGACAATATTTAAGTGAAAACTCTTGCTGTTCGGCCGGATGTAAGTTTTGTCCATTTAATATGATTCAAAATTTTAAACAAAAATTGCATGTTTTGAGCTTCTGACATGTTAATGTCAAAAAGTATGAAAGTTTTGGATATATTAGTTTAATAATATTCTTCAATTTTAAGTAATATAAAATGATGAAAACCCAGAAACAATATAAAAAAAAGTACACTAAAATATGGAAATAATTTAAACGAAAAAAAGTTTTAAAATTGAAAATTTTATAATAACCTTCACAACGTTAATTAAAAAAGTTTTATTTTAAGCTATTCCAGATAGAGAATTTTATTATATAATCCTTTTTCAAAATGATATTATTAAGATTACGGCCCCGGTTATATTGATTAGTTTTTTTTTTGGCAGATTTTAAATTATACCGCTGAAATTATCTTTGCTAACAATATTATACTTCTAGGATTTATTAAGTCGAGTCATTTCTTCACATTTACCTAACATTTATTTTTGTCATCAGATTTAGCCATTAAGAAAAAAGGGCACAAAAAACATCAATATAGTGATAAGGACTGCTTTATAGAGTTTTTGAAGTTTAAAAACCCCAAAATTGATTTTCAGATTCGAATATTCAAGAATTATAAGCTACAAAAAATCGAAATTCTTACGATCAAAAAAATGAAACAATTGTATCAAAAAAAGACTATCTTAACAACATTAGTAGCATAAAAGAAAAATAAAAAGTACAAAAAATTATTGAAAATTTCATAAATTGCACTTTAAAAATATTGTTGAACATGACATTTTGATGAGATTTTGAAAGGCCCTAGAAAACCCATGTAACACACAACAATGAATTATTATCATTTTATTTTTTCATTTGACAAATATACATACATTTATAAAAATTGCAATAATTCTTTCTGAAGTTTTAAATTTATGTAGTTTACATGCACTTTTTACCTTCCAAAATCATTTCACCCAAAAATGGATATAAACAAAAATTTAAAAATGATAAATGCATTTTGACAATTATTTGGTGTAAAAAATATCATTAAATAAAAATTTTTGTATTCTACTGTTGGGGTTCAAATAAATTTTAGTCTGTTTCTCTTTTTATTATTATTTATCAGAATGTCGTCAGAAGAACTATGACGATCTATTTATTTGGCAAACTAAAAAAGTTTAGTTTTATAGTCATTTCAGATATAAAGCAAAAGAGAGAGTGTGAAAAATAATTATAAGATCTTCAGAACGACAATCAAGTGATATAGGTATCAGTTGGCGAAAAAATACTTAAAACAATTGTAAATGTAAAAGGAATGAGTTTGTTTAGTTTGCTGGTCAGATTTTAATTTTCATGCTTTTCTGAGAGAAAAAAAAAAGAGTATTTTTATGGAAAATTAAATATTCCACTTCTGTGTCAACACTATCCTTTTTAGGAGGTTGTAATTGTTGATATTTTTATTTTATATTTTCATTGAAATATGCATTTGCAGTCTAAGCTATTCATCATTTTTATTCTTTTGAAAGAAAATAAAAATTAAAAATAAAACTAAAAACGTTTAACATTTTTATTTTCCTTTTTTTTTATATTTCAAAATAAAATTTGTGTCCTTCTCTTACCCCCAATCGAAATGAATGCATCCTATATATTATGAATGCGCTAAAAATCTAAAGTAATTTGTCAAATGCATATTTGTGATTGTCAATTTGATTGCCTGTTTCGTTTTATTTTTTTTGACTTTAAAAAAGTTGCCGAAAAAAAAAAAAAAAGAATAAACCTTCAGACGAAAAAGGACATGTATATCATGTCCTTCAATTTCAAATTGATGACAAAAACAACTTTAATAATATTAATTAAGAAAATGTTTAGTCAAATATTAAACTTGAAATCTGGTGTCGTCCTCTGAAAGTGAACAGAGGCTTTGACCATCATAAGCTTTAAAGAAAGAATGAATTACTCTTCCAAACATTTTAAACATTATTGATCAAGATTTTTAAATTATAGGTTTGCTGTAATTATGAGAATGTGGCCAATAAGATATATATGGAACCGCCTGTATTTGCGAATGATTTTGTGAATGAGCGAAGCGGTCAAACATATTTTAATCTTACTACAATTTTAATTTTATAAATCTTTATTTAAGTTTATTTTTTCTTCTTCAGTTTTCTAAAAGTTTCTCAAATGTGTGAAATTTAACACATTATATAAGTTTTTTTTTAAGAAATAATATTTGAAAAAGCACCCGAAGAAACAAAAAAGCACAAAGGATGCAACAAAAAATTGTACAATTTTCAAAAAATAAAAAAAAAAAATTAAAAACCAACGCGAATAAGAAGAAATTGCTAAAGGCTGCGGATGCAAGTGTTAAAACTTTTTTTGTCCTTGTATCCTATTTAACGTTAAAATGAAATAACCTAAAGCTTTTTATTTATTTATTCTTTTTTTTTTTGGTTATTTGACCACAAAAAATACCAAACAATTAACCAAAGTAAGTCATAGAGTGACAAAAATTATTTTTCAGAGGTGCTGTTTAAATGAAATATGTGTACACTAAAGTTATTATTCCGCATAATAATAGTAAAAATAAATAAAATGCAATTTTCCCATGCGAAAGAAATATAAGTTTGTTATAAATACCTTTAAAGAATTTTTCAATAAACCATGAAGCCCGAAATTTGGTTGTGTATTTTTCAGAAAAAAATTTTATTCGTTCAACAAAAATAGCATAATGAAGTGTATGCTGTCATACAATCTCGGCTATAGTTGAAATCATACTTTATAAAGTTTGAAAAATGTGTAGTATGTACAGGTAGTTCTCTTAGTCTTAAGACAAAATTATTTACGGCTTTTATTACGAATTTACTTTAAAGGATAATAATGCGTTTAAATAAAACTATGTATATGAGGTGTAAAAAAGGACATGCATGCATTGTATGTATATGAATGAATGTATATGAATGTATATGTATGAACTTTCCAGAGGAAAGATGTATTTAATTTTATTTAATATTTTTTTTATATCGATGGTAATATAATTGCAGTGTTGTACTTTAATAGACTTACACACATTTATCTATATATGCATGTATATTTTCGTATGCAGCACTATAATATCTTGTATATGTACATAGTCCTCATATACGTTAAGCCCATATGTAATGACTTGATGATGCATTGTAATATTCAGGTGATTCATCATTTTTATTGGAATTTTATGAGCTCTTTTGTGCATCGTTTTAATATTTACAATAATGTTCGCATTAAAAAATGACCAAGGATAAAATATAAATAAATGTCATTTATAGATATATTAATTGAAATTAAAGATAAAATTTAATTTATTTTATTTTATTAAATAATAATAATAATATTAAGTTTGTAGGTATAATATATATTTATTGATGTCAGAATTCTTGAATGGAAAAGAATAATTTACTCAAAATTCATTAAATTTTTAGTATTGACATCATCAGATGTATTTTATAAGAATACAAAATATGTAATCAAGTATATTTTGGTCATTGTAAGAGTTGCTGTACAGTAGAAACTTTTTTTAATAATCAAAAAGTTGTCGAATATTTTTGAAACGCTTACTGGATACTAAATAGCTGCTTGCAAACATAAAAAAATTAAAAATTAAATAAAAGAAATTATTAAAAATAAAATTTATTTTTTAGTTGTTTCTATTAAAAAATTGCCAGTTTTCATATAAGCTTCTACGTTTGATTTCTCCGATTAAAAAGTGGATTTGAAAAAATTGCTAGTGGACGTGAGGTAGATTAGATTAGATTAGAAATTTTGCTTTATTAACTTTTTTTCGTATTATTATACAATTTACCTTAAAGCTAGATATTTCTTATTTCAATTAATTATAATTACTGGCTAATGCTTAGCGACTCTAATTATATTCTTATCTTTACATTTTTTTGTTTATATTACAATTTTATTATCTTTAATCTTTATTTCATTAATTTTCCTATCCCATTTTTTTTTTTTTTTTTTGGAAAATATTTGAAAAACCAAAATTTTTATATCTTTATTTTTATTTTATTAAAACCTACTAACTACTCTACTTGCTGGACGTGAGGTATAACATTGTTTGTTTATCTATAAAATGAGTGGAATAAGAATTATACATAATCTGACAAAATTAGCATAAATTCGTATTATTTCCGTATACTATATATGTGTAAATTTTATACTTAACAATTTAAAGATTTCCTTGATTTAAAATTAACTGTATGCGGGACTTAAATTAAAAAGAAAATAGAAAAACCAGATTGTTGAATACTAAAAAATTTAGATTGTTGGATATTAAAAAATAAAAAGAATTTGCTGACGCACAAGCATATAATTATTCTTATTTTCATGGTAAGCAGAAACTATGAAAAAAATCATAAATACCTGCACACTATTAAAAAAACATATTTACTTACAATTCAAATAATAAACAGGTAATAGTTAATGGTTGCAAAGACAAAATCGGTAATTCCCCATACTTAATTTTTAATATCCGCACTTCAATAAAATTAAATAATGTTGATTCTTAGAAAATAAACAAAAAATGTAGGAATCTTTATTTTAATCTGATTAAAAAAAGAGCATCAATTTTTTTTTTCTTTTTATTAAAAACATGTTTTAATTTCAGATAGACTGAAGAGATAAGAGCTCAAGTTCTTAATGTCTTAATGAACGAACATAAAATATTTATAACATGTTGCCAATAGTTTCAGATACCCTTTTAGTTCTAAAAACTCAAAGTTGTGGTATCTTGGAAACAGATTGCACAGCCTTGATCAAAAATCTAGAAAGACCAAAAATTTAACAAGCCTCACTCAGAGAAGAGAGTTGAAAAAAGAAAACAAAATATAATTATGGAGGCATGGAAATAAAAAACTTGTTTTAACATTTCTTTTCAAAAAATATACTTAATTATTCTGACATTAAAAATATTATTATAACATTTTTATTATTCTTGTAATTATTATAAAATTTTATAATTCAAAAATATGTAACAATCTTTTTTTTTTACAGAAGCAAAAAATTTCAATTGGTTATTTTTTGTTAATTTGTATAAAAGTTAATTATTGTCATAAATATATTTCAGACAGAAGAATTATTATGGAAAATATTTTAATTCACTAATCGTTCATTTTATAAGCTTTTTCGAAATTTATCAAAAATGGTTACAATATTAGATACTTTCAATTTCTGTATGACCGTTCTTGTAAACAACAAGGCCGATTTCGATTGTTTGAACAACATTGATGAAATTAGTTTTGAGTGCAATTACTTTTCTTACAAAAAAAATTCTGTTAAAAGTACGATGCATGGTATGACGTCAATGCGAAATTTATTCCGTATCATTAAATTAAAGTTTATAATATTAATAGTTTTTTGAGCCCATATTTTTTTTCTATTTAATAATGAACGAGAATTAATAAAAGAGTTTTCCTGTGGCTAAAAAGAAAGTTGTTAAATGGATAAAGGAATTATTTTATTTGATTCTTCCATTGGAGAACTCAATGGAGTTCCATCAAATTGATATATGACCACATACATGTCGATTGAAGGAACTTAATTAGTTAGCTCTGATTGTAATGAAGGAACCGAAATAGACACTGAAGCTAGATAGACGCTGATTATAGAAATATTTAAAAAAAAATTAAAACGAACGTATTTTAACTTGAAATATTTAAGAAACGTACTACGGGACAAAATGTTCAATATTTTTTGAAGTAAATGTTTCTCTTATAGTTTTAAAACAAAAACCTAAAAATACCTCTATGTGTTATTAACATTTCATTAACGATTTTTTTAAAATTTTTTTAACAAAGTGATTAAAATTAGTTTCAATATCTACATATAAATATTTAAATGATTACATCGGTGAAATAAATATCAGTTATTATAGTGATATGTTAAATGGTTCGCTAATCTAATTATTCTCTGTTAAAAGAAAAAAAATTCGTTAAACATATGTCTCCCATTCTGATGCAATCACTTTTTAATTGCATTTATCTCTCTATAACTAAAATGTTAAACAAAGCATTTTAAAAGTTAATAACATGTTAAACAAATAGTGTTTGGTTTTCAAATTGTTTAATTAAACACATCAATTCTAAACAAGTACCATCTCGTATTAATTTAAAAATCGCAATCAATTCAATTTTGTTTCTTTTCAATTTATTGTCGTTGTCTAAGCTTCCGTGGGAAAAAACTGTTAAAAAGTAAGAAGATAACAAATTTTGAGCACGCTCAAGTTTTATCTTCTCTATTCATTTTCATATAAAAAGTAGCTCCAATTGATTTCCGAATAATTTTCGTCTTAGACAAAGATCTGTCGATATGGCTTCCAAATTTTTTAAATTATTTACATTTTTTGGAACTTAAAATTTCGATATTACATATTTTGTATTTGGATTCATTTTACAGCAGGTTAAAATATCTGAAAACGGAAGCGAAATTTCTGAAATTGAATTCTTCAGTTGAAACTATTTTTTTTTGTCTTTTCATACTAGTTTAGAAGAGTTGGATAAAACATGTGAAATTTTTGTCCAAACAACATAATAATCACTTGTTTATTGTTGAAAATGTCATTGCGTTATGTTTTCAACTACATATATTTATATAGATTTCATATTTTAAAATTTTGCTGTAGCTTAATCACATATTTGATTTAATCTAATTTGACATCATTTAATGTACTTAAGAGAAGTATTTTTTTTTTGTTTTATTATGTTAACATAATTTTTTTTTTGCATATTATACAAAAGTAGGTTTTAAATAAGATTTATCATTTGATTTTAATTCGTATGATTGAAAAAATTTAAAAAAAAATTTAAAAAGGTTTATAGTTCTTTTTCTAAATTCAAGCGGATATTGCTTAAAATCTATATTCCATACCGGCAATTCTGTAAATAGTTTGATATCTAAAAATACATAATTTGTTTTGAGCCCTGCAAATCGCTTTCAGTGCAAAAGTTTTGAAGTTAGGAAAAATCATTTTCTACCTTCAGCGACTATTGGACAGCGACTATCCCAACTGAAAGAGCTTTAAAGAATTCCATTTATATTAATGTGGTGTTTTTTCTTTACATAATCTTAAATTTTCCGACGGCAAATTATTGTAGTAATTTATGAAAAATTTCAATTATACCGATATATTATTTTATGAAAAAGAATTTTCCCGAAAAAATATCGATATGAAATGAATAGCAAAAATAATATTTAAAATTATTCGAAAAAGCAAGCAATCAGAATCATAAATTCATTGATTTGTTGATTTATTATATAATATGTATGTAGTTCGTAGAAAATTATTTTATGTATTGAAATCTCTGTCATAACTGAAATTTGATATTTCAATGGAAAATTCGCATATGTTTTATTTTCATGCTTTAAAAATACATTAAATACAAAAATTTGTTTTTATATTTATTATATTTGTTTTGAAATAAAATATACTTATAATAGTTACATATTCATAAAAATTTCTTTGGGGGACGATAAGAAGATCATCTAGCTCAAATAACTTTGTCACAACATATTTAATGGTGGGTACGCGATTTTTCCCATATCGAGTTGGAATTTGTGTTATTTATTCTTTGACATTATTAATTCGTAACATCATAAACACTAATCAACCATGTACGCGTTTTAGCGGGAAAACCAATTTTCTTTAATTTCAGAAAATTACTCAAGTGTAAACCACATAAAATTTTAATAACTTTAAAAAATGAATTGAATTAAATAAAATGGAAAAATGAAATCGCCTCAAAAAAAAAAAAAAAACCCATTTGCATAATCAAATTAACAAAATCAAAAGAACTCTTTTTTATTATTATTATTTATATTAAGTTATTTAATTTTTATAAAGCAATGTAAAATAGATTTTCTCATTGTTATTTACATTATAATTTATGATTTGAAAAAACATTAGAAAATCTTCAACACACGACACAATTGAAAATAATATAAATATTTGCCAGCGGCTTATTGGCTTAAAAATCAATCGAAATTATTATATGAGTAGATTACATGGTTTTTAAAAACAGTTAACAGATATACTTAACACCCTCGACTCGATTTGATTTTTATGCAATTTTTCTTTTTTTCTCAATTTTATTGTGGTTTTGATAGCTGATGCTATGATTTTAGTCTCCCCTAAAATAATAAAATAATCAAATATCGCAAGTAAGTGGGATTGAAAAAACTATTGGATTTTTTTCCTTTCCGTTTTGATAAATCTTATCTCAACACAATTATTTTATTAGCTAGGTTTGACCTGTGTACATAGAATTTTAGCTGGCGCAGCAACATGTTTTTTCAGTGAACACATGTTGCTAGCACGAGACACTTACATTGCTTAGTTATTAAAATTATAACTAAGTTATTAATTTAACAGCAAATTAAAATTTATTGAAATCTCTAATTAAAATTTTATTAAGGCGATTATTAAAGACTAATTTATTTTACAAGCAATGTACTTGTTAATTAGGATTTGCATACGATAACCTCCTTATTAATTTATATAAAATATGAAATTATAGAATTCTTTTTTTTACATATTACCTACATATAATAAATTTAATTACTTTTGTAATTAAATTTATTTTGTATGTATTTTGAACAGAGAACCTAATTAATTAAAACCTTTCATATATAATTTTAATTATAGCTTTCATCAAGTTTACATATATATGATGTGTGTCTTTGACCTTAAAGAACAAGTTAGTCTGCAATATTTTGTGATAAAACATAACTCTTTGAAAGCGAAACGATATCTTAGAAACAGATAATACATTTGTACATGGTAACAGAACAAATGCTATTAAATATTTTGTTAATTTTTTAGTTATTTTAGTGGCATTAAAATGTAGATTTAATGAACTTACTTTAATAATCATTAAATTCTATCTGGTGTTTTGGGATAATATTCGTCTTCCCACATATTTCTCAAGTTTGTTTTAGACGTTTTGAAAGGAAATCGGTATAGATATAATTTTAAATTTCCCAATTTTGTCGTTGCCATGGAGGAAAATGATAAAAAAAAAATTATCGAAAGTTAAAATAACAGATCTTAAAATCCAAAAATCAGGGAATGTGCCCTACAGATACCCTGAAAAGTTAAGGCTCATTATTTATGGTTTTTTGGGGTAGAAGTTACATAGATAGAGTTATATATGGAATTTCCTCTAATATTACAAGCTGAAAATTTTTCATCTCGTATTCGTAAGATTTTTTATTTATGTTATCCAAAAATTATATACTTTTTCTATTAAAAAATTTTTTCACAGTGGCGATACGGGAAAGAAGTAACATATTTTTTCTATTTTATTTTATTAAGATTGAAAAATAAAATAAAAAAAAAACTTGAATATAATTCAAATAAAAAACGTCTGCAAATGATTTGCCTCATTTTATACCCTCCAGTGATTGTTTTGTATGTTTGGAATTATAATTTTAAATTGAAGGAAGAAAAAGTTTTTTAGTTGAATTTTTTCGGCAATCAATTTTTTTTTATACCAGGGTATGATTTTTTTTATTTATTTATTTTTTTTCGAAAATTCGGAAGGTATAATAATGGGAAAAATTTCATTAAGTTAAATGTATTGAAAACAAAAAAAAAAAAAACAAATTTATTTTTAAAAAATTATGTTAAAAAAATAAAAAAAGAAAATTGAATTAAATGAACATGACTGTGGAAAAATTTATTTAGATCACAAAAAAAAATACGATGGTTAATTTTTTTGCAGAAAATTTTCGCGCAAAAAATTTATTTTATAATATTTTTAATGAAGAGAAATTTAAATTCTGGCCTAAAAAAAATTATTGCGAATTATTATTATATAGGTTTCGATTATAAATGAAAAAAAAATATTAAGTCGCCCGTATGGTAAGTGCCATGTATTCTGTACGTGCCATGTCCGATCGCGGTTTCCTTTCCCAATTCGTTCTGTAAACGTTACTTCAATACAAGTTTTTAATTTCAAAATCACAAAAAAAAAAAATAAAAAAATATATAAATACAAAGTTTACTTAAAATTAGACATGAGGACGTTATAATGGCCTTCCAATGTCAATGCATTGTAGATAGTAGATAGTACGCCTAGTCTTTATTAATAAGTGTTATGGTCTTGAATTCATACATAGATAAAAGCATTTTCCCAATTTTCCGGGCATTCCATAATAATCTTACTCGGGCTATTGTTAGCATTTAAAAAACAAAATAGCCAAATCCGTCCAGGCGTTTTCTAGTTATGCGCTTCTAACGATCAAATTTTTTTTTTTTTTAATATATAGTTCATATCTTAACTACCTAAATCTCAGAAATAATTTTAATTTATATTTTTCTTTCTTCTCCTTCAAAAACAAAAAAACTAAAACATTCCGAAATATCTTTAAAAGTTGGGCATTGCCTTTCACACTATGTAAAATAAAGAGTTGTATACGGTTAACATAATACTTAATTTAATAATATTTTCATAATTATTTATTATAACTTTTATATTATTATTAAATAAATATGAAATAAAACTCTTAAGTAATCATCATTAACAGAAAAAAATTTTCATTTATATATAAATTATGTTTAAGTTTTTATAGTTATTTATGACTATAATATTTTCTATTTTAACCAATATTATATGTTATTTAAACATTGTATCCAAAAATATATAAATTATTATAATATCCCTTTTACTTTTTCATTGCTTATGTATATGTATATTTATTTACTTTTGAGAACAATTAGTAAAACATATTTGTGGTTAAAAAAAATAAAAAAAAAAAAATAGAAAAATATGTATTTATTTACACACTTAATAGCTTTTAAATCTTTTTTCCCATTTAGTTTCGCACAAATTTCTATGAAATGTAACATAAATGATGCGTTAACAAGGGTGGATGGATGGTAAATAACATCCTTGTCATGAAGTTAAGTATAATTTGTATACGTTCAATATAAATGATTGTATGTATTTTATTTAGTTCATAAATGAAAAAGTAAAAATTTCCCCATTATTATTGCAAGAAAAACAAATTCTCTTTTATTTCGGTTTTGATTCAAGAATAAACTGCTTACTTGTTGGAAAAGCAGATAGGAAGGTAAATTTGAAAATAGTTGATTAAATGAAAATATTAGTGACTTTATCAGTGAGGAAATTGAGCCCGCATGCATGAAAAAGTTAAAGAAAAGATTCGGCATTGAATTCGATTCTCATTTAACTGTTGATTTTTTTGTTATACATTAATTATTTTCAAATTGGTCTAAATTAGACATTGATAATAATAGTTCGGTATTGTGTTCGATTCTACAAATAATACTGCAAACAACTGAACATTGAATTTATGAGAGTTTTTAATTCGAAAATAATTAATTTTTAATGTTCTATGGATCAATAAGTTATTTAATAAATATATGTACATATTTATAATGTTAAAATGTTATGTAATTAATTAAATACATTTATGTTAAATTGTAAACATTAAACATTTTATTATTATTTGAATGTGAATCAATGAAAAAATACAATATATCAGGCAATAAATTCATTGTATCACTTTATTTAAAAAAAAAAATTTTCTCTACTAAAAATGAAAGAAAAGTATAGAACAAACTAGGCAAACTGGACTGTAGGATAGATTATTGCAATAAAAAATAAAAATGCCCGTAGAAAATATTTCCGACAGTTAATTGAGTTTTGATTGTAGGGCTAGCTCGCAAATTTTTCACCGCGCTTAAAGACGCATTTTTTTAGTAGCATTTTTTTAGTTTAGTTCTGTAAAATAAACTAAAAAATGCTACATTAGATGCGGTTTGGGCTGGCGGTTGGTCAGTGGGATTTGAAGAATATTATTTTAATAATTCTAAAATCGGTCTCTATTCGTATATAATTTCATATACTCATTAACAAATTTTAAAGGAAATACATTCTCAGACCCCAGTCCGAACGCTTGGACACAATCGAGGTCTATTTTTTTTATAGTTTCCAATTATCGATCTCTATCTTCCCACATAGTAATTCATTCAAAAATTTGATATAATATAAATTTCTTATGAAAATCATTTTGACTTTTATATGTATACATTGTATACATAACGATCAAAGAAATAGTATTATAAAGAAACCTTTAAATATATATATTAAAATTAAATCAAATCAAATCCTATTAACAAAATTCTCTTCGAATTTATAATGTTAATTACAAGAAAATTTTATTATTGTAATTATAAAAATAAAGATTTTCTTTTCATTTCCCACATTTATGTTAGTAAATTCATAAATTGAATTATATACACATAATATGGTATTTTATTATTTTTTTTAATAATAATAATAGTAATAATAACAATAACAATAATAATAATAATAATAATAATAATAATAAAAAATAATAATAAAAGATTAAAAGTGCACTTATTAAAATTATATTTATAATAAATTATAATGAAATATCTAAATTATTATACAATACTAGGGTACTTTATTAAATTAATCTATTTTTATTATTATTTAAATTAAAATAAAATTATTATTATTAAATTATAAAAAAAAAACAAAAGAAAACTTTAAACAATGGTGATTTTGAAGAAAAGCGTCTGCGCACATAAGATGTTGGGTGGGCACGAATATCTCAAAATTTATACTATAGGTACATAATAATAATATCACATAATAATAATAATGTATAACTAATCTATGTACATATAAAATATTTGTAGTAAATTAACTACCAGAAAGTGGTAAATTTTATTTTATATATTTCTTAATTCAATCATTTTTAAATCTATAAACCATATTTTTTATGTAAAAAAATTATTATTATTGAATATGAAGTACATAAAAGTTCATACAAAAAACTATTAAATTGCAGTTTGATTTTGTTAAATACAATTTTTTATTTTGTGAAAATATTTTATTTTACTTTATAGAAATTATTTAAAATTTAAACACATTTTCACGATTACGGAATAAGTTTTTTTTGCACTACTCTACTAATGTATAGCCAAATATCGTTAGAAGCCTACACGTTTCAAATTTCAACTTTCTTTGAAATCTAATTTAAATTTTTATTTGTGGGCTTATTTATATGCAGAAATTTAAGTTTAAGATCAAAAATAAATTATTCCAAAGAATAAAGAAATTAAGAATCAACCAGAACTTCTGTATAAGTATTTGTTTAGAAATAGAAGGAATGGATATAGATAGCGTTAGATTAGAGAGCTTCGTGACCGGTCTCACAAACAGCTAAAAGTTCCAATTAAAATTCTCCGTGGAATACTAAGGTTACTGAAAACTTTAGTTTAATGTAAGTCAGTTTTTTTCTTATTCCCATTCCTTATACTGTGTGTCTTCACATCTTTTGCCTGTTGAAATTTTGTGGTGGTATCAGGATGTGGGTCTTTTTCCTAAGTTCCTTTCAAAGTTATTACATAGTGTCAAAATACGATCTTATTTTTAACGTGTTCACCTCTTTCAGTCTACTAAACGAAGTTCCTCTCGCTAAGAATTTATTTATTGTAATCGATGGCAGATGTGGTTCGGATTAATGCTCCAGTTGTCAGATGTTTTAATTATTATTAATTGAAAAACAAAAATAAAAAAAATACGTATATGAAAAGCATATCCTTAAATTTAATTGAAAAATACAAAAATGGCATGTGAAAATAAATAATTTTCAAGTAGATTTAGTTTTTCGCCAGAGAAAAATTGAAGAAAATCCATTAACAATTTATAGAATTTTTTTTTTTTATTTCAATGATAGGTATTATTATGAAGAAAATAAAAATAACATAAAAAAAAAAAATTATTTTTTTATTTTTTTTCTACCCTTAAAACGAGAAAAGAATTTATAACGAGACATAAAGCAATAATAAAAAAAAAAAAAAAAGTGATATAAATTTGGGAAAAAAAAGAAGCAAAAAACCTCAAATAAGGCGGAGTTTTATATTATTTTCAAGGACTCTCTCTGGTGCGCAAAATATAAAATGTTTTTATTTTTTTTTCTAAGTAGTTGTGTTCTTGCAATATAATAAAAAGTAGTAATAATAATAATAATAATAATAATAATAATAATAATAATGACAATAAAAAGCAATATATTTTCAATGAATATAAAGACGACAATAAACACATTTTTACAAACTTTACTGCTTTTTATTTATTTACGTTTCTTTTTTTTTTTTTTTTTTTTTTCATTTATGTTCTTTGTTGGAAAATAAACAAAAAATAAAAAAAAGAGTACATACAACATTAAAATAAAAATAAAAAAAAAAATACCTATGTGTATTTATATAATTCAGTGTGTAAATGAAGTAATTTTATTATTATTATATTTTTTATATTTTTTATGAAGATATGTCATAAATTTATATTTGAAAAATTAATGTAAAACTTTTTATTTTATATAAATAATGAATGTATAGGTACATAATAAAAATGTAAAGTACAATGTACGTTATATCTTATTTACAAGTAAGAATTTGATTATAGGTATACAGAATATAAGAACGATCAAAAAGATAACTTGTCTTTGGCCGATCCCCAGAGTTTTTTTTATTATTTTTATTTCAATCCGCAGTTCAAATCCCGTAATTCAAACACTATTTGTCAGTAGAAACATTTTTTAAAATAAAACTTAATGTATGAAAATAATTTAATCGATCAAATTGGCTTTAGTCGTGTTATAGTTCTAAACGGATTGACGGAACTGTAGAATAGACAAAATAGTCTGTTTTGATGAACAATTATCTAAAAATCGAATGTCTCAGTAGAAGCTTTGCGACTGGATTCAAATTTAAACAAAGTCTTGATTTTCACTTAAAATTTTCTCTGAATTAAATTTAAAATCAGTTTTATACATCTTCATCATTTCTACGATATTTATTTCTCCCCATGTAACACGTACAGTAGGGTTAGTTTGTATTCGGTTCCATTATTTCTTAAACGTTTATTTCAAATTTAGAAAATATTTTCCTTTAAAAACATTAAAATATAGTTATGTTTGAACTTACTTGAGAATCCTTTAATCCTAATCTTTCAGCCAATTTTTTCCTATCCGGCTTGCTTATATACTTTTGTTGTTGAAATCGTTTTTCTAATCCTTTTCTTTGCGAATCTGTTAAAAGAAAATTATAAGTATCTAAACTTCAAAAGTTTGACAAATGTAAGAAGAATTAAAATACCCGAAAAAACAGCTCTTCTCATCATTCCTCGTCTGGGTTTGCCACGCGACGAATGGGCCCATGGAAAACCTTGTCCAGGCGGTAATGGAAAAACTTGAGGACCACCAACTAAAAGAAATTATAAAATAGAAATTTGTTTAGTACTGGAGAACGAGAATGTTATTTTTTCGATAAATCAAATAAAGTTTATAATTAATATTTCTTATTTAATATTTCTTAAATAAATAAATAATTAACACATACATATACCTGTCATATATGGATTTCTACAATGTGCCAATAATGAATGCAAATGAGGATGATTTAATCCGTGAGGTAAAAATGGTGTCGGTCTACTTGGCAACGGTTTTGCAATAATTTGTTTTTCATTTCTAATTTGATGTCGATTGTCGTCACTATTTAAATCGTCTTGACTATTACCATTAAGTTGACAGTTTGAATGATTGTCACTATCACTAATTGTGCTACCAGGTGATGATGTGGTTTGTGGTTGACAACTATTACCGTTTGTTAAAAATATAGGATGAGGAAATTGTGAACGATGTATAAAACTTTGTTGTATATAAGGCCAGATATGTTGCGGTTGTATAAATTCTATATATACATATTTTGTAAAATAAGGAGAGTATATAAAATTAATAAAATAATAAATATTTTATTTGATAATAAACATATTGTAATTTTTATTTGATTGAAAAAAAAATAATTATGAAATCAAGGTGATTTATTATATGCATAATATTATTATCGAAATAGCTCTATTATATAAGTGACACATCGGAGACTATTGATTGAGCAGTGTTGCTGGAATTAAAGATTAAAAACCAAATATTTAGACACAAGAAAGTCTTTAAAGCTTAATGACGAAAATTTTGGATTATTTATACAATGGCAATGATTATTTTAATTTGAAAGGATTTTAGGGTTATTGGTATACTCAGACTTCCAGTCTACAAGCGTAAATAAACAAGGAAATCTTCAACAGGAAAATCTACACACAAATTTATACCATTTATTATTGCCATAATGTGCTTAATTGTATTAAAATCAAAAATCACTTTATTTAACAAAATAATACCTACACAAGTAATTAATTTAAAAAAATTTCTTGTGTGAAATTAATTTTATCTTCTTTTTGATATTAAATGTTGTTGTGTTTCTGTACGAAAAACCATCATTTTATTCAAGAGTGAATATAAAAATAAAATATATATGAAAAGTTTTCTTTATACATCAACACCTTTGAATTTTCTATATATACCTACATAAAGTGTATATGTAAACAAAAAGCGCTAATTGTTTTTGTCTAATTGAGTTTAAAATTTATTATTATAATCCTTAAAGAAGTGAAAAACAAAAACATTTTTAAACACATTCATACCAGGATATGCTTTAATTTAATTTAATTTATATCCTTGAAGGTGTTTTCCTTAAGGCATTGTGTTATACAGTACATATATTTTTTTTTTTTATTATTCTATGTTTTTATTCACAAAATATCAAAAGATTATTGTGTATATAAAATAAATGTTAAGCTTCCTATGTATCCTTTTTTCTTGTTTATCAAAAAAAAATTTAAAAAAGCTAAATATAAGAATTCTTTTCATATCCTTTAAAAACAAAAATTATTTTTCTTTCTATATTAAGAAAAAGTTTTTCGTTAAAAAAAATTAACTGAGAATATAATAGACTTGATTCAAAATTCAAATATTTGTTCCCTATAACTTTAGGGTATAGATTGGATTTTTCGATTGAAGAAAAACTCGACACTGCTAAAGTGATATTTAAGCTTCGTTTCTGCGTTTGATTTTTTTATTATCTGTTTTCGTTACTTCACAATTTCAATAAATCTGTAGAAATTTTTCAAAGATCAATTATAGCTGAAAAACTCAAAATTTAAAAAATTCAGCTCACTCACCATGGAGCCAGATCTTTATTTTCTAGCATATCAAAAAATCACATCAGTCGAGATTGTATTAGTCGTACAATTAAAGCAAAACTAAAATTTTGTTTTCGAAGGCAGGGCTCTTAGGTTGTAAATGATTTCAAGGATGTCAGAATTTGTTTTAATTAGAGTTCATTGAAATAAAATGTCGTCTTCAGGAATTTATTTCCCACAAAGAATAAAAATTTCATACAAATATGTATAGATCACAAAAAAGTTATTTTTAGATTCCAACCATGATCTAAAATACTTGACTTCAAAGTTAAAAATGAAGGAAATAGGAAACTTTAAAATTTTAAATTTTCTTCCAATTATAACATTATAAAAATAAGATATATGTATACATTATAATAACAAGGTAAAGGGAAAAATTTTATATTTTTCCTCAAAATTTTTTTTATTATTATTTTCCACATAATGAAAATGATCAAAAGAATAACATAATAACTAACATTGATATATTTTGTGTTATAGAATTTCCCTTTGCTTTTTTATTCCTAATTGGTGTTAGAACACACTTTATAATTTAAAAAGTAAAGGTGTGTGTTAGACATTTATAAAAAAAAAAAACAAAAAGTTGAAAATAATGTTTTTAAATGGAAATTTAAAGACTTAATTAATTAAGTGCAGGCATTTCTTAAAATAATAAATGAAAAATCTATAATATCCAACGAGGACGACGACGACGATGTAGAATGAGAATGAAACATTTAAAGAGAAATCATGTTGGGAATATGATTAAAAAAAAACATAAAATAAAATTGTGGTAGGGAAAATAATTAATTATGATAATAATTATACTTATAAAGTGAAATATAAATTTAGAAATTATTTTGAAATATTATAGAGCTTGAAGTATCTCGAATTTGTTATTTTAGCCGAAACGTGATCTCTAAGATTATTATTGTTGTGAAACATGATTCTATGTTTTGAATTTAGCGTTTTTGGACCAAATCATTTTTAGCTAAGTTTTCTGATATCAAATTAGGCAAATTATAGGCATTTGTCGAATGCACCATGATTTAGGGGCACCAAAACAAACAAACTTTTTCCCTGTAAAATTATATTATATGTATATTCATTTTCAGTACTTCTAATTTTAATTCAAATTTCAACTTGAAGATAAAAATTAATATTAAAAATCTTTACCGGCTACAACTCAGGTTGCATAAGAAAATAATCCAATCAGTTATTATATATCCCCGTAAAGATATAAAGGAGAATTTGTGGTAAATAATAGAATCTTATCTTAAGTATCTACTTATTTATAATTGTAGCATTCTTAAAATTTTATTGGCCAGATATTTTGACATAAAAAAAAACTCATTTCCAAAAATAATTACCTTCTTAAAAGGATATTAAAATAAAACTGGTTTCTTTTTTTTAAATTGTTGGAACATAAAGTTCAAGTAAAATACATAACGATAATCATAATGTAATATAAAAGTATAATGTTTGTGAAATTTTTTTTAACGCTTTTATTTACACATTTTTAAGCCTAATATTGAATAATAGTCTTTATTAATTAATTAAAAATAAAAATTAAGCTTTCTTTTGTTTACAAAATATGTATATGCGTTATTATGTATATAGATGTAGAGTAATATAATAATAGTTATGCTATTATTTTTTCTTGGTAAAAAACATAAAAAATAAAAACTATTTCAACAACACGTTTTTCAACAGATATAAACTAATATAATATATATTTTTTTTTTAATTTTCTTTAATTTGCTAACATAAATTTATGATTATGTCCGCAGTATTAAAAAAAAAAAACTTGAAATCTTTAATTTTACAACCTTGTTGGGTGAAGTGTCAAGTCATGTGTGAAGCGTGAAGGTAGTAGCACTTTAAATTTTCATTTAATAACCAACAATTTTGATATATTTAACATTTAATATTTGCGCGTATTTTTTTATTTTTATTATTATTTATGAATGAAATATTGAAATACAATTTTGTTTTTCGGTTTAAAATTTATATGATTACAGTATAAATGGTAATTGCGCGCTTGCACCTCTGAAATAAAAGAACTCTTAAGAAACTACAATTTTTATATCTTAATCGTAAGCCAAATATCGTGATCAACTCAACATTTATTTACCCAAAGCACTTACTCACGAGTAGGGCATTGTAAGTTTTGTCGACGATGACGTTCAAATCAAACAAAATTTTAATTTGCGAATTTTTTCGGATATACGAAAAAATAGTTAATTACTAGTTTTATTCATATTTGAAATCACTCAAGCTTTTGCTAATAACATAATTTAAAATTGCTTAATATGCTAGACTTAGACATCCAAACTTTAATCTGTGATCTATTTTGTTCTACCACATGAAGCAATATTACATACTCTTTCTCCAGGGAATCGAATAATATTAGCTCGGTACTGAGGATCACGTTTTGACACTAACTTTTTAAATGAAGTAAAATTAAATATAAGAATGAAGAATCTCATATGATTATTTTAACATCATAGTTTTAAAAAATAAATAAATAAATTAAAAAAAAAAAACATTATGAAAATCAATTAAGAAAAAATAATGAATGAATTTTACAATGAACTCTTAAATTACATTATCAATTAAATTGCAATATTCAATTACAAAATTTATATTAATTGGAAGTTTATAGTTGTTTTCGAATACGTTAAAGAAAACTATTGAAAACAACACAAATACTTAATTCAAGTGAAAAAAATCGAACCCACATCTTCTAAGATACACAGCAATACTAAAACTTTATAGGCGGATTGTTTTAGTTCTGGTAAAATTAATACAAGTTAGTTTTCTTTAAAATTATGTTTGGAAAAACAGCCTATGCGAACATTTTGTAAATGGAATATATATATGTATATATATATAAAAATTGCCAATAGAAAAGTGTTAAAAATTCTCTAATAAGATGTTAACGAAAAAACAACATTGCGGTTGATTCTATCAATTATTTATTCTATTACAGGAAAACAGAGAAATTTCCTTTATTTTCAAATTGTGTAATTATAAAAATTAACCATAATATTATGAGCATAATATTTTGTTGTTTTTGTAATTCTACAGATCAAAATGTCACAAAATTGAATGGAAAGCATATTATAATGTAAGTGTATTAATTATGAAATTAGCATTATTCTAAAGAGCTTTTTAATTAAGGAATTAAAATAATATATTGCAAAATATTATATAAATTATTTCCGCACATTAATTTAAAAAAAATTGTGCGACCTTTAAGATTTATTGGATTTTTATTTTATTTCAATTTTGAACGCAATTAATGATTTATGTAAATTTCATTCATTACAAAGTTTATAATCTTAGATTCAATGATTAGATATTATGTCAAATAGAATATGCATATTAGTAACTTGAAGGCATATATATAATCAAAATGTCAAAATAGGAATAATTAAGAGGATTTGAATTTCTAATATCATATCAACAAATCAAAACTTATAACAATTTATACTTATCAACTTGAAAGTAATTAAATTTGATTGACATAAATTTTTATTTTTCACGGTATCCCATAATCGAAAATACCGATTGCAGAATATCGAAATTTATTTAATTCCAGTTTTGAATTTAATAAACAGAAAAATCGTTCAAATTGATCATAACGACCGAATTGTATTGCTCCTCCTCATGGGCGCCGTCAGGATTTTTTATAAGGTGGTGCATGTAAAAATTATTATTTTGATTTTACCAAATCTTTGACATATTGCGGGTTCATCACTAAGTTACAATTTCCAACAACCTTAATTTAAATTAAATTTTGATTTTAGGAAAAATCAGTTGCAAAACAATATTTTGAATTCACGACAAAATTCATCTCAGTATGCTGATGCGATGCTCAGAATTTTTAAGATTATCTCTCACCAGGGCTGCCAGATGGAATAAATGAAATTCACTCAAATTTTTAAGAATTTTCCCCAAAATAGACACTTTTTTAAAAAAAATTCCTGAAATTATTTTTTTATATTTTTTTGTACTAAATTCTTTTTTTGCCCTAAAATAGAAAAAAAATTGTTTAACGGTTTTACTCACTGCCGTTTTTCCACAAAAACAGCTTATTTTTGCAAGATTTTCTCAAATTTTTAATGTGTTCAGATTTTATGCGATACTTATATTGTTGTAAATCAAAAAGTTTAGTTTCAACAATGGATTTTGAGTTCAACGTACGTAGAATAATATCGTAATGATATTAATTTCTTAAAATCATTAGGGTAAAAAAAATTTACGAGTCTGAAATTTTAAATATTGTTGACTGCCAAAGTTAGCACAATATTTATGAATTTCTTCAAATTTTCCTCAGAAAAAAATATTTTCCTTAAACTTTTCCCCACGTTTTTTTTAACTTTTTTTTTTCAAATTTTATCAAAATTTTAATAACATTTTTATCAAACAAAGGTGGTGCAGTTGCACCACCTTGCACCATACTGCCGGCGCCCATGCTCCTCCTAATCATTAACATTAAATTGCGACAAGAAAATAAGGATGTAGTCAAACAAGAGTCCTTTTTAAATCTACAAAATTTAATTAAATCTTTTGCTTGTTATACTCATTAAAGGAGTATTTAACATTCTCAATTAGATTTAAGATCAACTGAATTTGGAAATGATTTTTAGATTTTTATTTTCTTGAATATAATTATGAGATTTTTTTCGCAAAGTGAATTGAATCTTTTTCTACTGATATAGTCATTAAACGTGGTCCTCAATCACTTGAATTTAATTTTACTGAATATAACTAACATATTTAACTATTAATTGAAATTTGATATTTTTATCATAATTTTTCAATTATTTAACTTTTTTTCTCCTACATATATTTTTATTGATTATGAACAAAAATGCAGAAAATATACTTGATATTTTCACAGCATAAGGACAACTTTATATATAATATAAATGTTTTGAAAAACATATTAGAAGTTATTATTATTTTCTTGAAATACACATGAAAAAGAATAATTTTTCCCTCCCAAAAAAAAAAAAAAAAAAAAAAACAGACAAAGAAAGCACTTAAGACAATATGATGGTTGTATAATAAGGCCATTTCTAAGATATTCAGGACGAGACGATAAAAGTTTTTTTTTTTTTTTTGCAAATTGGGATAGCAGCTGACGCCAGTTATTTTCTTTTTCTTCTGCAAGTATTTTCCTGAAGTATGAGTTGTTTTTCCAAAAAAAAAAAGAAAGATAAAAATAAATATGTTAGTCTTTTTATAAGTAGAGAAATTATGTGTGATCGATTTTTTTTTCATTTATGCTTATTTTTTTTTGGAACATAAAACATAAAGATGTATTCTATGAGAATATATATATAGAAAAATAAGTTGTCTAAATAAGTTAAGGCAATTATCATAAATATGATATTAAATTTATATATGTATGTATACGGTTACGGTATGTAAATTATACATAAATGTAGAAGAAATCATTAGGAACAGAATTTAGTACTTAAATTAAATATATAAAAATGTTTTTATTAATATTGGCACATAAAAAAAATTATAATTTTTTTATATAAAAAGGTAGAAGAGATAATGGTCTGACTAAAAAAATTTTCTAAACTGAATATAATTAAATTATTTTGATATTAGGTAAAAAAGAGTATTGAAGACAATTTTTATGTCGTCTAGAAAATATATTTTGTAATTGAAATTTTTAGTCAACTTAAGGAAAAAGGTCCTTTTTTCCAATTTTATATTTATGGTGTAGTACGTTTATTAGCTTGACTGAAATTATTGAAGTTCGAAAAGAATGAAAGTATTACAATTTGTAAGCATTTCGTGATAAAACATACAATTCATCAATTTAAATCAAAACGATGATCAGATGACTTATACGTAATTTATATTTTATATTATAGGTCAGGGGTGGCCAGCTTTGGAAGCCACATTTATGAATTAATATTTTAAGGAGCCATTTATAAATTTTTATTATACATATATATAGGATTAATCTGATTTTAAAGGGAATCAGTTAAAATTTTTAATTTAAACTGAAAAAATTTTTTTGTGTAAATTAGTAGGAGTTAGGTAAATAGTTTTTTTTTTTTAATTTAACTGTTCATCTAATTTGAAAGTGAATCAGTTTAAAGTTAAACTTTTTTGCTTGTGTAAATTAGTAGGCGTTTTAAATTTCGTTTAGTTAAGTTGTGGTTAAATTTGTCAAAATTAAAATTTGTTAAAAAAATACGCAATATGTAAACGAGAATATAAAGTTTTCTTATAGGAATTATTACAAAATGTGCATAAGATCCATTCCAATCGACTTCAAGAGCCGCATACGACTCGCGAGCCACGTAATGGCCACCTATGTTATAGGCCATTAATTACATGTATTTATGGTGTTATTAAAATGTGATTCTGTGAGAGCGCCGAAACACGCATCAATGAACAATGTCACGTAAAAGTTTAGTAGTCTATTTAGTTTCAATAAGTTTCAGATGGGCAGATCAGAAATCTTCATTTAAGGTTTTCAATTTATATAAGTTATGTTTATATTTCTTTCTTTTTCAGTTTTTTAGTTTTTTAAAACTCTGTGTGTTTCATAATTCTTAGATATAACATAACCAATTTAGAAGAATTATAAAATATTGTAATGTATAATAGGTCTTTTATTTTCCTGGTATAAACCTTCCTCTTTACTATTGCAACAGAGTTTCGAACAACAAATCACTCAAATCAAACCTGACGCTAACCTTAATCGTAGCATGAAATCCCAAAGAGTACTGTTAACCAACATACACAATGAAACAATAATATACACCTTTATTGAAGTACTTGCCTTTTCGAAGACAATCTGTTGAGTGTTTCATGATATATTGTTGCATGACATATTTTTTAATTTAAATAAATTTTATTTCCAATTTTAATGACATCTTCTGTATAAACTATATAAAATGGATAGACATTAAAACTATTTTTAGAGACGACCCAACAGACGCCAAAATTTGTCTATTCTAATTAAAATTAGGATTGTATGTTAAAATATTATTCACCATTATTTCCTCTAAAACTTAGAACGTTTGGCAGCCACTCTTCTCATCCAAAATTCTTATATTTTGATTAAAAAATATATATAAACCATACCTATAATATAACAAGGAAGTGAATAAATCTGTGATCCGAATGTATCTTTAATAAAGAATTATGTATCCTTAATAAAAAATTTATTATAATTATTATTGTTTTTTATTGTTTTTTTAATTCACTAACTATAAAACATTATTATTATTAAATATTAATAAATTATTAACTTTTCGATGTACACATAAATTATGGGAAAATTATGAAAAAAAAAAAAAAACATGCCACACGAATGTGACAGTAATAAAAAAATAAAATAAAATAATTTTCATAAAATCAAATGACATTTTGATGATCAATAAAAAAATTATTATCGATTTGTTTTTTTTTGTTCTTGATTTTTTTTATCCTTGCAATAAAAAGGATAATATAGTTGATATTAATGAGATATGAATAGGACTCATGAAATATGAAACATTCGTTTGTTCAGCCCACAAATTTTTTTTTTATTATTCTTAAATTAATATTATTCTGTACTTTTAATATATAAAATTAATAAAAAAATAATATTTATTGAAAGATAAAAATGATATATAAATCCCTTCTTTTGTTTTGTGTTACACCTTTCTTTTATGGATCAACAAAATATTTGGAGGAAAATTGCAACAACAGACTTATAAGGATTTTATTATTACTTTGGGACTCTATAGAATAGTTTTCAATAACACATATTTTTTGGAAGTTATTCTGAACCAGATTAAGGTTTGAGAACGAAGTTTCAAATTAAAAATTTTTACACAAGTAAGCTTATTTTCATCTAATAATATTAAAATTAAAATATTTATGAAAATAACAAATTTAAGCTTATTATATAATTCACAACACATTTAATTTGCAACTATTCCAAAAATTTTATAGTTACTTAAATTATTATAAGCTTGGCCCCGCAAAGTTAATCCATTCTCAGCTCTTTCCACTTTCCTTATGGTAATAAGTGGATAGTGTTTAGAATGACAATTATTTTCCAAAGCCAGTGTCCACAACCTACATAGAACTGAATGCTGCACTACTGTGAACAATTAACAACACCCACCTGAACAAGCACTCTATACCAAGTATCTTCTCATTGTGACCATCACATGAGTAAGCAAGGATGACACAACAGCTTCAGTGATTCAATATGTTTCGTAGACTCGTTTGAGTTGCTTTATTCTTATTGTTCTGAGAGCTTCGTTTTATTCGACATTATTTAACGTCACTACAAGTGCTCATATAAAAATTACAGAATGAAATTTATTTCTATCTCAAATCTCTTTGATATAAACATTTTTTTATCATTTGGATTATAATTTATTTTCAATTATCCGTACTATTTTCATTTAGTTTTTAATTTTGTAATATGTAAAATACATGAGGGATTTATTTCGAAATTGGTCTAAGTCACTTCAAAAATAATTGAAATAATTTCAAACTTCAAAATATGTTTTTGTACATTCGAAGTTCAAAGGATTCACTTTGGTATTTGAAAAATGAGAAAGGCTGCTCTTTAAAAATTTTTTTACATTTTTAGCCGGTTTTCCATCAAAAAATATTCTATATGTTTCCATTAAATGCCCTTCCGTTCAACTGTCCACTCGTCTGTCCTGTCCATACTCTATTAAAAAATTATAACGAATTGTATTTTGTATATGACTAAGTAGTGTTAGTATAATGGTACTGAAGAAGTGTTGTAAAATTAAAGTATCTTAAATCCAAATGCTGAAAACTGGGCCCATACTAGATATGGGTTACTTTTCAATATTTTTAGATTTATTTTAATTTTTTTATTAATCCAAGTACAACCAGGTAAGAGACAACTAGAATTTAGAAATTTTTGTATAAGAAAAATCTTATGGACTTAGATCACATTCAGAATAATTTACTCACATATTGTATATGTAATTTTTATATAGTAAATTTATACATTATATTATAGAATTGTGATTAAGAATTAATGTTTTTACAGCCTTCTTTCTTAATTCACCCCTATAAATTCAATATTGTTATTTTATTTATTTTTTATTATTATTCAGGTTTTAATTTCTAAAAAATAAAAAAAAAAATGTGCTAAATCCAAATTTATACCTCAGGGATTTTGGTTTGAATTAAAAATGAAAGCATATTTATTATAAACTACAAAAAAAAAGATAGTTTTATTATTTTTTAATTCAAACAAGAAGAGATCACTAAGGATATATTATGGCAATTGTTATATATTGTTATTTTAAAGGATTTATTCAAAGCAATAATATTTTATAAGGATAACAATAATAACACAATATTACATACCTAGATATTGAATTTTATTTTGAATATTTTATTCGTTATTAAGTCGCAAAAAAAGAAAGAAAGCTTTAGAAAAAGAAATCATATGTGAGAAAATTTTCCTTCTCCTTGAAACCATTGTGTACTATTTCTAATAATTATTATCACTGTAAAAGTTTTTGATTATTTTTATAAGGAGGTGATTGATGATTTTATATTCCTATTAATTTTAAAAACATATTTTGGATTGGGTACGAAATTCAATATCTGTAAAATCTGTATCCATTATTGAAGTGAAACTTCTTTAGAGGCATTGTGATTGAGAGTGAAAAAAATGTAAGTGTCAAAAATGTAAAATGTCAAAAATGCCCGATTATTGTCAAAAAAAGAGGCAAAAAAAAAAAGAAAAAAGGAAAAAATTATGTGTCAGCTGATGATAAAACCGACAGCCGCTAGCAACTTAATGAAGCTTATCAGCGCAATAACCTACTCTATATTGGCTCAGAATTAAAGTCGAAAATACTATTTTTTTTTTTTCGATTGAAAGGGAAATTTATTTTAAACAATAATAAAAAAAATATTTCATTTATTAATTATTAGTGCTAATTTTCAAAAAGTTTTTGGAATACAAATATGTATTCTGATACAAATATGTATTCTGATTTGAAAAATTCCAATGCATGTAGAATATTTTTATTCCAATTCATTTTCAGAAGAAGTACTAATACTTAAACATGAAATATTTAAAAAGTTATTTTAGGTTAAACTTTTCGGGCAACAAAAAGAAAACATGATTTAAGCCACGCTGCTGTTTTTTCATACATTATTGTCGCTAATAATATAGTTGTAACCGGAATTGTGTTTACAGCTTAAAATATAGTAGAAATCATCTGGCAATCAGTGTTGCCATGCAGCCATAATTCTAGCCATTTTGAAATAATTTAAAAGCCATTATGCCACTAAACTTTTTGAGCTTAAAAAGTATTTTAGAATTTTTAAATGTTTTTATATCTAAGTAGTCGCTGGTTTTTAATTTTTTTTGTTTAATTTTTTCTAAGCCGCCGAATTCCCCCAAAACAAGTTATTTTAAGTCGACTGGCCGCAGCAGTCGAAGGACAAAAATCAACTAGTCGCCGTCGAAAAAATCGATTGGCGTCATGTCTTATATGCACTTGGCCATTTTAAATATTTATTTAGCCGCTCCAGAAAATACTACTTCCGTGTGTCCCGAGACTCACATATTTTTTTTTTCTTTTTCTAAAATTCACAATAGACAAAATTAACTCTGCAATTAAATTTTTGACTCTTCATTTGAAGCACCTACGGACATAAACTCTGTCATTTTGAGTCTTTAATTTTTGTTCAACAGTATTTTATAGTATAGATAGAGTATAGATCACTTATTTTAGAAATAAGTACCTGTTGTTTGAGCTCTACGGACACGTAACAATATTATTATTTTTAAAATGTACTCATAATTACCATTTCTAACTCTAACACCATCTTTGGTATCACCTAATATTGCTGAAACACTAAATTTCAACACCGGTTTAATGGGATCCTTAAGTATTGTATTCTTATTTGTTTTATTATCATCCATTATATTAATAGTGAATTCATTATTTCTACTATTACTAACAATATTAGTATTATTATCATTATTGCTACATATTCCACTACCAAAATCACCACCACATTTATCACACTTAAATTCTTGATTATTTTTTAATAATTTTTTATTTAATTCATGTGTTATATTTAAAAAAATTCCACAATTATTACAACACATTTCAACAACATTATCTGTATTATCATTATCATCATCATTATCAATCATTATATTATTATTATTATTAATTTTATTTATATTAATATTGCTATTATTATTATTATTATTATTAATAAATGAATTTTTAATTAAATTAACATTAGAACAATTATTTTCATCATTCATTGATGATGATATTGATGAATTATTACTATCAATATTATGTGGTGAATCACAAATTGAATCCTTAATATCTGAATTAGATTCTAATTCACTATCTTCAGATAATATTGATTCATCAATTTGATCCTTTTCATTAAGGATATTATCAACTAAAAAAGCTGTTGACATATTATTAAAGTATTTATATTTTGTTTATTTATATAATTCAAATTATATATAATACAAGTTCTATTATATTAAGTATTATATATAGATTCAATTATTAATTTTTCAATATATATATTTTTTTTAATTGAATTTTATTAATTTTCTACACATTGATTTATATGAGAAAAATTTCAATATTAAATCAATTACATATGATTCAGTCTTTCCTTTTTTGAAAGCCTGGATGCTATCTGAAAAATTATATGTAGAGTTAAAATTTACTCCTAATTCAATAATTCAATTGAAATAAATTTTCTTATATACATTTTCTATTGATAATTATATACTGAATTTTTGGAAAACTTTCTGTAGGTGCAGGTTATACTCGTATAGTGAGTGGTGCATGCATAATGCAGTTTTGTTTTTTTGCAAGAAGAAAGTATTTTTGCGAAATTGAGTTTTTTACGTCATTGCAATTTTAGCTTCAAGATTTTTTTAAAAATTTTTCAGAAAAATAAAATAATGTATCTTGCAGTTCAACTCAGTAGTATTTTAACAAAACCAGAACAAGAAAAGAGCATAACAATTAAAAAACAAATCGATGAAAAAAATTAGCAAAGTTTTGGAGTAATAATATTCTCGGTTTTTACAAAAATAAAAAAAAATATTGAATTTTAAATCATTAAAATATTTTCTCCATCTGTTTTTACCGCATAACTTCGGAAAAGTTTTAAAATTGAATTACCGCTAATATGAATATAATCTGCTTTGGAAGTTCGATGATATCTTTGAAATTAAAGGACATCAGACTGCTTTAAAAATTTATATTATGTTTTTTTTTTTTTTTTTTTTAATTTCATGTATAGATTCATTATGTATTCTTAAAGTAAATTTTCTGATTAGAGTGATTATAATATAACTTTTAAAGCTTTCCATGTAATTTTTGGTGAAAATCCTTTTCAATGGGGTTAATACAGAATGCAAACTACATTTCAAGTCGTCAATCCCTAATGTTTTCTATTGTTGTCAATCCCTAATGTTGAATTTTTATCGGAATGTCGAATTTTTATTTTTAAGGATAATATTTTAAAAATATATGTCACTATAGTTCTTGTAAACAATCCACAGATATCCAATAAATGAAGCCAATTATATTTTTTCGATAAGGATTTATAAAAAATTAAATTCATCAGTTTTAAGATCGAACTATGGATTACGCCATCATTAACAGAGTTTAATGTCAAACATCATTTTTAAATTATTGTCCTTTAACCGAGCTCTTACTGATAACAGCTCATATTGATAACGGCGGAAAAATTAAAAGAATATTCCCTTGTTGACCGTAATGTTATATGGTCTCCTAGGCCGAATTGTAAGAACTTAGTCGCCAAGGAATTGTTATTGTTATATATGTTGTAAGATCTTAATATTTCCAGAAATTATTGGATCGCTATTAAGTTGTCTTCCTTACAACATTATTTTGTTAATATGCTAAACGCAATTTTTTTTATGTGCGCGTTTTCCAATCAAAGTTCAGATAAAATAGAAGATTTCAGAATTAAATTATTTAATTATATTTGAATTACGTAAAGAAAAAAAAATTGAAAAACAAAATGAATTTATTTTTATTTTTTTTAATTTATTCATTAAAAAAATATAATAATGATTTCTTCATAATTTGTATTTAATTTTGTTTACGTTTTGCTGTTTTTTCTTTTTTAATATATTTAAATTATTCTATTTCAATTTCAAAGTCAATAATAGTAATAATATAATTATTTTTCTATTAAAGGCTTTTTAATTTTATTTTGTTGCAAAATTAATGCAAATTTCAAATTGAAATAAAATTAATGTTTAGCGCATATTATTCGCGAAAAAATAAATAAAAAGAAAAACAAAAAACAAGTAAAACTTATTAATTAAAAAATGTAATTATTCGCACGTTTTTCATCCGTACACTGAGAAAAAATTGAATTTTTATTATTTTTTATATATAAAGTGTTGTTGTATCCTTTATCCGATAGCGAAAATTTTCAAAAAGGATATCATGTTATTAATTCAAAGGTCTTAATTTGACTGAAAAATACAAGGATTCAATTTTTACAACAAAATTAAAAGGATATGTTTTTTTTTCGCCAAATACATAAAAATAATTGTTTGTGTATGCGCTTGACTTTATATTAATGTTGTAGGCACATGTATTTTCATATTTTCACATTTATATATAATAATACAATCAAAAAGAAAGGAATTTTGATACATTTATATGTTTTTTTTTTCTAATGACTTGGGATAATATTTATTCTGTGAAAAGAAAAAGGATATTGTTGGCACATAGCATTCAATCTTTTTTTTTGAAATAAAAGGATGGGTTTTTTATAAGGTTTTTTTTTTGAATTTAAGTTATATTATCAAGATTGTTTGATAGACATTGCTGTTTTTTTTTTTTGGTTGGTACTTAGAATTTATAAATATATTCGTATTATGGAATTCAAGGATGTAAGTCTATAAAAATATTTAAATTTTTGAGATCAATTTGAAAAGGAACTTTGATTTTAATGTGCAGATGTGATTATTAAAAAAAAATCTCAAAACTACGAATTCTATAAAAAATCGACAGAAGTTATTGTGTTGATTATAGTTTTGCTAAAATGAATTCTCAGTTTAAAAAAAAAAATTATTTTAGTTCAAAATTCTGTCAATCATCAAATATTTTTCTAAATTTTTAATTTTTTTATATATCTGATGATCAAAGAATTAATATAAAAACAATGTAGAACTTATACAAAATAAAATATACAAATCTTGAGAAGTAATAAAATCGTTTATAAAATGAGTTAGTCCAAATTTCGATAATCCGGAAACTGAGTCAGTAAAATATTTATGGCATCCCGCTGCTGTTAATTTCAATAATCTTGGACTTTCGAAAACCATTCACAGAAATATGAAAAATTTTATCAAACATTTTGAAGCCAATCAAAATTTACATATATATATCATTAAAATTATGTTCCTATGATATTATCCTTAATATTTTGACATTATGAATTTTATTTTTATTTTATTATCCTTTTTATTATTCTGATTATTTTGAACTGTGGTATAAAATTATTAAAATTCACGTGGTTTTTTGTTCACCCAGTAATATTCTCTCATATTATGTGTGTAAAAAAAAACTCCTTTAATCCTTTTATTATTATTTACAAATATAAATTTTTATTATTTTAAAATGTTACAAAAGCCATTAAAATTAAATTACAAAATTTACATATAACGGAAAGTCGTATTTCTTTTCTACATAATTTATCAAAGGAATAGACGAAAAGTTTTTAAAATATAGATCTGAACTTCATAAGTAAATAAAGTACGGAGATCGTTTTCAAAATTTCGATTTCAAATAATTTACTTTACCAAAGGTTCAACCAGGGGCTAAACATATTTTTTAGATTGCTTTAATACCAAATATCTATTAGTCATTCACCAAATACGAAAATAACAATTTTGTTTGAAACAATCAGGGCTAACTATTTTTTTAAGTTCTTCTAATCGACATCTATCTAACCAACACACTAATTTTTATTGGAATCTATTAAAATAAAAAAAAATATATTCTGCATAATTGGTATTTTGTCTCTGCACAACTGGTATAGTTCTGCATAACTGGTATTTTGTCTCTGCACAACTGGTATAGTTCTGCATAACTGGTATTTTGTCTCTGCACAACTGGTATAGTTCTGCACAACTGGTATTTTGTCTCTGCACAACTGGTATAGCTCTGCACAACTGTCTTTGCGCAACTTGTATAGTTCTGAACAATTGGTATATTGTCTCTGCACAACTGGTGTCTTTATTTGGTTGAGAGCCTTTTATTCATAATTGGCGATCTGTTATGTTATGTGATATACGTTTTTTTTTTTTAATTTGAAATATTTTGATATTTTATATTGACGTTTTGTTTGATCTCCTATCATCGTAGACATCAATTAATTTTTGTAAATTAAAATTTTCTTGAAATTAATTCCAAAAAAACTAAAAAATTTATTTTTTATAAACTTTTATTCTAAAAAAAAAAAAAATAGTAGTAATAAATCTTCAATCACATTCAAATAAAGAAAACGTCAAAATTTCTCACACATTTTTATTATTTAAAAAATAAAAATGCGATTTATGTACATATTATTGACAATGCCGAAAATTTAATTTGAGTGTTAATTTCAATTAAGGAATAATTTTTATTTTTATTACATATTTTAGTGTTTTTGAGGAGTACCAATCTGTAGATATATGTATATTATATATGTTTTTTTTTTGTGTTTTTCGTCGTTTATTTTCGTAATAATAATAATAATAATAATAATACCTACAAAATTTATTAAAATGGCTTACGAGATGAGTACAAAAAAGCAGTTGTGGTAAACAACAAAGATATAAACAAAGTGATTTTTTTTTTTTCTGTAGTAAGGATATTTTTATTGTTATTTTTCATGCAAAAATAAAAAAAAAGTATACATAAAAGGAAAATGGGAAAAAAAATTTCGCATTTTTTCCGTTTTTTTTTTTATTTTATTTTCGAAAATATCTGTAGTTTGAGTTATCCTTTTAATTTTTATCTGCGTTTTTTTTTTATGTTTGAATGTGTGTGTGCCAATGTGAATTTGTGTAAAATGTATATAAAATTTTGAATTGGTTTTTTTTTTGTATTTTTGGTTCGTCATTCATCAAAAGAAGGGGCGTGGTTGGTTTTTTTTTTCTAATAAGAAGGAAAAGAAAGGAAACAAAAAAAAAATCTTATTTTATGAACCTAGTTTTTTTTTTTTTTGGTTTTTTTATTCTGTGTTATGTAAAAGTATTAAATTTATATCGTCGTCGTCGTCGTTGCTTTTTTTATTGCCATTAATCTTATCCCATAAATATCTAAAGTGGTAGAAAAATAATTTTTTTTTTTTTTTTAATATTCCTTAACGTTTAATTTTTTTTTTTGTTTTTTTTATTTATGTACTAAAAATGTCTTTACTATTCGGTTGATAATAAATTTTTTTTTTGTCCATTTTGTTGTTGGGTTGTTATGTGTATACGAGTTAAATTACGACAAAATAAAAATTCTAACTGTAATATGTTTATGGAAAAATCTTGAAAAAAAAAATATTTTTTTTTGACATCCATATTTGTTGGGGGGGGAAACGAGAATAATAACAAATAATAAAAAAAATCACAGAAATAATACAAGTTGTCTATGGGGACTATCTGCGAATGATAATACGAATTCATTCATTTTTGGCAGAAATACACTGACCAATGGTCTCCGAGTGCGTAATGATTAGCAAAACGAAGGCACTAAGTGGGAACTCTTCAAGTAGAAATATTTCGCAACTTTAATCAAATCTAACCCATAATCTTTCTTTCCCCACCGTCTTCCTTATCTTCCCTTTCTTGATCATTTTCCTTTTCTGAAAATAAATATTGGTCCTCATTATAGCCCTCTCCACAACTCCACAACTAATCGTACCCGTATTAATATAATAAATCATATCTTTTTAATCCCTCTCGCAATCAGCCTTACATTCATTTTCCCTTCATCACAGTTCTCCTTCCTTTACCTTATCCTTTCTGTAGATAATTTAACTCAAAGTTACACGAAATTCGCAATTTAATCTTGAAGGCCCTTTATTTAAATATAATGTCAGAACTAACCTTTGAGCTAGTTTTTTGATATAAAGAATAAAAAATCTTTGTGTTGTAGGCTAGTTTGAAAAAAATTAAAATTCCTCATCAATCAAATTAAAACTAAAACTTTTTATTTCTACAGAGTGCTTTTAAGAAAATATAAATTATCCAACAGTTTTTCCCATTTACAAAATAATTCTCTGATATCCTTATTAATTTAAGAGAAATTAAATCCAAACAACCTGTACCCATAATAAAACCATTAAAATGTAGATTTATTTATGTTTTTAATTTTTCTTTTTATTTATTCTTTTTTTATATACATAAGTACAAAAAGAAAAAAAAGAAGAAAATTTTCATGCATGAAAATTTTCTATTTTGTAAAAATTTAAAAAAAAAAAAAGAAAAATTCAAATAGAAATAAGATCACAAAGTTAAATCTGTGAATATATAATAAAAAGTATATGTGTTTTTTTTTTCCTCATAAGGAACTACTGATTTTCCTAGCTGGTTTTTATATAAAAAGATTTAACGTTCATTATACATATAATAAAATAGAAAATCTTATATGAGACACAAAAAAAAAGAAAAATGAAAATTATTTTCTGGTATCCTGATATTTTTTGAAAATAACATGGATGTTTATAATAAATATTATTTATTTATGTACTTCTTCTTCGTGTGTTTTTTTTTGTTTTTTGTTTCTAGAATAAAGTGAATAAAGACGTTTTTTATTGCCTTTTGGTTAGGAAGAGAGTGGAAAAAAATAGAAGAAAACAAAAGGGATTTACTTAATGTTTTCATTTTTGTATAGGAAAATGCGGAAAATTGGGTATAATATATTTTTCTATGCATGGGTTTACTTCAATTTGTCCAAAACAAAAAAAAAAGGTTCTTAATACAAACAACTACAAATGTCTACTATTGTTTAATTGGCCCTAAATGACTTGCTGATGGAAAACAAGTTGATCCTTTTTTTTTTAATTTATATAATGGCGAAATAATTATATTTGTTAATTTTCTAAAATAAAAGAGTTAGGTTTTTTCCTTGTCGATCGATTTAAGAGCCAGGCATTTCTCAGTATCTGTACTTAGACAACAGTATATACATTTATATAAATTTAGGAAAAATGTAGAAATGTTGAAGAAGAAAATATTAAAATAGACTTATTCTAAAATTATGGAGCATTTTATTCGGGCTGGTTATTCTATTATCTGAAAATTATGTTATTATTTTGATAGTTCATAATCGATCTACTATCCGTGTTTCGCTCTAATATCTAATTTACCAAATTTTAAACAAGACAAAATTTGTTTATATAGGTTTATAAATATGCGCTCGGATACAATATCTGGGTATTATGTGGGCTATACAGATAATCGCATTTTGAGTGTACTTCAGTAATGAGCATAATAAAAAAAATCTTTAACTTAAAACTTCCTTCTTAGCCAACCAAACTTATTGACTAAAGTGAAAAAGTAAAAAAAAAATTTCATAATTCTATTGTCCTAAACAACTTCATAATAATATTATAATTTCAAATTTTAGTATCGCACTTTAAAGAATATTAAGAAATTATTCTTCTACGGCAATATTAAGAATTGCTCAATTTCCGATTATTTTTTTTTTCAATGAAAATTTCTACACATTTTTATAGATTTTTGAATGGTAAATAATATGTATAGCAAGTATATATACTACCTATAAACTACATTTATATATATAATATTCTAATGCGAAAGTTTTTTATATGAATATAATATAAAACGTACCAATGTATGTCCATACACCCGAAAAAGTGTGTCTTTAAATAATATTCAAAGGCTATTTTATTTGTTGTTGGTACTATATTATCCATTTCTGTTGAACCAAACAAATTGAAAAATAAAAAATGTCTGTCACACTAATTAGTAAAAACATATGTTTAAAAAGGATTCGTAAAAATCCGTGGTTTGTTGTAGACGTCCGTTAAGTTAAATTTATAAAGTTTCACCGATTTGCAAATTATACATTTTACAAATAATTTTATTTTAAATCGAAAATTGCCTCTTAAATTACAACAGGCACACAATCCACATCCATAATTTCAATGAGTAGAGCTGAGTTTTGGATTGCGTTGCAATGCTACAGACCTAGATTCGAATGGGCGTAAGGAAAATAAAATAAGAAATTAGTAAAAAAGAAAATAAATTGTATTAAAAAATTCAGAAAAATAAATCTATAAATAAAAAATAAGTATTAAATTTCTTTTTACATAGAAAACTTTCAGATAGAATTTACAGAACAGTTCTGTTGTTCATATATTTCATCTGTTGTTCATACTCATACATATATTTTTGTTCAAAAATGAAACAAATTTCTTTGAGTGTAGTATGTATTATATATATCTACAAAAACGATTATAAGGAATGAATAATAAATTGCTTTAAGACAAAATTAATAGGAAAATTATCTGACAAAAAAATATATCTAAATTGAATTTTTTCTTATACATTTTTTTATAAAATTGAATATTTATTATGGTTTTGTTTGTCTTTTTTCTAAATTGAATCATACACTTAATATGTTTGTATATGCATATACATAGTGTATTAAAATATTTTTATTATAATTCTTGCACAATGATAAAAAATAATCAAAATAAGCCGTTGGCATTTTCTGTATATAGAATTTTTTCCAAGCCTAACATGAGCAGATTTTAAGTTATATTTTTATTTTTAAATAATTATTAGTCTATCGAGAACTTTTTATGCTCATATATAGGAAATATAGAGAAAAGAGAGTGAGGTCTAAAGGCTAGTATGCACATCGAAATTTAACACGGTGCTAATTCTTCGGCGATACATTGTTAAATTTTTTCGAAAACAAATTTCGTTTGCTATATTTGATATTCCTGAACTAAATTCTTTGCAGTAAAAATAAATAAAAGAAATGTAGAAATTTTTCCTATTCTCAGAAAAAACCTTTGACGTGATCTTTTAATAAATTTTTGAAGTTTTTTTTTAATTTTATAATTTTACCTAGGTATTAGCAATTAGAATTAAAAAAAATTAAAAGGTCGATTTACAAGTGGTTAAATTGTCCAATTAATTATATAATATAAATTCTAGAAGCAATAATCAAATTATCAAAAGTACAATTAAAGAGCAAAAATTAAATTTACATTTTTCAGTTAATTATCAAAATTTATTTCAATTATAATTAATTTATTATAATGATTATCATCGCATTGTTATTATCATTATTTTTATAATATTTTCATAACATAAGAATTTTTTATGTTTTTTCAATATATATCTATAGGTATACATTTCTACTTATTGTTTATCGCGTATTTAAAAAAAAACAAAAATCAATTCTTTTTTTTTTATATTTTTATAAATTTTCAATAAAATCAAATAATAATAAATTTTTTAATAATACATACTACATAATAAAGAACATATTAGATATAACATATATTTATATAATCTATGTACATAAAATAAACATTATATTATGTATAGTAGTATATTTATAACATTTATCTAATCCGTATAATAAGAATTTTTTTTTTTTTTTATTTTCATAACAATTTGTCATAAAAATGTTTTAATAAATTCTTTGATAATTCATATAATAATAATAATGAAGTCTATACAACATACATTTATAATATATATATATTTTATTATTTCAAAATTGCCCACCATTGGAAGAATGAAAAAAAATATTTTTTTTTTCTAATATTATATTATTTTTTGAAATATCATCCACCCTTATAAAAATCATATATAAAAAAAATTTTTTTTTTTTTTTACTTTTTCTTTCTAATAATAAAAATATCCGAATCGAATTCAGAAATAAAGATGAAATTTTTATTATTAAAATATGTCGTCAGCAGATGTCGCCAATATAATCTTTTATCATCATATTATTTCCATAATCTTAACACAGTTAAAAAAAAAAAACAGATTTCAAAATATAGGTTAAAAATACAATACTGAGTGTGTACATAGTTTTTTTTTCAATGTTGTAATTTTTCTTTTTAATGAAATTTCTGAATTTGAAATAAAAATAATTTTTTATTCAGAATGAGTTTTTGAAATTTTTATGTCAAATACTTATGTATTGATAGATATAATCATAAGAGTAGATATTGAAAATTAAAAATACAAGCTAATCTTGCTAAGACAAATAGCTAATCTTGCTATAGTCATCCACTTGATCGATTTTACCTCTAAAGATAACAAGGGGTATGCAGAAATTCTAACTTAGGCAACTTTCTGATTTTTCACTTTCTAATTCCTTTTTTATTTTGAATTATTATTGCAAATTTGACAATATACTTTATGTTACTTTTTTTTTGCCTAGTTTTATTACACAAAACATATTCAAATTGGATATTTTTTTTTCTTTTTTAAATACTGTAATAATTGTTACAATTTCGCATTAAAATGGAAGTTCTTGTTCTTAAAATTTGCCTTCTTTGTATGATGGTTTTAGGATGTTTTTACAGCAAATTCTGCTGTAAGTATTTTCCTACCCGAAAATAATGCATTTTAATATCTTTCTGCTGTACTTTATAGCTGAATTTCCATCTAGATTTGTTTTTTCAGGGTATAAGCAGTGGTGGGATTCAAAACATTTAACAACCGGTTCGCATCCCGTAAAAAAAAAGAATACAACCTTTTCCTTCATAAAAACTCATAAATTTTTAGATTGATGTTTCCAAATGTTGTAATTTCAAAACAGGCTTGCTTGTTACACGTTTAATACTTTGTAAAAGCATATTTTTACTCTTATTCAGTTCTTTACTCACAGTATTCACATAACATAGTTAAAGAAAAAGGAGATTTTTCAGATAAATAAGTAAAACGCTTGTTAAATTTTTAATACAAATTTCAATGTAAATTTAAATTGTATATTCTTTGAGTAGTTGAGAAATTGCCACGGAGGGACTGTTAAAACAGTGAATAGTTATTTCAAAACTTTTTCAGGCTATTTTCGCGAACCTACAAATTTTAGGAAACGGTTCGCGCGAATCTTAAATATTTTAAGAAACGGTTCGCGCGAACCGGCTGAATCCCACCACTGGGTATAAGTAATGATTTTGAAATATTCCCATTAAATGTAAATCTCTATATTATTGAAGTGTTAATGAACTAATAATTTACCCTATTCAAATGTTATAAAAAGCCAAAAAGCATGTACATACCTACCTATATACATTTATATATATCAAAAAAAGAAGAAAAAGAAAGCTATATAAATATCTTGAATATAAAATTAATCGAATTATATTTAAATGTTTATTTGAAAGTAAAACTGAATGAAATGTATTTAAACGATTTATACTTTTTTTTTTTTTTTTAGAAGTTATTAAAAGGATATAAATGAGGGTTGAAAAAGAAAATTTGTTATTTTAATAAATTTTTATGAATTTGTAAGATGTTTGAGAAAGGAAAACGTTCAACATATATATAAAAAAAAAAAGAAGAAGAAGAAGAAAGAAAAGTATAAAGAAGAAGTTAAAAAAAAATAATAATAAGAATTAATATTATTATTATTATTATAATAAATCCAATTAATTTCCGCCAGATTTTATTTGATTTAATAAATGTTAATATGAAATTATTTGAAGCATTTACGTATAAGTATAGGTACACTGAAAAAATATATAGCTGTCTATAGTTATTGTATATATACATATTCATTGTTATATATCGAGTTTGTGAATGATTTCAGCAAGATTAGCCATTTTTGCCATACCATAGGCACAATAGCTCATATTATTACTTTTTAATATACATACATCATATCTATTCATATATGAGACATTCATACCAATAATTTTTTGTAACTTATTGTTCTCTAGATAAAAATGATAAAATCTACTATTTTCAAGCACCAACTTTTGCTACAATGCGTTTGCATAAAATGGCAAAAAATAACGCAGTCTTAGTTAAAATCTTTCACCTTATTTAAAAGCTTATTCTCCACCGAGTTTTTTTTTCAGGGTACCGTAAATATATATTTTGTAAGTACAGAAGAAAAATTTTGAATTAAGTTGAAAAAATTAATAAACTTTACTAAAGATTGTTTGAGTTATAATTTTTATTCTTTTTTCTGGTGAAAAATAAATAACAAAAAATATATTTTTTTTCAATATGAGTTTCGCTAGAAAGCTAGCAATTTAAAAATTTGGTATTTGTTGCTACCCAAGTGCGTTATAGTCGAACTAAAAAAAATTCTAGTTTTTGTTTCAAAATTTATATTCAGACATTATCCAACTCAGAATAATCTATACAGAGAAGCGAAAACAAAATTATAACTATAAAAATTTTCTTTTCACCTAAAAGCGTTAAGAATAATTTTTTTTTTTTGCAAATTAATTGAAGTGGAAAACTATTATTTAACACAAAAAAAAAACTATAAAAAGGGTGTGAGAAAAAAAAAACTAAAATTTGATGATGACACTCTTAATTCGTATACTATAAGTAAAATGTTTTGGGGAGAAAAAAAATAAATATATATAAAAACAAGAATAAAACCATTCACTGTTTCCTTTGCAAAACAAAGCTTATTCATTTTTCATTGATTAAAATTGCCTTTTACAATTCGGTAAACACAATTTATCTAACCTCTGTAACGACTTTTTGCGGAGTTATAAATTAAAAATTTTATTTTCTATAATTTTTTTTTTCCAAAATATTTTTATATAAAATTTTGTATTGGCAACAAAAATATCATTGAAGCAATTATTATTTTTGTTCCTTAATTTTACTTGTATGGCTAGGTAGTACAATATTGAATGTAAAAATTAAAGGAGTCATGAACCTTGTACGGTAAAAAACTGGTTATTTATAGTAATTCCAGTACTTTTCAATTTCTTTACATACAACAAACTGAACAAACCAAATAGATACTTTTCCTTTCTTGGGAAAAATTGCTTACTTTTTGAATTGTATAGTTAAGTTACCATAGTTTTTCTCTTGTACTTCGAACTATTGATTTTGTCGACTGACTCTTTTGTCCCTACAATAGTTATAACTTCATACGAAAGGGTTAAATCTATGATCTATAAACAAATCAAAAGTTATACGACATTAGATCCTGTAGAACTGGGAATATATTCGCGAAACACATAAAAACATAACTTTTTTTTGCGTATTCGCTGGACGATAGAATCGTTTGATTAAATGTGCCCCAGAATCGAACAGCTCAAGTGTACAAAAAAAATTTGTTTTTATTTTTTTGTGTGTACATAACATCTATAGAATAACAACAAATTCCCTTTCCAATCTCTAAAATATTAGGTATATATTTTCAATTATGAACTTTCACATAATACGGTTCAGCTAGCCAATATTCATTACACCATTGATAAAAAAAAAAAAAAATTATAAAAGAATAAAAATTGGAAAAATATGTTGTTGTTAAATCATAGAATGAGGTACCAAAAAAATAAACTCAATTACAGTCGGCATGAGCATTACAGTCGGCATGAAAAAAAAAATTTTTTTTTTTGTTTTTCAACAAAAAAAAACTTTGAAATCTCTTTCGCCCAAATGAACGAAATAATAAAAATATCTTTAATATTTTTTTAAGCTGACATGGAAAAATTGTTATGATTACGTCCATTATTTTTTAATTTATTTTTTTTTTCGCCAATGTACCTATCTGCAAAAAATAAAATTTACAATTTTTATATGAAAAATAATAAACATATGAATGAAAATATTCATAACTTATAATATGTGGTTTAAGCGAATAAAGTTAAAACAAATGATGACAGTAAACTTTGCATTGAATATTTATTTTTATGATCGCTGTTGCGTCGTCACTCGTTATAAATTTGAATAGTTAATACTATGTTGCGCTTTTGGCGGCTAATAAGATCAATTTAATTAGATAATCCACAATTAATTTCACTTCTTTTTGAATTTGAGGATTTACTTATTTAGATCTTCTTTCAATTAGAAAAAATGTTGAAGATATATTTAGTTTAATCTAGTACATATATTCAATAACGATACAAGGAAGAAAAATTAATTTTACTTTTACTTTTATCACAGTTCTTCACGCTGTTGGGACATAAATAGCTCTTTTAAAACATATGCTCAGCCTTTAAGGTTTATCTCAGCCGCAACATATTCTTATCATAAAGCTGAAAGTTAATTGCTTGATTTTCAAGTGAAAGGTTAGTAATTTTACGTAACCTTTTTGGTTTTTTGATTTTTTTATCTTTCGGAAGTCTAAAAAGAAAATCAAACTACCAAATAAATACCCAAATACCTAAAGTACCCCATTCAAAAAAAAATTATAATGTATTTAGTATAGATTTCTCATATTTTCATTTTTAAGTAATAATGACTTTTCCTAATTAATATTCAATCAAAAACATTCAATGTTGCGAGATTGATTTTTTTTCAACTTTAACTTGAGGCATTTTAATTTATTGACCACTTTTAATTAAGATCTGTCAGATTTTTTAATTCATCAACATTTATTCTGTATAATGATGTATTCCTCCCATTTTACAGTATATCAAAAAATTGATAAAATTATCACGAAAATTAATTGAATTTATCGAGTATAAATGTAAATTTTTTGATATTATGATTATATGTTATTCTATCTGAAGATAATGAATTAAAATACTGAAATACTGTCAGGTGAAGATATAAGTAGTTGAGAAATAATAAAGAAACTTTCGATAGTTAGGTTTGTATCGAAGCTATTGTACAAATTGTCCGTGAGCTTCTTCTTAAATTTAAGTTTCTTGTATATTCAATTCATATAACAACAGCATTGCATTTATTAAAATATATAGGATTAACATTTATTCATATTTTATAATAATTTAAGACTCTAATTTAGAGATAAATAAATGAGATATTTTTATTAAATTAAAATTTAAAAATTGATGTTCTTTAATAGCCATGATATTTAGTGCAGCATCTGTTTTATTATTCGCACTTTTCAAATTATATATTAAATAATTTATATGAATTCATTAAACGTAAAATAATAATATCAACGAATTGATATCAACCATTGAAGAGTTTTCACAACAAAATATTATTATATAGGAGACCAATAATTTTATCGAGCTTTCAATAGCCAATAGCAAAGTTTTTTAAAATTAATTAATTACATTAAAAACAAAAAAAAAACTTGGTAGGTACTTAAAAAATTTCCAAGGCACCTACAATTGGTATACATAAATCAAATTTCTAAAAGATGAAAGTGAAGAAGATTTGCATATTTTAATGCAGTAGAAATCGGTTAAGTTGTTTATATCTAATATAGATTTTATTGTGGAACAAATGGACGGTAGGAAAGGTAAAAGTTGACAAATATAGGTTGTTTTTTTTCAGTTCTGATGGAAACAAGGCAAAAAATAATATTCCATTTCACTTTATATACTCCAATCATAATACTTTACTATAGTATACTATCTAATATCAAAATTATCAAAATTATTCTATATAACAGATACTAAATAAAAAAAAAAATAAAATAAAATTTTATTTAAAATAAATGACACGTGACCAGAACTGATTTGTTTTTATTATTCAGGAAAAAAAATAAAAAATAAAAATAAAAATAAGATACTAGGTATATAATATATGAAAAAATCTTTTTTTCTTGTTAGAAAAAACAATATGCAATTTTTCCCTTATTTAAAAAAAATAATAATCCTGTTCCGATGGCAATATGTTGAATATTCATACCCTTAAAAAAACCAAAAAAAAAAAAAGAAAATAGAAAAAACAAAATTAATTTTTTTTTAATAAGCATATTAATTGGAACATTTTCATACCAATTTAAATAAATTATGGTCGAAAATCTTATTAAAGTTATAATTGATTTGACTATTTTCTTTTTTTTGTTCTTTATTAAGAATTTTCATTTAATACATACATATACTAATTAACTACGAAATTTTCTCAAATTAAGTCAAATAGCGATGAGACGACTTCTTGTGGAAGTCTATTAACTTCTTGTCTCAGTTTCAGAAAAACCTATTACCATGTACCTTACCAAAAGATTGCATATGAACGAAATTATATAAATTGTTAAAGTCAAGTTAGTCCAATCAAATCAGCTGTTTTGAGTTATGTTTGAAAATTCCTCGATAATAAAGATTACTGATAATAAAGATTGGGGACAAGGTTAATTTTAGAGTTTCCATAATCTATTTATTTTAAATCCGGATGAATATTGCCCAAATTTAACGTTGGTATATAAACAAAAATTATTTTGCCTTATTCATTGAAATTAGTATTTAGGTATTTTTTTTTTTTAATATGACGATGATTGGAATTATATTTAATTTGCGTAGATAGACAACAAAAAAATTATGTTGAAAAACATTATACACATATTTGTACAAAATTTATTCCATGAAATGAAAACTTAATCGTGTTTCAATTATTTAGAAAAAAAAATTCAAATTAATTTTTTTTTTTTCATTTTAAAATTATTTTAATGGAAGAAATTTTTCAAGTGTTAAAAATACAATTAATTTTCATTCATTAATAAATTTTTATTAACATTGAATAAATTTATTTTGAATTCAAATTTGCAAAGTAATTTATTTAATAATTTTTTTTTTTTTGGGAAATAGACTTTTAAAAATAGATTATCTCTATTTTTTCTTAATTTCAAATTTGCTAAACATTTTGGAAAATGAAATTTGGATTGTATAAGAGAAATTTCTATCCAAGGTCCTCAGTACCATGTACAAAATTAGAGCGATGCAGTTTTTACATTTTTCGATCAGTCAGAATATAATTCTCTTGTTATTGTGTCGTTTAAGTTTTGGCTCTGATGAGATAGTACCTTTCACCTTTGAAATAAAAGAAATGTCAAAAAAACTCATTGGGCCATTCAAATTTGATTGAGTACCAAAAATTTCGGACCTGTATGGACAATCACTGGACTGGAGAATAAGATAAAACGCTGAACTAAAGTAATGATCCCAAATGAACGGCAAACCAGAAGCTAAAAGAAATCAAATCACATCAAGGTATGGTTGGATGAAGACTATCTATACACTATATACACATAGTCAGTTTGGATATTTTATCACAATCATCATCAGGCATCCATGAATTAACATATACTCTTAATATAATTTCCTCATATTTAACTTGTTTCAAAACATTTTATTAATATAATTTTATTAATGTACATTTTTTTTTCCTCGCTCATATTATTAAAAAGTAATAAATTTTCAAATTCATAACACTTCAGTTGTCCTCAATTTGTCTAAATCAGGTACAAAATATTTTCATATTAAAATATATATAAATATTTATAGTATAATATGTAGGATTTTAAAAACATATGTAAAATAAAAAAAATTTAAGAAAAGGCAATTTTCAGTAGGTATTGTATTAAAAAAAAAACCAAAAAGGTTTACATATATATTTATATAAAATTTCCTTTAATATTATTGTTATGTGTGTTATGTTTATGTTATTATGAAAAAATATTCAAAAAAATAAAAAATAAATAAATATGAAATATCATTAAGGAAGAAAAAAAAAAAAAAAAGGTGTACGAAAAAAAAAAAGGGACACACAAAACAGAGACTCTTCGTTATAGGCGCAAAAAGGTAAAAATTTGTTTTTTGGTTTTTGACATTTTTCATTTTTCTTTTGGCATTGTAAATATTAAAAAAAAAAAAAAATTAAATAATAAATGTTTTATTTATTGTAACAATTTATATATTTTATAACTATACAATAATAAAATGAATAAAAATATAAAATAAAATTTAAATTTCAGTTGTGTTGTTCTTTTATTTCATTTAATTTTAGATCAAACCCTTTTTTTTTTTTTTAATATTATATTATTATTTTTAAATATTTTTTAGGAAACATGTTATAAATCAAAATTACGTGCGTTCTGTTAACACTGTTTGCGTTATAATTTCTCAGCTAGAGGGTTCTCTCTATAAGTATACTGTATAAATATAGTGTTGACTGAGAATGCTTGGAATAAATTGTAAATTAAAAAAAAAAAAAAATTTAAATCATTATAATTTAGTATCAAAATAAAACATAAATATATTATAATAATTAATTATCATTAATTATGTAACTGGAGTTTTAAAATCATATCATTACTACACAAGTAAAATTGACTATTTGACATAAAATGCGTTTTTTAGTTAAGGATGCCACTAAATTATTGAGAGTACATTCAATTTTTATTAAAAACATTTTTTTTTAATGATAATTAGCTACCTAATGTTTCAAAGTATTCGAAATGGCGGCTGAAAATGTATTTCCATGGAAATTGGGAAGCATAGATTGAAGAAACTTAAAGAAAATATTAAAGCCGATATTAATATCTTAAAATTATAATGCCCATTTTCGGCTCCATACTTCATTTCTTGTGTTCTTCTGTTCCATATATATTTTTTCAGTATTGTTAAACAAGAAACTTGTAAAAAATTCTTATAAAATGTTTAATTCAATATTATTGGAATTATTGACACAGTGAATATTATTTAAAATTTTCCGGAATTAAAATTAAAAATTGAAAAAAAAAAAAATCCCCAATAATAAGTGTACACTCAGTTTTATAATTTTTATTTTAATATAATAAAGATCAAATAATAATAATGAATTTATTTACAAAAGTAAATATTAATAATTGTGTAAACAGAAATACATTATAAATTTCGTAAACTATATATTGTTGGATTTTTATTTTATTTTATTATTTTAAATCAGATATCTAACCCTTTAAATTTTCTATAGAATTAAATTATTAAAATTATGCTAACAAGAAGAATAAATTACAATTCTAAATAAAAAAAAATTGTATTTTTTATTTGCATATTAAGATTTTTTTTTTCTGTTTACATTCTATACTTTAATTTGTGGGTTCCGGTTTAAAAAATATATATACATGTATGGATATGTAAATAAGTAATTTATGTTGTACACATATATTGTCAATATTATGTTCAAAAATTGTCATTTTTATTTATTTAGTTCTATTTTTTTGAATATAATGTGAATAAATGTACATATTTTGACGTATATCATATTATATATACATTTTTCTGTCATCTTTTATTTACTTTTTTGTTCTGTACTGTACTTAAAAATAATTAAAAATTAATAGAATTACATATATATGAAATAATACTAATTTCTATACATATATGAAATAATACTAATTTCTGGTTGAAAACAAACTCGTGAATTTATACTTTTCATTCACTTTATAATGCAATAAATCTACTGTACATCCATACCGATATTAGAAATAAGTGAAATTTCTTGGGATTCTGTCAGAAAATAAAACCACAGCTTTTATTTTGCGAATATGATACTTGTTGTTGAATATAGTTGAACTAACATTGACTTTTATAAAAAGAAATAAAATTAATAAAATATTTCCACGTAGAATGTAGCAATATTATGAAATTTGGCGACTAAACATTTTTCAATAGGCATTGGGAAGTCTGTTTTGTTGATAATTGGATCTTATTATTTAAAGCTGTGCATAAGGGGATTCAGATTGAAATGATTGAATTTTTAGATTTTCTTAACTTGTTATCTTTAAATATGTATATATAATTTTTTTTAATAAATTCAGCAAATTCGTGCAGCGAAAAATTGAATAAACGTATTCTGCAACTAAGTATTACTCAAAATTTATTACAATTTATTTTTTCAGTACATTATCATTATAGGTAATATATCCAAACAGAAAATTCACAAACATTTTTTTGATATACATATTCAAATAGATTGAAAAACACCAATGACAAGATATTGGTAATGTTTAAAATTCTAAAAAAAAAATAAAGCAAATATATAATTAAAATTAATTTTGTACTTTGTTCTATTTAAATTTAAATAAATCGAAATAAAAACTATAATTAACCACGTAGTAATTTTAAATAAGTTTCGCGCTTAATAACGTCAGATATTTTGTTATTTTCATTCTTATTAAATTACTGCATAAATTTTAACGTCAGATAATAAATAAATGTAATATAAATTTCATTGGAAAGCACTTACGTACAATTTTGGCGTGGCATTAAATTTGCTCACCTTTTTTTTTCTGTTTTTCTTCCTTAACAACATTTAATTAATTTCCTATAAATAAGTATATAAAGTGGCAAAGTTCACATAAAATTCATAACAAGTGTAAACATAAAAAAAAGTATCATAAATTAAATTTAATAAATTTTTAACGTATTATTATTATTATTATTATTATTATTATTTTTTTTTAACTTTCTTAATTATCATTTTTATCAAAATACAAGTTAATTAATATCAGTTTTTAAAATAAAAATCAAAGATTAACTTAAACTAAAAATTAAATGTTCAAGTTTGCCTTCCTTTTGATTGTGTACGGAAAATTGATTAAAATTGATTTAGGTAATTCTTTCCCTAGGGCAAAAATATTGGAAAATATGTATTCAGGTGTATAAAATAATTAACATTGAATTGAATCCCAATATACAACAAATGAGATTCATATTATACATTTTAATTAATTATTATTTTCCAATGCATAAATTTTTTTCTTGAAAATAGTAACAATATTAAAATGAACTTGATCCTGGAAAAAAATAACAATTCAATTTCCATAATTATTTCAATCTCTATATATTTATGTATATAATAATTATGGACTATTAATTAAATAGTCAGTAAGCATTCATTAAATAACATTAAGTAATTTGAAGAACATTTTAATAAGAGGCAAAAAAGATTTCACAGAAATTTACGAATAACTATGTAATTTAAAACTTTTCCTCCGATGCTTTCAGGGCATTCAACTTTTCCCAATAAATAAAACTCACATGTGACTTTAGATATTTTCTCGTGTTTTTCGCCTATTTTTCTCCTGCTTTTCAGGACTTGCAAGAACTAAAACACCTCTTTCTAGGAGCTCATATAGATGAATACTTTTCGCACGACGTATTTATTACTATAAAATCAGAGATAAGTTCACAAACTAACAGACTGTTTTGTTAGTTTTTTATAGGCAAAATTGATGAAGGTTTTTAAAAGAAGTATAGATCTAGTCTAGATAGGCGTTAAGGCGTTAATATACCTTTCAGTCCTTTGGGCGAACAAAACTTGCCCGATTATTCTTTTATGTTTTCTAGCTAATGATAATGTGATAATGCGTACCAAAGAAAAGAAAAAATTGATATGGTTGGACAATGATGGAGTTAATGTTATCACTATGAAATAAAGTTATAGGCTTCAAGACTATTTTCATATAGTATTTAAAATGAATCAAAAATAAAAATGTAGTAAAAAAAAATTTTAAAATTAGTTCATTATAGATAACAAAATATTATGTTAAAAAAAAAAAACAAATAATTAAATCACTTACTTACATTGAACTTTTATTATTATTTAATTTTTTTTTTAATATTAATTGTACTATTATTTAGTCAGAACTGATAATAAAAATAATACCAAACATACATATAGGTACATAAATATTGGCATAGTATGTGCACCAAAACTGAATATATATAAAATGTTATAATAAACTCTATTATATCTTGTCTATTATTATGTCTAATACGAATTAAGATTAAAATAAAATAAATTCCAATATTTATATTTTTTGAAATGAAATGTTTAAAGAATTTTGAGAAAATTTATAAAATTAAACTTAGGTATTTCGATTTAGTTAAAATATAATTACTTATGTAAAATATAATTACGTATAGTGACAGCATTCTACATGTATATATTTTCCCGGTTTAAGTTTGTTCTACAAATAAAATAAATAAAATGGATTGGAGGGATTGGAGAGAAGGGTGAGATCGAATAGTATATAGTGATTCAAAATTCCAAATTTATTTTCCTCCTTCTTCTCAAAGCTTATAATTTTATTTTGTAACATTATACTTACTAAATCATGAGTTTTTTAATCATGTGTTGTTAACCAAATATTTAAATTTAATTTAAAATTGAATAAAAACAAAAAAAAATAAAAATTAAGATTTATTTAATATTTTTATATCGGAAATTAATAATAATAATCCTTGAGGTTATAATTATGGGCATAATTTTAATTAGAGCAAAATTATCAGATTTTTCGCCCAGTTATTGAATTAATCATAAATCATAAAATGCTTGTCATTGATTTTTGACAATTAAAAAACAACGAAAAAGAAAAAAAAAATTTGTTTAATTTTTTTCATATATTTTTAGTATTTTTTTTTTCAACACAACTCTTTTAAGAAAATTCAAGATCATTACAACATTGATTGGTGTTTATGAGGATCTTTTTAATTTAAATGTAATGAAGATGAACAACCACACTACTCTATGATGATGATGATGGGATTTTCTTTTAGAAAAGATCATAAAGTTAGATTAGGTAAGGTAAAAAATTTAAATAAAAAAAAAATGTTTTATTGAAATATTATTTTTTTTTTATTTTAAGATATTTTATATTGCCTTGAAAGGATGATTTATAAAAAGATAATGGTGATTTTAATAATATCTTTAAATATTTTATTTGCCAATTCGATTTCCTTGTGAAAAGTCTGCGCATAAAACTCTGTATATTATTAAAAAAAATTTTATTTATTACTATTTTAATATTTAACAGGTTTATACATTTCAATAAAAAAAAAAATATCTAGAAAGAATACTTACTTTTTTTTTGTTTTCTTTTTTATTTTTATCTTTTATAGTTTTAAGTCAATGCACGCTAAAACAAATAAAATATTACAAAAAAAAACAAAGCTTTATTTTTCCCCCGGTGTTGACAGACAAACTTGTCTATTGGCATGTCCAGTAGTGACTTTCTGTGCACTGAAAAAAAAAACTTTAGAGAATCAGATTTAAAATACAGCATGAATTTTGTTTTTTTTTAATTTTCATAAGATACAATTTGATTTATAATTACAAATTAATAATATTTTTATGGCATAAAAACGTTTTTCATAACGCTTTTCTTCATATTCAATTATATTTCTTCACTTTAGTCGATCTAAGAACAAAAAAAAAAACAAAACCAATGCTTTATTAATATAAAATGCTCCAAAAACATGAACTTTATGAACTTCTTCGCAAATACTTAATATGATGTACCTTATATGTACTGTACATACATACACATGTATGGGTATACGCAAAATTAAAATTAATTGGCAATAATATAAAATTTCTAATAAAAATAAAAATTTCTTTTTTAAACATAAAATTTTTACTTTCAGTGATAAATTGTTATTGATACTCGTTACTCGCAAATGTAGTCGCGACAATATGGATTAGGATACATGTTCCTGTTTTTTTTTTTTTCTAAAAATATGTGAAAACAACTTGCAAAAATTCAATTTAATAAAAAAAAAGATAAAAATTAAAAAAAAAAAAAACAATTAATTTTTAATTAAATTTGGAACTATCTGTCAAGAATTCGAGCAGAACCCAAAAAATCCGTTAATCGTCAAACTATATTCGAATGTTCTTTCTTGACAATCTAAAATGACGCATTTTGGTTTTACGTTTGATTTATGCGTAAAATTTTCAAATAGCAATAAAATATCAATATGATTTAGTCTCAATGAGAGTAAGTATGTTTCTTGAGGTTGTTCCTGAGATTGAATAAGTCATATCACTGGCACTTACTAGAAATTCATCAATTCTCGAATTTTTTAATGAGCTAGACTGCGAACAATATAGCTAGGTAAGCTAAATTTCCGGATAGCAAAACATTTTTTTTTTAATATAAAAATATACGAAATTAGAAGATAGAAAGCCGAAGTAAATCAAGAAATGTAATACATATTTTATACAAACTTCAAAAATTATGATATTCTTTGCATATTCAAGCGAAAGAAAAAACTTAAAGAAAGTATAATTTCATTAAATAAAATTATAAAAAAAAATGTATTGCTCATCTGATTGTGCTGAAGTTAAAGATCAATTGATAAAAAAAAATTCTAAATACAAAAAAATCTTATACTAATTTTAACATAATTTATAAAAAAAATTAACAAAAAAAGCTATTTAAAGCTTTATTTAAGCATTTTTTGAAGCATAACTAATGTTTTATAGCATATTTATATGGCATAAAAATATAGAACATTATTTAGCTCGCAAATGAAATAAAATACTTTCCTTTCAAATATATCTACAATCACTTTTAATTCCATAAAGAAATTTTTATCAAAATCCGTATACTTTAAGATCTGTCTTCCCACTTTGTAATTTTTATCAGAATCCAATAAAACTTTTTAAACTATATAAATTTTAGAAGCAAAGGGCTTTTAGGTTTGGACTTGGACAACCTCATACACTTTAGACTTAAGATTTGTTAAAAGTAACCAAGATGGCTCATGTCATAGTTATAATCATTTTAGTGAGTGATAGACTGAAAATTTATAGAAAACTTATATTTAATTTTTTAATAAACGCGCTAATAATATCTGACTATCAATTTCATACAAATTATTATCTTTTTTTTTAATTCAAATATAAAAAAAATAATTGACAATACTTTCGCCTAAGAACTTTAATGTTAGAAATTAAAGAAGAATTAACTTTTGGTTGGAATCAAAATTTCAACATTTATCAAATTCAAAGTTTTGGTTTTAATTCGAGATTAATTTTCATTGAACTTTATTTTAAATTATTAAATAATTACATACTTTGTAATAATTTATTATAACATTGTAAAGTATAAAAAAAATAAATAATATAATCTTGTTTTAATCGATTTCAAAGTTTATCAACAACGTGTATATTTTTTTTAACACTGATGTTGATTAAAAAAATATAAATTAATTCTTGGGATATTCGATAAAAATATATGTTTTCCTTTAGCATAAAGGTGACAGTCGTTAAGCAACAATTAGAACTTTTTAATATGTGTGCAGTGTACTTTCAGAATGCGTAAATGTAAATAAGCAGCATTTAATGAAGCAAAAATAATTGATAATTGATTAGAATTATATATTTATGCAAATTATAAATAATAGTAAAGTGTATAATTAAATTATAAATTTCTAATCATAGATCTTATTATCTAGAATTTATAATATGCGAATAATAAATTAATTAAATGTCAAAAACAACAAATTTATTTCAACAATATGACGTACATGAATTTATATTTTGTGGATATAAAAATTATTACAATGTTTTCAGAATGATATCAAATCAATTCTATTTAACTTCCCTTACTATCATAATCTATGTGGTTGAAGAAAACTTTCTTAAAAATGGTATAAGCATACCTCCTAATCTAACCCAAAAGCACTGTCGATTGGGATTTTAACAATTTTGTCTTATCGAAAAGAGTTTATTATTCATCGAAATGTATTAAACACACTACACAAACATTCGCTTAGATCTTAGAAGAAATATTTTAATACGGTTCTAGCTTTAATAAGGTCTTTATACTATAAAATTTCCTATGCAATACATTTTGCCGCCACAATAATAAATAGTCAATATAAAAATTGAGATATGCTAATGAAGTATATTTAATCTTTTTTTTTTATTGTTTACATGATGAACAATATTATGTTTAGGTATTTAATGTAGAACTTAAAAAGAGCATTCGATGATTTATTTGAAGGTGACAAAACACTTGAATCAAAAATTTAAAAAAAATGTCGCGAAACAAAATTTTCGTACTCTCATTTAAAAAAAAAATAAACAAAAAATTAATCCATAAATGTGATCAGTACATAAAGGTTTGCATGAATTCCGAATATAGTAGATAGATAAATGTTTCCAATGCATGCGTACATATTTCTTACATTCAAAATCGATAAAATACTTAATAAGAATTTTATTACCTTATTTAAATAAAGAAAACTGAAAAAAAAATAATAATATCTTGTGCTAATTTCAATTCATGGTCATTTACAGCAAATTTGCGAAAATTTACAAAAAAAAAAAAAACAAACGAATGCAACACTGTCCAAGTTAAATAAACTTGAGGAATTCAGAAAAAAAAAACATAAAATTAAATGTTATGTATCTTCTTGTGCGTTTTTATGTAAATCATCAGTACACATCACACAGCTTAGTTTTATGCTATTTTCTTGTAAATTCTTGTACATTTATATGTTGAAAATTCCATTCAAATATTTATTTTAAGTATATTCTACACTTTTCTTTTTTTTAGTTCGAGAGAATATTAACCAAAATATTTTAAATTAGGGAAGTTTTTTTTTTGGTTTGGCGTAACAAATCTCTTAAATGTTTTCCTTAACTAAATGTATAGATGAGTTTAGCCCAAAAGTCTGGTAAAATAAATCCAGAAACATATTCGCTGTTATAATAAAGTCAGACATACTATAATTATAATGTCAAATTAAAAATCACACAAGCACTAGAAATTATTATTCTGGTGATTGTTACACATTATTTTTTTGCAATATTAAAAATAAACAATTTAACTATTAATGAACGAATGAAAAAATAAAATTAACCTTTTTTTTTTTTTATTAGCCATGTATTGAACTTAAGATTTTATTTTAAAAAGATTCATTTAAAAATTGATAAACACAAAAAATATGAAAAAAAAATTCCAAAATGTTTGATTGGAAATTATTATTAATCATGTTCGATTCGAACATGTTTGATAACATGCAATAGTTCATGCAATATATAAAAAATAATAATGTCAATAAAACTTGTTATACCTAGTAGTAGATGCTGTGTATATTTTCTTGTTGTTATTACTGTTGATCAATTTAATTATGTTATAACTGACAGTTTTATGATTTGATAATTTTATTATTTTCATATTGGCAGTTTTTTATAGGATGGAAAATTAGTAATTAAGACAATGTTTTTTTTAATTGGAATTAAAATTTTGTAATTTAATTGTGCCAATGTTATAATATAGTTTGAGAGAATTTGAAGATACATGAATTTTGTAAAAATGAATAATCATATTCCAATAATTCTATTTTCATGAAACTCAATGAAATATTGTAACCTAGTGGTTAGACGAGAATAAAATCAAGTCTTAACTGATCTTGATTTCCTTCGTTTCAGAATGGTGGATTATATTTTGGTTAAAACATTAAAATTAAGCACTCGTCTGTTAAATAACAATTTCTGTGCAAATGTCACTTACAAAACATTAAAACTTTTCTTACATTTATTGAATAAATTTTCCTAAAGCATTTTTATATTGAATTTTTTTTTTTTAATAATAAAAAAAAGCTTTTTTCTTCATAAAAAAAGTAAAATAAATAAATGTTAAAAAAAAAGATCGTGGTGATCATTTCATTTAAGTATTAATTTATTTTTGTTTATAATTTTAAATTTTTTGTATTTTTTTTTGCTTCTTCTGTTAAACGCACATTTAAAAGAAGGGGTAGTAACTGGAAAATCTGTACACACAGGTCCGTTAAGCTTTGATTTTTCATTTCGTCGCGGTTACTTTAAGTTATCGGACGCTTTTTTTCCTTTAAGTTTTTTTTGCAAAATATTAAGAAAAAAAATTATTGATTAATAAATTTAATAAATTAAAATAAAAATTTATATAGTTTTTTTTCCAATCGGAAGAAACAGGATTATTAATTAAAAGAAAAAAGGATATTTATTTTTGACATTGAATTAAGAAAATTAAGAAGAAAATAAAAAAAAAAAAAGGAAATTTTCTCGTTCGATTTTTAAAAATCAAAATTCAGTCGAGAAAAAAGATATTAATTTTAGTTTTAAAGTAAATCTGTTTTTTTTTTCCTATAAAATTGAATTTTTTTTTGTTGAATGAAAAATTTATTTTATTTGGAGCCTTCTGCAAAACTTACTACCACCACTGGGGCAAAAGAATCAAAAAATTATCGGAAAAAGGATTTAAAAAAAAAATAAAGTTAAAAAAGAAGAAATTTATTTTTGAAAAAAATTTAAACCTAATTTTTTGTAGTTTTTGAAAAAAAAAAAAAAAATTTAAAAATTAAATAAAAAAATTTATTAAAATGTAGCAAAAAAAAAAATAAGTAAAAAAAAATTAAAAAAAAATTCGAAAAAGAAAATGTTATTTTAAAATTAAATTAAAAAGAAAAAAAGTTGAATTTTCTTTCTGTCAAAAAGGAGGAAAAAAAAGGATATTCGTTAGAGTTTTTTTTTTTTTTTTATAAATGAAAGATCAACACAAAACCAAACATTTTTTTGAAGTTTTTTTTTTCTAAACTAGTCGTCAAAACGTCAATTTTTCTTTATTACAATTATTTTTACAAAAAAAAATAATGATAATATTAAATTAAAAGAAAAAAATAAATAAAATAAAATGTATGTAAAAACTTTAACAAATTTGTAAAAATAAATTTAATTTTTTTTCGTGTTCAAAAATAAAAAAAAAATAAAAAAATTAGCAAGTGTGGATTAAAAAACAAAATAAATTGTCATCACGTCTTAATTTTAAGTTTTCTTTGAAAAAAAAAAAGCTCAAAATTTATTCAAAATTGTAAGTTGAAGAGATTAATCTATCTTTTTTTTTCTGAAAAAAAAAAAAAATTATTTTTTGATTATGAGTGATTTTTTATTTTTTTTGAATTTATTATTGGCATTTTATTGATATAAAAAAAAATTAAATTGATAAATACAGGGTACTTAATTTAATTAAATTTTTTTTACTAAAGAGTTCTGAATTTTTATATGATCTTTTATTATTTTCAATGATTCTGAAAGTTATAAAATTTTTATTGAATTAAATTCCAGCTCGAGATGTGAGTCGATCTCACGTCGAAAATAATGACAATACCACTAAAATGTGACTATTAATTTGTCCAGGTTGATTTCAAATTCCAAAAAAATGGAAATAAATTTCAAGCCAATAAATTTTGGGAATAATTTAGTTATTTTGTCAAATAAAAATTATATTGGATTGAACTTTTTTCTTACAAGGTTTTTTTTTTGTTTGTGTTCAAGTGTCAAACACAGAGATGGACAGAAGACTCACTCCGTCGAAAAACCGATTTTTTTTTTTAAAGATTTTTGCATATATATATATAATTATTTAAGTTGGTATTATTTTTTGACATACCCAATAAAATAAAATTGAAAATTAATATTGCATAAAACCTTGAACTTAAAAAAAACCAATTGATGTACGACTCTTCTTTGAAAATGTGTCATGCATCACTAAAAACAAAAAAAAAAATAATAACTTTTTAGTTTTTACACAAAAATAATAATTATTTATTTTTGACATCAATATTTTATTTTATTGTTATTATTTATTTAGTCACGTTCAAAACAAAGATAATTCTATGCCACTTTGATGAACGTTTCAGCGTTTAGGTCTCTTTTATCTTTGAATTTTTAATTTTTATTTAAAATTAATAAGTTTTTTTATATTTTCGTATGAAAAAAAACATTTTTTCTCCGACTCATCATATAAAAAAATAAGTTTATTACTAGAAGATCAAAAGTTACAAAGATCCTGTGATTAAAATGAAACATGTCCAGAATAAACGTTTCTCGTTCAAAAAATCAATTAACGTGAACTATCAAATATTGAGAAAAGTTTATGTAATCTGATTTTTCCGCAAAATAAGATTTCTAATTAACCTGAATTACCAACTCCTCTAGGAAATGTAATTAGTCTTATATTGTTCATCAATGTACTTTGTATTACCAAATCGTCACAAAATGTATCTAATCTAAAATTTAATTAAATCTTGTAAGAAATTTGCCCTGAAATAATTTCTCAATAGAATTATCGATTTAGTAAGACCCAATCTTGTGGTGAACGATTAAAAACATTTTTAATTTTTTTTTTTCTTGTATAAAATGAAAGTAAAATATTATTGCACCCTCATATAATATTCTAATTACAGTGTTCACCATGATTGATCACCCTGTACTAAAAATTTCAATATTATAAATATTTTTTTATTGCATAATTTTCATTAGTGCTAACCACTTGCAATTTATTATTTTTTATTTTTTTTTTGCTTTTTTTCATTAAAAAAAAAATACATATATATGTATTTCTATGTTGCTGCTGTTACTTTCATCCCAATTCCCAATATGTTTTTTTTTTTGTTTTTTGCAACAGTCATTTTACAACAAATATTTTGTTTTTGCACAATATTAAATAATAATAATATTTCTTTTTATGAGCTCTTAAAAGTTATTGATACAGACAGCCGCATAGTTTTTGTTTTCATAATTCACGACATAACTGAAATAAAATAAATAAAATAAAATTTTAAAAAAAAATGCATTTTTTAACAAATTATTTAAATAGTTATTTTTTTTTTTTTAATTTCATGTAAATAATAAAAATTCTGGTAAATAAAAATTGTTAACAAAAGTGTAATAAAGTTAATTTTCTATTTTAAAATAATTTTTTTAATTTTTATTTTTTGTTTACTTATAATTCTTTTTTTTTTGGCTAAATTTAGTTGTGGCAAAAGATACAAATTTTGGTTTGGATTGCCCAAAAAGACATATATGTATATCTGGCATTTGTATAAGAAGACATATATATCCCAGTGGAAACCAATAAATATTTTAATTAATATAAAATTCAAAAAAAAAACTAAATAGAATTAGAGTTTCGGAAAATGTTGAGACTTCTTCTATTAAAAACAAACTGTGATGACAAATAATTTATTTATTTATTTCAAACTTTTTTTATTTGCTATAAATTTAATAAACAATAAGAATTTGTGAACATTTGTAGACTAGACTAGATTTAAATTATCTTTTACATCTTTTTCATTTGCTTGCCACATTTCATTTACCAAACATTAATGGTCCAATTTTGTACACATTGGTATTATTCTCGGTATTATCATAATTTTAGTTTGTGTTACATATTGTTGAACAAGAAATTAAAAAGTATGATGAAAAAAAGGAAAAAGAATAAACCAGATTTAAATTGGAACAAAATTTCGAATTAATATTAAAAATTACACAATAGAGTTGTTAGTTAACTAAAGGTCGTTGCCGCGTGCCAAAAACGAAAAATTTTTATTTATTAGCGACCAAAATCATCAACAAATTTTCTTTGCTTATTCTTCGAACTAAATTCATTTAATCACTAGGATACTTTGATAAACTTGACCTTGCTAAAAATTTTTGACAAAAATTTAACCTTTTTTTTTTGTTACAAATATCATAAATTTAAAATTTTTCTTAAGAAATAATATTGGTTTCTCGACTATATAATATTTATATAAATTTTTAACAAACTTTCACATTGTCCAAACTATTTATTTATGTTAATAAATGCCATCATTTAGCATTTATTTCGATTTTGAATGAATTAGAGTGACATTTAGACGAATTTTAATTTTAATTATTATTTTAATTCGAATATTTAGTTTTTGTTCCCATAAGTTAAGCATAAAACAACAAAAAAAAAACTAGGTATATATAAAAGATGAGTCAATTTGAGACGCGAATTTTAAAATTAATTGATTTAATTCTATGAATTTTCTCACGTCTACAATTTCGTATTTTTTTTCCCCTGTGTATATTATTTGAATAATTAATATATTTAATTATTAGAATTAAAAAAAAAATACATAATTATCTTTTCTGTCTAGCAAAATATGAAAAACTTTAAACTTTGGTCATCAAATCATCAAACTTTGCCTCATATCTTAATTTTTAACACGATGTAATATTTGAAATTTTATTTTCACTTTGGGTCTTTGTGGAATACGTATCTTGCACAATTATTTATAAGTTTCAGATGCGAATGTGTATATAATTCTTTTTGAACTATTTTTCTTTTTTATTTAATATTTAAACCTTCTTTATCCAAATAGAAGGAGTAAATATTATTTTAAAACTTCACCAGATCTTGATTAATAACTTTTAATACATATTTAGCTAAGTATTGATTTTCACAAAATTTTGATCTCAGTAATAGAAACGATGAAAAAGGTAATATTAAACGATAATGACTACATCAGTTCTTTATGTAATAACAAACTAATTGACAACTTAGTCGTTAAAATTGATCCAAACTTAAATTCATATTTCAAATGATTCATTCAAAAAAAGTTAATTCATGAAATCCTTTACAACATTATTGACATTTAATTTGTTGAAAAAAAGAAAAAAAATAATAAATAAACAAAAAATTATTATTCTCAAAAAAAAAAAAACCCAAAATCTGATATGTCATTCTAAACTTTGGACTTGACAAAAAAAATTATTTTTTTCTTTTCCCCATCTTTCTATTTCCACTTTTATTTTTACTATACTAATACTAATTTTTCGTTTAAAACTAGGAAAAAAAAATATTTTAAAGTACAAATTATTATAAAAACAAGAAAAATCAATATTAGTTTTACCATTATCCCATAAAAAAAAAACTCTAATAAGTTCTTCGTCATTGAGCACTAATTATCATATTACAGAGAAAAAAAAAATTAAATAAACCTGCCTAACTTAAATTATATGAAGTGCGAAAAATTCATCACTTAATAATTAATAAAAAACCGTGAAAATTGTAATTTTATTGAAAAAAAAAAAGTTATCTAATTTATTTCCTTTGTGACAAACATAACTATACTATGTTGCACATAAATCAGTGATATAATATTTTAACCCTTCCTTATTGGGGTCCAAAATTTCAGAAATCGCGTTTTCTGAAGAAATACATTTTTGGAGATGTTAAGATATATTTTTGATATATCTCCCAAACTTTTACTTATAAGAAAGGATTCTTTGCAATTTATTGTTTTCAAACTATATAAAGTTGATTAAATTACATTTTTAGAATATAATGTTGAAAAAAGTACGCTTTTTAACTATTATTGTTAATAGTAAAAAACGATGCGTATGTTTTTCATACGTAGTAAATTGATTAATAAAATATTTAATTCTTTCCATCGAAATAATATCATAGATTTATTTCATTGCTAATGTTATAGTTATAATAATTATAACAACAATAATAAAAGTAAATTGTTACATAAAATAATTTAATTTATATATATATATATATATATATATATATATATATATATATATATATATATATATATATATATATATATAATTTTAATTTATAATATTTAAAATATTGATTTTTTAATCATTTTAGCGCATGCATAAATAAAATAATTGGTTTCTTCCTTTAATCCAAAGAAAAAAAAAACTAAGCGAATAAAAATAAATAAATGTTGTATTAGGTACTATTGAACATTCATATTTTTTTATGATCAATGCTATTTTTAGGTCAGCACAGATATCATGGAATAAATAAAATGATTTTGCTCAGTATTAACTTAAAAATAATAATTACGTCAAATTGAACAGACAATATTGATTTAAAATACAACAGTATTTAGTTTTCTCTATATACATATAATAATTATAATGTCAAATGAAAAAATTGACCATAGATACTTATTTTTTTATTATTAAATTTTGTTTAATAATTTATAGCTTTTTTTTTTAATTTAAACATATTTATAGCTCCATTCACGCTTTATAGTAATTATATGTATCTTGCCAATTGGGATAAAAGGCGGGAAATTAATTGACATAAAAGCTGGGAATTTTTTTTTATTTAAGTACATATTAGAAATTAAATTTATATTAAATTTAAATGCAAATATAATCGCTGTGGACGGAACACATAGGGTCTAATAATGTCTAATAATGAAACCCAGTTGGAATGTTTCAATATTTTTAATTTTACCCATATAGTTTCCCAAATAGCCAAAAAAATTGTGTCTTGTATACTACATAAGTAATTGTATCATAATACTACATAATTATAAATTTTAATTTTATAAATTTTTTCTTGTAATTTTTATTTCATTCAGAAATATAATTGGACTGTATTTAAAGCTATAGGCTGCGTAAATTAAATGGAAACATGATCGATGTGTTGAAAAGGAATATTTATTTTTATCTTTTATTTTATTTTCATTAAGAAATTTTCTTTTCATTAATTAAATTTAATAATTTTATTATTATTGCATTTTATTGAATTGCTTAATTACACTTGCATGCGAAAATATTTTGTTTTTAATAATTTAATTATAAATTCTTTTAGTAAAGATCGAATTTTCGGAAAACGGCAGTCCCCAATTCCGAAACAGTAAGGAATAGAAATAAACTGTCTATCATCAGATATAAAAAATTTGTATTATGAACTTAGTGGTTACAGACGTAAACACCTGTAATAAAAATGTTAAAAGAAAAATCTTTATTGTCACCATTATAATTTTATTAGGTTAAGGTTTCTAAAATATATAATATATAAAAATGCATATACCTATAAACAAATAGTTCAGTACCTTGCACTGATTCTTTATAGATTTCATAATTTAATAACAACTTTTTTTTTTTTAATTTAATATTTTCAGGCCTTGAAAATTCTTTTATATTTCTAAATAATAATAATACTTAAATTTAATTTTTTTTATATATTTTATTATTTTAATTACACATACACACATATACTTTTACTTTATTTTTTGGCCTAAAACAATTAGAGCATTTAAATATTATATGCTTGCTTATTCTTGGATTCACTTTAACATTACATTTATATTATAAATATTATACTTTTTTTTTTTCTTACATAATATTTGTTATTAGAAAAAAAAAGTTTAATTAACTTTTAAAAACATAAATATTAATAAAAAATAAACATTTTTTCTAGAAACCTTCTAAATACCTCACAAAGCGTGGAACTAATAAATTTTTGTACTTTACCAATATTTTTCAAATCATACCTAATATAAAAATACACGGCCATTAATTAGAAATCATTGAGTTTCAATAAAATCCAAAATTATAAATGTTTGTACATTTTAGAATTATAATAAATAAAATTATGTACACTATAATTTTAAATGTGTACATAAAGTTTCTCTAATTCTTATGAAAAAGTTTACGCAAGGGATTATTTAATTTCTAGAAATTTTTCAATAATAATATTAAAAACTTTTCATTTATTATTAAAATATTTATTAGAATCATGCACAAAATAAACCTAAGGACCCAAGGTAGACGTACAAAAAAGGAAAAAAAAGATTGGAGGGAATTTACTTTATTTTTTAATTGAAATTAAAAAAAATAGAATCAAAGATCACGAAAGACATGTAAAAATGAAAAATTTTATTCACTTTTAAATTATGTCTGCATTTCTCGGTACTTTAACTTCAATTAGTTATACATCTAAATATAAAATCTTCACATAGGTATATTTTAAAAATTCTTATTAATAAAAATTAAGAAAAAATGATCTGAAACATTCTGTATAGCTAAAAGACTCACTAGGTTCACTAACATTTAAGAGAAACAACACTAAAAGAATAATAAATGTATAATATTATGTATAGTAGTTTATATCACGAAAACAATATTTAAGTCAAAATTTAAATAAAAAAAGATAGAAACAGTTGTATATTAATTTATTAATTCTATAAATACAATAAATAATTAAAGAGGAAAATGTTATTGTAGAAAGTTATTGAACTTTTTTTTATTTATTATTTATAATATGAAAATTTATGAAAATCATTCTTCTAGAAAATTGCGTGTTTAAAATTATTTGTCAATCATAATACTAACATAAGAAAAATTAAGAATAATATTGTGTCACGTTGTGTAAGTATGATCATGTATTTAGTTACACTGTTTAGAAAGTTCAACAGTACATATATGAAAATATAATTAAAGAAAATATTTAAAAATAAAACCAAAATCATACAATTTATCGTAAAGAAGGAAGCAATAAAAACAATTGAATTTTAGCTTTAACAGATAAGCTATTTGTAAAAGTTTGTGTTCTTAGTCTTTTGTTTCATATTACTGTATATGTGTATTGAAGATATTATTTTTTAAGATCCAACTTGATAATGGCAGAAGCAAGGAAATCATGTGTTTCTTCACACTTGTTTCCTTATTCTAGAAATCCTTTAAATTTGAATTTTTTTGTAACAATTTTCAAAACAAAAAAAAAATTGTTTGCAAAGAACAGGAGAAAATAATAAATAACTTTTATAAAACGATAATCAATAATAATGTCAGGGTTATCAAATTTTGAGAAAAAAAAAAAATAAATGTATATCATAATAAATAACTAATAATAATATCGGAAAATCCAGTTTATTTTTTTCTTTTTATAACAGAAAACCGCAACAAGTGCATTCCAATGATATATACACAAATAAAATCCCTTAACACAACAAAAAAAAATTAAATATAAATTTAAAAATAAAATAAAAGTTCAAAAGTAAAAGTGAACCTGATATTTTGGAAACATGATGCAAAAATAAAAATTTTGCAATATTTTTTTTTTTGTTTTTTTTAATATATATTCAAGGTCAAATTTTTAAATAAATATTTAATAAAATCTCCCACATAAATTCTTTTTCAGTTACATATATGTAAATGTAATTTTATTTTTGTCTTCTTTTTGATAAAAATAAAAACTCCGACTGCGAGTTGAACAAATATATTAAAAAATAAACGCTCAATATTTGCATGTATCTTCATTATACCATTTATTATGTACAACACATTATGATAATAATTATTATTAGGATGTATTAAAATCCTTAAAATAAATTTTTTTCGTTTATGAATATTGAAAAATGTTAATAATATATTTATTATTTCTTGAATTCAAATACTTAGATTATAATAATTGAGTTCATATGTTCATTCTGACTTTGATAACGTAATTTATGGTGAGATAGTAATTTATGGTTACTTACCGGCCCACGACTTTATAATTAGTATTTAGAATGAATTTAATACTGTGTAGTTTATGAAAATTCTAGTACCTTAAACAGAATAGAAGAAATTTTAGAATTAAAAAAAAAGTATAATTAACATTAAATCGAATGTAATAACCATATTCAATTTCGGCAGATAAAATTTAAATTTTGTTTAAAGAAAATAAGTAAAATTAATTTAATTTATTTCAGGAAATAATTTTCACCTAACGATTATATTTTATATCATGTCTTGGAATTTATAGAAGAATATGGTTTTTTATTAATTTTTGTTGTCTTAAACTTTAATTTTTTTTCCTATATTCGGTCCAACATTATAGTTTTTAAATTCAGAGTATACGTTATTAATAAAAAATTTTCTTAAAGTTGTCAATTAACCTCAACATATCAATTTGCGCGTATATGTAATTGAAGTTTAAAGACCTAGAAGAACGGGCAGCAAATAAAGAGAGGCGAAATTTTTTCAATAAATTATTTTTTAATTTCAATTAAAAAATTATGTCTTATCATTTAGAACACCTAATTAATCTTCATTAAATTATTTTATAATTTTTTCTCTTAAAATTTTTCTTGATTCTTTAAAAATTCGATTTTTATCTTGTGCAGCTAAAAAGGTTGAAAAAATCAATTCATCTTTATCTGATGATTTTAAAACTTAAAAATAAAGTACAAGGCACTTACATTTATAGGTCGCCGTTTAAGTTTATTTTTTTATTTTATTAAAAACAACAAGAACATATCTAAAATCCAAAAATTGACAAATTCCATTTCAATGTGAGAGGGAATCGAACCTGTAGGATAATGGTAATATCACTACACCATGGCGGTCGACAACTTTTGTTAGGCCTCGTGTTTTAATTTGACTATTTAATTTGACAGTTTTGCTTCCAAGTTGATGAAAATTCTTATTTCTATCAAATAAAATATTTTGGCGCGAGCTTTTCAAAAATAGAGATTACGATGACAGTACACTAAAAATATGGAGCGTCTTATTTTCTTTGTTAGGAAAACGGAGTTAAAAAAAAAACCTGTATAATTTAAAAAATTATCAAAGAATTTGTAAAAATTCTTTAAATTTTTTTTCTCTGTTAAATATTCGTGTAATTATAAATTATAATTGACCCATTCATTTAGGGGTCTAGAGTTTTTTTTTTGTGTTCTTCTTTTATTGCACAGCGACATTATTGCTATAATAATTATATTACATTACAACTTACAGCCACCATGTTCTATAAAAACAAAAAAAAAAAACAAAGAACGCAGTGAAAATTTATCAATTTCATTTATTTATTAATATTACTTGAATCTTATCTTGAATAAAATCCTGTTTACATTTACATTAAAAAAAAAAATGCAAGTCCCAAGAAAAAAAACACAAAATACCTAATTCAGAGTATATTAATTCTAAAAGATTTCTTGTTTTTCCTGATGATGTTTAATTAACTTTCAGTTTTGAAAAATACAAAATAATAAGAAAACATTATTTCGCAAATTTAACCTTGATAATTTGAAAAGTAAGAAATATAAATATAACCTAGAAGAAGTGATATGGTTATGCTTCACATACCTAGTTGTTTTTATTTTTTTTAACGACCTAATAATGCATAAAAAATATATTTTTAAACATATTTCAATTTTAAAATTATATCCAGGATGCAGAAAACAAAAAAAAAAAAAACAGAGAAAAAAATCCCCTTTTTAACATCACCGTCTTCGTTGTCGCGTTTAACTTTTATTTTCTAGATGAAAATCATATATAAAAAGAATTTTAAAAAGAATTTATGAAAAAAAAAATAAATAAATATGTGATAAATATGAATTGACAATTGAACGAATTTTGAATACGTTTATTTAAGTAACTTATACTGTAGCAAGATATCTTCTTAGAGCTTAAAATATTTTGAAAATAAAGATTGGCGGGCAAATATTTGAGAATATATGAAAATAGGAAAAAAAATTATTTCTTCTTAAGAAATATTTGGTTTCAATAAACTAAACTAAGTTAATAAACTAAATGGGAGAAAATTACGAAATTAAATAGTTAACAAAATAAAACACCTAAACTAAAAGAAAATGTAAAAGAACAAAATAGTATATTAAAAAAAAAGTAATTATTTTTTTTATCTTTTACCATTCATTTAAAATTTTTTAAAATAGTTATTTCAATAATTTTCATTTTTAAGTTTTCTATTAAATATCGTAACGAAATAAAAACAAAATTATGTTTGGCTTTAACTAATTATTTCCTTAGTTATACTTCTTCGCTAGTTCATGAAGTTCCAAACATTAACATTATGTCCAAACATTAACATTATGTCTTATGTCTATTTCTAATTGGAATAAAATTATCTATTTAATAAAGAAAAAGGAATCAAAATATTTCCGAAGTTAACTATTAATCCGAAGTTAACTATAAATCCCTTATTACTACATTCTTATATAAAAAAAATTTATTTTCTACACATTATTATTAATCGATTTTCTTTAAATAAAAAACTGTCTCTGATTATATTTGCAAATTAAAATTATTTTTATTTGTAAATTTTAATATTTTCATTTGAACAATTTTTTTTTTTTTCGATATTTCAAAAGCTTCAAGTATAAAAAGTTTTTCATGTGCAAGTTTCATTTTCATAACATTATTTAAAAATAAAAATCCTAAATGTTTTTCTTTTTTTTTTTTTAAAGCTTGAGTAAATTGCATTTTATTTTTATTTTTTTTTTAATTTTATTTATCTTTTTTTTTTCTTCGATAAGTATGTTAGTAAGTTAGTAAAAGTTAAAAAAAAAAAACTGTGCAAATATAAAAAAGTTGCATAATTTTTGTTTTTTTTTTTTTTGATGAAAAACAAGTTTTCAAAAAAAATAAATAAGAAATAAATATACATATACTTACTTGTTTTTACCGTCTTTGTATATTTTGATAATAAAATATTAATGTTACAATTATGTCACATATGAAAATTTTTGTGCTTTTTTTAATTTAATGCAATATTATGCTTATTACTTCTTTTATTCACATATATAATAAAGTTCCAAAATAAAATCGTTTTTCTTTTCTTATTTTTTTTTATGACACAAGTACTTTTAAGTGTGAACATAAGTAGACATTATTAGATTAATGGAAGCGTTAAATTAATTTTACAAAATCGTACAATTAAAAGAAAAATGGAAAGAAAAATGGAAAGAAAAATTAAAAAAAAAAATGTGCATTATTTTCATATGAATATCATAATATTAGTTATGCTATGGGTTTATCTTTATTATTATTTTTTTTTTAATTCGGAGAAGATAATTTTCTATAAAAAGAAAAATTTAACATTTAACAATTTCATTTAAGCTATGAGGGATACCTTGTAAAATATTGGAATTTAGTGCAAAAAATGGGAAATTAGATGAATGTACGTCATATTTGAACATGTTAGGTAGTTAATTAACCAATAATAATACTAGTTTATAAATAAACATTTTTGTAGACTGGGAAGTATTATGTCATAAAAAGATTCGTGAAAATTTGATAAAATTTAGATGTGAATGATAAAAATATATTTTTTTTTATCATAGAGCATAAAATATAACTTATGTATACAGTTTTGTTCAATCAATATAGAGTTTCAGAGCTTTTTCAGTTTTTATTATTTTTAAGATTATTTCTAAAGTTTTAATTTCCTCGATTTATGTTGTACATTCAAATCCTGCACATCATATAAATTATATATTTAAATAAGTATTTAAATAAGTATAAATTATATATTTAAATAAGTAATATAATCGATCTACTTTAACTTGGGTTTAAGCAACTGGAAAAGCAATTCATTGAATCAGATTTTTATGTCCATAATAAACCGAAAATGACGTACATATATATTAACTAATATAACATTCTTTGCCGACGAAATATATTTTGATGAAATTATTAGTTTAAAATTACAATCTAAAAAAAAAAAAATATTTTATAGCTTTTATGGTGTTTTTGCAATTAAATTTATAATTGTTTTATTTTTATATTCTTACCAATAGCAGGTATGCAACACACATCGTATATTTAAAATTCATATCAATGGAAAATCTTAAAAGTTTAAATTTGTATAAATGTAATTATTTGAATAATGTAAAAAAAAAAAATATTAAATTTAATTATTTAAAATATATCATAATTTTATTTTTATCATTCCAGTAAAATTAAAATAAAATAATTGCTTCATTACTGTTTTTATTTTTTGAAAACTAAACTTGTTTTAAAAAAAAAAAATTCAGGGATTTGTAATTTAAAATTTATATAATTTACTACAATATGTGGATAAGTGAGTAATTAACAAAATATTATAAAACTATAATAATATACAACAAGATTATCAAATTATTCTAAATAGTCTGCGTATAAGTAAATTATTAAATTGAACTCGCATGCCGCGAACTTTAATAATCGTGAAGTTTTGGTGAAGGATTTTTTTTTTGTTTTAAGATTAAATACCATAGTCTGGTAATAGAAAACGCTATTGTTAAACAATGTCATGCATTTTACTGCGGTGATTAAAAAGATAAAGCTTATATTACTTAACTCAGCAGCTGCTCATAAAACATATTATGCAAATAAATTAAACATTTAATTCTAGTAGAATTATCATTGCAAATATTTTGGTAACAAATTAAACTACGATTTTATTCATTCAAAATTAATATGAGAATTGAAGATCTTATTACGTGCAGGGCTCTTAATTAATTAAAATCCAATCAGAGTCAAAATGAAAGAAAATCGTGAAGTTTTGGTGAAGGATTTTTTTTTTGTTTTAAGATTAAATACCATAGTCTGGTAATAAAAAACGCTATTGTTAAACAATGTCATGCATTTTACTGCGGTGATTAAAAAGATAATGCTTATATTACTTAACTCAGCAGCTGCTCATAAAACATATTATGTAAATAAATTAAACATTTAATTCTAGTAGAATTATCATTGGAAATATTTTGGTAGCAAATTAAACTATGATTTTATTCATTCAAAATTAATATGAGAATTGAAGATCTTATTACGTGCAGGGCTCTTAATTGATTAAAATCCAATCGGAGTCAAAATGAGAGATTTGCTGTTTTCACGAATATTTTTTCTATTGGAAAGATATTACAATTTTTAATAAAAAACGTGTCTCCACATTCCATTAAAACTTAATTTCTTATTACTCTAATTTTTATAGAATACAATCATTCATCATGTATCTGTTATCATTATATGCTCATATAAAAATCATATTATTTTGATTAACTATGTCACATTTATTTATCTTTTCATTTTGACCTTATCAAATAAATAAAAATATAATTTTTGTCCTTGCAGAAAATATTAAGATCTTATTCTCAAGAAAATAATATATGTAATAAAATTATATTAGGCAACATTTCTTTTTTTTTTCTTTTAAATATATTCAACTCTATATAATCGATTTGTTATAAAAAAAAAAAAACAATTTATTTTATTATGTAATTAAAATGTATTATGTTCAAATATTTATGTTCACAATTTAAGCTTAACAATTTTTTTTTCTTCTTAGCTGTGATACCTCTAATAAATGATTTTTGTTTTGTTTTTTGCTTTATCTTTATTGATATGATAAATAAAAATATTGCATAAAAATAAAAATCACAAATTTTTTAATCACACTATTGTCAATATATTTTATTATAACTCATTTTTTTTTAAATACCTGAAGCAAATTAAAAACTAAGTCAGATAATGACAATATTCTTATAATTATTGAATTCTATGCGCGCAGTATTCAAACTTAGTTCGCTTTAGAGGGAATTTAGTAATTGTTTCGATTTATTAGTTTTACAGTTGACAGATCAAGGGTGAGGACTTACGAATTACTGATTTTTACCTTCGCTATCGAATTTGTTATTCAATAAAATCTCTAATATAAATAAGAAGGATTTTGGGCTGTCACAACAAGCGTTTCAATAACATTTCGAGAGTATTGATCGAATGGAATTTGTCACATATAATAAACGAATTTCTCACATATATAAGTTTTGCTTGCTCAACTGTCAGCTTAAACTTATCAGAGTGATTATCTTCGCTATCGTCTTTCTCAAATTCAAAAACTATATTCAATCTAATAAGATATTATGTATTTGCAATGTGTGCATCTAAGGTCAGAAAAAACTGAAGTTAAAAACAATCATTATTTCATCTTTTATTTAGGATGACAGTGTTCATCAAATAAAATATATGAATATCGATGTTTATTTCTTTATTTTTTTTCCATTAGACAACATAATTAGAAATTCTGTACGCACATAGACTTTTAGATTATGTATGTTGAACATTATTTAAAGTGTTCCAAAGAAAAAAAAAAAACTAATTTTAATTTTAAGTGTGAACAAAACATAAATATTTATCATATTTTTTAATTTAATAATTTTTAAGTAAATATTAATGTACATGTTTTATTTGGACAGATATATATTTATCTTTTTGTTTATAAAATTTATTAAAAGCCGAAAATCTGTGCGACAAGTACAATATGCATATTATATATATATAATTATGGTATTATGGTTTAAAATTGTGTACACATTTGTTAGCTTCACTCAATTCAAGGTTACAATGTCGTTTTTACTTTGAGATTAAATGGATATCACATACAATATATATGTAAAATTTTTATTATAAAACCTATCAATTTTGATTTTAAGTTAAAATCAAAATAAATATTTATAATATTAATTTAAAATAAATATGTATTTAATTTAAAAAAAATGAAGACAAATTTTTTTTTAAACCATTTTTTTTTTTTTTGTCAATACTGGGCCTAGTTTTATGGTTTTGATTTGACAAACCTTAAAGTATATAAATTTTAATTAATAATACATAAACTTCAACTATTAAAAACTCTAATGTCATATTGAGTAAATATAAACTAAAGAATTAAATTGTGTCAATTAAAATCAGTGTCAAAAAGCTATTACAATTCATGTTCAAATATAAAAAACATAAGGCTTTTAATTGTTCTAAATAATGTTAGAAGAGAAAAGAATGCCACAATGCAAAGATTTTTGGTATTTTTTTAATAGTTTTAATAATTTGAAGACACTCTCATATCACAGCTCTTGAAAAACCTCTGCCCATTAATTGTATCCAAAACAAATTAATTCGACCACGATGTTTTTTAACTATCGGGCAATTATTGTTTACATAATTCCATAAATACATGAATACAAAATATTTACAATGTTAACAAAATTTATTGCAAGATTATATTAAAAACAGATCAGGCTTGTGATATCTAAAAATTTCAATAGCTGGAAATTGAGTTTTTTTGTTATTTTTTGCATACAATGATAGATTTTTTTTTATATCCTGAGAATTGTCAATGGTTTCTGCACTATATGACCTGCAGTTAAGATCTTCAAATATCTTGTTTTTTTAATTTAAATTTTAAACCTATAATTTAAATTTTAAACCTATATATATATATATATATATATATATATATATATATATATATATATATATATATATTCGGT